>OX465290.1:13565000-14865000 GCA_949987695.1 Merzomyia westermanni | reverse complement strand
ACAAAATTATATTTCCCAATTTCCCCCTCAGTCCACTGGATTTCTAGACTGACATTATTTTCTAACTTGGGATAAATTATTTGATGAAACTGATGAAAAAATACATACGTGGGAAGTCTTTTGTAGTAATAAAAGCTAAAAGCACAGTTTTTCGAATTTTTGTCTGTCTGTATGCATGTTTGTTCGCGCATCATTTAAAAATTCTTTTTTATAATGGAATGAAATTTCCACGAATATAATGCTAGATATTCAAGCTTAAGTTTAGTACAAATTTTACTGCATGGAACTATTTTTTACGGCTCTACACTGTGGTGGCAATAAAAGCTGGCTCAAACTTTTTTTTTGCTTCTCGTAAAATTAGAACGCAACGATGACTGAACATAATAAATATAACATAAAAATGTATACGGTGATCTGTGAGAGTAATAGAAACAATAGTATTTGAAGTTTTCGTGGGTATGTCTGAATGTTTGTTCGCGGATCACTCAAAGCCTGCTGTATATAATGGTATAAAATTTCCGACGACGTATTGCTAGAAGTTTAACTTAAAGTTTGAGATCCATTTTTTAATATTATTTATATAATATTTTTTCCAAGTGTGCACAGCTGTGGCAATAAAATTGGCTCAAAATATTTATATACATATCCTAAAATTTTAACAAGACGATGTCTGTACATAATAGATTTTACATAACAACGCATACGCTATTCTTCGTTAGAGTAATAGAAGCTAAAAGAACCGTTTTTAGAACTTTTGTCTGTCTGTATGCAAGTTTGTATGCGCATCACTCAAAAATTCCTGTTTATAATTGAATGAAATGTCCACCAATATAATGCTATATGTTCAACTTAAAGCTAAAGATCAATTTTAGAGCATGGAACACGGTTGTAACAGTTGTGACAATAAAATTGAACTTAAAATATTTATTTATATACCTACTGAAATTTGAACATTCCGATGTCTGTACATAATATATATTACGAAAACCGCATACGTGGGGTCTTTATTACAGTAATTACAGCCAAAATAAAGGTTTTTAGGATTTTGGTCTGTCTGTCTTAATGTTTGTTCGTGCATCACTCAAAAACTGATGTATATAATTGAATAAAATTTCCTCCGATACATTGCTAAAGGTTCAACTTTGAGTTTAGAGTCCTCTCTAGTTTACTTAAATATTGAATTCCTGCTGTACACAATGGTGGCAGTAAAAGCTGGCTGCAGATTGTTGTTTGCATGTTTGTAGGGGCATCACTCGATACCGACTACATATAATTTATTACTTTCTTCGCCGGTGTACTGCTGCAGCACTATCTTTAAATATAGAATACATTTGCCAGTTTCTGCTACAAATCACGTTTTTTTTTCGTTGTGGGTGGACCCTCAAACAAGCGCGTACATCAAGTTTTTGAATACCAACAGCGTTTCACAAAAGACAAAGAAAATTAAAAATTAAAAATCGAAAAACAAATTCATAATTAATGCGCTTTGCAAAGACCTTCAATAGCCTTAAATGCAAATACGTAAGCCAGATCTGCTTTTAAATTAAAAACCAAAAAAGTACAATGGCGGCTGCAATATTGCAACGGAAAGAGCAATGACAAAGTAAAGGCAAATATTTAAATTAAACGAATAATTTTAAAATACTTTTTTTAAGCTTGCGCTTGTTTGAATTTGCGTGAAATACATTTTCACAAATAACAAGGGAAATATACGACAAGCCACATGCAATAATGTGGGCCGAAAGATGAGCTGTGACGATACACTGTGTTGAGCTATAAAATTGAGTGTGTATGTTCAGTCATATGTGCGGATATGCACCAACGCTAAAGCACGCCTACTAACAAAAGATGCGAAAAAACCCTGAAAACAATTAAAAATTGCAATGATAGCTGTTTTGTATGCGTCATTTGAGCGCTACCTTTTCCCAATAGAAAAGAAACACAAAGTAAGTTTGTCGCTTAAGTCTTTAGTTGTATTTCATTTGTTGGCACAATTTTTAGGTACCTTACCTAAAGTTTGTTTTTGTTTAATTTCAGATTTCCTGGTTTGTTTACATTGTACATGAAGAATCATGCACTGTAAGTGTGTAATTACCACATTGACATCAACAACCCGAAATTGCCGCCACTAAAGGCAGCGCTAAAAATAACGAATACGCGAATTGAAAAAATTTAACGACCCGCGAAAGGAAAAAGAGTGGAATTATTGGCTATAAGCACGAAACATAAAATACCTACAAGCATACGTATTTATAAGACGACAATTTTATCTTGGCTTTTTTGTTTATGAATTTCCTTCATTACACGCAATGCGCTTTGATTGCTTTGCTTCAACTTTAATTAATGTATTTGTTTTGAAAAAAATATTGCACTTTTTACAATCAATTGTTATGGAAAATGTGTGCGGAAACTTTTTAAAAGCTTTGATATAGCATAGTATATTTTTTACACTTGGCCATTTTATTGAGCGTTATTGATGAATTTTTCTTTGCACAATGCAAACATAATTCGCTGCATTGTTACGCTGTCTGCATACAATTCGTCAATGCATAATTTATGTGCATTCAAAAAGAGACTGAGAAATAAATGCCGCCAAGTATAATTACAAATGCAGTGAATGAGTATGAAGCAAAAATAAATATGAAAAAAATAAGTAAAAAAATATTTATGCCCAAAATCGTAAAAAAACTTATTTTTTAATGAACCTTAGTTCTTATAAAAAAAAGAAAGTGGATTTTATTTTAATATTACACTTTTTTTTAATAATTTTAATACTTTTTTAATAATTTGATTTTTTACTCATTTTTTTAATAATAATAATTTTAGTAATTTGGTTTTCTACTTAAATAAGTTTTTAATAATAATTTAATAATTTTTTAAATAATGTTGATAATTTTTTTAAATATTTTTTTAATAATAATAATTAATTAATTTGATTTTTAACTATACAATTTTTTAATACTGTTTATAGTTATATTTTTAATAACTTATTTTCAATATAAGTTTTTAAAAATAATAATTTTATCAATTTCTTCAATAATTTGATTTTTTACTTTAAAAAGTTTTTTAATAATTTTAAAAGTTTTAGATTAGCTTTTTTTACTATTTTCTTTAATAGAAATAATTTTAATAATTTTGTAAATAGTTTAAATAATTTTTTTATAACAATTTTTTGATAAAAATAATAATAATTTAATTGTTTCAATAATTTGATTCTTTACTTACATTTCTTTTTCGCTTAATTTTCAGTATAAATCATTTTTTTAATAAAAGTTTAATAATTTTAATTATTTTTTTTTTAATATTTGATTTTTTTTAATAATTTTTTAAATAATTTTAATCATTTTTTTCAATAATTATTATTTTTTTTCAACTTCTGACTTAGCATTGGCTTCAGACGGGACACCCTACATATTCTAGAGTTACTTCTTTTATCAATTATTAACTCGAAAAGCTATCGATCCACAGCAAAATTAGGGTTATCAACAATCGCCTACTCAATGATCGATATTTTTTTAATCAATCGATTGATTAAAAATGAATTTCAACAGAAAATAATCGATTTTTGTCCATGAGTCGATCTTTAAAAAAATAATGAATTTTTTCCATAAATCGGTTTTTAAAGAAAATAATTGGTTTTTGTCCATGAATCGATTTTTTTTATGCGAAATGTATTAGTAAATATATATTATGAATAAATAATTTACGTGAAAATCATTTAAGATAATATGTATACAATATATACTTCTTATAATAGATTTATTAAAAATCGATATTCACCATTACTAAAATCGATAATTAAGAAATAATAAACGCTTAAAGTAAAAATCGAATATTTATTCACAGCCCTTATCAAAATGCTGAGTAAAACCTTTTTTAATAAAAATTTTCCATTTTTTATAAAATAAAGAAATAAAAATGTTAACCCACCCTAATGTATAGACTCAATCACAGACAAATTTTAAAAACACATACGTACATAGTTCCACAATAATTTAGACATTGCATGCAACAAGTTGCTTTTGATGTTGTTGGTGTTGCTCGTATTGCCAACGTCACAACCTTAAGCAGTCACCAATAACTGACAAGCCAATTTTGGGCATGCGCAGTATGTAATTTAGAAAATTACTTTTTCACAGGCTTGTGTAGTCTTTTTTTTTTTAGTTTTGTGTTTGGTTTACTAATTTTTGAACTGCTTGTAGAAAAAGAATCTAAATAAATGCCTGCAAGCCACCCACCACAAGTCAATACAAAAAACATTTGAAATTTATTGCCTCACTCAAGTGGCAAGATAATGAGCATTTACTGTGAAAAAATAATTGTAAAAATTATGTGAGCAAGTAAATTTTTCGTGGCACTGCTTCAAGTTAAGATTGAAAGCGATAGGGAGATAAAATTTTCTAATGAAATGATATTAAATACATGTTTTCTGGTTTTGTTAAGTCAGGGCATCCTCTATTTTTTTTTATTCTGTAATTTTATGTTATTTAATTGTATTTTATGTTAAACTATGTCATGTTATGTTGAACTACGTTATATTATGTCAAAATATGTTATGTTATGTTATTTTCAGTTACGCCATGTCATATCATATGATGGTATGATTTATATTAAGAGAGAGTTGGATAAGCCATGTGACGGTATGCCACCATATTTTATGTTATGTTATGTTATGTTATGTTATGTTATGTTATGTTATGTTATGTTATGTTATGTTATGTTATGTTATGTTATGTTATGATTTGTTATGTTATTTTATGTTATGTTATATTATGTTATGTTATCCTATCTTATGTTATATTAGGTTATGTTAGGTTATCTTATGTTATGTTATGTTATGTTATGTTATGCTAGGTTATGTTATATTATGTTATGTTATGTTAGGCTATGTATGGGTAGGTGGCGCTGCGGTAGAGTTTGTAATGAGTTATCGATGTGAACTCAATTCAATCGTTTTTTTGATTACACTAAAGAGGTGGTCATCTAATTTTTCATCTAATTTTGTAACGATTTTCTTCTGTTCAAAGACGTATTTTTCGTGTTATATTTTTTAATAAATCCATGCTTCGGGTTATCATGGGTGCCTTAAAGTTAACACACCAACAGTCCCACTACATTGGTAGTTTCATTAACATAACAGCAGCGTGAAGAAATTATAAAAGACCCAAGCAACAAACTTATTGCTGACAGAATTCTTTAAGCTAAATACCTTTCTCATCATTATTCATTTGTTTTTAAACATTTTACAACATTTCCCTTAACACCAATTTGAAAGCTAATGTTTAGTAATGAAATTATAAAAGCACATTTCCGCATCACAACGCACGCACAAGCACACGCTGACAAAAGCTAAAATAAGCTGAAATTGTAAAAAATAAAACCCATAAACAAAATTCAACTGTCCACATTAAGGTGTAAAATTCAATTTGAAGGAAAAAAAGACTTATTTCGCGACAGCGATGTTATGCAGACGCCAGCAGTGCCAGCTGCGGACAGCAACAAAGGCTAACGAAATGTGTAAATGAGCAATCTTCCACTTTTTAGGGTAGAGCTTGAAGTGTGCGCGTGAAGTTTGATATTAATACGTTTACGTGAGGTTGATTTCTTGTTTGTGCAGCGTATTAAGGGTAAACCCAAATTATCAGTTAAGCAAGAGATTTGAAACTTGAAACATAGTCCGTATCCTAAAACAATAGTGTTAGATGTGGTCCGCATCCAGCAGTTCAGCCATATCGAGGGTTCCTCTCCGAGATAGTTTTGAATATGAAAATATACGACATTATAGCTCGTTTAGTGTTATAAAATCTGAGGCTTATTAGTCCATTTATATAAAGGTAGTCTTGTATAAAGCCTTTTATAATTTTTTTTTTCTTCTTTTATTTTATTTTATTTTTTTCTCCTTTTTTCTATTTTTTTTTTTTCTTTCTTTCTCCAACTACCTGAATGAAGAACAATATATTTGACGTCTTGTTGCCTTTGTTTGTTTTGTTTGAATCGTGTTGTTGTTGTTGCTCATTGGTCATTGCCCATTGTTCATTGCTGTCCGTTTGCTTGCTTTGGGTGCTGCCGTCATTGGAATGTGATGAGTAAAGAAAGAAGTGTTTTTAAGTTAACATTAGCACACATTGTTGTTGTAGCCAAAAGAAAACATTCAACAAAAGAAGAAAGCATTCAAATGAGTAAATGATGCGCAAACGAAAGAGTTTAACAGCTGCAAGGAGAAAGCAGTTTATCAAAAAGCAAAAAAAAAAAACAAAAAAAAAACCTGCACAAAGACGCGAATACCATTAAAAGCTAAAGAAAAGTTAGAATAGCACCATAAACAAAAATTAAATATCAAAATTGATTTTAAGCACACAATTTTGAATCAATGGAATTAGTAACAGCTTTCTTCGACAAATCTAAAGGTATTGCCTACGTATTTCCTGCGTAAAGAGCATTTATTATAAAACTTTCTAGTAACGGTCAACGGGCGACTTTTGATGAGATGCCCTTCTGAAGCAGTAGAAGGCGACTGGAGACTTCCCAGGCCTAATTTGCACATTATGCTTCCAAGCCATTCTTGTATATTAGTGTATCCACACTATCTCAGAGACGGCTTTTGTTGACATTTGCTAAGTAGGATAGTGTATGATATTCCAAGAATTGATGCCTAGAACCTGTATCTTGTCACTAAGGATGCTTTTCTGGAGTTGGCACTTATCTAAATTTTTTTTTTGGAATAAAATGAGACATGCCAAAATATTCGTATCAAACGAAAGTTATTTTATGTTTTATTTCAAAAAAAATATTTCAAGGTAGGGTTGCCACCTTATCCCATCCCATTATATTTATTTTTTCACACATCCGCTTTTATATCCAAAACGACTAAGCCTATTTGGATGAACGTTTAAATATATTTCAAGCTCTCCTGCTTAAGCGTTGCCACCAGAAAGTTTTTACAGGGTCGCCACCTTTTTATAAATAAAAAAAAAATTGTGAGATATATCAACATCGGTATAAAAACAAAGGTATTTTACCTTGTATTTCAAAAAACAAAATGCAAGGTTGAGTTGCAACCCAATCGAGTTATATATATCTTTTGCATATCACTGCATTACCAACCGCAGTTGTGAACTTCAAATGAGTAGTTAAGACTTTCAACCCATATAAGGCTATCGTTACTTTCATTTCAGATGTCCAAAGTAGCATAGTTTAAGTGTAAAATCCCGCCTTAGTCAGAGCCACATCACGCTGATGTAACTCGGTTGAACTTATAGCGAAAATCGAGAAATCCTTGTTTGAGTAGCGAGAAAAATACTCACTGATATTGAAAATTAAGTTCCATCACTCGACTATGACAAAGTGAGAATGACAATGTTCTGGTCGAAAAAATTATACACACAAAATTAAGCGCATGCCGCTAGATTTGAGCACACCACAATCGAGAAGAGCGGCGCTGCAATAAGCCTAGTCAGCTACCGTCATTAGACTGCGTAATATCTCAGGGCCTCTCTCAAGAATTTTGAGAAAGACTTACGAAGTCCGAAAAAGGCCAAAGCAGTACCAACAAAAATTCTAAATTTGGAGAATACTGGGGTGTCCAGTGTTCAAAAAGTCGCACCATATTTTTTTTGTTTGATGGGCCGCGTACTTACCCACCAAGCGCGGAGACATTTAAATTATTTTCATTTAACTTCGATTAAATATTTGAGAAAAAAAATAGAATAAACAAACCGACAACTGTTTCGATGATACTACGCTACAACTTTTCAAAGATTTTTCAAAAATTCAAAATTTCACTTTTTTTAAGTTTTTCCTGTTTTGTAAAGTTTATTTTTTTCGATACTTCGGAAACTACTTTATATTCAGAGTTATACAACAAATATCTTGAAATAAAATTTTAAGTTTCTAATTTAAAAAATTGTAATTTTGAAAAATCGTAACAATTGAAGTTCACAATTAAATTTCGAACTCAAATTTTTAGAAGGGTGTTTTTTTCTTTTTTTTCAAAAATACGAATTTGAATTTTGAGCAAAAAATTTAAATTTTTTTTTTTTTCATTTCTTTATGTTTCTCGTCGAATTCAATTAGTTAAACACAAAATAACTCAATTTTGAGCACTAAAAACAAAATATGAAAGAAATATTTTAAGAATATTTATGTTTTTACATTCCATTAGCACGAAAAAAAATTTTCAGTGATTAAAATTCAGTTATTTTCTGTTTAACTAATTGAACTTGACTAGAAAGTTGAAAAAAATAATAAAAAAAATTGGCAAAATTTCGAAAATTTATATTTTTGAAATAACAAAAAACGCTCATCTAAATATTTCAAAAAAAAAATTCTTTGGAAGAAACTCGTTTAATGGTAAAAAGAAAGTCCCCACCAATATTCATTCACATCGAAAGAGTTCGATTCCAAGTATCTGTATTTTGGCATGGAAAGACCCCACTAATATCGACCTATAATTTTTTGGTCCATTTTGAACTAGTTGGGACCTGTACGAAATATGACAAGTCTTGAACTAGTTTGCAACTAGTTAGTTTGACTGCAGTGTACTTATTCGTACTACGGTTAGCAACAACACAAATGTAATGTTTCACACCAAATTTCACATGACTTCTACTTGGCTTTCGTGACAACTTCACGTGCAGCAACAATTAAACAGAAAAAATCGCCCAGGATTAAAAATAGAAGAAGTAAGGGTTCGAAATTAATTTTACACCCTGCTAAAACAACATTCAGTAGCAACAAAAGTGCATTCACAAATTTAAATAAATACTTTACAAGGCGTTCCACTCAGCAAACAAAAACGAACAAAAAACGAAAACCGCTACAAAAAGCACTAAACTGTCAGTTAATTTAATTTCTGTGGGTATGGCAGCTTAAAACGGCTATTCAGTCGACTGTCTGCTTGGTCAGTTGCGTGGCTAAAGTGTTGATGTGAATTTGCGATAAGACCCGACAGCCAGCAGCTGTCTTGCAAGTTGTGTGGTGGCTGTGCAGGAATTCCGTGAAAATTTGTTTAGAAAGAGGGCATAAGTATTCCAGCTAGAGAAAGCCTAAAGCGCTAAAATATGTAATAAAACGAAGGAGACACTAGAACGTGTTGTGCAACTTTGTGTCTAAATATTATGCAACTGGAAATTTGTTAAGATATAAAGACATGTGACGAGGTGTAAGGCTGTTATGAGGAGAATTCTTTGCAATAGACGTGGTGATCAGGAAGGGCGAAGTTCTCTCACAACAACAACAAGAGAGACCGGGATAATATCCAGTGCTACTACACTTAGGCGATCGACTATCAAGACTCTGAGGCTAACTGTGGTGCATTTGAGGGTGGTCTGGGAATGTGTGACTACTAACTAGTATTTTCACAAAAAGCATGTGCTAGGTTGCAGGTCAGGTATCCCTAGCAACCGTCGCACTGACTACGAGTCGGCAGAGCAAGCGTTGATATGATGTTACCTCTTGTAGATAGCGAAATCCTCCTTGCTTTGGTTAAATTTCAGGCGAACTGCGGATCGCGGAAGCATATCATTTGTTTCATAGTGAGTTCCTTGCCCTAACTATGTATACTTCGATTTAGATTAACGATGTTCAAGAGTCATATTTTTCATGGAAAATATTTAAATTCTGTCATATTTGCTAGCACACCCCACACAGGTATTTTAAGCCATTCTCATTGCGAAATCACCGTCATTTGTACATAAGTAGGTATATAAATACCCTGCTAGCAATTATAATTTTCTTACTCAACTCAAACTAGTCCGAAAAATACTAAATATGACATCGCTCTTGGGGTGACAGGTAATCATCTTCAAACTCTAACCAAACTACTCCAGACCTTTTAGTACCTCATGGAGGACTGGTCACTGTAAAGCCGCCTCAAGGTGAATCCCATCAAAATGGAAATGGTTATTCTCAGTAGAAGATGCAAGATCCACCGCTTTACACCACCACTCCTCAATCGAGTGAGACTCAAACTCTCTCCAGAAGTCAAGTGACTCGGCATCATAATGGATAGTAAAGCCAACTGGAACAAACATGTTGCAGATAGATTCAGGAAGGCAGTTACTGCCCTCTATAGCGGACGTGGGTAAAATATGGTGTTGTACCATCGCTTAATGCACTGGCTGTACACCGCGGTGATAAGACCCATTCTCTTCTATGGTATTGCAGTGCGGTGGTACGCGCTCGAACGCAACCATAATATATGCAGAATGAGCAGAGTAGCAGCAGAGAGTCAGCGGAAATGCTTATAATGAGGGCACTTCCATCAACGTCCACAAAAGCTTTAAAGGTTATGTTGAACATACTTCCGGTTGACTTTTACGGAAAACTCCAGGCAAGCTGCAGTGCAGTCCGTGTGAATATACGGCAATTATCAAGCAGCTAACAAAGCCCTTAAAGGCAGTAACACTACATCGAAGGAATTTTAGCTGCTATCAAATTGGCAAGGAAGGTCAAATTGGTGACCAATGAAAAAGCATTGCTCCTTCTCTTGCTACGTGCAAGCACTGGCTTCTACGTGGATCCGGAGTAAAAGGTAATTCTAGATGGACGTTGGAAAACACGTGCGAGGTATCCAGCCCAACGTGGCCCACATAAATAAGAAACGGACTAAGTCCATACTCAACCTGAAGCAGCCCTCCTTAGACCCACTGATTGGAGACTTATGGAACACTTTCTAATGCGAATAAGTGGTGAGCGCATTGTGGTTTCATGGAAAGACTTCAGTTGTCCCGCACTCGCTCGTACTTGTATGGAGTGCCCTAACCGATGCTTCTTTACGTGTTAACTGAAGCTAGGCTCTGTTTAAATCGACGAAATATTGCGATACAGTAAGGGGACAAGTTAGTTCGACTTCATGAATATCTAAAGGAGATCAATGGCCCATCCGGCCTAAGCAACCCTCTCGGCTATGCAAAGGGCCGGTCACCCTAACCAAACCTAATGTAACCTATATTGAAGAAAGACGGCTAACTGACCAGTTGTATTTGATGTTCATACTAGTTATTAAGTACTGGTCGTTTACAACTAGTTGGCTTGACTCCAGGGTATTTACGAGTAGCTAACGCCAAATAACAAATTTAAAGGTGTGTTGTTGTGCCCAAATAGACTGGGCTTAGTCGATTATCAGGCAAAATTTACAAGAAAATCTTCATGGAATAAATGAAGAACTGCATTTTGTTTTTACGAATGCGGCATTACAGCATTCAACAGAATTGAAGAAACTATATAACAACAAAAACAACAACACAAAAATTAAAAATTTTAAAATTCAAATTTTTTAAATAATGCCGAATGCCTAGCAAATCTATGTATGTATGAATGTAGTTGATATATGGACTAAAATGGAAATAATGGAAAAAACAACAACAAATAATGTTAGTAGATACTAACGACTACAACAATAAAGCAATAGCAGATCTATGCGCAAAACTTGTTCTAATCCATAACAACGACTTTCAATTACAACAACCACAACAACAAAATTAAAAACAAAAAACTCGCATTCGAGCAAATGCAGATAAAGTACAACAATAACAAAAACAAAAGTTGTTGTTGATTTGCTTGATTTACTTGTAGTACAACGGTGTCTGTGAGGTTAGGTTTGGTGACTACAGCAGTTAGCTTTGGCTTTAGCGCAGTGAATGTTTTTAAATATTTCCATTCTGTTGTTATTGTTGCATTTTTTTTTTTTTTTTTTTTTTTTTTTTTTTTTTTATTGAGTTATTGAGTTATTTGCTGGTTATGCTTTGGTTTTGTTGTCGTCAAGTCAAGTTGTTGCGCAGCGGTGGTTTCAAACAACAAAGCAACACCAAAATTTAGTCACGCCGAAGAACAGGTTGCAGTACCATTTAACGCAAAATACCACAATAAATGAATGCGAAGCATACAAAATAACAAAACGAGTTCATACTTAACGACAAACGTACATAGACTTAAACAGATGATAAATTAAAACAAAATACAAAAATTAAAGAAACCATGCCAACCTAACGTTGCATTGGTACTAACCACGGATCGAAATCACTCGCAGATAGAAGAAGTTTTGTATGTTGTTGTATGTTTCGAGCAGGTCTCGAACTCAAAATTTCTGTGGTGTGAGGCAAGCAAATTACCTATAGAATTAATCGTTTTTAATAGTAAAATTGATAAAGCTATAAAACTCGAACTGAACCGATGAAAATCGATTAACGTGCATAGAAATTTTAAGAGTCGAATATATTCGAATAAAAGCTATCGATATCGGAAAAGTCGATACTTTTTGAGTAACATATACAATTATGTTGTTGTTGAAAACTTTTAAAAGTTGTAATAACAATAGCAACATAAATAAATAAAAATATCGCTACCACGAATTCAAACTATCGATGGTAACAAACCTAACAACAAATGCAGGGGTGCTGCTTCAAATCCCACAAAAAAATGCTTTGAGGAGATATATTATGATATCGGCTTTTAAGTTTTTTAACCACAGCATGTGCTTGTTCTAATTTTTTCGCTCAAAATTTAAACAAAAATCGATCAAATTTATAAAAACCAATAAAATTGAAGAAAATCTATTAAAAAACAAGTAAGAAAGTCTAAGTTCGGGTGGAACCGAACATTAAATACCCATATGTGTAAAAGTAATCGTGGTAAATTGGTAAATTGTTGTGGAGTTATGACCTATAGAGGTTTTAAACTATGTCTACTACCATTTGGGCAATTTTATTAATAAAAATGAATGTGTGTCTGGCGTCTAAAGAACTTAACCGATCCAAGTAGATACTTGGGTTCACTGGTTACAACATAGGCTATATATAAGTTTAAAAAGCGTAGATAGTATAGCTCGTTTCATTTTTCGCAATTTTATTTAACACGGATCTGAAGTTAATAATAGCTGAAATTTGATATTTTGTTCATTAATGAGTGGGTGGTACCACGCCTATTTTCCAAAATTTAAAAAAAATCATTAATAAGATTATCAGGTCATTGTAACTACGAAATTCTAGCTTCTATCTGCATCAAAATTGATGTAAGTACCACATCATATTATTATACCTGCATTAGTTAATTAGATATGATGTAACATATAGTAACTTATATGAAAAAGTAGGCGTGGTCGAAAAGCGATGTCGCTTATTTTCTATGCGACACAACAAAAGTAAACGTAAAGTAGCGTAAACGATTCTGAAGTTATTAAGAGTAAAGTTTGAAAATTTCTTCACTCATATGTGGGCGGTGCCACACCTCTTTTCCAAAAATTTAATAAAACCGTCAATGGGACCAAGTTAATAAATCTAGCCAAATTTCATCATTGTAGCTGCTTCTATTATTGAATTAACCCATTTTATACGTTTTTCGAAATTTTCGATATCGAAAAAAGCGGCGTGGGATTCGCGGTTCGATTTCGCCCATTTCAAATAACAACCTACCTTGGCCGAAAAGGAACCTGTGTGCCAAATTTCATTCAAATATCTCAATTTTTACTCAAGTTATCGTATCCGCGGACTTAACCAAATAGTAAAAAATTCGAAAACTCAATTAAACACGATAATAATCTATATAAAAAACTTGATATGAGCCGATAAAAATAGATACCAAATAGTAAAAAATCTAAAAAATTAACTATCGAAATCTTATATAACTAGATATGAAAAATATTTAAGAAATAGCAAAAATGCAAAGGAAATATAAAACGAAATCTAAAAACGTGATATTTGCTGTTAAAAATCAATACGAAACAGTAAAAACTTGAAAAAACAAGCAAATAAGTCAAAAAACTTGCTATGAGCCCTTCCTTCCTTCACGGGCACTTCGAAAGTGAAATAGAAATGATATAAACTTTTGTACGCAAAGTTATTGCCTATTAAATATATCTATGATCCTTTTCAAAATCTTTCGTATAAAAGTGGGCGTGGTTCTTAACCGATTTCGCCCATTTTTTTCCGAAACATACCTTGTATTAATATAAATATGTGTGCTAAATTTCGTTTCGATATATTGAAAGGTTTTTGATTTATGATTATTATTATTTCTAAATTCGACTTAATCAAAAGTGGGCGATGCCACTCCCATTTTCCAAATTTTCTTGAAAAATTTATTTTTTGTCTTAACATTAATGTACACACCAAATTTAATCCTTATAAGTGTATTATGTACTGAATAATCAGTTTTTTTTTGCATTTTTGAAAATATTCTATATATAAAAAGTGGGCGTGGCTACCATCCGATTCCGCTCATTTTAAATAGCGCTCGGAAATGAGTGCCAAGGAACCTGCATACCAAATTTCATTAAGATATCTCAAAATTTACTCAAGTTATCGTATTAACAGACAGACGGACATGGCTTAATCAATTTCTCTTTTCGTCCTGAACATTTTGATATTTATAAGTCAATATCTATCTCGATCCGTTTATGACGTTACATACCACCGTTATGCGACTAAAGTTAATATACTTTGTGTGCGTAGCACTACAAGGTATAAAAATATCGGAAAACTTAAAATTAGGTGTAAACCATCGATTCCAGATAATAAAATCGATACAAATAAATAAATAAATCGCGAAACTTGATATAAGCCATAAAATTAAAAAAAAAAAAAACAAGTAAGGAAAGGGCTGTCTTCGACTATGCCGAAGACTTTATACTTTTCATGAATACGCATCATGGTTTTAAGTGTCCGATCCTTACTCACAATTAGTACAAACTAATTTAAAGATGCATAGCCCAACCCCATTTATCGGAACAATCGATTGTATGGAAGCTATATGTTATGTAAGTCCGATCTGGCTGATTTTCACTACACACCTTACATACATAATAAGTACCAAACGTGCAAAGTTTTACGTTCCTAGCTTTTTAATTACAAAATGTATAGCTCAAAACCCATTTATCGAAACTATCGATTGTATGGAAGCTATGCGTTGTATTGCTCCGATCTTGCTGATTCCGACGAATGATTAATCTCATGCAAAATCGCGGCTCCATACCAAATTTCATCAAATATCTCAAAAACTGAGGGACTAGCTTGCGTACAAACAGACAGACGGACAGACGGACATGGCTAAATCGACTCAGCTCATCGCCTTGATCATTTCGGTATACATATTGGTGGGTCTATCTCTATTTCTTCTCATACTTACAAACATCGGATCAAAGTTATAATACCATTTCATGTTCATGAAAGGTATAATAAATAATAACAATACAAATTGTGAAAATCGGTAAAAAGCGTTATAACACCATTAAAATATATATATACATTAGGGTGGGTTGATTTGTATGGACGAAAGTTAACCGATAGCGCGCCATCGATTTTTCGATAGGTTTTTGGCTCAGGAAAAAAAAAATCCACTACGCATACCCAAAAAAATAATTTCCGAGCCTGCGAAATTTAATTTTTTTGACTTTTTTCGACTTTGATTTTTAAGGTTTTTTTCATGACCTACTAAAAAATTTTTCATTTGATTTTAAAATTTTTATGTATATCCTGTCCGACCCAAAAATGTCCGCTAAAAACGTTGGCGATAACAGTTTTTTGAAAAAAAAAAATATTTTTCTACTTTTGGGGAGTGTTTTGGTCAAAATATGTTTATTTGAATAAAAACTGAATTATATCATCGCGTCTGCTCCTGATTTGCATTGTTATGAGCCTCATAGATACTCCCTACTTGTGAAGAAGCATCCCTTAGGTCAATTATCTTTTTCTAATTCTTGTGTCCCAATTTCAATACCAAAAAGGCGTAATTTAAGAGCCCAAAAATTGATCTGCTTTGCAGATGCCATTCGGAATAGACAAAAATATGTAGGTCCCACCAATTTTTAGGAAAAATTAGAAGCATCACACAAAAAATCGGTAAAGAAGCTCGGCCTTAATCTCTTCGGAGGTATATATATATCGGGCCAATTATACCGAAAGATATCATATATGACTCTTATTCAAGTTCTTTTGATAGATGAAATTTGGAAAGGAAATACCCTCATTTCGGGATCATAAATGAACTTATAAAGAGCGTAAATTCTTTTAGTGAGGACTCCTTTCTGACTCATTTATGACTGCAATGGTTTGCTGGGAAGCTATGGAAACAAGCAAAATGAATACCAAATATGCAAAAAAGTTGGAACAGATATTATTGGTATGTAGATATATGTATATGTAGGTATGTATGTATATACTGTGCTGCAGTATAAACTATCATTTGTAGTATTTGCTCGTACTTCATCGGTTTAGGTCAATCAAGCAGACTTTGTTGCTTAATGTGGAGAAATGAGTTGCATTTCACTCTGTGGTATTTAGACAATGACGAATGCGACTTGCAACTGTTGAACTCAGCTAGCTCGCTGAGTAAGCACTTTTTTTTGGGTCCAAGACATTTGATCAAAATAAAAATTGCACTAAGTGAATGTGAAGTATGGTTATGGTAACGTGCTTCAATGGTTTGGTTTTTATGAAAAAAATTCCAATAGGTGGCGCTGTGTCCAAGACATCTTAATAAATCATTCATATTTGGAATGAAGATTAACTTCTTAAAAAGAAGTTTGTATGCTCACTTACTCGATAGTTGGCGCTGGGACAGGAATTACTCGATTTTGATCAAAGCTAGAATGGATTTTTTAAGGGACTTGAGAAAAAATCAGTAGATAGTAGTGGAGAGCAATAATCAAGAAAGAAGGAAGTCCTCTAGAGACTCAAAGAGAGAAAATGACTTCGGCAAAGAAAAGCAGAGAAGAAAGGAAAGGAAAAGATGTATCTGAAGAAAAGAACAGTTAAGAGAGCAGAGATAAAGAAAGTGTGATAAAGATATGGAAACATAAATGTATATAGGGACTTCATCTACTGTGTTAGCAAGCTTGCATGGAACAAAAACAATTTACATAAATCATACAGTTTTTTAATCCAAACAATTTTGAATAAATTAAAAAATTTTAACCAAGAAAACCTTCAAAAATTTTCTTTAAAGATTATATATGTAAGAAATGATTTGGTACTAAATCTATGAGAATAAAATTTTTTTTTCATTCAATTTGTACGTAAAGACAATACCTTGGGCTGATTCTCACCTGTTACGCCATCAGCTCAAAGCTGCATTAGTTACGCCTTTGGTGTTAAAAAATTTAAATTGTTAAAAATTCAGCAACACCAACAACGTAAACAATTAAAATTTAAAACCAAGAGAAGGATTGGAAACAAACCAAAAGCAGCGCTGTTCCCACGCAACCAAAATAGAATAATAGGCATGAAAAACTAAAAATAACCATAGAAAACAACAAAAATAACAACAAACACAGTAATTATGTTAACAAATACCTCGCCAGACACTCAAGAACAGGGATCGGGTAATGGCGCAACTTTTCATGCGTTAACGCATTGAGTCGGCGAAATTGAATTTTTCCACATCTGAAATTATAAGTCACTGGCTCGACGAGGTTACTTTAAATTCGTTCTTAACATTCGATTGTATGCGAATTATGAAAATATAGCCGTGTGTTTCTTTGGGTAATTTCTTAATTTCTTCAATTTATATTTACACTACAGACTTTGTTCTGCCCAAAAAATTACTTTCCAACATTTGAAAAACTGCCTACTTTCTCTCCCTTAAATTCCTTACACGGATCAGCTTCACCTTACTCGTCCTCTTTTTTTTCTAATTCTTATCTCTCTCACTCACACTTAGCAAACCGTCCCCTTCCCTCTTTGTGCTTGCAGTCACAATACATACGATCATAATACCAAATATAGAATGATTCCTAAAAATAGTTGCAGCAGTTATAGCGAGTTCATTGTTATCCAAGTAATGGGCGTGGCACCACCTGCTATAAAAAAAATTGTATACAGATTTATATGCCCGACTAGCATGAATAAAAATGAGAGATTTATATTTCATAACTCTTGATATCTCTTCATCTCTGAGAGAAACCTTTAACTTAACTATATAAACGTTTTTTCCTGAGAGCAACCGAAAAACAGCTGTGGAGGTTAGTATTTATTCGCTGAACAAAATGTGTATCTCCTCTAATAACACATCCCAGCAAACACAGTCTCAATCGTTAGAGAACTATTGTAGTTTCGCATTAGAACTCTAATGTAGTTCTCTAATACATCTCTAATCGAAAATCAGATTAGGGAAGCAAGCTAGAAGTCGATAAGAGAGGAGTCCACATTAGAAACCAATTAGAATTTCACGTTAGAATTCGATAAGATAACTAACGTTTATCCCGATATCGATATCGATAGTCCCATTTTTGTAGAGAATGCTATAATTCTCGACAGATTCTCAAACCATTATCTAACCTTCTAGCTTAGAGAAATACATTAGAATTCGAGTCGTTTTCTAATCGTCCTCTAACCTAAATATTTTGCTGGGTCATCACGCGTCGCATCCAGCGTAACCCAGGCCTTCATATAAGTTACACGCACCAACGCAAAACAAAACCTGGCACATGGGAGTGGAACCCATTGAATTGATATGAAATTCGCATTGAAGCAAAGGCCATGCAAATGAGATACAGATAACGGTTTTTAAGTTATTCAACGCTTGGCTGAATGACACTTTTTATCTCAAGCCATTGCTCTTTATCACACTGCGACGAAATTATTATAATTTTGTGAATGAAAGTCATACTTATTCATATGGAAAGGTAACTTAAGGGCCCTTAAGGCAGTCGCATTTCATAATTAACTCTCGCTTTTACCAATATTAACTTAAACTTTTGCTTTCAATCGCTTATACATTTTTGTTTATGAATCCACAATTTTCATAATGGTATTGCTAAAGATGTATAAGCAATCAGACGAGGAACGCTCAATAAGTAGCTGAGCTCCAAAATTGGAGTGTATTGAAGTTCCTGAGTGGGGCCGGGTGACGCATAAAGCTTACTGGTCTACGACTTTGGCGGAGGTTCTTCAATGAATTTAACCTCAAGTCTGCAGAGAATTCTCTGCTCTTCAATATTTAAGCACCATTCTTCTTTGGTATAGACAACTCGAAACCCAAAGATTCGTGAATTATTCGCTTAACTCGCGGGCCATTGAAAACTTCCTATCTACTATTCTAAGCTGCCGTCGATTAGACCTAATTAAATAAAATTAAGTTTTGAAATGGAAACTGTTCTTCCCACACTGAAACCACCAAACAAGCTTTTACTGACCGTTACATCCACTTTCATAGCAAGTGCCTCGAATAAGTTATAGAAAAAAGATAACAGGACTGGCCAACCGCAACAAGAAGAAGTGCCGAAATTATACTAGCGAAGAACCCTGCATGTCGGAGGCAGGAAATAGAGGTACTGTAGAAGAGGGGCTCAAAGAAAAGCCAAAGGGAGACAGCTCGAGAGAGTCCGACTTACTCGGAAAATCAAAAGAGAGCCGACGCAGAAACTGAGTCTCTCTTAGGATGATGCGGTACGAGGAGAATAACAAGAATGCCAGTATACCAACCCAGAGGATGGAATGTTAAGCTAGCGAGACAAGAGGATGAGGTGAAGTGAGAGCGATGGATATGTTGGAAAGAGACAAACAGTACTATGACTGTGCGAGTACAACTAAGCCTCCAACACAGTTAGGTAGCTTTGAGCAAAATTCTCTTGACTCTGAAGGAGGGTAGGTTCGATGTGGCGCAGTGGCTCTCATTTGCTAAGCTCTCATGAACGTTTTTAATGGTGAATAGTGCTGGTATCTCTAGCTAAGAACTGGTCCGAACTGGTGGTAGCCATCTAGATGAATGAGATTTATGGTGCGAGGTATATGGTCCAATATTGTAGTGGAAAAAGAAATGAGAGATCATATGGTATCAAAATTTCTGACTTCATATAATCTCAAAATAACCTTTCCATCTCCGGCCCACACATACATGTTAGACGTGGAATCGCCTACGAGACTCACAACGAGACACATCCTTGAGAAGAACCATGAGATACGAAAATAGCCTTTTGAACTTCCGGTGTACTCATGGCCAATATTTACAAAGAGGGAACCAATTCGGCAGGCGCCGTGGTGTGGCGGTAGTGTTGCTGGCCTACCACACCGAAGTGGTTTGAAAAAGTTTTTTCAAAACGGGGTCGCCCCACGGCAGTGATTTGGTCTACTCTCTGAGTGTATTTCTGCCATGGAAGGCTTCTCAGCAAAAATTCATCTGCAGATGCAGTTCGCAATCGGCTAAAAAATGTAGGTCTCGCCACTTTGTAGGAAAAATTAGAAGCAGCACACTGCACAAATTGGTGCAGAAGCTCGGCCTTAATCTTTTCATTAGGTATACATCGCGCAAATTATTTATTTTTTTAAACCAATTCGTTTGTGTTTTCTCTCCCGTTGAAAGCCGTGACTGAGGTCTAAAACTACCTAATGGAGATTGGACCCGTAAACTACCACGCCGTACCTGGATAGTAAGATAGAATAGACTCTTAATTATCTAGACTAAAGCATAATACTCAAGATATATGTTCCTAGCCTGGGAAGTCACCTTCCCAATTCAGAAAAAGACCTCTATAACATAAATTTTTTTTTCGTCCCAACATATTGAAACGGCGTCTTTCCTAGGACTACTATAGAGGATCTCAATTACAGATAGTACTGCTCTGTTATAACAGAAACAAGTGACAGGTACTTTGGGAGCAAAGCGAACACAACAAAACCAACAAAGAGACGTATTTCATTTATTGCATTTATTGAGCGATCCTCATCTAAAATCTGCCGAAAGCTTGGTATATTAGTGTTGCTCAGTTGCTAAGACTCATTATAACGGTTGCACTTTCACTGATGCCACCGCACTCGCACAGCACCAAATGAATACACAAAAACAACATCGTGGAAACCAAAATGGCAATTATCATAACAACAACAAAATAATAAGAAGCAACAAAAACTATTATAGAAAACAACAACATATAAAACAACAATAACAAACCAGTAAAGCGAGCATTAGCACCAACAAACAAAAGAGCAAAAGCTACAACAACATTATTAACAACAACATCACAATCACTATTAAGTATTGATCCACACCTGAGACTCATCGGTGTCACGTTGGTCAACAAAGACGTCTGTCGCTTCGTTCAGCTCTAGCTGTCTTTTAGCACCAATCGTTGCTGATGAAAGACTAATGGAGGGAATAACGAAGATGCGTGTTTGAAGAAATTATTACATTAAGTGACGTAGGTGTACTTAAGAGATTTGTCATTTTGCTTTTGTTACTTTTATTAGTACATACTTAGATATTGTCGATGTTACGGAGCTTCGATTCCGATTCTGAAACGTTGAAACTTCTGATTCCGTTTTTTATTCTGAATATTGGAAGTGGAAGTGAGCAAGGAAATCCAGCGGTAGAAATGCCTTTGGATTTGACATATTTGACAGTTAGGAGGTGAATATAAGGGACGGATTATGTAAGTCACCGTGTCACTTTGCATCGCAGTTACGCACATTCACTTTCACACCTATGCAATACCCATAGCCATTCCCAATTACAGTCACTGAAGGAAATTAATTCCTTTACATAATAGGAATTTTTATTTAAATGAGTAAAAAAGACTCGAGTCGCATTGCGTTTTACATAATAACCCCGTAAGTTCATGTTCTCCTATATTATGGAGAAGGAAAAGTTATTTCGATATACAGGGTGTTTTTTTTACAGGTTTGTTTTTCGAATAGAGATAAAACTGGCATTTTGTGGTCAAATCTGGCAACTCTAATGTCATTTATGTTCAGTTTGGTTTGCCATTTCATCATGAACAGGTTGACAAAAGAACAACGCTTGCAAATCGTGCAAATTTATTTCGAAAATAATGGTTCAGTTCGCGAAGTTTACCGTGAGCTCCGTCCATTTTATGGTCGACATAATCGTCCATCAGAGCAATTAATTCGGTTAACCATGGATCGTTTTCGCACTACGTTTACTCTATGTGATAATACGCATCCGCAGAGACGTCGAACAGTGCGCACCGAAGAAACAATTGCCGCTGTAGAGCAAAGTGTTGAAGAGGACCCGAATGAATCGATTCGCCACCGTGCACAGCAATTGGAGCTTTGTCCATCAACTTTATGGAAGATTTTGTGCAAAGATCTTGGCTTGCGACCTTACAAGATCCAGCTTGTGCAAGAATTAAAGCCGCGAGACCATGCAATGCGTCGTGATTTTGGTGTATGGGCCGAAAATGAGATTGATTTCGATGCTGATTTTCATCGCAAAATTTTGTTCAGTGATGAGGCTCATTTTTGGTTGAATGGCTACGTCAACAAGCAAAATTGCCGCATTTGGAGTGAAGAGAATCCACATGAGACCCTTGAAACGCCATTACATCCACAAAAACTGACTGTTTGGTGTGCTCTATGGGCTGGTGGAGTCATTGGGCCATACTTCTTCCGCAATAATGCTGGAGAGGCAGCTACCGTTAATGGAGACCGGTATAGAGCCATGATAACCGACTATTTTGTTCCCGAATTGGATGGCATGAATGTGGATGAGTTGTGGTTCCAACAAGACGGCGCTACATGCCACACAGCGCACGTCACAATCGATTTATTGAAGGAAACATTCGATGAGCGCATAATTTCGCGGAATGGACCTGTCAATTGGCCACCAAGGTCGTGTGATTTGACACCATTGGATTATTTTCTTTGGGGATATGTGAAGTCGCTCGTCTACACCAACAAACCAGAAACGTTAGGGGAATTGGAAGCCAACATTCGTGGCGTTATTGCCGACATACGGCCCCATATGCTCGAAAAAGTGGTTGAAAATTGGACCTGTAGAATTGGCTTTATTCGAGCCAGCCGCGGTGGCCACATGCCCGAAATCATATTTAAACATTAATGGCATAAAATTATCCTTCCAATAAAGCAAAATTGATGGACCTTAAAACGATTTTCTTGTGTTTTATTTCAATTCGAAGTTCTATACCCCTAAAAAAACACCCTTTAGTATTCTTCTATCATTTTTCATAGGCCTTCTAGTAGATTCCTAGTGGAAAATCGATTGCGAAATCGATTCGAATCTAAGCCCTACATATTCTATAACACCTTTAGCACAGACTTTTTTCTAAAAAATTTTTTAATCTCAAGCGACAAACAACTTTAGGATTTTCGTAATTTATACCTAATTTTAACAGCCATAATCATAAATATGAAGTCTTTTGATTACTAACCAATTATTTGATTTTTGTTTTCCTAAACTACCCCATTCGGTAACATAGATAGCAAGTACTTTCTTCTCTCTGCAAGTCGATCTCCAATTGGGCCTTTCACCGAAGTGGTAGTATCCTTCTCCCTCTGCTTCCACCGCCCAACATGACCTAGCCAACGAAGCCGCTGGGTGTAAATTTGTTGAACTATGTCGGTGTCTGCACATAGCTCATACAGCTCGTCTTTAAATCTTCTTCGGTACTCGCTGTCGCCAAAGCGTAAGGGTCCATAAATCTGTTGAAGAATCTCTGTCTCAAGTACCCTCAGCTGCCTCAACAGATGTTGGCAGTGTCCAAGCTGCCCCCGCATACATCAGGACGGGCACGATAAGTGACTTATTGAGGGTTCTTTTCGTTCTTCGATAGAGAACTTTACTTGCAAGAGTGATTCCTCTTTGGATTTCTAGGCTTGACACAATTTCTGGAAAATTTTTGAGTACACAGTTTTATAGCTCATTATCAATCAATCATTAGCATAATAATGTGCAAGTTAGAAGTACCACAAAATTTCCCCTGAATTTTTAGAACTTTTTTAGCAAGGCTGTTGCGTATTTTTTTTTTTCATTCAAAACTAATATTTCTTCATGCGTTTTATGGAAGAAATCACTCAACACCCTTGACGAAAAAAATTCTTTAGCGAGTTCCAACTTGCACAGTGTGGTACAAAAATTGATTGGTCTACAAAACTGCGTACACAAAAATTTACTGAAAATTTTGCCAAAAAATTTTAAGATTTTGATGGCCATTTTTTTTAAGTTTAATTAATTTTCCTGAAATTTTTTTGTATGTGCTTTATGTTTTTAAATTCGATATATTTTAAATGAAACTTATTAAAATCACAGCTGCTTCTTATTTCGTCGAACGATATCGATTTTAATTTCACTACTACTATATTGAACACAGCTGTATATCACTATTTCTGTTATAAGTATGTTTATGAGGCATTCGGGGATTATATCCGTAGCCTCGTTTTAAAATAGTTTGCCAATAGAACACCTACACATTGAAGACACAAATGCTTATATCAGCCAGAAACAAGCAAAGTTTTTACCAAATACGATAAAATTCAATTTTAATTTTTTTGTTTTAGGTTTTTGAATGATTTTTTTGATCTCATAACTTTATTATATCGTGTTCAAAAATGTAAAGTTGTGAATATTTTTGAAATTCGTAAGAGGTAAAATTAATTTATGAAATGCATTTACACACATAAGCTTACATACATGCATACATACATACATACAGATATGTTGTGTTTTTAAGTATTTCATTTATGATTATATGTACATATCTTAAGCGTGGACTCGCATTAACATATCCATAATTGTTATTTGAGACTCAATTACGCAATAGGCGGATAATGTGTATGTGGATTGTAGGTAGATGATATTGTATTATATTTCAATACCACAAACGTATGTATATTATTAAAAAAAAACGTTATGGCATAAATTAAAACTAAATGCAGACAGTTATAGATGTGGTATTCATGAAAACATACAAACACGCGTATATAGGTATATGGCTCATAAACTTACATGCAACTGTCTTCATCAATTTAAACATACTGCACTTAATTGTAACTGTTAATGTTAACAAAATTTAATTTTTTTTAGGTTGCAGGGCATAATAATTCTTTTTTTAATGATATTTGTTAAGCACTTAAAAATGTTTTTGCCTTCTCTAGTTTACACGAATGACATTACAATTACACATCACCATTATCAGTAATGGGCAAATGTAAAAAGATCCCTTACTTCGAAAACACTATCTTTTTAACAATTTTGTTCTCAAATTACATTATAAGATATGTTAATAGTGCTTTCGATTTTTCCAGTCCGTTTCACATCACACATATCTAGCAAGCTTAATTAAATTACAATTATAATGGGAAATGGCCCCAGTAATTAGAAAAAGTAATCAACTACATTGATGCACTTGTTCGGATCGAGCACTAAGGATTGCATTTCTAAAAGACTACCTTTTAAAAAATGAAGGACAAGCTTACTAACATTACATTACAATTACAAACACATTTCTCAGTAACTGTGAAAAGAAATCAGGAAATTGATTCTCGAAAAGACTACTTTGTTAGCACTTATTTTCAATTACGATACAAGGTGTGTTAATAGTAAATTCCATTTCTCAAAATATTTGTAAAAGTACTTGAATAATCAAAATAAAACCAAATGTAAATTCGTGTATCAAAACTAACTACAATTGTGGGGGTCGCTTTCTTTGTCTTTTTCTTGTTTTAAATTGGCTCTGAGCCATCTAATTAATTTTGGCCGAGCTCAAAAAATCTCGCCAGCTATCGCTGTTTTGCAATTGACTGACAGCAGCACGGACCAACGTCTTCCTTCACCTCCACAAGTGAATTTCGACAAAAATGCTTTATGAACATCAGTATCCTCGTTCGTTCGTATAACATAGCCCAGCCAGGTCAGCGGCTGAATTTGTAGCCCATCTACAATGAGCTTAAGACTTTCAAAAGCGTTGAGCACCTAGCTACCACCTTGACGCAGACTTCATAGTAGGCCATCCAGTTTGGGTAGACGAGTGCTCAAAAACGACTTCGTAACACCAACACTTCATAAGCAATTCACAGTTTTTCAAAGTGTTCAGGGATATACAACCGATACCTCCAATGCAATACCAGATGTTGGCAGAATTAGATAAAAAAAAAGTTCAGAAAACCCAAGGAGCTTTTCGCCTTGGTGTCGAACGTGGGACATTGTACTGCCGGTCACGAACAAAGTACGTTTGGGATATGCGCGCTAACGGCTTGATTTAGAAGATGGTTGTTATTTGTAACCACAAAAACATTCCTCCAAGGTTTTGGGAAATGTTGTCGAAGGTGACAGTCCTTTTCCGGATATGAACTCGATACGCTCCGGTACTCCTTTAGGGAGACGGTTAGACGATCTTTGCTTTCAGTAGCATCTCACGACATCCCTGCATCTCCAAGTAAGTAACTCAGCTGTATTTTTTGCAAATTAAATTAAATTAAATTTTAAATTCTTTTGTAAAATTTATGAATAAGAAACCCGAGAAAAGGTTTAGACCTAAAGCTTCATGCTCTATCGGTGCAAAAACTGTTATTCCTTCGCTGTGCGATCTTCTGCGAACTTTTCCCCCAAGTAAATGTCAAGATACTTGTACATACATACATACATATGTATACAGTTTGACTTTTACTTTTAATGAGCTGTATTAATAGGTAAAGTGGCTGCGCTTTCTTTGATTTGCTTGACTAATTCATAGCCTAACCTCATAGTTCATTTGGGAGGTATGTTTTTCTGTACAAAAATATTTCGTACATAATTTTGCTTTTGTAAATTATTAGGAAGGGGCAGGGGATTGTGGCAAATGCCGTTTTCTACAAGCGCTATAATATCCAAGTCGGAAAGTTCAGCCTCTTTCATCGATCGAAAAACACGTAACCAACCTTCCACAGACGAACGCCAACGGTTCCATATTTTTAGATTTGCGTCCACCTTCTCGTCTCAGTCAAGGCCCTTGCCAGCGTCTGGGCAATTTAAAACGCTGTAGTAAAACACAGTAAATGCGGAACGTTTAAGAGTAGCAATGGAAACCGAAGGACAATGATTCCACAGCTCGACTTTCAGCCTGCTCTCATTTATCTGGGAAACTGCATTACCAACAACAACAATGTCAGCCTAGAAAACTCAATGAAGCATTAGGCTTCATAACAAATGTTCCCTCGGACTCGGTAGGCAATTAAAAAAGTATCGTGTAAATCGCTTATAGTACCCGCCATGCTGGTGGCGTATGGTTACGCATTGGCTTCTGCGACTAACGAAGTGGAGCTGCAAAAGACATCGGCATAGTTCAGTGGCTTAAAATCCAGCGCAAATGAATGAATGAATCTGCTCCAGCACAGAAGGTATTGATATTATTGATACCCTGGCGTGGAAGTAGAGAAGAAGGAATACGTTCAATGGAAAATAGGGGTTCTGTAATTCAAGGTAGGGCTCCAACAATGCATTACCGAAGAAGCCATTAAATTCCATGTAGTAGTTATTTAGTGATGAACGTACAAACTTACATATAGGCAGATAGCAATTTGCCAATTTTAATTTTTACGTAATATCTATTATTTACATACCCATTTCGCCATGTTCTAACTTTACTATATGTACAGTGCGAATAAGGTATTACGGTGAGTTGAAATTGATCTTTAACTTTAAGTCGGACATCTAGCAATATAACGCTGAAAATTGCTTTCAATTCTATGCAGCGGTTTTTGAGTGATGCGCGAGCAAACATGCAGAGAGGTAAACCAAAATTCTAAAAACTGTTTTTTCTTAGCTTTTATTGCTTTGCAGACATATGCCTGTTGGAGCATAAGATTAAAGATTTTGAAAAGTGCAACCTTAATATGGTTAAACTTGAATTCGATGCTAGATAAAATTTATTCTGCTTGCAAAGTCATCCTCAGAAGAAGCCTATATATAAGTACTTATTTCTGCTTGTTTAAAAGCTGGGAGGCTAAGCATGAAGTGAGTGCATGTTCCATCTCCTCATCCCCATGCAGCTGCTGCAAAAAGGGTTTCCGAGAATAACAAAACTCAGAAGCGAATGAGCCCAAGGTGGTGTCTCCCTGCGGTCAAAAGTCTCAAATTGCTTATCTGTGCTCCAAATAGATGTTTGGAGTTTGGCTGAATTTTTGAATTAAAAGCAACAAAAAAATAAGCAAGCCTTCATAATTTTGGTTCTTATCGTAGAAGAGACAAGTTCAATTTAAAAAAAAAAAATATTTTGTTATTTCATTCATAAGTCGCTTATTGCTTACGAAAAAAAACGGTTAGGCAGTTTTTGGTATTTGCGAGGTATTTGTGAGTTTCAATGATTTACTTTTGTAGCATTTACTCACCTTACTGTTATTGCAATAATATATATCCGACATTTTGTTTTATTCAAATTATTCCTGTTGTTTGAATAACTATTTTAAAAGTATATTGCGAAGCAATTTCCATATGAGTATGGCGAGATTTTCAAAATGTTTTCAGCATTAATTTATAGCACTTTATATTGAGGGATTTTTCAAACTGGATTGCTCTTGTTTTCTTCAACAAGCGAAAGATCACTTTTATAAATGCATATGTTGTTTTCTACTTGTTTAAAATATAACCTATTAGGGCATTAAGTATTTTTTAATAAGCAAGCAAAAATTTAAAAAAATTAATAATAACAAAAACACAAAGCAACGCAAAAAAGTTTCCAAGTTGAAGCAAAAAAAAAGACGTCAGCAACAACAATACGTCTGACGGCAACTTTCTACTTCAGCGCGCACATTATTGCAATCCGGTAACAGTAGCAGCACACAATAATAATACACACAACAACAAAAACGACTTGGAACGTACGTCAAACGCAATGCATTGAGAGACAGAGAGCTGAAAGCGCACAACCAACTATTTAAGCTGCGGCAACAAAACTTTTCACCCGGACGATGCAATTCCTTTTTAATAAACTTGAAGTGTGTGTGAATGTGCGAGTAGTCACCGCATATGCAGTCTCGTTAGCCGGTAACAACACAAAGCAAGTACATACATACGTACATACATACAATTTTACGTTATTTATTTGAAGCGCAAAACACTAATGCGCGATTGAGAAAATCATTCAGGAGAAAATCATCATTAGTGGATGCATCCGTATGAAAATTGAAGTATGTATATGTGTACATGGGCGTGCATTGGGGGACGGGGAAATCTACGCTGTTAACAAGCTTCTGGAATGCGACAAGTGGGCAGCAAAACTTCTATGCTGCTCATTTGTCCTCTACAATCGGAGTTTTTAAAAGGGTACTGTTGAAGTACTACAGTGCAGGGACCATACACTTGGCGCTTACCCCTTCCGCTCTGGTAGTAATATTACACCCATCCATTAAGCCGACCCGGTGAAGCCATAATACAATTCCAAATCGCATGGAAAAGCCTCTGGCGAACATAGGTTGAGTGGCAGCTGTCCCTTATAAGGAGAAGTCCGTTGTGATTATTTTGTGGAGAAAAGTGCTCTCAACACCTCAGCTAATAATTATAATTGAGGTTGCCGACCACTGCTGATGGGCGACCTTTGGCAAAGTCATCCTCAGAAGAAGCGTATATATAAGTACTTATTTCTGCCTGTTTAAAAGCTGGGAGGCTAAGCATGAAGCGAGTGGATGTTCCATCTCCTCATCCCCATGCAGCTGCTGCAAAAAGGGTTTCCGAGAATAACAAAACTCAGAAACGAATAAGCCCAAGGTGGTGTGACCCTGCGGTCAAAAGTTTCAAATTGCTTATCTGTGCTCCAAATAGATGTTTGGAGTTTGGCTGATGTAAGAAAGGTCACCACTCTTTGGATTCCCTTGTTTTCTTTTCTTCTAGGCGAGCTCATGTGGTAAGTTGAACTTTACTTTATCCTCATGAAACAGCGAGGTCAGAGGGCACCTTTTCAGCTACAACTTTGTCCAATTGCAAACACCAAGGAGGCCGCGTCATCTTCCACCTTGTTTATCATCTCAGTCGAGGTCTCGCTATTCCTCTGGTGCCGATATGAAAACCTTCTGGACCAGGGTTTCTTTCTTCGTTCGAATAACATGACCCAGCCAGCGGAAGTTTTGGGCTCGAATTCGCTGCACTATACTCATACCTGCGAAAAGCTCATCAAGCCCATCCTTATCATCCATTTCCTTTAACACTCACCGTTGGCATCACTAGAACATTTCGGCGAACTTTTTTTTCTCAAATAGTCCACGGGTCATCAGATCTTCTTTCAACACTGTTCATAACTCCGACCCGTACATCAGGATAGGTATGCTTGTCGAGCGAACCTTACTTTTCAACTGCCAACTCAGCCCAACGTAGCACTTTTCGGCAGGAGTGATTATCCGCGTTACTATTAACAGTGAAGTCCCTGGTACTAACAACAGTGAAAATGTTGTTGTTGTTTTAGCAACATAAACACTCCCTGAAGGTTTTGGGAAGTGTTATTGAATGTGACAGTCCTTTGCCGGATATGTACCCGGTACTCGGTGCCGGTCGGTGGTGCCAGGCTGTACATGCCTGACTGTAGCGGGAGCGATTTGGTGTGACCAGTGAAACCTTCCGTGAGGACGGAGAAAATGGGTAGTAAGAGGTGAGAGGCACCATATTCGTAGACCATCGAGTTGCACATTATTTCCCTTGGTCCATTTTAGTAGGCCTACTACGCCCTTGTGTGCGTCTTATAGTAAGTACGTTGCATTTTTTTGATTGTTGTGAGTCAATTTGCTGACGTTCACTTGTTATTGTTTGCACTTTTTCTCTGTTACATTTTTGTTTTTGTTATTATTCTAACAGGTAGAGTTACACACATTTCACGATCCACCACAATTATCAGCTCACATTTCACATTACAAAATTTCCTTTATTTTTACAAAATTTTCTTCTGATGCACTTGTTGCCAATCGAGAACAATACCCGCAACAATATTCAGGCACAATATCAAGAGTGTGCTTGCTGTCAATTAAGTCGGGCAGAACACCCCACACACAGCTAACGATTACAGGTCTGTGACTGCGACGCGATACGAAAACACAAACGATGGTAATACGATGCCGAATGTCACATGCAGGGATTCTTTAAAAATATATTGAAATAAAAATCCAAATTGGCCTAGAATAAGTAAACACCGAAATTTACGAGAAGCAAATACAACACAGGAAATACGCCAAACGTCAAATATTAAGCAATAACAACAATTCCCATATACAACCGACTCCGCACAAAGTTCCAAACGAACTGAAAGTGCACAATTCAAGAAATAACCAAACCAAGAAAATCATCAAACAACCCATAAAACCAGTTGACAGCGACGCTAGCAGCAACAGTGGCAGCGCTGTCGTCTATAAGCCAGCCTTAACAAATTTTTTATTAACTTTTAACATTTACATACTTACCTTTCAAGCATTGCCAGTTTCTTGGTAGCGCATGGGGAGTGAACAGTTGGTAGTAAGCATATGTATGTAACGTGTTAACGGTAGCAAGGTTTGAAGGGGTGCATTCGTTGCATGAACTGGAAAAGCTGCAGTGCTCGGACTTTAAAATTTCAACAAATAGTAGGATTGCAAAGAGATAGTGCTACATTTGAAAAAAAGCGTACATCCTATGCAATACTTTATTTTAACCTTTTTCGCCTTTTTAATAAACAGTGGTCGGCCGCCGTGGTGTGGAGGTAGTGTTGCCGGCCTGCCACACCGAAGGTCCATGGTTCGAGCCCTGGTACAGGTAACATCAAAAGTGATTTGAAAAAAGTTTTTCAAAAACGGGGTCGCCCCTCGGCAGTGGTTTGGCAAACTCTCCGAGTGTATTTCTGCCAAGACAGGCTTCTCAGCAAAAATTCGTCTCCTTTGTAGATGCCGTTCGGAGTCGGCAAAAAACTGTAGGTCCCACCAATTTGTAGGGAAAATTCAAATCGGCACACCACAAATTGGAAGAGAAGCTTGGCGCAAAAATCTCTTAGGAGGTTTATGATGATATACCTGTTGTATATCGCGCCTCTACAATTACGATTACAATAAAGAGAGAGAGAGAGGTCGGAGAATGATGTTGGATAACAGCTTGAGAGTTTTACAATTTTTTAAAGGTGAGTTGTTGATATACAAAATAAACAAAACCGAAGAGCACAGTCGGAGTGTCAAAGATCCATCATTAGCAATTATAATGACAACAAATATCGGTGTTTGCGCAATGTTACTGTATAATTAATAAAAATAAGAACTCATTTGACAAAAACCATCGATCTGATAGCCACAAGAAGTTTAGCAGCTCCCGAAATGGAGCTATAACAGAAACTATGGCGGTTGTCCCTAAACTTTCCTTCTCTATTCTAATAAAAGCTTTTAATTATTGATAAAAATTATTAAGAAATATAAACAATAACGAATTTCATAAAAATTACTATTCTTGATTTTGAGCTCATTTAAATTCATTAATAATTTTAAAGCCGTAACCGAAAAAAAAACAATGCAGTTACTCTCAATGTTCTCTAACAGAGCACAGTAACCCTGCGGGTTATGGGTTTAGAATATTCCCGAGGTAGGCATACCGGTCGTAAGAGGTGACTAATATGCACCAAGGTAATGACGTGCAACGCGATGGTTGATCTATGTATATGATGTCTGACCTAGAAGGTTCCACTGGTCTTCCAAACCGCTACCACGACAATCGGGCAGTACCGGAGCGTACCGGATTCATAGACTTGTTTTTTGTCGTTACAACAACAACAGCACAGTTAGAGTGTCAAAAATAAACACATACAAAAATCCATCATGAGCAATACTAAATGCCGCAAGATGGCAGTGCTTTTGCAATGTTATAGTAGAATGAATATAAATATGACTTTAGCTGACAAAAAAATGTGTTCTGAATTTCTATGTTAAAGAAATCCAGCCGCTTTTGATATAGGTCTATAAGAAAATCTATTACGGTTGTCTCTCAATTTTTCTTTTCTATTCAAAACAAAAATTTTAATAACTAAGCAGAATTCATTGGGAAAGGTAGTCATATGGAATTCGCTTCTTTAAAAAATTAAGAAATAACCAAGTTTTTTAAAAGTTGTCTAAAAAAAGGTTTCAGATTTTCAGCTTGCATAGTAGGACTGGTAGAATCTGTAAAAAAAACCGTAACTTTAGTGGTAGAAGTCCGAACACTGATTAGTTGCGCTCAGTTAGAGTTTGAGTTCGATTGGAACTTGTATGAATATTTTGGCGGTACGAGGGCTATTTAAATTCAAAAATATATACGTACCCTGCAAAATTTCAATTTCTGTAGCCTACTTATAGATGTTGAAAGTAAACTTGTCCGACCGTGCTGCTAGGAGAACAAATGGGATTTGGCCGACACCAGGCATAAAAGGGCAAAATCCTAAACTAGTCGCATTTTTTCCCGGGTATGCATACTTGTATACTTCAAAATGTACGGTCCTCGTTGTTGCTGTTGTACCAGTGCATCATCAATTGTCATCAAAATCTTCAAACTATATACATATATATATATACATATGGGACATATCCAGACTTTTGAAATGCTTAGCCACGAGTTCAGTTGGAAGCAGCGAACCACTATCTTGTTATTTGAAAAATTAAGAAATCAAGCTCATGTTCGAGGTAATAATTTGAGCCAGGTGCCTCAAATTGAGCTTTCACTTAATCAAGGGGCAGCTATATTAAACATAGCTGCGAATAAGAATAATGTAGGATAGTTCGTCAAAAATGATAGCGGGTAAAGTTGCAAGTAGAAAACAAGGTGTTTCATCATTCTGACGACAGGCGGATCTACGAATCAGAATGACTCTGGTTAACCGACCAATGCATATCAATTCAATATAACCCTGTTAAATCCGTATCCATGACTTGCCGACTAACCGGTGCCAAGTACTGTTAACACAACAACAACTAATTTGTATTTCATAAAACAAAATGAAAGGCGATCGTCTGTGTTAAAAGAAATGTATTTAGCCGTTACGTATAAGAAGAACAAGAGTAGTCTAAATCTTATTCTAGAAAATTTCACCCATCGGCTTCATAGTTATCTCATGCACCTAAAAAGAATTTATAAAATAGTATTTGATTTTCTTTCTTTATTTAATTTACCCACCTGTACATGCGGTGGAGTTCGCAGTGCGTACAAAACTGCGTCGGCTATATTTTCTGGCTCCAAACGCGCCATATCTTTTACATAGAAATGAATTTCCTCGGGAAATATGTTTGTATTTACGGCCCCAGGACAAATACCCTTTTGTATCAAACGGAAAAAAATTAGGAATCGTAAATAGTATTTAATGTTGCATCGAAAAAGGTCTGTCAGGTTCTGTCCGGTAAAAGAGGTCAAGTGTGGACGGCGCTTTAGCAGTTAAACGACAAACGTTTTATCGATTTGAATCCTCAAACGGTCTTGAACAATAATATAATACATTTTAAAGGTTCATGGTGAATGAACATGATCAGCCGAAAAAAACAGTAGGAAGTTTTAAACGAACTCATGCAACATTGGCTCTCGAGAACAACAACATTTTAGAAGATAGGGCGAGGTTACATGGGGTGATGTGTTAGTTTGTTTGGGGAAATATGTGAAGATGTGGTTCCTACTGTGTGAAGGATCTCGTTATGTCATGGGCTAGCTAGTTTTTACTGAGACGTTTTTCAAAGCAAAAATACGCTCGCAGGGTTGGCTGACCATTTCCGAGGAGCGGAAGCGTGGCTGGAAAAGTTTCCTAAAACATTTTTATATGAGATGACTGCTCGAGATTTCGGCCCTTGCGTACAAGGCCTGCTTGTCAGCTCTTTTTAGTGATAACTGACGATAATTTAAAGCTCGACGGGACCCCAGTGATCTTCCGCCTATTTTTAGCATCTCAGTCAGGGCCTTCCTCTTAATCGGCTGCCGAATTCTGGTGGCGATAGAAACGCCTGCTGGGATGGAGCGTGATACTGATCAATGTTAAATTTCCTTGGCATCGCCGAAGGCACAATAAATCCCCCAAAGTGCTTTGCTCCCTAATACTATAAGGGTCGCCCTTGGGATTATAGGCCCTCCTAATTGTAGTTTGACCTCGCTTTCACTTTTAAGGTACGTCTGCCAAAGATACGAGGGAGCTGCTTTAGCGGCAGTCGAGCTAGTATTAGAAGGTGCTAGTGCCGTACTCATGTCTAAGTGCAAAGTTGTACTGCCTCAACAGAATCATATCAAATCGTCAGAACCTATAGTCCTATGTTTCAACACCTTCAAAGGCATCCTATGACAATTCATGAACCCCAGGGAAGACTTTACCATTTTAATAAATGGAGGTTTTCTTGGGTTACTTATCATGTTTAGAAAACAATTCTCAAAAAGATTCTCAATTCACTCACCGTTACACGCACTTTACTTTTATGCAATTGAAATTCCTGCCTATACGTCTCCGTCATAGCTGTTATGGCAAACTTCGTAGCTGGATATATATTGAAACTCGGTAGAACATCAATAAAGTTCAACACCTGTTGTCCCGCAATGCTATTAATGATCAAAATATGTCCCTCTTTGCCACGCTTCAACATACCACGGAAGACTTCACGCGTACACCACAATACCGCCATTACATTCGTATCGATTACCTGACGTATCTTCTCGGTATTTCCATCTGCCACCAACTCTGTCTCACGTGTGATACCAGCATTATTGAGCAATATATCAGCGCCACCCAACATACGCTCCGTCCAATCGATGGCCTCTACCACTTGATCCTCTTTAGAAACATCACAACGACGTGGTATAAATAGTGGTTGCATTGCTGTGGGCAAACTCTGTTTCAACTCGTGCAATTTAGCTTCACGACGTGCTAGGCCGACTACACGTAGACCTGCTATTACCAATGCACGCGCACATGCAGCGCCAATACCACCACTAGCGCCAGTGACCACGGCCAATTTACCGTGCCAACGTTCCATTGGGGTTTACAGCAGTTTTAGCAGATCGCCAGCTCAGCAGCAACTGAAGAATATTGACAATTTCATGCACTTGCGTTGCATTTGTTTGTACTAAAGGTAAGTCGCCAGATTTAGGTCGATATTTTTATACCCAGTAGTGCCAGCATTTCCGTTTTGCCAGCCAAGTGGAGTTCGATTTGAGGTCCCTTGAGGTTTTCAACTGTTTGGTGTGGCGTCCTATTATAACCGCATGGAGAGTCGAGAGAGGTCATACGTATATCAAAAAACTCTTGATGAAAAAATATATCGATTATGAAAAATTCGTCCGCCCTTCTTCATCCCCGATATACTATATGTTGGTGACTAACAGCTTTTACTACAGAGGTTTCCTTGTGCCTAATAAAGAATAGGTGTTGAGCTATTTTTCATGACGATCACGCCTACTTCTTCAACTATATCTGTATACATATAGTTGCTCCAGCAGTATTTGAGCCTACTCAGTGTCCAAAAACTCCGTATGATACCTACTAAGAATCCCATTGAGGATCTGAGGAAAACATTTTCTAAGAGAAGTAAGCATCTAAAGCCATCAATGTCAAAGTCAATGTGAAATCTTAACCCGAGCCAACCGCGTTCTACCGAGTGCCAGTCTAACCATAAATGGAGCTCCGTCGGGCTAGCGATTTCTAAACCCACGTCTTTGTTTCTTTACTTGTTTAATATTATTCTCATGGTAAAGTAAAGATCAGCGTAGACTCAGTTAACTTTGTGCTTTGTTTGCAGTCCCCAGGTGCGTCAAATACCTTCTAAACATTTAAGAAGGTAAGTTAAAGTTTGATATTTTAATTGTCGTATCAAAGACTGTCAGCTAAGCCTTTGAGGTTTTTTCCACTGAGGCAGCGATATCCGCCCACCCACTTAGGCCCGTGATTAGTGCAAATATAACAAAGATTACGTACAACCACTTCAACGCCTTCGACGAATGCGCCGGTATGACTTGAACATTTTTTTTTTACATAATAACGAGTTCAATGCTGGGTATATAACGTTAAGCTTCATTCGAACTTGAAGTTTTTTCGTCAAAACTTGATTTAGAATATCGATTAATAGCAGAGACGCTTGTTGGGCTTCCCTTCAATTCTGAGCTTTTTAAATACTGTATCAGAACTGTTTTGCATCCAACTCAACATCCACATTCAGCATGGAACGTTGGCAGGGAAAAGTTGCTATGGTAACAGGTGCTAGTAGTGGCATTGGGGCCGCTTGTGCTAAGGCTTTAGTTTGCGCTGGTTTTGTGGTTGTAGGATTAGCTCGACGTCAGGAACGTGTGGCACAATTGCAACAAGAACTACCAACTCGATATCGTTCTAATTTACACGCCTACAAATGTGACATAACACAAGAGGAGCATGTGCGCGATGCATTTATATGGATACAGCAAAAGTTGGGCGCCGGTGTTGATGTTCTTGTAAATAATGCCGGTATCATAGCTACCACCGAGTTAAGTGGCAGACTGAATACGAACGAGATACGCAATACGATCGATACCAATTTGATGGGTACCATTTTTTGTACACGTGAAGCTTTCAATTCGATGCGTGAACGTAATGTGGAAGGTCATGTGCTGATCATTAATAGTGTAGCTGGGATGCAGGTACCTAATTTGGGGCCAGATTTGCCATCGCTCAATGTATATCCGGCAACGAAATTCGCTTTACGTGCCATGAATGAGATTTATCGACAGGAATTTCAACGGCATAAGACTCGTGTTCGAATAACGGTAAGTGGGTCGTAAATAACAGTTTGGGGAATATGTAGAAAGCTGACGAGGGAAAGCTCACATTGTCGCCATAAAGTTTACTAGGGGGCCTACAATGTTATCGCCGTCAATAAGCCTTAGTGATTCTAAGGAGTTCGGCTTAACGCCTGACGAGGAATATTTTGTTTGACATGAAGATGGAACTAGAATACTTGACCCGAAAGTTCGACGAAGTCAAACAAATGGTTCCCGTCGCAGACCGGATTCATTCCACCACTGCGGGTTAGGGGTTTAGAATATGCTCGAGGTAGGCATACCGGTCGTAAGACGCGACTAATATGCACAAAGGTAATGACGTGCAACGCGATGGTTGATCTATGTATATGATACCTCTCATTACCCATCTTATCCTTCCTTACGGAAGGAGGGGTGACATGACCTAGAACGTTTCGCTGGTCATAAATCGCTACCACGACAGTCGGGCAGTACCGCAAGGGAGTACCAGAGCGTACCGGGTTCAAATCCGGGCAAGGACTGTTAATTTGACAACACTCCCCAAAACCTTCGGGGAGTGTTTTTGTCGTTACCACAACAACAACAACAACCGGATTCATTCCGGCGGGTTTCGGGGTTAGAATATTACCGAGGTAGGTATGCCTGGGATAGGAACACAAGGTGCTTGTGCCGTATTTATTTCTGTCAATGTCAGTATAACGTTGTTTTGTCCGTTGTTGTTGTTGTTGTTGTTGTTGTAACTGTCGAACTGACAGTCCTTTGCCGGATATGAATCCGGTGCGCTCCGGTACTCCCTTGCGGTACTGCCCGACTGTCGTGGTAGCGATTTCGTATGACTAGCCGAACCTTCTAGGTCATGTCACCCCTCCTACCGTAAGGAAGGAGAGATGGGTAATGAGAGGTGAGAGGCATCATATCCGTAGATCAACCATCGAGTTGCACGTCATTACCTTTGTGCATATTAGTTGCCTCTTACGACCGGTATGCCAACCTCGGGCATATTCTAACCCCTAACCCGCAGGGGTCCGTCACGTCACATTCCATAACCCTAACCTCAAAAATAATCAGAATTTTTTATTTATAACTAAACCTTGAAGTAAAGTTAACTTTTCTTATATCCCATAGACTATCAGTCCTGGTATAGTCGACACCGATATTCTCCCGACATCTATTCGCAATGTAGTTAAAGAAATCATGCCGAGCCTGAAATCTGAAGATATTGCTGAAGCTGCCTTATGGGCCATAGGTACACCGTCAAATGTACAGGTATACAATACATTTATTATGCATACACACACGATATCATAAAAAGCCAAAATTTCGCCGTAAATACCCAACAGCAAATTTGTTGGAGCTCAGTAACGAAGACAAATTTTTGTGCTTCCTAGGGCTACTCTTTTTACATTTTTCATTGAGTTGAAAATGAAATACCTAAGTTCAGTAAGTTTTGAGGATAAAAATTGATAGACGCCAAATGGTATACTGAAATAGGGTATAGATGGTGGTATGACCTTAGAAGTTTCGCCTGTGTTAGTACTTCAAGGGACTCTCATGTTTTTTTCACTATTCAATCAATTACAGTAACACTGCTGGGTGTATGGCGAACTTTCGACTCTTTGAAACAGTATCACTTACATAGATTGTTTTTTATAAATTAAAGTATGTTCCCTAGGTTCACAATATAACAATTAAACCGATGGGCGAAAAGTTTTAATCAAATGGCGGGTAGTGAGTTGTACGATTCTAAGTGCTGCCCAAGGATTATGAATGTCGGAGCAAGAAGCTGACCACAATTTCGGAGGCGGCTAGAATTTTCTATCACAATCTAAATAATCGCCTTTAGTTAAATATTAATCAATAGACATACAAAGAAAAGTGCTAAGTTTTATCAAACAATGAGACTTGTTCTTTATGAAATAGTTTATTATAAAACTGCTTAAATATACTATTCAATAAAGATGTGCACTTATTGCATAAACGTTTTCAACGTGACTGACTAAAAGTAATGTAATAAGTAATGATCATCATGCTTTAACCCATCATCCCTCGACTGCGTTTGAATGATGCACCCGCTTTTCGGTTATGGTTGGCACGCATAGATTTGTTCTTTTCTTTTTTATCACGATTACGTAAAGTGTCCTTATCTTGACCTTGACCCTTTGGTGCGCCAACAACATCACGCGCTTTATTGTTATTGTCTATTCCACCACCACCACGATTGCTCCATTTCGCTTGCCAACGTGCCTCATAGCGCATACGTACATCCTCTGGATTCTCACAGAAGTTTAATTGTTTATTATTACGTCCCGTTTGTTGCATATCATATCTCATATTTTTATTTTCAACGTTTTGCTCATCATCATTATCACTTTCATCATCATCTGAGACATCTTCAACATTTGCTAATCCTGCTTTCAGGTGTTTAGATTTAACGGCACGCGTTTCACTCTCCAATAAAGCCTCATAACTATCATCATATTCATCATTATATTCATCGTTACTACTTTCACCTTCGCTAACTAATGTATAAGATTGATAGCGTGATTTAAGTAGTGGCAAATCACTTTTGTCATCTAGCAATTGTGCAGCATCTTTCGGCGCATTTGGCATACCTTTACCCTGTTTAATAATACAGTTTGGATTATCATGCGTCATAATGTCATATTGATCACCATCATAAATGTTGAAATGTTTAACACCCGTCTCTGCAAAGGTCTTATCCTGTGGATCTGGAGGTATATAAACTTCTTTTTGATCAGCATTAACTAAATCGGGTGGTAGATTCTCTTCAAGTATAGCTGCAATTGCTTCCTCACTATTGTCATATCGTGATAGCAAACGACGCACAAAACCAATACCCAAATGTGGCAATACATCCAATACTGCGGCCACTTCTAAATCAATATCACGCTTCGTAGTCTCCTCTTTGGTAGTGGCATTTGTTACCACATTCGAGTCAGAATTATTAGTGTCCTGTTTATTTTTCTTATTTGATTTTGTCACATTTTGTGTTATTTTCTTATTGGATTTGTTACTTTTGCTTTTTTGTGTATTAGGTGGGACCTCTTGTTGATAACCTTGCACAATGAAGGAAGCTTTAAAATCATCCCTTGAAAATTAAAGCGAAAAAAATAAATGAATTATGTATAGTTTTTGTTGTTGAACTCATAAAGCGCTGTCTAGATTGGCCAAAATAACCACAAGCTATCATTCAAATCGTCTAAAGATAAGACAAATAAACGCGCTCTTTCAATAAGCTTAGCTCGTAACTAAGGTAATGTTTATTGGATGGGTCTCTAATGGCCAGTTGGTTAGGGGCCTTAAAATATACCCGTCCAATAACACCAATTTGTCGCTACGCAAACAAACCAATTGGCAAATCTAGACAGAGTTGCATCATTTCATGCATACAGTTTTTTACAAGCTTGCTTAAGTATATCCACATCTAGATCTACCGGATATAAGTGTCCGTAGTCATTAACGAAAATTTGCTCAGAGAGGCATTCAGTTAACAATCCTATAAATTTTTCTGCAGCTGTGATAGCATCCGCTCTGAAGAAAAAAAATGTTATTAATAAATAATTTAAATTTGAAGAGGAAATTGATAAACTTACGGTTTTGTCATGACTACTTCAATATGGCTATAAGCTATACTTCGAAACGCTTTTAAAAATTGTATACGCGCCATATTAATCCAACCCAAACTAGCAGCAGCCTCATTAATAAGGTATACATTTTTGTATAAGAACGGAATTGTATTGTCATAAAACTGCGCAATGCTAAGAAATAGAATCAGAAAAAATATAATTGCTCATTAGTTATACAATGCGTGTTTAATATTAAATCAAACCGATTGCGGGCCAGTAAAATATGTTCGAGTATGCATAATATTTAATAATAATTCAGATGTCAATGAACCAACCAAAAATTAATTTAAGGCTTTCAGAATTAGTACCATCCAAAAGATCTAACCATTATCTATTCCTTAACAAGTTTTGAAAATGTTAAAGTTTTCCTCTAATATCAATTAACAAAAACAAACATAAAAATTCGAGCTTTGCTCCAACAACAATCACCATAACTATATTTGATACAGGTACATGGCGGGTGCATAACAAATAACACGGAAGTGTTGATATGCAAAAAAGCCCTTCTGTATCTAAAACTGTTCTACGAACGCGCCTAAAAATATTCCACTTTCCTTGAGTTGACATATAAAATATATGTACTTAAAGTTTTATATATACCTCATATAAATATGGGCATCTAACTAATAATAATATATACCTTTGTCCCAACTTAATTTCAGCACACATCGATAGCACTTCTGGGCAAACTTCCAATAGTACGCTCAACGAGTATGCACAATCCAAAGTATACAGAGCTACATCGTCATATGGCGTTTCAGCATTTTCATCTAAATCTCCACCACCAGCCCCTTCGAAACCTTCATTTTCCGCTTGGGTTTGAATACTGCGGAAAGCTGTACTAAAGAACACTAATGCAGCTAACAGATCCTTTTTGTAATTTGGTTCGATGCGTAAAAGTGTAAGAAAAATACGCGTTAAAACGGCAGTGTTTTGGGTGTCTGCATCTCCTACAGCTATAAGCAAGTCGCATAACATTGGCACCGATATTAAATAGTTTTTATAAATAAGGTCTCGTTGATGTTCCGTAGTTAGCCAAGCTTCATCCGATTCACGATTTGTAATTAAACGGCATATAATACGCAATACAACATCCAATATTTGTTCGTATAATTCAACAATTGCTTGCTGTTGCACAAGTTGCGACCAAACATTCAAATAAAATGGTGTTGCGCGCTGTAGAAAAGAAACCACAGCTGCTAAGACTTTCTTCTGATATACCATGTAGGACCAAAATCTGTGTTGGAAAAGCTCAATTTAGTTCAAATGCCAAACTATTCTAACATCGGGTTTAATTTGTTTTATACATACTCGTGATGATGGCAATTTAACAAAAATTTTATATCTTTATAAAAGCAATTTGCATTGTGTTGCCACTCCTCTAGTTCTACGCCAGTTTTAACTCTGCCATATTGAGACATTAGACCCACATATGTGGTAAAATTCTCACGTGTAGCCCAATATCTATTCTAAAATAAAATGTAAGCTTATATACATATAAATTTAAATTGCATAGGGTTGAGGAAATTAATGAATTGATAAATTTGCATGTTTTACCAAAGCAGGAATTGTGCGTGGAGCTAACCCATCTTCTGCTGATAAGCGAAACACTAGTTGATCCAGCGATTTTTTATCCGGATTCTAGAAAAGGTCATAACCTGAATAGTTACATAGTTTTTTTATTTTTAAGTAATTACCGGATACTCTTCAATAAATGTGGGAGTCATGGAAATGTCCAATGATTTTGTATTTAGTTTTTAAAATTTATATTTAATCAGAATTTACTTGAATATGCAAAAACAGGAAATGTAAATAGCAGCTGTTACCAGTATTGCCATACTGTACTTTTAAAATACACTCAAAATAAAAAAGGGTTTCTTCAAGCGAATTGGAATAAATTTTAATGTACATTATCAGTGTTTATCAAACTATGGAAATCAATGTAATCGATGCCAACCAAGGTTTTTTGGAGAGTGTTGCCGAAAGTGGCAGTCCTTTTCGAATATAAACACGGTACACTTCGGCACAACCTTGCGGTACATGTCAGACTGTCACGGGAGCGATTTGATATGACCAGTGGAGCCTCCTGGGCCATTTGACAGTACTTCACGCTGGTTGCCTTCATGTCCAAACATCGATGCTGATTTTAGCGAAAAAACTTGTAAGAATTGTAAGTTAAGAGAGAATTGCGTAAAATTCTATCGAAACTGCGTCAAGTAAAAAATTTCCGCCAAACAGGAATTTTTAAAAACTTGCAAGCAAAACAACTGTTACTGTTTTCGTTGGTTAATATCTCAAAGTTTGAAGTTCTTTTGTTGTGTTGCGAAATTACGATCACCTGTTGTCACTTGCAAAACCTGAATGATCGAAATTTCCCCAGCAGATACTTTGCAACTTCCTCCCCGAATAAAATGTCAAAATGCTCCCTCTCCCTGCAAGTTTTATGTGCAGCCGAACCATATTCAGCAAAAAATTTATAAAATTAAAAAACAAATTTATTCTCGCCAAACAGAGCTAAGGTAATGTTGAATTAATGGATCTTGGTCGGGTTAATAAAAATGGCCAACTAAAGTTAAATTGGTGGGCTATGATATAGTTATTGCATTAGGCCAGCTGATTGCAACTTCTCGAATATTGACAGTAAGGTTATTTCTCAGTGTGATTTTGACATTAAGGCTATGAGTTACAAAAACAAAACAAATAGAAAATATAAATATTTATGTGTATGGCGACCTGTATACTTGCACCTTGGTTATTACTGGAGCGGTATGCAAATGGAAAGATATTACCAAGGACCTAAAAACCCAAAACCGGATGATACAATAAAACAAAAAAAAATGCATATGGAAGCAGAATGAAATTTTGTATACTTATTTCCGTAGGAATGATGCATTTTGTTACCGTTATAAATTAAAATTTTTATCAAAACGGTATCGTTAGGTCAGTTATTTAAAAAGTCTGGAAAAAATTATCTTTTAAATATATATTTTTTTTGAAGACTCACTGTCAACAGTTGTTATTTTTCATAGCATGGAAACCGCTTGGTTTATTACATTCTCGAAATAAGAGAGAGCGTACGTGGTTTTGCTTTAGAGCGTAAGGCAGCTTCTGTTTTGAGATGTTAACAAACCATTGTCCAAAATAATTTCCTTAAACCTCAGATATATTTAACACCCCTATTGTGAGTGTCGAACAAGAATAGATAATCGACTATTAAGCTCGTTTACAGTGCGTGTCGATGTGTGTTGAAAAGTGCTAATAAAATGGATAAAAAGTAAATCATAAAAAAAAATTTAAATATGTAAATAAACATTTAAAATGTGCAGTTTTTGTTCGATCAAGTTACACAATGCCAAAATAAATGCGATCGATTCAATCGAAAAATATCTATTCTACTGCAAATCGACACTCGCAATAGGGGTGTAAGTAACACAATCAACAAAGAAAATTTATATCTTTAAAAATATTTCACATCAAGCATTGCCGTTTTTTAAAATAACTTAAAGTAAATTTGCTGTAATAAGCGGTATATAACTGTTCTCAGTATACATTTTTTGAAAATTTGAAGTAGACTTTTTATAAACTTTAAGAACGAAATTTTATAATTCATTTACCTTTAAAAAAGAAATGCAAATATTTACAAAAATTCTAGAAAATAGTAGACATTTTGTTGTTTAAAACTAAATCATGGGGTAAGTAGAGGTGCAAAAATAACAATATTCGTTTTTTCATACAAAATATATCGATACATAGGTATGTACCTTCAATTTTACTTTTCATAGGATAATATGAAATAATATACGACGTATTACACTAATGCACAAAAAACTAGGCACAAAATTTAGAAATAGAGTTGTTTGCAAGTCACTTTCAGTACAAACCATAAAAACATTTTTTTAATGTTCATGATTTTTTAGAGCTTTGCTAACAACCCAATATTTTTCACGGATAAAAAATTCTAAAGCATCCAAAATCATAAATAAGTTAGGATATATAACCTAAATGTAGACCCATATCTCTCAAGCAAAGTAAGATAATGACAAAAACAACCCTATATTAACATGTATGTACGTACACTTCATGTATGAACTTCAATTTTTCTGTAAAACTTGTAAATTTGAAGTTACATATGAGTAGTTAATGTATTCACAGAGTTCCCAACTGTATAAGTATTAAATATGCCCATTAAAGTGAAACTTGTTTACATACAAACACTAATTTTGAACTTGAGAACTCAAATTTAAGGTTTACTTATATGCAGCTTGACCTTAAACTTAACTGAAGGCTTCCGCAGTTTTAAGCATTGTACAAATATACATTTACCGAGGAGTGTTCATAACTTCTGGTATACATTCTTATTTCACTAGATCTAAGATCAGTTGTAATCGAACATAATTATGTATACTCAACTGTATATCTCGATTTGGTTTAAGCTCGGTGAAAAGGTTCTAAAAATAAAATAATTTAAGAATAATTTGAAAGCCGTTTTTTATTCGTCATTTCGCTACTCAATAAAATATTTTCTGCTTGCCTTAAATGAATTAGTGAATTGCTAGCAACAAAAAAATTAACAATGAAAAAAGTTGAAATTTTCATTTTTTTTTTCATGAGCTAGGCAACAGATCAAGTCAAAAACTAGGAAACAGATCATGAACTAGGCAACAGATGAAGAAAATAAACATAATTTCATATAAAGAACTCGTAAACCGGGTCTGAATCAAATCAGAAGTGTGATGTCTTTCTTTTACCAAATCACTCCGACTTAGAGAACAAATTTAAGTGCCTATATTCGCACGATTTCTCTATAGGGTGAAAATTATAAAGAAATAGGTATATATTTATCATGAGCCAAATAACAAGATCTCGCATTAAAAATTTAAATATCTGGCTGTTACGTCACGCTATTGAAAACATATCTTCGCTTTAAATGACCGAAATGTTATAAGTAAGGGAATAAAGAGGAAAACAAAAAAAAAACAAGTTTTGGCGTTTTGGTAAACGTTCTGGCTACAAAACAGCACCCACTTTTCCCGTATGTTAGCATCTCTCGGGAGACCAAACAAATGGACGAATTTGACCTTTTCGTAACTATTTTTACAGCCACTCACAAAACACTTCATCTTTTGAAAATGTTTTTAAACTTAAATTAAAATCTCGAAAAAAACTTCAAAGAAAGTGTGAAGAGAAAATTCAGTTAAACTAACTGAAAACTTCAAAATCATGACGTCATTTCTTAAAAACTTTTTTCTCAAATAAAATTACAAATACACGGTTGCCGGAATGCGTGACCGTTAGTAATTGGATCATGGGTATACATGGTAATCCTCCTATCAGAAAATGCTATAAATTTTGCGATTGGCCCCTAAAGTCAGTTCTGTTTTGACATTTGTGTAGTAAACACATGCGAAATACACGTTAATAAACAATGTTACGCTACACTGCTCCAGAACGCGGAATATTGCTGACTATTTATTTGACCAATAATCGGTCGGGGCCAAACGGTTACTGTGAATGGTGAGCGCTACAGATCAATGATCAACGAGTTCTTTTTGCCGCAACTTGATGAATTGGGATTGGAAAACATGTGGTTCCAACAAGACGGTGCAACAGCACACACTGCACGTGCCACAACCGATATGCTGAACATCGGAAGCTTTCTTTTGCGCCACCTTGTACTTATCTTCGATGGTTTACACTCAGAGATAAAGAATAAACAATAAAATTGTATAGATTAGAATATTTTTTTATTAAAAGATCAGTACAAGTGTTATAAATGCTGAACTTACACACTTGAGTAAATATTAAAGCACAAAGTACCACAGTACGATTATTTTAGCAATGACGAGAGCGTGTCAGTTCAATTTTGAGCGCGTTGAAAGTGCAAGGAATAATTTTTTAAGTTTTAAAAAAATAGTGATATACAATAAATATTAGGTTAGAAAGTAAAAATGTCTCATGAATTTTAAAGTAAAAGTGTTTCCCCATCAAAAATTATATCGCTTGGTGTACTAGTACATACATACATACATAAATCTTACCACTCGTACTATGGCCGAAACAATTATTGGCAAAATGGAAAAAACAGTTGAAAATGTAAGTAAACGCATAAACGCATGAATCACGACTTGGGACTTGAAATACTTCAATATGTGCTTGCTATGTACATATGTATGTATGTAAAGCGTGCAGTTGGGGAGTTGCCAAAAACTTTGTTCAAAAATTTTATTTGACAGCGGGGATGGAGATTTGGCGTTTTAAAATTTCTATAAAAAATAAACAATAGAAACATTCATAATTTTGTGCAATTGTGAAAAATACCATAGATAACACTTAAAGACGGGTACATTAGGGTGTTTTATTTTAAGTTTATTTTTTTTTTGCATGGTCTGATTTCTTGAGAATTGAGAAAAACGTACTAAAAGGAATATTTAACTGCTGTACAGGCATACATTCCAACTTGCTATTAACGCACTCATTATTTTATATCATTTCATTATTTCTCAATATGTAAATTCGAAATTTAGTTCTATTTTGGTTACATTTTGATCGTTAGACAGTTTCACCATAGAGAGTATATTAATATACTTTCTTTGATACAACTATAAGAAGGTTCAACGCGGCGAATAGTGGGAAATAGTAAACCATCAATTCGCGGGTAGGTAATTCACCACTCGCGAGTTTTAACGGTATTTGCACACTTATGTTTATGTAATATTCACAATAAAACGTTTTTGTAACACTAACTATAACTCGAAATTTTTATTAGCTAAGCTTGTAAAGTAGTAAAAAAATGTTAAGTTTCATATGCTTTTAATTCCGGATGGGAGATCTGACTAGTTGCTCGCCATCTCCGTTTAAGACGCTTCCTCCATGAACTAAATACCCTCATTTCCTTTCTTACAAGAGGTCGCCCGGGCTTCATACCTTCCGTTGCCGATAGCTAGTAGCCTAAACTCTACGCTTTCACGTCTTTATTTTATACTCAAATTTATATGATATGTGAAATATTCCAGTTGTATATCAGAAAATATCACTTTTATTTCAGAAAAGTTCAAATGTATTTGAGAAAGTCAAATGAATTTCAGTTTTTCAAATTGTATTTCAGAAAAGCTCTATTTTTAAGAAAAGACCATATTTAAAAAAAGTCGAATGTATTTCAGAAGAGCGAAAAAGTATTCCATAAAAAATGTATTTCAAAAAAACAACAGTACCCTACAAGCATTTCTGTATATGGTTTTAAAAATAATTAGGGCATTCGTTTAATTCCTTATATACCTCGCAAAGCTTTTATGAAAAATTACATCTTTACGAGCTTTACACAATTTACGAGGCATATAAGCAATACCCTGAATTTAAAGTAAACTTTCTACAATAAGTGATATGTACAATACTGCAATACTGAAACAGCTCAGTTTTTATTTATTTAAAAGTTTAATGTAAACTTTGTATAAACTTCAAGAACGAACTTTTATAAATCATTTTACTTTTAAACAGACGTGTTAAATTTGATTAGTAATTAATTAAAATATAAATAAAAATGCCCGTGAATAATAATAAATAAATAAATTAGACGGCTTTTTAATTGGTAATGATTATTTTAATTGAGTTTCAAGAAAAGGCTATTATTAATGATCAAAAATAACCAAAATAAAGTGGTTTTGATTACTTTTGATTATTTTAAATTTTTTGAATTTTTTTTAATTTTTTTTTTGTTTTTTAGAATTGTTGATGTGTATATTTATGTTCTTCTACAACTAAGAAAAAACCAAAAATAATCAAACAAAAATCCAAAGTAATCGAAACAAGTTTTTTAATAATCGTAAAACATCATGATTTTTTTGATTCTTTTTTATAATTAATTAGAAAATAATCATTAAAAATTTAAAATAATGGTAATCAATCATTAAATGGATTCTCAAAAAAATAATTAATCAACCCGGTAATAAATACGATTAGTAATCATTATTTAACAAATCTGCTTTCAAAGTGAAGAACAAATGTTTTAAAAAATGTAAAAAAAACTATTTGTCACCTTTAAAAAGCTTTCCGAAATAAATATTAAGCTTACAAAATTCAGATTTTTATAGCAAAACATTTGAAAATAAGAGTTTTATAGTCTAAACGGCAAAGCTTATTAATGTAAGCCTATAAAAATTTTCAAAGAAAGCTTTTTATAAACATTCCTGGGAGATTAAGGCTCTTCCAAACCACTTTTGATGTTACCTGTACTAGGGCTCGAACCATGGGCTTCCGGTGTAGTGGGCCAGCAATACTACCGCCACACAACGGCGGCCGCCATTTTTTAGCTACTGCAATGAAAAAATAAATAAATGGAACTTAAACCAAATATAAGCAGATTGCAGAAGTGGTTAAGATGCAGCCATAATCTTTGCTTCTTCGTCGTCATTCCCACGTAAAATATATTTTGAAAAGAATTTGGAATATTTTAAGTTGAAAAGAAAAAAACTGACAAATAGTATTTTCTGAATTTTTGTAAACATTTGCATTTCACTTTCAAAGTGTGATGAACGGTAAAAGTTTTTCCTTGAGGTTCATAAAAAGTTTATTTTAAACTTTCAAATAAATTGAAGCTGAAAAAGCTTACAAATCGCTTATTGTAGCAAGTTTACCTTAAGTTAATTTAAAAAAAATTATGGTTGCATCTTAACCACTTCCGCAATCAACGTACCGTTTTGGTTATGACACGCCGAACCGATAGATGAATGTATAGCATGAGTATCTGATCTCGAAACTTCCCCTTCGATGGATGAGCAAGATCTTTCGTATAAGTACCTTCTCATCTCATGACATGTAGCGAACCCTACTCGTGAAGCCTAGGGTAAACTTTAATCACAATAACAATAACAGGAAAACAAAACAGGGTCAGACGAGGCTAGACTAGTAGTAGGGTACTAGGCATAGTTAGTCTTCTTTATACAGTTGTACAACGAAATCATAAAAGGATGTTCTAATGGATTTTCAAGCACATTTTAGATTTTCTGAAAGAGGTTTGCTCTTTTCCGAAATACAGTTGTAAATTTGCTAGAAAACGAAAATTGCAAAGTTTGTGGCGCCGGCGGCGGAAATCAAATTCAACGACGTTTTAAATTTTGTTTATACAGCTGCGGCTTGCGTAATTTCTTTTGTTTGTCCATCGCAATTTGCTTCATTCTCGGGCTTTCTGTTTATTTTTGTCTTTTTTGAACAATTTTTGCGGCCTTTTTTTACTGCAAGAGAGAAGATTGAAAATTTTGTTTACGTGTCTGCTCTGTGACAACCAGAGAATTTTTGTCAACGTCTGAGTTCAAAAGCGAAAAAACGCCTTTTAAATTTGGTAAAAATATGTTTCGCCATTTACTCGCGATTCGTGTTTAATTCTTTACAGGTGTTTGAGCGTAATCAGCTTGGTAGTCAGCACAGCATTCCGGAGTTTGTTATTGCAGGTCGAAGAAGTTCATCGATCATACTTTTGGTACCACCTAGCCATAATTCCATGACCTCAACGTCTATACCAACAACTGCCATGAATATACACGGTAAATATGAGCATTATTTGGTATATATTTAGACAATCATCATTTAAAAGTATCATGAAATAAAATATGTGATTTTCGGTTTTAGTCAATGCCAACACACTGAAATACATCAGTTTAATCACCTTAACTTTGCAGAATGCTATACTTGGACTTAGTATGCGGTATGCACGTACGCGACCCGGCGATATCTTCACAAGTTCCACAGGTTTGTGTATTTAATTTGTTCTTTATTTGTTTTTACCAGCTGACCTGACAGACTTCCTACCCACATGGAAAAGATATTACCTCCCTGGCTCTGTATCTTCCTATTTTATATCGACTTTTCTCTTCCTGTTCGTAACCGTCTTGATGTTTCTATTCCTCTTCCCTATCCCCTTTCATCACTTTTGTTGTTGTGGTAACGACAAAAACACTCGCCGAAGGTTTTGGGATGTTGTCGAATTGACAGTCCTTGACCGGATTTGAACCCGGTACTCCCTTGCGGTACTGCCCGACTGTCGTGGTAGCGATTCATGACCAGTGAAACCTTCTAGGTCATATCACCCTCCTTCCGTAAGGAAGAATAAGATGGATAATGAGAGGTGAGAGGCATCATATCCGTAGATCAACCATCGGGTTGCACGTCATTACCTTTGTGCATATTAGTCGCCTCTTACGACCGGTATGTCTACCTCGGGCATATTCTAAACCCCTAACCCGCAGGGGTTTCATCACTTTTAATAAGGCTTGGTGCCTCTTATCTTAATTGCCCGGGAATTTCCGAATGTAGGAATCGAATGATTCACATTGGCGCTGCACTTACACCTTGGTAGAACAGTTCCTACCAAGAGCGTATCAAAACTCGTTGCCACAGAAATTTCGTATGGCATCTTATAGAAAATTCTGGCAGGGTATGGGCATACATATATACATATGTAAACAGTAGAATTGTAGCTGATAAGAACATTTCCTCATTTCCTACTTTCTAATCAAAAAGCGAAATTATTGCCAAAAGACGTCAAATTTAAGTACTTGTTCCGTGTTTTTATTTATCATTTTGTTGAGTACTTTTGTTTTAAAAAAGTAACCGATGATTACGAAAATTTGTTTTAGTTTGCTAAAGATGATTTCATCATTATTATCAGGGCTGCTAATCACTCAAGCCCTCAGGTCAACAACAGAATTTAAGAATCCCATTCGTACGACAGCCGAGTCTGCTCACCGAGGTTTACCCGACCGAGGGCTGTGATTTCAATATAACGTTGTTTCATCGGCAACCTTGGCAGGGTAAAGTACTGTTGCAACAACATGAACTAGTGTGATATATCCAATTTAGCATTGACTTGGTCTGATATTTCCAAAATATTGGGGCGTTCCCGTGTTCTATTGTGTTCTGTACGTTTTCGGATTATTTTTTTATTAGGGACCAATTTTTTTCAATGATATCGATATTTTATATTTGATAGATTTGCTTTATGGAAATATTTTTTTAAAGGATTCCGGGACTTTTTTTTTTTTGACATTAAAATTAACCCTTTTTAGTATTATTTTCAACATCTGTTTGTTTACGTATCTGACATTAATTTATTGCTATATTTTTCAACTATCCAATATAGCTGTACTGATGTCCGAATTGGTTAAGCTGGTCACCTGTCTCATTTTGGTATTTAATGAAGAAGGCAAAGATGCACAAAAATTTGTACGCACGCTACATAAAACTATTATTGCAAATCCTTTGGACACGCTAAAAGTATGCGTGCCATCATTGGTGTATATCGTACAAAATAATTTACTCTATGTATCTGCTTCACATCTGGATGCGGCTACCTATCAAGTCACTTATCAATTGAAGATACTCACCACAGCTATGTTTGCCGTATTCATACTTCGTCGTCGACTCGCCCAAACACAATGGGGTGCGCTAGTATTGCTCATTGCAGGAGTTGTTTTGGTGCAATTGGCACAGACTGGTGACGATAGTAAAGTTGGCGATAAACAAACAACTGGACCCGAACAAAATCGTTTGCTTGGTTTATGGGCAGCGCTTGGTGCTTGTTTCCTATCCGGTTTCGCTGGTATATATTTTGAAAAAATTCTTAAAGGTGCCGATATATCGGTATGGATGCGTAATGTTCAATTAAGTTTATTAAGTATACCATTCGGTATTTTAACATGTTTCGTTAATGATGGACGTCAAATTACGAATGATGGCTTCTTTTTTGGTTATGACATATTTATATGGTATTTGATATTTTTACAAGCGGGTGGTGGTCTAATTGTTGCTGTTGTTGTTAAATATGCTGACAATATATTAAAAGGTTTTGCCACATCATTAGCAATTGTTGTATCGTGTATAGCTTCAATTTATATTTTTGATTTCAAATTAACGTTAAGTTTTGCAATGGGTGCAACTTTAGTGATTGCATCAATATTTTTGTACGGTTATGATCCTAAAAAAGCTGCAACAAATTCAAAAACAACAACAATAACATCTACCCAAAAGTCTGATATACTATCAGAGGCTGAGGAAAAACTCTTGCCAAGAGTTTGAACAGGGGTTTTGTGATGTTGTGTCTGTTTATTTTAGGGGGTAGGAATAAAGAATTAAATTTTCGCAATTGAGTTGCAGTATTCGAATGTAGTTAGTTTACATATAAAACACTAAACATTTTCAACCCAGTGGTGAGTTTCAGTAACATACATACATACAAAAATGTACGCAAGTATTTTTTTGTACTTACATAAATCATACAAATAAAGTATACGTCCCCCATAGTCGCACTTCTCATTACCAATTTATTTCTTACGAGATTTTCTAACTTATTTATGTATATATATGTACATATTGACCATTTTCAAATTCGATGTCTATATCTAACGCAATTCATTTACGCTTTTACAAACCACCGTTATGTATGCATGCTATCACCACTGGTTATAACATTATGAACCTGAGGTACTCTTCCTGAACATAACCTCAAGCTGCTTATTTTTATTTTAACATGAGAAACTACGGAATATACTATATAAAATTCATGCATTCATTATATTAAATTCATCAATGTCAATGTTATATCAAGGTCAACGATTTTTTCCCCCTCTTTTCTGAGGCTTACATTTTTTATAAATTCTACAATTCCGTAAATTAAAAACTAACGCACGTTAAAGTTTAGGAAGAAAACCTCAAATTAGAAATGTGCGATTAACGCCAACTTGCACTTTATCTGGCAGAAATCGTTAGACGATCTGTTCTATAAGGTAACGGTTTGCATTAGCCGGAGATGGTGTAAACAGCCTCATGTAATTTAATCTTCCTTTATCATTTTATTCGGTTAGTGGATTAAACACAAATCTTTACCTTGTGTATATTTAAGACATTTACAAGTGATTTATCGTCAAGTTCACAACGTTTTCAGTATAATATAAGTTAAATCTACATCAGTTCCAAAAACTGAAGTGTGTTTTTTTAAGATTGTGGAAGTTTTGTGTTAAAATAGTTATTAATTATATATTTAATTTACTTTTATTTAATAGGATATGTTTTACGCAACTGCTATTCATTATTTACTTAAATATCTTTAAATAAATATGTATTATGCACATAGTTTTGTATGTAAGATCTATAAATATAAATATGTAAGTCTGATATGTAACAAAAAGTAAAATATATTATCAATTGACACACAAATATTAGTTCTAAAGAGAAGTTTTTATTTTGTTACACCTTCTTATTATAGAACGTTTTATTCGCCGATGTTTTGCTAGAGTTCTATAAATATTTCTCATCTGCTGCTGTATATTCTGTTTTTGGGAAAGTGACGAAGATTCGCACGACCGTCGGCATCTATTTTACGTTGATGCGGATTAAACAGGGAAATAATGAATTAACAGTCCTTAGTTGGGTAAAACCCGAGCGCTGACGCTTTAATAAATTTTGGAAATTAATCGTTTCCAAGTACTTTAAAAAAAATTGTGTCAATGTTATATGTAGTTTTTTCAACATTTCATATGCTTACCGAAAGTCTTAATGCAAAGTAATATTCATTTTATAACTTTCAATTCGATAGTAAATATGGTTCCGAAAAGCCAAATGTAAGTTCTGAAAATTCACTGAACCCCAATAACTTGCATAATATTAAAACTTTTAAACAAAAAATACAAAATTGACTTTTTAACACAGCGGGTCTATCTTAAATATCCCGAAATGTTATATCGTTGGTTTACTAAACCATACAGCTTCTTCACAACTCATCATCATTTAAATAACTATAAAAATTTATGTAAAAAAAGAAAATACAAGTTCTTATTTCTAAAAGAAAAAATTTATTCACATTAATTTTTATATTTAAAATTGGTACAATTTAGTTTTTACAATCAACCAACAAACATACATACATATATGTGTATGTACTATGTATATGCATTATGCTCTTTGTCAGTATGCGCCGAAAACTTTATATTGCATATTAAATGTACTTACTATTCAAGCGTATGTACACATTCATTGAAAAGATTGAAGTGATGAAATTTTATAAGCAACTAATTAACTATAAAGAAAAATACAACTAATACAAGGCAAAAGAATTCATATAATTCAAGCCAGAAAGGAATTTAATAAACATTTAAGCATGTATCTGGTATGTATATACTATATAGTTAGAATGAAAATAAAGAATTAATAAAGAACCCCGTTTAATACATTTTTTAATAACCAAAGTTAGCCCTTATAGTCCACAATTCCAACCGAGTGTCGGATCATTCAATTGAGTTTGTATTTTTAATATTAAACTGTAAATACGTAATGATGGGCCTAATTTTATAGGCAACTTTTTAATAACGTCGCTACGTTTAAGCAATAGCAATGAAGTGCCATCAATTTCGTGTTCCTTAAATACGTGCGCCTCATTTGGGAAGTACTTAGAGAAATAGGATGCAACCTGATCAACATTCCAATCCTTTACGTCGGGTACATCGATTGGTTCGTATGGGCTATAACGTATAAACGGCGTAGGTGTATTAACATTATTAATTGCAATAGCATCATTATTGGTTTTTGATTTTTTTGCTGCTGTTGCATCGGCCAAACCTTTTACTTGTACACTTCTTCTAGTGTTATTGCTACTGCTACTGCTGCTGCTGCTGTCGCTGTTGCTGCTGCTACTACTAGCACTGGCACTACTACCACCAGCACTGTCTACATCAGTTTCAGCTCTACCACCATTTGTTGTTTTTTGTGGAGCACTATCATTGCTTTTAGCATCTTGTAGTGTACGTTTAGCAGCTGCAGCAGCACTTTTTGCCTCTTCTGCTGCAGCGGCAATATTAACATTTTGATGATGTTGTTGCTGTTGTGGTGGAGATTGTTGTTGTTCCTGTTGTGGTGGTGGTGTTCGTTTTGGTTCATCTCCAATGATTTCACGTATAGTTTTTACTGGTAAAACATTACCACCATTATTTACGACTGGTACACATTTATTACATTTCCATCGAAAAATCTGTTGAAATTTGAACACATTTGGAATGTGACATGTAAGATGATACGACTTAATACACTTGGCGCAAGTGACCATTGGTTGCTTTAAAAAAATGTTAAAAAGAAATATTAAAAACTATAGTTTAGAACCTCAGATATGTGATAGTTCTTCGTAAACTGCAAATTCATTAAATTTGAAACCCTCGATATTTAAGCGGGCGTTTATGTTTTTTTACATATGCATGACTTTTGTCAGAAAAAAAATTTTAAACATCTCAAAATGTGAGAAGCGGTGTTTTGTTGAGTAAAAGCTTATAATTTTTCTGGTTTTCTATGAGAACGCACAAGTTATATTAGAGTTGTAAATGCAAATAACTCAACGAAAATCATATTCAATGCAAGATACAATTTTAAATGAAATACAAATGAAAACAAGTAATTTGTTATAATAAAATGAGAAAATAAAAAGATAGAAATATCAAAAGGTATTAAAAAAAATATCTCTAATATAATAAAATTGTAACAGGTCAATGTACACTGCATATATTCATGAAAAATTTAGAATTTTTTAGAATTTTTGTCTGTCTATTCTAGGCGTCTAACTTAAAATGTAAGATATCTCTTTATGACGATTCTCAGAGTGATCGTGCACATTAGGCAGGGCGAAGATCTGTGTATAACAACAACATATAATTATTAAAATCGGACCTAGTGTATTGTTGTTACGCAGCGACCCGTGATTGGGGTTTCTAGTAGACAAAAAAGGATATACACTAAATATAACCAATAAAAAAAGGTTGATCCAGACCAGATTTGCAAGTCATGAACTTTCTTTCCCTCGAATGCATGTTCAACTGTCTATATATATATATACGACTTACATTAATTTTTGGTTCACAATCAGCAAATGCATCGCATACATCGCAAGTGCGGCAATTATCGCATCTATAATTTTGACGTAAAACATCAATATCTTCAAAATCTACCGGTAAACATAATTTATGTACGCGGCGTTCACAATCCAAGCAACTGATCAATTTATTTTTAGCATGTGTACCACGCTTAGCTTCACGCTTTTGACATACATCACATATATCAGTATTAGCTATGGTTTCAGGCGATGGATCAGATGTGGTTGTCGTTGTTGTAGGTGGAGTTTTTGTTGTGGTTGGTGTTTTTGTTGTTGTAGATGTTGCAGTCAATGGGTGGGAATTTCGCTTGTTCTCCTGACCCTGTTGGCTTGTCGGCATATCTCTTTTACGTTCTATTGAAACAGATGTTCCAGCAACTGCCGCGCCAGTTCCACTTGAAGGAGTTGTCACAATATTGCCGCGTTGGGAACGTGGTAAGTAATTATCAGAAGGATCAAACACGGCTTTTGGTTTCTATTTAGAATTGTGTATATATGTACAAATATAAAGTAGTGGCATTTGTAAGTCTTGCAAAAATAATGGTTTACCTTAATGCGTCCTGTAGTGCGCACATTAACATGCTCCGTACCCCCTGCAGTAGCAGCTTCATCATGGGGTGTTATACGTAAACGAGCCACTTTTTTCATCTTCTAAAATATTCAAACGCTCAAATATTAAGAGAAATGGGTTTACAACATTTAGCAATTTCGCTTTACAATCTGCACTTTCACGAAGCGTATTACACCAAATCCCGCTTGGCTTTTATATATTCGTATACCAACAAAAATTTATTTTTCAAGGTAAAGATGTGTATGCTTAAACAATGAAAGCGATAACGAACAATCGACTATTACGGCAGTGCCATTCAAAATGAAGACTTTTTCGTTTGTTTGTGGTATTATGCACAGTGCTGCCGTTTCAGTTAGTTTTAACCAAAATTACTATTTCTTCTCACTTTAGAACGTTTTTGATAATTTGGTAATTCTATACGACAGCACGTAACTGCTAATATACGTCCAAAAATCTCGGGAAAGGTATCAGACGACGCGTTTTGATCTCTGTATCAATAATCCGAAAGCGGAAATTAAATAATTTCTTTCAATGAAAAGTTATTAGCAAAAACCCAAAAAATGGCCTAGGTCCGATCCCAAATAGGGGGCTTGATCCAAGTTATTTATGTGCAGAACACCTTTCTGCGTAGGCGGCCTTTGGCCGCGCTTCAAAAAAATAACCCTTAGCCGGTCCAACACCGGCTACGCGGTCCACAGTGTTTCTGCGCAGAACACACTTTTTGCACTTTTCAGTGCACCCTAATCTGTGATTACAACAACCACATGAAAATGACAGAAAATTTTCAACTTTGATTGTAAATATCTCTCGACAGACATAAAATATCGAATTTCCGCTTTCGGATTATTGATACGGAGGTTAAAACCCGTCGTTTGAGACCTTTCCCGATATTTTTGGACGTATATTAGCAGTTACGTGCTGTCGTATAGAATTACCGATAATTTTTTTCTTCCTGTTTGCTAATTTTTCCGTTTTTTTTTTTATCTTACTAGCTTATACCCATGGGTTTCACCCCACCATTCTATCTATATATATAAAATGCAAATTATGTAGGTATGTATGTACAGACCGACTTGATAAATTCCAATTTTAGGTGACGTTCCGCGCCCCCTTTTTCGTTATCTCCAGTGTTTTTGGATGCTTGTGTGTAACCAGAGACACCGGTGGTTACCATAACAATCGGCGAAAGTGTTGGTACTCGTGCTCACAAGTACTTGTTGTCGGATCGCGCTGATGAAAGTCTATTTGATAGTGGCCGAAGTGTTTTACAAGCAAACAGCATAGTATATGTCTACTAGTAGCGCAACTTACTCCGAATCTGCACACACACACAAACCACACAGGGTGCGTTGTATGCAGTAATAAAACAACCAAATTTAAATACTGCTACATTGAACATGAAGACTTGAAACTCCCAAATTATTGAATATAAATCAGTTATAACACGGTATCAGTTACTATAGAATGTATATTTCAGTTTAAATTGAAGTTTTTAGTTGCAGTTTTTACTTTAAAACAACTCTGAACGCGATTTCCTTCATTACACTCTCTCGGAGTACATTCATCCACTGCCTTCCACTCCGATTCGCAAAAGATGCCAAACTAGTACGGGTAAACAATGGCAAACAGGCTCAGTCGCTTCGCGGTCTTTTCCTGTATGCCATGGAATGCGATATGAAAAAATTCTTGTTCTTATTTTGATGTCCCTAAAATTAATAAACATTAAAGATTTTCGAGTAATGAAGGAATAAAGTATATGAACAAAAACATCATTCGGTAGCGAAATTCCTACAACCTATGGCTATTAATTTTCACTGCAAATGGCGATTGACGCTTTCTGATTGTGCGTTGCCGAACAAGCGACAATCACCCGATATTCACACAACCACCGATTGCTCTGGTTACACACAAGCATTTGTTGAGCGTTGCCAGGGACTTTTAGAACTATTCTTCCTTTTTACTTAGGACTTATAGGGTTGATTGTTTATACGAGTTTTGAAGCCTTGAATTTGGTTGGATGAAGGTCAAGATTAACTTAACGCAAGTAAAAAATAGGGAATGTATGGTCTATTTTTTATGTTCTCAAATTTTTTTCCATTGTAGTATTTTACTTTGCTTAGTACTTAGTGAAACATATGAGTTATGTTTATTTATAATTTAATTTTATATTTTTAACATATTTATATTGTTAATTTTTGAGGGTGGTAATATTGTGCAAAATTACGAAATCCAAAATTTTAGATTTTAGCCAATCAACGCCGGCAAGGGTGGTGTGACAAAAGGACCGCCGAGTGCACTTACACTTAAAAATTCTTAGTCAACCTTGATGTATAGTCACCGGTCCCTATTAGGAGGACTTAAAACTTTTGTCAAATGAAACTCCAGAAAAAATCTTGTCTGCATCAGATGCTTCAATTTATTCGCTGCTTTACAATTCCTTCTTTCTTTACGTGCGATACTATTATTACTCAATTTCAGATTTTGCGTTTAACCAAAAATATTTTATTCGAAGGAAAAATCGATATAAATACTTTTTGGGTGGAAATAAGTAAAATCAAGAATGGGTTTAGTGAAAAAGCGTATAAAGATCTTTCCCATTTTGTGATTAACTTGTTATCGCTGCCACATAGTTCTGCGGAAGCTGAAAGAAAATTTTCCAAATTAGCTTCAATAAAAACTAAACTCTGGCATAAGCTTAGGGCCGTTTTCTCAATGTTCGGTTTAAGCTAACCGATAATATAACTGACAGATATTCGTCAGCTTAGACATCCAATCAGTGTTGGTTTCAAATTTTACCCTACTAGAACACTACTACTGGTACAAGGCATTATAAAACATGTAGACAAAACGCGTTCATTTTCTTAAGTAGAAGTGAAAATTCTAACGCGGTCTCTTTTATATTGATCACTCCTCCAAAATTGTATTAAATATAACAGAAAGACTAAGTATAACATGTTATACAATAATTCAGGGTTGTTAGATGTTGTCAAATGAAAATAAGAATCGCAGGTTTCAACGCACTTGTTTTATAAGAAAACATGCGTTTTATGCTGCATTGTGCCTGAGCTTTCGACCGTAAAAATATTTCTATTTTGAATGCTGATTTTCATTCCTGGATCAGAAACTCGACTTGAATTTTAGCACTCATTTAGAATGTCGGTAATTTTTTCCATCCAACGTCAACTGTTAAAACACGTCCAAAAAGTTGAAAGTTTTCTGTCATTTTCATGTAGTTGTTGTAGGCACAGGTATAGGGTGTTCCGAAAAGTGCAAAAGTGTGTTCTGCGCAGAAATACTGTAGATCGCGTAGCCGGTGTTGGACCGGCTAAGATTTATTTTTTTGAAGCGCAGCCGAAGGCCTCCTACGCAAAAATGTGCTTCTCACATAAATACCATGGATCAGGCCCCCCTTTGGGATCGGACCTGGGTAATTTTTGGGATTTTTGCTAATAACTTTTCACATAACATTTATATTCCGTCTTCGGATTATTGATATCGAGGTCAAAACGCGACTTTTGATACCCCTCCTGGTAATTGTTTCCTTTAGAAGACAACTGCCAAAACACGTCCGAAGTAACTACCATCTGAAAGCGGATTTTCGAGTTTTTTTTTCAGTGAAGAGATATTTGCAATCAAAGTTTAAAATTTTCAGTCATTTTCATGTGGTTGTTGTAATCACAGATTGAGGTGTACAAAAAAGTGTGTTCTGCGCAGAAATACTGTGGACCGCGTAGCCGGTGTTGGACCGGCTAAGGGTTATTTTTTTTAAGAGCCTACGCAGAAAGGTGTTCTGCACATAAATACCTTGGATCAAGCCTCCTTTTTGGAATCGGACCTGGGTAATTTTTGGGTTTTTTGCGAATAACTTTTCACTGAAACAAAAAATTTCAAATCCGCTTTCGGATTGTTGATACCGAAGTCAAAACGCGTTGTTTGATACCTCTTCCGATATTTTTGGACGTGTTTTAGCAGATGTCTCCTAAAGGAAACAATTACCCCCCTCCCGATTACCAGAATGACCAACACCGGATTCGCTATCCACATATTGAATGATACACGCTAGCATTTTTCCTCCGGATTATGATTTCTGATCCGAAACGGGTCTTTGAACACCCCCCGAAATCAAGTATGAACTGCAAATGAAGATGCGTGGACTTCTTTAGAATTTCCGATGCTTACAATGCAACACTGCTGCTATCGGTTTTGATTGACAGCCAATAAGATTAATTAATCGGGCTTTCAGCAATATCGGTTCTAAACGTATATTGCCTTTATTTTACATTGAAGCAGAATTAAAGAAATGGAAAATATACCTCGTACGCACGATGGTAAACAAACTTTATATTAATTATTAACATATGTGTGTTTAAAGTATATTTATTATAAAGAAATTATGATGAGAATTTGTAGTAGTACAGGCCCTTGCGTTGGCCTGTCCACGCCATATTGATTTGACTGTATCTAAACCTCTTGTAGATAGACTTACATATATATTAGTAAAAATTTTGTTTTAACTTGTTTATATTATTTTATTCCAGACATCGAGGCACAAATTGCCGACATTCAAACTAAAAAAAAAGAGATTCAGAAAACTACAGGAACCGGCGTTGGATTGTTGGATGCTGGTGGATTCTTTGACACAGAACTTTACGATGAATCCGGTGTCAAAGGCAAAAATCGTTATGAAGGTTATAACACCTCAATCGCAGCTAACGATGAAATGGATGAAGATGAAGATGAGGGATTTCCAGTACCCCAAAAACGTACAACCTATACAGCGCCTACATCTGTGCTAAAAGATGTCACCCAGGGCAAAGAAGATGTTGATCCATTGGCTGATAGACGCCGCCCAACTATAGCAGACCGGGAAGATGAATATAGGCAAAAGAGGCGTCGCATAATAATATCTCCTGAACGTGCTGATCCGTTTGCTGATGGTTTGTACATAGTTAAGAATGTTTTGTTAATAGAAAATTTACATATTTCTTACATTAACACAGGTGGGAAAACTCCTGATATTGGGTCAAGAACTTACCCTGATATAATGCGTGAGCAGATGCTTAAAGGAGAGGAAAGTGAGGTTTGTATTTATATTTAAAATATGTACAACAAACGAGTTTTTATGTATACACATTTACTAGATTCGCCGAAAAATACAAGAAAAATCTAAAGATGGAACATTGGTTAAATCATCAAATGGAGAGGTATCCAAGGAAACAACAACACGTAAACGTGGGCGGTGGGATCAAACTGTTAGCGAAAGTTTTGTACCAGCAAAAGCTACAGCAGCCACAACTCCTAACAGTGCCGCAACACCGAATTGGGAAGATGTAAACTCCATTATTTTATATTTATCTAGTAATAAACAATCTTCATTTTCCCGTTCTTTTAGAAAACACCAGGTGACCATCGCTGGGATGAAACACCTGGTCATAAAGGTAGTGAAACGCCAGGTGCTACACCCGGCCTGGGAACGCGTATTTGGGATGCAACCCCAGCACATCCAATGACACCCAGCCATGATACACCCGGACATGAAAAGTCAGCACGACGCAACCGTTGGGACGAAACACCAAAAACTGAACGTGAAACACCTGGTCATAGCGGCTGGGCTGAAACGCCTAAGCCAGATCGTGGTACAAGTGATAACGTAGTCGCCGAATCAACTCCGGGTGCTTCGAAACGACGCTCACGTTGGGATGAAACACCATCCAATGCGACACCATCAATGACGCCATCTTCGGCTATGACACCTAATTTAACACCAAATATGACACCACATACCACGCCAGGACATATAACACCATTATTAACCCCCGGGGGCACAACACCAATCGGAGTTAAGGCTATGGCTATGGCAACACCATCGCCGGGCGCTTTAGCTGCTATGACACCCGAACAACTACAAGCATACCGTTGGGAAAAAGAAATCGACGAACGTAATCGGCCATTAACTGATGAGGAACTTGATCAAATGTTTCCACCAGGTTATAAAATATTACCACCTCCGGTTGGGTATGTACCACTGCGTACACCAGGCCGAAAATTAATGGCAACTCCAACACCCATAGCGGGTACACCGGCTGGATTTTTTATACAAGTCGAGGATAAAAATGCCAAATTTATGGATAATCAACCAAAAGGACAAAATCTACCCTTTATGAAACCGGAAGATGCACAATACTTTGACAAATTACTAGTAGATGTCGATGAGGATAGCCTTTCGCCAGAAGAGGCCAAAGAACGAAAAATAATGAAATTGCTTTTGACTATCAAAAATGGTTCACCGCCAATGCGTAAATCATCTCTACGGCAAATTACAGACAAGGCGCGTGAACTTGGTGCTGGCCCACTATTTAATCAAATTCTTCCTTTACTTATGTCGCCAACATTAGAAGACCAAGAACGTCATTTACTTGTAAAAGTTATTGATCGTGTCTTATACAAATTGGATGATCTAGTGCGTCCGTATGTACATAAAATTCTTGTCGTTATTGAACCATTACTTATCGATGAAGATTACTATGCACGAGTCGAAGGACGTGAAATTATATCGAATCTTGCCAAAGCTGCTGGTTTAGCTACTATGATTTCAACTATGCGTCCAGATATTGATAATATCGACGAATACGTACGTAATACAACAGCGCGTGCATTTGCTGTTGTAGCATCAGCATTGGGTATACCCTCGTTATTGCCTTTTCTCAAAGCTGTATGTAAATCAAAAAAATCTTGGCAAGCGCGCCACACCGGCATAAAAATCGTACAACAAATTGCCATTTTAATGGGATGTGCAATATTACCCCATTTAAAAGCTTTAGTAGAAATTATTGAACATGGACTTGTTGATGAACAACAAAAAGTACGTACTATTACAGCTTTGGCAATTGCAGCCCTAGCAGAAGCAGCTACACCATATGGTATTGAATCATTCGATTCTGTACTGAAACCACTCTGGAAAGGTATACGTACACATCGTGGTAAAGGTTTGGCGGCATTCTTAAAAGCTATTGGCTATTTAATTCCATTGATGGATGCCGAATATGCTAATTATTATACACGTGAAGTAATGTTAATTTTAATTCGTGAATTTCAATCGCCTGATGAAGAAATGAAAAAGATCGTGTTAAAAGTGGTTAAACAATGTTGTGCCACGGATGGTGTAGAAGCACAATATATTAAAGAAGAAATTTTACCTCATTTCTTTAAATTTTTCTGGAACCATCGTATGGCACTAGATCGACGTAATTATCGTCAATTGGTTGATACAACTGTTGAAATAGCCAATAAGGTGGGTGCATCTGAAATTATCAATCGTGTTGTAGATGATTTGAAAGATGAAAATGAACAATATCGCAAGATGGTTATGGAAACTATAGAAAAGATAATGGGTAATTTGGGTGCAGCAGATATTGATTCACGCTTAGAAGAGCAACTTATTGATGGTATATTGTATGCCTTCCAAGAACAAACGACGGAAGATGTCGTTATGCTAAATGGTTTTGGTACAATTGTTAATCAATTGGGTAAACGCGTTAAACCTTATCTACCACAAATTTGCGGCACAATTCTATGGCGTCTAAATAATAAATCAGCAAAAGTACGCCAACAAGCTGCCGACTTAATATCACGTATTGCCATTGTTATGAAAACATGTCAAGAGGAAAAGTTGATGGGTCATTTAGGTGTTGTTTTATATGAATATTTGGGCGAGGAATATCCAGAGGTATTGGGTAGTATTTTAGGTGCACTCAAGGCAATCGTTAATGTTATTGGCATGACTAAGATGACGCCGCCCATTAAAGATCTATTACCACGTCTAACACCAATTTTGAAGAATCGTCATGAGAAGGTACAAGAGAATTGTATTGATTTAGTTGGTAGAATTGCCGATCGTGGACCAGAATATGTATCAGCACGTGAATGGATGCGTATATGTTTTGAATTACTTGAATTACTTAAAGCACATAAAAAGGCTATACGACGAGCTACAGTCAATACATTTGGTTATATAGCAAAAGCAATTGGTCCACATGATGTACTTGCAACTTTATTAAATAACTTAAAGGTACAAGAGCGTCAAAATCGTGTATGCACTACAGTGGCTATAGCAATTGTTGCAGAAACTTGTCGTCCCTTTACTGTTTTGCCGGCATTAATGAATGAATATCGTGTACCCGAATTGAATGTACAAAATGGTGTACTTAAATCGCTTTCATTTCTTTTTGAATACATTGGTGAAATGGGTAAAGATTATATTTACGCTGTATGCCCGCTATTAGAAGACGCATTAATGGATCGCGATTTAGTGCATCGACAAACTGCATGTGCTGCTATTAAACATATGGCACTTGGCGTTTATGGTTTTGGTTGCGAGGATGCATTGATACATTTGCTAAATTACATATGGCCGAATATATTTGAAACATCACCACATTTAGTGCAAGCATTTATGGATTCTGTTGATGGTTTACGTGTTTCATTGGGACCTATTAAAATACTGCAATATACCTTACAGGGGCTATTTCATCCAGCACGCAAAGTTCGAGATGTGTATTGGAAAATTTATAATTCTATCTATATAGGAGGACAAGATGCATTGATTGCTGGCTATCCTCGAATCACTAACGACCCGAAAAATCAATATGAACGTTATGAACTGGACTACACACTCTAAAAAACAAGACGTCAAAAGCATGGACAAACTATAATTTAAAAGTATCCGTATAATAATATAGCTGTATTGTGTTTTTTTTTTTTTAGATTTTAAACTTATTCACAAAAAATACATACATTTATGAAAAGTGGAAAAGTTGTTGGGCTGAATGGGATATTGGAATTTGTTTGAGTAGCTACAAAAATACTCCCCGGAGATTTTGGGGAGTATTGTCAAAATAGCAGTCCTTTGCCAGATATTAATTCCGTGCATACAGCTACTAGTCCGTTTATCGTGTAAACGATTTGGTATAATTATATATAAGTCGAGCCTCTAGGTTATCCCAACCTCATCCCGTTCTTCCGCAAGGAATTTGTCCGTCAGAGAAGCTATTATTACCCATAACACCCCTTGTATATAAAAGTAAAATAAAATGAAGCCAGCGTGTGGTGTGCTTCCCCTTTACAAATCACAGTTTAACTGATCAGCAGATTATACTTACTATACAATGGACATACCAATTCGGCAAGTCGATGTATTGCTACAAAAACAACATTTTATACTTTGTAAGTATGTATAGTTTTTTTATTCGAAAAAAAATTACCCGCAAATGAAGTTCTAGGTTGGGGAACAGGGGCGTCTTCATACACTTATGTATTTAGATACATTTCTGCGTACATACAAAATAGTAGTATATAAAGTTACCAAATTTTTTAATACTTTCAAAGCATTTACATATAAAGCTTTAAATTTTTGTATTTCAAATTTTATAAATTTTTCAAAATGAATATGTATGTATGATCTTGGTAGTGGCATACAAACTTCAATAAGACAATGAAAATTCAGCCTTTGTTTCTATTCAAGGTGTTTTGGAAAAAATTTCAATGTTGCATTTCGTGGCTAAACTCAGGTGGAATCTAACTCGAAAACCATGGAAGCGGCAGCCGTTTCCTTTTGGTCCGCCATGTCTGCGAACGTGTTTCTTAAAATGAGAATATCATTTAAATCCGCACATGTAATATATTGGCCAATAGCTAAGAAGTTACAGAGTTCGTGGTGCTTACTGGAAAAGTTTTGCTCTTTTGTATGCGATGTAACAAGCATTTCTAACACACGGAATCACGGAGTTTAACTATTCTTGTTAGAAATATTTTAATCATTCTCTTCTGCTTATACCACGACTTTAATATAGAAAAATCAGCCCCTCGCCATTGCCCCAATGAGTGTTTGAAGTTATCCAAGTACGAAGGCATACATAGCTTAAATGTTACATACATGTCTGAATGTATACATATATTTATTTTTACAAACAAAATGTCGAAATATTAAGAAATCCATAAAAGGATGTTTGAATTGACACAGAATTACTCATGTATGCAGTGTATATATACATATGTATATTCAAATAAATACAGTATAAATACTAATAAGAGCAGCAATAATAAATGGCTGCTTGGAAGTCTTAAACTATTGTCTTTTCTTTGAATATGTGTTATTGTGTTATCGCTCCAAAAGGTCCTCAAAGATTATTATTAAATTTTCCAATCCAAAAATATAGTTGGCATCGAGACTTTGGTTCTCGGCGGGAAAAACATGGGCAAAATCTATCATTTTTACTTTAACCCATTGTGCTAAATAAAAATTTGTTGAATACTCTTCGGTGGTGATTTGTTTAATATTTCTATGTGCGCTATGACTATTCTGTGCATCACCATTGCTCATAATTTTTGAAACGCTATTACATTTAAGTGATTCGTCGCCGGTCTGCTGTAAATGTTCTTCTAACTTTTCAAAATCGTATATTATCAATAGGGAACTAGAATAGAAATGATAAAGCTTTTGCACCTTGAACCAGTCTCGTATTTTATATAGCTGTTTGAGTATTTCATCTACCAATGGTTTGTACACTTTTCCATTCTGTGCATTTACGAAGAGTGCAATTGTTGAGCGTAACCCATTAGCATCTAAATTTTTCCCATACTCTTTGCTGTAGCGTAGTGCTTTACTTTGCTCTGTACGGGTATATACTTGAAATCCTGGCACGCAAAGTCCTAATACTTGTTTGCAATTTATATATTTTTGTTCTTCAACTCGCCGCTTTTGTTCCGTCGCCAATGGATCCCAGGTACGTTTACCTACTTTAATATCCATTATACATGGTTTCTGCATACCATGTGTTAAATCCTCCAATTTCATAAAGGTATGCTGACTATTATTAACAACTAGTTTAACCTTGTTATGAAATTTTGGTACAAATGCGCGTAATTGCAATAGTAATGAGTTTGAGTCATCCAATTTATCAGCCAACTGTAAGTCTTCATAAAAATTCACTTCACGTACGCCACATTCTGGTTTACCTAACGGTTTGTGCACACAACCGCTGCTATCTTGTAAAAGGCCCATTGAAGCTGTATCAAATATATGGCCAGCCACTTGTGTTTCCATTGCCGCAAAACCGGCTGGAAGTTCGATTTGGTAGTGTTCAGCCAAGCTGGTGTTGGTGCCTTTTCTCAACATTTCCATATGCATTTGGAATGGCATTAGCGGGTGACTTATTAAAGCTTGGCATTAAAATTCTAAATTGCATGAGTAATGCAAATAAGAACAAACGGATTTGATTCCTTTATTTCCAATCACTCCCAACAATTACAAATAGTAGCCCAGCAATAAATACTAGAACTGCAAAGCTATCGAAAAGATCGATGCTTTCTACTTCAAAAAAAACATCGAGTGTTACTGGTAACAGGGCGGATTTATCAGGTAGTAACAAATAAGCTGACATAAACAAAATTCATGGAAAATGTATGCATGTCTGTATGTATATCGAGCTGCTCCAGATATTTCCGCCACGACTGGTACTTTTGGCAGCAAATTATGGTTTATTCACAAATATCTCACTCTATGGCGCGATATACAACAGGTATATCATCATAAACCTCCTAAGAGATTTTTGCGCCAAGCTTCTCTTCCAATTTGTGGTGTGCCGATTTGAATTTTCCCTACAAATTGGTGGGACCTACAGTTTTTTGCCGACTCCGAACGGCATCTCCAAAGGAGACGAATTTTTTCTGAGAAGCCTGTCATGGCAGAAATACACTCGGAGCGTTTGCCAAGCCACTGCCGAGGGGCGACCCCGTTTTGAAAAACTTTTTTCAAATCACTTTTGATGTTACCTGTACCAGGGCTCGAACCATGGACCTTTGGTGTGGTAGGCCGGCAACACTACCTTCACACCACGGCGGCCGCCAAGAAATTAAGTACATTCCACTAATAGAAGTTCACTGGGCTCATCATCCCTTACATTGCTCTTCGTTGGCGTAACAAAAATATTCACAAATCTTAGCTTATATAGACAACGTCTTTCGATCCTTGCCATCTACTAGGACGTTTTAATCGTAGATAAAGTACTTTTTCTCCCCACTCCCATGTTATAGGAAGCAAACACTCCGGGGTCTATCAGCTATTCCGCCGGGTTCACGAAGTTCTCCTGAAAATTTGAATATTGGTAACTTGGCAGCACTATCTTTGAGTGACATTCAGATATATTTACATAAAAAGTTAAATACGAAAACTGGAAAATAATTTTAATATCTTCCTTTAAGGGCCGCTTTCATAAAATTCTGTTATCACTAGCCGGTGGTTACTTTGGTAGCGGGAGCTCCGCCGGAACAGCTGATAAAGCCCTCAGTTGTATCCTTGTTCACCGTCTACCTAACTCGTTTTCGAGTCAAATTGATTCTGTATCGGATCGGTTAAGGCCCGCTTTTACATTAAAGTTAGCGCTGACAGTAGATTGTGAAAATGACCGTAAGTTGTGATGCTCGGAGAATGGACTTTAGAGGGTTAAAAAGAATTGCACCAATTCTGTGACTAAGTGGTTGTATACCGCCATTATTTTCTTCTATACGGTTAAGCTTCGAATTACATCACTAATCTGGCATAACTTTTCAATAATAACCACAAAAGATAAGACGTCAACCCCATAAAATAGTTGCTTCAACCAACCTTATGGAAACCAAGGGATCGTAAACAGTTTTTCAAGTCACAATAACTTTGAAACTTTCCAACTTTTTAAAAGAGTAATAATGCATGATTGAACCGACCGGTACTTTCAGCCAATTTGTCACGTATGACGTCATTCCGAAGTACGTGTTTAAAGCAATTAAGATTTAAAAATTCGCTTTCGATCACGGAACGTATAACGTAATTCGGCCCCAGTATTACCACCACAACCATACCTTAGCCAACGAATTGAATTTTGTTTTATCATAACTTATTGATTTTTGAGTTCGCTAAATTAATTTTTACTTTTTGTAACTTTTATTTTTCGTTTCGAATTTTTTGTTCTGGTAGTATGGTAGCTGATGAGGGACAACTCAGCTTATACTCAGGTCTGAGGCATAAGAATTCTTATAAGATTTCAGTGGCGCTTTTGAAAATTGGGTAATTGTTTCTTTTAGTAGACAACTGCTCAAACACGTTCAAGAGGTATCAAGCAACGCGTTTTGACTTCGGTATCAACAATCCGTGAACGGATTTTAAATTTTTTATTCAGTGAAAAGTTATTCGCAAAAAACCCAAAAATAACCCAGGTCCGATCCCAAATAGCGGGCGCGATCCAAGGTATTTATGTTGCAGAACACTCTTCTGCACTTTTCTGTACAACCTATATCTGTGATTACAACAACCACATGAAAATTACAGAAAATTTTCAACTTTGATTGCAAATATCTCTTCACTTAATCAAAAACTTGAAAATCTCATATATATGAGCCTCTTATGCCTGCCATTAGCTGAGTACTAGATGAAGTATCTTTTGCTGAAACAGCTTTCTGGGCGGGTTGGTTAGCGTCAGAACTGTCCGGTAGGGTACGTCCTGTAAAATTGGGCATTTTTCTTACAAATTTAATGTGCCCGAGCTAAGTTTCATTAATTAACGAACCGACCTTTTAAACATTTTGACGTTCGAAAAATTGTCCGGTTTGCAGAAAAAATGAAGAACATTTGGAAATTTATTATATTCATATATTTTGTTGCCCAGACAACAAATGCCATATTAGAAACTGATGCTAATACCCTAGTTTTGTTGGATAATTTAGCAACACGCGAAACACATTCCATCTTCTTTAAATCTTTGCAAGGTAAGAGCATGAATGTGCATACATATTTACGTATAAGTATATAAGTATGTGCATTGACGAAAATGACGTGGTAACCCCTAGGGGCTTAGAATATGCCCGAGGTAGGCATACCGGTCGTAAGAGGCGACTAATATGCACTAAGGTAATGACGTGCAACCAGATGATTGATCTACAGATATGATGCATCTCACCTCTCATTACCCATCTCTCCTTCATTGGGAAGGAGGGGTGACATGACCTAGAAGGTTCCACTGGTCATACCAATTCGCTACCACGACAGTCGGAGGTAATTGTTCACGACAGCGACCGAGTGCTAATATTCATCCAAAAATGGCGATATGGGTATCAAAAGACGCGTTTTGGTTCCAGTACTACGAATCCGCATCCGGAGAACAATTATTTTGTATAGTTTGCAAGAAATTTGTAAGTAGAGTTACACATTTTCTGTCATTTCCATGTGGCTGTTGTAGACACAGATATAGGGTGTGCCGAAAAGAGCAGAAGTGGGGATCACGTAGCTAGTGTTGGATCCGCCAACTCGAAAGGTGTTCTGTACAAACTAAAAATATGGATCACGCCCAAGATTTAGGATTGGCCTTGGCTAATTTTTCGGTTTTTTGCAAATATTTTCGAAAATATTGCTTCTCCGGAGGCGGGTTCTTATTACTGGGACCGAAATGCGTCTTTTGATACCCATATCGTTATTTTTTGGATGAATATTACCACTCGGTGGCTGTCGTAGACACTTACCCAGTCGGGCAGTACCGCAAGGGAGTACCGGATTCATATCCGGCCAAGGACTGTCAGTTCGACAGCACTCTCCAAAACACCCTAATCGGCCAAACGCGGAACTCGCAAATGTTGGTCTGAAAATTGTTTCTTATATAGCACGGAGTTATTTTTATAGCGCCAATAGAGCAGCTATTGGAATGAGCTGTTTGGGCAAGGTTTTGCAATCCTAATACTGTACTATATTTTGTTTTTCCCACAGAACGAGGTTTTAAGTTGGTTTACAAATTGGCTGATGATTCTGGACTAGTTCTTTCGCGTTTTGGTGAATATCTTTACAAGAATGTCATAATTTTTGCACCCAGTGTAGAGGAATTTGGTGGTGATTTGAGTGTCGAAAAGTTTACTGAATTTGTTGATGATGGTGGCAATGTGCTAATAGCTGCCAGTGAACAAGCTGGAGATGCTCTACGTGAATTCGCATCGGAATGTGGTTTCGAATTGGATGAAGATGGTGCCGCTGTTATTGATCACTTAAACTATGATGTCTCTGATACAGGCGATCATACCACCATTTTAACTTCGTCGCGTAATTTGATTGATTCTACAACAATTGTGGGTACTAAAAATAATGAACCACTTATTTATCGTGGTACTGGACTATTGGCAGATAAGGAAAATCCCTTGGTATTGCATTTGCTGAGTGCTGAAAGTACAGCGTACAGCTATAATCCCAATCAACCTATTAAAGAATATCCGCATGCAGTAGGACGTGGTACATTATTAATCGCAGCGTTGCAAGCGCGCAATAATGCACGCGTAGTGTTTTCAGGATCATTACACTTCTTTTCCGATGAAGCATTCACAACACCTGTACAAAAAGCACAAGATGGCACATATCACAAGCTAGCAGGTAATCAAAATGTAGCCACGGCGATTAGTAAATGGGCCTTTGGAGAATCTGGACGTTTACGTGTGGCTGCAGTTAAACACCACAAAGAGGGAGAATCACATCCACCCAAAGAGGCTTACACCATAATTGATCCAGTTGTATATAGCATAGCTATAGAAGAACTAATGCAAGATAAATGGCAACCATTCAAAGCCCATGATGTACAACTAGAATTTGTTCGTATTGATCCTTTTATACGCACTACCCTGAAGCAAGTGAATGGCGGACGATATGAAGCCCGATTTAAAATTCCAGATGTTTACGGGGTATATCAGTTTAAGGTAAATTATGATAGAGTTGGTTATACACATCTCTATAATACCACACAAGTATCAGTTCGTCCATTGGAACATACAGAATATGAACGATTTATACCGAGCGCTTACCCATATTATACCAGCGCCTTCTCTATGATGATGGGCGTTTTTGTGTTCTCATTTGTATTCCTACATTTTAAAGACGAAACTAATGCAGTTATTACAAAGGGTGGTGCTAAAGGGGATGATAAGAAAACCCAATAAATGTAAAGGTTTTGGTAACTTTATTAGCAAGAATCGTTTTGTATTTCCTAAGTTTATTTGTCGTGAAATATAATATTTATAATAAAACGAAGAAATACATTCCAACTTATGTATGTAGGAATGTTGGATTTTCACAGTCTCTTAGTTTTTTTTCGCGAAATCTTTTTAGAAACTTCAGTGGATGTTGGAACATAATTCACAACCCAACGACAGTACATTCAACACATTCATTTTCACATATCGCCGCCCAGTCAGTTGTAGTAGCATCCTTACACTTTTTAGCAGAGGGTCATCTAATGGAAGTAATAGGAACGCCGGTTAATGGAGTCGGACCACATAGCATATGAGTAGAGGCTTCACAACGTGTGGTACTGCAGTAAAACTCTGACTGCACCTGGACCGATTTGTTGGAGCGGGTATTATTATTGTAGCAGTACTTCCTCCAGTTTAGCCGGAGCGTCCTTTCATAGAATGGGACGTGATGAACCACCCCGTTTTATACTGATGTTGACAGTTGTCGTTGTGTTAGCGATGCGTTGTTGTGGTAACGACAAAAACACCCCGCAGATTTTGGGAATTGTTATCGAATTAACAGTCCTTGGCCGAATTTGAACCCGGCACGCTCCGGTACTCCCTTGCGGTACTGCCCGACTGTCGTGGTAGCGATTTATGACCAGTGAAACCTTCTAGGTCATGTCACCCCTCCTTCCGTAAGGAAGGATAAGATGAGTAATGAGAGGTCCGCAGCATCATATCTGTAGATCAACCATCGAGTTGCACGTCATTACCTTTGTGCATATTAGTCGCCTCTTACGACCGGTATGCCTACCTCGGGCGTATTCTAAACCCATAGCCCGCAGAGGCAGTTACCGATGCGTCGCCCTCCCTAGTCGTTGTTGTTGTCAACAGTGCCTGCCTAGTCGTCACTTTCATTACCTAGCATTGTCAACAAGGTCTTCCAATGGAAGTACCAGGAACCTTGCGGATTTAAAAGGGGTCGACCAGAGTGAAATTGATGTTAGAAGAGTCAGCTCAGTAGAGCAGATAAATAGACGTTTAGAGTCATGGAGAGACACGACGCATGCCGGGAAGACATTGGTATGTCAGGCTTCAGTCGGGATAGGTGAGAGTTTAATTTGTTACAACATCCAGAACGAGTTTGGGACAGCATGACTCTTGTCTCCCTAGACAGTCACGTTCTTCTCTGAACAGGAAGAACTTGTGCCTGAATGACTGCATTCACTGGGCAAGAGCTGACAAAGGAGTTTACCGATGGATGTTTTAGGGCCTGTCGATACACCCTTGGATCAACAATAACATCTTGACAGTCCTTTCGTTGATATAAATCCGATACAAGCGCCTTGCTGCACAAGTGCGACTGCCCTTCTGGCGATTTTGTTGAAACCGGGAAAAGGTCGATGTGGACTTTAGTCGTTTCGACAGTAATACCTACGTGGGGCATATTGTAAACCCCAAACGAGTGCGATTGGCTATACACAATCCCCAAGGTATCAGTTTACAAAAGTTAAATGCGTTCAGGTAAACCTTAACCCTGAATTAGTCATACTTAACATAATGCATGTCAGTGAAAACTATCCCTTAGAAAATGTGTAACATAGAATTCAATTATACATACAGATGTTTTGAAAATCATTTTCCCAAAAAACTGAATTACTAGAATTTGTAAGTAATTATTCCACGCTTAGTGAGATTTACCGAGGCATTAATCATGTCAAAGCAACGAACGTATGTGGGAGATCCTTAGAAAGGAATTCCTAGATGTCAAGGGCCCAAGCAAAAATTGTCTATGCTATAACGATTTGGGATATATCCATATTTAACAAGCAAATATTTTTCACTGCACGTAAAAGAATAAAATATATATATGTAAATACAAACTAAATTTTTATTTTATTTTATAGTTTTATGTAATTCATTACTTCTTCCTTCAAATTTTCTTTTCAGAATTGGGTAAGCATATGATGATATTTTACGTACTAAATCATTGCACAAGCAATTCCATTTTCCTTTTCTCACTTTTTATAAACATTAGTTTCCTTTTTTCTCTTATCGCAAACAAAAAAATACATTACACACAGAGATAATAGTGAATTGAGTAGCTGTTTTATAGTAAATTAATTAATTTTTCTTTATATAAAAAATTTATAGTATCTTATTTTTCTTACTAGGCCATACTATTCTAATGATTTGCGTTTGCCTGTTCTCTTCTTTAATTTAATTTTATTTTTTGTTTAGTAGCAAAAAAGGACAGTAATAATTATTGGTGGTGGTCGTGCGGTGACATGTTAAGTTGTGGATAGTTGGTATTACAATGAAATTAAGAACAACAACTTTTATAGACTGGCGCCTTTTCATTATTTCGACGATCGACAACTACGCGTTCAGGATTTTCTGCTGCTTCGCGGCCCGCTGTTTTATCTAAAATAGCCTCAGCTAGTTCGCAAAATGCTCGCTCAATATTGATATTTGATTTTGCCGATGTTTCCATAAATCGTATGCCATGCTCTCGCGCAATCTATAAGGTTTTAAATTAAATGTAATGTCAATAGAAATGTCGATGAAAATATATTTAATTGCTACTAACCGCTTCACCACGCTCTTTGCTTACGACTCTCTTATCTGTCATATCGCATTTATTTCCCAGAATCATTTTCTCCACATCTTCGTTTGCATGCTAAATTTTATTGAAAACAAAATTCAAAATGTTAGATTAAAGCATTAGTTGTACATATTACGTATTTTAAAAAGATCGCCTTGCATTAGGTCGAACCAGTTTATACGTACATGTCTTACTAGATTTAAAATGAAATTTTCATGCCGCACAAGGGTAACGGGGTAGTTGGGCTGGTACCGGTGAAGGCCTGCTCATATCCGTAACATACTGCAAACCTTCGGGAGTGTTTTGAGGTTACAACAAAAGCCCTTGTCGGCATGAAAAGCTTAGGACCTAAACATTTTGTCCAAAGATGCACGGTGAAATCAACATCGACCCCGGTTGCGGAGTAAACAAATTTGTTACCAGGACAGTATGAGCTGATGCCGCAAGAGGATTGTACCGGAGAACACCCGATTCATATATGGCAAAGGAATGTGTACATCAGTATAACTCTGTTTGGTCCGTCGCTTCCCATTCTATGAATGTATGCGCCGACTAGGCAATAATAGGCCTTTCGGTATGGTAGGTGAGCACAAACCCACTACACCACGTCAACCGCCATATCTATGTACATACATAGGTACATAATAATACCGCCTTCTGTTAATAACACAAACAACATCGCCTATTTCTTAATTATACATTAGCCGTTTGCACTATTTTGATCCGGTCTTGTGAAGATTGTTCATGATGATGGTACAACAATTACCAAATCGGGAAATGTCAAGGACTATGTAATTCATATACGTACATATGTATTTATAATCAAATGCGTCAAGAGTTTGCCTCAGCTATTCACGTGTTCCGAAAAAACTCCAACCGAACTTACAATTTCTGTATGAAGATTGCGTGAAATCTTAAATTGGGTACGAAATATTTCAGCGAAGGTCTCAAAGTACAAAAAAATTTGTTGAATTGTTAGCAAAAAAGGAAAAGTTTTTTTTTAATGGAGGCATTAAACACATGTTCTCGGTCTTACAAGAAGTTTTGCAAATTTCTGATAAAGTTAATAAGAAATTGCGACTTCAACTAAAGTATTTCAAGATCTCGTCGTTTTGCAATTTTAAATCCAAATTAATTAAATTTACAAAAATAGTTAAAGATGGGTTCTTTCTGGCCTTACAGCATGGATTACAGTGCGTCAAGACAATAAATAATAAGATTCCAAAGAGAGGTCGGCTTGGATGGGCTGTTGTGACCTAGTTGGGGGCAAAATAAACCTTCCATACATACATAGATATGTAAGTAGACTGTTACTTACCTCATCTATATTTCGTAACCATTTTACTATATTCTCGAAACTCTTCTCATTTGTTATATCATATACCAGCATTATGCCCATCGCTCCACGATAATAGGATGTTGTGATTGTGTGGAAACGTTCTTGGCCGGCAGTGTCCCAGATTTGAAGTTTAATTTTTTTACCCCTCAGTTCAACTGTTTTAATTTTAAAGTCGATTCCTAAACAAAATTAAAGATTATATTGCTATGAATGTTTGTATGTATATATAATTTTCAGACTAGGGAGTGCAAACACCTATGTACATACATATTCACATACTTCCATACATATATAGACAACCTGGTATGTATGTCGTATGAGTTGACTTATTTTTATGTAATACAATTGCGTTTCTTTTAGCATTCTAATGAAAAATAACGAATCAAATTTATGTAGATACATATATGTAAAACCCCAATTCAATATCAATCGGTTCAGGGGCACACCGCTATACATACTACTGAACATACTATATATAGTCATTTAGAATGTATATTATTGGTAATTGTTTCCTTTAGGAGACAACTGCTAAAACACGTCCAAAAATATCGGGGGAGGTATCAAACAACGCGTTTTGACTTCGGTATATATATCTCTATTTAAAAACAAAAACTCGAAAATCCGCTTCCGGATTATTGTTACCAATTGTTATTTTACATACAATGGTTGTTACATATCTATAATAAAGATGCGTATCAATAGGTATGTAAACAAAGAAAGTGTTTGCCGGAATCGCTTATGTGCGCATATTTTAGTAATTGTTTCCTTTAGCGGACAACTGCTAAAACACGTCCGAAATAATCGGGAAGAGTATGAATAGACGCGGTTTGATCTCGGTAACAATAATCCGGAAGCGGATTTTCGAGTTTTTGTTTCAGTGAAGATATATTTGCAATCAAAGTTGAAAATTTTCTGTCATTTTCATGTGGTTGTTGTAATCACATATTAGGGTGTACCGAAAAGTGCAGAAATGTGTTCTGCGCAGAAATACTGTGGACCTCGTAGCCGGTGTTGGACTGGCTAAGGGTTATTTTTTGGAAATGCGGCCGAAGGCCGCCTACGCAGAAAGGTGTTCTGCACATAAATACCTTGGATCAAGCCTCCGTATTTGGGATCGGACCTGAGTCATTTTTGGGTTTTTTGCGAATAACTTTTCACTGAAACAAAAAATTGAGAATCCGCTTTCGGATTGTTGATACCGAAGTCAAAACGCGTTGTTTGATACCTCTCCCGATATTTTCGGACGTGTTTTAGCAGTTACCTCCTGAAGGAAACACTTACCCATATTTCAAATATCTAAAATGTGTACATACATATGTATGTATATAAGTCATCGTGTATTTAAAAAGTTATATTATACTATCATAGTTCATTTTAAGGTCTAAGTTTAACGCAAACTATCATTACTAGCAATTTCGTGATGGCAGGCTCTGCCACGCCCATGCCAGTCAACGGATTTTTTTACTACACATGAACTTCTTATCATATCACAGCTCTAACTTATAGACTATCAAAATATTTTACCTATGGTCGAGATGAAGGTAGAGGTGAATGCGTCGTCCGAGAAACGAAAGAGTATGCAAGTTTTTCCTACACCAGAGTCTCCGATTAGTAACAACTTAAATAGTAAATCGTAAGTTTTCTTCGCCATAATCCTTGGGTTTATTTTTCTCAACTATTAAACTCCAAACTTGTTATCGAAATACGACTAGCTTACGGATCGAAATAAGATTTAGAAGTTATTGCAGGTTAAGTTTTTTCCTATATATTACTATTTCTAACAGCACAGTAGAAAAAACTTATTCACAGTGAAGTTAAATGCAGTTTTTCGTTCTTATTCGATTTCTTGTTTTCGCGCATAGGAATGTGCACGACTTATCGATACTTTTAAAACACCGATAGATGTCGACAACAATCCAATTAATTTGATTTAAGACGAATCCATATAAGGTGGATACACTGTGAGAGACATACACTTTCCATGTCAAAGTCGGTGCGATGCCAAAGTCCGAGAAAAAGCAGCAATCAGCTGAAATAGTGCTTCCACATTATATTTACTATTTTCATTTGATTTTTACTGTTGTAAACATCCATGTTTTCGCCTTATAACCAATTTAACTTGGGACCAAACATCAACAAGTATTCAATAGTTATTCACCCCGTGAAGTCCTATTAAAATTATTCCAAAGAAGCGTGCAAAAACTTGCAAATTCAACAAATGGATAATGGTATCGTCATACGCAGATTAAATTCCCTGCAAAAATCGAATGACTGAAACTCCAATTGGTATTCATGTCGGTAAAATATCCCGTAATTTTTCGTGTTATATACGAGTCAAATGACTAGTAGCTGTGACACCTGTGTGAGCAGTACAGCTATATGTTTATCTTAGGTCAAAAAATAAATGAGAAAGAGCGAGATGTAAAACCGCACACACAGGAACGCGAAGAAAGAAACAGTCAAAAAGTCTACCGATGCTCTTAAAAACGTGATGGGAGAAATACGGAAACTTTCGGTATGGCTCCGGGTAAATTGACTAATCATTTTACCCGTATCGTTTTTGCAGGGTTGAGTGAAACCAACACAAACTGATCCGACACAAAATCGATAAGCAGCGATGTTTCATCAAAATATCGATAATGGTTCGCAAAATTTGCATCCCTATTATTGCAATGAGTCAGGTGTCTTTTCATTATACGCAGTACGTTCAATTCATTTGACTAGCAATAAATAAATCGCTTTAACCCTGAAACAGGGTAGTGGTTTTGCGTGCGCAGTGATTTTGCGGCTACATGAAAAGGATAATCTCTACAGAAACTAAATTAACCTGAAAATTACAAGAGCCATAATGATAACCAAGTTCATCTCTCCATAGTTTTTTTGGGGTGTGATTTGAACTTTGGAGCTATGCAGTCCATCCAAGTGGAAAGTGTTCTGATCTTCATTTATTATTTTGGGTCGAAGTATCATTTAGGGTTAAGTGGTTAGCTTTTTCGGTTTATCTGATTATCACCTCGTATTTCAACATAAACATAAAATTTGATCAAAAAGCGTAGTTGAGTAATTAACTCGAGAGTTAAAATTTGATTTATTAACTCTAGATCTGGTTCCCATCATAATGTTTAGTAGATGTGCCCTTATTTGCTGACTATCTGCTTATTTTACAATGAAACTGGAGAGATTTGCAGGGTGTCTGTTCATTTTGAAGCACACCAAATCGTGGCACTTGATCTGTCAAATGCATTTGACACGGTCAATCACGCCACTCTCCTCCGAGATCTGGATGAGACACCGCTCAATGGTCGACAGGCAACAGTCAAATTTAGGAATAAGAAATCTAGACCACGAAGAATAAAACAAGGGGTGTCGCAAGGTGGTGTTCTCTCTCCCCTCTTGTTTAATTTCTATATTTCGAGACTTCCCCCCCCACCAGAGGGAGTCTCCATTGTTTCCTACGCTGATGACTGCACGATAATGGCCTCGGGCAAGGGTCCCTCCATTGATGAACTCTGCATTAGAATCAACAGTTACCTCCATGACCTTTCCAGCTTCTTCACCGAGCGTAATCTGACCCTGTTTACTACATGGAATGCTCAGATGGGACAAGAGCTAAATGTCCACGTAGAAGCACTGTTAACAACAACAACAACAACATGGAAGGTCTCGACTAGGTCCCTTAATTGTACAGTCATCTGCGTAAGCAACTATAGTAACTCCTGGTGGGAAGGAAGTTTCGATTTGTAAGAATTAAATTTGTTTCTAAGCTCTACAAGTAATTAACGGTCCACCTTTGTAGAGTTTCGTAGCTATCATTGGTTTTATGTAATCGCTGTAAAAAGTAGATTCATATAAACTTAAAATTAAGACTTTACAACGGAAAACTTTATAGGCATATAGCTCGATTATCTGGCTTGATTTGCATGGAACAGGTAGTGGTTTTGCGTGCGCACTGCTTTCACGGCTATAGACATAAAAAGGTTAAAACTCAAGTTATTGGCTGCGTTCCAACCAGCTATCCAGATCAGTATCACGATCAAGATCTCACGGGAACGATACGTATCTGTTGTATGAGGTTGTTTGTGCATATACGAGGTGTGTTCAAAACGTATCGCGAATTTTCGCTGGTTACGTATGTATATTCGAATTTCGAATTTTTTGTGGCGTTATGTTGGTACTCATGTCTCTCACTTATGCCGACAAACTCGGCCATTTTGAATGTTCAGTTAATTGTTGACAGCTGCTTTGCTTGCACGTGTTTGGGATCGTCTTCGAGTTTTACCTATTCAAAAAAATGGATCAAAGAACCTGTATCAAATTTTGTGTGAAAAACGAAATTAAGTGCGCGGATGCATTCCGAATGTTGACTGTGGCATACGCAGAAGCTACCTTGGACCGAAGCAACGTTTATCGGTGGTACAAAATGTTCTCAGAAGGCCGAGAAGATGTGCAAAGAAGAACAAAAATTGGCTTTTGCACCACGATAACGCCCCTGCTCACGCATCGTTGCTTGTGCGCGACTTTTTGGCCAAAAACAACACACTAATGATGCCGCAGCCACCGTATTCCCCAGATCTGGCCCCCTGTGACTTTTTCTTGTTCCCTAAACTGAAGAGGCCCATGAAAGGACGACGTTACGCTTCTCTTGACGAGATAAAGACGGCATCGAAGGAGGAGCTGAACAAGATACAAAAAAATGATTTTTTGAAGTGCTTCGAAGATTGGAAAAACCGTTGGCACTAGTGTATAATATCTCATGGGGATTACTTTGAAGGGGACAAAATAGATATTCATGAATAAATAAATAATTTTTGAAAAAACACAAAATTCGCGATACTTTTTGAACACACCTCGTATATGTATATCTGTGCTACCAAGCAAATAAGGGTGGGCTGTCAAAAAATCTACTGCAAAAAACTAAAAGAACAGAGCTTCTATACGGATCCGAAATTGATGCAGATAAATATCAAGATCACAACTTTGTTGTTGCATTACATGCAAAATTTCTATCTGGATCACTCCTGATTGGAACACGCCTATTGTTGCGTTATTGGTAACCTTATAAAACAGCTGATTCGACCAACCTTATGGTGCTGTACCATAATTCCTTATCCGTAAAGTAACCTTACCGACCAATTGCATGTTGGTTTTTCTTTTACGTTAAGGATACGACTACAGCGATACGACAAGCGCAACAATAACTTCAGCTTAACATATAGAGCAACTTCGGGCAACCACCACCACATGAAAACTGAACATTCCTATTGAAAGAATGGCAATAGCAAAGCAAATACAATTGAAGATACACTCCAACTTCTGAAAATATTATAGAAAATTAAATTCGAGAATTTTTGCTAACTTAAAACTTTCAAAAAAACCAAAAAATTGTGCTGCAGCTGAATCCGTCACAATTAACGCAATATTATTTTGAAATAAATTTTTTTGCGCTGAGTGTTACAAAAACGGCCTCAAAATTGGAAAAATAAGGAAGAACAAGAAAATGAGCTACAACGAAAAATGTGATAATATAACAAAGGAAGATTGGATGCGAAAGTTGGAACAATTCCCATATAAGCAAAACGACATGAATCGATTAATTATGAATTATTTGGTGACTGGTAAGTGATAAACTTTGGCCGCATTAACACAATTTATAACCATTGTGGTAATCGCAGCCATGCTATATGTATACATAGATAGGTTTCGGTGGTCTCCTTCATATTTTTTTTCTTCGTAGAGGGTTTCAAGGAAGCTGCAGAGAAATTTCAATTGGAAGCTGGACTCGAACCAATTGTTGAATTAAGCTCATTGGATGACCGTATACTCATCCGTGAGGCTGTACAAAGTGGTCGTATACAGGAGGCAACACATCTTGTAAATCAACTTCATCCCGAACTACTAGACAATAATCGCTACTTATTTTTCCATCTACAACAATTACAGCTCATTGAGCTGATTCGGTAAGACGTCGAATTTTTGGATAAAATGATTTTTTTCGAACTAAATATGTATAACCCACACAGCTCTGGAAAAATTGAGGAAGCGTTAACATTTGCTCAAAACAAATTGTCTGAAGCCGGCGAAGATATTCCCGAAGCTTTAAATGAGCTTGAACGAACCTTGGCACTATTGGCATTTGAAAAACCGCAAAATAGTCCATTTGCTGATTTATTGGATCAGCCGCATAGGCAGAAGGTTATATACATAGTGATATTTGATATAATTGAATAATAAAAAATAAAATACATATATTGTTTCCCACACAGATCGCCAGTGAACTAAATGCAGCCATACTTAAATGCGAACACAGCGCAGACTCTACACCTAAAGTAATGTTTTTATTAAAACTCATCCTCTGGGCTCAATCAAAACTTGACAGTCGGGATATTCATTACCCAAAAATGGTTAAACTCGAAACTGCACTAATTGAAAAGCCGAAATAGTTAAAAAACGTTATCTACTGAGTAAAATGAAATTAATTATTATATGTAAGAGTTTTTAAGGAATCTATTGGCTGGCATTTGCTTTACTAGTAAAGAAACATGCATATGTGTACTATATACTTCATAAAGAAAATTTAATAAAATATTAAATCGTCAAAATTTTATTCCATTAAGAGAGAAAATAAAACACTGGAAGTGCGTTGCATTTCTTCATCCAATTTACGTCCGGGTCGTTCAGGTGGTTAGACCCAACTATAGTGGCAAATGTTGTAGCTACATCTATGTTCATGATTTTTGTTCCTATTAGGTTTCTACATAGTGTTTCTAAGTTGTCTTTGTTTTATTATTTTAATAGTACTCGCCTTAAGTTTCCCTGTCTGAAAATTGCTTTACATTCTATTCAGCTTGGAAGACTTCCAACTTCGTCGACAATTTTTATGTTTCGGCCACCCGTAGTACCGTATACCCTAAATTACAATGGTTTAAAGAAGCCAAGAAGTTAATACACAGTTAACCAAATTATTTTCAAATTGTTTAATTACATATGTATACTGTGGACACTGAACAAAATTTATAGTGGCTATGTATCTAGCGCCTTTCAAATTTTCATGAAATTTACGATAACGTGATCGAACATGAACAGATATCATGAATTCAGTAATAGTCCCGATAACTTTTTTATTTGTTTTAAAATTTATAATAAACGTATAACATTTTACCACCCAAAAAATAGATCCATTGCTTTATTCATCAAACCAGAGCTTTTTTGAGGTAAATTTCCATTATTAACAACAGCAGAATCATTTTGTGCGCTTTTGTATGCAGTTTGGGCCAATGGACGTACCTTGCATGATTGCCTACAGCGTATGAGCATAAATTATCATTTATACAAAATTATGTAATAAATACTTACACATTATTTTCGCATACGTTTTCCTTGTCGATTATGTTTTTATCTTTACATTGTGTAACTCCGATCATTATGTTGCTTCCTATTATTTTCTCATTATAGCTTAACGCTTTATCGCATTCAAGTCGAGATGCATATTTAAGATGAACCCAGTTTCCATTTTGAGGAGGAAAGACTTTATCAACTATAGTACCACATTGGGCAAAATGTTGTAGAATTGTTGAAATAGCACTTGGTGGAAAACCATAAACGGTAATCCAAAACTCTGTATATCGAGGGGTTGCTGGGCATTGTAACATATATGAAGCATTATTTACTATACCATTTGTATTGGGCGAACCAAGTGGTCCTCCTAATGGCGAAGTTAAGCACCGCGATGTATTGTATGAATTATTAGTCAAATATGATGAATCATTATATGATGTAGTCGAGTGTGGTGGAAATTGTTGTTGCTGTTGTAGAATGTGCTGCTGTTGAAAACTAACATTACCACCGACACTACTTAAATTGTGTTGAAGCCCCGCAATTGGTGTACCGAAACCAAGTGGCGATTGTAAATCGATACCACGGGTCGGTGTTTCAATGAGATTGCGTTCGCTACGTAACGAGTCAAATAAACCCTGTGTAGGTGGCCCTTGTGTACTAGAATAGTTGGCATTAACGCTATTGTTAAATAATTGTTTCTGATTAGTCGAGAACCGGTGGCGCTCGCCAAAAGTAGCGGATGCCGGAGAGTTTTGTATCGGCGATGCTGTTGTTTGTTTAGTATAAAAGCAATGTAGGATTATGAAGGTCATAATTATCTATATATATATTCATTTTCAAGCAAGTCCTTACCAAATGATATGTTTCTGGTACCCTTGTTTGGCGAAAGTGTGTTGCGGGGAGTAGTTGGGATTTGACTATCACCCATAAGGAATGCAGGTAAATAAGGACTCGAATTTGTCGCGGGGCTACCGCCTGGACTCCCTAATGTCATCGGTTCCATATTTTACTACAAATCGGATTTTTTATAATTTTGTAACACAAGAGTGATTGATTGCGGGCAGTTCGATTCAAAATGTCAAAATTAAAAAAAAGTTGCCAAGTCTACTGTAAAACTAAGCAAATAAATCCCTACAGGAAAGCTGATTTTTTTTACTAAACACTCACACTGTTTATTGACAGCGATGATAATTTATTTGTCAATGCTGATATTTGGAGACCAGCAGCGAAATACTGGAAGTCGCTAATATTACATTTACACTGCACCAAATGAGTCATTTTGGGCTAAAAAATCCGAATGCGTCGCATTTCCCTATACAAATCGCATTTCTCAAATGACTGATTTCATCGCATTTGGGGCCCTACAACATGACATATTTTTGTCAGTGTAGTATTATACACCGCATTTGGAAATTTTTTTTTTTTTTGGAATTTAATTCACAGCTGAATTTGGCTTTGGTCACAGACCACATTGCCAGGCACAAAAACACATGGTCTATTTTGCAGTCAATTTACATCATATTTATCGTTCCGTTATTCGATATGTTCCGTTATCTTCACAGTTCCGTTATTTTCACATATTTTCAATATTCCGTTTTTTTCACAAACTCAAGTTTTTTGCTTCCAAATTAATGGTAATTGTTTCTATTCTCGTGGTTCCTTTGTGGGGAGCACAAAAGCTGTACTTGATACTTGCTCAAGTAAGCATTGGACTTCCCAAGTTGACGAAAAAGGCGTGAAAGAGCTGACCAAGTCCGTTTCTGAGGTCCAACCAACACCCAGTCTATTTATAAAGATTGGTTGGACCTTTCACGTAATTTTCCGCCAACACTACAAACGGAACTGTTTTGGAAATTTCATATGAGTCATTTCCAACCCATTTACATTAGCTCATTTGCATTTTGTTTGACATTTGTATTAATAATTGATGTTCTCTGGAATGCGTGAACCGATTTTGTTTCTGTAAAGTTCATATGAAAGGTAAGGTCAATACCAAGGTTTTTATGTACATATAAACGGTCTCTGTATGTGAATTGGTTCATGAGTTATAGCCATTTTAGTGAACACAGCATTCATTTCGAAATATTTGAGTTAATATTTTGAAAAACTGCAATACAATTCGTTTTTAAATTTATTACATTTCGATGTTAGTCAAACCATTAATTTAATTTATATACTTAGCTACAAGCGTGTCAACAGCTAAATTGGCTGGAAAATGATATTCATTGGGAACAAACACTTGCAGATGCAGCAGTTGTCGCTCATTCTTATCAAATTCTAACTTTGTTTGCAATTATTTGTCTACCTGTTTTCGATCGAATCCACCTAAATTGTGGACAAAATTTCAATACTGTCTATCGGAAGATATTCTGTTTCGAGTGCGTCAAGAAAGTCATAATCCTGCAATGGATTTCACGCCGGAATTATACAATGAATCATTAATTTGTATTCATGATCCAATAATCTATATGGTCGTCTCCATCGGCCAACAACACGAAATTACCGTTTGACGTCGTTTAATTCTTATGTCAAAATGCACATGTGAGAGGGAACGCGCAAAAACGATTCGCCTATTTTCTAAGCTTTTCACGTATAACACACACATAAATCACCCATTTTCTTAAAATGTTATCACAAAGCACTCGTTAAATATCAATTCACAGCGAATTTTTATTGAAATTAAATAAAACACGAAGCGAACTCAATAGCTTTTCCAAGAACTGTAAACAAAGAATGTAAACAAGAAACAAAGATATGATAGTTTGACATAAGGTGTGGATGAGGAAGAAGAAGACGCTATGTCATCTTAGACGACCATATAAATTAATGGATCATGTTTGTATTGAAGATTTCTGTTTGTCGATTGCTAATAAGCATAGTAAGTGTCTACTAGTAGCGCAACTTACTCCGAATCTGCTCACACACACAAACCACACAGGGTACGTTGTATGCAATAATACAAGGTGGCGCAAAAGTAAGCTTCCGATGTTCAGCATATCGGTTGTGGTACGTGCAGTGTGTGCTGTTGCACCGTCTTGTTGGAACCACATGTTTTCCAATCCCAATTCATCAAGTTGCGGCAAAAAGAACTCGTTGATCATTGCTCTGTAGCGCTCACCATTCACAGTAACCGTTTGGCCCCGACCGATTATTGGTCAAATAAATAGTCAGCAATATTCCGCGTTCTGGAGCAGTGTAGCATAACATTGTTTATTAACGTGTATTTCGCATGTGTTTACTACACAAATGTCAAAACAGAACTGACTTTAGGGGCCAATCGCAAAATTTATAGCATTTTCTGATAGGAGGATTACTTTTGCGCCACCTTGTATAACAATCAAATTTAAATACTGCAATATTGAAGGTGAAGACATAAAACATCCAAATTATTGAATATAAAGCACTTATAACACCTTATCAGTTCCTGCAGAATGTAAATTTCAGTTTAAATTGAAGCTTTTAGTTGTAGTTTTTACTTTAAAGCAACTCTGAACGCGATTTCCTTCATTACACTCTCTCGGAGTACATTCATCCACTGCCTTCCACTCCGATTCGCAAAAAAAGATGCCAAACTAGTACGGTAAACAATGCTAATAAGGCATTAGCACAGTTGGGAATTTTGTTCACGCAAATCTTTCGACATTGAATGCGAAGCAGATACAGAAGGCGTACGATACTATTATGCAAGCTGTCAATAGTGAAGCCGGTGGATTTTATTTCCTGGATACACCAGGAGGCACCGGAAAAACGTTCCGAGAATAAAATTGCATTGGCATTGGCGTCTTCTGGCATTGCAGCCACTTTGTTAGATGGTGGTCGGACAGCACATTCTGCTTTGAAATTGCCATTGAATTACCAAGTTAATGAAACCCCCACATGTTACGTTTCAAAAACATCTGGAACGGCAAAATTATTGAAACGTGGCGGTATCATTATTAGGGATGAATGCACTATGGCGAAAAAGAAATATGTTGAAGCATTGAAAAGAATAATGAAAGATCTCCGAGATAATTCAGAGTATTTGGTGGTGCGTTGATTTTATTGTCAGGCGATTTTAGGCAAACATTGCCCGTCATTCCTAGATCGACAGCTGTCCATGAAATTAACGCTTGCTTAAAGTCTTCATATTTATGAAGGTTTGTTGAAACATTGAAACTCACTACCAACGTTTGTGTTCAGTTGCAGAATGATCCATCTGCTGATAATTTTTCCAAGCAATTGCTGAAAATTGGGAATGGTGCATGCCTGTTGTTATGGTATCGCAACAAAATGGAGCAGTAAGGAAGGCGGTCGGCACGATATGAGGTCGCACTGTGGCTAGTCATTGTCGGCTGGGGTGGGTTCTTGCCAACCTTACCGTCCTGCGCCATAAACAGAGAAAAGGTCAGATCGTGCCTTTAAATACGCGGGGAAATGCAAAACCGCGCAAAACAACTTTTAAAACAACATCCGGTTAAACACCGGATGCCACGGACAGACCGTTGACATTTAAATATTCAAAATACAAAAACTCAAATAAAACGGAAAATCAAATAAATTCAAAAGAAACGGGCAACTAAAATATTTAAAATGAAAATCAAAATTCAAAAATAACCGAAAGCGAAACTAACTCAAATAAAAAAATAACCGAAAATGAAACGAAATTAAAACTGAAATAACGAACGAAAAAAGAAAACAAAGATAAATTTAAATTAACCGAAAAGAAACCCTGAAATTTTAAAGGAACCGGAAATGACCGGTTACCCTGCTGCAAAAGAAAAAAAATTTAAAAAAAGAGGCCGAACATTATAAGGGGGCGCCGCGGGTGTGGTTGCGACGCCCTGGTGCTGACCCACCCTCATCCATGGCCATCGGTGCACCAAACCGAATCCCGATGGCCCCTTACCAGGATTCCTATATACCTTCTAATTAATGGAAAGATTCAGCATTCCCATTTTTAACAAATTTATTCAAAATTCATTTACAACTAATTAAATCGACTTACGCTAGTATAACTATTTTATAGCAAACGAAAAAAATTTAATTGGTTGTACCGAGTTTTCTCAAAATAAAATTTGGGTTTTGGTCTTATTAGATAGTTATGTTATTCATTTTATTTTATTTTATTTTGTCTGGGTTTGGCCGTTGTTACTTTTTTTTTTTTTTGATTAGGTATTTTAAGTTAGGGTTTTCGAATTTTATTTTATTTTTAAGTCACATATTATTATTATTATGTTCATTTATTTTATTAAATAAATTTTTGTTTAAGTTTTATTTATAACCGCTTTATGAAATAATAGATCTACCTATTTCGCAACATTATATTATTGAAAATTACTGCTAGGCTACAAATTTTGGTATCAATATTGATGTATTTAGAAGTTTAATTGGAATCGAAGGGACATTATATCTTAAAATTCTTAATTAATTTTTTGTTTTTCGCCCATACTCTGTCTTAACTTTCCAAAAGTGTAACTAAATTTAATAAATGACCCTAACGGTCCACGGACTACCATTTAAATGGAAATCGATATTACAATTATTTTATAAAAAAAAAACCAATAGCTACAAATTTAATTATATTTATAAATAAAAAAAAGGCAGTAAAGCAGTCGAAATTTAATTTACTTGTTTAAACCTTTTTGTATTGTTTTTCATGTATACGTATGCTAATCAAAAAAAAGTTGTACATTAAACACTTATTAATAAACGCTCAAATAGCAATAAAGAATTTTGCATTATAAGCAAACATTTTTGCTTTCGTAAAATCGCAGCAAAAGTATTAAGTAACTCACATTCTTGTAATTTTTAAGAATTGAAGTACTTGATAATTTGGCCATTTAAATACTAGATTTTATAATAAAGACAACAAACACTTAAACGCATTGCTCTAATATGAAGTCAAATTCTTTTTTTTTTTTTGTTTTTTTTTTTTTTAGAGGAATGCGTCAAAGTAAATCAATTTTCATTTCATATGAAATTTTTTTTTTGTTTTTGAATACTACGGCCTGGGGTTTTATACGTTCGTCAAGCTCAGGTTAAACTAAGTTAGCTTAAGCTACATTCACTTTGTTTAATTTAATTCTATATTATTTGCAAAAAAAAACAAAACTAACTACATCAGGTTGATCTCACCCATTGTTGCAGTAGGCTGTTGGTCGGGCGCTACTGTTGTTGTTGTAGGTAATAGTGAAGCGGGCCTACATTACGGCGGCCCCTGCTGGTGGTGCGACGGGCCTATGATAGGACGGCCCTCGCTGTTGTCACCGCTGGTTACAGTTGTTGCTGCTGCTAGTGCGGCGGGCCTATATTACGGCGGCCCTCGCTGATGTCACTGCTGGTGTTGTTGTTGCCGATGGTTTACTGCGGTGGGCCTATAATACGTCGGCCCCCGCTAATTTCACTGCTGGTTGTGTTGTTACCTTTGGTTGTTGCTACTGCTGCTGAGGCTAGTGCGGTGGGCCTATATTAGAACGGCCTTCGCTGTAATTACTGCTGCTGGTATTGTTGTGGTTGCTGCTAGTGCGGTGGGCCTATATGAGAACGGCCTTCGCTGATGTCACTACTGGAGGTCGTCGTGCGCCCTGGTGCGCGTTGTTGTTGTTGCGGTTTATGGCGGTGGGCCTATGTGAAGGCGGCCCCCGCTGTTGTCAATGCTGGTGTTGTTGTCGTTTCTGGATATCCAGAAATATTGTTGTGGCTGCTGCGACTGCTGCTAATGATGGGGTTGTTGTTGTGATTTATTTTTGTTGTTCTGTGAACTTTTCCTGTTGTTGGTTTGTTTGTTTTAGCTATTTATTATCACCAAGTTGTTATTTTTGTGGTGGTTTTTGTAGTTTAATTTTGTAGCTTTAGTTTGCTTTTATATTCTTTTTGCAGATTTTTTTTTTCTTTTGTTTGTTAATTTTGTTTACGCACGCACTTTAAATTTGCGTTTATATTTATTCTTCTGTTTTCTTTTTGCAATTATCTGTAAAGACCAAAAGTTTTTGGTTTGGTTTAATATTTAATGTGAAATCACTGTTCTATAGGTTTTAGGCCGAATGCGACAGCATTCAACCGCCAATATACGTTCAAAATTCTCGGGAAAGGCATCAATCGACGCGTTCCGACCTCCGTACCAACAATCCGAAGGCGGGAATCAAATAATTTGTCTCGGTGGAAAGCTATCAGCAAAAACTCAAAATGCGCTGGGTTCGATCCCAAATAGGCGGCTTCATCCAAGGTATTTATGTGCACAACACCTTTTCGCGTAGGCGACCTTTGGCCGCCTTCCAAAAGAATAACCCTTAGCCGGTCCACAATATTTTTGAGCAGGACACACTTTTTGCACTTTTTGGTACACCCTAATCTGTGATTACAACAACCACATGAAAATGACGAAAAATTTTCAACTTGGATTGCCAATATCTCTAAACAGACACAAAATATAGAGCTTCCGCCCCTGGACCATCGACATGGAGGCCAAAACCCGTCGCCCGATACATCCCCCGAGACTCTCGGACGCACATCAGCAGCACGTGCCGTCGTACAGAATTGCCGTTTCAATAGCTCAATTTAACTTGATTCAGAATGCTTTCATAAAAGTGAGCCGCGTATTTATTAGTAATTGTTTCCAGATTTTTTTCACTACACACTCGCACACACACTGATTTTGCTGTCCAGGTATATTAATATTTAGGTACTTCACAATAGTAAGCCTATATGTAAACGCTGCAGGTTAGCTGTACAGTATATTCACACGCGTAACACGATTTCTTTTACCGTGGAAATAATTAAATTTATACTTCTGTATGTACACACATATACATATACAGAAGAAAAACAACGCAATCACTTTTTTAAACAACTTTTTCGCGAAATGCTACTAACATTTTTTTTCTTTTTACACGCGCACGACCGCTCGGTTCAAATCATGTATACTTTTTGAATTGGTCGAATGCCGGTGACGCTGCTATGCCCAAAATTATTCACTTAACGCGACTGCGCAATGGAAAAGTTCCGTTACCCGTTGACGTGGCGTGATTATTGCCAAGTGGAACATTCTGATTGGTCGTTACCATCAGATGATTGCTATGAACGGATTGAACCATTTGGTGCTGCCACCTCAGCAAAAATCACGCACTTTCCCGTAGGTAAACGTCAAACCGGAAGGTGAATCAAAACTGTCACCCAACCAATCGCATTGAACCAAATAACAATTACTATCAATTGAAAGTAAACCATAACACTGTTGATGACACTGGATTGATAACATTGCCAAATGATTTTTGCCGTTTCGTACAGTCAAAAGAGGAATTGATTGAATGTGTTTTCACTAACATAGCACAACAATATACATGCCATGCATGGTTGAGTGACAGAGCAATTTTAGCGGCAAAGAACAAAGATGTTACTGAATCAAAGATTCCTAGCGAATTGGTGTCGTACAAGTATGTGGATACTGTTACCAATGAAGAAGATGTTGTGAATTATCCAACAGAATTTTTGAATTCGTTGGACTTACCAGGGTTGCCTCCGCATAACCTCCAATTGAAAGTTGGAGCCACTATTATTATGCTTCCCAATATCAATCAACCTCGTTTATGTAATGGTACAAGACTTGCTATTAAAAGGTTGATGGCTTATGTAATTGAAGCTACTATTTTAACTGGAAAGTTCAAAGCGAAGATGTATTCATTCCACGCATCCCAATGATTCCGTCTGATATGCCATTTCAATTTAAACGACTTCAGTTTCCTGTTCGCCTTGCGTTTGCGGTTACCATTAACAAGGCGCAAGGCCAATCCTTAGGAATTTGTGGAGTGAATTTAAAATATCCAGTTTTCTCACATGGACAGTTGTATGTAGCCTGTTCGCGTGTTGGCAAACCATATCCCTACAAACCACTGCTAACCACATTTTCCAAAATTACCAATACATACGCATTTTTAGTTTCACAAATTTCCAAAATATTGGAATGATTTTTTTAACCTAAAGCGACCAAAAAAAAATTGTTCTAAGTTATATTAAAACATGTGCCCATAAGTACGAAATGTCCAGCCTACGGTTAATATGCATAAGATTTGTGAGAAAGGGAAAACCTTGCAGAGTTTGTATTATTCATTTCTTATGAGTGCGAATGAAACGGCATGATATATTGTAAAATATCCCAAAAACCAAATTTCAGCGACATTTGTGAAAAAATTTTTCAATCGTTTTGAAAGCGAAAAATTAAAAAATACAAGAAAAGATGTTGAAAGCAACATTTTAATCAATTGTTTTAATTCTTTCGCAAACTAAAAGCGGCAGCAAACAAGGTAATTAATTAAGTTTTGAACATGTTTTCGACATGAATGTAACATCTAGGCATTAATTTTAGATCAAGATGAGATGTGGTGCCACGGTTCCAAAGATCAAATCCGAATTGTTTTTATCATGCTTACAAGTGCAAGTTACGGGCTGGTCTATGCTAACTGCTAACGATATAGCAGCCATTTGATGTTGTAATTGACTATATGGATCGCCTGCCTTTAGGTGATTTGATAGCAACATTCCTGGCACCATACCTGCAGCAGTTGGAGGAGGCGATGACATATATGAATTATGTGATGGTGCCTGCGATGTTGGATTTGGTATTGGCCCAATAGTGATGGGGATGCTAAAGTTGATGTGAAAATTGTGGTTGTTGTTGCAGTTGATTGGATGGCAAAACATGCATGCCATTTTCTACTCTTTGACTTGGTGTTCCAGATATGTGCTTATTATGAAATTGAGCCAATAGTGGCAATGACTGAAATCTTTGCATATTACCCGATGGGGAAATACTGATGTTAAATATTGTTCAAGTTGGTCAGTTGTATCAATGGTGGGGCCGATGTAGTAGGTAAAGGAGAACCTAAAGTGATATTTGGTTACCATTTCATGGATGGCGGCAGTGCATTTATGCCAACAGATGGATCGTTATTGATATTCAGAAGTGTTGAATTCAAATGACTTTTCGGTAATTCTATACGACAGGACGCAGTTGCTAAACAATGTCCAAAAATGTCGGGAGAGGTGTCAAACGACGCGTTTTGACCTTGGCATCCTGAAGCGGAGATTAGATTTTATGTTTCTGAAAAGAAATATTTGCAATAAATGTTAAAAAATGTCTGCCATTTTATGAGGTTCTTGCAACCACACAAATTTGGTGTTCCGAAACTTACGGAAATGGTGTTCTGCCCAGAAATACTATCATTTGCAAATATATCTTAACATAAATATAAAATCCAATCTCCGCTTTTGGATTATTGATGCCAAGGTCAAAACGCGTCTTTTGATACCTCTCTCGACATTTTTGAACATTGTTTAGCAGCTGCGTCCTATCGTATAGAATTACCGAATGGTCATTTGAATTCAACACTTCTGAATAGCTATGACCATCCAGCTGTTGGTACCAATGGAAAGTATTGACGAATTTAGCTGTAATATTAATTATTCCAATGTATTAAACAATTATTTCAATAAAACATATAAATATATATTAAAATTATGCATTTTCGTGCAATTTATTTGGAAAAAAAGTGTAGGTATATCTATTTGACAATAACCACTATAACTGGTATTTCATTAACCAATTCAGCTAATAAAATTAACCATACGTTAGCCACTTTGGTAACCGATTCAGCCAATAATTTTCACCACATGTTAGCCAAAACAATAACCAACTGAAGGAATCTTTTTCACCACAATTTAGCCAAAACAAAAACCAATTGAGGAAATATTTTTAACTACATGTTAGCCAAAACATTAACTGGTTTTGGAAAGGGAAATTTTTCAAGACTGGAAGTATTGAAAAGTACAGGTATAGTTTTTGTCAATGGGATAATTCTATGTGTGCAAGGGAGATGCGAAGTCACACATATGGTTAAAATATGGCCTGAACAAAAATAGCCACTTTGTAGACCATCTGAGAAATTAATGAAACCAAGCATTTAGCTACATTGGTAACCGGTATCTGGTTTGTAGGGATCGGTTTTGTATATTTACACCGATAATGGAAAAACAACAAATGTTGTCTACCACAGACATTACAATAAAAGCAATTTATCACCGATTTAAATGAAGGGGGTTCGCTAGTGTAGTATGTATAAAGCTAATCGCGATCGCTTAAAATCTCTCAATAAGCTTTGCCAACTTCTGGCGACTTTGGCATTCCAGTGAATGACAATCTCCTAAAATCTCCATTTTGGTTCATTTTGATACATTTTTTTGGCACATTTTAGCGATGAACATAAATGAACCAGATAAAGTCACAGCTGTTTTTGGCAACTAATTTAGCTATATTTGCGATTCTAGAATTTCCATTGTTCTCCTAAAGGTAGCTTATTTTGGCAACGAAAAAAAGCTGTTGCTAAAAGGCAAAATATATTAGAAAATTTTATAATAATGTTGTTTTAGGTCATAAAAACACACAATGACATAAAAAATTATAACTTTTGAGAAAAATGGAAATTTTACATTTTTCTCAATAAGTATTTGTCCACAATATTTAAAAGTTCTCTAGAACATCTATTCATACTACCATGTGACTTACTTACTTCAGAAGGGCTCAAACATTTTCTTTCGATCTGCCAACTTCCAAGGGACTACATAGCTGAGATCATCAGCTTTAAGTAGAGATTCAGCGATTCTATTTTTCGATATTTTCAACACCTAAATATTTAAATATTTTTAGTTTAAAAATATTAACATATATTTTGGTCCAATCCCATTATTATCTGACCAAAGCTAGAAAATTTTTCAAAAATTTTTATTTATACTAATACTTGTCTATTTATAACATTGTTTATCGCTACTAGTTTGGCATCTGCTTTTCCGAATCGGAGTGGAAGGTAGTGGACATGATCCAATAATACAGGTCGTATTAATAGACCAGCTGATTTTTACTTTTGGCTCGAATTTTGACATTACACTCATTTCTCAGTACGATTTTGATGTTAAACTCACAAATTACAAAAACAAAATACATGGAAAATTTGTGTGTGTCTGAATGTTTGTCGAGCTGCTACGACCTGTTGTAGTTCGATCATGGTAGTGGATGAAGGTACTCCGAGAGAGTGGAATGAAGGAAATCGCGTTCAGAGTTGTTTCAAAGCAAAAATTACAACTAAAAACTCAAACTGATAAGGTGTTAGAACTGCTTTATATTCATTTATTTGTGAGTTTTATGTCTTTACCTTCAATATTGCAGTATTTTAATTTGATTGTTTTAATAGTTGCATACATTGCACCCAGTGTGGTTTGTGTGTGTGTGCAGATTCGGAGTAAGTTGCGCTACTAGTAGACATATACTATGATTTCTAACTACTTCTTTCAAATGTGGGATTTTTAGCAACTTCTATTTAAGTTTTAATAAAATTATTAAACATTTTTTGTGATTTTTATGAACATCAAACGAATGGAATTCATGGGAACTATTTTTTTCTCTTTATGGCCAATGCTACACGTGCAATACTTATTGACAATATTTTTGGATCACGATATTTATTGAACGTGTAGCGTCAAATATTGATGGATCGCGAAAAATATCGCAAGATGTTTAGAAATCCAGAAATCCGCGATCCAGATGAAAATACTGTCAATAAATATTTAATAAATTTTCTACTATACGTCAATGCGGCTTGGTTTTGTGGTAGAACTCACACAAATTTGTTTATTCTGTGTGATTATATTATATTTTTTCTAACAAAAGGACGTCTTGTGTTGCGTTAAAATTATTGTAGCATAAATTTTCTCCATTGTGCTCCATTCTTTACAAACCGCTTAGCATGAAAGTTACGAAAGTACTGACGAAAAGTATTGACGATAAGTATTGAACGTGTAGCATCAGTTTGCGATCCATCAATCCATCAGTATTTACGAGACCCAAATATCGTGATATTTACTGACTGTGTAGCGGTCGCCTATGGTATTATCAAAGAACATAAATCTATAAGAATGGAGAACTCGTCGGTTCAGTTTACAGCGAGAAATCGACAAAAATCTGAAAGCGCAAGTTTCAGGAGTTCACAATACCTTTTGCCTCGGCATTCGTATGAGAAAAATTGTGCGGCGGACTTAATGCGCGCCAATTATAAACACGTAAATAAGCAAAATGTATGCATTTTTAATCCTTAACCCAATATTTTACTGTTTGTGACCTGCCTTGAACCAGCTGACAAATTAGTGACTATTTTTTTGAGACTAGAGATGTGAGACAGCTTACTGAATACCAAATTGTATCAGAATTGAATTTGACCAACAAATGTCTCTATAAGTGATGTGAAATATTGAAGATTGTTTATTGCCATATTGTTAATCATACATTGTGTCGCCATTGCCATAACTGCTCGCTATTAGCTACATTGTCATCTCTACTATCCAAATTGTAATCGATTGTTTGAATCAATAAAAATGTAAACCCTGGTGTTTTGCCATCGCTTTTGGAATGCGATACCGTTTGCTTGAAACACATATAAATTCGTGCAACGGCAAAAATACGTGTCAAATCACGCTTGCAAAACGGTGTGTTAAAACACCAGGAAATAACCTGGCTCGCTAAAGCCTGTTAAACCTGAAACACCGTTGCGTGATAAGCTTTATTTCCTGTTAACAACGTTTATTAAGTGCTGAATTATATTTCTAAATATTCTCGCGAATATTCAGTTCGCCGTTGAATACGTCAACCAACAATAAATTGTGTTTAAACGCCTGCCAACACTCACCGAACATAAGCGGCAGTACTAAATTCGCACGTTTATGCGAAATATGATACTTCGGTCACCTCTACGCCGGAGTAAACGCCAACAATCAAACAAACGTACGGCCGCCACTCTGCCATCTTCCAGACCAACGAAGATTACCGCCACATCCGCTGAAGCCCAGCCCAGCAATACAGTTAAAGCCATTGGAAGTTGTGCAGCAATATCTGCCACGAAACCTCAAGCGATGTCACTCGCTACACCTGGCACTAGCGCTCCATCGTCGATTCCGCATACGAGCTTCATGCAATCTAGCGCTCCGTCACATAGCCAACCACCACTACATGTCACAATGCAAGAATTCAGTGCCCAATCAGGTACAGCTACGCCAGCAGGCACCCCATGGACAACTGCCTCATTATCTAGCGATCAATCGTATATTAGCGCGCCAGAGAACATTTCAGTAACAAGTGCCTCATTGTCTAGCGCTCTAGCAATTTCCGCCAAGCCACTTGACACGCCAATGACAAGTGCCCCATCGCCTAGCGCTCTAGCAATTGCCGCCAATCCACTTGACACGCCAAGGACAAGTGCCTCATCGTCTAGCGGTCTAGCAATGGTTGCCCAGCCACTGAACATGCCAATGACGACAGCCTCAATGTACAGCGCACCATCCAGCATCTCAGTAACATGCGCCTCATCAACATATAATATTCCAGCGACTTATATCCTGCCAAGTAATGCTCACCAGTGTAACATGCTATCGCATCCAACAATATCATCTAGTGCCACATCAGCTAATGATTTGCAAGCAAACACGAGTACATTCAGCCGGACTCACCAGGTAAGAGACTTTATTTCAAATCCTTCCCATGTCAGTTTAGATCATAGCACCGACGCTTCAGTCGGGCTGACCCCTGCTAGCGTCAACCTTGTCAGCCTAGAACTCGCCAATGCCACAACGACAAAGTCTACCTACTCCGACTCCTCGTCACAGATGAACGTCCTCTACCAGATGCAACAACAAATAAGTAAATTAGAGGTGCAACTGAAAATAGCACACGCTAGAATATCTGAAAACGAACGTCAAGGTCCTGCAATCGTGTCGTTACCTTCAGTGCCGCCAATAGCATCCGTAATTCAACCGACCTCTATTTACTCTCACACCAGCGGTATCGCGCCGGCTGTACCGAAACCCCCTATAAGCTTGAATGGTGGCACCAGGGCCCACGAAAACAATCTTGTCGACCCAGTCAATGGGCACCCAGGCATGGTTCTGCCGCATACCATTCATGACGTTACCAGTCAGTCGGCTGCATACATGCAGCACCGTTATAATACCTTGACTACCAACATGCAACATATGCCACAAACCACTTTAGAACATAGTTCATCGATCATGCCACCCTATAGTGCATCAGCGCCTTCATCGGGAGGAACGTCGGGAATTAACCCTTTGTCGTCCCACAATGCTACACTGCCCAGGAAGTTGCTTGACTTGCCGCAATTCTCAGGTCAGCCAGAAGACTGGCCAGTATTCTACGCGTCATATGTTGAATCTACTTCTGTATATAATTATTCTAATTTTGAAAATAATCAAAGATTAAATAAATGTTTGAAGGGTGAGGCCAAAGACACCGTTAGATCCTTGTTAATTCACCCTAATAATGTAGGCGCAGTAATCGAACAGTTGCGCTTTAGATACGGTCGCCCAGAACAACTAGTTCGTAGTCAAATCAAAGTAGTACGCGATATGCCTTGCATATCTGAGTCTGCCATCAACAAGTTGGTGCCGTTTGCCACAACGGCACGAAATCTTACTGTTTTCCTACAATCTATAGGTGAACAGAAACACTTAGCGAACCCGACGTTGCTAGAAGAGCTAGTAAACAAATTGCCTGTTAGCAAACGTCTAGAATGGGCAAGATATTCGGCGCCGATTCGACCGTACCCTACAATAGCCAACTTTAGTGAATGGCTCTCCGAAGTTGCAAGCTTTGTCCAGATGATCCAGGACCATGATAGCCATGAACCGAAGCGCCGCCCAGTTCTACACGCAACTAAAGATCACAGCTCATTAAAATGTTTGCTGTGTCAGGGGAACCACCGGCATGTAGACTGCCGTAGTTTGCTCGATACCAACGTATCAGAGCGGTGGAAGACAGTCAAACGTCTACGTCTTTGTTTCAGTTGCCTATCGCCAGGACATCGCACCAGTGCTTGTCGTCGTCGTAAAATCTGCACCGAGAGCGGATGCCAAAGGTATCATCATAAATTGCTACATGGTAATAATACTAGCAATGAAGTCGGCACCGTTGCCGTCCCCAAGTCATCAAGTCCCAATAACGCTGTTCTCAGTTGTTCTGCACACGCTTCAAATAATTTACTGTTTCGAGTAGTCCCCATAACACTGTATGGACCCAATAAGAGCGTGAATACCTACGCGCTCCTAGATGAAGGGTCATCAATCACGATGATGGATGTGTCACTAGTGCAAGAACTTGGTCTCAAATGTCAGGAACGTCAAGTGGAGATCCAGTGGTTCGGAGGGAAGGCAGCAAACGAGCAGGTAGCGGTGACCACGGTCTCAGTCAGCGGATTAGGCATGAAGAAGCGACATACTCTTCGGAACGTGCATGGTATTTTGAATCTAAACTTACCATTCCAAAGTCTCAGTCAGACGGACATATATAATGCCAGCCGATATCAAGGTAAGATGCCAGTAAAGCCGTACGAGAACGTAACGCCTAAGGTTTTAATTGGGTTAGACCACTGCCACTTGGGTTTACCTACAAAACCTGTAATATCCAATCGTAATGGACCTTTCGCCAGTATTACGGAACTAGGTGTTTGCATATTTGGACCAGCAAGCAACTTGCCACCAAGGAAGACGGCCTGTCTTCATATTAACACGTCGGATCGTCAGATGCACGACATGATTAAAGAATATTTCAGTACAGAGTCATTCGGGGTAAGAGCGGCGCCAACGATTGAAAGCGCTGCCGACGTACGGGCCAAAGAGCTTCTCGAATCAACTACGGTTAAAATTAATGGTCGTTTCCAAACAGGGTTGCTGTGGGAAAGCGACAATGTGAAGTTACCGGACAGCTACTCCATGGCTTTGAAACGTCTTGTGGGAATAGAGAGAAAGATTTGGCGCAACAAAGAGTTCGGTAAAGCGTATAATGACATAATCCGCAATTATATTGAGAAGGGGTACGCGCGCAAACTACAGCCACTAGAGCTAGCCGAAATCAACTCAAAGATATGGTATCTCCCGCATTTTGCCGTGGAAAATCCCCACAAGCCGGGTAAACTTAGGTTCGTTTTCGACGCCGCCGCTACCTCGCATGGAGTATCGTTAAATACACACTTAATGAAGGGCCCTCAGCAGTATCGACCGTTGGTGGCCATATTATTTCATTTCCGACAAGGTGCCTTTGCTGTTTGCGCAGATATTCAAGAAATGTTCCACCAAGTGGTCATACGACCGGAAGATAGATGTGCACAAAGGTTTTTGTGGCGCAATGGCGACAGCAGGGAACCACCTGACATATATGAGATGACAGCGATGACATTCGGTGCGGCCTGTTCGCCCTGCTCGGCCCATTACGTGAAAGTGAAGAATGCAATGGACCACGCCGGCAAGGGAGCACGAGCCGTTCGGGCCATAACAGACTATCACTATGTAGACGACTACGTTGATAGCTTTTCTTCCACGTCTAGAGCTATAGAAATCGCCAAGCAAGTCCGCGAGATTCATAAAGAAGCCGGGTTTCAATTACGAAAGTTCCGGTCGAACTCCTTGGAAGTCGCAACCGCATTGGGTGGTGAAAATTCAGCCTTGACCATAACGTCAAAGGAAGCCATGGAATCCGGAAAGGTTTTGGGAATGCTGTGGCAGCCGTCCACTGATCACTTCACGTATCGCCTGGAATTTCATGGAGTCGACTCCTCGGTTATGAACGGAGGGGTGGTACCCACAAAGAGAATGCTGCTGAGTATCATCATGTCCATCTTCGATCCTTTAGGTTTCTTGTGTCACCTCACTATATCGGCTAAATTGATGATGCGCGTAATATGGAAGCGAGATTTAGGTTGGGATGAGCCAATACCTGAAGACGTAGATGCTATGTGGAAGCACTTTCGAATACAGCTGTTAGACGTCATGGAATGCAAGATCCCACGCCATTATTTTCGACTAGGTGAACCAAAATCCCTGCAACTGCATATATTCGTAGATGCCAGCGAAGATGCATTTGGAGCCGTAGCGTTCTGGAGGTCACAGAGTTCAGATAACATTGTAGAAATTAACATCGTATACGCCAAGACAAGAAGTGCTCCACTCAGGACCCTAAGTATTCCCAGGCTAGAACTACAAGCCGCCGTTCTGGGGTCACGTATGCTGACGACTATAACCGAGGAACATACCCTGACTGTCGATCGGTGCATTTTATGGAGCGACTCGAAAACGGTTCTGAAATGGATATCCAGTGAACACCGTCGGTACAAGCCCTTTGTCGCTCATAGGGTAGCGGAGATCCTCAACGTGACCAGCCCATCTGACTGGAGATGGGTGCCAACGAAAGATAATGTTGCTGACGAGGCCACTCGTGCGAAAAGGGAAGTGAACACGGACTCGTCCTCACGGTGGTTTAAAGGTCCCTCATTTTTATATCAAGCCGAAAAAGGGTGGCCAACCAACGATACACCCATAGAGAACGTCGAAGAAACCGAAGAACTTCGGCCAAGCTACATACTTCTAAGCGTACAAAACAGCATTTTTGAGTTCGAGAGATTTTCATCATTTCTGAAATTAAAAAGAGTCGTCGCTTGGGTGCTACGCTTCGCCCACAATTGCAGACATATAAATACAAACGGTGGTTTAAAGCGTGGATTAACCGTTCATGAGCTTGACGTTGGCGAACGTCTATTATGCCGGCATGCTCAGCAAGAGGCATTTTCATCCGAATTAAGCCGTTTGCAGAAAGGATTGAATGTAACAATGGAAAGTTCATTATACAAACTGACACCAATATTAGATTCAGATGGACTTCTTCGAGTTTGTGGACGCCTAGATGCGGTTAGCTGGCTTTCCTACGAGGCCAGGCGTCCTATCATATTGCCATCTCACCACATCGTAACGAATCTGATAGTTGCACACGAGCATAATAAAATGATGCACCAAAATACGGAGGCAGTTATTTGCATGATTCGCCAGAGGTATTGGATACCCCATTTGAGGAGGGTTATTCGCGGGATCATAGCAAGTTGCAACACTTGTAAATTAAAAAGGGTAAAGGCGATCGCGCCTATAATGGGTTTGCTCCCGGAAGATCGCGTAACGCCATACGTACGACCGTTTACATATACGGGGTTGGATTACTTTGGGCCGGTGAGGGTGACAATTGGACGGAGATCGGAGAAAAGATGGGTGGCTTTATTTACGTGCTTAACAGTACGCGCTATTCACTTGGAGGTCGCTTATGACCTTTCAACCGACGCATGCATATTGGCGATGAGGAACTTTATGAACCGCAGAGGGGTGCCCAGAAGAATAAGGTCGGATAACGGAAAAAACTTTATAGGAGTGGCTGGCGAGGTTAGACGTCTCTCAGAGGTGTTTGACTGCGGCGCGTTGCGGGACGAACTGACATCGAAAGGCGTTGATTGGGTCTTTAATTGCCCTGAGAATCCTTCTGAAGGCGGCGTTTGGGAACGCATGGTACAATGCGTTAAAAAAGTGTTGCGGCACACAATGAAAGAGGTGAGTCCTAAAGAGCACACGTTCTATAGTCTGCTAGTAGAGGCTGAAAACGTGGTTAATTCACGTCCGCTCACATATCTGCCGATCGCACCAGATCAAGAAGAGCCCTTAACGCCAAATCATTTTTTGCTGGGAAGTGCGAACACTGCTCAGACACCAAGTGCTTTCGAACCAGATCAAAAGTTGTGTTCCCTGCGCAAGCAATGGAGAGTCGCTAGACAGTTGCGAGATCGTTTCTGGAAGAAGTGGGTAGAGGAATACTTGCCCACGCTGACTCGTCGTGTGAAGTGGTGTGCGCCAACAAAGGCATTAACTGAAGGAGATCTCGTTTTTATCTGCGACATGAAACTACCACGGAAAGAGTGGCGGCGAGGCCGAGTGGAGAGAGTGTACCCTGGAAAGGATGGTCAAGTCCGCCGAGCTGACGTGTCAACTTCCACGGGAACGGTTCAACGTCCTGCATCCAAACTGGCCAAGCTAGATGTCGATTGTGGTGAATCTATTCGATCCACGGGGGCGGGGGTGTGAAATATTGAAGATTGTTTATTGCCATATTGTTAATCATACATTGTGTCGCCATTGCCATAACTGCTCGCTATTAGCTACATTGTCATCTCTACTATCCAAATTGTAATCGATTGTTTGAATCAATAAAAATGTAAACCCTGGTGTTTTGCCATCGCTTTTGGAATGCGATACCGTTTGCTTGAAACACATATAAATTCGTGCAACGGCAAAAATACGTGTCAAATCACGCTTGCAAAACGGTGTGTTAAAACACCAGGAAATAACCTGGCTCGCTAAAGCCTGTTAAACCTGAAACACCGTTGCGTGATAAGTGACTTGATACTAGTTACAGAATTCACCTATTAAACTAATCTCATTGTTGAAGCGCGAATATTGCAGCTCGCTTCGAATTTTTAGAACTAAAATCATTCATAAGGATTTCAAGATCAAGCTCGTCAGTTTCCTCTGATTACGAATGTAGACATGGTTCAGTCGATATTGCGCCATAGTCGATCGCAAATAATTTTTTACTCTACGTAAAACAGAGAAACTTCTCTCGTTAGAGCAAATTGACCCCGGAATAGTAGTGAACAATTGTATAAAACTTAAATATTCAGGAACAAGTCCTCTACACCAATTATTTTCATTCATAAATTGCACAATATCTTTTAATGCTTTTGGAAGTACTTTTGTACGTTTCATTAAATTCAATGCTACATCTCTGTCACCTGAACTCGTCAAAATCACCTTTATAAAACAGGATTATTTTTCCCACGTCAACTGTTTCACCGACTGCAAATTGCTCCAATTTTTGGAAAAATTTGGCTGAATCTGTGTCGAATCGACTTTTCAAAGAGCAAAGTACTTGCTCATAAATTTCACAGTAAATCTTACGATAATATTCTTTTGGAGTGTTGAAAACATGGTCGTTATCATTTTTACTATCAACTCGCTTTGAAATTTTCCGTCGACGTGGCAAATTCGGTTCTCTGATTTCAAATTTCTTTGCTAATTTTATGCATTTTAGCCAAATTGATTCAAATTTGGAATCGCGGGAAATTTCCAAAGCGTTGTTACAGCTTCGATTTTACGAGACGAATCTACTTCACAAAGTTCTACCTTTTGAAGTTCTTTCTTTAGTACTTCAGTTCGATCAAATATCTCTATTAAAGCAGAACTTGTTCGATTCCATCTTGTACTACAAGATTTAAATTGTGAGCGTTACAATGTACGAAAAGTGCTCTGGTTTCTTCTTCTTGAATCCTTTGTTGTAACCCTGAAATTTACCCCGCCACATTCGACGCCCCATCATAACATTGGCCCCTCATCTTTGAAATTGGCAAACCAAATCGGATGAGCACGCCTTTGACTGTGTTGGGGTCCGGACCCCCCCGAAATGTCCAAATTAGTGAAATTTTTTTATATGTCTACATAATAAAAGTTAAAATAAAGGAATTCTAGGTCATGAAATTATATGGATTTTGAGTCAGGGATGGATAAGGGAGGGTCCAAACTTTCTGGACTGTTAGGGTAAAAAAAATCAACATAATAAAATTAAAAAAAAGAAATAAGTGGCACGAATCATTTTTTGGTCCAATCAGACTAAAGTGGCAACCGTGGTTACGTGATGCAGCGCCAATGCTTGTAATTGACACAGTAAATTTATTTGTTGTTTGTTGGAAAAGCCTCTTATGTATATAATATTAAACTGTAACTTTGTCATTTCCATTTTATGCTTGGTGTTGTGGTTTTCAGGTGAAAATGTCTCAAGTCGCCTAGAAACTATTTGAGACGACACTTTAACCCTCTTATAAATCAAAAATAAAATAGGTTTATTAAGCTCTTATAATTGAAAATTTGTATGGAAATCTCATTTAAAAAAGCTTTATAAACCTTTAATACTTTTTATGAATAACGGGGTAAATGTTTTGAACATAGAATATCTTCCTGGCATCGTTTCCCATTAGATTCAGATCTTTTCATGCCTTGAACGTGTTTTAAAACGACGATTTTCACTGCAAAATGTTGCCAGCGTCCATGACTGAATCTAATGGGAAACGATGCCAGGCACACTTCAAAACATTTAAATTTTCAAGTGAACAGCACAATACCTAGCTTTACTCTCAAAATCGTTTTTATGACAAAAAAAAAAAAAAAGTTGGACCCCCCCGAAATTATTTTCTGGATCCGCGCCTGTCAAGAAGGATAGAAAAGTACGTTGCAAGTTGGATTTTCTTAATATTATCATATAAAATTTTTGTAACCATCGCTTGCAATATCTCATTTTGAATGTCGTGGAGCACGTTTCCAACTCCGAAATATCTTCTGCGCGCTTTCAACATTGCAATGAAATTCAAATTTTCATCGTTTTCAGCCCCACGGATCGCGAGTCTTTGTCTTGCTAAAACTTTTAGAGTGCTGAAAATTTTTCTTAAGGCCGTCCGGTGAGTCATCATGTTTTTTTCAGATGCAGTTGACAAATGGGAGGATGGGGCCGTGTGCAGAAGTCCACGCAAGTGGGGAAAGTTTCTGATCGCCATTCACCTGGGAATGGCCAGAGCGATTCTTTTGCATGCGGTTCAAGCAGCTCACTACTTCCGGGCTTTGCGCCCAAGTATCCTCTGGGTAACCACCGAACACCCATTTGGTGGTGAGCTAAACGTGAGAAGGCGACAACCTGGTAAGGCCGCTCCGACACAATCGGTTTAAGGGCTTGCTGGTGCGGCTGCAAGCGGGCGTCTGTCTTGGATCAAGCGGCTCGCTATACAAACGTGTAATTGAATTCAACCTCCCGTGAAACGGGTTGTGCGCTGGGTTTGGGACCCACCACATAAAACAACGTTCCAATGAAATTCAACAACAACGCCTCGGATATGGGAACCCTTTTTTAGACGACAACACCCGCAAACGAAAAAAGGATTACGAGATAAGGGCATGTACCTGGAATGTCCGGTCCCTTAATGGGGGAAGGTGCCGCTGCCCGGCTGGTTGAGGTCCTGAGAAAAGCAAAAGCTGACATCACCGCCATACAAGAGATGCGATGGACGGGGCGAGGAAACACGATCAAAACACCTTGCAACATCTACTGGAGTGGGCATGAAGACAAGCGCAGATTCGGCGTGGGATTTGTGGTGGGAGAGAGACTCTGTCACCTAGTACTGTCGTTCACACTCGTGAACGAGCGTCTCGCCGCAATCCGCATAAAAGTACGATTTTTCACCATATGCATTCTACAAGCGCCTGGAAGAAGCATACGAGCTCGACGTCGAAAAGCTGCAATCGGAACAGACCGCCAATTATTTCGCAGATCGCCTCTCACACCTGCTCTTGTGCCGAGAGCACAATTCAACCTAGTGGAATGCATGAGCAGTTGGATCATATCTCAGGAGCACTCCGTACCGCAGCCAAAGAAGTAATTGGAAGAATCAACTGGTATGATGATGAAGAGTGCCGCGCTGCAACGAAAAGAAAGGACGAAGCCTACAAGGCAACGCTGAGATCGAATGCAACGAGGAGTGTGTGTGAACACTACCGCGAGTTGAAGAAATAAAGGAGCTTGAGATGCTGGCCAACGGGAATAATGCCCGAAAATTCTATCAAAAAATTCGGCGAATGACAGGTTTTAAACCCGTGGCAAACTCCTGTACGAATGAGAACGGCGAACTGGTTTCCGATGTTCAGAGAGCACTCAGAATATGGAGGGATCACTTCTCTGCCATTTTAAATGGAGAAACTGAGCAAGAAACCAGAGAAGATGCCGAACCCGAGCCCACAATCGAAGATGGTGGAATTGATGCTCCACAACCCGACTATAATGAGGTGCGAATAACAATATCCTGATTGAAAAACAATAAAGCAGCTGGCGCTGATGGTATGCCTGCTGAGCTATTCAAACACGGAGGCGGGGAGCTGGTAAGGCGCATGCATCAGCTTCTATGCAGAATATGGTTGGATGAATGCATGCCTGAAGATTGGAATCTAAGTGTTCTCTGCCCAATTCACAAGAAGGGCGATCCTGCAAACTGCGCCAACTATAGCGGAATCAGCCTTTTGAATATCGCATATAAGGTCCTCTCAAGCGTATTTTGCGAAAGACTGAAGCCTGATGTGAACAGACTGATTAGACCTTATCAGTGTGGCTTCAGAGCTGGTAAATCTACCATCGACCAGATTTTTACAATACGCCAAATCTTGAAAAAAAACCCGTGAGAAAAGAATCGACACACATAATCTCTTTGTTGATTTTAAAGCCGCTTTCGATAGCACGAAAAGAGGCAGCTCCTATGCTGCTATGTCGTGCAACTGTTGGCATATGCTGACGATATTGATATCATTGAGATATGGAAACAAGCGATTGTAGTTCCCCTATTAAAACCAGGGAAGCCGGCGAACCTAGGGGAGTCCTATCGTCCGATATCCCTCCTTTCGCCGGTAGCGAAATTGCTAGAGTCCATTCTGCTTCCTTACTTCGTTATAAATCTAAAATTGGCCTATCATCAACATGGGTTTCGCAAAAATCACAGCACGACATCCGCTTTGAACGCCATTACAACGCAGATTAACAACGGTTTGAATCAACATCCACCAAACCATAGGACGGTTCTCGTGGCACTTGATCTGTCAAATACATTTGACACGGTCAATCACGCCACTCTCCTCCGAGACCTGGATGAGACACCGCTCCCTGCCGGCCTTAAGAGGTGGACCGCTAATTACCTCAATGGTCGACAGGCAACAGTCAAATTTAGGAACAAGAAATCTAGACCACGAAGAATAAAACAAGGGGTGCCGCAAGGTGGTGTTCTCTCTCCCCTCTTGTTTAATTTCTATATTTCGAGACTTCCCCCCCACCAAAGGGAGTCTCCATTGTTTCCTACGCTGACGACTGCACTATAATGGCCTCGGGCAAGGGTCCCTCCATTGATGAACTCTGTATTAGAATCAACAGTTACCTCCATGACCTTTCCAGCTTCTTCACCGAGCGTAATCTGACCCTGTCTCCGACTAAATCTACGGCGACCCTGTTTACTACATGGAATGCGCAGATGGGGCAAGAGTTAAATGTCCACGTAGATGGAGTACCTCTACCTACTGTCAACCACCCAAAAATCTTGGGTGTGACATTTGACAACGGCCTCACCTTCGCTGGTCATGCCACCGCAATAGCCTCAAAGGTACAGAGCCGCAATAAGATCCTCAAGTCACTGGCCGGCAGTACTTGGGGGAAAGACAAAGAAACATTGCTTGCTACATATAAGGCTATTGGCCGGCCGGTTATTGACTATGCTGCGCCTATATGGTCGCCCAACCTTTCTGACACCAACTGGAGGAAATTGCAAGTCTGCCAAAACACCGCCATCAGAACTGCTACGGGATGCCTGCTTATGTCATCTGAGTCTCACCTCCATCAAGAGGCAAAATTGCTCAATGTTCAAGAGCACGCGGAACTCTTGAGTAGACAGTTCCTTCTGAACTGTCACAAACCTAGTCATCCAAACCGAAATCTTTTGGATGTAGCACCGCTCCCCAGAGACATAAGGAGACATCTCCGTAAGCATTACGATGAGATCCGGCATCATATCTCTTTGCCGTTTGATCTGCGGAACCATAGACGGGCTCTAAATGATCTCCACACTGAGTCGGTAGACAGATCCCTCAGATCTCGGCCTGTGAATCCCGTTATTAATACTCAACCACCTGAATTGGCTGAAGAGGAGCGTGTACTTCCGAGGGAGACTAGAGTCATACTAGCACAACTTCGCTCTGGATATTGTAATAGGTTAAACTCTTACTTATCCAGACTGAACCCCAACATACCAAATACATGCCCTGCATGTGGTATGACCCCTCATGATACCATGCATCTCTTTTCCTGTTCAGTTGAACCCACTCTTCTAACACCCACATCACTCTGGTGCAACCCTGTGGAAACTGCGCATTTCCTCGGACTTCCGTTAGAAGAGCCTGATGACAATTTAGAGTGATCGAGCCCATTGGGCAGGGCGAAGCACTGTTAACAACAACAACAACATATCATTGGCCTTAACCACTGAGCCGTAACTACTGCTTACTCCAAAGAACTTCGTTTACCTGGGAACCAGCATTAACACCAACAATAATGTTAGCCTAGAAATCCGAAGAAGAATTACTCTTGCAAATAAATGCTACTTCGGACTGAGGAGGCGTCCTCGCTCGACGAACGAAAATAACACTCTTCAAGTCACTCATCGCACCCGTCCTGCTATATGGTGCAGAAGCGTGGACACTAACAACATCTGATGAGGCGCCTATGGGAGTATTCGAGAGAAAGGTTCTTCGAAAGATTTGTGGACCTCTACGCGTTGGCGACGGCGAGTACCGAAGAAGATTTAATGATGAGCTGTATGAACTTTACGCAGACGCCGACATAGTTCAGCGAATTAAAACAAAGCGGCTTCGCTGGCTAGGCCACGTTGTGGGAATGAGCGAATATACTCCAGCCCAGAAGAAATTTTATCGGAACCCGCCGGTGGAAGCAGAGGAAGAGGGAGACCACCACTCCGATAAAAGGACGAAGTGGAGACCGATTTGCGATTCCGCGATGTGGACGGTCAAAATCGCCCGGGCGGTTAGATGACCATTTAAAGAAGAAGTTGACAAATGTTGCGCAACATTGATTTTTCCACGATTTTTTATAGCCTCTGGATAAGTGATGTGGAGTGAGCTCGTCGAATGTTTTTCGATTCTCTCTGCTCCATGTTTCCAATTAGTGAATCCTTTCTCTACCCAGGTTTCTTTTGACGAAAACTCACAGGGTGTGAAATTTATAATTAAATTGTTTTTACACACTTATGTACAAATTGTGAATATAAGTTGACCACAGCTGTTTTCATCAAGCCAGTGATTTAGTTTCCAACGTTGGTAAGTTCGAGGAGCTTTTGCTCTAAAATTAATCAATTAAAATCATGATTTTCCTTCGAAATAAGTTTTCACTTTCATATAAAATTAATGTGACATAGAAGTAGAAAACGAAACACAGATATTGAATGTTCCTCTCACTGAAAATCAAATAATAATATTGTTTTTCCTATTGTTACGTTCTTACTTACCAATTTTTTGTATTTTTGGATTGTCATTTGCGTTTTCTGAAGACGGGTGTGTTTGCTTGGTTTGCTCTCCACATTTTTGACTAGAGGAACCAGCCAAATCGTCTTCGATTTCGTTCGCTCTTTTGTGGCGAACCCCTCGAACAACAAACCGGTCCATGAGTAGAATTTTTTCCACTTCTGTAGTATTTTAAAGTAATTTTTTCGTGGTCCGCACAATTTTTTGCTCAAATTTTTCAAAGATTTGACTAGGGATGGAATGATACCAGTAAATACAAGTAAGTTTCGATACTTTTGTTCCGTTACCAAGTAAATTTGTTGTCGATTCTTTTGTACCGAGTACTGAGTAGGTATCGATACTTTTGTGCCAAGTACTGAGGTATCGAAACACGATTTATAGAAAAATTAATTCATTGTAAAGGTCTACAAGTAAGATATGTATCAGCTGTTCGTCCACAGCTGTGCCCTCCATGTAAAGAGCTTGTCATTCAGAGCATGATCCAATAATCTATATGGTCGCCGCAATCGGCCAACAACACGAAATTACCGTTTGACGTCGTTTAATTCTTGTGTCAAAATGCACATGTGAGAGGGAACGCGCAAAACCGATTCGCCTATTTTCTAAGCTTTTCACGTATAACACACACATAAATCACACATTTTCTTTTAATGTTATCACAAAGCACTCGTTTAATATCAATTCACATCGAAATTTTATTAAAAATAAATAAAACACGAAGCGAACTCAATAGCTTTTCCAAGAACTGTAAACAAAGAATGTAAACAAAAAACAAAGATATGATAGTTTGACATAAGGTGTGGATGAGGAAGAAGAAGGCGCTATGTCATTGGAAACGACCATATAAATTATTTGGTCATGATTCAGAGGCCATTAAACGCAGAGTCGTACTCATTGGCTGCAGACAAGAAGTAGGCGATGCTATAGAAAAATATACAATAAATAAATAAATAAGAGAAATTAGTTGCAGCAAATTATTGTTTAAAGCGCATAATTTCAAGTAGAACTATTTTTGCAATAGTTTTACTTATTTAAGCACCAGTTTTTGATATCTTTGAAATTTTTATAAAAATTTCTGTGCTACCTATAAAAAACAACTATGCAGTTGATGTTGCCATGGCAATTCGCTTGTTCTTCTTTGTTTACAATAAATTGCACGTGCTAATTAGGTAATTATCTTCAAACATTTCAACTTAAGAAGCATTTTTCTGATTTATATCGTATCTTAATAAAGTTCCCTACCATTTAAAGTGTGTCTCCTAAAATGCGCATGCCCTTTTCTTGTTTTTCTTTTGTGTGTGCATGGTGTGTACCAAGCGTACATATAAGGGTGCGCTTATGTGAACTTCCACGTCGCTTGAGCGCTGTAGTTATCGTAGCTTTGCCTTATTTTTTAGAAAAGATTATAAAAGTTAAAACGTTTGCACGCGATGGTTGGGGTTTTATGTTAGGAAGTCACCCGCTTCTCATCACACCCCTTTTAGACACTTTGCTAACCATTGCTTTCCCACACCACCCAGGAGGCTGCCCGGTATCTAAATTTTATTGGGTGCGCATTTAAAATTTATTCACAGACTATTTGCTTTCGCACATGATTTTTTCACATGTCAAAATTTACGACTGTCAAAATTTACCATTTCATTTGGCACAGCGAAATGAAAAATATTTTTACACCATAGAAAATAAGTTCACCTCATTTTTCCTCTGAGTAAAATGTTTCCGATTAGCACACGGCCTCAGTAATATTACCAAAAGTTATTGCAAATAATCCAGATATTTCTAATTACTTAATCATATAATTAGATGGAAATAACTTTATTAACAACGAAAACAACGGTAATTCTGGCAAAACACGTCCAAAAATATCGGAAAGGTATCAAAAGACGCGTACTGACCTCGGTATCAATAATCCGAAAGCGAAAAATATTTTATTTCTGTGAAAAATTATTGGCAAAAAACCAAAAAATGGTCTAGGTCCGGTCGCAAACGGGGGGTCTGATCGATGGTATTTATATGCACAACACCTTTCTGCATAGGCCGCGCTTCAAAAAAATAACCCTTAGCCGGTCCAACACCGGCTACGCGATCCCCAGTATTTGTTGACACACATGAAAATGACAGAAAATGTTCAACTTTGATTGCAAATATCTCTTGATAGAAATATATAATCGAGTTTCCACTTTCGGATTATTATTGATTCCGAGGTCAAAGCGCGTCTTCTGATAATTTTGGACGTGTTTTAGCAGTTACGTACGGTCGTATAGAATTACCTTTTATTTTTATTCAGTTAGGGCTTATTATTAGTTATTTAATATATTTATATTTATAAACACGTTTTCATACTAAATTTAGCAAAAGAAATTAACTAACACAGCAGCCCAGCTGTAAAATTCAGTCCATTTTTGCACTAAGCCTTTGCATCCCTTCATTGTTAGTTGACCAGCAACCCAGCCACGAGTGAGTGTCAAACGCTTGTTTGACATGTGAGTGAGTGTCAAACGCCTATGAGCTAGAGAGAGAAGGAAGAGAAAGGGATGCCGACATAACTTACTTGTAGAGTTGTACAATGAATTAATTACAGCACAGGATGAAAGTAAGAAACCTATTCCAAGAACGCATATTTACTGAGCGATTTGATTAAAATTTGGTGGAGCTCAAGAGAAAAATTTTACGTAAGATATACGGACCCTCTATACGAATTGATGAACCTATTAAAGATGTATCCATTTGATATTTTTTGTCTTGTATCCACTAGATTAAAATGTATCCAAATTGATACAATTGTATCCAGAGAGCAACACTGATTGTAAACATAGTTATTCACACGCACATACAGCGCTCATCACCTGACTGACGAGCGCCGACCGGTTGACCCACGAATCGACCTTTACGCGCGCGTATTTGAAAATTTAATTAGAATCCAGATCAGATGAAAAAAATTTTATTTTGCTTCCGGGGTGGGTATTTACCCACCTTCAGTTCTTCCGGGTGGACAGTACTACCCACCATACCCACGCCTTCCGCTGGCCGTGAACATTGCTATCGGTGCCATAAATTTCTGTAGGGGAAGCGGTATCATCTCTTGTTTAAAAAAAAGCAAAAAAGTAAAGCCGCACTTACTTTTTTAATACAATTAGAGCACATGTTTCTTTTCCTGCGTTAGCTCAGAAATAAAGTTTGTGCAGTGTTCTTGTGCTGTGTATGTCAAAATTGTAATTTGCGAAAACTTATAACTTGTGGAAATGTGCAAGAATTTTGTGTGGTGTATTTGGCTTTAGACGACTTGCGTTCCCCAAGCAAGTGTGGATACAAACGCGTTGTTGGCTGTATTGACTCAGATGTCGTCAAGCATTTCAACAAAGCTGGAAGAACAGAAGACATACATGGTATCTCAGCTGGAAGAACAGAAGACACACATGGCATCTCAGCTGGAAGAACAGAAGACACACATGGCATCTCAGCTGGAAGAACAAGATACGCATATTACATCCAAGTTGGAGGCACGTATTTCCGAAATATCATCACAAAGTTCAGCACAGGTGTTATCGCAGATCTCTGCAAAGCTGGAAGAGCAGGAAGCTAGGATGTCATTGAAGCTAGAGGCACGCATGAACGAGAAAATAATGCAGTTTGAGGAGAAATCGAGGCCGAGGTAGATGCGTTAAGGGGCCGTATCCAGGAGTTGCAACTGAATCGTCCATCTGCTTCAGCGAATACTCCCAAGGTAAAATCCCCGTCATTTGATGGTTCTGTTCCTTTCCAGGTATTTAAGCTACAGTTTGAGAAGACGGCAGGGGTGAATAATTGGGGCACTGAAGACAAAGTTGCTGCACTGTTCATGGCATTGAAGGGTCCTGCAGCCGAAATCTTACAGACGATTATGAAGCATTGATGGGTGCAGTTGAAAGACGCTATGGTAGCGAATATCGAAAACAGATATACAAAATAGAGCTACAGAATCGCTTTCAGAAGGCAAATGATACATTGCAGGAATTTGCATCGGATATCGAGAGGTTGGCCCATCTAGCAAATGCAGACTGTAGAGGATACGGAGAGGGTGAAACTCCAGTGTTTCATAAATGGAATACGCGATGTGGAGACGAAGCGGGCCACATATGCAAACCCCAAAAGGACATTCGCTGAAACGGTATCGCATGCTCTGACGCAGTAAACAGCTTCGCTTTTGAGTAAACCTGCATACAAGGCTCATCGCGTAGAAGTGGAAACTCCGGCTTGGGTAGACAAAATTTTGGAAGCGTTGAGCGGAGTACAGAAAAAAATCAATGGTGCCATTAAATGCTTTAAGTGTGGAAAATGCGGTGATATAGCACGTTATTCCGGCACTGGCTCCAGTAATTCTGGCAATTTAAGTGGCCGTAAACGCAAAGCTGGAGAAGATGAGCAAGATGAATGCTCCATTATCTCTGTTACAACTCGAACGGAAAGCGAGTAATGTTACTGTTGGAGGCTACGTGGACGTGAAAGAGCGCTTACTGACTGTGGATTAGCCCGGCCACATTCAAAACGACGACTGCGAACGACAACGGCGATAAACTGAAGCTTGACGATAATTACCGCCAAGCACCGACGACTGATTATAATGAAAGCGACAACGACAGTTCTGCATTAGCTCAAACAATAACAAAAAATTTAGAAAAAAGTATTGCATGTGTTAAAAAAATGTATAACAAATCAATTTCAACACATATTTAAGGCTATTTGCATTTATTTTGATTTTTATTCACAAAAAGAAAAAAGGACGCCACGACCGTCGCCTGTCAAAATAGAAATAGATCTAATCTAGCGACAGCGGCATTCATGATTAATTGCCGCTTTGTCGTGTCGTGCCCAAAAAATACCTCCCCATAAGAACATGTGTAAAAATAATTTGACAGATGCCGCACCGTCGTTGTCGTCTTGCATCTGTTTTACCTAGATACTGGTGCATCACATTCCATCATTCGGAGTGACTTGGTCAGCGGGAAGGTGAGACGATTGCAGAAAGCTAAGTTGTGGATATTAACTGGTGAAAGCAAGGAAGTCCTGGGAGAGGTGACATGCAAGGTTGTAGTTGGAAATGTGGCTACACATCACAACTTCTTGGTAGCGAATCTTGTCGACGAAGTCATCATTGGCGACGATTTCTTGGCTGAGCGAGATATTCACATCAACGTAAGGAACAGGGTTATGACTTACAATGGCAAAGAAGGTCCTCTGGTCTTTGGACACAATAGTGGCTATACCACCAAGGGAGTGATCTTGAAGATGGAGCAACAGGGGCCTCGTAAAGCAGAGGTAGCTCAACGACCAACAGATTTCACGGACAGCTACCGCCTGAAGAAGATTCGGCCAGGAGAGAGTTCCAGATTTGGTACGAGTGTTGAAAGGACTGCAGGAGAACAAACAGCTAAGAAGAGGAGAGATGATTAGAGAGAGTCGCATCGTAAAAGCATATTGGACATAATGGAGCAGTTTGAAGCTAATATCTGGTTGTTTGCATCGAATATTAGAAAGTGAAGATGGCCAGAATCATGGAGCACTTATTGTTGTTCCCAAAGCAAGAGTTCCAGAAGTTATCAAAACGTCGCATAGTTGCTCAGATGAAAAGCACATGGGAATAAAGAAAACGCTGCAGCAGGTAAAGCGGCAAGAGAATGGATTACTAAGGCCCGGTTTTTCAGTACAAGTTTAACTCAATTTGTCAGTTAAACTAAGCTTAAACTTGTTGCGCAGTTTTTCAGTCAACTTTAAACGAAGTTTAAACGTAGTTTAAGCGGTCAATTCGGCAGGGTTAAACTCTAGTTAACCTGTCAGCTGTTTTGCATATTTGATGGTTTTGGTTGTGAAACAATAAGCTGAACGCAATTAAGAAAGGACGATATTTTTATATTTAATTAAATACTGGATATATCATCTGACGAAAGTGATTATAGTGATGCAGAAATTGGCGAAATGATAACTATTACAATACTGAGGAGAAGCAATGGCGTTGAATATGTACGAGGTGTGTTCAAAAAGTATCGCGAATTTTGGGTTTTTTCAAAAATTATTTATTTATTCATGAATATCTATTTTGTCCCCTTCAAAGTAATCCCCTTGAGATATTATACACTTGTGCCAACGGTTTTTCCAATCTTCGAAGCACTTCAAAAAATCATTTTTTTGTATCTTGTTCAGCTCCTCCTTCGATGCCGTCTTTACCTCGTCAAGAGAAGCGTAACGTCGTCCTTTCATGGGCCTCTTCAGTTTAGGGAACAAGAAAAAGTCACAGGGGGCCAGATCTGGGGAATACGGTGGCTGCGGCATCATTAGTGTGTTGTTTTTGGCCAAAAAGTCGCGCACAAGCAAAGATGCGTGAGCACGGGCTTTATCGTGGTGCAAAAGCCAATTTTTGTTCTTCCACAAATCTCGGCGTTTCTAGCGGATTTCTTCGCGCAAATTGCGCATAACTTGCAGGTAATATTCCTTATTGACCGTTCTTCCCTGTGGCAAGAACTCATGATGCACCACGCCCCTGCAATCGAAGAAAACTGTCAGCAAAACTTTCACATTCGACCGAACTTGGCGCGCTTTTTTCGGTCTTGCTTCGTGCGGCAGCTTCCATTGAGATGATTGAGCTTTGGTTTCCACGTCATAACCATAAACCCACGATTCGTCACCAGTTATGGCCCTCTGGAGCAAATTTGGGTCGTCGCGGACAGAGTTTAACTTCTCATTATCAATGTTCATGCGATGCTGTTTTTGGTCACAATTGAGCAATTTTGGTACGAATTTCGCGTAAAAATCGAAGACGATCCAAAACACGTGCAAGCAAAGCAGCTGTCAACAATTAACTGAACATTCAAAATGGCCGAGCTTGTCGGCATAAGTGAGAGACATGAGTACCAACATAACGCCACAAAAAATTCGAAATTCGAATATACGTAACCAGCGAAAATTCAAAATTCGCGATACTTTTTGAACACACCTCGTATACAAATATTATCTGTTGCGGTATCTAGATAAAGAAAAAACCAATGTTGCCGTATAAAAAGCAAATATTAAAAGCGGCCTTAACCCGACACTGAAACACCGCTCTGCAGTTTAACTGGAGTTTAAATTTATGCCGAGTTTAAGCAAACTTAGTTTAAACTGAGCTTAACCAAGGACTGAAACCGGGCCTAAGTGTGCAAAGTGTGCTGAGGATAAAAGACGAACATCTAGTGGCCATGTTCCGAAGAAGCAACGCAACGTAGTGGATAAGGTGAAACAGTGCACTGGGCACGAAAGCACGGAACGGAATCCTGAAGAATGTTTGCTGGGTACCACTAGGAACGAAAGTGAAGGCAGAAATCCATTCGGGATTAAGAACGAATATGTGACACTGCAATGCATTGTAGGAATCTCTGCAGGAGAGGATTGGTGTCGGAGTTTCAATTCCTGGAGGAAATGAGGTTTAATAAAGCAGTGTCAACCATTGAGTGTCTAGCAGCGGTTGGTTTGCCCCGATCAGACTTAGGTGAAGGGCAGTGTGGCGACTCACCTAACTCAATAACACTCCCACCATTAGCTAAACACAACAGAGATAACGATGGCTACTCTTAAGCGTGCAAACGTGTAACTAGGAAGAGGAAGGGAGATGGCGCGAGTGTTTGCGAATACGATGCAAAGAGATGCCAATAAATAACACCGACCCTTCCAGAACACGAAGAGCAATAAACTTTTAGGTGCGTGGGGTAGCACCCTGTCGGACTATATAAGGCAGTGACCAAGCAAGGCAGGTTAATCAGTTTATTTTCAAGCGTTGAACAGTGAACTACTGTAAAGTTACCAAACTCTTAAATTTAAATAAAACTAGCTATTACTTACAATATCTGTGCGTGTGTTTATTTAACTTTATAGTGATCGAACCCAGAATTGATAATCAAGGAATCATCGAATTCGTCACAGTATGTTGAAATGCATGGTCCAATTAACAGGTCGTGTCATTAGACTAGCAGATTTCTACTTTTTTCTGGAATTTTGACAGTACACTCATTTCTCAGTGCAATTTTGACATTAAACCTATGAATAACGAAAACAAAATACATGAAAAATATATGTGCGCCTGTATGTTTGTCAAGTTGCTACGACCTGTTGGTTGGACCATGGTTGAAATGTCTGAAAACTTGTGAGGTATACGCATACGCAGATGACACTGCTATCCTAGTACCACATTGAGACCTTAATTCCGCCATCGAAATAATGCAGAGAAAACTTAATACATTAGCAAAGTGGTCACATGATAATTGCTTATCAATAAACGCCATTAAGATAAAAATAATTCATATTAGACCGCCTCATATCAAATCAAGTACTATAAATCTTACTTTTCATAACCATGGCTGCCTACATAAAGATTTAGTGCAATGCCCATGCCCAAAAAAAATGTTATCTGTTCAGACTTTCAAGTACCTAGGCGTAATCCTTGATGATAATTTTAAATTAAACGATCACATATTCTATGTGCAAAGAAAACGATGACAGGTATCTGACTGTAGCAACTATTAGGTTCTTCGACACGTCTACACGGGTTTATCAGAGTCGTACATTGGGCATGGTATCATAGCGTGGGAAACTTCACCAGGCTGCAGAAAGCTCCAATTCAGTCAAGGCTATAACTTGAAAATTCTAGCTAAAAAAAGAAATGTATACAGAGCAGATATTTCCTTGGATAGAGAATTAAATCTTTTAGACGTGAAGTCTATTTTTGAATTAACTATTTTGAACGATTTCTATGACAAAAAGGAATTTAAAGCCATAGTTGATCATAGGCATGGAACGCGAAAATTTTTGAATAACTACTCGAAGCACACACTGTCAGTTATTTTACCAACATTTCTTAATGAACTGCCACCACATTTATTTAATCTGCCAAACACACCAAGCAGAAAACCCCTTTTAAAAAATACTTAAAAAGCTTACTGTAGGAATATATGAAATAATAAACAAAAATTTTCAATTCTTTATCTTTCATAATGATTTTAATGTAAATTCCTAAAAGTATTTAAATTTGTCGATACATTTATACATATATTGTGGCGATTATTCTCAAGCATGTACCATCCCTAACTCAATAACACTCCCACCACTAGTTAATACACAACTGAGATAACGATGGCTACGCTTATGCATGCAAGCGTGTAACTAGGAAGAGGAAGAGAGATGGCGCGAGTGTTTGCGAATACGATGCAAAGAGGAGATGCCAATAAATAACACCGACCCTTCCAGAACACGAAAAGCGAACAACCAAGAAAGTTCTCGGTGCGTAGGCAAGCACCCTGTCGGACTATATAAGGCAGTGACCAAGCAAGGCAGACTGATCAGTTTGTATTCAAGTATTGTACAGTGAACTACTGTGGAGTAACCAAACTCGGGAATTTGTATTGCGTTTATTACTAGTAAATAAAACTAGCTATTACTTACAATATCTGTGCGTGTGTTTATTCGACTTTATAGTGATCGAACCCAGGATTGATAATTAAGGAATCATCGAATTCGTCACAATTGGTGTCAGAAGCGGTATTGTTAAATAAATACCAGTGATTTAAAGGATAACAAGGACATGGCGAAGCTGAATGAATTAAAGATTCAGCAACTCAAAAATGAGTTGGAACAACGCGGACTAAACACTACAGGCAATAAATCAGAGTTACAGTCACGATTGCGAGAGGCTATGGAAGCAGAAGGATTCAATGTTGATGATCATGTTTTTCATCTTGTGGAGGAGGCATCGACAAAAATGGAAGAAAAAAAGGAGTCTCCGAATCCAGTAGCAACCGTGGACACAAACATGATATTGGCTGTATTAACTCAGATGTCGACTAAAATGGAAGAACAAGAGACGCGTATTACATCTCAAATGGCATCTCAGCTGGAAGTACAGAAAACTTGCATGGCATCTCAGTTTGAAGAACAGAAAACTTCTATGGCATCTCAGTTGGAAGAACAGAAAGCATGTATGGCAAATCAGTTGGAACAGGTATCATCACAGATCTCCGCGCAAATGGATGAACAGAAGGCATATATCTCTTCGCAGTTGGAAGCACAGGAGGCGAGGGTGTCATCGAAACTAGAAGTTCAAGATGCGAAAATTGCACAATTTCAAGATAAAATAGAGGCTGAGGTGGAAGCTTTAAAAGGCCGTATCCAGGAGATACAACTGAACCGTCCAGCTGCCTCAGCAAATACACCCAAGGTAAAATCACCTTCCTTTGATGGATCTGTTCCATTTCAGGTATTTAAGCTACAGTTTGAGAAGACGGCAGCGGTGAACAATTGGGGCACCGAAGACAAAGTTGCTGCACTATTCGTGGCATTGAAGGGACCTGCAGCTGAAATTTTGCAGACTATTCCTGACGGAGAACGGAACAATTATGAAGCATTAATGGGTGCAGTTGAGAGACGCTATGGTAGCGAACATCGAAAACAGATATACCAAATAGAGCTACAGAATCGCTTCCAGAAACCTAATGAGACTTTGCAGGAATTTGCATCGGATATCGAGAGGTTGGCCCATCTAGCAAATGCAGACGCACCTGTAGAGTATACGGAGAGGGTGAAAATCCAGTGTTTCATAAATGGAATACGCGACATGGAGACGAAGCGGGCCACATATGCAAACCCCAAAAGGACATTCGCTGAAACGGTATCGCATGCTCTGACGCAGGAAACAGCCTCGCTTTTGAGTAAACCTGCATACAAGGCTCATCGCGTAGAAGTGGACACTCCGGCTTGGGTAGACAAAATTTTGGAAGCGTTGAACGGAGTACAGAAAAAAAGTGATGGTGCCATTAAATGCTTTAGGTGTGGAAAATCTGGTCATATAGCACGTTATTGCGGCACTAGGTCCAGTAATCCTGGCAATTTAAGTGGACGTAAACGCAAAACTGGAGAAGATGAGCAAGATGAATGTCCCGTAATCTCTGTGTCACAACTCGAACGGAAAGCGAGTAATGTTACTGTTGAAGGCTACGTGGACGGGAAAGAGCGCTTGCTGACTGTCGATACTGGTGCATCACATTCCATCATTCGGACTGACTTGGTCAGGGGAAAGGTGAGACCATTGTGGAAAGCTAAGTTGTGGACAGTAACTGGTGACAGCAAGCAAGTCCTGGGAGAAGTGAAATGCAAGGTTGTGATTGGGAATGTGGCCACGTATCACAACTTCTTGGTAGCGAATATTGTCGACGAAGTCATCATTGGCGTCGATTTCTTGGCTGAGAGAGACATTCACATCAACGTAAGGAACAGGGTTATGACTTACAACGGCCAAAAAGTTCCTCTGGTCTTTGGACACAATAAAGACTATACTATCAAGGGAGTGATCTTGAAGATGAAGCAACAGGAGCCTCGTAAAGCAGAGGTAGCTCCTCGACCAAAGGCTTTCGCGGACAAGTACCTCCTGAAGAAGATTCGGCAAGACCAGGAGGAAGATCCAGATTTGGCACGTGTGTTGAAAGGAATAAAGAAAAACAAACAGCCAGGAAGAGAAGAGATGGTAGCAGAGAGTCGTATTGCAAAAGCATACTGGGCACAATGGAGTAGTTTGAAGCTAATATCTGGTTGTTTGCATCGGAAATCGGAAAGTGAAGATGGCAAGAATCATCGAGCACTTATTGTTGTTCCTAAGGCAAGAATTCCCGATATTATCAAAGCGTCGCATAGTTGCCCAGATGGAAGGCACATGGGAATAAAGAAAACGCTGCAAGAGGTAAAGCGGCGGTTCTATTGGATCGGTTGCAAACAAACTGTGAGGAAATGGATTACTAAGTGTGCAGAGTGTGCTGAAGATACAAGACGAACATCTAGTTGTCATGTTCCGAGGAAGCAGCGCAACTTAGTGGATAAGGTGAAACAGTGCAATGGGCATGAGAGAACGGAACGGAATCCTGAAGAAACGAGTTGCAGGAATGTTTGCCGGGTACCATTGGGAACGAAAGTGAATGCACAAATCTATTCGGGATTAAGAACGGACAAAGTGGTTGGAATATGTGACACTGCAAAGCATTGTGGGAATCTCTGCAGGAGAGGATTGATGTCGGAGTCTCAATCCCTGGAGGAAATGAGGTTTAGTAAAGCAGTGCCAACCATTGAGCGTCTAGCTACGTTTGGTTCCGGCAATGTGGACTTAGGTGGAGGGCAGTGTGGCGATTATTCTCAAGCATGTACCATCCCTAACTCAATAACACTCCCACCACTAGTTAATACACAACTGAGATAACGATGGCTACGCTTATGCATGCAAGCGTGTAACTAGGAAGAGGAAGAGAGATGGCGCGAGTGTTTGCGAATACGATGCAAAGAGGAGATGCCAATAAATAACACCGACCCTTCCAGAACACGAAAAGCGAACAACCAAGAAAGTTCTCGGTGCGTAGGCAAGCACCCTGTCGGACTATATAAGGCAGTGACCAAGCAAGGCAGACTGATCAGTTTGTATTCAAGTATTGTACAGTGAACTACTGTGGAGTAACCAAACTCGGGCATTTGTATTGCGTTTATTACTAGTAAATAAAACTAGCTATTAGTTACAATATCTGTGCGTGTGTTTATTCGACTTTATAGTGATCGAACCCAGGATTGATAATTAAGGAATCATCGAATTCGTCACAATATGTTATGTTAAGCTATCGATAAATATGATAATGTGCACAACTGTATGATTTTGTCTGCAAGTTATTCCAACTGTAAATTGTTAAACGTTTGAATAAAATAAAAATAAATAGGTAATTGTTTCCTGCTAAACACAGGCAACTGCTAAAACACGTCCAAAAATATCGGCAGAGGTATCAAACAACGCGTTTTGACTTCGGTATCAACAATCCGAAACCGGATTTAAAATTTTTGTTTCAGTGAAAAGTTATTCGCAAAAAACCCAAAAATGACCCAGGCCCGATCCCGAATAGGGGGCTTGATCCAAGGTATTTATGTGCAGAACACCTTTCTGCGTAGGCGGCCTTCGGCCGCGCTTCAAAAAAAATAACCCGCGGTCCACAGTATTTCTGCGCAGAACACACTTTTTGCACTTTTCGGTACACCCTAATTTGGGATTACAACAACCACATGAAAATGACAGAAAATTTTCAACTTCGATTGCAAATATCTCTTCACTGAAACAAAAACTCAAAAATCCGCTCTCGGATTACCGAGGTCAAAACGCGTCTTTTGATACCTTTACCGATAATTTAGGACGTGTTTTAGCAGTATTCTCCTAAAGGAAACAATTACCAATAAATAAATAAATAATGCATAGGCAGAATTGACCCTGTTTATTGGGCCTTTTTGTTTGTCCATGAGTGTAAATAATCGATTACTACAATTTTACTTGATAGAAGCGCTCCCATATCCAGCGGGTTAAATTTTACAAGTAGATTTATTTTATATATTTCCAAATTTATATCAGTACTTATGGCTTTATTAGAACAATGTATGCAATATCAGGTTCCTTCATTCTTATATAACGAAATTGTATTTTCTGTCAAATTCTCGAACAAACGAGAACAGCATTGCATAGTTTTGGCGCGCAATTTGAAATTTTATAAATTTTGTCGCAACCAGCTACTTAATTGCATAGATTTGTCTGAAACTTGCTTAACAAAATTGTCAAAAAATATTCGCGATTATAAAGGACCGAAAGAAAAGTTGTTTAAAAGCCATGGAGGGTCTGAGATTTCTGAGCTGCATTTAGCAAATTCAAGAGAAGAGCCAACCACCGTGGATGTAAATGTCAGTTTTGGGAAGTATATTTATAGAAATTTTGATATCTGCAAAATATATTTTCTAGTTCATTGTTGGGATAAATTGGTAGTGATTAATTTTACAGACTACTCACTTGTAACAGAATACGAAGGTGTTAAAAATTTTCGAATAGTACATGGAAAAGTAAAGTTTATGGCAATTTTAGAGCTACAATTCGAAAATGGTACCACTATATGTACGGACTTCCAATTGAATGAAAGTTTGGCCAACCACCAAGAAACAAATGACAGTACTACAAATCCTAAGGTCAATTTTAAGCAAATGCTGGAACGAGTACGTTGCGCAAGAGCAGAACTTCAATTACATAAATCAGTTACGCAAAAGGATTTTGACATTTTACACGATCTTGAAACGCATGGTTGTAATTATATACGAAGTGAACATTTGGAGGAAAAACCAATGATAACACGCTGTGGTGACATTTGGTCACGTTTTGTTAGAAATAATACTCTGGTTTTGGGTGTGCCCCTGGTCAATAACTGTTCTGCAAACAGCTTAACAATACTCAAAAACTTGAAACCTATTTTTAAAACGAATGATATAACTGTCACAAATATTTTCTACAAATACCGCTTATATCAACTGAGTACAAAATTTGAGGATTTGGAAACAATGGAAACATATTTTCAAACAGAAGATCATGATTTAAACATGAGAAATGAGAAATGTTGGGTAAATAGCAAATATACCCAGTTATTACCTGCATGCTTTGGTGTGCTTTTAATTGCTATAAAAACGGTACAGATATTTTTACTTGAAAAGTGTGCATTGTTTTTATATTTTGAAATCGAAAAGGCGCATACTCAACGGCCAGGTCATACATTTCCAAAGACTAAAATCTATGAGCAGCATCTTTTCTTAAAAACTTTTAATGCCGCTGATTTTTTTATGAATCGAGAAAAACATGTACTTTCCTTTGATACCCTAACTTGCAATCAGGATTTTCTGGCTTGCGCTATGCTAAATAAAGAGACAACACTATATATCGAATTTCACACGGTCAGTAGTGCTCTTATATTCCAGCGATTCATTTGCAAAACATTCAGCTTTACAACTTTTGAACGAAGCTTAAATGTACATGAATACGAAATTAACCAAAAACTTCATCCTCCAGGTGACTTAAATGATGAAGAAAGTATAAAGCCAATGCAAACGCACATTGCAACAGGAATTTGTTATAATAACGATCCCACATCGCTGTGGTTTGGTTCAATGGTTGTTAAAACAGCTCCATGTATGGATGAGAAGGAGGGCATTCCAGTCTGGAAACTGTATTTACATGATGAAGAAAACGCCTTCGTTTGTCTCAAAGCTCTTTTAAACGAACTTGCAAATTGCGCCATAAAAAACATGAAATATTTTGTCAAAAGCCATGTAGTCGATAATAGGCACTATCTTAATATAAATAATTCCCTCGCTACCGAAATCGAGTATTTGATAAATTTGAATAAATGTGTTGATCCAACGCAAAAGAAAAATATATATAAGGATTTAATGAAAATTCAAATTGATACTGATATACTGATAGCAAATATGTAATTTAGAAAAGAAAGCATCATATGTATGTATGTATATATTAACAGAACCCTTTGAGATGTTTGGCATACATGAAAATTTGGTTATCTTTACCGTTATGGACCGTTGGATATCTTTACTAAATCGACAAATAATAATTATAAAGTACTGGTCGGAACCTCGCCCATTTCCACAGTTTAATTGTGTACTCAAAGATGTATCAATTGTATACTTAGCTCCTTCCAATATTCTCTGAAATAACTATGAAGTTTGGAGGGGATTGGAATCAAGTCATTTTCAACCTCCCAGTAGACCGTAGCTATCGTTCAGAATCGCATGCATCTCGATGTCAACAATATATTGTTTACATTTGTATGCATGTTAATTTCTTATAAGCACATGCTATTAAGTTCATTATATCTTATATTATGTTTGTCATGTTTAGTCGTTAAGATTTGTTCAATCTGTATGCTTAATAAAAAAATCTTGGGATCCCAGTAACATTTTAAGGCGGGGCGTTTAAGTTCCAGCAATATACACATATTTGAAATGGTATGGGACATTGTCCCAATAGGGGGAAAAGTTTAAGTTACTGAGAAGCTACTCTAGGAGTATATCGACTGCTGAGTGGAAGATCACCCTATTTCAAAATGTGATTCAAAAACGCCCCATCTCAGAATTTTTTTCAACAACGCCCTATCTGAGAATTTGATTCAAAAACGCCCCATCTCAGCTAAAAATGTATTGAATTTTCGTTCAGATAGGGCGTTTTTGAAACTCACACTGAGTTAGGGCGTTCTTAAGCCAAATTTTGCAATTGGGCGCTATTGAAAAGAATTTTGAGGTGGGGCGTTCTGCAAAGAAATTCTGAGATAGGGCGTTTTTGAAATAGGGTGATCTTCCACTCAGCAGTCGATATGAAATATGACTGGTTCACTTTCCTTAATTGTCATTGCGTAGAGTTTAATCGCCTATGCGAGTAGCCACCTAAGAAATTTATGATTAAACAAAAAACACTATAGATTTGAGAAAAAGTTTTATTAATTATATTCATTGAAACAGATTTAAAAATAAGTTTAAATTTGTAATTACACATTAGCAGAACTATTCTTCAGATAAATCGTCATATTGAAAATTTTATGACTTTACAGCATTAAGTGTAAATGCTTGATGAAATTTCTCAATCGAATTATCAAACATATTTTATACATATGTCCTACACAGTCTTATGCAGGCCAAAAACAACAAACAACATGCTCATATTATTTTTTATATCCAACTTAAAGTTTGGGATCGATTTTAGCTTAAGGAAACCTTTTATTCAGACTGTTACACAGTTTGCACAAAATATCTTTATACAAATAGTGAAAATGGAACAGTTTTACCTTCCTCTTTTCACAGTTTCAATAACTTAGTATTGTTGCACTTGGTAGTAATTACTGAGTTTGTAAATTGGTATAACCTTGACAAAATTTTATCCGTGAATTGAATAGCAGAAAAAGTATTGCTAAGTAACCTAAGTGACCTAATGTTATATTTACGAATTTAGTTTGTTGATTTTGTTTAGCACAAGACTGTATATATTTGGTATTTGCCCGAGTTACACAGTGATTGAAAAAATTAAACAATTCTACATAATAAATAAATGTAAAAATAACAGTTCGTCTGCTTACAGTTCAAATCTGCTGAGTTTGTTTCTTTTTATCAAAATATACTTTTTAATGCAGATCGATAAAGCAAAAGATTCTGCATTAAGCGGGCTAAGCAGTAATATCATATGGTGGCTGTAAATAAAGTAAATCAACTTTAACGCTGAGTTTACTTTAATAAAAAGTCAAATTGTTTTCTGCCTGCCACGTACACTTTTTTTTATGTGATTTGGCAGGTTTGCACTCTAAGCCCACGGTATGTTTAAAAAGTCTACATAGCTAGGTATGCAATAACATATTGGCTACTCCGCTCTCCACTATGCTACTAATTATAAAATAAAATAATCACAGGATCCATAAAACTTAAGATCATTTAATGTCCAGTGTTTGTTCCTTTGAGTCTTTTATTATTTGCTTTAAGTTCCTGTTTTAAATTATACGTAATATGCTTTTACATAAAATGAAAACATGTTCACAAATTATATGTTATAAGTACGTTGCCGAAAATTTAGGATTTTTGAAATTTAAACTAATTTTGTTGATGCGTTACTCATACTTAGAAAATAAACTGGGCCAGTTGGTTATATATGTAATTTAGTGTGGACGTACTAACGTACGGGCTTATCCGTTGACCTGTCGCTATTTAATTATAACCATTTTTAACAACATGAAAGGAAGAACGAAAATGGAATGAAATCAAAAATACAGAAACACTATTACCGCTTTAGCATTAACACAGAAAAGAAATGACTAATTGGCTGATTCGAATCACACTCTCTAAAAGAAGTCAAGTGCGAATGCCTGGAGATGTGCGAAACTGCCGCTCATCGATGTTTTTTTACAACCAGTCTTGGTTTAGCGTTAACGTTTGATATTGGAGGGGATGAGACAGCCTTTAAGGTTTGGCTAGTTGAAGAATTGAGCCTTTTTAGTGAAAAGTAGACAGTCACTGTGCCAGCATTCTAAATTTTCTTGTAGGTTAAGGGTTATACAATAGAAATTCAAAACAACTTATGCTCGAGAATGTGAGAACACTTACTCCGATATGGTGCTAGTCAGTGATGCTATAATTCAAAAGATCGAATGTACATTATTGCTACGGAACTTTTTAAAAATGTAAAGTCGGTTGTTAAAATAGGGTTTTTTTTGTATAAAATGACAAACAAAGGGACCTAACAAGTTTCCACACTAAGCGATAGATAACCAAACCCGCCCAAAGACTGTTAGCTCAGTATAACCATGCTTAATGACTGTGTATGCTGGCTAAACAGGGCCAATAACTATTACTTCAAAACGAGATATATAACATAATAATATACTTAATAACCTCAATTAAAAAAATTAAAATTTAAATAAATACGATATGCAAATGCATGTATTTATGTATATTCATATATAAAGGAACATAACATAACTAAATTAGATGGCGCTTAAATTTGGCTTATTAATTGTGAGAGCAATTACAGACATTTAGCTCTATCAGAATGTACAAGTCAGTTTGTCAACTTTTAATTATCTCCCATAGAAAAAGGTGCCTTCTAAGTGAAGTCGGCGAAAGAGATGTTAAAATCCGAGAGTTCCACAGGGTCTTTTTGGCACTTGACAAACGTGATAGAGATGAATGTAGATATTACTTTCGATTACATATAAATATTTATGTGGATTCCTAAACTTAATATTGCTTAATCTGAGCGATAATTTGGTCATAAAGTAATACGATAAAAAAAAATAAATAGGTAACTGGGTTTGCTTATCTTTTTCATGAGATCCATGCATATGCTGCATTTCGTATTTGAAATCTATCAATCCTTTAACTACATATGCCACAAAGTTTGGAAAAAATCACACCCTGGAATCAGCTTACACTTTTCTCTTGCAACTTTATGTGATGAATTTAGATTATACATCATTTATGCACCATTAGCCATAGCTCCCTATATATTTTATCCGGCTCTTTCATTCTCACCACTTGAAAGGTATGAGCTCGTCCTGGGTATAAACTTTTTTCAAATTTTGTTTAAGTCATTGATACACTGCATTCCATTTGATAGATCGTACGCCTGATCTGTGTGTGTGTATGTGTTAAAATTATTAGTTTTCTTTGTATATGTGTTTAAAATATAAGCGTTTGTGCCATTCAAGCAAATTTTATTTGTGTCGGCGTGGGCGTGGACGTAGTTCATACTAGTGGATTAAAATAATCCACTATTATAACATTGACTTGTTCTGATTTTTAATATCTTCTGTGTCTAAAGTTTCGCGAGCCCGTAAAAGCCGAAGAGGAAAATCCTTTGAGGGAACGCATGGCCATAGCACGGTTGAAGTGACGTTGGGTTTTTGGCTCACATTCACCTTGTGTATTATTGCCGTTTAAACCGTTGTACTTATAGTTGTTGTTGGACGTTGTTATAATTACAATTAAAACAGCGGCTACCTGTGACCAAAACATACATTACAGTAATAAACCACAAATACAGGGTGGCGCAAAAGTAATCCTCCTATCAGAAAATGCTATAAATTTTGCGATTGGCCCCTAAAGTCAGTTCTGTTTTGACATTTGTGTAGTGAACACATGCGAAATACACGTTAATAAACAATGATACGCTACACTGCTCCAGAACGCGGAATATTGCTGACTATTTATTTCGGTCGGTGAAAAACGGTTACTGCGCAAAAGTAATCCTCCTATCAGAAAATGCTATAAATTTTGCGATTGGCCCCTAAAGTCAGTTCTGTTTTGACATTTGTGTAGTAAACACATGCTGAATTGGGATTGGAAAACATGTGGTTCCAACAAGACGGTGCAACAGCACACACTGCACGTGCCACAACCGATATGCTGAACATCGGAAGCTTACTTTTGCGCCACCTTGTACAATGGCACTAGTACGCACCAAAGCTATTATTATGAAAATGGTGTAGACGTGTACAGTTGAAGAGGTATTATTTTCCAATTCTCGTAACGCTTTCTGTATGGGTTCATGCTCCGGATGAAGCTCAGCGGCAATTTTTAAATGCGAAATGGACTCTTGAAAGTGACCGTAAGCTTTAAATATCTCTCCAAGCGTTAAATATTGTTGCCAAGCAGAGCGGCCAGGTGGTGTTAGTTCCAATGATCTGTAAGAAATTTAAATAAGTTATGTGATGAGATTGTAGTGGCATGCTTTTTATAAGATTGATATGTACTGTTATACCTGCGTGTCAAATGTATAGCGTCATCGAGATATTGTAGATTATAGAGCACACGTGCCAAGTTAAGGAGAACTTCAGAATTTGTTGGAGACATTGCTAATGCGCGTCTAAAACATTCAATGGCTTGTCGCGCATCACCAATTATACGCCAATAGTTACCGATATTGTTATATAATTGTACAGATCTGGGTCTTTCACGCTTATCTCGTTTCAAACGTCTTTCCAAAACTGCTATATCAAATTTTTTATAAGCTTCCTCATCATTTTCTTTTATAAAAAGATATGCCACCTATAAACAAATTATGAGTAAGCAACACTTTAGATTATAAATGAGATTTACCTCTGGCTCGGGAATCTTTGGATGATCAAATCTTTGACCCACTCCAATGAGGTAATCAAAGAAAGTATAATTCACTGGTTTGCAATTTAATGTCTCATCAACTGTTATTGCTGTATCACCATTAGTTAAAATTTTCAAGCCTCCTCCATTGGAAGACGCTTTCTTAATTTTATTGTCAACGCTGCCTTTTTCATGCTTTTTCGCATTGTTCTCGTTACGTTTTTTTAGGTTTCTTAATTCTACAGTATTTTCCGGCGATTCCCTTACCCATCCATAACTATCACATTCAACGCTATCAGCATTTCCGTTGATACCATTGTTTTCACCAGACTTAATACTCGACCTGGACCCAGCGTTTGTTCCTAATGCCAAAGTTGAAGCGATAATATAAAATATTTCGTCCTGTGCATACACATCGGCACTAGCGTCAAATGCTGGCATGCTAAACTCTTCCAACATTGCGCTATCCACTCTGCCGCGATTTGAGGAATCATGCCCGGTTATCTTGCCACTATCTTTATTTAATCTCCACAAGGTGGATGTACGTGAATTTGTTAATTTGATTTGCCAACAAAGTGAGACTAACGCCAAACAAATTATCATCCGCATCATGCCGTGATTTTATGATGCAGATCCTATCCAAAAAACGTATACGTACAAAAGCCGTTGAAGAATACTTGCTACAATTGATAAATTTCTATAAATATATTGCAATGTCAAATTTTCATTTTTAAACTCACCACAGAGGTGTCTATCAGAACAAAACAAAGTGACAATAGGTTTGTTCCTTTTGCCTCTCTTGAGTTTTCTGGTTAAAACGAACTGATTTTATGTTTAAAGCAGTCTTCTAAAAAGTACCAATTTGGCGAAATTCAACTACCGTACATGTAAGTACTTCGATAACACCGCGTTACACACATTCTGTCCTATGAACCAAATATACTTTTTCGGAAAGGAGAGAAAAAATAAAAACACACGTGTATCGGCGATTTTCATGTACACGTCAGAAGTTTTTTTTATGTATAACACTGCGTTACAAAAACGAGCTTTAGTTCTGTCCTGTAAGTATCGCGCTCCACAAAAGTTTTTATATTTCTTCTTGGTAATTGTTTACCACGAGTGCTAAAACACGTCCAAAGTTTAAACACATTTTTTTTCCGAAGGTGCGTTCTCATTACTTGATACCTCTCCAGACAGGGGTAAATATATAAATATGTTTATCAGAAAAACATTAAATTTTTTACCTTACGAAAGGCCAAACCAAGGCTTTTGTATCGCACGTTCGATACGACAAATAGACATTTTGTGTTACGGGAAGCAAAAACAACGATTTTATACTCGTTTATGCTAGATATCGAATTACGAAAAGCCAACCATGTTTAGAAAAAGTTACCCACTGCGTTTTGTATAGTAATAAATAAGGTTCTCTATATTATTACTGTATAAGCGCAATCACAAAATAAACATGTAAAGTATTTACCATGGCTTGTTAATTGTCTGTAATGAATATAAATAAGCCTCAAAATGTATTCTCTGACCAAAAGTGGTCTATAAATGGTGGAATACTTACGTTTTATAAGATTCAATACTCAGAGAGAATCTCTAATAATTTTCCAAACTAGAAGGGGAGAGGGCACGTTTTCATTCGAAGGTCAACGGGCGGGAATAAATGCACTTTATCAGAGCTATCAAATCGCTAAAATATAAGATTTTTCAAATCAAAATACACTTCAAACGTCACCGAATATCAAGCTCGATTTGAATACCCCGATGGAAATCGAGTATTTTCTATCCGTTTAAAAACTGTAGATTTACAAATTTATGTTGTACTTTAATACACAAAACCTTATACATTTTTAATTGCGTTGTAAGAAAATAAGCAATAGCAATCAAAGAACATAGAACGATAAGAAGCTCCAACATCGAATGTGAGTAGCCGGGGTCTGGTACAATAAGTATCGAAACCTAAAATGTCGAAAAAAAATTTAGAAAACCGAGAATGCCGAAAAAAAACTCGAAAACATATGTGGAAAAAAGACGCGAAAAGAAATCGAATTAACTTAACTAATGGTGGATATTAAATTTAACAAAGAGATATTTAGGTTAGGGAGAAAATATTAAATAAAAGATATATATGCTAAATAAAAGAAGTATTTAGGTTAAAGAAGAAAGTATGCAAAATTTTTTAAAGGTTCATTTTTAGAATATTCTTCCTTTTTATCTAAGATTATTAGAATATTCTCCTTTCCTTTATGATACGAAATTAAATTTTTTATTATAGTGTGAGAGTTTATAAGATTAATTCTATTTTGAAGAACAATGTATTCCTCTTTCAAGTGACGTACTAGCTTATATACCCCTACCTGCTTTTTATCAATTATAACTTGCAATCTCCTTTTCGAAATCAGATATAATATATTCAGGGTTGAGATGTATATTATTGTCGTAGGAAATTCTCAAAATTTTATAAAAAACTTCTTTGTAACATTGTTTACTTTTACTACTCATTATACAATAAATAACAGGAACGACATGCTCATTATTACAATTTGTTTTCGACATTTTCGGCATTTTTATTTCGGCAAAAAAAAATGTCGACATTTTTTATTTCGGTAAAATAATTATCGACATTTTTCGTTTTGACAAAATATGATTTCGATATTATGAAAATTTTAAAATTTCGACATTCGTGTTTCGACATTTTTATTTTCAACTTATCGTAAGGAGCTGCTGGTAGGAAGGTCCAACAGCGAATATAAGGGGCAGTGTGACCAGGTGATAGAAAAAAGAGGCTAAATCGGCAAAAAATAAAGGTTATAAAAGGCTAAAATTAAGAAAAAAATAAGCTAAAAACGTCAGAAATTTTCTTACGAAATCCATTTCAAACTTTTTATTTTAGTTTAAACTATTTGTATATAAAGCTGTAGACATAATTTAAAGGAACTATTCATATTTCAACACATATCAGGCACATTGGTTTTGACTAGGAATTTTTTCAAAGAAATACATGCTATAGAAAAACACTACAAACTAAACATTTGGATAAGCTTTTAACGAACATCTAATATTAAGCAGCTAGTTGAGCATTTTAATTGATATGTTCCTTAACTTAGTTTTTAAAGTGTTCATGGCACTAAAAATTCTTTCAACCTCCCTATTACTGCAAGGTGATACCAAAAAGCTAGATACGAGTTCGACCAGTTTTAAAAAAGGGGGTTCGTTTAATGAATTTGTATGTTCTCGGACTTCCGCCCAAAATTCTATTATTAAAAAAATTTTTTTGTTGTAAAGAGTTCATATTAGCAGGTAGGAGATGTCCCAATTGGGTTATCAACTCTATTAAAAATAATTGACAATTTTTACGAATAATTTTCTGTATTTCGTCGTCAATACTACCTTCACTCAACTTTAATTTTAATATGGTGTTGGGACCAGAAAAGTTTTGCAGTAAAAAAAGGCTAGAAAAAAGCCACGAAGCCAAAACCAAAATTATGAGGCTAAATCTAGCCTCGAAAAGGCTAACCTGGTCAAACTGGTAAGGGGGCGCTGTCAAATCGGTGGTAGGTAATTCACCACTGTACCTGCGTGTAGCATGCTAAATATTCCCAAAAAAAATTATAGTTGGAGTTATAAAACCGTTAAATTGTGAATTTTGAATAAAAATAAAAGTGCTTATAGCCTCAAAAGGGCCGTTTAAACGGAAATTTCCCGTGGTGAATTACCTACCCGTGCATTGATGGTTTATTTGTCGCGTTTAACCTTCTTTTGGTTGTACCATCAATTCACTGGTAGGTAATTCACCACCGGAAAATTTTTCTTTTAATTCGCGAGTTTAATATAATATTCATAATTAAATGTTTTTCTAACTACAACTATCACCCCTATTATGGTTGTTAATATTAACCAAAACAATATTGATGTGCATACATTGGCAATACTAATTCAGTTGCTGGTTTGTTCGCATCAATATTAGGTTTGTCACTATTGACAACCATAATAGGGGTGTATAATTTATTGTGCAAATATTCAATTAACACGTAGTGAATTCAAGAATTTTACATGCAGGTACAGTTGTGAATTACCTACCAACGATTTACGTTCTTTGGTTGAAGCTATTTGACGCAATTTTATATAGGCTTACTGTCAAAAAATCTTAATCTAATAGCTGTATTCTGTATCTATACATCCACTGTCAATTGCTGTACTTGAGATGTATGCAAGTGTGTTTTCACCACATATCACTGCTGAACTTTTTGTGATTTATTCTTACAGAATACCGAAATCATCTGAAGTCACAAAAATTGTTTCTAATGAAAAATCTCAAATTTAGAGACTTGAGATACAATTTGGTATTCAGTATGCTGTCTCACATCTCTAGTCTCAAAAAAATAGTCAATAATTTGTCAACTGGTTCTAGGCAGGTCACAAACAGTAAAATATTGGGTTAAAAATTAAAGAAATCAAAAAATAATAAATTTTAAATGTAGAAACATTTACATATTTAACTAACAAAAAAATAAAATAAAAATATCAAATTGTCCGCGATCTGGGGTTCGAACCTGCGTCACCCACTTTGCACTCGAGAAGCTTACTACCTGGGCTATCGCGTTACCTATATATCCGCTGTCAATTGCTGTACTTGGTATATATGCAAGTGTGTTTTCACCACACATCATTGGCGAACTTTTGGTGATTTTCTTAGAGAATACCGAAATCAACTGAAGTCACAAAAATTGTCTCTAATGAAAAATCTCAAATTTTGTGACTTGAGATGAGACAAACTTACAGAATACAGATAAAAATGTCTCTATTAGTGACTAGAAACTAGTTACAGAATTCACCTATAAACTTAAGTCGTGCCAAAGAACATACTAAACTAAGACTAAAGTCAGTAAACCATCAATATGGGGGTAGGTAATTCACCACTGGAAGTATTTGATTCTATTTCGTTTAACTCAATGCTTGCAGCAATTTTGTTTTTACACAATATTCACAAGTAAACGTTTTTGCAATTTTGAATTACCTACCACCGATTTGACAGCGTCCTCTTGCATTCGCTGTTGGACCTTCTTAAAACTTGTGTGTTCTTTGGTCGTACTTAACTTTGACTATGACTATTCGCCTGAGGGTTTTAATAGAATATTTACAAAAAAAGTAAAAGATACTTATTTTATGTTCTAAGTTCCTTGGTAGTAAAACAAATTTATTTATCTTTGAGTGTATTCCATATACTTTCAGAATACCCCCGTTCATACTTACAAAGATTTGGAGATCAAAGGACAACAATCTTTTAACTATGGTAAGAAACTTAATTTTTCATTAGTAACTGCGAGAACTTATATTCACCTCATAATAAGTTTGCTAATCCAATGAACTTTGCTACCGTTGTTGCTTTGTTTGTTTGGGTATTCTCAATACGGAACGACCTTTGCGAGATATGTATCTTTCCGGCAGACACAGGCAATAGCCAGACCAATTTGATATGACCTTGCCGAACCTTCCAGGTCATTCCACTGCCGTGATATCATGCACTACACCACCAACACTTTCTTACCGTATGGAATTGGGTGTCACCAGAGCCTCGTCTGCTAACCATGTTAATGTATACATTCAAATTTGTAAATACTTCTCGTAGACGAAGTTGACACTTGCATCGAAGAGGATATGTACTGCGCTCAACAACCTCTCGACTCCCCTTAAGTTGCTTTGCAAGTGTAAATTTTTGACGACTGGAAAATCGACTAGCTGATGTTACTTTCGCTATCTCAAGAACCAAAAATATGTAATGCTACTTAATAATTGGTGAAACTCATTAAATTAGGTTAATCTGCATAACTTAAATACAACTCACAGACATATATATTCCATTTTCTATAACTATATTTACAGTAAACCTTGCATTTCATTCATAAATTGCATGTACGCATCGTCCTTTGTAGCCGCTTTGTTTGCTTCTCCTGTAAGATTGCTCGGTTCTTGGATTATCTTTGTTTTAGCGCCAGGTTTTCGGTTTTCTTCACGTTTTACACGCAATGTAGATGGCACGAAGCGTGTAACATCTGCACTCAAATTTCTGAAAATATACTCATGTGTAAATATTATCAATAAAAATACATGAAGATTTCGTAGTAATCGAACCTGATTTGAGGTTTTGCTGTTATGGTGGTTACACCTTTAGTTTGGTCTTTATGTTGTTGTGGATGTTTATGGTGATGTGCCATCCGTGGTGGCATACCAGGAGGAGGCCCAGGCGGCATACGTATACCCATCCTTGGCGGCAAACCACCCATTCCTGGAGGTCGTGGTCCTGGTGGTGGTCCAGGCGGCATTCGCATACCAAAACTGTGCATGGAACCTGGCGGGCGTAAAGGTGGCGGACGTAGAATCATAGATGGCGCCATACCACCTACTGGTGGCATAGGCGGTCCAGGTATAGTGATATGTGCTCCTGCATTGGGTGGAACAGGTGGCAAAGGAATAGCAACCGGTACGGCAGCTGGTGCAGCTGCTTTAGATGTATTAGCCTCATACTGTGAACTATTTATTGTCTCCTTACGCTTTCTTTTGAGAGAACGGCGATCATCTTCACTACCATCATCACTCTCTGAATCTGTAGAACTATGGCGGCTACTCAACGGTGTACCATCTTCATCGTCTGATATTTGAGCCTTTCTGAGTTTGTTTTCTTCATCAGACGTTGATGTCTCACACAAAGCAGCTGCACGTTCTTTTTCTTTCTTTTTATGTACATTTTCCATTTCCTTCATGAATTCATCAATATTTTGACCAGAAATTGCCAACATACGCTGTTGCAGAGAATTAGGCTTGCTTACTGTTTTTGTCTTGATACTTTTCAGTTTTGGAATATAATCTTTCACCACAACTTCATTATCTTCAGCATCAGTATCTAAATCGTTCATTTCAAGAAGATTAGGTGGTGGTCCAGGTGGAACACCAAGAAGTTCTTTCTTTTTTGTATCATTCGATTTGTCAGCTGGTTTCGCAACCTAAGCATAGGGAAAAAAATTTACTCATTATATTTATACACTCATACTATATAAATAAACTTACAAATTCTGACGATTTTTTTAATGCTCCTGGTGGTGCACTTGGTGCAAATGGCGGAAGTGATAGTGCCGTTGGTGGTGGTGGCAGCCTATTTGCCATATGAAAGTTTAGAGCACCAGTTGGAACAGCAGCAGGTGGTCCTTGTGTGGAAGACGGCAGGGGAATTTCATCAATTTGAACACTTTGCGCATGCTTCACACTTTCGTAATATTGCTGCTTTTTAAGACGTTTCTTTTCATATTCCACTTCTTTGCGTTTTAGCTCCGCCCAGTGTTCAGGCTCATCGTTATGCTAAATTAATTATTTTCAGTATTATCTTTAATGAGAGATGTAGCCAAAAATTCCCTTTTTATCACATTATATATAAAAAAAACCGGTTGTGGTCGAATGTGGAGCGGCTGTTTCAACCCCTAACAGAAATATCACTTAGCAATTTTCGAAGCCACCAGCCATATAGTTCTATGAGGAGCACTGAGAGAATAATAGTATTCTAATAAAATGGAGTACTTTTTTTAGAGATCATATGTTTCTTTCGTAACTGGCGTTCAGTTTATTTATGTAGGGGACACTTATCGCAGTTAAATAACCAAGGAGGTGATGTTGACGCTGACACATCTATCGCGAACAATTAAACCCAGTACCCGACAAAAACTTGTCTAAATTTGATTCCCCTACAAAACTTGATGGCTAATCTATGGATATGGTGGCTCCCACCTCTCATTACATATCCTCCTCCTTCAAATTTGGATTCCTTATTCCAAAGAATGTAATAAAGTTTCAATCGAAAATTGTTGCCAAAGAATCGGAATACATGGATGGCATTCCGAAATGAACGCATTCCTTAGCACTTTTGGCATCAAGTCATCCAACCCATAGTATGGACCTGTACATTTTTTACGCACATATGGTTGAATGACTTAGCTTCTAAGGGTTTATTTGCAATTGGCGGTGGTAATAGCTGTATATAGGAATTTTAGGTAGTAGATTACCAGGCTTAAAGTGAAAAAATAGTAAATCCAATCCAGAGATGTAACTTACATAAAGACGCATCACTCGATCAAATGTTTCCTTTAGTTTTTTCCGCTTATCTCTCAAAACCTTTTCGTTTAACGGAGATGGCTGCAGCACATTGTATTCTAATTTTATATTCATTATAGGTATTATGTACAGATTAACTTTCGGGATGCTTTGCGCATCATCACATTTAACTTACCCATTTCATCGATTTTCTCCATCTCCTCCAATATTTGGCCAGGATCCTTGTTTTTCAGAACAGCGGCACGTACCATTTGCCTTTGGCGTTTATTCTTCTTCAGTTCTTTTTTACGCGCCTCCTTTCCTGAAAGTGTTTAAGATGTTTTGCTGTGTCTTATGTTTATGGTAATAGACGCAAACAAATCCAAATTATGAAATGATACTTACGTGCTTGGTCAGTGGGGTTCATATACTTTCCACTTTTTGTGGTGTTGATAGAACGACGACCCATTTTGTTATTTTAAAATATTTTCACAAATTCCGAAAAATAAAAAAGTAATAACATCGATTTGGCTGCTTTCTGGCCGGATGATTTTTTATAGCTGTCAATAGTGACAGCATGTTCGGAGATTAAAAGGGCTGCCACTTCGTTCTTGTAACAATTATTTTAAGACCCAGTCACGTTCGATATTGATCCGGGCCAGCCGATGGCTAGCTGTTTTACATGAGGAAATGGTAATTCTATACGACAGCACGTAACTGCTAATATACGTCCAAAAATCTCGGGAAGGGTATCAAACGGCGCGTTTTGATCTCTGTATCCGAAAGCGGAAATTAAATAATTTGTGTCAGTGAAAAGTTATTAGCAAAAAACCCAAAAATGGCCTAGGTCCGATCCCAAATAGGGGGATTGATCCAAGGTATTTATGTGCACAACACCTTTCTGCGTAGGCGGCCTTCGGACGCGCTTCAAAAAACTAACCCTTAGGCGGTCCAACACCGGCTACGCGGTCCACAGTATTTCTGCGCAAAACACTTTTTTTGCACTTTTTGGTACACCCTAATCTGTGATTACAACAACCACATGAAAATGACAGAAAAATTTCAACTTTAATTGCAAATATCTCTGAACAGACATAAAATATCGAATTTCCGCTTTCGGTTTATTGATACGGAGGTTAAAACCCGTCGTTTCGATATTTTTGGACGTATATTAGCAGTTACGTACGGTCGTATAGAATTACCTAGGAAATTGTTGAATTCAATTCTGCGGAGTTATCAACTTGCAATATTGGTATTTCTTTTAAAATAGTTTAAAAACAGTCGTTTAGTCCATATGATCTCCTTTGTAGCTTCAGTGGCAGCTACAATTTCAGCTTCAGTTCCAGACGTTGCTACCATGGCCTGGCGTTGACTCAATCAAGAGATTGCACCTTCAGCATGAGTAATTACAACTCCTGAAGTAGAACGACCAGTTGTAAAACAACCTCCGAAATCTGCGTCACTATAACATTTTATAATGCCATTGTCAATGCTACTACGATAAACTATTCCCATATCCATGGTTCCAGCAATATAGCGAAACACACGCTTAACTCTAACAATATCTTCATCAGCTGGGTTCTCTAAACTTCTCGACAGAAATCCAACGCTGTAAGCTAAGTCCGGTCTCGTTCCCAACATCAAATACATCACAGCTCCAACTGCTTGTCTATACGGATATGTGTAATTTTTCTCTTTCCCTGATTCTGAAACCGAGTTGCTTAAAATTGGTGTTGACACAGACTTACAAGTTTGAAAATTGAAACGTTCCAAAACTTTCTCTGCATACGATTTCTGGCAAACTCGTATAAAATCAGCAACTTGCTGAATTTCCAATCCTAAGAAGTAACTGACGTCTTTAGAAACTATTTTGAACTCTTGGCTCAGTTCATTTAAAAATATATCTATATCATTTTTATCAGTTCCTGCCACTAAACCATCCTCTACATATAAAACTAGTATAATTTTCTTTCCGTGTTGCTCTCTAATATAAAGGCAAGGGTCAGCATCACTCACTTTAAATTTAAGCTTTGTCAGAATACCACCCACACGCTTATTCCAACACCTTGGCGCTTGCTTTAAGCTATAAAGGCTCCGTTTCAACTTACATACCTTATCTGTTCCATCCGTAAAACCTTCCGGCTGCTTCATAAAGACAGTTTCTTCTAGTTCTCCATACAGAAAAGCAGTCGATACATCGAATTGGTTTATTATCATCTTTTCAGTTGCTGCTATGCTAAGTACTGCCCTAATAGATGCCATCTTCGCTACCGGACTAAAAGTTTGCTCGTAGTCAATCCCGTATCGCTGGTTAAATCCCTTAATAACTAATCGTGCTTTAAATATATCAATGCTTCCATCAGAACTTGTTTTTATTCGGTACACCCATTTGCATGGCAGTGCTTTAGCCTTATTATTTTCCTTTAAGGACCTTATCTCTTTACGCATAGCTGCTTCCCATTCTCTTTACATGTAACTGCTTCAATGTAACTTTCAGGGGTTTTTATTTCATTAACATAATTTTCAGCTTCCATCACAAAATCTTCAAAGTACTTAGATCGCTTTACATTTTGACGGTTTCTCAAATTCGGTCCGTTGTTACTTTCATCAACGCTATCTTCCCTCATACGTTTCCTTCTATGTCGATTAATTTCCATAGGTTCCTCCTCAATATCCTCTGACTTTGTTGATTGGATATCTTCTTGTACGCTTGTGTCATTATCGCTTGTTTTGTGTTCCTCTTGCTCTTGGTCTTCATCATCTAGATATTCATTACGTAAAGGCAGTTTATCACTTGTACCTTCTTCTTGCTCGTTGTTTTCATACTCATCTTCTTGGCAAATATCACTTATAGGTTTCATTTCATTTATGTTTTCCATACATTTGACATCTCTGGAAAGTACGACTGAATTTTCTTCCGGAATATAAATTCTATATCGTTCATCACCATTATATCCTACCAAATATCCTTTTTTGGCTTTTGCATCCATCCTTTTCCTCTTCTGTGAAGGCACGTGAGCGTAGCAGGTAGACCCAATAATTCGCATATGTTTGATTCTTTGCTTTTTCGATGTCCACAACTCATACGGACTTATACCTTCATTTGAAGACTTCCCAGTACGATTCAGTATATAAACTGCTATTGTTACAAGTTCTGCCCAAATACCTTCTAGAAACTTGACGTAAGGATTTGAATACTTCAAAGTTCTTGCCATTTCCACAATTGTTCTATTTTCCCTCTCACTGGATCCATTCTGCTCTGTAGGTCGATTCTGTAACTATTTTAGCGCTAACTTCGCTTAACACCATTTTTAACGCTTTTCCGTATTCGCTAACTTTTTTCGTGTGCTTAGCTGTCGCGAATTATTTTCGAGGTGTTAACAATAGCGTTAATATATTTGCAAGTGTTTTAGCGTTTGGAAAAAGTAAAAAAATTAGTTTTGAGTTTTTTGCATGTAATTTAGGGCTAAATGCAGCGAAAAGAGAACTATTGCCATATTTTATCACCATCAAGAGTCAGCTGTTTAGCGGCGTTAAAGGAGAGTTACAGAATCGCATTTTCGTTAAGAACAAACGCCAAAATTTGACGATAAGCTTAACGCTCGGCGGGTGGTTAAAAGTTACAGAATCGGGATACAGGGTGGCATAAACTGCCACAGTTCGCCAGACATCTCCATAACGAGCGCGGGCCTAATTAACTTTGTCATCTGGCGAACGATGCTTACATTAGCTTCAGACCACCTACCCATCCTACTCTCCGTTGAACGACCGACCGACTTCATAACGACTGATAAACTAACATACATTAACTTCACGAAAGCGGACTGGGACCGCTTTACGAACTATACAGATCGCTCCTTCGCTGCTTTACCCATTTCGACAGACGTACGCAAAGGTGAAAGAGAGTTTCGCTAGGTCATTGATTCAGCCTCAGGCCGCTTTATTCCTGCTGGTAGAATACCAGAAATTCGTCCGAATTTTCCTGCAGAAGCTGCGGTGATGGCAAGTGACCAAGTGGGACTCATCAATCCCGCAGATCCCAGAATCAAAGATCTCAATGCGGAAATTCGTAGGATAGTCAACGAACACAAACTGACCAAGTGGAAACAACTCTTTGAGGCATGCAACCTCTCCGGCGGAGTCGGCAAATTATGGTCGACTGTCAAGGCCCTATGACAAGGTCGCCATTGCATTCGGCGACAGCTTCTAATTGGACGCCAGGAAATGCGCGAGCTTCTTTTGGCGGCTGCTTACAATGCATCCACCTGCGGATAGGACTAAGAGAAGAGTCATCCGACGGGCGCACAAACACAAACACTCCAGTGCGCCTATTGCCGTCTCAGTCGCAGAGGTCAAGGAAGCCATAATGAAGGCTAAACCCTCAAAATCCATCGGACCCGACGGAATCGCCATGAAGATGATCAAACACCCAGGCCACGAGGGACAGAGTTATTTAGCGCCTCTTTTCAACCTCTCTCTAACTACTTTCGTCATACCTGAGATATGGAAACAGGCGATTGTAGTTCCCCTACTAAAACCAGGGAAGCCGGCGAACCAAGGAGATTCTTATCGTCCGATATTCCTCCTTTCGCCGGTTGCGAAATTACTAGAGACCATTCTGCTCCCTTACTTTATTGCAAATCTGAAATTGGCCGATCACCACCATGGTTTCCGCAAATCCCACAGCACTACATCCGCTTTGAATGCCATTACAATACAGATAAATAATGGTTTGAATCAACACCCACCAAACCATAGGACGGTTCTCGCCACACTCCTTCGAGACCTGAAAGAGACACCGCTCTCTGCCGGCCTTAAAAGGTGGACCGCCGTCAAATTCAGGAACAATAAATCTATCTAGGCCACGAAGAATCAAACAAGGGGTGCCGCAAGGTGGTGTTCTTTCTCCCCTTTTCTTTAATTTCTATATTTCGAGACTTCCCTCCCCCCCACTAGAGGGAGTCTCCATTGTTTCCTACGCTGACGATTGCACGATAATGGCCTCGGGAAAGGGTCCCTCCATTGACGAACTCTGTACTAGAATCAACAGTTACCTCCGTGACTTTTCTCGCTTCTTCACCGAGCGAAGTCTGACCCTATCTCCGACGAATGCGCAGATGGGGCAAGAGTTAAATGTCCACGTAGACGGAGTACCTCTACCTACTGTCACCCACCCGAGAATCTTGGGCGTGACGTTTGACAACGGTCTCACCTTCGCTGGTCATGCCACCGCAATACCTTCAAAGGTACAGAACCGCAATAAGATCCTCAAGTCACTAGCCGGCAGCACTTGGGGAAAAGACAAAGAAACATTGCTTGCTACATATAAGGCTATTGGCAAACCCGTTATTACCTACGCTGGGCCCATATGGTCGCCCAACCTTGCTGACACCAATTGGAGGAAATTGCAAGTCTGCCAAAACACCGCCATCAGAACTGCTACGGGATGTCTGCTTATGTCACCTGAGTCTCACCTTCATCAGGAAGCAAAATTGCTCAATGTTCAAGAGCACGCGGAACTCTTCCTTCTGAACTGTCATAAACCCAGTCATCCAAATCGACATTTATTGGATGTAGCCCGGCCCCCCAGAGACATAAGAAGACACCTTCGTTTAGAGTGATCGAGCCCATAGGGCAGGGCGAAGCACTGTTAACAACAACAACAACATGCCGACGTAAATGTTGCCGAGAATGATGCCACCGTATATGTTGCTGAAAATGATACTGCCGCAACTGCTGCTGCCGTCAATCTTTTCAACAATGCCGCTGCCGTACACCTTACAAAAAATTGTGATACCGCCTGTCCCACCGACTATGAAGCTGCCGTCAATACCGCCGTTTTTATGGATACAGTCGTCGCTGATACAGGGCCGAGGCTTACACATATAGACGGGGAGGTGAATGCACTAAAAAAGCGCCTTCAAATATTAACGCTGATGAAGCAAATTGAGGAACTAGAAAACCGGACCCCAGTAATGAGTCTAGGTCGTTTATATTTTGGGGATATCGAACATGCACTCCCCAAATTCACATTCGTTACATCATTTCCTCAAAGATTTTGAAGAGATAATTGAGTCGTCAGGGGCGGATGACAAATTTAAATTGCTGGCACTACGTCGATCATTGACCGGAACTGCTAGGGTCTTTCTGTCGACTACGTCGGCACTGAGTTACGTTGTCCTGAGGTAAGCGCTGATGGCCGAGTTGGATGTTATTAAGATATTTATATAATGCTATAGCAGCGGCGATGGAAGCGGAAGGACGAGTCTATGCACCGCTACGTCCTTAGCATGCAGGCTTTGGCAAAACGTGCTAATATTTTAGAAACTGAAGTCGTTGATTTTATTATTGAAGGTATTGGGAATGTATCCAACATGCAAATTCTTTTGACGGCACCTCCTCTAGACGAGTTGAAGAATCTGATAAGTACGAGTAGATATGAGCACAAATATTTTGCAGTCAATACATCGAACACAAATATGAGGCACAACAACAACAAATATGAGACAACCAACAACAACAAACGCAAAGCATTCAACTGAAACATCCAAGCCGAAGACAAACACGCAACAAGCAACGCTCTGCTACAATTGCTCGCGCTACGGACACACCAAACCCAGTTGCCCATATCCACTTCGTCCAAATGGTTCTTGTTTCCGATGTTGGCGAATGGGCTACGACCATAGTAACTGTCCGAATCCAGCAAAAGTTTTGGAAGCACGTGAGGACGTTGCGTTTGTAGCAGATGAAGCAGTATACAATGAAGATGTCATTGTAGAGTTTAATTTTGTAAGTATATCGTATGTAGAAAGTAGAGAGTTAATATCTGACGTAGTATTCTCTCTTTTTGATACCGGTAGTCCGGTTAGTTTTATAAAGGAGTCGATGGTCCCAAAACAACTGGTAAAGGAACAGGCCGGTGGGGACTCGCACAAGTACAAGGGTATAGGAGGAAAAAAAATTGCTGTACTTTTTAAAATTACATGTAAAGTTTAATTTGCTAATAAAAAGAGTGAAGTTGAATTGAATGTAATTTCAAATGAAGGTATGACCATACCACTTATTTTGGGAAGAGATTTCCTCCGATTATTTAACATTAGGTTAAAAGGTGTTACAAAGAAATATTCTAGAGATGAACTATTAGAAATTAGTGACCGAGCTAATTCTATTAGGTACAACCCTATGGTAACTGGTTCTGATGCACACTCTATCATGATAAAACTGTCTAAACCCGATGATTACTATAAAAACGAAACTATTGCCGATAATTGTAAAGAGTTAAGTGAGGCCGCTGCTGTTGACTTGAATTTCATTGTGACGATTATTCTCAAGCATGTACCATCCCTAACTCACTACCACTCCCACCACTAGTTAAACACAACAGAGATGACGATGGCTACTCTTATGCATGCAAGCGTGTACCTAGGAAGAGGAAGAGAGATGGCGTGAATGTTTGCGAATACAAGGCAAAGAGGAGATGCCAATAAATAACACCGACCCTTCGAGAACACGGAGAGCGAATAACCAAGAAAGCTCTCGGTGCGTAGGCAAGCACCCTGTTGGACTATATAAGACAGTGACCAAGCAAGGCAGCTTGATCAGTTTATTTCAAGTGTTGTTCAGTGAACTACTGCGAAGTTACCAAACTCTTAACTTTTTATTGCGCTTATTACTAGTAAATAAAACTAGCTATTAGTTACAATATCTGTGCGTGTGTTTATTTGACTTTATAGTGATCGAACCCAGGATTGATAATCAAGGAATCATCGAATTCGTCACAATATTTTCAATATTGACTTTTCTCACGACCAAAAGGACGTTACCATAAACCCTGAGTTGACTAAGGTGCAGCATAAAGATCTTAAACTAATTATAGACGGTATCTATTTAAACACTGACATCAAGACTGAACCATTTAAGTATGAGATGAAAATTCACTTATCTTCCGACGTGCCCTTTCACTGCTCTCCTCGAAGACTCTCTTATGCTGAGCGAGACCAAGTACAAGCTATTATAGATGAATTGAGTCAAGGGGGAGTAATAAGTCCCAGTAACTCCCCGTACGCTTCAGCTATTGTGTTGGTAAAAAAGAAAAATGGGAAATTACGAATGTGTGTTGATTATCGGGTACTTAAAAAATTAACAGTTAGGGATAACTACCCCTTACCCCTAATTGAAGACTGCATTGACTATCTGCAGAATAAAAGGTTCTTCTCAGTATTAGATCTTAAAAGTGGATTTCACCAAGTACAGATGGATCCTGAGTCAATTAAATTTACTGCCTTTGTAACGCTATTTGGTCAATACGAGTACCTGAAAATGCCTTTCGGACTAAAAAATGCCCCTGCCGCATTCCAACGCTTTATCAATAGTATATTTAGGGATATGATTGATGATAGAAAGATTATTGTTTATATGGATGATATTCTTATTGCTACTGAGAATTTTGATGAACATAAGTGTCTGTTAATGGATGTATTAGAACGACTTCATTTACGCGCTTTAGAACTCAATTTGGATAAATGTAGATTTGGTTTTGGGGAAATCGATTATCTAGGATATTCCGTTACCCCTTCGGGAATACGACCGAACGACATATTAAAGTATACTAAAATTCCCAGTACCTACAAATTCAAAGCAATTGCAATCATGTATTGGCTTATTCTCGTACTTTCCTCGTTTTGCACCGTCGTTTTCTCAAATAGCCAAACCCTTGCAGAATTTGGTTAAGAAAGATTCACCATACGACTTTAATGACGAATGTTTCAATGCGTTCAATGAATTGAAATCTATGTTAGTAAAAAGACCAGTGTTGGCGATATATAGTCCTGAACGGGATACAGAATTACGTTGTGATGCTAGTAGTATAGGATTTGGATCAGTATTGGTGCAGCGTCAGGATGACAAGAAGTTTCACCCGATCTCATACTTTTCTAAGACTGTTTCAGGCGCCGAATCAAAATATTGTGGCGATTATTCTCAAGCATGTACCATCCCTAACTCAATAACACTCCCACCACTAGTTAAACACAAGAGAGATAACGATGGCTACGCTGGGGGATGCCCCCACGAGAGTTGCGGTAAATTGTTCCAGTTCGCCAGACCTCACAATCGTCAGCGCAGGTCTCATAAACTGTGTTGAATGGCGACCAATGCTTACTCTTGCATCGGACTATTTGCCGATAGTCCTCTCAATCGATCGCCCCAATGACTTTGTTACTTCTGAGAAACGCACCTTCACTAATTTCAGTAAAGCTGATTGGGTTGGTTTTCTTAATTTCACTAAGAGCACCTTCCCTGCTCTTCCCACCCCGTCTGATGTACGAGAAGGGAAAAAGCGTTTCGCATGGTCATAGCTTCAGCCTCCAATCAATACATTCCGTCAGGTATAATTAAGGAGATACGTCCGTATTTCCCCGCAGAGGCAGCGGCCCTGGCTAATGAACTTGACCACGTGCGACGCTTGAACCCTACGTATCCCCAAATTCAAGATCTCAATACGAAAATCAGACGGCTAGTTGATCAACACACACGCGCCAAATGGGAGGAGCACCTAAGGTCCTGTAACCTCTCTGCTGGTGTTGGCAAATTATGGTCCACTGTTAAATCCTTGACAAATCCGACCAAACCTAACGACAAAATATCCATGACCTTCGGTGATAAGGTACAGTCGAAACCAAAGAGATGCGCGAGCGCTTTCTGCCGGCAATTTGTACTGCATCCTCCGGTTGACAAGGAAATCAGGCGTGCCATCAGGGAAGCGCACAAACGTAAAAACAGGCAAGCGCCCATTGCCATCACCACCACGGAGGTTCGGGAGGCCATACGGGGGTCCAAAAACTGCAAATCTATTGGCCCAGACGGTATATCCATGCTGATGCTAAAACATCTCGGTGAAGAGGGAGTAAGGTACCTAACAACCGTCTTCTAACTGTCCATGACCACCTTTGTAATTCCAGAAAGATGGAAACAGGCAAAGGTGGTGCCACTACTAAAGCCCGTCAAGCCGGCCAACGAGGAGGAGTCTCATCGACCGATATCACTCCTCTCGCCAGTAGTGAAGACCCTGGAGACGGTCTTGCTCCCTTACTATACCGCTAACTTACGACTAGCCGAACATCAGCATGAATTCCGCAAAATACATAGCACTACCACCGCGCTAAACGTCATCAACACACAGATAGGTGTCGGTCTCAACCAATCTCGTCCAAATGACAGGACCGTGCTAGTTGCGCTTGATCTGTCGAAAGCTTTCGACACGGTCAATCATGCGCAACTCATTAACGACCTGGAGGCTTCAAACCTTCCCCCCTGTCTAAAGCGTTGGACCGCCAACTATCTGAGTGGTCGGCAGTCATCGGTTGAATTTAGAGGCGAAAGATCAAAACCACGTATAATTAAGCAAGGTGTGCCACAGGGTGGTGTCCTATCCCCGCTTTTGTTTAATTACTACATATCCTAGCTCCCTTCCCCACAAGAAGGCGTCTCGATCGTCTCCTACGCCGATGACTGCGCGATCCTGGCGACTGGACCCTTCGTTGATAAGCTCTGCTCGAGAATTAATTCTTACCTTCCATCCCTTTCCGGTTTCTTCGCTGCACGAGGCCTGACACTGTCACCGACCAAATCCTCGGCCACCTTATTTACGACGTGGACAGCGCAGGCGAACATGGAATTAGACGTCTATGTCGACGGCATTAAGCTTTCAACTGTCACGCACCCCAAAATCTTAGGGGTTACGTTTGATAACATGTTCAAATACGGTGCTCATGCAGCCGCGATTGCCACCAAAGTACAAAGCCGTAACAAAATCCTCAAGTCACTAGCTGGCAGTACTTGGGGGAAAGACAAAGAAACGTTACTGGCAACGTACAAGGCAATCGGCCAGCCGGTTCTGAGCTACGCGACGGCTATATGGTCGCCGGGGTTAGCAGACACACACTGGAGGAGGTTGCAGGCTTGCCAAAACACCGCACTCAGAACTGCCACGGGGTGCTTCCTTATGTCTCCTGAGCATCATCTTCATAGTGAGGCAAAAATGCTCAATGTCAAAGAGCGTTGTGAGCTGTTGACCAGGCAATTCCTGTTCAACTGCCATAAACCGCAGCACCCGAACGGGAGCCTGCCCAAAGAAAATCCGCCTCCCAGGGAATCAGGAGTCACCTCCGTAAGCACTATGACGAGATCCGGCATCACATTTTCTCGCCGTTTGATCCAAAGGTGCACCTTTGCAACCTCATCCACACGGAGTCGGTAAACTCCTTTGTCAGGTCTCGTCCAGTGAATGCAGTCCTACAGGCACAAGCTCCACCTGTTGCCGACGAGGAACGCGAACTGCCCAGGGAGACAAGAGTCACGCTGGCTCAACTTCGTTCTGGATATTGTAATAGACTAAACTCTTACCTATCCAGAATGAACCCTGACATGCCAAATGTCTGCCCGGCATGCGGCGTGTCTACCCACGATACTAACCATCTGTTCATCTGCTCAACTGAGCCTACTCTTCTAACACCAATTTCTCTTTGGTCCGCCCCTGTTGAAGCTGCGAGGTTTCTTGGACTTCCGTTAGAAGAGCCTGATGACAGTGTTGGATGAGGGGTGACATCCTAGGCAGGTTAAGTAGTCGCTACAACAACAACAACCACATTACTACGCTCATGTATGCAAGCATGTACCAAGCAAGAGGAAGAGAGATCGCGCGACTGTTTGCGAATACGATGCTAAAAGGAGATGTCAACAAATAACACCGATCCTTCGAGAACACGAAGAGCGAATAATCAAGAAAGTTCTCGGTGCGTAGGCAAGCACCCTGTCGGACTATATAAGGCAGTAACCAAGTAAGGCAGGTTGATCAGTTTATTTTCAAGTGTTGTTCAGTGAACTACTGCGAAGTTCAAGGAATCATCAAATTCGCCACAATATCATAGTTTCGAATTAGAAACATTATCTATAATATATGCATTAAGGAGGTTTAGGCCGTATTTAGAGGGTATAGTTTTCACAAAATTCACTGACTGTAATTCATTAACTATGACGATCGAGAAAAAAATCTTACCACTCGCATAGCTCGATGGGCTTTAGAGCTCCAGAATTACAATTATAAAACACAGCATAGAAAGGGATCGTCCATGGTCCACGTGGACGCGCTTAGTAGAAGAGAGACTGGTGCAATTATAAACACGGATGATATTGTGTTCTTAGTGCAGGTATCTAAAGAGCGGGATAAGGGAATTGAGTCCATACGAAATCGTTTAAAGAGGGAAGAAGTGAAATATTACGAATTAGTGGGTGCACTGGTTTATAGGAAAAACCCAGCTGGTATAAGCGCTCTCTACATACTACCTTACGAAATGGAGGAGAATATTATACGTTTAATACACGAGAAGATGGGACCCCTGTCAGTTGATAAACCCTAAGTAAGTTATGTTTATTTTACTGGTTCCCACATATGAGGACGAAGGTAAAGAAATTTATTAGGAACTGTCTGAAATGCATAGCTTATGCTACGCCTCCACAAGCGAGGGAGAGGACCTTGTATGCGATTGCCAAAACCCCATTACCCTTTGAGATCATTCACATAGTTCACTTTGGACCATTGCCGTCTATTAAGTCAAAGCGGAAACACATTTTAGTGGTGGCCGATGCTTTTACAAAATTCGTAAAACTTTATCCTACCAATTCCACAAGTACGCGAGAGGTCATTGTTGCCTTGGAGAAATATTTTAGTTATTATAGCCGAACAAGAAGGATTGTGAGTGATAGGGGAACCTGTTTTACTTCTTTAGAATTTGGTGCATTCTTACTGAAACATAACATCGGCCATGTAAAGGTTGCTATTTGTTCTCCACAAGCAAATGGACTGGTTGAGAGGGTGAACAGAGTATTAAAGGCTATGTTAGGTAAATTGGTGGACGAAGTGAATCATGATGACTGGACCAAGAAGCTACTTGAAGTGGAATACACCATCAACAACTCAGAACATAGTACATGCCGTGATACACCCAGCCGACTTCTTTTCTGTGTAGAACAAAGAGGTGTAATCGTAGACGAATTTACTGAGTTTTTCCAAAACAAAATATGTCCAGATGAAGGTCGAGATTTGGTGCGAATTCGTCAAAATGCATCCGATTCGATCAAAGCTAGACAAGAGTACGAAGTTGAGCGGGCCAACAAAAACCACTCCAAGGCTAAGACATATACAGTGGGTGATTACGTTGTCGTGAGAAATGTCGATACGACCGTTGGAAGTAATAAAAAGTTTGTACCCCGTTATAAGGGTCCTTGTCTAATACATACAATTTTGGGAAATGATACATATGTCGTGAGAGACATAAATAATTGTCAGTTGACTCAGCTTCCCTACGATGGAGTGATTGAGGCTCACCGAATCCGGGACTGTCGGCAGTTACCAGGTGAGTGTGCTGACGAACCAGAGAGAGATCCTTTGGAACTTAGTTAAGTATTTCAGGATCGAGGTCGATCCTTTATCAGGTTTGGCCGAGTTATAAACTAGGAAACGCAACTCTCTTTAGATTGTAAGATTGAAATAGTAAATGCAACGCTGTTTAGATCTTAAGATGATTAAACAGAGCTTTGTGAATGTATGGAAAAAGAATAAAGAAAAATAAGAGGAAGACTTCACTTCCGGTTGAGCCAATAAGAAAAACGTGTGACTGATTTGCTACTAAAATTATTATCGGCTTTAATCGCCTACAATTAAACAGAAAAAATATAAAATTTATGTTTTTAAAAAGGGTGATCCTATACGACCGCACATAACTGCTAAACCACGCTCAAAAATATTGGAAAAGGTATCAAAAGTCTGGTTTTGACCTCGATATCAATAATCCGAAAGCGGAAAGCGGAAATATATATTTTGTTTCAAAGAAAAGTTAGTGCCAAAAACCAAAAAATTACCCAGGTCCGATCCAAAGGGGCCTGGTTCATGGTATTTATGTGCATAACACCTTTCGGCGTAGGCGGCCTTTGACCGCGCTTAAAAAAAATAGCCTTTAGCCGGTTGAACACTGGCTACGCGATCCCCAGTATTTCTTCAAAAAACTCACTTCTGCACATTTCGTAACACCCCCACATGAAAATGATTCAACTTCGATTGCAAATATCCATTGACAGAAATATATAATCGAGTTTCCGATTTCGGATTATTGATACCGAGGTCAAAACGCGTCTTTTGATACCTTTCCTTTAAATATGTTTCCGCAGTTACATGCGTATAGAATTACCGTTTTGGTATGATTTTGCACTAGCGCCATAGAAATCTTATCCCAATTCTGATGCCTTATTGCTTGTGCACCCTGCCGCCACTGTGGTGTGGCGGTAGTGTTGTTGGCCTACCACACCGACGGTCAAAGGTTCGAGCCCTGGTACAGAAAACATCAAAAGTGGTTTGAAAAATTCTCTTTCAAAACGGGGCCGCCTCTCGGCAGTGGTTTGGAAAACTCCCCGAGTGTATTTCTGCCATGTAAGGCTTCTCAGCAAAAATTCATCTGCTTTGCGGACCACAAATTGGTAGAGAAGCTCGGCCTTATTCTCCTCAGGAGGTATATATCGCGCCAATTATTATATTTTTTTATGTGCACCCTGACGTGGCGCTTATTCCCGTTTTCGAGGCAAAAATGCCGAAAACCGTTGTTTTCGCTTTATAAAATTGTTGGGTCCGAAACAGCCCCCTTCGGGATCCAAAAAGTTATATTTTTCACAACCATTTTTCCCTACCCATTTATCTTTGGAACTTGGCAAGTAAAATTTAATTCAAGAATTAAAAAAAGTTGTGAGAGTGGAATGTAAAATTATATCGGTTATATGTTTGCAAAATGTATGTATGAATTTAAAACCATTTAAATGGTGTTAAAAAATCTATTCATCCCATACTTAATCGTTTTTAAATTTTCGAGGCTTTTGGAAAAATTCTTTCAGGATTTCGTCCTCAGTCAAATCAATCGGGTTATGGATATTCAAAGAAGCTAGACTATTGAGCCGCTCTTGTCCCATCGTATTTCTCAAATAATTGTTGATTCTTCTCAAGGAAGATACTCTTAGGTAGTGAGGCTTTAAAATTTTCATAAGAATTCCATGGCGCTTTTGTAAAATATGATCAATGCATTCTTATACGTGCGAGCCGTATGAGTACGTATGACGTACATTGTTGTTATTTGTAATGACAGTTGTGACGAATTTACAGTTCTTGGCCGGCTATGAACCCGACACGCTACGGTGCTCCCTTGCGGTGCTGCCAGACTGCCGTGTTAGCGATTTGGACCTGTGCAACCTTTTATATCATGTCACCCCTCCTTCCGTAAGGAAGGAGAAGATGGGTAATGAGAGGTGAGAGACATCTACCATCGAGTTGCACTTTATTACCTTTGTGCATTTTAATCGCCTCTTACGACCGGTATGCCTACCTCGGGCATATTCTAAACCCTTAAAGCCTGAATGCAGTTCGCAAGAAATCGCTCAATAAATATTTTTATTTTTGACCTGGAAGGCAAATTTGAAGTAATTTTTATTTAAAATTTCGTATATAGCTTTCTCTAAGGATTTTCTTTATAAAATGTCGTTCAATATGCATCCCGCTTGATCGCATTCGAGTCAGGAAGGGTTTCTCGAGCCTTTCTCAAGTCAGGAAGGTTTTATCGAGCATTCCTTGAGCATTTCTCAAGAAATGCTCAAGAAAACCTTCCTGACTCGAATCTGATCATGCGAGATACACATTGAAAGACATTTTATATATATGGTTAACTAATAACCAAATATTTATTAAGTTATATTTAAAACTATTTTAAATGAAGTCACAATATTGAATAATAATATATTTCAAAATTGGAAAAAGTTTTAAAATACAAATTGAAAATGAGCTCAATGAATTCTTGATACTTCCAGCTAAGTATTAAAGACCTAAGTGGTAGTACCACATTACTTCCCTTCCTTAATAAGGTATGTTAAAAGCTGGCTTCAATCTGTTTATCGAAATCTTTTTAAGTTTCCCATCAATTTCAATCGAGAAGTAATCTTGTTCTCTTGAAAGGATTTTATAAGGTCCCCGACAATAGTTTCTCTGTACCCATATTCTTGTAGAATTGCAGAAAAGTCTGCATTATTGATGTTTTCCCCAGGAAAATGATCCTTAAAAGCTGCTTCCAATCGAATTATTTTATCAGCCTTGGTCCCAGAAATAGATTGATTAAATTTAGGCAGCAAAGTGCGTGCAAATGTTTTGCCATGGGGTCACCAAATATGGTTAACTAATAACCAAATATTTATTAAGTTACATTTAAAACTATTTTAAATGAAGTCACAATATTAAATAATAATATATTTCAAACTTGGAAAAAGTTTTAAAATACAAATTGAAAATGAGCTCAATGAATTCTTGATACTTCCAGCTAAGTATTAAAGAGCTAAGTGGTAATACCACAATATAAAAATAACTTCATATTTGGCTTCCAGGTAAAATATCAAAAAATTTCTTAAGCGTTTTCTTGCGAACTGCATTCAGCCCTTTAATCCGCTCTAACTTGGACGTATGTATTACATGAGCTGTCATTGATCAAACAGATGTTCGTATGCGCTGCTGCGAATCAGGATTGTCCTCTAGGGTTTTCCAGACAGCTGTTGTCATTTTAGATTCGCAACGGTTATGTGCATTGTGTATCAAAACAAGTGTGATATGTTATCTGTCAAAGGAACAGCAACATGGAGTCAATAGGCGTGTTCCAATCAGGAGTGATTCAGTTCCAGATAGAAATTTGGCATGTAAATGCAACAACAACGTTGTGATCTTGATATTTATGTGGATCAATTTCGGATCCGTATAGAAGCTCTGTTCGTTTAGTTTTGCTTGCTAGCCCAGACATACATATACAGGCATGTGCTACAAATGTGACCGAAATTGTGCAGACATGTGCCGAATTTCGGTGTTCCGTTTTCGTTTTCGAACATCGAAGTCGCAACGATATGGCATGTGCTTGAAATCGAAATCACCAAATGTTGGCTGTTTTGAAATCGTCACACTATATCATCGTGAATTTAATCTAAAATTACAAACTAAAAGGAAAAGTCAAAAAATGTAAGTATTTCTTAATTCTTCTTTAAGTTTTTAAATAAACCTTTTTATTTATTAGGGGTAAACCTAAAACTCAGGCTCAAGAGGATAGTTCATAAGTTTTATGGAACAGCATAGTGATAGAGCTACCGCCGGAGGCCGTGTAATCAATTTGTTTTGACTCACGCCGAAGAACGAATTGCAGTGCTATGTGGTTTATATACGAGTGTGGAAGGGATTTCTAAATCTGTTTCATTTGGTGTTTGTGAAAATAATTTAAATGCATCAGTTGAGGAAGATGCGGCACCAAGTGCCCCTATAAACTCGGCAACAGCTAGAAGCTCACCTTCATCGGATATAAACATTCATAGTAAAAAATTGGTAATTGTTTACTTTAGCAGACAACTGCTAAAACACGTCGAAAAATATCGGGGGAGGTACCAAACTACTCGTTTTGATTTCGCTATTAACAATCCGAAAGCGGATCTAAAAGTGTTTGTTTCAGTGCAAAGTTGTTCGCAAAAAACCGAAACATTTCCCAGGTCCGATCACAATTGGGGCGTGATCCAAAGTATTTATGTTCAGAACACCCTTCTGCGTAGGCGACCTTTGGCGCGCTTCAAAAAAAAACCCTTAGCCGGTCCAAAACCGGCTACGCGGTCTACAGTATTTCTGCGCAGAACATACTTCTGCACTTTTCGGTACACCCTATATCTGTGCTTACAACAACAACATGAAAATTACAGAAAATGTTCAACATTGATTGCAAATATCTCTTTACTGAAACAAAAACTCGAAAATCCGCTTCCAGATTATTGTTACCGAGGTCAAAACACGTCTTTTAATACCTTTCCCTATAATTTCGGACGTGTTTTAGCAGTTGTATCCTAAAGGAATCAATACCAAAAATTATATTAGAAGTCATTTAAGTTGACTGTTAAACAAAAAGCACCATGTAATTACCACTGGTTCCTACTGTATATTTAACTTTACCTGTAAAAACTTTACATATGTTTGTAATGTATATACATATATGTACCCTACAAGAAACGCTGATTTCTTTACTAACACACACTTTTTATTGAGAGTGATGATATTTTATGTGTCAATTCTGATACTTTCATACTAGTATGTTTGTTTCCTAGCACACGGGTGTCCGTTGTTGCCAACACCCACAGAGAACCAAGGGAAAGACCACGAATTGGACAGGCCGAAGCTACGTGGGCAATAACAAAGGAACATACCGTACTCACGCGTACACGGTTGTTGACATCATTTTTTGCTATTCGCTTTAAGACCATGATGCAAATCCCTGATAGTTAGAATGACAGCACTGACTCTCAGATGTTGTGACAAATGACTGTCAGTGTGCTTGTAGGGTAATCTATATACATACATACACTTATGGACAAAATAATAGGTGTAAAAAATTTTTGTTCTATAACACTACACCACTTGCAACTGAAGCAAAGTTTCTTTATCAAAATTAAAACACTGGAGTGGACAAAATAATAGCTGCACCCACCCGGTTATTTATCCTATGGTTTCGTAATGACTGGAATGCCCTTCGTGCTTTTGCATACGTTCATACGGATTCATTGTGTGTGATAGCACAGGAGCTCTGGGATCAAACTCCATTGCAGACCTAGTACAGGCCAATCAAAACTAAGAATAATAGAATGCGCAAACGGTCCTCCTTCCGCAAGGAATCTCAACCCCGCTGCCAGCTTCAACTCAACTGGTATAGATGACTGTGTTATTATAGGCTTTACAATATTATGAAAAGCTTCTTTATTTATTCGGTAGTATGAATTGAAGCTGAAAATATATATTGTAAGTATGTGGTTGCCCAACAGCTTTATATAAGCACTTACACATCCTCTGGAAGGTTCAAGGGATTGGAATGGTTGTTGTTGTTGTTGTTGTTGTTGTAACGACAAAAACACTTCCCGAAGGTTTTGGGGAGTGCTGTCGAACTGACAGTCCTTTGCCGGATATGAATCCGGTACGCTCCGGTGCTCCCTTGCGGTACTGCCCGACTGTCGTGGTAGCGATTTCGTATGACCAGCCGAACCTTCTAGGTCATGTCACCCCTCCTACCGTAAGGAAGGAGAGATGGGTAATGAGGGGTGAGAGGCATCATATCCGTAGATCAACCATCGAGTTGCACGTCATTACCTTTGTGCATATTAGTCGCCTCTTACGACCGGTATGCCTACCTCGGGCATATTCTAACCCCTAACCCGCAGGGGTAGGATTGGAATGGTCTCTTAGAATACGTCGTGTTATCTTGCCTTTACATTTCCAGTCACTCTGACTCATAAAATAAACAGAAATAGCAAACACGCTCATTTTTTGCAGAAAACGTTTCTTTTTAGCTAAAAAGTAAAGTTTATTGCTTTGAGAACAGCTGTTTCGAACTTAACTTCGAACATAATCTAAATCGCATGAATTTCAAACTAGTTCGTGCGATTTGCAATTTCGGTATCGAAATGAAATCGGGCGATTTCTAGCACATGCCTGATAAAAAAACAGGTGACGAAATCTTTTCGAAATTTGACGTCCCTGCCTTAGATATCACACATGGTACACAATGGTTGTCAGTGGCGCCAAAAGCGCAATAACACAATGTTGAGCAGCGTTACACAGGACTGGTTCAAGGGCAATTTTTGGCATTGCGTACTATTTCTATAGTGGTTTTTGTTTACGAATAGGTAAACGTGAAATTATGGGACTAATTCACATAAAATCATCCCGTTAAACGCTTTAAACAATACTCATTTCCTGCTTTAATTAATTGAACATGGAAATATAGTTGTCTGTTTTATATATAAATATCAAAGCGAAAGATCATCTCAGGTCCGAGGAAATACGGCGCAAAATAAACTACGGGTAAGTATACTATTCCATCCTTAGGTGAGTCAATATTCATAAGTACGTCAATTAACTTCCAGGCCCCTATGGAGTAAACACCCATATCATTCCGCAAGCTAAAAATGGTGGCATGTATTGTGCCAGGTTGTACCAGCAATAAAGGCAAAAGAGGAAACGTTTGTTTATTTAACTTTCCAAAGAAACAGGATTTGCTACAAAAATGGCTTGAGGCAATACCGGGTATCAAGCCACCAGTTAAGAGTTCTTGGCGCGTCTGTCAAAATCATTTCGAACCCGGATATATCTTAAAATATTTCAGTCATACAATTGGCGGGCAGGTTTATTTATTAAAAAGAGATCGAGCAAAATTGGAAGTCGATGCAGTGCCTACAAAAAACCTGCAACCAGCCAAAGATGTATGTAATGTGCTTACTTTTAAGTTCAAATCATATGTATTCCATTATTAATTTTTAGCAGATCGTTACGAAATCACAAAAGCCACAGTTAAAAAAATGTAAGCAAGTTCAACAACCTACAGCTACAATAGTTGAAATCAACCGTAGCCTAGATTCATGTCCGCCCGAGGACTATCGCTCCAGCAACACTCCTCAAATTATCGGAGAAGTATTGGAATTTGCAGTAGTTGATCAAGAAATTAAGGCGTGGGATATTTCCAATACAGAAATATCAGAAGTAGTTGCTAGAAGAGCTAATACCAAGATAAGCGACAACAAAGAAGTAATTGATATTCGCCAAAAACAAAATATATGCAACAAAAATATTGAAACCATTGACTCTACCACCAACCATAAAAATGAAACAGAAGAAGAACTATTTGAAAGTCTATTTGATAATGTTTTTGAAGTAGTGTTGCCGTCAACGCTTTGGGGTGTTCATCGCTCTACACATGGAAATCGTTTAATGTTTGTATGCATTGATGAAGATCAATTAAATATAAGTAAGATGTTGATCGTGGATGATGCAGGTAACCTGAAAACGTATTTCAAAACAAAATTAATACGCGAAGAACGCGTTTTGCCAAGTATTTTGACTACAGAACATATATCTGATACATTAACAGAGTTAGATGCTATGCAGTCAAGTTAAGGAAATTGTATTCAAAAATGTTGATGATAACAGAAAAAATAAAAGTTGCCTAAAAAACTTTGCCCAATTCCCTTCTAATGGGATGGTTATGTAAGTCACCATGACACTTTGCGTTGCAGTCACTCAAACCCACATGCACCCTTATGCAATACCAAACAAATTGTCTTAGCAACTCCTATTTACTGACAGTCACGGAAGGGAGTGGCTCTTCATACTCCGATTTCACTTTGGTTCAACCCAATGAAACAGCAAATTTCTTATGACTTTCTCTAGAAGAGCTTGATGATAATCCTCGGCAAGGAACGTGCCTATTAGGCAGAACAAAATATCTTTACAACAATAACTCAAACCGTTATTTTAAGATATAAAATTTGTATCAGGTCTAAACTACAATAACAATGAGGATAATATATACAATTTGTATGAGTTTTTATTACAGTACATAAAATTAAAATTATTTAGCATATAAAAAGAATACATTAAATAAATGGAAATAAAAATACACACAAATCTTGCTCTACTATACATATGCCCAATTCTACGGGAATGTAAAGTTACCGGTGTTCTTCAAATACTCATAACCCCGGGATATTTTGAGAACTTTAAAAATCTAGTGCGTACTTTTTCTATAGCTAAAGTTAGCTTACAATTGCAAACTTGAGTTCTTTTCTACGTCAACAAATTTCGAAGTTACGAACTTGGGAAACGCACTGGCAACGTTACAATCCCGTAGAATTGACCATATATGTAACTAAGTAATATTAACTTAAATTTATATTTAAAACACAAACAAAATATGTAGATATATGTACTGTCGTTATATTATTTGCCACAGTCGGGAACTTTTAAAACAGAAAATTCGGCACTTAATATTTTCATAACATCGGCATGTTTGAGATCAGGACGCTTGTACTGTTTGTAATTGTCTTTAACAAATTTAGCGAAACCGGTTGGTTCACGAACGGGTGTAGGCAAGATATTGCCATCTTTATCTTTCTTATTTAAAAATATCTCAATAGCACCATGGCAGAATGAGCATCTTATATTCTCGACCTTTTTCGATTTGGAATGCGCGTGCGATCTGTTTAAAAATATGTATGAAATGCAGTGATAAAACTACTTTAAATTTAACGTACTTTGCGGCGCATAAGGTGCATTTATACGTGTACTTATACTCTATGTCATATTGATGACAAACACCAATTTTTGGAATTTCTGGGAATACGCTATTAGCTTTCAATGCCCTGTAAAGGAGATAAAAGTATAAATGGTATTACATATTGAATTGAATATATATAATTTAAACTAATTCTTCAATAATACTCTGTGACTCTAACAACTACATAACTGGAGGTGGCGGAATTCTGTAACTGTTTTTTTTAAATGTACAATAAAAAGTGTATATTTCGAAACTGAAAATTACAGAATTTCTCCCCTGGTCGGCGATGCTATTTTTCTTGTTGCCATTGACGAATTTTCCCTTTTGCAACATATTTTTTACTAAATGTACCTTTACATAAGTACATATGTACTTATATGTAGGTATATATGTCTAACTAATACTAATTACCATTGTTTCCAAGAATTGCCATGACCACCTTCGCCACTGAATATCCAAGTAGCAGCATGGCACAGTTCATGAATTAAAGTGCATCGTAAACGATCCGCACTTGTTAGAACCTTTTCACTCAGCTCTACAACACTTGAGCGCACACCCATTCTGTAAAAATGGACAAACCTATAAATATAAATATAATAATAATATCGAGCCCTAACAGCCATTTTAGTGTAACCAATACAAAAAATTTTTACAGGTTTTTAGTTTATAAATATAAAAAACTTTAAAGCACAATGTTACTTACATCATAACTGCTTTTGCTTTATTTTTGTAATAGTACATATTAGACTTGTAATATTTTGTGAGATGGTTTAAAATAACCAGAATGATCAAAATCTGTTAAAATACGGATTTTCAGAATTCTGTTGGTTACACCAAAATTGCGGTTAGAGCTCGATATGTAAATTCAATCAATACTTTTTCTTATTCAAACACCTTCCAGCTGTATTGCAAAGTTTCTTGTTCCATTGAAGCGGAACATTCAATTTATTATCAAATAATTTTTCATTATAAAGTTCATAGAGTAATCTCGCTAATTCCTCCTTTTTGTTGCGATAATTTTCTCGATAACATAAAGCGTCCGGGTGACAAAGCGATTTGGAAACACGCACTAAAATAATTTGTGAAAAAAATTTTTCATTTGATTTTGGAACTTTAAAAAATAACAACTGTTTGAATTACCGTCTAGGGATTTAAGAAATCCGTACTTGGTATTTGGTGTTGGCCAAAGGTTTTCTGTCAGCTTCTTACGATCTCTCAATGTTCTAGAAGCTTTCGTCATATACTTAGGTGTTTCTAAAAGTTATACAAATTAGACATGTATGCATATGCTACATTTATTTTATTAATGTTCTTCTGCGTAAGAGGTTACAGTTGAAGGGTCACATATAAACTCAACTCTCTAGTATTCCTCATTCACTCAAGAGTATTTGAACCATGGTTCGTATCTTGAAATTTTAAGGGTGTCTTTGCTTGCAACAATGATAAAAAAGTTCGGAAAGCAACCTAAATTACCTGTTAATTTGGGTGTAGTTGGAGTTCGAGGTGGTGTCACTTTGAATATAGGATCTCCACTTTTGATAAATTCCAAATGCTTATTAAAGATTGCAAAACCAGCCTTTGAGCCGTCGTTTAAATTTACGTGTTCTATATCTTGCAAAAGCATTTCTTCATCAGTAGTTGGAGGTGGGGGTTTAACAGGTGTTCGCGGCTGCACTCCATTTTCACCAATCGTTAAGTCGATATCTTCATCACCAAAGTGTGCTGTGAATAATTTCCGCTTGGATCCAGTATTTGGGGTGGCTGGTAATTTTGGTTTATCTGTAGCTTTACAAGTACGCAAGATACTCTCCAAATGTGTGTTAAAATTTAAATCTTTGCAAAACACAGAAGTGCTCAAAACAATTAGTAACTTTGATACAAAATATTTTTTTTAGAAAAAAGTCGGTGTCATTCAAGTTAGTATTAATCAATAATAAAAAATAGTATGGCAATTATGAAAGTAAAAAATTGCTAAAATATTGTGATGCTACAGAGTAATTTATGTCACCATATGAAACTTTAAGCATTTTAAATAAAAGTAATTACCATTATTTGCTGGCGGCGAGTTCGGCTCGCCTTCCTGTATCGTAACTTCGTCTTTAGACAAGTCTAAGTATATCAAAGCATCCTTTGATCTTGCTTTCACCCTTCCACGTCTTGTGTTATCCGTAACTTTGTCTTTGCCAGGCAACTTGTGTTTCAATTGTTTTCTAAATTTCCCTTTAACGTCTTTTTTGGGACTGGGTATTTCATGGTCAATGCTTGTATGGTTATCAGATGACGAGGGGTTCCATTCTTCGTCTTTAACAATTCTGTTTTCCTTGTCATCGTCTGTTGAGTCAGCAAGGTAATCGGTCTTGTCCAATGTATTATCATCGGAGGCATTGTCACCTGATGTATCACTATCGCCATCAACAATTTGCCGCCAACGTTCAGCAGAAGCCACATCATTTTTTTGACGTTGTTTGGTTGGTAATTTTTTTTTTACTTCGGTTTTGGGAACTTTAAAATCTTTTCCTTCACGATGGCATGTAATGCGTGGTTCACTATTGAAATTGCTTTCTATACTAAGCGGCTTTGGTGTAGTAAAGCGTGTTGAATCCAAATTAGTGCGCACAATATCACGACGAACTGCAAAATAAGGATACTTATTAATTTAGATTTTAACCACCAAAGAAGTTCTAGTATATACAAATTGAAAAATCATCTAAAACGCTTTGTTCCACCATTTGGTCCATTAGTTTTCCGCCACTTGAATCTTTAACTAAACTTGATTCTTTAAATGAGTTTGGAGTTTTAGAAGTTTGCGGTGATGGTGTGCGGCTGGAGCGCTTAAGTGTACGTATGACTTCTGGTGTCTGCCAAGACTTTCCATAAACTTCAGTAAGAAGTCGTTCAGCATGTGTAAGAAATTGAACATCCTCCTCACCTTCGTCCGCCGAATTCTTATCTGCATTCCTATTGTTTTCTATGGCATTACTTAGGTTTATTTTGCTTCTATCTTGCCTCTGCTCAGCACATGTAGTTTCCAACATAAAATGGTTGTCAGAGAGTGGAGTTTTTACATTTATATTTTCATCGTTTTCAGAAACATTGGCATAGTCATGTTCATCTTCCAGACTATCTACTTGTGATATTGAAATTTTTATGTTGATCTTTGCTGAGATACTGATGCTATCAATGCCCATTTTTTGTGGTGAAATTTGAGATTGTGTACTCCCGTCGTCTAGAAATGGACAACATGTACATATCCGGATTAAAATTTTATGTTGCGCATTGATCAGTAGGTCTAAAGTATAGTTTGGCTAGGTACTGGGGAGTGTTGTCGAAAGTGACAGTCCTTTGCCGGATATGAACCCAGTACGCTCCAGTACTCCCTAGCGGCAATAGGAAAAATCTGATGCATTGATCAGTACCGCAAGGGATTACCGAAGCGGACCGGATTCATAACCGGCCAAGGACTGTCAGTTCGATAGCACTCCCAAAAACATTCGGGGTTTTTTGTCGTTACAACAAAAACATACAGAATATTGTTATGCTTCACATTTGTGTCGCAAATTGTATTAACGTGCAAATCTACGGCTGATAAACGGATATGAGCTGCACCTCCCACTACGCATTATTAACTTCTTTTGGAGAACAGCTGATAACGGTTCGAGAGTGCCAAATATATTGTTCCAGCAGCAGTAGGGCTAGAATGAACAAATTAATGTGTTAAATAACTTACCTACTGCTGGACTACATTCGCTTGTTACAATATCGCCGGCATTCAACTTGCTATCGTGCATGGAAACATTACTCATATTTTCACTGGATGTTTCAGATATAACAACTGAATCTTCAGGTATATCTTGCTTATGGTCATCATATATATAGCTTTGATCGCTGCAGTATGTCGAACAGTCCTTATACTCTTGTTCAATGCTTTGTCTTATTGTCGTTGCTAAACATGGTTTCGAGGCATCCTCAGAGTTGGAAGAGTTTACTTCGGTGTCATCACACGCTAAGCGTTGAGAATCTTTATTTTGATTTTCATGATTGTTTAGTACACTTCTATCCGAGTCAGCTTGTAAATCTTCTAAATTAATTTGACTCATTGACAAAGTATCACTTTTTTCTAATTTTATATTCATTTGATGGGTATTACTTTTTATATCCTTTACTAATTTTCCATAATCTTCTGATTTGCGTTGTTCTGTGCTGAAAGTAGTCATCGATTCTGTATCCGCATAAGCCAATCCGCCAATCCCTTTATAAACGTTTTTTTCTTTTAAACATACTTCTGCATCATTTATACCGCTCATACTGAGTAAAGTAAAGTTATCCTCAACTCCTGGTTCAGTTCCTACGTTTTCTCTGCGCTGTTGCGAGACGTCACGCAAAAAAGCTTCCATTCTATCAGCTTTTTCATTACTAAAGGTTTGTGGTAAGAAAGCATCAGCTGAATTACCACTTTCTGGTATTGCCGATGTCAGAACATCAAAATCCATGAACTCTGAAATACTACTATCGGTTACGGTTATTGCACTACAACTATCGTCAGTGGAAGATACCGATATGCATGAAGAATGTGTTAATTCTATCTCATTATGAGTTTGCTCCTTATCATCGTCTGTTTTAATTGTCTGTAGGCGTTGGGAATGAAATTCGTAGCTCATTCTTTGACTTTCAGTTGACACTAGTAAAGTAGTATCATGTAAAATTTTATCACTCGGTTTTCTTACGCTAACAGCTATTAGCGATACTTCCCTTGTCAATGTAGTTATTTCTTGGTCCACTAAATTGTAATCGTTGCTTTGGTCAATATTCTCACTTACTTGCAATGGTTGCATATCTTCAGTATGAGTGATGCGTAGTGACAGAGATTCATTTGAACTTCCTAAACGGGAGGTATTCATTTGTGTTACCGGATTGCTATTACTGCTTTCGCTCCGTAGTAGTGGGTTAATATATTGTGGTATATCTGTGAGAGTGGAAGAGCTGGTAGAAGATTTAGGATATATTGCGTCATCCAGCGCTTCTATTAGATTCCGGCTAGTACGTTTTATAGGCTCCAATTTTTCTTCAATATCTTCTGGTGCTTTATCTATTATTTCTTGTTTCTTTTTATTCGACAAAGTTAGTTTGGAGAATCCTGTAAACAAACGTGTATTTATGTTAATAACTTTTGCAAGAATATATATTCATATGTTATTGTTTAAACAATCTTACTATCTCTTATTGGCACATTAATTTTTCTCGGATCAACACATGTTATCAGTTTATATTTTTGTTCCTCATCCATCTTGTGTGTATTCCAAAGTTTCAGGACAATTTTCACTTTTTGTGTAAATAGGAGTATTCAAATACAACGCGCCGGTATAGACTTCTTCTTCTTCAGAACTGTTCAGATGACAGAGTTGCTTGATCAGTTGTATTAAGTGAAATACGTTCCACGCTCATGCTCGTTTATACGTGCCTACTATAGTGCTAGCGGCTCATAGCTATATTCTATATTCCGTAATTTATTTTCATCTCAAGGTACTACAATTGATAGTGAAGTTTTAGATTTTACATTGAGAAAATATTTGGTAATTGCTTCCTTTAGGAGACAACTGCTAAAACACGTCCGAAACTATCGGGAAAGCTATCAAAAGACGCGTTTTGACCTCGGTATCAACAATCCGGAAGCGGATTTTAAATTTTTTGTTTCAGTGAAAAGTTATCCGCGAAAAACCCAAAAATGACCCGGGTCTGATCCCAAATAGGGGGCTTGATCCAAGGTATTTGTGTGCAGAACACCTTTCTGAGTAGGCGGCCTTCGGCCGCTCTTCAAAAAAATAACCCTTAGCAGGTCCAACACCGGCTACGCGGTCCACAGTATTTCTGCGCAGAACACACTTTTTGCACTTTTCGGTCCACCCTAATCTGTGATTACAACAACCACATGAAAATGACAGAAAATTTTCAAATTTGATTGCAAATATCTCTTCACTGAAACAAAAACTCGAAAATTCGGATTATTGTTACCGAGGTCAAAACGCGTCTTTTGATACCTTTCCCGATAATATAGGACGTGTTTTAGCAGTTGTCTCCTAAAGGAAACAATTACCAAATATTTTAATATTGTTACCTAGTCAAAATAAATATATCCGTTATCCACTTTTTATTGTTTATTCCTGATGAAATTTAGAGGCTATTCCACTACCAATTAAACTTATTAGTCAGCGGTTGATTTGCATGGAGATGGATGGAAGTCTTGACACTACACCAAAGCCGACCGAAACAGTTGTATTTGCAGCCCGATTTCATTCCAACTAAAACAGACCGCCAATTGTTTGACCAGCTCTTCTACATATACCTATAACCAATTATTCGGCCGACCACAACAACAACTGCCCAACTGTTAAGCATGCAGTGTGAATAGTTACACCGATCTGACCATATATATAACACTACCATGATCCAATAATTTATATGGTCGTCTCAGATGACATAGCGTCTTCTTCTTCCTCATCCACACCTTATGTCAAACTATCATATCTTTGTTTTTTGTTTACATTCTTTGTTTACAGTTCTTGGAAAAGCTATTGAGTTCGCTTCGTGTTTTATTTATTTTTAATAAAAATTCGCTGTGAATTGATATTTAACGAGTGCTTTGTGATAACATTTTAAGAAAATTAGTGATTTATGTGTTTGTTATATGTGAAAAGCTTAGAAAATAGGCGAATCGTTTTTGCGCGTTCCCTCTCACATGTGCATTTTGACATAAGAATTAAACGACGTCAAACGGTAATTTCGTGTTGTTGGCCGATGGAGACGACCATATAAATTATTGGATCATGAACACTACTACAAGGTGGCGCAAAAGTAAGCTTCCGATGTTCAGCATATCGGTTGTGGCACGTGCAGTGTGTGCTGTTGCACCGTCTTGTTGGAACCACATGTTTTCCAATCCCAATTCATCAAGTTGCGGCAAAAAGAACTCGTTGATCATTGCTCTGTAGCGCTCACCATTCACAGTAACCGTTTGGCACCGACCGATTATTGGTCAAATAAATAGTCAGCAATATTCCGCGTTCTGGAGCAGTGCAGCGTAACATTGTTTATTAACGTGTATTTCGCATGTGTTTACTACACAAATGTCAAAACAGAACTGACTTTAGGGGCCAATCGCAAAATTTATAGAATTTTCTGATAGGAGGATTACTTTTGCGCCACCCTGTATATGGCGTGTTTCCTATTTTCCCTGTGTGCAAAAGTTATGTCAATCATTATTTGGTGAAACTGTGCAAATGTAATGTCTGCGCATGCGCGGGTTATGTTTGTGTTAGTGAATTGTAGTAGCGTGTGTAAAAAAAGTATTAAAGGGTTTACAGCGGGTCACTATCCCCTTTACCCAACTTCTGCATACGAATTGTTATAAAATCTCAGTTTAGTCGATTAAACAATGAAAAGGCCAACAAATACAATACAAGGCTTGATGTATTTATTATTTAAACATGGGCTGCAGCCAAACAAAGTACATTACTTACATAAATAGTAATAAAAAACAAGGCGAAGAATTCAAATTTTTGAAATGAAAAAAATTCAAATATACATGAGTAAAAATATACTTATACATACATCCCACCAAGCATTTCTTTAAACGTTTTTTAAAAATAATTGGGGAGTTTCAAACCAAAATGAATAAGTGCACATACAATTTTTTCTGGTTTTTTATGTAATCTTATTTTACGTGCAAATATCTACAGGATAGATATGTAAAGATGTGACAATAATGGGACTTACCTACCTAAAATGGCCAATGAATATTTGTATATGCACTGAATCAATACATTTTTCGATTACGTTTTCTCAATTTCCCAAAATTTTTTCGATTGTAATTATTGCTAATTCGCTTTTTGCTCACTAAGGGCCCATTTACATACGTATATCTGCGCACTCAGCACAAATCGGTAATGCTATTCTGCGGAGTTCTTAAAACAATAAAAATTTTATAATATTAATGGAAAAGAAAAGCTTACTTTTTTATTTGGAGATCGAAATAGCCTAATGTACAATGTTGATAGAAGTAAGACGGCTTGCTGAAATATACATATATTTAAGCCCCTTTTTCGTTGTATATCTGTACTGTAATGTTTGACATGCGGCACAGTTCAGTAGTACTGATATAGAAGTATTACATATATGGATTTGACTCAATTAGTTAGGTAAGTGTGTATACCACAGCCCAACGCCATTGATGCAGTGGCTGAATAAGGAGGTAATCTCTTTTCAACAATTGATTGAAGTTTTTATCATTACACTGGAGTACAGTTTTCTTTTGGTTTTATCCGCTAACAACACCCACATTATTTAGAAAATCTATAAGGCGGCCGCCGTGGTGTGAAGGTAGTGTTGCCGGCCTACCACACCGAAGGTCCATGGTTCGAGCCCTGGTACAGGTAACATCAAAAGTGATTTGAAAAAAGTTTTTCAAAACGGGGTCGTCCCTCGGCAGTGGTTTGGCAAACTCTCCGAGTGTATTTCTGCCATGACAGGCTTCTCAGCAAAAATTCGTCTCCTTTGTAGATGCCGTTCGGAGTCGGCAAAAAACTGTAGATCCCACCAATTTGTAGGGAAAATTCAAATCGGCACACCACAAATTGGAAGAGAAGCTTGGCGCAAAAATCTCTTAGGAGGTTTATGATGATATACCTGTTGTATATCGCGCCATAGAGATAGAGATAAGGAGGTATATTGTTACTGTATAGAAGATTTTACCTTGTCATTGAATAATGTGTAGTACCATGCTAAGTTATGTTTAATTATGGTGGTTTCCCCTCAGCATAGTAGAGATGCCCTTTGTGTAGTTCAGTGTAAATGCAGAGCTGGTACGTGGTGAACTAGTTTTGAAAAAAAGTTTTTCCTGTTTAATTCCACTTATGTAGTATACGAAAGAAGATCGAAGGACTACATTTCATATATCTCTTTCAACCTATCCAAAATAAAAGTTTTCTCTCGTCGCATTAAATATGCGTGTAGGGAGGGAGAAAATATACCTGAGGTTGTACGAGACAACTAAAATCCATATCAATCACGGTTCCGAGATCAACTAAATTGCTCTCACGGCATTATATCTGTAAAAGGACAGTCAACATCACTATAATCCTGTTTGGTCCGTCCTGTGCCATTCTATGAATGGATGGCGGAACTCTCTGAAAAAACTAAAAACTGTAATCGATAGACATCTTTGCAGTAAACATAACGGTATATTTTTGTTTGGAAGGAAGCAACAACAACAAAAGTTATCGAAGGTCAAAGATCAAATAAAACATTTCTTAGGCCCGGTTTTTCAGTACAAGTTTAACTCAATTTGTCAGTTAAACTAAGCTTAAACGTGTTACGCAGTTTTTCAGTCAACTTTAAACGAAGTTTAAACGTAGTTTAAGCGGTCAATTCGGCAGGGTTAAACTCTAGTTAACCTGTCAGCTGTTTTGCATTTTTGATGCTTTTGGTTGTGAAACAATAAGCTGAACGCAATTAAGAAAGGACGATATTTTTATATTTAATTAAATACTGGATATATCATATATAGTAAAGTAAAGTTATCCTCAACTCCTGGTTCAGTTCCTACGTTTTCTCTGCGCTGTTGCGAGACGTCACGCAAAAAAGCTTCCATTCTATCAGCTTTTTCATTACTAAAGGTTTGTGGTAAGAAAGCATCAGCTGAATTACCACTTTCTGGTATTGCCGATGTCAGAACATCAAAATCCATGAACTCTGAAATACTACTATCGGTTACGGTTATTGCACTACAACTATCGTCAGTGGAAGATACCGATATGCATGAAGAATGTGTTAATTCTATCTCATTATGAGTTTGCTCCTTATCATCGTCTGTTTTAATTGTCTGTAGGCGTTGGGAATGAAATTCGTAGCTCATTCTTTGACTTTCAGTTGACACTAGTAAAGTAGTATCATGTAAAATTTTATCACTCGGTTTTCTTACGCTAACAGCTATTAGCGATACTTCCCTTGTCAATGTAGTTATTTCTTGGTCCACTAAATTGTAATCGTTGCTTTGGTCAATATTCTCACTTACTTGCAATGGTTGCATATCTTCAGTATGAGTGATGCGTAGTGACAGAGATTCATTTGAACTTCCTAAACGGGAGGTATTCATTTGTGTTACCGGATTGCTATTACTGCTTTCGCTCCGTAGTAGTGGGTTAATATATTGTGGTATATCTGTGAGAGTGGAAGAGCTGGTAGAAGATTTAGGATATATTGCGTCATCCAGCGCTTCTATTAGATTCCGGCTAGTACGTTTTATAGGCTCCAATTTTTCTTCAATATCTTCTGGTGCTTTATCTATTATTTCTTGTTTCTTTTTATTCGACAAAGTTAGTTTGGAGAATCCTGTAAACAAACGTGTATTTATGTTAATAACTTTTGCAAGAATATATATTCATATGTTATTGTTTAAACAATCTTACTATCTCTTATTGGCACATTAATTTTTCTCGGATCAACACATGTTATCAGTTTATATTTTTGTTCCTCATCCATCTTGTGTGTATTCCAAAGTTTCAGGACAATTTTCACTTTTTGTGTAAATAGGAGTATTCAAATACAACGCGCCGGTATAGACTTCTTCTTCTTCAGAACTGTTCAGATGACAGAGTTGCTTGATCAGTTGTATTAAGTGAAATACGTTCCACGCTCATGCTCGTTTATACGTGCCTACTATAGTGCTAGCGGCTCATAGCTATATTCTATATTCCGTAATTTATTTTCATCTCAAGGTACTACAATTGATAGTGAAGTTTTAGATTTTACATTGAGAAAATATTTGGTAATTGCTTCCTTTAGGAGACAACTGCTAAAACACGTCCGAAACTATCGGGAAAGCTATCAAAAGACGCGTTTTGACCTCGGTATCAACAATCCGGAAGCGGATTTTAAATTTTTTGTTTCAGTGAAAAGTTATCCGCGAAAAACCCAAAAATGACCCGGGTCTGATCCCAAATAGGGGGCTTGATCCAAGGTATTTGTGTGCAGAACACCTTTCTGAGTAGGCGGCCTTCGGCCGCTCTTCAAAAAAATAACCCTTAGCAGGTCCAACACCGGCTACGCGGTCCACAGTATTTCTGCGCAGAACACACTTTTTGCACTTTTCGGTCCACCCTAATCTGTGATTACAACAACCACATGAAAATGACAGAAAATTTTCAAATTTGATTGCAAATATCTCTTCACTGAAACAAAAACTCGAAAATTCGGATTATTGTTACCGAGGTCAAAACGCGTCTTTTGATACCTTTCCCGATAATATAGGACGTGTTTTAGCAGTTGTCTCCTAAAGGAAACAATTACCAAATATTTTAATATTGTTACCTAGTCAAAATAAATATATCCGTTATCCACTTTTTATTGTTTATTCCTGATGAAATTTAGAGGCTATTCCACTACCAATTAAACTTATTAGTCAGCGGTTGATTTGCATGGAGATGGATGGAAGTCTTGACACTACACCAAAGCCGACCGAAACAGTTGTATTTGCAGCCCGATTTCATTCCAACTAAAACAGACCGCCAATTGTTTGACCAGCTCTTCTACATATACCTATAACCAATTATTCGGCCGACCACAACAACAACTGCCCAACTGTTAAGCATGCAGTGTGAATAGTTACACCGATCTGACCATATATATAACACTACCATGATCCAATAATTTATATGGTCGTCTCAGATGACATAGCGTCTTCTTCTTCCTCATCCACACCTTATGTCAAACTATCATATCTTTGTTTTTTGTTTACATTCTTTGTTTACAGTTCTTGGAAAAGCTATTGAGTTCGCTTCGTGTTTTATTTATTTTTAATAAAAATTCGCTGTGAATTGATATTTAACGAGTGCTTTGTGATAACATTTTAAGAAAATTAGTGATTTATGTGTTTGTTATATGTGAAAAGCTTAGAAAATAGGCGAATCGTTTTTGCGCGTTCCCTCTCACATGTGCATTTTGACATAAGAATTAAACGACGTCAAACGGTAATTTCGTGTTGTTGGCCGATGGAGACGACCATATAAATTATTGGATCATGAACACTACTACAAGGTGGCGCAAAAGTAAGCTTCCGATGTTCAGCATATCGGTTGTGGCACGTGCAGTGTGTGCTGTTGCACCGTCTTGTTGGAACCACATGTTTTCCAATCCCAATTCATCAAGTTGCGGCAAAAAGAACTCGTTGATCATTGCTCTGTAGCGCTCACCATTCACAGTAACCGTTTGGCACCGACCGATTATTGGTCAAATAAATAGTCAGCAATATTCCGCGTTCTGGAGCAGTGCAGCGTAACATTGTTTATTAACGTGTATTTCGCATGTGTTTACTACACAAATGTCAAAACAGAACTGACTTTAGGGGCCAATCGCAAAATTTATAGAATTTTCTGATAGGAGGATTACTTTTGCGCCACCCTGTATATGGCGTGTTTCCTATTTTCCCTGTGTGCAAAAGTTATGTCAATCATTATTTGGTGAAACTGTGCAAATGTAATGTCTGCGCATGCGCGGGTTATGTTTGTGTTAGTGAATTGTAGTAGCGTGTGTAAAAAAAGTATTAAAGGGTTTACAGCGGGTCACTATCCCCTTTACCCAACTTCTGCATACGAATTGTTATAAAATCTCAGTTTAGTCGATTAAACAATGAAAAGGCCAACAAATACAATACAAGGCTTGATGTATTTATTATTTAAACATGGGCTGCAGCCAAACAAAGTACATTACTTACATAAATAGTAATAAAAAACAAGGCGAAGAATTCAAATTTTTGAAATGAAAAAAATTCAAATATACATGAGTAAAAATATACTTATACATACATCCCACCAAGCATTTCTTTAAACGTTTTTAAAAATAATTGGGGAGTTTCAAACCAAAATGAATAAGTGCACATACAATTTTTTCTGGTTTTTTATGTAATCTTATTTTACGTGCAAATATCTACAGGATAGATATGTAAAGATGTGACAATAATGGGACTTACCTACCTAAAATGGCCAATAAATATTTGTATATGCACTGAATCAATACATTTTTCGATTACGTTTTCTCAATTTCCCAAAATTTTTTCGATTGTAATTATTGCTAATTCGCTTTTTGCTCACTAAGGGCCCATTTACATACGTATATCTGCGCACTCAGCACAAATCGGTAATGCTATTCTGCGGAGTTCTTAAAACAATAAAAATTTTATAATATTAATGGAAAAGAAAAGCTTACTTTTTTATTTGGAGATCGAAATAGCCTAATGTACAATGTTGATAGAAGTAAGACGGCTTGCTGAAATATACATATATTTAAGCCCCTTTTTCGTTGTATATCTGTACTGTAATGTTTGACATGCGGCACAGTTCAGTAGTACTGATATAGAAGTATTACATATATGGATTTGACTCAATTAGTTAGGTAAGTGTGTATACCACAGCCCAACGCCATTGATGCAGTGGCTGAATAAGGAGGTAATCTCTTTTCAACAATTGATTGAAGTTTTTATCATTACACTGGAGTACAGTTTTCTTTTGGTTTTATCCGCTAACAACACCCACATTATTTAGAAAATCTATAAGGCGGCCGCCGTGGTGTGAAGGTAGTGTTGCCGGCCTACCACACCGAAGGTCCATGGTTCGAGCCCTGGTACAGGTAACATCAAAAGTGATTTGAAAAAAGTTTTTCAAAACGGGGTCGTCCCTCGGCAGTGGTTTGGCAAACTCTCCGAGTGTATTTCTGCCATGACAGGCTTCTCAGCAAAAATTCGTCTCCTTTGTAGATGCCGTTCGGAGTCGGCAAAAAACTGTAGATCCCACCAATTTGTAGGGAAAATTCAAATCGGCACACCACAAATTGGAAGAGAAGCTTGGCGCAAAAATCTCTTAGGAGGTTTATGATGATATACCTGTTGTATATCGCGCCATAGAGATAGAGATAAGGAGGTATATTGTTACTGTATAGAAGATTTTACCTTGTCATTGAATAATGTGTAGTACCATGCTAAGTTATGTTTAATTATGGTGGTTTCCCCTCAGCATAGTAGAGATGCCCTTTGTGTAGTTCAGTGTAAATGCAGAGCTGGTACGTGGTGAACTAGTTTTGAAAAAAAGTTTTTCCTGTTTAATTCCACTTATGTAGTATACGAAAGAAGATCGAAGGACTACATTTCATATATCTCTTTCAACCTATCCAAAATAAAAGTTTTCTCTCGTCGCATTAAATATGCGTGTAGGGAGGGAGAAAATATACCTGAGGTTGTACGAGACAACTAAAATCCATATCAATCACGGTTCCGAGATCAACTAAATTGCTCTCACGGCATTATATCTGTAAAAGGACAGTCAACATCACTATAATCCTGTTTGGTCCGTCCTGTGCCATTCTATGAATGGATGGCGGAACTCTCTGAAAAAACTAAAAACTGTAATCGATAGACATCTTTGCAGTAAACATAACGGTATATTTTTGTTTGGAAGGAAGCAACAACAACAAAAGTTATCGAAGGTCAAAGATCAAATAAAACATTTCTTAGGCCCGGTTTTTCAGTACAAGTTTAACTCAATTTGTCAGTTAAACTAAGCTTAAACGTGTTACGCAGTTTTTCAGTCAACTTTAAACGAAGTTTAAACGTAGTTTAAGCGGTCAATTCGGCAGGGTTAAACTCTAGTTAACCTGTCAGCTGTTTTGCATTTTTGATGCTTTTGGTTGTGAAACAATAAGCTGAACGCAATTAAGAAAGGACGATATTTTTATATTTAATTAAATACTGGATATATCATCTGACGAAAGTGATTATAGTGATGCAGAAATTGGCGAAATGCTAACTATTACAATACTGAGGAGAAGCAATGGCGTTGAATGTGTATACAAATATTATCTGTTGCCGTATCTAGATAAAGAAAAAACCCATGTTTCCGTATAAAAAGCAAATATTAAAAGCGGCCTTAAACTCACACTGAAAAACCGCTCTGCAGTTTAACTGGAGTTTAAATTTATGCCGAGTTTAAGCAAACTTAGTTTAAACTGAGCTTAACCAAGGAAAAACCGGGGCTTAAAATCAAAATTTATCGGAAACTAATGCACCGATAGGAGTTAAGGAAATGATGATGGTGATGAATGCACCGATTTTAAAAAAGTTTACATCATTTCATAGGTATTCAAATTACCTTTAATTAGGTATATATACTTTATATGTTCATTAAATATTCTCTCTCTCTCTATGGCGCGATATACAACAGGTATATCATCATAAACCTCCTAAGAGATTTTTGCGCCAAGCTTCTCTTCCAATTTGTGGTGTGCCGATTTGAATTTTCCCTACAAATTGGTGGGACCTACAGTTTTTTGCCGACTCCGAACGGCATCTACAAAGGAGACGAATTTTTGCTGAGAAGCCTGTCATGGCAGAAATACACTCGGAGAGTTTGCCAAACCACTGCCGTTTTGAAAAACTTTTTTCAAATCACTTTTGATGTTACCTGTACAAGGGCTCGAACCATGGACCGTCCGTGTGGTAGGCCGGCAACACTACCTTCACACCACGGCGGCCGCCGTCATTATAAATTACACTTATGTAAAACAAAGTTTTGAAGAAATTCTTTAACCTTATTTTTTTCTTAAATTGCCTTGCTCCTAGCTTTCATTTGATATATAATATTAGCTTATACCCGTTGGTTTCACCCCACATTTCTATAAAAAATATGCAATTTTTGGGTAGTGCCACGCCCCCTTTTTCGTTATCCCCAGTTGATGTGGTAGGGATTAATCTCATATAACCCCTTACCAAATTTCAGTGGTCTAACGTAAATATTACCAGAGATACAGACTATGAAAAATTCCATTTGTGTGGGAGGTGCCACGCCCCCTATATACAACAAAATATTTTTTAGCCCATGACGATCCCTGGAAGATATCCAGTGCGTGTTTCAAATTTGGCTACCATCAGTTTAGGACACAAGTCGGTCTGAATTTTATACAGGGTGTTTTTTTTACAGGTTTGTTTTTTGAATAGAGATAAAACTGGCATTTTGTGGTCAAATCTGGCAACTCTAATGTCATTTATGTTCAGTTTGGCTTGCCATTTCATCATAAACAGGTTGACAAAAGAACAACGCTTGCAAATCGTGCAAATTTATTTCGAAAATAATGGTTCAGTTCGCGAAGTTTACCGTGAGCTCCGTCCATTTTATGGTCGACATAATCGTCCATCAGAGCAATTAATTCGGTTAACCATGGATCGTTTTCGCACTACGTTTACTCTATGTGATAATACGCATCCGCAGAGACGTCGAACAGTGCGCACCGAAGAAACAATTGCCGCTGTAGAGCAAAGTGTTGAAGAGGACCCGAATGAATCGATTCGCCACCGTGCACAGCAATTGGAGCTTTGTCCATCAACTTTATGGAAGATTTTGCCCAAAGATCTTGGCTTGCGACCTTACAAGATCCAGCTTGTGCAAGAATTAAAGCCGCGAGACCATGCAATGCGTCGTGATTTTGGTGTATGGGCCGAAAATGAGATTGATTTCGATGCTGATTTTCATCGCAAAATTTTGTTCAGTGATGAGGCTCATTTTTGGTTGAATGGCTACGTCAACAAGCAAAATTGCCGCATTTGGAGTGAAGAGAATCCACATGAGACCCTTGAAACGCCATTACATCCACAAAAACTGACTGTTTGGTGTGCTCTATGGGCTGGTGGAGTCATTGGGCCATACTTCTTCCGCAATAATGCTGGAGAGGCAGCTACCGTTAATGGAGACCGGTATAGAGCCATGATAACCGACTATTTTGTTCCCGAATTGGATGGCATGAATGTGGATGAGTTGTGGTTCCAACAAGACGGCGCTACATGCCACACAGCGCACGTCACAATCGATTTATTGAAGGAAACATTCGATGAGCGCATAATTTCGCGGAATGGACCTGTCAATTGGCCACCAAGGTCGTGTGATTTGACACCATTGGATTATTTTCTTTGGGGATATGTGAAGTCGCTCGTCTACACCAACAAACCAGAAACGTTAGGGGAATTGGAAGCCAACATTCGTGGCGTTATTGCCGACATACGGCCCCATATGCTCGAAAAAGTGGTTGAAAATTGGACCTGTAGAATTGGCTTTATTCGAGCCAGCCGCGGCGGCCACATGCCCGAAATCATATTTAAACATTAATGGCATAAAATTATCCTTCCAATAAAGCCAAATTGATGGACCTTAAAACGATTTTCTTGTGTTTTATTTCAATTCGAAGTTCTATACCCCTAAAAAAAACACCCTTTATATATAGATGTCATCAACAGTCGTCATCTTACAAAGTATTTAACTAACGATAGTCATACCAACAATATTCACGATATTTTAAGGAAAGTTTTCGGGGCACTTTTTAAAAAACCTTTAAAATGTACTTTGACTGTAAATAACTATTGTTGGTATTGTTTCCCCCAAAAAGAAAAGTATATGGTTGTACTCACCTTAAAAATATCTATCGATCCCTATACTTTCTTATTTAATTTGGGAGTTGGACCTATACTGCATCTATGCCAGTACTGCTACTACAACAACAACGAAAAATCCCAAATTTCATCTCTCCTCTCATTACCCATCTATCCTTCCTTACGGAAGGAGGGGTGCCATGACCTAGAAGGTTCCACTGGTCATACCAAATCGCTACCACGACAGTCGGGCAGTACCGCAAAGTACCGGAGCGTACCGGATTCGTATCTGTCCAAGGACTGCAACTTAGACAGCACTCCCCAAAACCTTCGGGGAGTGTCTTTGTTGTTACAACAACAACAACCAAATTTCAACGTAACGTCAAGGTCGAAACAATGTTAAAGTTCTATGTAAATTAACTATAAGACGTCAATCTCGTCTATTGTGAATTTAAAATTGTGAACGAGGGAAACAGCTGTACCATTGGTGTTTTTTGAGATTCTTTGGTTTGTTTATTTTGATTCCAGCGTTTGATTCTATTGTCTCGTCTTTTAAAATAATGTGAATAATTTTTGGTCAAGCTCTGTGTACGTAAATTGTAATCCTTAACAAAATGAACAGAAATGTGCTTCACAGTAGTCTTGTCAGCGCTGCCTTCAGTATTATATTCCAGGTACGTTTAACATCTATATTTAGACAAGCAAAAAAAGTCAAGTTCATGCTAATGATAGCTGAAAGCTGAATTTCTTTTTCTTAATTGAAAGGTATTATGCCGTTTTTTAACGTTTGCCATCAATGCATTCATAGTACGCAATGTGGGACGAGATGTACTCGGTATTATGAATGTACGTTTGTTGCTATTGGAAAGTACACTACTATTCCTATCGAGAGAAGCTTTCAACCGGGCTGGTTTAAGCGCTACTACACAGCAACGTGACAAGTGTACATGGGCACAGTTAGTTAATCAAATGTGGCTAACGTGAGTACATTTAATTGATCAATATTTTTGTTTTGTTTGATTATTTATGCAACTTACTTTTTCAGTGTCCCAACTTGTATAATTATATGCGTACCTTGTCTTTACGTTTGGCTCCATATGCTTACGCCTGTCGAAGAACAATACAGCATTCAATATCGATTTGGTTGCTATGCAATGGCTTGGTCATGTGTCATTGAATTATGTGCTGAAGCGCCTTGTTTTGTGACCCAAGTATTTTGTTTTGTTCGGCTAAGAATTGTGCTGAGCACATTCCATATTCTAGTGCGTTCTACCGTTTTTCTTTGGATTGTTATAAATGATAAAAGCGCTGCAATAGATGCTTTTTCTACGGCGCAACTTATGAGTACAGCGACAATCATAATTGGCAATTACGGATTCTTTTATTTTTACATAAGACGATTTAATCAAGAAAAAACAATTATAGACAAATATTCAAAATCCGACAAAAATCAGTTTACTGCAATGGATAACTTCCCTTTTAGAAAAATTAGTGATTTCCTACCGGGAGTAATGGAAAATAAGGTATGCAACTATGATAAATAATCAGTCAAGTGTTATTAAGCTCTCAAAAAATTAAGCAGGGAAAATTCTTGAATTCGGAATTGCAAATTCTTACACTTAGTTTCGTTAAACAAGGCGTGCTAAAACAAATTTTAACCGAGGGTGAGAAATATGTGATGTCCATTAGTCCAGTATTGAGCTTTAGTCAACAAGCGACCTATGATGTGGTGAATAACTTGGGCAGTTTGGCGGCCCGCTTTATTTTCAGACCTATAGAGGATAGCAGTTACTTTTTCTTTACACAAACTATAGCTCGTGATGTGGAACTATATAAACAAAACCGTGTAAGATTTAAATTATTTATACTCAGCTGTACAAGTAGATATGGTCAAAGTTTATTTACGTGCATATAGATTTTATATAAATGGCGGTGGCATATTTCGATATTGAATAATTATTATAATTTAGTAATGAGGATTCAATACAGTTCAAAAAGCCCACAGCTGGGTCTACATTGCTCGGCTTCAGCCGAACTTTAACTTCTTTCAAAATTTTCATTCAGTTATCTTCTTTAATAGGATAATGTTTTGCAAGCAGCTAAAGTTCTACAAAACCTATCTCTAGCAGTTACATCTATTGGGCTATTGGCGCTAATTTTTGGTCAAAGTTATTCGCATACTGTACTACTACTGTATGGTGGTGCTGATTTTGTTGTAGGTGGATTACCTGAACTTTTATTACAATGGCATTGCTTAGCTATTTGCTTTTTGGCTATAAATGGCATTACTGAGGGTTATATGTTTGCAACTAATACCAGCAAAGATATTGATAAATACAATTACTTAATGGCTATATTTTCAATCAGTTTTCTAATACTTTCCTACATTTTAACAAGTTGGTTGGGACCGGTTGGTTTTATATTTGCGAATTGCATCAATATGTTTTGTAGAATTTGTTACAGGTTTGTGAAACTATAATAAAAAATATATGTATATTTATTTAACATTGGTAATATCTTTTGTAGTGTACGCTTTATAAATCAGCAATATAAACCTACAGGATTAACTCCATTGCATGGATTGCTGCCGGGAAAATGGTTTCTAACTACTCTTCTTATCACAGGCGTATTTTGCAAATATTCAGAGGTAAGTTTGGGAAAAGTACTTTAACAAACTTGGCATATGTAATCTTTTCCATTTTTTTGTTTTTAGTATCATGCAGGTGCGCTTTTCCCACACGTCATGTATGGCTTCCTAAGTGTTGTTGTTTGTGTAATTGTTTGGGCAATTGAAAATCGTGAATTAGTTAAATTAGGATGGCGATACGGGCGACGCCATAAATCTGATTGAAAAGTGGACTATTAATTTAAGAAAATCCATATGTATATATGTATTATAATGCACATTAATGACAAACTGTCCTAGCACAACTTATATTAAATATTTATGTTATTCTTTCCTATTTACAATATTTTTCTCTAAATATACTAAATAATTAAATAATAGCTAGTCGTTCTGAAAAAAACATATACCCAAGATAGAAGAAGAAGATACAACAACATAGTCTAAAACAAAGTGGTAGTCTTGATGAACTTTGATTTGCCACGGCAACTGAATCTACATTGCGGAATGACTTGAGTTTCATCCGATAACTTATGAAAATATGTATGTTCTGAAATTTAGTCAAATTACTTCATAAACATATTTCCACGACATCCAGTTTTATGTCCGCCAGGGTCAGTGACCAGGGTTTTTTTAACCGGCCTAGGGCTGTTATATCAGTGTAACCCTGTCTAATTCGTCACGTCCCATCCTGAAATTGGGATTCTCGGAGAAATCTTTTGCAGCGAAGCTGCTACATTTTATCTTATTACAGACTAATTACAAGGGGGATGATCCCATCATGCTGTTGTTGTTGTTGTATTAGCGGCTATTTAACCTGCCTAAACCTCTTATCCAACATTGTCATCAGGCTCTTCTAACGGAAGTCCCAGAAACCTCGCGGCTTCAACCAGATCTCCTTATTATCCTGGGAGACGGATTTTCGTTGAGCAGGTTCCTGTTCGGATGCTGCGGTTTATAGCAGTTGAACAGGAATTGTCTGGTCAACATCTCGCTATGGTCTTTTACCCCGATCATTTTAGCCTCACTGTGAAGGTGATGCTCAGGAAATATAAGGACGCACCCCGTGGCAGTTCTGAATGCGGTGTTTTGGCAGGCTGCAACCTCCTCCAGTGTATATCTGTTAGCCGCGTCGCGTAGACGTCTAATTCCATGTCCTCCTGCGCTGTCCATGCCGTAAATAAGGTGGCCGAGGACAGTGTTGGTGACAGTGTCAGATTTCGTCCAGCGAAAACACCGGACAGGGACGGAGGTGCAGTCATCGGCGTAGGAGACAATCGAGACACCCACTGGTGGGGAAGGGAGCCTCGATATGTAGTAATTAAACAAAGGCGGGGATAGGACATAACCCTTTGGCACCCATTGTTTAATTATACGTGGTTTTGATCTTTCGCCTCTAAATTCAACCGATGGCTGCCGGCCACTCAGATAGTTGGCGGTCCGACGCGTTAGACAAGGGGCAGAGTTGAATCCTCCATGTCGTTAATAAGTTGCGCATGCTTGACTGTGTCGAAGGCTTTCGACAGGTCAAGCGCATCTAGCACGGTTCTGTCAGTTGGAGGGTGTTGGTTGAGAGCGACACCTATGCACTTTACGGAATCCATGCTGATGTTCGGCTAGTCGCAAGTTAGAAGCGTAGTAAGGGAGCAAGACCATCTCCAAGGTCTTCACTACTGGCGAGAGGAGTGAAATCGGTCTATAAGACTCCCCTCGTTGGCCGGTTTGCCGGGCTTTAGTTGGGCACCACCTTTGCCTGTTTCCATATTTTTGGAATGACAAAGGTGGTCATAGACAGATTGAAGAAAGTTGTTAGGTACCTTACTCCCCCTTCTCCGAGGTGTTTTAGGAGCAGCATGGATATACCGTCTGGCCCGATCGATTTTGAGCTTATGGACCCCCTTCGGAACCTCCGTGGTGGTGATGGCAATGGGCGCTTTCGTTTGTACGCTCGCGCATCTCTTCGGTTTCGACTGTACCTTATCACCCAAGGTGATAGATACCCTGCAAAAACGATACGGGTAAAATGATTAGTCAATTTACCCGGGGCCATACCGAAAGTTTCCGTATTTCTCCCATCACATTTTTAAGAGAATCGGTAGACGTTTTGACTGTTTCTTTCTTCGCGTTCCTGTGCGTGCGGTTTTACATCTCGCTCATTCTAATTTATTTTTTGACCTAAGATAAACATATAGCTGTACTGATCACACCGGTGTCACAGTTACTAGTCATTTGACTCGTATATAACACGTAAAATTACAGGATATTTTACCGACATGAATACCAATTGGAGTTTCAGTCATTCGATTTTTGCAGGGTATTTTGTCGTTAGGTTTGGTCGGATTTGACAAGGATTTAACAGTGGACCATAGTTTGCCAACACCAGCATAGAGGTTGCAGGACCTTAGTGCTTTCCCCATTTGGCGCGTTTGTGTTGATCAACCAGTCGTCTGATTTCCGCATTGAGATCTTGAATTTGGGGATCCGCAGGGTCCAAGTGTCGCACATGGTCACGTTCATTTGTCAGGGCCGCTGCCTCTGCGGGGAAATACGAACGTACCTCCTTAATTCTACCTGACCAAATGTATTGATTAGAGGCTGAAGCTATGACCATGCGAAACGCTTTTCCCCCTTCTCGTACATTAGACGGGGTGGGAAGAGCAGCGAAGGTGCTCTCAGTGAAATTAAGAAAACCAACCCAATCAGCTTTGCTGAAATTAGTGAAAGTGCGCGTTATTGGTCTCCAGTCAACGCAGTTGATGAATTATTTCAAGATCGGCATCGCCTGACCGGACAACCATACCTTGACGATCTAAGGTGTTGTCCCTCGGGTCGACATCAGGCTCAAATAGACGACTGATGAATGCATGTCTGCCCCCAAGTCCTCTCTCACGGCCACGCCGGTGGATGTTGTAGCCATCACAGGCCAGAAGATCTGATCGGCCTAGCTTTGTTTCTTGAATAGCCGCTTTATGAAACTCACTAACCTTGCCGGTTAAGGCGTTGCAGTTCAACTGTAGGATACGAAAGTGCGAGGGGGAGAAATAATCACACTGGGAGTCAAGGACCGGTGCGTATGCCTCGGTGGCAGCAGGCTGGGTGGGGACCACCGGAAGGAGGCGAATCGGTCGACGTTGTAGGTTTCGTAGCTAGACAACATGGCGCAACGTACGTATCAGTCCATAAGTTCCTATTACCAAGTTGGCCAAGGCAAGAGTTGCATTTGACTGATGTCGCAGGTGTATATAGTCTCACCCGACAAACAGTGCACATGGTGTAAGGAACCAGGAGCTGGTGGCTTTGGCTTACATTTGTGCTAGTGCTGGAAGAAGAAGGGGAAGTTGTAAGTGGATGATCCCATAATAACATTGTACAGTGTAACCTATTTGTCCCTGACCACCATAGAATGCCGCTGATCCTCGCATAAAGGGCCTCAACGACGAATTGACTTTCTGACAGGAAGTTGCAAACCTACCAAAAGACCGTTATCAAAACTGCTACGGGATGTCTGCTTATGCCATCTGAGTCCCACTTTCATCAATTACTTAGACAGTTTTTACTAGACAGCTATAAACCTAGTCAAGATATCTGTTGGTCTCACATTACTCAGGCGTTTGATCTGCGGAACCACAGGTGGTACCTCCATCAGATCTCGGCCTGTAACCTCCCTAAATAGACAAGAGTCACTCTGGTGAAATTTTGGTCTATATACTTTATCAGGTTAAACTCTTTTGTCCCCTATCTCTTTAACTGTTTAATATCACTCCAACCCTGTTGAAATTGCCAGTTTCTTGGAACTCGCGTTAGAAGAACTTTATGAGAGATCTTGCCCATTAGCTGTTGTTGTTGTTGTAGTAACGACAAAAACACTCCCCGAAGGTTTTGGGGACTGTTGTCGAATTAACAGTCCTTGGCCGGATTTGAACCCGGTACGCTCCGGTACTCCCTTGCGGTACTGCCCGACTCTCGTGGTAGCGATTTATGACCAGTGAAACCTTCTAGGTCATGTCACCTCTCCTCCCCTAAGGAAGGAGAGATGGGTAATGAGAGGTGAGAGGCCTCATATCCGTAGATCAACCATCGTCATTACATCGGTGCATATTTGTTGTTGTTGTTGTTGTTGTTAACAGTGGGTGCATATTAGTCGCCTCTTATGACCGGTATGCCTACCTCGGGCATATTCTAAACCCCTAACCCCATTAGCGTTAGGCTCCTTCTTCAGATTCTTAGGGCCGCTTTCATAAAAGCCGGTTACTGCTAACCGGAGTTTAATTAACGTATTTTGTACGGTTAGCTGTCAAATTAATCGCCGATTAGGCTTAACTGGCCTTTATGAAAGTGACCCTTAATCTACTAGCACATGATTTTAAAAATTATTATTAATTAACATTTGGCTAGCACAAGACAGTCACCGCCACGCGTGTGAGCACAACAGCACTATTCTCGCAACCATTAGTAAGAGCGGTAAGCTCAATCACATAAATAGGGACGAAACGAAAAAAAAACAGTAAGGAAAGTTCTTAAGCTCATACAATTCTGACCAAAAAAATTACCGATGGCCCATCACCACAATGACCATTAGCTGACTAGTCAAATGACGCGGTATATAGATTGTTGAATCAGCAGAGGGAGCTCAGATCTTAGGTAGCGAGGCATCAGAACTCCAAAAAGATTTCTATGGGGGTTTTGAAAATACTGACCATAACTTTTCTTTACGCGTGAGGAGGCTGCGTACGTATGCGGTACATTGCCGCTCTACCTCAGACCTGAATAGCAGATGAGTGGGCACTGATCAAACAAATTACTGTATGTGTTGGTGCGCATCAGGTCTGTCTTTTAGCGTGTCATTCGCCAAAGGGAATGAAGCTGTTGATATCAATTATCTGCACGTTATACCTCATCCGATTTGAGTTACGTTCCTTGGAGACATCTAAAAAGTTTAACTTAGACTTTGTTGCCTTGATTACTCAACTAAAATTAAATAAAATATAACAGAAACACTAGTAGTCTTCCTTGATTGAACTATTACTCCCACAGGGTCTCTAGATCGCTGTCAAGTGAAATCAAGAATTACAGGTTTGAGCAAATTTGTTTTATGTGAATTGCTGCCCTATTCTGGGGCAGCTTGTCATCGTGACTACTGACAATTGTTATAGTCCAATTCCACTTGTTTCTATAATTTTCAATAGTCATTGCAGCTGTCACCACCTCGTTTGTAGATGACAAGCAAGCTGAGAATAGCACCATTAATATATTCGTGTGTTTTCAACTGTAGTGTGTATTTAGTTTTACAAAACACAACAGCATGAGAGCCGCGTGCAAATATAGTAAAAAAGCGATTATTATCAATCCATGTCGACTTTGCGATCCCTATTTGCCATATAAAAAGTTGTAAGCAGTTGGCTACACTGGCAGCGCTAAATCGACCTATTCCGCATATTGCCCTAAATCTATCGGAATTTGCACGGAAATAAATTCCTATTTTTTTATAAGTTACTCGTAATTTTACATTGTTTTTAGTTATTGGACTGTGAAGTAATTATCATGGCGCTAAATCCACAGTACGAGGATATTGGTAAAGGATTTGTGCAACAATATTATGCGACTTTTGATGATCCCAACCTCAGAGCGAATGTTGCTAATTTCTATAGTGTAAGTGTGTGTGAATGTATAAAATTTGCAGCTGGTGCGGCCGCTGTTGGCTTGACAGCCATCCTTGCTTTGCCTCTTCTGCTGCTAATCCTCCGCCTAATGGTCTATAAGGAAGTGCTACTAGTGAATAACGCTATCTAACGAGTAACTTTATCATTGCTAAGGGTAAATATATCGCACCTATGTAGTACATCTTCATTCTATTTTTAGCCATGTCATGAAGAGTGAGTAAACACTAGAAAATTACTTCTGGACCATTGTGGCATTCATACAACAATAGCAGCAACAGCGCGACAGATTTATTTTATTTTATGTTTAAATACATTTTTATTAATAAGGAGTATATACTTAATATAGGCAACAGAATCGTTTATGTCGTTTGAAGGCGTACAATTACAAGGTGCACCCAAGATAATGGAAAAACTATCTGTAAGAATATCAATTAAGGTTCAGCTTCGTTTTATATATAAATAATTTTAAATTTTATAATATAGAGTTTATCATTTCAAAAAATCTCAAGAGTTATAACTGCAGTTGATTCGCAACCGATGTTTGATGGCGGTGTATTAATTAACGTTTTGGGAAGACTAAAGGTAAGCAATATAAACGCACTAAGCAATTTACAAGAAAACCCATCTACATAACGAACTTGTCCTTAAGCCTTGTTTTTTTTTTACTCAAACCCCACACTTTAGGACCATGGTTATTTTATATTCATTTAAGTTGTCAAATTTGTACCTTTTTTATCTCTTTGTATGCACGCTGCATTTGATCCCTCATCAGACCGATGATGACCAGCCACATGCGTATGTTCAAACATTTATTCTTAAGCCCGTTGGTATTAGTTTCTTCGTACAACATGATGTTTTCAGACTATCACTACATGACGTATAGTAATGTGGATAATATGCATCACGTGTACTGCCTCCAATCATGCTCGATAGTAACGTTACAGCTACTGCTACATGCATTAATCAAAAAGAAGAATATGTACATATATTTATTAATTATGCTACTTTGCTATAGTACTGTGTTAACCACAATGAGGAGTAAACCGAAACAAACATGTTAACCTAAATACCACAACCTACAGAAATTTAGAATAATACGTCTAAGTAGTTGGTTGTGTCGTCGGGACTATATTGGTCAGCCATTATTTTAGGAAATACTGCCTAGTAACACCGATGCGCTGTATGAATAGCTATCATCACATGAATCCCAGTGAAGGTTTTCAACAAACGATAAGCCAATATAAATATAATATGAGCCGATTGTCATGCACATATTTTTATCGTATGTACATTTTTGGGAATATTTCGAATTACTGACCATTACATATATATTAGAGTGCCACACCAAAAATAATTTTTCCGCAATTATAAGCCATGGTAACTTTCAAGGCTCCTGTCTAAAATTTAATAGCAAAAAAAGATTCAGTTTGTTAAATTAAAGTAGGTTGTGAAAATGGTTATTAAAGGTTAGCTCGTTTTCACACTCGGCGTGAGAAGTGTTAAAATTCGCGAATGAAAGTTTAAGACGTCTGTGCTTTAACTTTCTCATAAATGACCAGATGAATGAATTAATTTTTTTTAAACGTTTTATAAAAAAATCGGTAATTGTTTCCTTTAGGAGACAACTGCTAAAATACGTCCAAAAATATCGGGAGAGGTATCAAACAACGCGCTTTGACTTAGGTATAAACAATCCGAAAGCGGATTTCCAATTTTTTGTTTCAGTGAAGAGTTATTCGCAAAAAACCCAAAAATTACCCAGGTCCGATCCCAAATAGGGGGCTTGATCCAAGGTACAAATGTGCAGAACACCCTTCTGTTTAGGCGGCCTTCGGCCGCGCTTAAAAAAAACCCCTTAGCCGGTCCAACACCGGCTACGCGGTCCACAGCATTTCTGCGCAGAACGCACTTTTTGCACTTTTCGGTACACCCTAATCTGTGATTACAACAACCACATGAAAATGACAGAAAATTTTCAACTTTGATTGCAATTATCTCTTCACTGAAACAAAAACTCGAAAATCCGCTTCCGGATTATTGTTACCGAGGTCAAAACACGCTGTTGTTGTTGTGGTAACGACAAAAACACGTCTTTTGCTACATTTCCCGATAATTTCCTAAAGGAAACAATTACCAAAAAATCAAATGCTTTAAATATTTTTTTTTTTTAAAAATACTTTTAATTTTTTCAGTTAGAAGAAAATCAAACGTAAACCTAAACTGTTTTCGAAATGTTATGGCGGTTTAAAAGATAATAAATTTTGTAATTGCGATGAAAAAACGGAACCGATTTTTATTCGTATGCAGGGTGAGGCATTCTAATATAAATACATACATATGTAAGTATGTACATACAAACGGTTTTCCACACAAAATTGGGTGTACTACAAAAAAAGGAATCGTTCGATTCCGAAATAATCGTCGTTTTGTTACCAGATTTTTTGTTCAGTATCATTTCCACAATTCACATATTTGTCCTGTTGCCATTCACATTTCATCAAACATTTTATATATGTATATCTTTTTATGATGCCTTCAATCACGTGTCTTTCTTTCTTCTTTAAATGGTCATCTAACCGCCTGGGCGATTTTGACCGTCCAACGTAGCTCGCCAGTCGTTTCTTCGTTGCGCCAACTGGCGCCAATTGGAAACACCGCGGGATCGCAAATCGGTCTCCACTTGGTCCTTTCATCGGAGTGGTGGTCTCCCTCTTCCTCTGCTTCCACCGGCGGGTGCCGATAAGAATACCTTCTGGGCTGGAGCATCTTCGCTCATTCGCACTACGTGGCCTAGCCAGCGAAGCCGCTGTGTTTTAATTCGCTGAACTATGTCGGCGTCTGCGTAAAGTTCATACAGCTCAAATATGACAGTTTTAGTTGTAATTCTTGAATTGTATTTCTTGTTAGATGGGCGTGGAACACCTAATTTGTTAGGTTATTTAAATCTAGACTCGCCTGACTGGGATCAAAATGCATTCTTTTTTACTTTTGTTCACAAATTTTTAAGTTAAATGTAATGTTTTTAAGTCAAAATGCACTTATACCGCGAAACACAATTTTCATAGTAGCACTGCTATTATTTTGTACAGAGCTGTACATAAATTCTGTTTCTTAAATTTAATGTTTTGTCGCTCTGAAATACACTTCCTTTCAATTAATCAAAAGGCGATTCGAATTACGCCCCTTTTATACTATACTTATGAATAGTTGACGGCATATGTTATACTGCCCTTATACTAATTAATCTGACCCATCATCCTAACAAGCAATTGCCGCCTCCCTGTAAACTAAGGAGACATCTTCGTAATTATTATGATGAGATCTGGTAAAGCGCCGATTGGTCCAAAGGTGCACTGGCAGGCCCTCAACAACATCCACATGCCACTTCCACCACCAATATCGCTTTTGTCTAAAAAGATATCGATGGCAATACTAGGTAAGGATCGTGCTGATTAGGCTGGGTGAAAGATCGTTAATGCAGGAATAAACCAGATAGAAGTTCAGTGACATAAAATTCACCGAGAACTATGAAGCCGTTTCGAAACTTTTCGAAATTACCTCCATAATTTAACTTTTCACCATTACATAAAAGTTAAAAAAAACATTGTAAAACAAAAGTGAGAATTCTTCTAACACCGTTTTGGGCCCGTGGTTATTTGTTCTGCACATAAATGAAATGCCCACGGTCCTATGTATTGCAATGTACTATTTTAAGCAATGTACTATATAAGCAACCTGAATTAGGCCTTGAATCAAATAGGGGCTTGGACTTCTAAGAATGGCCTATGTCTAAGGAATAGGAATGTACATTAACTTTAAAGGACAACATTCACAGTAATAAAAGTGTACGGAATGCTTCGTATACCTTGGATAACTCAGTATTTCACTCAATACAAATAGGCAAAACGTACTTAATACCAACCCTTCCTATGGTTTCTAGATATACTCTAATTGTGACTTTGTCTGCAAAAAGAAGCTTAATGTTGTGTACTCGTATAATAACCAGGGATAAGCTTTTTAGGATATAAAAACCTGTAAAAAAGGCAAGACAAGGTGACGAAATAGGCAGGAAAAGGCACTTAAAATATAAAATAAGGCAATTAAAAGGCATGAAAAAGTAGTGAGATGAAAAATTCATTTATTTTCATAAAGGCACTTATTTTTGAACTTTTAATAGGGGACGTCTTCGCGTAAGCATCGAAGAAGTCTATAAACAATATAACATCACGAGGCTAGCAGATCGCAGGCCAGCTGCAGACTTAGTATTTTTTATAAAGTCATCAATGATACATCGACTCTCCTGAAATATTAGAGCAATTCTGTATGCTTTGTCACAAGCCAGATCTAAGGACTATAAACTCAACCAGATCTTATGTATGCTACGAACCCAAGAATAGAATAGCAAACACTGTTAATGGCTGTTGTGGCAACGTTGACTTCTTTAGTGGGACTTTATGTTGTTGTTGTTAACCCGCCTAGGATGTCACCCCTCATCCAACACTGTCATCAGGCTCTTCTAACGGAAGTCCAAGAAACCTCGCGGCTTCAACAGGAGTGGACCAGAGTGAAATTGGTGTTAGAAGAGTGAGCTCAGTTGAGCAGATGAACAGATGGTTAGTATCGTGGGGAGACACGCCGCATGCCAGGCAGACATTTGGCATGTCAGAGTTTAGTCTGTTAGAGTATCCAGAACGAAGTTGAGCCAGCGTGACTCTTGTCTCCCTGGGCAGTTCGCGTTCCTCGTCGGCAACAGGTGGAGCTTGTGCCTGTAGGACTGCATTCACTGGACGAGACCTGACAAAGGAGTTTACCGACTCCGTGTGGATGAGGTTGAAGGCCCGCCGGTGCACCTTTGGATCAAACGGCGAGAAAATGTGATGCCGGATCTCGTCATAGTGCTTACGGAGGTGACTCCTGATTCCCTGGGAGGCGGATTTTCGTTGAGCAGGCTCCTGTTCGGGTGCTGCGGTTTATGGCAGTTGAACAGGAATTTCCTAGTCAACATCTCACAATGCTCTTTGACATCGAGCATTTTTGCCTCATTATGAAGATGGTGCTCAGGAGACATAAGGAGGCACCCCGTGGCAGTTCTGAGTGCGGTGTTTTGGCAAGCCTGCAACCTCCTCCAATGTGTGTCTGCTAACCCCGGCGACCATATTGGCGTCGCGTAGCTCAGAACCGGCTAGCCGATTGCCTTGTACGTTGCCAGTAACGTTTCTTTGTCTTTCCCCCAAGTACTGCCAGCTAGTGACTTGAGGATTTTGTTACGGCTTTGTACTTTGGTTGCAATCGCGGCTACATGAGCACCGTATTTGAACATGTTGTCAAACGTGACCCCTAAGATTTTGGGGTGTGTGACAGTCGGAAGCTTAATGCCGTCGACGTAGACGTCTAATTCCATGTTCGCCTGCGCTGTCCACGTCGTAAATAAGGTGACCGAGGTTTTGGTCGGTGACAATGTCAGGTTCCGTGCAGCGAAGAAACTGCAAAGGTTTGGAAGGTAGGAATTAATTCTCGAGCAGAGCTCATCAACGGAGGGTCCAGTCGCCAGGATCGTGCAGTCATCGGCGCAGGAGACGATCGAGACGCCTTCTGGTGGGGAAGAGAGCCTCGATATGTAGTAATTAAACAGAAGCGGGGATAGGACACCACCCTGTGGCACCCCCTGCTTAATTATACGTGGTTTTGATCTTTCGCCTCTAAATTCAACCGATGACTGCCGACCACTCAGATAGTTGGCGGTCCAACGCTTTAGACAGGGGGGAAGGTTTGAATCGTCCAGGTCGTTAATGAGTTGTGCATGATTAACAGTGTCGAAAGCTTTCGACAGATCAAGCGCAACTAGCACGGTCCTGTCATTTGGACGAGATTTGTTGAGACCGACACCTAACTGTGTGGTGATGGCGTTTAGCGCGGTGGTAGTGCTATGCATTTTGCGGAATCCATGCTGATGTTCGGCTAGCCGCAGGTTAGCGGTATAATAAGGGAGCAAGACCGTCTCCAGGGTCTTCACTACTGGCGAGAGGAGTGATATCGGCCGATACGACTCCTCCTCGTTGGCCGGCTTGCCGGGCTTTAGTAGTGGCACCACCTTTGCCTGTTTCCATCTTTCTGGAATGACAAATTAGGTCATGGACAGATTGAAGACGGTTGTTAGGTACCTTACTCCCTCTTCACCGAGATGTTTTAGCATCAGCATGGATATACCGTCTGGGCCAATAGATTTGGAATTTTTGAACCTCCGTATGGCCTCCCGAACCTCTGTGGTGGTGATGGCAATAGGCGCTTGGCTGTTTTTGCGTTTGTGCGCTTCCCTGATGGCACGCCTGATTTCCTTGTCAACCGGAGGATGCAGTACAAATTGTCGGCAGAAAGCGCTCGCACATTTCTTTGGTTTCAACTGTACCTTATCACCGAAGGTGATGGATATTTTTTCGTTAGGTTTGGTCGGATTTGACAAGGATTTAACAGTGGACCATAATCTGCCAACACCAGCAGAGAGGTTACAGGACCTTAGGTCATTCCCACAACAGCCGGTTCTATCGCACCGGAATGACAGCCAAGGGCTGTTATTTCAGTGTAACCCTGTCCAATCTGTCCCGTCCCACCCTTAAATTGTCATCCTCGGAGCAAACCCTTGCAGCTGGGTTGCTCCATTGTCTCTTGTTACGGGCTGGGGTCGAACCCAATCGTGGACCAAGAGACTGGATCTGCTGCGTTTGCTGGAAGAAAATCTATATTAAACGGTCGTATTCGGTACAATGCGCCAAGTGTAAGAGATGGTTACATAAATCTGGATGTTCAGGGCTTAACCCTGCCATCCACAGACCCCGTACTTTCTTTAGTACTTTTGAGGCACCTTGCTGTACACGTCCAAGGACGTCCCGCGGTAGTCGCCGCTCTGGCACTCCCTTACCGCTTCTACCTACTTCCAATAGTCACAATAGTGGCTCAGTCTATACGACTGGCAGCACCACTGCCATTCCTGCCGCACCCACTCCCGACTGTCGCTCACGCACACCAGCGTCTCCATCTCACACGGCCGCTCAACACTCCTATCCCCTCCGGAATAGGTCAGATATGAGCATCGCCGAGCGTCAGTCCCCTCTGTCTCTGCCCCTAATGCCCCCCCCCCCCCCCCTGCTTCCAGCCTGCACGTGGGTCAGGAACACCACCTCCTAGTACCTTTCACTACGTGCACCGTTTGTCGGCAAAGATTATATACGCCTGCGACATCGGTCAAGTGCAACAATTGTCTTGGCCTGTGTCACACCCTTATGTGCTCTGGGCTCGCAAACGGTAACCTTTGGACGGATTCGTTCATAGCCCCCTGTTGCAGTACACAGCCGCCCTCCACGCCAGACAACATCGGCCATGGCGCTGTCAACTCTAGACTGCGACATACATAGTTTAGGCCTTAGCCTACCACCACCTAGGCAAACGCATCCGTCCCTCACGCCTAGTATGTCCCCCGTCTCCCCCCCTACACACTTCAAAATTCTGCAGCTGAACTGTAACAGATTAGCTGGAAAGATCGCGGAGATAACTGACTTTATGAAGATGCACAACATCAAAATCGCCGCGATACAAGAGACAAAACTGAACACGAGATCGGAGTTACGAACTTGTGATGGGTATAATGTGCATCGTAAAGACCGTCCCAGCGGTCTTGGGGGTGGCCTTGCGTCCATTACACATCACTCTGTACAACATAATCTATTTTCCCCCGACGTCAACCCCAGGGACTCTACCTTAGAATGCCAAGGCATAGTAGTCCGGTCAGAAGACGCCGACCTGCAAATCATAAACATCTATATTCCTCCTGTCACGTGTTGTCCTAGAGATTATCAGCCCGACATTAGTGCGTTGCTAAGGGGCGATAACCGTCTAATCCTAGGCGACTTCAACGCGCATCACGATCTCTGGCACTCCAACTTGCCAGCAGACAGCAGAGGACACGCAATTGCAGACCAAATAGATAACTCAGCATTCTGTACAGTCAATGGAGATGCCCCCACCAGGGTTGCAGGTAACTGTCACAGTTCGCCAGACATCTCCATAACGAGCGCGGGCCTTATCAACTTTGTCATCTGGCGACCGATGCTTACATTAGCTTCAGACCACCTACCCATCTTACTCTCTGTTGAACGACCGACCGACTTCATAACGACTGATAAAATAACATACATCACACGCTTTACTGAATATACAGAGCGCTCCTTCGCTGCCTTACCCACTCCTACGGACGTACGCAAAGACGAAAGAGAGTTTCGCAAGATCATTGATTCAGCCTCATGCCGCTTTATTCCTGCTGGCAGAATACCTGAAATTCGTCCGAATTTCCCGGCAGAAGCTGCGGCGATGGCAAGAGAACGTGACCAAGTGAGACTCATCAATCCCGCAGATCCCAGAATAAAAGATCTCAATGCGGAAATTCGTAGGATCGTCAACGAACACAAGCTGACCAAGTGGAAATAACACCTCGAGACATGCAACCTCTCCGGCGGAGTCGGCAAATTATGGTCGACTATCAAGGCCCTATCCAATCCGACCAAACACAAAGACAAGGTCGCCATTGCTTTCGGCGACAGCGTCTAATTGGACGCCAGGAAATGCGCGAGCTCCTTTTACCGGCTGTTTATAATGCATCCACCTGCGGATAGGACTAAGAGAAGAGCCTTCCGACGTGCGCGCAAACACAAACACTCTACTGCGCCCATTGCCGTCTCAGCCGCAGAGGTTAAGGAAGCCATAATGAAGGCCAACCCCTCAAAATCCATCGGACCCGACGGAATCGCCATGAAGATGATCAAACACCTTAGCCACGAAGGACAGAGTTATTTAGCGGCTCTCTTTAATCTCTCTGTAACTACCTTCGTTATTCCTGAGATATGGAAACAAGCGATTGTAGTTCCCCTATTAAAACCAGGGAAGCCGGCGAACCTAGGAGAGTCTTATCGTCCGATATCCCTCCTTTCGCCGGGAGTGAAATTACTAGAGTCCATTCTGCTTCCTTACTTCGTTACAAATCTAAAATTGGCCGATCATCAACATGGTTTCCGCAAAAATCATAGCACGACATCCGCTTTGAACGCCATTACAACGCAGATTAACAACGGTTTGAATCTACATCCACCAAACCATAGAACGGTTCTCGTGGCACTTGACTTGTCAAATGCATTTGACACGGTCAATCACGCCACACTCCTCCGAGATCTGGATGAGACACCGCTCCCTGCCGGCCTTAAGAGGTGGACCGCTAATTACCTCAATGGTCGACAGGCAACAGTCAAATTTAGGAACAAGAAATCTAGACCACGAAGAATAAAACAAGGGGTGCCGCAAGGTGGTGTTCTCTCTCCCCTTTTGTTTAATTTCTATATTTCGAGACTTCCCCCCCCACCAGAGGGAGTCTCCATTGTTTCTCCTACGCTGACGACTGCACGATAATGGCCTCGGGCAAGGGTCCCTCCATTGATGAACTCTGTATAAGAATCAACAGTTACCTCCATGACCTTTCCAGCTCTTCACCGAGCGTAATTTGACCCTGTCTCCGACTAAATCTACGGCGACCCTGTTTACTACATGGAATGCGCAGATGGGGCAAGAGTTAAATGTCCACGTAGACGGAGTACCTCTACCTACTGTCAACCACCCAAAAATCTTGGGTGTGACATTTGACAACGGCCTCACCTTCGCTGGTCATGCCGCCGCAATAGCCTCAAAGGTACAGAGCCGCAATAAGATCCTCAAGTCACTGGCCGACAGTACTTGGGAAAAAGACAAAGAAACATTGCTTGCTACATATAAGGCTATTGGCCGACCGGTTATTGACTATGCTGCGCCTATATGGTCGCCCAATCTTTCTGACACCAACTGGAGGAAATTGCAAGTCTGCCAAAACAAAGCCATCAGAACTGCTACGGGATGCCTGCTTATGTCATCTGAGTCTCACCTCCATCAAGAGGCAAAATTGCTCAATGTTCAAGAGCACGCGGAACTCTTGAGTAGACAGTTCCTTCTGAACTGTCATAAACCTAGTCATCCAAACCGACATCTCTTGGATGTAGCACCGCCCCCCAGAGACATAAGGAGACATCTCCGTAAGCATTACGATGAGATCCGGCATCATATCTCTTTGCCGTTTGATCTGCGGAACCATAGACGGGCTCTAAATGACCTCCACACCGAGTCGGTAGACAGATCTCTCAGATCTCGGCCTGTGAATCCCGTTATTAATACTCAACCACCTGAATTGGCTGAAGAGGAGCGTGTACTTGCGAGGGAGACTAGAGTCATACTAGCACAACTTCGCTCTGGATATTGTAATAGGTTAAACTCTTACTTATCCAGACTGAACCCCAACATACCAAATACATGCCCTGCATGTGGTATGACCCCTCATGATACCATGCATCTCTTCTCCTGTTCAGTTGAACCCACTCTTCTAACACCTACATCACTCTGGTCCAACCCTGTGGAAACTGCGCGTTTTCTCGGACTTCCGTTAGAAGAGCCTGATGACAATTTAGAGTGATCGAGCCCATTGGGCAGGGCGAAGCACTGTTAACAACAACAACAGGACCTTAGGTGCTCCTCCCATTAGGCGCGTTTGTGTTGATCAACTAGCCGTCTGATTTCCGCATTGAGATCTTGAATTTGGGGATCCGTAGGGTTCAAGCGTTGCACGTGGTCAGGCTCATTAGCCAGGGCCGCTGCCTCTGCGGGGAAATACGGACGTATCTCCTTAATTCTACCTGACGGAATATATTGGTACATCAGACGGGGTGGGAAGAGCAGCGAAGGTGCTCTCAGTGAAATTAAGAAAACCAACCCAGTCAGCTTTACTCAAGTTAGTGAAGGTGCGCTTCTCAGAAGTAACGAAGTCATTGGGGCGATCGCTTGAGAGGACTATCGGCAAATGGTCCGATGCAAGCGTAAGCATTGGTCGCCATTCAACGCAGTTTATGCGACCCGCGCTGACAATTGTGAGGTCTGGCGAACTGGAACACACAGTGCAAAACGTCGAATCGTCTATTTGTTCAGCCAATTCCTGTCCCCTACCATCAACCTGTAGGCTTGAGTGCCACAGATCGTGGTGTGCGTTGAAGTCTCCGAGGATTACACGATTATCGCCTCTGACTAACGCACTGATGTCAGGGTGGTAATCTCTCGGACAGCAGGTGGCAGGAGGTATATAAATGTTAATGATTTCAAGGTCGACGTCGCCTGTCCGGACAACCATTCCTTGACGTTCCAGGAGGTTGTTCCTCGGGTCGACGGCAGGCTCAAACAGACGATATTGCACAGATTGGTGAGTGATGAAGGCGAGTCCGCCCCCAAGTCCTCTCTCTCGGTCACGCCGGTGGATGTTGTAGCCGTCACAAGTCCGAAGATTTGATCGGGCGTTTAACTTCGTCTCCTGAATGGCAGGGATCTTGATGTTCTGTCGCTTCATGAAACTCACTATTTCACTCACTTTCCCGGTTAGACCGTTGCAGTTTAGCTGTAGGACACGAAAGTGCGAAGGGGGAGCAATATTCACGCTGGGAATCAAGGACTGGTGCGTATGCCTTGGTGGAAGCAGGCTGGGTCACGCAATGCGTCGTACTCTAGAAGACGAGGGATCCGAAGCACCGGAAGGTGGCGAATCGGTCGACGTTGTAGGTTGCGTAGCTCGACAACATGGCGCAACGTACGTATCAGTCAATAAGTTCCTGTTTCCAAGTTGAGAACATATAAGCAGGTGACCTAGGCCAAGGCAGGAGTTGCATTTGACTGATGTCGCAGGTGTATATAGTCTCAACCGACAAACAGAGCACATGGTGTAAGGGGCCAGGAGCTGGTGGCTTTGGCTTACATTTGTGCTAGTGCTGGAAGAAGAAGGGGAGGTTGAAAGTGGGAGGGGTGTCGGCTGTCGCTCGGCATTGCTCACATCTGAAACAGAGGTGCTACGTAAAAAGTAGCTGTGAGCGGCTGTGTGAGGTGTTGGCGCCTGTGGGCGTGAGCGGCAGCGGGTGTTACACACTACTTGCTGGGCGTTATTAGTTCTGTTAGTCGTGGAGACTGTTTCTGAAGCTTGTGACGGTGCGATACTGGACCGTCATTGGCCACGGAAAGCCCTAGGGCGTGAACACCAAGGGGCCACAAAAGTTTTGTAGAAACTAGTAAGCACCGCCGTGGTGTGAAGGTAGTGTTGCCGGCCTACCACACCGAAGGTCCATGGTTCGAGCCCTGGTACAGGTAACATCAAAAGTGATTTGAAAAAAGTTTTTCAAAACGGGGTCGCCCCTCGGCAGTGGTTTGGCAAACTCTCCGAGTGTATTTCTGCCATGACAGGCTTCTCAGCAAAAAATTCGTCTCCTTTGTAGATGCCGTTCGGAGTCGGCAAAAAACTGTAGGTCCCACCAATTTGTAGGGAAAATTCAAATCGGCACACCACAAATTGGAAGAGAAGCTTGGCGCAAAAATCTCTTAGGAGGTTTATGATGATATACCTGTTGTATATCGCGCCATAAAGAGAGAGAGTAAGCACTTAACCAAAGGCAATGCAATTTTCAAATTACCTATTGATTTAAAAAATTTGAAAGAGGAAATAAATATTGAAAAAGAAAATAATGCATTTATTTTGAAAAAGGCAAAATAAAATGTATACAGCTGGCATCAGGTGAAGCTAATTCGAGGTAGTTTTCAATCAAAATCATCATATCTGTTAAAGGCAATTTCCATTAAATCCTATCCCTGATAATAACACTGCAAGATACTTATATGGGTTGAAAAAACTTGTCTATTTCATGCCAAAAACCTGCTAAACATTTCCTTTGACAATCTTCAAAAAGTTAAAATGCTTATGGCCCATATATACAGTATTATATTCGTACTAGCAAAAACAAAAATGGTTTGAAACCTTTTATTAGTCCAGGTCCAGGATTTTTCAAACCTTTTTCTCAAATTATAAAAAAAGACTTTCAGCTACACTTGTTGTGAGACCACAAAAAATTATACAAATATGCGCAAACAGCTATTTGAAATTCCACCACTTATATTACATTCACATTGAGCCATAAACTTGAGTTGATTGACAACATCAATATGAATTAACTCAAAAAATGTGCCTTCAACTCGAGTTTATGACCCAATGTGAACGCAGTCTTATTCACTTATTTTAGCAATGTTCAAGTGTCGATGGCGCGCTCGCAGTGGGTTGAGCGCTGTGATATTCGCAATGCCTTTGATTATTCTAGCACTGTTCAGTCTCAGTTGGTTCCAAATGAAAGCAGAAAATTAGGAACAAACACAAAAAGACCTTACAGAAATAATATATATGATATATTATGGCCATGTACAACAGTATCGTATCGTAATTTCTAACCGTAACAGTGCAAATAATTGTTACAAATTGCTACAAATTATCACGATTTTTCCAAAATTGCGTTCATCCTTTTCCAGGTAACTTGCAAGGGAGAGGAAATTGAAAGGGCAAAATAGCATTTAATTTCAAGATAAAAAAAATTTAAGAAAGCTTGTTAAAGTGATCATTTAAAGTTGGAGAATGAAAAAGCAGAAAATACAGTTTGATATATATCAGAACAAGTCTAATATGTTATATGTCAAAATTGACTGACTAGGTACTAGTAGGCAGGTACTTCAGAATGGCGTCTCGTTAATTTTAAACGCTCACGAACGCTTGTTTGCTATTGGAAATGGTTGATACTTGGGATATATTGGGTGCGTTCACTGAAATCATAATACCAAATTACGATAGCATCTATACGTTCGTTGTGCACATCTGGTACTTTGGTAGGCAATGTTCACGAAGTTGTCAAAACTACTTAGGTCTAACCGAGTCCAATAGCGCCATCCATAGAAAAGATGTACATACTTACATATGTAAATTAAGCTATTATTGGCAAATTTTTTAATACATTGGCAAAACTATGTCACACCTCAGATATTTATGACAATTTACTAATACCTTGTTCTAATTTTTGTTTGTTTTTTTGTTCAATGTAAATACTTTTCCTGTAAACCTAAAACTTTATTCTATTTTTTTATTTACAGTGTGATGAGGATCCTCCACATGCTTTCTCACAAGTGTTCGTTTTGAGGCCACTCGGCGGTACATTCTTCTGTGCACATGACATTTTCCGTTTGAATATACACGACACAGCCTAATTATATTAACATTTTGATTACATTTATAAATAATTATATAAATATTAAAAGAAAATAAAATAACATTTTATGAGTGACTGTAATAACGATAAAACATTGTAGCATTCTTTTCAAGTACATATGCACATTAGTGTATGTACCTATTTGGTTTTAAGCAAGAATTAGTGGTGACTTATCCATAACGCCCTAGACGTAAACACACTATATAACTGCTGAGTGGAAGATCACTCTTTATTGTTTAACGATTGAAAACCAACCTTTGTTGTTGTATCAGTACCCCAGAGTTTGGTAAAATACCGACAAAAAAACTCAACAAAATGCTAAAATAGGGCGTTATTAAAAAAATTCTATGATGCGGCATACTTCAAATCTGATATGCATTTATCATTTTTCAATAGTCTGCTGCGATTGGGTGAACTTCCTCCACTCGTCCGTCGATATATTACCATCAATTATTGGTGCGTTAACCCAAAAAGACTTTCTAGCGAATTACATACATAAATATAAAATTACCAAAGTATTAATAAAAGCTCCAAAACGAATTGAAATTCGCCAATACAGTAATCAACAGATTATTGATACGGCAGAATCCAGTAGATGTGGGAACAATATATGTCACGCCATTCACATTTTGCTCGGACATTAACAAAATTTGAATTGTAGCCATGACACCGGAAAGTAAAAAAAAATATTTATACATTTTTCAGGGTAGACTACTCACCACTGTAATGCCTTTTAAAAAAAGTTCCTACCAATTTCTCTATTCACTGAAAATGTTATTTGAATAAATGTGACTAAAAAGACCTTATACTTTTGTGCACTTAAACGCAGATTTTAAAGTTTGATGCAGGCCTGTTAAATTCCCATTAGAATCAATTATGATTATTTTAATTGTTTTCAAAAATCCCAATTAGTAATTTTAAAATACCATTGAAAAATAAGTAATACAACACTTTTTTGATTACTTTTTATTTTTTTATTATTATTTTTGATGTTTTGTAAATCATTTTTGATTGTTTTACGGTATGTGATTATGTTTGCCTGCAACAATACCAAAGAAATAATCAAAAACAATAAAAAATACTAAAAGATTTTTTTTATTGTTTTTGATTTTTTTGATAATCATAAAAAATCGTGATTCTTTTTTGATTGTTTTTTTTTTTTAATAATCATTAAAACCCGAAAACAATGGCTTAGCAGGCTTTCCAAAAAACAATCAATCAAACCGGTAATCATTACTCACCAGGCCTAGTTTAATGTTATAAGCTTTCATTTTTATTACAAACTAGATTGATATTACCTTTTGGGAGATATTTACAAACAATTAAGGGTGACACTATCTTGTGGTCATGGTATTTTAAAAATTTTGCCTCATATAATAGTAACAGTTTACATGGTTGCATAAGTTTGGTTGGATCAGATGTTTTATATGGATATGTTTGCGTCACCTCTAACTAAGCTCTTGTCTCTGGTAACAATAAGGCATCATATTACGTGGAAGTGTTCCCATTTTAAGCTTTTTTTTGTTGCTGCAGAACTTGTAAAATATTTCCAATTCAATGACGAAAAAAAAGTAGTGAATAAAATTAAAGTAGAAAAATTTACATGGGATGGACATTTTTGACATATATGAGGGGAATATTTTTCGGGTTCTCGCTTGCAGGTCTTACATTACAAAGAACCTGTACCAAACGGTAGCAAAGTACCTTAAAATAGGCGTTTTTGACGGATATTCGGTAAATATAATTTCAGGGGCCGGAGCTGCGTTATTGTGCAGTGAAAAGTACACATATGCATCTATTCACCACGATTATCGATTGTGTTAACTTCAGAATTTCAAAAAACTCAAACATTTACTTTGGTACAAATTTAATCGTTTTAAGTTATGAAAATGAAAATGGGTATCTTTAATGGGGGTGTTCGCGCCTTGCACACACCAGCGCCACCCCAAACCGTCGACTCGTAGGTGCATACACCCTCCTCCTCCAAGCGGGGGAGGAGCCTCCTCGTGGTGATACCTGGTAACGCTACGGCGGCTAATTCGAGCGGCGACCTTTTCACCCTCCATAACCCCACCCCCGTTCCCCGTTCCCTTCCTTGTAAGGGCCGATGATCAACCTGGCTAGGGGCCCTTAAATAGCCCAGTCGCGAACGGAGTGCTTCGGACACCGGGCGACCTCCGATTCTATTTAGCCTTACCCGGGTAATGCGGATCTCTGCCCGGGTGGACCGTCCCCTTCTCCGCCACTCGTGGGTCCCAAATATGGAGAAAAATAATAATAAAAATGAAAACAAAAGCAAGGAGTCTGACTCTCCTAATAAAAAGTCAGCAGGAGCTCGCTCCGCTAAGATGGTCACGGGGAAACCGGACCGAAACAAAAATTCGAAAGCCGAGAGGACACCCCGGCGATTCAGTGCTGCAGCGGCAGCTAGACGGGATAGGGCTGAGTGCAAAACCGGTCCGAGTAGTCCGATGACCGGTGCCTCTTCCAGGGGTGCCGATCGGGAGGCCAGCAACGCGGCTACCACCAATCCTGTAGCTTCCACCAGTGGCCTTGCCATTCAGCGCAAAGCGTCTGGCGAGTCCGTGGCTGGGGGCTCCAAGGGTGAGGGAGGTGCTAGCGATAGGGCCAAGGACTCGATGCCTAGGCAAACCACAAAGGCCAGCCACCAGGATAAGCGGTCTGCAGCCCGGATTCTCTACAGAAACGCGACCTCACCGACAAGGGAGGAAGATGTTTCGGCGGAGGTTTGGGCGAAGCTCCAGCGAGACCTGGCGTGGGCTCGGCGGGTAGTGCCGGACTTTAAACTGGAGTTCCAGCCTGTATAAGTGCAAAAGTTGCCCATCTTTCCTTATTGTATTATTTACGAACATCCGACCAAAGTTATTATACCATTTCATAGAAATTTTATGATGTAAGACTATATTCCTTTAAAGCGTTCGTTAACCATTTTTATTAAGTTTTTAAAACTAATAAATAGTTTTTGAGTTTCGTATAACTACTAAATTTTATTCAAGTTATATATGCCAAAGCTCATTATATATTGCTATTAATTTTTTTATTTCGAATGGTTTCAATCGCATCAATTACATCCAGAAGTGTACCTTGGCTAACGCAGTAATCAGCTATATTTAAGCGTCGTTTATTTTTCTCCATTGATCCATATAAAAAGGAGTAACTAACAATAGGAACTGGCAAGTAAAATTTGAAGCAATTGTCAATTCGCACTCTAATAAAGAGAAGAGCAAAATTAATATTTCAACTACATTAGTGGGGAGAACATTGCGGTGCATAAAAATGTGGTTTATTATTGATATTAGAAAAAACACAAAGCTTTATAATACATCGATGATTGGAATTGTATGTTTAAAAAGATTATTTGCAAATTGTGTGCGTTGATGCGAGCATTTAAACTTCTGAATCAATCAAAAATACAACAATACAAGGTGGCGCAAAAGTAATCCTCCTATCAGAAAATGCTATAAATTTTGCGATTGGCCCCTAAAGTCAGTTCTGTTTTGACATTTGTGTAGTAAACACATGCGAAATACACGTTAATAAACAATGTTACTCTACACTGCTCCAGAACGCGGAATATTGCTGACTATTTATTTGACCAATAATCGATCGGTGAAAAACGGTTATTGCGCAAAAGTAATCCTCCTATCAGAAAATGCTATAAATTTTGCGATTGGCCCCTAAAGTCAGTTCTGTTTTGACATTTGTGTAGTAAACACATGCGAAATACACGTTAATAAACAATGTTACTCTACACTGCTCCAGAACGCGGAATATTGCTGACTATTTATTTGACCAATAATCGGTCGGGGCCAAACGGTTACTGTGAATGGTGAGCGCTACAGAGCAATGATCAACGAGTTCTTTTTGCCGCAACTTGATGAATTGGGATTGGAAAACATGTGGTTCCAACAAGACGGTGCAACAGCACACACTGCACGTGCCACAACCGATATGCTGAACATCGGAAGCTTACTTTTGCGCCACCTTGTAGTTAGTATAGATATCAACAACTATCTACCTAATTGACTAGCTTAGCTGAAGAATTTATTCCAAAACTTCAGCTAAAATTTCTCATAAATACCTACGACTAGCAATATGTGAAATAACATGTCACATGTTTTCGGAACCCAAAGGAGGTTATTTCACAAATACCCGATCCGAAAAAATATCATACTCTCAGTTGTCCTTTTTCCGGAACCACCGAACGTCGCTTTTAAACAACATGGAAAAGTGTTTTGAAGGAAAGCAAGGCCCGAGGTTTTTAGTATTTTCGAAATTGAGATGCAAAGAGAAAAGAATTTACCCCAGTTTTTCAATCAAGATTTTTTACTTTCACCACAGTAGGTGAGAGACAGCCGTTAATGCGGGAAGTTGATTTATTTGATATATAAGAAATATTTATCGCACATTATTTGTATTTTTGGAAATAATAAAAAGAAACCCTTGGCACTTCTAAAGCCAAGTCAAGCCTATGCTATATAAGTATAGCAGAAGCTTGAGTCTCAAACTCAATGTTTACCTAACATGAGGGCATAAATTTAAAAAAAACTTGTTCTGATACTAATGTGTATTTATTGGTGTATGTAGAGAATATCACACTTAACTGTAATTCAGAATCCTCATGCAAAAAAGTTACAAAACGCACTAAATTTTCGGAATCCTTGTATAAACTGTAAAAAGAGATTATGATATATATTGTCAATAAAATAGCATAACGACGGCTGCGTGGAAGTACGTCCTATATTTGGCGGAAATTCCGAGACAGTGCCCTCTTAAAACAAATTCGACAAACTGGCGCTGTGAACAAAGAACGAGAACGCGACGAATGGTGGAAAGTTTAGTTCAATTGTTATATTTTATATTATTTATACGTTTTTGCGGGTAGGTGATTCACCACTGCGGTCCTCCACTGAACTCTGAGATATGATGTTTTGAAAACTAATTCAAAAATATTACGTTATCAACCGTTTTGCTGATGTACAATCTCTAATAGGGTATTCCTCCATTCAACCATCGATATATATACAGGAGTGGACATATTGACATTCAAATTTCTTCAAAATAAAGTCAATTCACATTTTGTCCATTAATACTGTAAGATCGGTTCTTATTATTTTTGTAAAATATTTATTTAAAAATTTTTATTTTATGACTAGCAGACGTTGTCCTGCCTTAAATTTAATATGCCTACATTTAACAAATTGTGATCTTTTCTCTCCCCACTTGGCGCTTTTTCTTGATTTATCCTTATATCTTTCTTTTCATTTCTACTTTTTCTTTTCCCCCACCCCCATATACTGTTACTCTTTTTTACCCTCTTCATTTCCCTCCAACACCTCTTCATTTCAAATCTCTATTCCCACTCCCTTTCTTCTCCCATTTCCTCTGCGGGTACTGATATGTACATAGTTTATAGATATAGCAAACAAACTCTTTTTTGATCCTGGTACCGCTTTTTATTTCGAAGGTTTTTTTTTTTATATATATAGAGCACGTATCATAATATCATTAACTTGAACCAAATAAATTCCAAGCTATACCGAATTGCTACTTTAAATAGCTTCGGGACTTGGGGCCTGTGTCGTCCCCAGCGAACTCTTGAGCCCACTTTTAAAGTTTCATTGAGATCAACAATAAACTTTGTACATGAATAAAGTACAAACACAAAAATGTGGGCGTGGCACCGCCAACTTTTCCAAAATTATGTAAATCTTGAGTAAAGGACACATGTGTCCAAATACCATTAACTGTGTACCAAACTTCGTTTTAATATCTCTACAAGTAAAAATTTGTGTGCACAGACGGACGGACACCGCTCAATAGATCTTTCTATTCCTCCTAAGAATCTATAGCTATATCGATTCCTTTATACCGTGAACTGTGAATTGAGTATGAATTAAATGTCCACTACTATATGCAGATACATATGTGTCTATTACGTACTTTTCTTTTGCTTCATCCGCTGTTGTACCATCAATTCTCAATTTTATGTACAAATAAAAACCCTTCGTATATCTACTTCGAAGATATTGTATATTACCATATGCCCACATGTCGCCTTCATTATAAATTAATAAACGATCAGATAATGCTTCCAATTCAATTTCGTCCGTGGTTGTGATAAGAAGAGTTTTACCCATATAACGTTTATAGCGTAAAACATTCCATATTTCACGACAAGTTTTTGGGTCAAGTCCACGTGTTGGTTCGTCTAATATGATAACAGTGGGATCGGCAATTAGAGCCAGAGCAATGTTAACTTTGCGACGCCGATCAACGCTCAGTGACTGTATTGGTTTGTCCATATAACTTCCCATTGTAAATGCACTGGAAAGATCACGTAAAACTGGTCTAATATCTTTGTATTGAATGCCTCGTAACATGCAAAAGAAACGTAAAATCTCTCTTGGTGTAAAGGTGTTCCAAAGGCCATGATCCTGTGGTACATATGATAATTTTTTAAATGTTTTCTCTGGTTCGTATTTTAGTTCGGTTCCATCGACGAAGACATCACCAAAGGCAAATGTATTTTCACCAAGAATTTGGCCAACGAAATACGATTTGTTGCTGTGACGGGAGCCGTATATGGCTATACATTGACCGCTGAAAATTTTCCACTAAATTATAATTTGAGTATTTGAATGAATAATTAGAGATGTGCAAGTGACTTAATATTAATCCCGACATCACGGACCTTAGCTACAATATCGACCTGCTGCAAACATTTTCGTAGATAGAAAAGTTTAGCGCGTCGTCGAAAAGAAGCGCTCATATGGCTTAAGTTGGTTACTAATCAGCCACGGACTAAAAGCCGTACCCACAACTAGACCCCGTAAATATTTAATTTAGTGAATGGTGGCGGAACTGTTAGATGCATCCTATTCGGAAAACGAAAGTGAATTAAATATTAAGTATCTCGGCTATACTTAGTAAGTATAATTAAAAGAAAGATGGGATATAATTCAAAGGAGCTATGCTGATGGCTGCTTGACAATGGCGGCAATTACGAAAATTATAACATTCAGGTTTTTACACTTCGAAATTTTCTTCTAAGCGAATTAGTCCATATGGTAAGCTAGGACGCCTGATGCAACACCGCTCTCAAAAACACCGAGGGAGTGGAGCTCAAATGTTTAACGCCAAAGAACACATCAATGCCCTAACAAGCATTTTCGGATAGGCTGAGACTGTTCAGAAAACATGTGTTAAATGAAAAACAGAACGGTTCTATGTTTCAACTAAATGAGTTCATGCCAATTACATTATTTTTCGCGGTTGACGGTGGGTAGCGCTAAAACAAATAATTATTAAGTGTTTTTTTCACATACGGTTCGGCTAGAAATGAAATAGTTTTCAATGTGTCCCCTTTCTTCGGTATTTTATATTCAAGTTGATCAATCATAAACCGCTTCTTAAGGCTGCTTTGCAAATCTTGGTGAGCTACAAGTTGCTTTAACTGCATTACATCTCGATCGTCGTAAGAATGTGTAGCGGACCGTAGAGTTTTTACACTGCAAAAAAAATTAAAATTCATAATATGCTATCATTCTCTATCACAATAACAGAAACCGCAATCTTTTTTAACCGAGTTACAAAACAGCAAACGGTTGAGTAATGAAATGCATGTGAAACAAGTAAGGAAAGCGCGGTCTTAGGCTGTGTGAAGGCTTTATATCGTTCGTGGAAATGCATTATTTACAAAAAGTATAAACTGTGCAAAATTTTATGGTCCTACCCCGTTAATTGAAATATACACCGCCCAAACCCCGTTTATGAAGAAAATGAGTTGTATGAGAGATATACGATATATTGGTCCAATCTTAATACTTCTAACTATACACAGCAGGTGCAAAAATTTTGTGTTCCTAGTTATGAAATTGCAAAAGTAATAGGCCAAAACCCGTTTATCGGAACAATCGATTGTATGGGAGCTATGCATTGTATTAGTCCGGTCTTGTTGGTTCTGACAAATGATTAATATATTACAAAATGGCGGCCACATACCGAATTTCAGCCAGATAACTCTAAAATTAATGGACCAGTTTGCGTTCAAACAGACAGACCAATCGACTCAGCTCATCGCCCTGATCATTTCGGTTACTATCCCACCCTCTTATCATACTTACAAACATCGGACCAAAGTTATAATACCATTTCTTTTTTTTTTTTTGGGTTTTGGTTTGAATGGCCAAGGTTCCTAGGAACCACACAAAGCCAGGTTATATTCCAAATGGGTTGTTGTTTCCTCCAAGTATATTAAAATTATTGTATTTTATGTATTTCAATAAATGTCTTGATGCAATTCCGCAGAATCAACATGCAAAATTTAATGGCATAGATTATACATCTATATTAGCCAGGTTATATTCGTTTTATAGCACTTTTTGCTTGTCAAAAATCATTTAACAATATACGTCCATATAATTATTATCCAAATAACATCAGGTCTTTAAATTGGCTTTTACACACAATCAAAGTTACAAATTTAATGGCATAGATTCTCCATCTATATTAGCCAGGTTATATTCGTTTTGTAGCACTTTTCGCTTGTCAAAAATCATTTCACAATATACGTCTATATAATAATAATCCAAAACACTTCTATATATGCAAAGTTATGTTTAAACAAATTTAAATTGTATTCCACACACAATCAAAATGAGACATTTAATGGCATAGATTTTACATCTGTATTAGCCAGGTTATACTCGTTTTATCATTATTCGTCTTTATTTGTGTTATTTATATTTTGTGCTCTTTTTTAAGAGTTAGATTCAATGGCAGACGTATCAGATACGTATCACAAGCCAGGTTATTGTCCAATTGTATTATTTTTTAATGCAAAAATTAGGTTATGTTAATAATTGTATTAAGATTTTTCATCTTCGTTTGGTAGCACTTTTTGAGATGTATTTTTCAAAGTATTTTAAATAATTCTTTATTTGTGTTGAAACATTATCTGATTTTAAAACGACACCAAAAAAAAAAATTTGGTTATATATATTCCACGCGGTTATGGAAGCGATCACCCCATATAATTTGTTCCGTTTGAAGATTCCCGTTTTTGGTGAGATCCGTTATCTCAGATATGCAGTTTTATCATAATTTTTTTTTTAAGTCGAAGTTTTATTAAAAAATATAGGATTGAAATTGAATTCTTATGTTGAGTTATTTAACTTGAGTAGTATAACGAAAATACTTTTGGGAGAAAGCAAAAAATATCCCTCAAGTCCAAAAATTACATCTCAACCAGAAGTACAGTCTGTTTTTTATTTGGTTGAGATGCAGGGATATTTTTGCCGACTCTACGCGACGACGTATAAAAGCGAAGACGATAATACCATTTCATGTTCATGAAAGGTTAAATTACAGCAACTATCAGTGTTGAACCAACTAGATAAAATATATAAAAGATGGTAAACTACTTGATTGTGAACGGCAATATTTCACAACTCGATTACAAAAGATTGCATTTGTTACCATACTCTCGTTTGGTAGAAAACCTCGTGCGTGCTCTTCTATTTTCTATGAGATATAGGGTAATAAATATAAATATTGCCGAAATTGACATAAAGCAGATTGGTGTTAAAATTCCTGGATAATCGAATTTGAAAATAGTTGTGACTGCAAATAGAAAAAAAAATTTTGTATTAATGCTGGAAAACAGCATGTTTCGATGATTTTTGGAAGAAACCCGATTTTTTTAAAAGCTAGTTTTGTAAGCTTTTCTGACTTTATAAACGCAGAAATACAAAACATCTGTGCCTTTAATTTCACCTTCACATACATAACTAATATACTGAACCTCTTATTTCTAGAAAAAATTCGCAGTTTGCGAAAAAATCGCAAATTTGTCCCTTACGATAATTTTGCTGTCAATGTTTTAGGTGTGTTTGAATAAATGCCCCTTACGATAATTGAAAAAAAAAAATATTTATGTGACAAATTCAAGTGATATTCCAATATATACTTGTTTTCCATACTATAGTTTCCAAGTTAAATTTCCGGCAGATAACATCAAAAGTCTAGATAGGTAAGAGTTTAACCTAATGTAGTACCCAGATGGAATTTGGGTCAGAGTGAGTCTTGTCTCCCTCTGAATAAATATTGTTGAGGTCCAGCCTGTGCAGCTTTGGTTGTGTTATGTGGTATAGGATCTTACGGAGACGTGTTCTTATCGACCGGGGGTAGCGCTGCCTCAAGCAATTGCTTATTGGGATGATGCGGTTTGCAGCAATTTAACAGGAACTGCGTGCTCATTTTTCGTCATGCTCTTTTACATTCATTATTTTTGCCTAGCTGTGTAAATGATGTTCCGGTGACATAAGAAGACATCCCGTAACAGTCCCGAGTGTGGTGTTCTGGCAGGTCTTCCAGTGTATGTCTCCTAGTACCGGCGACAATATCGGCGACGCGTTGCTTAGAACCGGTTGCGTGATTGCCTTGTGCTGCCAGCTAGTGACTTGAGGATTTTGTTGCGGCTTTGTACTTTAGTGGCAAACGAGGTGGCCAAAGATTTAGTCGGTGAAAATGTCAAGAAAGAGTCGGGAGCTAACTATTTATTATGGAGCACAGCTCATCCACGGAAAGACCCCTTAGGGTAGAAGAGGGAGCCTCGGAATCATAGTATATTTCTACTAGTAGCACAACTTACTCCGAATCTGCACACACATACAAACCACACAGGGACGTTGTATGCAATAATAAAACAATCAAATTTAAATACTGCAATATTGAACGTGAAGGAATAAAACACCCAAATTATTGAATATAAAGCAGTTATAACACCTTATGAGTGCCTACAGAATTTACATTTCAGTTTAAATTGAAATGTGTGGTTGTTGTTTTACTTTAAACAACTCTGAACGCGACTTCCTTCATTCCACTCTCTCCGAGTACCTTCATCCACTACCTTCCACTCCGATTCGCAAAAGAAGATGCCAAACTAGTAGGGGTAAACAATGCTCGGAATGTAGTAATTAAAGAGAGGTGAGGATCGGATACCACCATGTTGCACCCCTTGGATTGATTGACTGTGTCAATCTCTTCTGACAGGTCAAACAAAAATAACAATATATATGTTATAAAAAACCCCGAAACAATTTACTTTAGAGCTCAATGTTCCCTATTATTTTTATTTATATATTTTTTTATTTTTGAGCTTTTTTTAAGTTAAAATATGTGGCAAAATACCCATATTAGCATCTTTTTTAGTTCCAAAAAGGTGGCAACCTTCTAAAATATTCTCAGTGGCAGCACCTGGTACCAAACCAAACCAAGCCTATTTATAAAATTAGTTGGACTATAAGTCAACTTTGCACGTCCTTTCCAGCCAACGACACAAACAAACATTAACATTAAGCACGCAATCCCTTAACATTCTACTTTAACGTTGAGCAAGATTTTTGGCACAACCATATGGATTTCAGCTTTATTTTACCAGGCGATGCGCTGACTGATGTAGAACAAATTTGCATCAAAAAGTAAATTTCGAAAAAATGTCCGTTACGATAATTTCGCGCAAAGGGGTCGATATCATGAATGGGTTCAATTTACACTTTGAATTAAAAAAACGGTTATAAACTTCATTCTCGTGCTAATGATCAAGCCATTTGTGCTACTGTTTAAAATTCTTGAGTTTTATTAGTCATGATAATAGAAAAAGTAAATCAAAAAACTAAACGATGTTACGTACGGCACCGGTATATGGTTATGGGAGAAATAAATTCTGTAGCCATTGTAAGAATAATGTATCAAACCTGCAATCCTAATATGCAAATGGTATTTTGTTAATTTTTTCGTTAAAGAAATTCTGATCCCGTATGACTCAGAAGTAGTCCGAAGCAGTCAGAATTTACTAGAAATCCGTCCCTTACTCGATTCTCAGACTAAAAAACATAGTGAGTGCATTCCAATGGTGGTGGTCCAAATACAGATAAAAAATTTACATATAAATGCGAACACAATGTTGTGAGCATGATATTTTTCTGGATTAATTTCGGATCGGTATAGAAGTTCTGTTCGTTTTTTTTTTTTTTAATTAATTGTTTTGACAGCTAGCCCTTATTGCCTGTTAGCACAAAGAAACATATGTACAGCTGTGTTCAAAATAATAGTGGTGAAACTAAAATGGATATCGTTCCACGAAATAAGAAGCGCTGATTTTAATAATTTTTATTTAAAGTACATATAACGAATTCCATAACGCATAAACAAAAACTTATTTTGTATGGAAGAAAATACTCAATATTCTCGACGAAAAAAATTCGAAAAAATCAGGGAAATTTTTGAGCGAGTTCTAACTTGGAAAATGTTGTACTTAAATTGATTGGTCTACAAAACTGCGTACTCAAAAATTTTCTAGAGATTCTGCCAAAAATATGTAAGATTTTGATGCCAATGTTTTAAAGTTTAATTAACTTTCCTACGCTATGTGGTTTCTGTTATGGAATTCGCTATATTTTAAATGAAAATTAATAAAAACACAGCTTCTTATTTCGTCGAACGATATCCAATTTCATTTTACTACTATTATTGTGAGCATAACTGCATATGCATATATATACGCCTGATCCACATTATTCCGGTGAGTTTTTGATCGTGATAATTACAAATAAATAAGGTCCTCTCTCGGTCGGTCAAAGTTAACGGTCTTAGGGCCGCTTTCATAAAAGCCGGTTACCGATAACCGGAGTTGAATGACGTATTTTGTACGGTTAGCCTTTATGAAAGTGGCCCTTAACAAAAAAATGTTTGCTGACTGCTTTTGGTAAATTTATCAAGCGATCAGCTGTTATGCATTTTAAATTCAGTTCTATTCTAATTTATGGTGACGTTGACAGAATTAGAATATTTTTCTAGAAATCAATCCAGTAAGATAAGTATAGAATTCGACCTATTATTAGCTCCCCCTGCTGGTAAGGGGCTTTAAATATGCCCGAGGTAGGCATATCGGTCGTAAAAGGCGACTAATATGCCAAAAGGTAATGACGTGGAACTCGATGGTTGATCTATGGATATGATGCCTCTCACCTCTCATTACCCATCTCTCCTTCCTTACGGAAGAAGGGGCGACATGACCTAGAAGTTTCCACTGGTCATACCAAATCGCTACCACGTTTTTTTGTCGTTACAACAACAACAACAGCCTATAATTAGCTATAAGGTACTAAGATTCTAACAGCAACTGTATATACATACATATCATGACGTATATGTAAGTTTAATGTGGTATTTCCTCGCCGTCTAGAAGCAGAAGGAAATATCAAATTCGTAATTTATTTTTATCATACTTACGACAACATCGCGGCAGAGTATTGCACATGTCATTTTTATCACAACTTTCATCCTCTTTACATGCTTCATCACAATAAAGTTCTTCCTTAGTTTGTGTGTATATATTGCTTATTCCTTCCATTAGTGAAAATGTGGGAAATATGGACCACATGTAGAAAATAATTTGGTTTTTTTCGAAAATCTCGAAAAACAATAAGTATGAAAATATGCCTATAAAATAATTGAGTTTTATTTTTTATTATTATAAGTATGTATGTATTAGAACTTTCGATATGCGAAGAAATCTTGGCCGATTATCGACATTCTCGTGTATCGGAAAACTCTCCAAAGTCTCGAGCTCCTCAGTTATCACTTCTATCTTGTACAAATTTCATTAATGTAAACTAATGTAGTATTTAAAAATTTTGCACATTTTCACTTTGGTATGAAAAATATTTTCGGTTTGGTAATGGGCCAAGCATACCTCAAATTACTTAAGTGAACAGCGATACACGAAATTATATCGAAAACTCTATTTCTTGATTATCGAAATACTCGATGATGTGCGAGTAAAAATTTTAACTCCTAGTATGAACAAAATATCAATTTTTACCCGTTATAATTTGAATTAAAAGTGCTATTAAAAATGCAGCCCACATTGACCAGTAAAAGTACAAGGAGAGAATATAGATTAGACCCAGTCCAGGGATGCCATAGATATTCATTAATAACATTGCAACTATAAAGAGTATGTTCTTTAGTTTACTTAAACTTTTTGTTAAAAATTAGCTGATTGAAACTTACATAATTTGTCTGAAAACGAATAACCTTCCATCGGTGATAAGGCGAGGATGATTGTGTAAACGATGGTATAACAGAAGAACGTTATAATATCCCATATAAAGTTAACAAACCAATAACGTGTCATACTGACTCCAGCTAACTTTTGTAATGTCAGCAAATGATATTTACGCTCCTCTACGAGTGGAATAATAAAGCAAGCAACAGAGATCGGTATAGCAATACCTAAGACCATTGGTAACAACAATTGAGTCTTCTCTGGGTCGACTAGTTGCAGTTCGGCAGGTTCTGGGCTATTGCTGATATAGTGAATGGCACTAGCATCAGGTACTATGCGACTAGAGAAATAGAAAGGTTTTATTGTTATACATTTAGGTAACAAATGTTATTTTAACGATTAATTAGTCGTTTAATCGAGTTCCGTTATTTTCCATGGCGGACGGAACTGGAATTCTGTTAAAATTCCACACTGAAGCTTTCTAGAGCACGTCTTGATGGTGTATCATAACATAATTCAAGGACGTCAAAATAGGAACTAAAAAAAACGTTGAACAATAAAAAGATCCAACAGCGAATGTAAGTTGTCGCTATCAAATTGCTGGTAGCTAATTCACTTCTGAGCCTGACCGTAAAATGCCTAAATACGGTATGTTCTAAATCCGATTCCGAATGACTGTTGCGTTGATCGCAAAGAACATTGAATAAGAATAAATTGCGAGTAAAGCCCAATAATTGGTTCCGTTATCGTATCGCTATAGTTGTATCCTTAATGAAATGCAGTCCGTCGGTAAATTTACTTTATGGATAGTGAATTACGATGTAGCACCCCTAATCGATTGCATTGTTTCTCATAAGGTTTGTTGAATCAGCTGTTTTATAAGGTTACCGATATCGTACCAATAACTTGGTTTTAAGATCGTTTTACTCTAGGAAATTGTTGCATACAATTTTTTTTGAAAGCAATTGTGAAACAAAAAACGGTATACAAGGGAGTGGGAAAGAGATATGAAGAAAAACTTGAAAGGACTTGAAGGTACTTGTCGCGGCAGACTTATGCGCCAAGCAGATACAGTACTTCACCGTTGACGTATCCGTCATACGTCAAAACTTAGAGCGAAATCTACTTTGCCGTATCCGTCGAATCTGTTGTTACGCACACAACCACTCGCATTCTACTCAGCTGTCAGTCTTTTCAACATATTGTCGTATTGTATCTGCTTAGCACCTTAATTCTTATAGGGGCACGCGACTGGTACACGGAGTGAACTGAGAATTTTTAAGTATTAGTACACTCGGCGGTCTTTGTCACACCTACTTGCATTCGACTGACGTCGTGTCTCTGCCGGCGTTGATTGGCTAAAATCTAAAATTTTGCATTTTTGAGGGTAGTAACATTGTGCGCCGCTAGGCAATAGCGCCGTCAGCGCAAGCGAAAGTTATTGCTCTGGAACAATCTTCTGGTGAAATTCTTATGAAGGAACAAATTGTATTATTATTTTATATATATAATTTATTTCTATTTTACAGTCCACTCGGCATACCAGTCCCGTGCCCCTATTATGGTTGATTCCTTTTCTTATTTAATTCTCTTTGGCTGAACCTTTTCCATGTTCTACGTTCTTTGGAACCAGGCTTAAACAGCATCTAGTTTTATCATTCGTTAAAGGAGTTCGGTTTGTACCGGATGCGTAGCCATATTGAACGCACTGCCAACCGCAATCTTGTCAGTTAAGTTTCACAGATAACATAACACACTTGTTTTGTTGCGCAATTTGCATACATACATACATATGTATGAATGCTAATAACTTACTCAAGATAGAGGTTATGCATTAAATTAACAACAAGTGGCGCCGAATGAAATATACGTTGATTAATCCATAATGTGAAGTTTTTATCAGCACCAATTTCTACGCCTCCGAATTTATTAGTCACAATTCTTGAGCTTTCTAAGTATTGCTCATACGTCATGTTCAAACAACCAAAAGAGTTTTGATCAAACATCATTGAGTTATCACCCTTAAAATTACTTCTTTTAACGCTATTGATAGAAACAACATTACAATTTGCGTATTCTGTTAAATTTAGCTTTTCAACAAAACCCAAACGTATGGGATTATCTTTCATTCGCGGTAATTGTAAATTATATTTAGCCACTGTGGCTGTTAAAATTATGAAAATTATTGATACCGCTATAGCTATTAGTGGAAAGTAATTTGGTGCCTGATGTATAAGCTTTTTATTTAGTAAAGCGTATGTTTGTTGTTTGCCAAGGTCTGCTGGAGAAACAAGCGCATACTGAAGTTTTTCTGAAAGTAAAAAGTAAAATTAATTCAATTAAATTCTAAATTTTTAAAATAATACATACTATCATCTTTTATAACTTGTTTGGTATTTGGGGTACTCAATGTCATATAAACTTCAATTAGCTCGCTACTAATTGCTCGCATATCAATTATGCCCAATCTCTTTTGTTCCTTCTCTAAATGTATCAACATGTTTTGAAGTTTCGGTCGCATCTCGATTGGTAGTTTATAGTATAACAGTTCGCCGATTTCATTTTCAGGCATTACTCCGGATATAAATCTATTAATCAGTCCAGTTACATCTTCTATAGATGTTGTTGCTGACTTGACTATAATCTAAGGTATTCAAAGAGATCATTGTTTTCATTATTTTTGAAAAAAGGAAATTATTATTAACATACAATCGTAATTCAAAAAAGTTAAAAATACTATTACTGCAATAGTATTACGGTCATTGTAAGACTTTACCTGTACAATGGGTACATTAGTGAATTTACCGAAAGTGGAAAAGAAATTGGATTTTCCAAATTAATTTATCGGGATTGAAAGTGAAAATATTAACAAGTTTTCAGGGCCATATTGAGCGCACAACTATGTTAAATATGCTTATCTATCTATTTACTATCCGCTACAATTGCACTTATCACAAGTGTGCACCTTTGGGACAGAACAGTGTGTCAATTTTGGTAAAAAATTTATATTAATAGCTGTGTTCGGCGAGGATACAATTTTTTAAACTCTATATAATTTTTACTGACAAGTGCTCGGCGACACAAAACATTTTCCGAGAGAGAGCGCATTTTGACATTTCATTGCGAGAGAGAGTTGCAAGTTTCTGCTGGGGAAATATCACCCAGTAAAACTTGCAAGTGACAAACAGCTGATCGTGATATGGGAAAGCAACAACAAAAACTTAAAAACTTGAGTTATTAACCAATGAAAAAACCAACAGCGGTTTTGCATGGAAGTTTTTACAAATTCCAGTTCGACGAAAACTTTTTAACAACGAAGCTATTTTGCGTTTCGAGAGAGTTTTAAGTCATTCTCACTTTATTGACCCTTTGCAAGTTTTGACGCCGAACACAGTTAACGTGTCGAGAGGACTTGTACTTCAATTGTCATGCGCCAAGCAGATACAGCACGTCCCCGTCGACGTATCCGTCATACGTCAAAATTTGGATCAAAATCTACTTTGCCGTACCCGTCGAATCTGTTGTTACGCACACAAACACTCGCATTCTACTTTGCTGCCAGTTTTTTCAACGTATCGCCGTATTGTACCTGCTTGGCGCATTAGTTGTGACTGCCGCTTTAAACACTATGGGAACAGTTGGAATTGAGCTACACACATCCACGATGCACATTATTTGAGAATTATAGGTGAATTCTAGTCACTAATAGAGACATTTTGTGGTTAATTTAAATTTTGATACAATTTGGTATTCAGTAAGCGGTCTCACATATCTATCTGAAAAAAGACTCACTAAATTGTTAGCTGGTTCTAGGCATGTCACAAACAGTACAATATTTGGTTAAAAATTAAAGAAATTAAAAAAATAATAAATTTTAAGTGCAGAAACATTTATATATTTAAAAAAATATATATAATTAATTAACAAAAATAAAATAAAAAATAATAAATTGTCCGCGATCCTGCATCGCTCACTTTGTACTCAAGATACTTATTACCTGCGCTATTGGGATATTTATGCAAGCGCTGTCAAATGCTGTACTTAAGATGTATGCAAATGTGTTTTCACCACATATCATTTGTGAACTTTTTGTGATATTCTCTTACAGAATACCGAAATCATCTCAAGTCACAATAATTGTCTCCAATGGAAAATTTCAAATTTAGTGACTTGAGATGAGACAGATTTACAGAATACAGCCATTAGTCTTACCAAATCAGTGCCAATACCAAATTTTATTCTGAGAAAGAATGGCGTGCCATATGCTAAAAGAGCACCTTCTCCCATAATCCCAACACGATCGCCAACAGCATCAGCCTCCGCTACATCGAATGTGGTCATGACAATAGCTCGACCATTTTTCTCTTTATGCAATATGCGCCAGAACAAACGCTGATCTTTACCGATCATATGGAGTGTAGGTTCGTCAAGTAGTACAATTTTTGTTCCACCCGCCAATGTACAACACAAGCTTAATAAACGTTTTTGACTAAAATCCAAATTTTTCACCATTATGCTTCGCTCAATTCCTGCGGGTTTAATGTATGCTAAAAATTTATCCAATTCCATATTTATTCTTTGATTATCATATTCAGGTAATTTCACATTCAAATAATAAACAACTGTCTCTTCGGCAGTCAATAAATCAAATAATATATTATTGGACATGCAGACATCAATCTGATTACGATATTTATTCCAATGTTCATACAAATCTTTGCCATCAATTTGTACATGACCAAGAACTGGATGCTGCCAGCCAGCTGCGATTTGAATAATTGTTGTTTTGCCAGAACAATGTGGCCCCAATATAACTGTAATTTCATTAGCATAAATACGCATTGTTATATTCTTAAGTCGAACACCTGCTGAATTCACTTTTGTGTGTATATTTTTTAGACGTAACATTTCGACGCTACTGAAATTTCCATACTCAAAATTCTCCCATCCTGTAGTTTTTACAAAAGTTTGGGTATCTTTCTTTTTATCCTTTGACAATTTCAATACTTTATTTGTTTTTGTTAGGCAACTGCCAGATCCAAATAGATTAAAGGTCAATGTTTTGATATAACTGCCCGGATAGAAATACTCAGCTACATAAATTAGGAGCCAATAAAATATGCAGCATACAATCATGCTAAGTATCGGATATAAGGATTCATTGCCGTTTTGTAATTCTCTCATTCCATAAGAAAATCCATTGTTAAAGAAACAAACAAAAGAAAGAAAGAGCAACGACGTCATACTTCTGTAATTGTCCACTAAAATCGAGTCTAGCGCAAATTTTATTAACCATACCACGGCTCCAAAGAGTACGGCATGATAGGCTTTGTTTGATACTGATACGAAAAATATTACAGAAATCAGAAGTGCCACATTATAAATCATAAGATAGAGAATAATCTGTACAGCAGATCCTGAAAATTTTCCATCAAAAGGTACCTAATGAAAAAAAGAATACCGTTAGTTCAATACAGCCCATCACAAGGTATGCTTGAACCAAGTGCCAATCTAGAGTTTGCTTAAGGTAAGAGCGCACATATCAACACCACGCGAAGCGACGCGAACCGACACAATGCTGATCAAATAGGCAACAGTTTGTAGCGTCGCGTTGCGTCGTGTCGCTAAGTGTATTCTTGCCTTTACCCTGTATTTTCTTGTTGGCTTCGATTTTGTGGCACCCGAGTTACATCTATTTTTTTGAAATCTAAATTAACTCGGTTTCTTTAGGGGTGACGTATAACGGTTATTACGGATCAGTTGGAACTAACCCTAGCCACACATTTCAGCCGACTTTGATCGGCCGACACTCCCGAAAAATACTCAATGTTCGTTTACATGTTTAAAATACATTTGACAAACTTAAACGATTCTTACCAATACCAAAATTATAACAAAAACATCGAGTAACAGCAAGTGGATGTAGGAAATAATACAATTTCCCATCCAATACTTCGCATATTTAAAACCATATCTCCAATGATGTGCTAAAATATTATCTTCACGCTCACGTCCATATCTCTGAAATAAGAGAAATCAAGTTAGCTAGGAAATATGAACTAAGAAATATTTTTCTCACCCATAGTAAATTTAGAAATGGTAAAAAAAATGCAAAGCTATATAAACCGATTGAGGAATATGATTGTTTTGTGCTGCTGCATACTTTCCAGCTTGTATGTTGTCGAAACGTCTTCACAGTAACATCCGCAAAACCCTCCTTTTTAAGTACTTCGCGCAACCAATGCAAATATATCTGATGCTGTAATTGCACAAATCCCTCTCGTATATATAAATCTCCTTTGTCTGTTTCGTTAGCATATATGCCATTACAGCGCATTGCCCACATATTTTCACTTTCACGATTTGTGTTTAGTGTGCGGAACTTACTAGGAAAATGTATGGAAATATTCAAGATTTTGGGTGATACTTCGTGTATTGTAACAGCTGCAAAATGTTTTTTGCTATCAAATCTGTTTATCATTGCAGTTTGATTTTTATATTCCTTTGATTCAGTCAATGGTTTCATTTCGAGTTTCTTGAAATTTATATGTGAGTCATCTTCATCGATTACGCTATATAGAAGCTGTGTTTGCATAGATATTCCAGTATCAGTGGGTATAGACCTGTTTAAAAATATTCACATAGTGTTAACTCTTTCTTATTTTGAATTACCATTATTTATTAGGTCAATCTATCGCCCGACCAAAAGTTGGATTTGTTTAAATAAGTTTGATCGGTAGTGTGAATCGGCTATGATTGGCTAAGCAATCCCTGCAAATAATAGTTGCATTCCAATCAGCTATCCAGATCAGTACGAACAAGGCGAATTCAGTACAAGGTGGCATTATCCAGTCAGCTGATAGCTACTTTTTCCTCGAATTTTGACACTACAAATCTCACCGCAGTACGATTTTGACATTAGACCTATGCATTACAAAAACAAAATACATGGAAAATGTATGTTCGTATGTTTTTAATTCGCCTTGCTTCCACCTTGTATTGCATTCGCCTTGAGTACGAGTATCACGATCAAGATCTCACGGGGACGATACGGATCAGTTGTATGTGTATATATGCGTGTTTATATATCTATAGCAAATAAGGGTTGGGTGTCAAAAAATCTACTACAAAAAACTAAACGAACAGAGCGAACGGATTCGAAATTGATCCAGATAAATATCAAGATCACAACGTTGTTGTTGCATTTTCTTCTATCTCGATCTGGAACACTCCTGATTGGAGCACGCCTAATGTAATCAGCACAGGCCCGTGCGCAGGGGGGGAGGGTTTGGGGGTTCAAACCTGGCCCCCCTATTGGGGATATTTCAGCATGAATTTATATTCCAAATGGTCAAATTCCATTCTAACTGATACTCCTTACAGCCTTAGATATGGTTCGAATTTTTTGGTGGGCATATGTATTCAAATTGTCATTTACGTTCGTGCATTCACTTGGATGTGTAAAGCGGTTTGAATTTGCCTTATTACTTATAACTGAACCGCAATGCGGCATTGTCTCTCCCTTTCGCACACATAAAAAACGAATTAAAAGCTTGTAATTACTACATAACAGCTATACTTATGTATTTAATACATATGTAAATACTCCTTTCTGTTTGTTTTTGTTCCCGCAATGCGTATTTAACCGGTTCGTTGTTGCGCGTATTCTATCATGTTATTAGAATGTTTGACAATTCTTTGCCGCACACTTCATTATCATTCGTTGACCAGAGAAAACTGGTGAGGCACATACTACGGTAAACTGAATATTATTAAACTATTCATATTATTATTAAATAATTTGCATTATTATTAAATAGTTTGTATAAGTCCTGTCCTAATATTTTTTACCATCGATATGCGTCGTTTTCTGTGTAAAAAAGGCGAATCGAGAACGAAGATGTAAGTTTAATATAATATTAAATACAGCATAAATTCAGATTTGTACTAAGTGCATAATATTTTTGGTTCATGCTAGGACGTTGGCGAATGTAGTCTACTGAGCTTCAAACTCAGATAAATATTGCTGAAAATAACGCATGTACTCGTAAGCCATAAACGGGATTAGCACTAACTACAACAGAAGCGGAATTCAATTTGGAGGTACAGAAAAGCTCGTTTTTGCCAGTTTGCTCTTTGAAAAGTGATCTCAGTTCCTATGATATTCGATTGTTTGTTCAAAAATCAGCAGCTGATGGAATAAACTCAATTCCTGGATTGCAAAAGAAGATTTGGAGTCCCCCTGATGGCTACAGTTTTCCTGCATCGGGCCCTAGAAGTTTGAAGTTTCAACGCTCTTGGCTCCAAAAACATCAATGGCTAGCGTATTCGGCAATAGAAGACGGTGCATATTGCAAATACTGTGAAAACTTTCGAAAAGCACACTTCATTAGAATACCACAAAAAATGTCTGTTGCAATGGTCTTTGAGAATGGGAATCGAAGAAGAAAATGCTTTAACCATTGAATTGCAACTGTCGAAACAAAAGTTAGACTTTCTGAATGAAAGCAAACTACGCATGATTCCAATTATTGAAACAGTTATCCTGTGTAGCCAACAAGGACTTGCTTTCAGAGGTTCCAAACGAATGATCGGAACTTTAGAGCTCTCTTAAGATATCGAGCCAAAACTGATGAGTAGTTGAAAAACTTGAGTGATTGACTAAAGAATGCTATGTACATAAGCAACCGTATCCAGAATGAAATAATCAACATTTGTCACCACCTCATCATGAGTTAGAACATCGATCGAGTGAACAAATCGAAGGGCTTTTCTCTTCTCGGAGATGACACGCCAGACATTGCAGGAGTAGAACAAAGTTCAATTTGCATTCGCTACTTGGATAAATGCGGCGAAAACTTCATTATTCAGGAAGATTTTTTGTGTTTTATTCCTATCAGGGATTTCACTGGAAAGGGAATAGGAACTGCTTACCTTGATTTCCTAAAATCTTCCGGACTGGATTGCAGGTATTTCTTCGGGAAAGGATATGGCGGTGCGAGAGCGGTTAGCGGAGAGTTCCAAGAGGCTCAAGCTGTTGTCAGAAAAACTTATCCACTCGCCCTCTACTCCCATTGTGCTGCTCATAGCTTCAATATGGCGGTAAGCTCTGCGTGCAATATAACGGAAATCAAAAGTTGTCTGGGAATTCTAGAAAATATCCATTCCTTCTTCATCTATCCGCCAAAATGCCCTTCAGGATGCGATAAGCGGAAATGAACATCTATCATAAACTCGAGTGAAGAAATTGGAAAAATTTTGTAAAACCAGATGGGTAGAACAGCATGAGTCCGTCGCAACATATCTGCAACCAGAAGTAATTCGCGCTCTTGAAGTGATTTCCACCTACTGGAAAGACGCAACAACTTCGTCTTTCGGAGCTTTTCAACTGCTTTCAGCTATAAAAACCGCAAATTTCCAGATATCCATGCATATTTTGAGCTCGGTGCATTCTCTCACATTGTCTGTGAGTCGAGTACTTCAAGGAGAAAATCAAGATCTGGGAGAGGCTATCAAATTGGCTGATGCTGCGAAGTTCAGACAAATTTCCAAAACCGTGAGCGAAATTAGCGAGCAATACGAAATTGAATTGCGAAAGCCAAGGATTGCATCGAAACAGACCAAACGTTCCAACGTGCAACCTGATCCAGTTGAAGATTATTTCCGTATAACAATCTACATACCGTACATTGATTCATTTCTGACACAATTGCAAGATCGATTCTTAAATCACCGCAATATTTTATCAAATTTCGCTTGCCTTTTTCCCAACAAAATAAAAATTTTCGAAGAAGAGTCCTGCGCACAACTATTCCAATCATACTGTTCAATTTTGCACGACGATTCCCGTGACATCTCGGTGAACGAAGTACAACTTTGGCGGAAACTCATTGCCGGAAAGAAAATAAAAAACTCACTTGAAACGATCGATATTTGTAATGAAGATGTGTTTCAAAATGTTAACCAAATGCTTCGCGTTATGGCAGTTTTGCCTGTGATAACAGCGACGAATGAACGAACCATCTCAACTTTGCGACGACTAAAAACGTATTTGAGATCAACAATGTCTGAAGATCGTCTGAACGGCTCACTCAATGTACATCGCGATGTCAAAATCGATGCCTCATAATTTTGGTTTTAGCTTCTTTGCTGTTTTTTAGCCTTTTTTTACTCCAAACCTTTTCTGGTCCAACACCATATCATATAAAATTAAAGTTGAATGTAGGTAATATTGATGACGAAACACAGAAAATTATTCGCAAACATTTTTAACTATTTTTAATGAAGTTGATTACCCAACTGCGACATGGCCTACTTCATAATATGATCTCTTTACAAAAGATACATTTTTTTTCAGTTGATAATTCTTTGAAAGTTACAAAGCCGAATGTGTTTTCTCACTTTCAAGAAGAAAAGTCTAGGTAATCTCCAAGTCAAGTAGCATTGATTGAGCTGCAGTGGTGAAAGCTAATAACCGTACAGTGGACAAGTGTGACCTCTACCATAGAATTTTGGGCAGAAGTCCGAGAACATAAAAACTCAGTAAACGAACCCCCTTTTTTAGAACTGGTCGAATTCGTATTTAGTTTTTGGTATTACCTTTCAGTAATGGGGAGGTTGAAAGAATTATTAGTGTCATGACCATTTTAAAAACTAAGTTGAGGAACAGATTAAAAATTAAAATGCTTAGCCCGCAGCTTAATATAATATCTCTATGGCGCGATATACAACAGGTATATCATCATAAACCTCCTAAGAGATTTTTGCGCCAAGCTTCTCTTCCAATTTGTGGTGTGCCGATTTGAATTTTCCCTACAAATTGGTGGGACCTACAGTTTTTTGCCGACTCCGAACGGCATCTACAAAGGAGACGAATTGTTGCTGAGAAGCCTGTCATGGCAGAAATATACTCGAAGAAAATATTATATAATTAATTAGTTTGTAGTGATTTTTCTATAGTATGTATTTCTTGAAAAAATTCCTAGTCAAGAAAAATGTGCCTGATATGTGTTGAAACAAGAATAGTTCCTTGAAGTTATATAAATAGTTTAAACTAAAATAAAAAATTTGAAATGGATTTTGTAAATTTCGCTTATAACGATACCAACAAACTTACCCAAAAGGTTTCGTTTCATTTATCACAAGCTTTTTAATATCGTCATTATTTAATTCTTGAGCATTTGATGAGGTATATAGTACAGCCAATGTATAACACATAATTATAATTAATATTTCTGCAATAGTTTTTTGTAGAGACCGAAGCTCATATTTCACATATTTGCCCATGATAATTTTGATTGAGGACGGCATCGTTACGTTATGATGTTAAGAAACTGAAATTTAATTAGATAAGAAAACAGCCGTGAACTGGTTAATCTGAATAACCCTATTGCATTCCCTATTGTATTATAGTTGAAAGTTAATAATTAGTTTAAGCTTTTTCAAATAATTTCCAAATCTCCAAATGAGTATTTCACATTTGACAGAAAAGTTCAGAGATCGGGTTTGCTGAGGGGAATACACAGTTGCGTACATAGAAACAGGGTTGAGGAATATTACAACCGTTTATAGAATAAGCAACAATACCAAATCAAGCTTTAGGTATAATACAGGGTGTTTTTTTTACGGGTTTGTTGTTCGAATAGAGATAAAACTGGTAGTTTGTGGTCAAATCTGGCAACTCTAATGTCATTTATGTTCAGTTTGGTTTGCCATTTCATCATGAACAGGTTGACAAAAGAACAACGCTTGCAAATCGTGCAAATTTATTTCGAAAATAATGGTTCAGTTCGCGAAGTTTACCGTGAGCTCCGTCCATTTTATGGTCGACATAATCGTCCATCAGAGCAATTAATTCGGTTAACCATGGATCGTTTTCGCACTACGTTTACTCTATGTGATAATACGCATCCGCAGAGACGTCGAACAGTGCGCACCGAAGAAACAATTGCCGCTGTAGAGCAAAGTGTTGAAGAGGACCCGAATGAATCGATTCGCCACCGTGCACAGCAATTGGAGCTTTGTCCATCAACTTTATGGAAGATTTTGCGCAAAGATCTTGGCTTGCGACCTTACAAGATCCAGCTTGTGCAAGAATTAAAGCCGCCCATGCAATGCGTCGTGATTTTGGTGTATGGGCCGAAAATGAGATTGATTTCGATGCTGATTTTCATCGCAAAATTTTGTTCAGTGATGAGGCTCATTTTTGGTTGAATGGCTACGTCAACAAGCAAAATTGCCGCATTTGGAGTGAAGAGAATCCACATGAGACCCTTGAAACGCCATTACATCCACAAAAACTGACTGTTTGGTGTGCTCTATGGGCTGGTGGAGTCATTGGGCCATACTTCTTCCGCAATAATGCTGGAGAGGCAGCTACCGTTAATGGAGACCGGTATAGAGCCATGATAACCGACTATTTTGTTCCCGAATTGGATGTCATGAATGTGGATGAGTTGTGGTTCCAACAAGACGGCGCTACATGCCACACAGCGCACGTCACAATCGATTTATTGAAGGAAACATTCGATGAGCGCATAATTTCGCGGAATGGACCTGTCAATTGGCCACCAAGGTCGTGTGATTTGACACCATTGGACTATTTTCTTTGGGGATATGTGAAGTCGCTCGTCTACACCAACAAACCAGAAACGTTAGGGGAATTGGAAGCCAACATTCGTGGCGTTATTGCCGACATACGGCCCCATATGCTCGAAAAAGTGGTTGAAAATTGGACCTGTAGAATTGGCTTTATTCGAGCCAGCCGCGGCGGCCACATGCCCGAAATCATATTTAAACATTAATGGCATAAAATTATCCTTCCAATAAAGCCAAATTGATGGACCTTAAAACGATTTTCTTGTGTTTTATTTCAATTCGAAGTTCTATACCCCTAAAAAAAACACCCTTTATAAGGGCATACAAAGACAGTGTATGTGGCTTCTAAAAATCATAAATGACTACAAAAAGTTTAGTAAAGGAGTGTTTTAGGAATTCAAAGGTGCCAAAAATGGTATTTCTAAGAAGAAAAAATTCTTCGGTACCATTTTAGAAGACGCGTCTTGACGCCGGTATCAATAGTGCGAAAGCGACAATTTTTGCTTAAAATTAAGCATTGAACCGTCTTGTAAAATGGTGACAATTCTTCATACATGATTCCTACTCAAACTTGTATAATATATAAAATTTGGCTCATATCGGACGACCATGCCCAGAATAAAAATGCGTTCGGTCCAAGCTCAAAATGAGATCATATGTTGTATAACTGGCTGTTGGGGTAAGGCAAAGGTGGCAGGTGGCATGGTGGCAAGCCCCGCTAGCTCGTCGGGAGGGGTGAGTTTTTGCTCACCAGCCTTACCTACAGCTATACAAACAAAAATTGGGATTCATGCCTGGGTGATAAGTAAAGAGGAAAAAAAAAGGGAAATGAAGGAAGGAGGCCTGTCCGTGTCGGGTGGAGCCATCCCTCCCCTCTCGTTCATAGAACATGTACGACCTTGGACTCCACTTTGACTCCGCTCACCAAGTGGAGTCCGCTTGCCTGACACTTGTCCGTCCGTTATCGTCCCGTGTTCCTACCGAGTCCAGTCCGTCATGGTCGCCTCACATCCACATCCCCTCTGACGCACCAGTGCAACACCCACACCAACTATTTCTTTATTTAGCCAGACATGGCGTTTATACTTCACCCCATAAAAAAAATATAAATACAACACAAGAGATCTCGTTTCAAAACTTCACAATCTTAATTTAATTAAAGATTATTATAAAGAAGAAGAAAAAAAAAATGCAAAAGTGATAAAATGAACTTAAAATTGAGGTCAAAATTAAACACCTGGACTTAAATTTAAAGTATGTAATTCAGGGAAAGAGCAGAACTCATAAATAAAAAAAAGTAATATCTTATGAATAGACACCAACGTTATTTACAAATTCATAAAGCAAGGTGTAAATTCAAGGTAAAAATATAAAAAAAAACCGGGAAATTAGACTACTAATTTCCATCAAACAACTCCCGAGCAAAACAAAAAAACTCAAAGGGGATCCAAAATAAAAATAAAGAAATTAAAACTTAACGAAAGAAATTTAATTATTTCAACAATCAATAAAGGGAATAGAAAAAAATTAATTTAAATAAAACAACCACGCCAATCCAATTCAAAAGAATAAAACGAAATGTAGTGCAAAGTAATTTACTAAAATCAGAAATTCAATATCAAAATTTACTTAAGTGAAAACTACAAGAACGAACGATAAATAAAATATTTAATTAATAATAATAAGTAGAAAAATCGCGGCTTATCGGACGACCCCCGTGCCCCGATAGCTTTCTCTACCTCACCTAGCCTCCAATATATTAGAATTTTTTATTTATTTTGTATACGTAAGTACATATGTAGTTTAGGTAAATATACCTTACGATCTAGCACTCACCGATCTTTCCAGTGACAGAGGCGCCTGCGTCGCGGAGAGAGGGTTTCTAAAAAACAAGTTTAACATACATACATACATACGTAAATTTCCCTATATTGGAAGTTATTCCACTACTCATACGTAGGTGGGAGAGGTAATCAACTTTTTGGTGGACGTTATTCGGACGCGCGGTTGCCGTCCGAATCAAAGAAAATCATGTGGCTCTAAATAATTAAAACGAAAAATTACTGCTTTACAAAAAAAATATTTTTAAACAAATAAATGGGAAAACTAAGTGAAAACTAATAATTAAAGTGTGACCGAAAATGAAAGGAAAAGAAAAAAATGCGAAATAAACTTGAAAAAAAAATTAGAAGTACTGAACCTTTTGGACAAAAGGAAAGGGTGATACAGGAGGGAAGAGTGAAGGGGGTGATCAAGGAAACAGGTGGACAGGAAGGTAGATCAGGGTATTTCACCAGCAACAGTGAAAGCGGAATGGAATACAAAAGGTTTAATAGTAAGTAAATCGAAGGCTAAATAAACTAAAGCGCAAATAAAATTGAATAGAAAAAACACGAACCTATGTGGATTTAGAAAAAAAATATTTTAAATTATATAAAGAAAATATAGGTGGCCGGATGAAGAATAGAAAATTTTTACTTTGGGATACAAAATGCTGAAAAATAAAGAAAATACTACAATTTGGCTTAAGAAAGCGCAAGTGTTTCTAGGGCAAAAAAAACTGTTGGAAATGAAACTGAGGAAAGCAACAAAAAATTAATCATCAAAAAAAATTTAAAAAAAATCCAACGAACGGGATAGGAAACGTACAAAACTCGGTTTTTAGATAATTATAAAAAAAATAAACAAAAAAAAATAAAATAATAAAAAAAAACACAGGATGTGCAACGGCAGCGGTGATTCGTTCCTCTCCTTCTCTGTTCCTCTCCGTTTGGCTCTCCTCACGACACGATGCCCCTTTTAAACTACTACCGCTGGACCAGGAATCAGGCGTGTATCACTGCCTCCGACTTGTCGTCCAGTGACGTGTGTATGAATGTCCTTATCCCCTTTTAATCTGTTGCGCTTCTGTATATGCTACCTCAAATCAGTTTGTGTGGGCAGATGTGTTAAACGGTTTTGAGCGGTTTGGCTCGCCTGGCAGATTCCTATGTAAGAAGAGGTTTCTTTAGCTACAAACGTAACTAAGGAAGGATGGTTTGAGGGATCTAGTCAACTCACCTATGCCTGTAATGTCTGATCAGGACGCAGTTTTCCGATTCTTTCGGAGACCGGTATCAGGAAAATCCGTTAGTACGGTGTCCTCAAAAAAAAACTGTGCAAACGATACAAAAAGTCGGCCCATTAGCGTGTAAATGCATCCGCGCTCCTTTGACTCAATTTATGATATGGAACCTGCCCTCGATTCGTTTGGCGGTCATACCCCATAGACGGAAAACTTTCGCGTTCCCCTTTTCACGAAAGACACAAATACATCTTAAAAATACTACCAGATACATGTTCGTATATCTATATACATGTGTTGGCTTTCTACCAGTTACTAATCCATGTAGAGCTTCTGTTAACGCACAGATACGGCGGTGTTCGGACTTATGCAATGTTGCATTAACCCACAGGCTGCCGCTACACATAATAAGCCTAAAGACACCGTACTCGGACTCCATTCAGACTATTTCATGACTGTGAATGTTTGGGGGGATTTAGCAATTACCTACTACTATTTCAGTGTTGGCAAGTGTACATAAGTATGGGCAGTGTTAGAGAAAAGCAAACAAAAAATTATATGCGCTTTCGGATTATTGAAACCGAGGTCAAACGCGTGTGTTGTTAGTCTCCCGGCATTTTTGGAGTTGTTTTAACACTTGTCTCCTAAAGGACACTGTTTAGGTCGGCACCATAATGCTGCTAAGAAAGCGGGTACCGGGTACTCGGTACTGGAAATCTTGCTGAATTCCTTTCGAATCGGTTGATGGGTTTCGCCTTCTGCGATGACCCAGCTCTCTTCCACTTTGGAAAAGAACACAATCCGAGTAATTACTGCCATCCTTTTGTAGTAAATTATTCTGTTTGTATTGTGACGAATTCGATGATTCCTTAATTATCAATCCTGGGTTCGATCACTATAAAGTTAAATAAACACACGCACAGATATTGTAACTAATAGCTAGTTTTATTTACTAGTAATAAACGCAATACAAATGCCCGAGTTTGGTTACTCCACAGTAGTTCACTGTACAATACTTGAATACAAACTGATCAGTCTGCCTTGCTTGGTCACTGCCTTATATAATCCGACAGGGTGCTTGCCTACGCACCGAGAACTTTCTTGGTTGTTCGCTTTTCGTGTTCTGGAAGGGGCGGTGTTATTTATTGGCATCTCCTCTTTGCATCGTATTCGCAAACACTCGCGCCATCTCTCTTCCTCTTCCTAGTTACACGCTTGCATGCATAAGCGTAGCCATCGTTATCTCGGTTGTGTTAACTAGTGGTGGGAGTGTTATTGAGTTAGGGATGGTACATGCTTGAGAATAATCGCCACACTGCCCTCCACCTAAGTCTGATTGTCCCGATCAGACACATTTCCCGAACCAACCGCTGCTAAACACTCAATGGTTGGTACTGCTTTATTAAACCTCATTTCCTCCAGGGATTGAAACTCCGACATCAATCCTCTCCTGCAGAGATTCCCACAATGCATTGCAATGTCACATATTCCAACCATTTTGTCCGTTCTTGATCCCGAATGGATTTGTGCCTTCACTTTCGTTCCCAGTGGTACCCGGCAAACATTCCTGCAACTCGTTTCTTCAGGATTCCGTTCCGTTCTTTCATGCCCAGTGCGCTGTTTCACCTTATCCACTAAGTTGCGTTGCTTCCTCGGACCATCACCACCAGATGTTCGTCTTTTATCCTCCGCACACTTTGCACACTTATTAATCCATTCCCTTACAAATTGTCTGCAACCAATCCAACAGAACCGCCGCTTTACCTCTTGCAATGTTTTCTTTATTCCCATGTGCCTTCCATCTGGGCAACTATGTGACGCTTTGATAACATCTGGAACTCTTGCCTTGGGAACAACAATAAGTGCTCGATGATTCCGGCCATCTTCACTTTCCCATATCCGATGCAAACAACCAGATATTAGCTTCAAACTACTCCATTGTGCCCAGTATGCTTTTGCAATGCGACTCTCTGCGACCATCTCTTCTCGTCTTGGCTGATTGTTTTCCTTCAGTCCTTTAAATACACGTGCCAAATCTGGATCTTCCTCCTGGCCTTGCCGAACCTTCTTTAGGAGGCACCTGTCCATGAAAGCCAATGGTCCATGAGCTACCCCTGCCTTAGGAGGCTTCTGTTGCTCTATCTCGAATATCACTCCCTTGGTGCTAAAGCCACTATGGTGTTCAAAGATCAGAGGAACCTCTTGCCCATTGTAAGTCATAACCCTGTTGCTTATGTTGATGTGAATGTCTCTCTCAGCCAAAAAGTCGATGCCAATGATGACTTCGTCGACAATATTCGCTACCAAGAAGTTGTGATGTGTAGCCACATTTCCAACTACAACCTTGCATGTCACCTTTCCAAGGACTGGCTTGCTATCACCAGTTACTGTCCTCAACTTAGCTTTCTGCAATCGTGTCACCTTCCCGCTGACCAAGTCACTCCGAATGATGGAATGTGATGCACCAGTATCGACAGTCAGCAAGCGCTCTTTCCCGTCCACGTAGCCTTCAACAGTAACATTACTCGCTTTTCGTTCGAGTTGTGACACAGAGATTATGGGGCATTCATCTTGCTCATCTTCCCCAGCTTTGCGTTTACGTCCACCTGAATTGCTGGGGTTACTGGAGCCAGTGCCGCAATAACGTGCTATGTGACCTGGTTTCCCGCACTTAAAGCATTTAATGGCACCATCACTTTTTTTCTGTACTCCGTTCAACGCTTCCAGAATTCCTCCACGCGGTGAGCTTTGTACGCCGGCTTACTTAATAGCGAGGCTGTTTCATGTGTTAGAGCATGTGATACCGTCTCAGCAAATGATCTCTTGGGATTTGCATATGTGGCTCGCTTCGTCTTCACGTCACGTATTCCATTTATAAAGCTTTGGATTTTTACCCTTTCTGTGTATTCTACAGGTGCGTCTGCGTTTGCTAGATGGGCCAACCTCTCGATATCCGATGCAAATTCCTGCAATGTCTCATTAGCCTTCTGAAAGCGATTCTGTAGCTCTATTTGGTATATCTGTTTTCGATGCTCGCTGCCATAGCGTCTCTCAACTGCTCTCATCAATGCCTCATAATTATTCCGTTCGCCGTCAGGAATAGTCTGCAAGATTTCAGCTGCAGGCCTTTTCAATGCCACGAATAGTGCAGCAACTTTGTCTTCCGTGCCCCAATTATTTACAGCTGCCGTCTTCTCAAACTGTAGCTTAAATACCTGGAAAGGAACAGAACCATAAAATGACGGGGATTTTACCTTGGGAGTATTCGCTAAAGCAGATGGACGGTTCAGTTGCAACTCCTGGATACGGCCCCTTAACGCATCTACCTCGGCCTCTATTTTATCTTGAAATTGTGCAATTTTTGCATCTTGCACTTCTAGTTTCGCTGACACCTTTGCTTCCTGTTCTTCCAACTGCGATGAGATATATGCCTTCCGTTCTTCCATTTGAGATCTCATGTATGCCTTCGTTTCATCTAGTTGAGCTGAAATCTGGGATGTAATACGTGTATCCTGTTCTTCCAGCTGAGATACTATACAAGTTTTCTGTTCTTCCATTTTAGTCGACATCTGGGTTAATACAGCCAGTATCATGTTTGTGTCCACAGTTGCTACTGGATTCGGAGACTCCTTTTTTTCTTCCATTTTTGTCGGTGCCTCCTCCACAAGATGAAAAACATGATCATCAACGTTGATTCCTTCTGCTTCCATAGCCTCTCGCAATCGTGACTGTAACTCTGATTTATTGCCTGTAGTGTTCAGTCCTCGTTGTTCCAACTCATTTTTGAGTTGCTGAATCTTTAATTCATTCAGCTTCGCCATGTCCTTGTTATCCTTGAAATCACTGGTATTTATTCAACAATACCGCTTCTGACACCAATTGTGACGAATTCGATGATTCCTTGATTATCAATCCTGGGTTCGATCACTATAAAGTCAAATAAACACACGCACAGATATTGTAACTAATAGCTAGTTTTATTTACTAGTAATAAACGCAATACAAATGCCCGAGTTTGGTTACTCCACAGTAGTTCACTGTACAATACTTGAATACAAACTGATCAGTGTGCCTTGCTTGGTCACTGCCTTATATAATCCGACAGGGTGCTTGCCTACGCACCGAGAACTTTCTTGGTTGTTCGCTTTTCGTGTTCTGGAAGGGTCGGTGTTATTTATTGGCATCTCCTCTTTGCATCGTATTCGCAAACACTCGCGCCATCTCTTTTCCTCTTCCTAGTTACACGCCTGCATGCATAAGCGTAGCCATCGTTATCTCGGTTGTGTTAACTAGTGGTGGGAGTGTTATTGAGTTAGGGATGGTACATGCTTGAGAATAATCGCCACAGTATATATACATGCACATAGCGATTTATATATGCCCCCCTCTTTTTTTGTGCGTGAATAAAGCAATTTTGGTGAAGTATTTCAACCTCGAAGGACTTTGAGTTTCGGCACCTCGACGACCCTCGCTTGCAGCGGAATTTACGGGCCCCCTAAATCCCTGTCCCGAACAGAAACAAATACCCAGTTACTTTATATTTGCCACCAAAATTAGGGCTACGGTTTTAGGGCCGTTTACTCAATGTCTGATTAACCGCTTAATCAAGATCAGAGGTTGGCCCAAAACCCATTTACTTAATGTCTGATTAGAGACAAAAAGTGACAGCTGAAATCAAAAATCTGATTTTGTGATAAATTGTTTTGCTAACAAACTATGTCGTGCAGCTCAACAAACATCCATGTCACGATGCATTTTTCCTCTAAGGGGGCTTCCATAAAAAACGTCCAGGATTTTTAGCCATTTTGGACCCCCCTGCCTGCTTGTCCGATTTCGTCCACACACCTGACCCCTCCAACTTTTACATATTTCAAGTAAAGATATAACAATTTTTATATAATCTTTTTATTATTATATATTTTTTTTTGCAATGTCCGAAATTCGTCCGATATCTCTGACCTACCCCCTAGCACCGGACGTCTTTTATGGAAGTCCCTAATATGCCGTTTTTTACTTAATTTCTTTTATACATTCTTTGGTACATACATTTTATATGTCAACTCAAGGAAAGTGGAATATTTTTAGGTGTGTTCATTGAACAGTGGGGTTTTTTTTTGCATATCAACACTTCCGTGTTATTTGTTATGCACCCGCACTATACCTGTATCAATTATAGTTATGGTAATTGTTGTTGGAGCAGTGCTCAAATGTTTATGTTTTGTTTGTTGATTGATATTAGAGAAAAATTACAGCGATGGTATGAGATGACATGTTTCGAAGTGTCCAACTTCTCATCAGACCCCTTCCCGGATATGGTAATTCTATACGACCGTACGTAACTGCTAATATACGTCCAAAAAGATCGGGAAAGGTATCAAAAGAGCGTTTTGATCTCTGTATCAATAATCCGAGAGCGGAAATTAAATAATTTGTTTCAGTGAAAAGTTATTAGCAAAAAACCCAAAAATGGCCCAGGTCCGATCCCAAATAGGGGGCTTGATCCAAGGTATTTATGTGCACAACACCTTTCTGCGTAGGCGGCCTTTGACGGATATTTTTGCTTTTCGTAATTCATAGGTTTAATTTCAAAATCTCACTTATGCGCCAAGCAGATACAGTACTTCACCGTCGACGTATCCGTCATACGTCAAAATATAGAGCAAAATCTACTTTGCCGTATCCGTCGAATCTGTTGTCACGCACGCCAACACTCGCATTCTACTTAGCTGTCAGTTTTTTCAACGTATTGCCGTATTGTATCTGCTTGGCGCGTTAGAAATGGGTGGACTGTCAAAATTCGTTTTCATAAAAAGTATAAATCAGCGGGTCTACGGACACGACCTGTTAGTTGGACCATGGCTACGTGCAAAACCTCTTGTAATTAAGTCATCTGGCAACGATGGCTGCAACAGCTGTTCGAATTCAACTTGATTTTTATTTTTTAAGGCCCAGAAATATCTCTGTTTTTCAATTCAATTTCATGTAAATTTACGCAACAAATATAAAGTTGTAAGTGAGTGGGCTTGAGCTTTTCATAAATATTGTTTAACCAAATGGCCACAGCAAATAAAATAGGCAAAGGCCTTCAAAAACTTTTCGTGGGAAATATACCGTGGACGGTAAATAAAACTACATAAACCTACTGTGTTCCTTTTACTAAATCTTATCCATAAATAGGTAAGTCATCCGGAGTTGCGTGCGTATTTTAAAGAATTTGGCCGTGTCGTCTCAGCACACGTGGTTTTTGATAAAAGCACTGGTTGTTCCCGCGGATACGGATTTATTGTGCTCAATGATATTGCATCAGTTGAAAAAATTGAAAGCGAACAAAAGCACATGCTTGAAGGAAATTACTTGCATATTCAAAAAAATTAAAAGTATATAGACGTCGGAATAGTTTATAAGAAATTATATAAAGAAGTTGGAGGCCACATTTAAAAACCATAACAGAAATATTTAACAAAAAAAAAGCATTTGATAATGTCAATATCAGATTCTTCAGACAGTGATTTGGAGAGCGAGCCGCTCGATGAAAAATTTTCCGAAGCTGCAGAGCATTTGCAAAAGATCCACGACAAACTTGTATCTACAGAACTATTAGAAATTTACGGTTTATATAAGCAAGCTACTTGCGGCCATTGTAATACACCTAAGCCAAGTGTATTCAATATGCAAAGCCGTAGCAAATGGTGTGCATGGAATGACTTGGGTGAAATGTCATCTATAGCAGCGAAGCGTTTATACATTGAAAAGGTGCAAAAAGTTGACCCCGATTGGCAGCCAAAGCAAAAAAAATCAAACAACAGTTCGTCGGCTGGTTGGGTAGTACATTCCATCCCACAAAAAATTGAGGATACACAACCCAAAGAACATGAAAAAAATGTTTTCGATTATACTAAAGAGGGAAACTTGCTGCAACTTCGGAAAACGCTAACACCAGAATGTATGGATTTGTTGGATGAGAATGGTATGGGCCTAATACATTGGGCAACTGATCGTAATGCTGTGGATATTCTACAATACCTGATTGAAGCTGGTGTGAATGTTAATTTCTGCGATTCTGATAATCAAACAGCTTTACATTATGCTGCGAGTTGTGGCCATATTGAGTGTATACGCATTTTACTTGCTGCAAATGCTGATACATCTATTAAGGACGCAGATGGTCAGACCTGTCATGATGTTGCGGAAAGCACAGATATTTGTGAAATGTTCAGATTTTGATTTAAAACTCAGTTTATTGCGAATCCATGTTGTGTAATTTTTTGCTTACCCAAGAATATTAATAATGTAATGATATATGTAGACTATGTTTCACCAAACTTATGCGTTCAATAAAATTTTCTGAAGTCTGTAAAAAATATGTTATGTCGATTGAAAATTCATTTAAAACTGTACGAAACTGCAAAGGTGATTTTTCTATGAATAATATTCATTGTGGAATATAAAATCGAAAAACAAACCGATAATTCTCAGCTCCTCGCTAAATTACCGGTACTAAATCATTTTTATTATCGGTACAAGACGATTTATAGATGGCAGAATACTTAGTGCTGTTTCAAAGCGACCTATTTCAGAAAATGTGTGTATGAAGAATGGTCTAAACTCTTACAATGCAGGTCTTGGAAATATCCTGTGAATATCATTACATAGCTAATTACAATTTACGAATGAAATTTTTAAATGCTGATAAAACACCAACAACAAAGCAAAGGGATTCGATTTCCACGCAAACTTTTGTTTTTTTATCTGGGGAGCCTAAGCTTAAACAACTTGTTCTGCCAGAGTAGAAGTTTTGCGTATACGAGTCTAAGGCCACTCTTTTCTTTAGGCCTGACTGCCTTGGGGCCATTAACACAAGAGTTCGAGTTTTTTAATTTAAATGTTCATACCCTTCCAATCATACAAACTAATAATATGTTTACATACACTAATTACTGAATATATTTAAAAAAAAATGTGCACGAGCTAACATTTAGGATAATTCCGAAATTAATACATAGCATTACAATATTAGTTATATTTTTATTTCCATAATTTTTTAATCGACATGTTCTTTTCAGAATCTTTTTGCATTACTTTCGCGACTGCCATTTCAAAATCTTCTTGTGTCACATGTACTCGACGTTCACGTAAAGCGTACATACCGGCTTCGGTGCATACACCTTTTACTTCGGCACCCGATGCACCAGGCATTAATTCGGCAATTTTTCGCAAATTGATGCCTCTAGTCAAATTCATTTTACGAGAATGAATTTTTAAAATATCCAAGCGGGCTTCCTCATTTGGTGGGGGGAATTCAATTTTACGATCGATGCGACCGGGACGGAGAAGCGCTGGATCCAAAATATCAATACGATTAGTAGCCATTATTACTTTGATATTCTTAGTGGCTTCAAAGCCGTCCAATTGATTGAGTAACTCCAACATGGTACGTTGAACCTCAGAATCACCGCCAGAACCAGATTCAATACGGGAAGATCCAATCGAATCGATTTCGTCCATAAAAATAATGGATGGTGCATGCTCACGTGCCATCACGAATAATTCACGTACCATACGCGAACCTTCACCAATGAATTTTTGTACCAATTCGGATCCTGATACACGTATAAAAGTGCATTCCGTGTGATGTGCTACTGCGCGGGCCAATAAGGTTTTACCTGTACCTGGGGGTCCATAGAGAAGTACGCCTTTCGGTTGAGCTATACCGAGAGCATCAAATAGCTCTGGATGTTTTACTGGTAATTCGATTACCTCCTTGATTTCTTTTATTTGTTTGTCCAAACCACCAACCATTTCATAAGTAGAGTCTGGTACCTTTTCTACCATCATGAGTGATACCAAGGGATCAACTTTGTTGGGCAATATTTTATGCAAAGTATAACTCTCATTTCGTAGAGCAACACGGCAGTTGGGTGTTACATCGTTAATGTCGATATTCTTATCAATATCAACAACAAATTTACCCTCAGGATGTACTTTTACGAGCACCTTCTTTTTATCCATGGGTTTAACAACTTCTCCAACATAACTTCCTTGCTCTTGCAACAACTGCAACTCTTCACGTAACATGCGAACTATATATAATACACAAATATTTCATAATTAGATACAATATTACCTTAACGACATTGGGTAATTACCTTTAGCATTAAGCTCATTACGCTGGGCTTGTAACCGACGTAAGTTTTGGCTCTTTTCGGCAACAATCAACTGCAACTCTTCGATCTTCTGAATGTAATATGCACGGAAGCCCTCACCCTTTAGGGCGGTGTCGATTTCCATCTAGCCAAATCGTAGCTTAATTAAAAAATGTTATTGTACTATCAACATTAACTTACCCGATTAGTTACGGTCATATTTTATTTATATTTTCTGTCTGAAATGACTATGCAAAAGCTTCGTTTGATAAAAATGTCAAAATGCGAATGTCCAACAGAGTTGATTTAGCATTGAGTATGTTCATTTCAATCCGATAAGTTTATTTAAGCAAATCGATAACTATTTTTACTTTCCTTTGACTAAAGCCTGAACTCCATATAAAGCCTCTTGTGTGTTTCAGGTGTTCTAGACTTAACCTTCTTTTTTAGGTTTACATTTATTCCATAGCAAATATTTTTGCATATTCCATCGCCTTTATATATGATCAAGTATTTACAATGCAAAAACAGTTGGATTTTCTGAAATGCACTTAACGATTTCTGAATTCCACTTCACACATTCTGAATTCCAATTGAATATTTTAAAATCCAATTTTAGTTTTCTGAATTCCAATATCCGTTTCTTAAATCGAAATGACAAATTCTGAAACCCAATTACCTATTTCGAAATTCACTTAACATTTTCTGAAATACAATTGGAGTTTTCTGATTTCAATCTGGAAAAGGTGTAGTCATAATCAAGTTCTACCTTAAGATGTGAATTCTGTAAGCAGTCCCTCGAGACAGTTTAGTTTTCAGTAGTAAGCTGGCTCACATATTTGTCTCAAAAAAAGAATCAGAATCAGAGAAACATTTGGTTAAAAGTTTAATGAACAAATATAGTCAGTATTTCTATATTTTTATAATTATATATAAATTTAATAAAAACATTTACAAAAACGCACAAGTTGTTCCCACGATGCTTATCACCTGCGTTATTGAAATATACACAGCGCGGCTGTCAAATAATGTCCTTAAGATTTATGCAATTTGTGTTTTGCCACATATCGTTGTTGAATTTCTCAAGTTTCTATTACAGACTACAAAAATCATCTCAAGTCACAAATATATTCCCGGATGAAAAATATCAAATTTAGTGACTAATAAGTTATAAGATTGCTTGTGCGTTTTTAGCCCCGAGTTTACTAGCTGTTAAGGGTTGTTTTCTCCGGTTGAGGCTAACCGGGATTTAATAACTGAAATCGTTTACCCCTGCGGGTTAGGGGTTTAGAATTTGCCCGAAGTAGGCACACCGGTCGTAAGAGGCGACTAATATGCACAAAGGTAATGACGTGCAACACGATGGTTGATCTACGGGTATAATGCCTCTCAACGCTCATTACCCATCTTATCCTTCCTTACGGAAGGAGGGATGACATGACCTAGAACGTTTCACTGGTCATAAATCGCGACCACGACAGTCGGGCAGTACCGCAAGGGAGTACCGGAGCGTACCGGGTTCAAATCCGGCCAAGGACTGTTAATTCGACAACACTCCCCAAAACCTTCGGGGAGTGTTTTTGTAGTTACCACAACAACAACAGCAACTGAAATCGTTTGGTAAGTTGTCAAAATAACCGCCGAATGTTTTAATAAGTTTTCTAATAACGATTTAACAATTCTATACAAAATAAAGTGCAATCTTTTACTGTTAAGGTTGGGGTCGAATTACGTATTCCGTGATCGACACGGAAATCGTACGAACCAAGATTACGTGACTGATCATAAGCATGACAAACCAAAGATTGCATTTAAATTCAAGAGAACTTGTAAATTCTAACTGGATAAATTGTGGATCGTGAAAGTGGTTATCTTAAATTCAAAAATATAAACTAGTTTGGTTAAGAAATGCTGGAAGTTTTACAGTTTTACACTTTTCTTTCATCACCTTTGGAATAATTTGATTCATTTAAAAAAAAATTAAGTTAAAGCCATAAATAAGAAAAAAGTGCATAAAAACGGTAAAAAAGGAAACAGTGAACTCGTACCAAAACATACATTTGTTTGACCAGTATGTTCAGTGACCAGGTCTTAGAAAAAGAGAGGCTAAATCGCCAAAAAAAAAAGGTTAGAAAAGGCTAAAATTAAGAAAAAAGAAGCTAAAAAAAAGTCAGAACTTTTTTTACGAAATCCATTTCAAATTTTTTATTTTAGTTTAAGCTATTTGTATATAAAGCTGTAGACATAACTTAAAGGAACTATTCTTGTTTCAACACATATCAGGCACATTTTCCTTGACTAAGAATTTTTTCGAAGAAATACATTTTATAGAAAAATCACTGCAAACTAATTAATTATATAATATTTTCTTTGTCTGATGAATCAGAAGAACTTGACTCTGCGTACAAAGTTTGGATAAGCGTTTTAACGAACATCTAATATTAAGCAGCGAATTAAGCATTTTCATTTTTAATATGCTCCTTAACTTAGTTTTTAAAATGTTCATGGCACTAAAAAATTTTTCAACCTACGCGTTACTGAAAGGTAATACCAAAAAGTTAAATACGAATTCGACCAGTTCTAAAAAAAAGGGGTTTGTTTAATGAATTTTTATGCTCTCGGACTTACTATCAAAATTTAATGGTAGGGGTCACACTTGTCCACTGTACGGTTATTAGCTTTCGCCACTGCAGCTCAATCTATGCTACTTGACTTGGAGAATACCTAGACTTTTTGAAAAATGTATCTTTTGTAAAGAGTTCATATTATCCTGTAGGCGATGTTGCAATTGGGTTATAGTTGACAATTTTTACGAATGATTCTCTGTATTTCGTCATCAATATTACCATGATACAAGAAAATCACTTTGATGTAAACTGTGTTGGCTGTTATTCGATCCTTTTTTCGGTTGTTTAAGGAATATAAGAAAAATATAGGGATTGTAAGATAAATATACAAACCCGGATCCATACAACTGCTTTAAAATATGTAAATGGTACGAATTATATATCTCTGCTTCCAAGTCAACATATATACTTGAAGAAAAAAAATTCAGCGGGGTTCTAACGCAGAGACAACGCTTTTCATGTTTTTACAACGCAATTTTTAGCTTTACTTTAGGTTACTTTTTTAAGGGCGGCTGAATGCCGCCAACGCAGAAGTGTTTTGCACATAAATACCATGGATCACGCCACCCATTTGGGATCAGACCTGGGTAATTTTTTGGTTTTTTGCCAATAATTTTGCACTTAAATAAAAAAATTTAAATTCGCTTTCGGATTATTGATACCAAGGGCAGAACGCGCCTTTTTATACCAATCCCGCCATTTTTAGAAACTAAACAATTATTTTATTCACTTTTAAAATTTTTACCGTTTGAAGTAAAAATCAGTTCGTTTTTGGTAAAAGAATACGGTAGCTCATTTTCAAAAGGTAATGTCACAAGCACAGTTTATGGCAGATTGTGGCACTGGCGGCGAAGAAGAAGAAGTGGAACTACCTTTATATATTTGTACCATGAATACTACTTTTATTCAACTTTAATTTTATATATTTCTCGAAGTTGTATGAAAAATATGGTATTGGGACCAGAAAAGGTTTGGAGTAAAAAAAGGCTAGAAAAAAGCCACGAAGCTAAAACCAAAATTATGAGGCTAAAGTACAAAAACAAGGCTTCGAAAAGGCTAACCTGGTCACACTGAGTATATTGTGATCAGATATATCAAAAGCGCCATAGAAATCTTATTGGAATTCTGATGCATCACTAGCTAAGACCTGTAGCCCGATTCTGTAACTTATTTTCGAGGTGTTAACGATCGCGTTAATATATTTACAAGTGTTTTAGCGTTTGGAAAAAGTAAAAAAATTAGTTTTGAGTTTTTTGCATGTAATTTAGGGCTAAATACGTCTGAACACCAGTATTTCCATATTTTGTCCCTATCAAGAGTCAGTTGTTTAGCGGCGTTAAAGGAGAGTTACAGAATCGTATTTTCGTTAAGAACAAACGCCAAAATTTTGGCGATAAGCTTAACGCTCGGCGAGTGGTTAAAAGTTACAGAATCGGGCTACTAAGTTGAGTTCTCACTGATCAAACAGCTGTCTGGAACGCGAGAGTCATGGTTGAATTATTTAGTCTTATTAGGCCTGTTCCAATCAGGAGTGATCCAGATCCATTTTTGAAAGTTTGCAGTAAATGCAACAACAACATTGTGATCTTGATATTTTTTTGGATCAATTTCGGATCAGTATAAAAGCTCTGTTCGTTTAGTTTTTTGTAGTAGATTTTTTTGGCAGCCAACCCTTATTAGCTTCGTAGCACAGCCATACAAATATAAACACACATACATATATACACAAACTATTCTCATACAACTGATCCGTATCGTTCCCATGAGATTGATTGATTGGAAAACAACAATTATTTCAATCCCATATGTCCGTGTTCAAACACAGATACAAATTGACGTCAAGGAGTTGCTTTTTGTGGGAGAGAGAGCGACGATGGAAGGGGACGGGTACCGAGTTGCCTGTGCTCGCGAAACACGCTTTGTGTTGCCGTTCGTCTCAATTATGTTATGTTGGTCGCAGATTAATTTTGAGATTTTCCTTCATACCTTTTTTTACATTCGCATGCACACATATTAATAAACGACATAAAAGTAATTGTATCAACAGATTTTCAAAGTTTATTTCCAAGAAAATAATACAATTATATTAATTTGAGCGAAAACACATTTTTTTCATTCAAAATATTCATACAACACAGTAAAAAAAATTCTTAGTACATATGTATGTATTGCGAGAATATCAGTACAAAACATAATCAACCAAAGCAATTTGTTCCCGTGTTTGAACAACATCGGAAACACTTAAGCAACACCAAAAGAGAATTGCCGATAAAAGCAACTCCGAGTTTCTCTGTTTGAACACGGACTATGGGAGCGAGTGTCCAGATGTAAATCGACCTCTGCGTTTAAACCGATAAGCTGTTATTAGTAGCAGTTCAAAACACATTCACATCACTAACAAACAACTAATTCAAGTCAACAACCATACTTTTGCTAATGTAAATAAAAATACAGGTGATCCGACATATCTCCAAGCATACAGCAATCGCATGAATTTCAAACAGGTATTCTTTCTAGCGTATTTTTCGACAGCATCTTTAATTAATTTATTTGATAATTCTTTATATAAGTCCACAACTGTCAAACCATCTTTAAATTATTAGTAAAATTCCCTACAAGACTCTGCTGATGCATCAGATTTTTCATATTGCTGCTGCAAATCTGATGGCCGATTTGTTCTACGCCCTGATGACCCCTTCAGCTCTTCCTTTCAAATGAAGACTCATGTGAAGGTCAGCTGTCTTGTAGGGTTATCTCTTGCCGGAGCACTTTTTTGATACCAATAAATTATAAAAAGAAAATAATAGCAGGCTAAATTTTAACAGAGAAGGTTAGGCTATGAGAATATCCAGCAACGAATGTAAGTGGACACTGTCAAATTACTCGTAGGTAATTCACCACTGTATCTGGCAGTAAAATGTTTATTGGTCTAGGTTCTTTGCAGTAGCTAAGAATAATCCGGTGCACTCATATGTTCGATTCTGTCCTGAAGAACATTAATTATGTTGAAGCTTATGTGCTCAGTGATCTATAATATTAAAGCTGAGTTACATATGAAAATATCATATTTAGATTAATAACTTTACCATCATTCGCAAATCCCAATCGGATTGAATTTGCTTCGGTTTCGGGCAAGCTTCAATGGTCTTTTTGAAATTCTCACACCATTCATGAAGCCTTTTCAAGCAGGGGGATGTATATTTGAAATACATACGATACCCAGCTTTAATAATGTCCTCATTTTGTGCATCACATAGCGTAACATTAATAAGAAAACTTAAAACACGTACTAAAATGTAAACAATTTTTGTATTCTCTTCCTCTTGTAATGTTTCACTATCTATGTTATTTAACATTTCTAACAATTTTGAGAACTGCAAATAAATAAAATGTTATTTGTAAAGGTGTCATATAAAATTTGGCGTCCTCTTACCTGTCGAAAACAATACATATCACTAGGAGTTTCTGTTATTTCTGATAAAATGATCCACATAAGGCAAATAGAAATAGCTCTTGCCGTTTCGCTAATAATTACCATTTGGTTGCAAAGCTCAAGTATATTAAAAACATCAGTATCTTTCTTTTTTAAATTTAACCAAAGGCGCTTGGTCGCCAAATGTAGCTGTTAATGGTACATGCAGTTACGGGATGTGTAAATAGGAATTATATGTATGTATTAATTCTTACATGCATTGGACTGAGCGTATCTGTGTAGTTAAATGTTTTCTGTAGGAGTTGTATGCGCCATTCCATATTCTCCGGTGTGGCTTCTATGAAATATAGTGTCCCCACAATTACGAAAAGTGTAGTTATTTCGTCTAAGTTCAGTTCACTATTTAGGAGGTCACTTAATTTCTTGTATACCTACAGTAGGAATATTAATTTATTTATTATCTATACATATATGCCTACTGCAAAATAGTTTGTTTACATCCTCCGTTTTCAGTTTATCGCCCAATAGGAAATCACATTTTTTCTTAAGACATGTGTTCATGACATTCTCCTGCAATTCTTTCCAAATATATCCAGGCTCTGTTATCAACTCTACACCATCATTCTTTTGTTGGGAGTTTGATATATCCATGCCTAAATTGCAACTTGTATATTTTCGAAACTCAAAATTATGTGCCTACAACAAATAGTGATGGTAGCATAGTTGATAACCCGATAGTAATGAGCGATATATCACTTTAAATAGGGGTTATTCCATGATTGAATAGTGTTTAGTTTTTTTGGATTGTTTACACTAGTCATAAACTATGTGTTGTTGTTGTTGTGGTAACGACAAAAACACTCCCTGAAGATTTTGGGGAGTGTTGTCGAACTGACAGCCCTTGGCCGGATATGAATCCTTCGGGGAGTGTTTTTTTTGTTACAACAACAACAACACGTAGTACCTTTCACTGGTATTCAAGTACTTCTTCCATATAAATACAGAAAATGAAAGGATTTATTATCAAACTACTTACATTTTGCTTTTTTTATTATTCAAGAAAATCAACTTAATGGAAACAAGTAAATTATAATTATAACATTCCCACAACATCCGGTTCTATCGTACCGGAATGACTCGGGTTTTTTTACCCGGCCAAGGGCTGTTATTTCAGTGTAACCCTGTCCAATCTGTCCCGTCCCACCCTTAAATTGTCATCCTCGGAGCAAACCCTTGCAGCTGGGTTGCTCCATTGTCTCTTGTTACGGGCTGGGGTCGAACCCAATCGTGGACCAAGAGACTGGATCTGCTGCGTTTGCTGGAAGAAAATCTATATTAAACGGTCGTATTCGGTACAATGCGCCAAGTGTAAGAGATGGTTACATAAATCTGGATGTTCAGGGCTTAACCCTGCCATCCACAGACCCCGTACTTTCTTTAGTACTTTTGAGGCACCTTGCTGTACACGTCCAAGGACGTCCCGCGGTAGTCGCCGCTCTGGCACTCCCTTACCGCTTCTACCTACTTCCAATAGTCACAATAGTGGCTCAGTCTATACGACTGGCAGCACCACTGCCATTCCTGCCGCACCCACTCCCGACTGTCGCTCACGCACACCAGCGTCTCCATCTCACACGGCCGCTCAACACTCCTATCCCCTCCGGAATAGGTCAGATATGAGCATCGCCGAGCGTCAGTCCCCTCTGTCTCTGCCCCTAATGCCCCCCCCCCTGCTTCCAGCCTGCACGTGGGTCAGGAACACCACCTCCTAGTACCTTTCACTACGTGCACCGTTTGTCGGCAAAGATTATATACGCCTGCGACATCGGTCAAGTGCAACAATTGCCTTGGCCTGTGTCACACCCTGATGTGCTCTGGGCTCGCAAACGGTAACCTTTGGACGGATTCGTTCATAGCCCCCTGTTGCAGTACACAGCCGCCCTCCACGCCAGACAACATCAGCCATGGCGCTGTCAACTCTAGACTGCGACATACATAGTTAAGGCCTTAGCCTACCACCACCTAGGCAAACGCATCCGTCCCTCACGCCTATTATGTCCCCCGTCTCCCCCCCTACACACTTCAAAATTCTGCAGCTGAACTGTAACAGATTAGCTGGAAAGATCGCGGAGATAACTGACTTTATGAAGATGCACAACATCAAAATCGCCGCGATACAAGAGACAAAATTGAATACAAGATCGGACTTACGAACTTGTGATGGGTATTATGTACATCGAAAAGACCGTCGCAGCGGTCTGGGGGTGGCCTTGCGTTCATAACACATCACTCTGTACAACATAATCTATTTTCCCCCGACGTCAACCCCAGGGACTCTACCTTAGAATGCCAAGGCATAGTAGTCCGGTCAGGCGACGTCGACTTGCAAATTATAAACATCTACATTCCCCCTGCCACGTGTTGTCTTAGAGATTATCATCACGACATTAGTGCGTTGCTAAGGGGCGATAACCGTCTAATCCGAGGCGACTTCAACGCACATCACGATCTCTGGCACTCCAACTTGCCAGCAGACAGCAGAGGACACGCAATTGCAGATCAAATAGACAACTCAGCATTCTGTACAGTCAATGGAGATGCCCCCACGATGCTTACATTAGCTTCAGACCACCTACCAATCCTACTCTCCGTTGAACGACCGACCGACTTCATAACGACCGCTTTACTGACGATACAGAGTTCTCCTTCGCTGCCTTACCCACTCCGCAAAGGTGAAAGAGAGTTTCGCAAGGTTATTGATTCAGCCTCAGTCCGCTTTATTTCTGCTGGTAGAATACCAGAAACTCACCAGAATTTTCCTGCAGAAGCTGCGGCGATGGCAAGTGACCAAGTGAGACTCATCAATCCCGCAGATCCCAGAATCAAAGATCCCAATGCGGAAACTCGTAGGACAATCAACGAACACAAACTGACCAAGTGGAAACAACACCTTAAGGCATGCAACCTGTCCGACCCGATGGAATCGCCATGAAGATGATTAAACACCTAGGCCACGAGGGACAGAGTTATTTAGCGGCTCTTTTCAACCTCTCTCTAACTACTTTCGTCATACCTGAGATATGGAAACAGGCGATTGTAGTTCCCCTACTAAAACCAGGGAAGCCAGCGAACCAAGGAGATTCTTATCGTCCGGTTTCCCTCCTTTCGCCGGTTGCGAAATTGCTAGAGACCATTCTGCTCCCTTACTTTATTGGAAATCTGAAATTGGCCGATCACCTGCATGGTTTCCGCAAATCTCACAGCACTACATCCGCTTTGAATTCCATTACAACACAGATAAATCGTGGTTTGAATCAACACCCACCAAACCATAGGACGGTTCTAGTGGCACATGACCTATCAAATGCATTTGATACTGTCAACCACGCCACACTCCTTCGAGACCTGAAAGAGACACTGCTCCCTGCCGGCCTTAAAAGGTGGACCGCTAATTACCTCAATGGTCGACAGGCATCAGTCAAATTCAGGAACAAGAAATCTAGGCCACGAAGATTAAAACAAGGGGTGCCGCAAGGTGGAGTTTTCTCCCCCCTTTTGTTTAATTTCTATATTTCGAGACTCCCCCCCCCCCACCAGAGGGAGTCTCCATTGTTTTCTACGCTGACGACTGTACGATAATGGCCTCGGGCAAGGGTCCCTCCATTGACGAACTCTGTACTAGAATCAACAGTTACCTCCGTGACCTTTCCAGCTTCTTCACCGAGCGAAATCTGACCCTATCTCCGACTAAATCGACGGCGACCCTGTTTACGACATGGAATGCGCAGATGGGGCAAGAGTTAAATGTGACGTTTGGCAACGGCCTCACCTTCGCTGGTCATGCCACCGCAATAGCTTCAAAGGTACAGAGCCGCAATAAGATCCTCAAGTCACTGGCTGGCAGTACTTGGGGAAAAGACGAAACATTGCTTGCTACATATAAGGCTATTGGCCGACCGGTTATTGACTACGCTGCGCCCATATGGTCGCCCAACCTTGATGACACCAATTGGAGGAAATCGCAAGTCTGCCAAAACACCGCCAGCAGAAATGCTACGGGATGTCTGCTTATGTAATCTGAGTCCACCTCCATCAAGAGGCAAAATCGGTCAATGTTCAAGAGCACGCGGAACTCTTGAGTAGACAGTACCTTCTGAACTGTCATACACCCAGTCATCCAAATCGACATCTATTGGATGTAGCCCCGCCTCCCAGAGACATAAGGAGACATCTTCGTAGGCACTACGATGAGATCAGGCACCACAGAAGAGCCTGATGACTATTTAGAGTGATCGAGCCCATTGGGCAGGGCGACGCACTATTAACAACAAATAAATTATAAGCTAATTTTTCTAAGGAAATAAAATGTTTGCTTGGATCAGACTCTGGAAACAGGATGGCTAAAACTACAATGGTGTACTTAAAAATTAAGTAGCCCCTTTTTTACAGTGTATTGTGTATTTTAGTCTCATCTCAAGTCGCTAAATTTGAAATTTTTCATTAGACACAATTTTTGTGACTTGAGATGATTTGATGATATGTGGTGAAGCACACATTGCACACTTCTTCTTTAAATAGTCGTATCCTTAACGCAAGAGAAAAACCAACATGCAATTGGTCGGTAAAGCTCAAGTTATTGGTGCGTTTTCGGTAACCTTATAAAACAGCTGATTCGACCAACCTTATGAGGAGCAATTCAATCGATTATTGGTGCTGTATCGTAATTCCCAGTCAGTAAAGTAACCTTACCGACCAATAGCATGTTGGTTATTGTCTTACGTTAAGGATACGACTATAGCTATACGCCAACGGCACCAATGTTTTGAACTTAAGGTTAGTTTATAGATAGGGAATTACGATATAGCAGCAATAATCGATTGCATTGCTTCTCATAATGTTGGTTGAATCAGCTGAATTTTAACGCATCAATGTTTTCAGTTTAAGTACATTATTTGACGGTGCCGTTATACATACAATAAACATCTCGATTGCAACATGTGTAAACGGTATTGTCATTCTGAGCCAACCCATGATTAGGTTATCATGTGATAGAGTGTTTCGTAACCAGACATTTAGTAAAAGGCCCTTAATCGATATTTTTTCCACAGCCATTTTGCAGTCGCTGGCGTGTCGATGTGATTTGGAAAGTGCTAATAAAATGGATAAAAAGTTAATCATTAAAAAAAATACTATATAAATAAATATTAAAAGTGTTGATTTTTTGTTCGATCTACACAATACCATCGCAGCCATGTATAAATATTTTTTTAGGTAGGTTGTCACGAATGAAGTGAGAATGGATGCTTTCCAAGCCCAAAGCACAACCTGTTTTGCACGGGGGAAGGAGCTCGGTTATGGTAGACAGACGCTGTCAGCCACACCTGATCATTGGTCAGACGCTGCTGCTTTAAATCGCCCAGCAAGCCCTTGAACCTATCATTTAGCTCACCACTAACGGGTGTGCGGTGGTCACTCAGAGGATACTTGGACGTAAGCGTCCGGAAGTAGTGAGCTGCTTGAACCATATGTAAAAGAATTGCTCTGCCCACTCACAAGTGAATGCTGGTAAGAAACTTTCACTACTTCTGTGGACTTCCACACACGGCTTCCAACCTCTTAACCTGCAGGGTATATTCAGTTCCCTACCTTGGTGAATAATACAGACTTTAAAAAATTTATACATTATCACATTATGAATACGTAATCCAAGAAAATAATCGGGCGCCCTGTTTGGCGTCTTATTCTGTTGAATTAAATTTTATGAGGCTCGTAATTTTTTCAACTTGATTACAAAAGAGTATAGCCGTTATCAATGTTAGCGGGCGTTATCAGTACTACTCGGACGTAGTAGTTTATGTCAAAGGTTATCTGTTACCAGCCTGCTGGTGAGCGATTTTATAATCAAGTTTAAAATTTTTTTTTTTTTTCAGTACATTGTGAACTTTGGCGACCAAAGACGAATTGCATAGTTGAGTGAAATTTAAGGCGAAAATGCAAGCGCATAACATCAGTATGGGTGCCATCTATACGTTCAGTATGCAAACTCAATTACTCAACGCCGTCAATAAAGTGATCACGAAGCGGCTCACTAATCAAGCTTCATTTGTTACAGCTGCTGTTTGTCTGCGATCAGATTTTTTGCACAGGCGTAAATTAAGTGAAGTTAAGTCTGGATTTGGCAATTTTGTTGCAAATTATTCCAAGGTGAGTACTATGTTTGTTTGTTACCTTAATTGTTCAATGTTATAAGCATTGAAAACATCGAGGTATTTGTTGTGTTTCCGTCATATTCAAATACACGCGGTATTATTTATATTCGCACTATTAAAAAAAAGGGTACATATCTGTGGTTACAAACCATACACCTCTATACTTTTAGATTACTTAGGCTGTTATGATTTGTGACTACAGACATATGTATGTGGTTAGAGTTAATTTTTTATTGTGATCTAAGTTGAAATAAACAAACAAAAAAATTTCATATTTTATATAGTTCCCTGCAAAAAAAATGCGACTAGCCTAGAATGCGACTAATGCAAATTAACATTTGTACAAGGCGGCGCAAAAGTAAGCTTCCGATGTTCAGCATATCGGTTGTGGCACGTGCAGTGTGTGCTGTTGCACCGTCTTGTTGGAACCACATGTTTTCCAATCCCAATTCATCAAGTTGCGGCAAAAAGAACTCGTTGATCATTGCTCTGTAGCGCTCACCATTCACAGTAACCGTTTGGCCCCGACCGATTATTGGTCAAATAAATAGTCAGCAATATTCCGCGTTCTGGAGCAGTGTAGCGTAACATTGTTTATTAACGTGTATTTCGCATGTGTTTACTACACAAATGTCAAAACAGAACTGACTTTAGGGGCCAATCGCAAAATTTATAGCATTTTCTGATATGAGGATTACTTTTGCGCCACCTTGTATGATCATGTCTATGGAGAGACCAATTGTACGTATTTATACCCGAACGGTTACGAAAGGACTAATCCACTTTCAACCAAAACGGGTACTTCTAACTCCCATAAGTACGCTACAAAAACTAATATTGACTTAACCCCTATGAGTATGCTGCGAGCATCGAATAATAAGAGGAACTACGCAAATCATAGCATGAGATATTTTGCGTTGGTTCCTTTTTGTTTTGCGACGACAATAACAATTGCCAAAGGTTTTGTGGAGCGTTGTCGAAAGTGACACTCCTTTGCCGGTAATGAACCCGGTACGCTGCGGTACTCACTTGCGATACATGCCCGACTGTCGAGGTAGCGGTTTGGTATGACCAGTGCAACCTTCTAGTTCATGCCACCTCTCCTTCCGTAAACATTTGGCAAAAAGAAATTCACAATAGGTATAGGGTAAACGCACTAGTTTCCGAACACTTAACGTTTTCCTCAATTTTGACTTTAACTTATTTCTCACTATAAACGCTGCCGCGCAAAGATATAATACCATAAATATTGCTAAATACTATGTCTGTATAATTTAAAAATACAATGTTGTTTTATTAAATAAAAAATGCAACAAAATTCTATTTGCTCTAGTTTCCGGACAATAAAATTTAGTTCCCGGAAGCTTTGGTTTCAGTTTCCGGATATACACGAAATTTATAAATAACTTCCATCTTGGATAAATAAAAATGTATGCTATATTTTTGTAAAGTATTTCTGAAACATAGAGAAAGCCTTTGAATATAATAAATACGTCTTAATCATATTCACATCTCTCTGGATGGACATCTCTCTAATTTGGACACTGGCCATAAACCAACTGTTCGATCGGTAGTTCGAGGGATCAGTCAAACTTAAGGCGTACTCAGTTGATGTTTTATTTGTCATAATTGGTAGATTTTAGCTACATGAAAGTCCAGGAACTTCAGATGGTCCATGTCTGGGCATCCGACGTTGCGTTGATGGCAAAATGCGGATGTACATAGTCTTAGTTTCTTGAAGCTATAAGATCCCGAATTGGACTAGGCCTAAACAAGGGGGGTTACCCTGCAGGAGCAACCAAGTAAAAATCTGGAAATCATTTTGGACAGCAATCAGTTGTGGGAATCAAATATATAAGAAATGGTGGTGTACACGTGAGGCTTCTCCTCACCCTCTTTTTAATTGGGTATTCACAGCGATTTTGGAGCTAATAGTCATTATGGAGTCCTCGTTTGGTGGCCAACCAAACAAACAAGAGCGTTTGTTAACAAACTGGAAAGAATATGCACATAATCAATATTTAGTTTAATGGGAGGTGAAAAACCACCTCGATAGAATTGTTAAATGCCATTCTGTGCATCGCACACGTAGACTTAGTGGGCAAAAGAATAGTGTTAACAACTGAAACTAGGCCCAATGCCTCGTGGCCGTAGCCTGTACTAGCACCATTAAAAACGGTGCCGACAGACTGTATGGTTCCCCCGCTTCGAAATGGGTGTTAAAGCTACAATAGATGTGAAGGGTTTGTATAAAGGTACGGTTGGTACCATACACATTTACACCGATTGTTCCAAATACACTTTGTATTGTGCCTTTCCGAAGTTAAGCAAATCCTACAAGCTGCCAAATAACAACATCTAAAAGTGTCTTGAAGTGCAAACAGTCGCTAGTAATAATTTACAAGGGGGGTACGTACGTCTATACTGGTCATATGGGCATGGATGGAAGCGAAAGGGATGATACGTTGACCTAAACAAATATTTTTAACTTTTATTGTAATATGTTAATAAGTACTTGTAGGTGCTTAACTACTTTTCTAAAACGCTCCCACTATTTTTTTTCTACAAAAACTTGCAACTTTGGCGCATGCTCAGACTTCTGAGACTAAAATTACGTGTAGCTTTTAAACTATGCTTTTGATTCAATTTAAACTTTCCACGTACACTCACACAACATTTACATTTCGATTTGTGTTATTATTTGAGAATATTTGTTAGTGATATGCTTATTAATCCCAAAACTTTGACAAAGTGTCCGGACACTAGCGCTGTCCGGAAACTAGTGCAGTTACCCTAATATAATATTTTGTATTCTCTAGTACTATTCTTCTAGCGCATATTTTTGCCCTCAACCTTTCACTTTTTGCTATAGGAAAGATAAACTAGCGTGCCATCTGATACGAATTGGTCTGATAAATATAGCCAGACTACAAATCTTCGGATGAATTGAGATTACGTATCCCGAATACCGGTACGAAAATGTCTTAGCTCAGCAATAGATTGAAGAACGGCGTTTTTAAAAATTGTTTAAATTGGAATTGGAAGTTTTCGAACCCGAAATATGTGGCCTTAAACTCAGCCCCTGAATGAACTTGTACACTTGCCGAGATAAGTTTACATTCCTCTTTTTTTCCAATATTCGCCCTAATTTGCTTCCTTTAAATTAGAAAATGGTTGCGTGGGACCCGTCAGCTAAGCATGCTCTTCCACTTCTTTTTGACCAATTCCTATTGCACAAACTGTTTGTAAATGTCCCTGTAGGCAAAAAAAAACTTATTACAAAAAGATACCTAAGCATTTGTAAAAACTTTTAAATTATTGAAGTGTTTCATTTTGCTCAGACCTGGGAAAACTTCGCTTTTAACACCAATTTGAAAATGAAACGAAAATTTTACAAAAAAAATCTAACAAACAACATGCGTCAATTGAATTTTTTTCAACTTATTTAAATATATCAAATTACTTTTTGTTGTTGGTTTTATGGTCTGTTCATTTCTACATATTTTTGTAAGTTTAACGAGCTCAATACCAGTTGATAATAATTCTTAGCTAATTATTATTATTTTTATTTTTAAATTTTTTTGGAGCTTTTTGGCCGGTGAAGGTTAAGCAAAAACAATGTTTTCCTTTATCCTCCTACGCGTTTCGGTACATTTTGCACCTTCTTCAGGGAGGTCTGAAATTTATTTACACAACATAAAACAAGTTTAATCAACACACAGTTTTACAGATTAACCAATATTGCACTTACATTAATAAAGATAAAAGATTAATATTAAACATTAATAAAAAACAAATTATAACAATAAGAATTAATTTTGTTTATTTTTAATTAGAGGAAAAATTGAAAGCAACAAACATATACAGGCTAAAGTTATAGTACTATTACGAAAATAGCCACGATTTCTCGTCAGACTAACTCGTATAGTTTTGCTATTTTAGAGGATCTTGTGGAGAATCGAACCCACTCACTCTGATTGCAAGCGCAGCCGCCTAACCAATAGGCTATGCTGCGTGTAGTTTTTCTTTTTATAGAAGTTTGTACCTGAAAATGGCCACAAACAAAAAGCAGAAGTCAAAGCTGCATGGCTTTCCCAATTAGCTAGAAACTGGTTACAATTGCAGTAGTAATTTTCATAGATATTATTTAATTTATTATTAATGAATTGACTTAAACCTGCAAAAATTTAGTTTGAATAATTGTACAGAAAAACATTTATAGAAATCTTTCTTTGTAAAAGGCATATACATGGGTTTACATTCATAAGTTTATAGTCAATGTGCCGTTTCGATTATATAACGCTTACTTTTAAACATTTTGTAAACGAAAAATTTACATTTACTTTTTCTTGTTGGAATTTTTGCCCAAATTGCTCAGCAGGGTCTTCCAGGGAATATTTTCTTATCATTAACTGTTAGTAATCAATAACCTATGATCTGAGATTTTTTCTGCTTTTTTTTTTTGTATAAGATGAACATAAATATATAAATGTGTATTTTCTATGGCATCCTTGGTATAGTGGGTAGAGTGCTACCAGTGGGGTACCATACTTAAGGTGTGACGTGCGAGCCCTTAAATGAAAAAGCCTTATAAAACGTGGCCACCCTCGGTAATAACAAAAAAAAAATGCTGGTTACTTTGTCGGCTAGCCTGACAGCGAATAAGATAAAAAGGCTACGCATGAATAACAAAATCAAAACATGTTTTCGTTGGTCACACATGTGTAAAGAAATAAAAGGAAACCAGTCATGGGCATGCTTAACTGACCAGTGAATACGATTTCGGATTCTGATCGCAACTATAAAAAGCTTCTTAGCAACAATTCATCTGCACCAATTCACCACAGTCGGGCATGTACCGCAAGGGAGTACCGGAGCGTACCTGTGTCATATCCGGCAGAGGACTGTCACTTTCGACAACACACCCCAAAACCTTCGGGGAGTGCTTTTGTCGTTATAAAACAAAACAAAAAACCGATTCAGAGAGGCCATTCGGAGCCGGCATCAAGTTTAAGTTATGCCAGAGCGAACTTCTTACTAGAGATGTCAGCGGGTTGTTAAGCGCTAACTACCTTCGCATTGAGGCAGTAGAGGGTGGAAGGGCTTGTATTTAAAGTTGGTGGTGAGCGTACCTGTTTCACTGGTACTTAGAACTGTCACTTCAGATTGGTGTTTTGCTGTCAAAACAGAACAATTTTTTTTATAAGAACAATCATATTTTAGGGGCTTTGCAACAACGCCCTTCCGTTAACTGATTTATTAAATTCTTTGCAGACCACTTTCTTATGACCGAATGAATATTTTTTCATAGATATAAGGTTCACCCTAATGCACATACGTATGCATATATGCACGTATAAGCATACACGCTTAATCTAATACGAGTAGACTGATAAAGCTTCAAAAATATTTGTTATGTGTTATTAGCGGTTCATTCGTCAACGGTTAACAAGTTAGCTTTTGCGTAAGCTTTGACAAGCGGTCCATCAAATCGGATTGTCACAGTTTGTTTCAATTAAAAGTGTGTTTAGTTATTCAAATTTTTTACATGTGTTTAAAAAATTTTAATATAATTTAATGAGGGACCAGTAGAAGTAGAAGAAGAAATCAGCATATTAAACACAACATTTAAATTTGAATCATAAATGTTTTAATGCATGAATAGAGAATATATCCGTTCACCTTATTAAAAATAATTTTCGTGACTATGAATGAAAGGCTGGGAGTAAAAAGTAAACTTATTTTTCATGTAAGTAAAAAGGAAACTTATAAAATGTTTAATAAAAAGGAGTACGAAATAAATTGTTCATTAAAAGCGTGGTTCAATAATAAGGTTATGTCATTTCAACAGTTGATTCAATTTGTTTGAACACACTGGCGTATAGATTGTCGGAAGGAGATGCAAAAGGCAGAATGTTAAGAACAAAACGTAAACAAGCGCGATTTGCATTTGCAATTTTGTGTTTTTTTCTAATGCTCCTACTGAAAACAATCGCAAATATAGCGATATTATTCAAAAATAATCACTTTCCAGCCATGCTTGCAACACATAATTTATCACAAATGAATATTTCTCTAGTTTCTTTTCGAATCATTCGCTAACACTAGCCAGTTGCTTTTGACATTCTTTACGTCAGTGTGTTGTTGCTGTAGAGTTGACTTTACCTTGTTATTGTACTATAAATAAAAGGTAGGAAAATAGGTTTTTCCATTAAAAAGTAGAAATATCTTGCTAAAAATTAAATTATAAGTTTACTTTTTACTCCCAGCCTTTCAAATGAATTCAAGACCAAACACAACCGTTTTTTTTTGAAAATTATTATTGTTTTATTTAATTTTTGTAACTACATAGTTATTAAAAGTTTGTATTTGAATAGAAAGAGAGACAACCGCCATAACTTAAACCTGTAACTTTAAAAAAAATTCAAATATTTTTTGTATAAAAATGTGGTTAAGGGTTATCAGCAGGCCCGCGTGGTTTTGAATCCTTTTTGATTTCAAATGCACTTTCAAATAAGAAATTAATTTTATTTACGTTTTGATCCCTTATCCAAACAAAAGATATATACTTTTTATTTATAATTGGATTGGTATATAGATAAAAGATACTTCTTGCTTATGACTTCATATGTTGTTTAAATGAATATGATTTAATGTTGGTTCTATGAATTCTTGCTGCAGTTCCTGTACGTATTGATCTTTTTGCGAATAGTTGAGCTACAAAAGTCCCGGACGAATAAAAAATATATTAATTTGGAGATTAAGGACGAATATCCGCTACGTATCTATAACCAAAATCAGTGACTTAATTGCGATTTTCACGCATAGCTCAAGAAAGATATGAAATCAACTATTTTTGAAATTCTTACCATCAAAATTGTGCTCCTTTTTGTAAAACTAAACATCGAAAGATTTCGTAACCAAACTTTTTGTAAAACCCAATTATGTACATTGTACATATCGATTAGTAGAATATAGAATGAAATATCGCTTGGAGTGAAATTCTCTATCCGACACTGATCAATGTTTTAAATAGTATATATTTTTAGGCGCAGGCTTTTTCATATAGTTTCGAATAATCCCTACCTACCATGGCTAACCGTGGTGAAACTGATTCCAAACAATCACAAAGTTTTACTAACTCCAAAGCATATTTATGAAATTTGTTTAGAAAATAACAAGTGTCCAAAAGTATGCAGGTATGGATGTACAAAGCAGTTATTCGACCGATTTTAGCTTACGGGATAATAGTGTTGTGGAAGGCAGTCGAGGTGAACTACATTAGCAAACTGCTAGGCAAAGTTCAGCGGGCTGCCCGTGGCGCAATCACCGGGACGATTAGATCATGCCCCACAGAGGCTCTGAACGTGAAATGCAACATACCACCGATTTTTCTTTTTTATTAAAGAAACAGCATCCAAGGGTGCACTTAGGCTTCTGGAGTTGGGACTCTGGAAAGAGCGCACATACGGCCACAGTCGTATTCTGCTGAATATTAGCGACTCCTATACCAAAACTAAAACGGACTACATATGTCCCAGGATAGTTTTAGACACAAACCTCAAGATTATATTACCTTCCAGGAAGGACTGGAAGGAAGAGGAATTCACTCAGAAATTCGACATTTCAGTTTTCATGGACGGATCAAAAATGGACTGCGGAGTAAGAGTTGGCATTTTTGCCGCACTCCTGGACTTGTGCCTATATATGCGTCTCCCAGACTCAGCGAGTGTATTTCAATCAGAAATCTACGCTATCCAGGAGGCATGCAGGGCATTACTGTGTGCGGACATCACCGGTAATCGGATTGCTATTTTCTGTGACAGCCAGGCAGCTCTTCAGGAAACGTTTGCAGTCCTTCAGAGTGTCAAGGAGTCTGTTGCCCTCCAACAACGAAACACAATCTTGCAGGCCATGGTGAAAAAGTAAACCTCTCCAGACAAATGTGCCCACTTTTTTGATACTCGCGAGTCATTGTTTATCCAGATTTTTATCCTTTGCTGGTTTGCAGGGATCATAATTAAATTCAATTGTACATATACATACATATGTATTCGTTCATATATTTACATATACATATTTATTTAATTTTTAAAATTAATTTTTATAAATCTATTCCTTTTCCGGTTTAAAGAACATGGCTGGGAATGCAAAACTATTAAATGATGGCATACGCCAAACTGATCCGGAGCTATATGCACTTATAAAGGAAGAGAAGAACCGTCAAAGCGTTGGTTTAGAAATGATTGCCAGCGAGAATTTCACATCCGTTTCAGTGTTGGAGTGTTTGAGCTCATGTTTGCATAATAAATATTCAGAAGGTATGCCTGGCAAACGTTATTATGGCGGTAATGAGTTCATCGATGAAATTGAGCGTTTAGCACAAAAGCGATCACTCGAAACTTTTCGTCTTAATCCTGAAGAATGGGGTGTAAATGTACAACCATATTCCGGTTCACCTGCAAACTTTGCCGTCTACACAGCACTATGTCAACCGCATGATCGTATTATGGGCTTGGATTTGCCTGATGGTGGCCATTTGACGCATGGTTTTATGAATGCAAATAAACGTATTTCTGCCACATCGATTTACTTTGAGAGTATGCCATATAAGGTGAATGCACAAACAGGACTAATCGATTATGAAAAGTTAGAAGAAAATGCTAAATTATTCCGTCCTCGTATAATCATAGCCGGGATATCGTGTTATTCACGTTGCTTGGATTATGAACGTTTTCGCAAAATTTGTGATCAAAATGATTCCTATTTATTTGCTGATATGGCACATATTGCTGGTTTGGTTGCAGCTGGTTTAATTCCATCGCCATTCGAATATGCTGATGTTGTGAGTACAACAACACACAAAACATTGCGCGGGCCACGCGCCGGCGTCATATTCTATCGCAAGGGTGTACGTAAGGTTCAGCCAAACGGTGAAAAAGTATTGTACGATTTAGAGGAACGCGTTAATGGAGCTGTTTTTCCCGGTCTACAAGGTAGGTACATTCAGTGAATATCAAAGTTATCCGGTAAGGCGTGCAACTGAAAGTCAGCAATACATATAAATAATCAGTTAATATCCCTCGATAAGCGAATTATCTAGAGCCACAATGTGCTAAAATTAAATGATTAATTTAGCAGCAAGACTTCGGCTATTACCAACAAATTGACTATTAGGTAGGGAAACATATCAACATTGCGTATTCATAATAATCACGAATTTCTATAAGACACAATTCGCAATAAAACAATACCTATTTTTATTGCTGAGTTTATGACCTAAATAAGCTTTGTATGCTCGCGCGTGTCTCAAGCATAAAAATATCCAGCAACTCTATTTACAAATGAACATAAATGGTATAATAACGTTTGTCTAATGTTTTTAGGTGTGAGAAGGAGATATGTACCCACCTATAAGTATACCGAAATGATCAGGGCGATGAGCTGAGTCAATGCAGCCATATCCGTCTGTCTGTTTGAACACAAACTAGTCCCTCAGTTTTAGAGATATCTGCCTAAAGTTTGGTATGGGACCGCCATTTTATAATATAATATATTATCACATTTCTGTTCGGGATATATATTTTGCAATAAACGCACATTTTGTATTTATTGTAAATACCGATCGAACAGTGAATTTCGGGGTTCATATTCATGCATGGTATACAGTACCGGGAGAGACGAAGACAGCGTTCTCCACACTTGGTATTTTCTAAAATCCATGATTCCAGAAAATAGTTGCAAAGGATATGTATCGAAGCTCGGGACGGAATATTAAAGTTAACTTTCTTCAAGAGAGCTTCAATTGACAACGATCCGCTTAATAATTTGGACACAAGTATTAGTCTTAGCTTACACAAAAGCTTGAACGCCTCTAGCCTTATTGACTGTAGCCGCAATATGAGGACTGAAACTAAGTTTGCAGTTCATCGTTAAGAATTGTTATTATATCATGGTATTTTTCTGGAAATTGACATAACTATTTGGTCTCTACACTAAAAGTTTATTCGGAGTTTCCAAAGAAGTGGGCAAAAATACCATTTCACGAAATAGGAAATGGGCTAAAGCTAGAATGAGACCGTATCAGAATTTTTTTTTTTAAAACGTCTCAACTGAATTTGTAATCACTAATCGTTTAGATAGCTCGTTCTTAAACTAAATCCTGAAATAGGGTATTATTAATAAAAATTCTGAGGCTGGGTGTTTTTCAAACAAATTCTGACATATGGCGTTTTTTTTTAAATAGTTTTAAATATCGCGATCCTCCAACGAAATGCTGTTTTCCTTTTGCAAAGATTTTTTTTTTTAATTAGAAACGTATAATCCTTAATTTCCTCTTTTTTTTGCAGGCGGTCCACATAACAATGCCATTGCTGGCATTGCCACAGCCATGAAACAGGCACAAACGCCAGAATTTGTGAACTATCAAAAACAAGTGATCGCCAATGCGCGTCGTCTATGCGAAGGTTTGATAAAACGTGGTTACAATGTCGCTACTGGTGGCACAGATGTGCATTTGGTATTGCTTGATTTACGTAATATTGGCATAACTGGAGCAAAAGCTGAATATATATTAGAAGAAGTGAATATTGCATGTAACAAGAATACCGTACCAGGTGATAAATCAGCATTAAATCCATCTGGCATACGTCTTGGTACACCAGCACTAACTACACGTGGCCTAATCGAATCTGATATTGATGCTGTTGTCGATTATATTGATCAAGCGTTGAAATTGTGCGTTGAAGTAACTAAACTATCTGGTCCCAAATTGGTGGATTTCAAGCAAGCCATAAAATCGAATAAAGAAATTATAGAAAAAATTAGTAAATTACGTAAAGGTGTTGAAGAGTTTAGCGGTAAATTTCCACTGCCGGGCATGGAAGCTTTTTAATTGTTATTCATATGTATGTAAAATAAGCATAAGATTGTTATTAAAATTTATGAAATAAAAGTGCAACTATTTTTTCAGAAATTTTTTTACATCTATAATGTCTATTTTCAACAGAATTTGTATTTTTCGTATATATTTTTCTAGATGATATTTCTTTATGTGAAAGCTCTTTAAAAAATATCTTTAATTTAAACTAAATACAAGGTGGCGCAAAAGTAATCCTCATATCAGAAAATGCTATAAATTTTGCGATTGGCCCCTAAAGTCAGTTCTGTTTTGACATTTGTGTAGTAAACACATGCGAAATACACGTTAATAAACAATGTTACGCTACACTGCTCCAGAACGCGGAATATTGCTGACTATTTATTTGACCAATAATCGGTCGGTGAAAAACGGTTACTGCGCAAAAGTAATCCTCCTATCAGAAAATGCTATAAATTTTGCGATTGGCCCCTAAAGTCAGTTCTGTTTTGACATTTGTGTAGTAAACACATGCGAAATACACGTTAATAAACAATGTTACGCTACACTGCTCCAGAACGCGGAATATTGCTGACTATTTATTTGACCAATAATCGGTCGGTGAAAAACGGTTACTGCGCAAAAGTAATCCTCCTATCAGAAAATGCTATAAATTTTGCGATTGGCCCCTAAAGTCAGTTCTGTTTTGACATTTGTGTAGTAAACACATGCGAAATACACGTTAATAAACAATGTTACGCTACACTGCTCCAGAACGCGGAATATTGCTGACTATTTATTTGACCAATAATCGGTCGGTGAAAAACGGTTACTGCGCAAAAGTAATCCTCCTATCAGAAAATGCTATAAATTTTGCGATTGGCCCCTAAAGTCAGTTCTGTTTTGACATTTGTGTAGTAAACACATGCGAAATACACGTTAATAAACAATGTTACGCTACACTGCTCCAGAACGCGGAATATTGCTGACTATTTATTTGACCAATAATCGGTCGGTGAAAAACGGTTACTGCGCAAAAGTAATCCTCCTATCAGAAAATGCTATAAATTTTGCGATTGGCCCCTAAAGTCAGTTCTGTTTTGACATTTGTGTAGTAAACACATGCGAAATACACGTTAATAAACAATGTTACGCTACACTGCTCCAGAACGCGGAATATTGCTGACTATTTATTTGACCAATAATCGGTCGGGGCCAAACGGTTACTGTGAATGGTGAGCGCTACAGAGCAATGATCAACGAGTTCTTTTTGCCGCAACTTGATGAATTGGGATTGGAAAACATGTGGTTCCAACAAGACGGTGCAACAGCACACACTGCACGTGCCACAACCGATATGCTGAACATCGGAAGCTTACTTTTGCGCCACCTTGTATAAGTCTATCAGCCTAAACCATAATACATACATATGTATGGGTTTCGATATCGAAAATAGCAGCGTGGTTCTTATCGCATTTCGAACATTTCCAATAGCAACCTTCCTAGATCGGAAGTATCTCAATTACTATTCAACTTGTCACATGTTTAACTTTCTGGTGCCATGGCCAGCTCAATCGACAGTTTTGTGTACAAATTGCAATCCTTCATGTGTTCATATGTATGTAAATACTTTTTATTAGTTTCAAATCTACTAAATATTTACATACATACATATTTACTAGGCAAATTCCATTTTGATGCATTCTTTTGTTACGCGCATATCTCGATGAAAGCGCGAATTGTGCGTCGATAATGACCATTTCGTTTTGAAACTTTTGCTGCAAACGGTGCATTCATGCTCTTTGCCGGATATTTCTGAATGGCGCGACGTAATGTGACGGCGTAATGCATTCATCGATTGTAACTTGCGTTTACAAAATTTACACATTAAATTTTGATCTTCCACTGAAAAAAGGAAAAAATTGTATAAGTGGTTAGTATATACATATAGTACATATATTACAAAAAAAAAAAAACGCTGAGTTAGAGCTAATGACTCTTTTCGCAAAAGTAATACATTTCCTCATGATATTATTTCCAAGAAGCTTTTGAGAAAAATTTAAAATTTTCTGGTTCCAGAAAAACTCTCTAAGTCGTATGAAAATAATACTCGAAATAAAATAAAAATAATTCCGAAACAACTAGGTTACTCTGTATCGCGATTCGAAAGCAAATGCTATTCGAAAGCTGTCAAAAAATTTTTTTCAAATGCGAAAGAAATTTCATTCGCTTCGCGATACAGAGTAACCCCCCAGAAATGAGCTCGAAACTATCCCAATTTTCTAAAATTTAATCTTCGTTTTAAAATTTAATTTTTAAATTGAATATTGTAAAACACACAATCAATTATTTAAGCAATCCGACGTTTAAATGACTATGAACAACAACGAAAAGGTTCAAGCCAATATTGACAAAGAATGACGAAAAGTCGTGACAAAATAGTGATTCGAATTCCTGCATTAGTCGGATACCGTAAAGGGTGCGGTTATTTACATTAGGTGTGTTACGGAGGCGGCCGCCGTGGTGTGGCGGTAGTGTTGCCGGGCTACCACACCTAAGGTCCTGGGAGAGGTAACATCAGTAGAGTTTTTTCAAAGCGGGGTCGCCCCTCGCCAGTAGTTTGGCAAACTCTCTGAGTGTATTACTGCCAAGGAAAGCTTCTCAGTAAGAATTTATCTCCTTTGTATATGCCGTTCGGAGTCGCGAAAAAAGTGGGTCCCGCCAATTTGTAGGAATAAATTCAGATTGGCACACCACAAATTGGTAGAGAATATCGGCCTCAATCTCCTCAGGTGTATATCGCTCCAATTATTATTATTATTATTTTTTTTAATTACGTTTTATCCTCTTAACCACATTTGAAAGAATTAAATAAGGAAAACATAAATAAATATTAAATACAATGTACAATATTTGTTCACATTCATTTATATTTTTGAAAATTATAATAAAGATCTATTCGCTTAATAATACATATTTATGATTTATTATATTACAATGTTATCGATTTTTTATATTTATATTTAGATTTGTTAATATAGAAAATTTAAATTATGTTATGTACTATTCGTATGTAGTGAGAAGTTCTTCATGTTACACCCCCTACATATCTCAATATTGTGGCAAACATATCTCAACACTGGTTCAGTGAATGTAAACGCTGCTGTGAAAGACATTTTCCTGCCGCCGTTTACATCAAGAGATTTTAGAGAGATAATGAAAGTAAAACTTCTTCCATGTAATTTGATATTAATCTCTCTTCCAAGAGAGTTGATCAAGGTGTTGGAATTGTATTTTCGCGGATTGTAGGCAACATTCAAGTTTTAATATCAGCTTATGAAGATTTGCGGGCACTTAACTTAAACTTCCCCGAAATGAATGAACATAAGTAATCTACAGGTCAATGTGTGTAGTTATACTCAGACTTTATACTTTAGCATGCTGTAAGTGTCGTTACACTCAGACTATACTTTAGCATGCTGTAAGTGCTTTGAGTGAAATTGTGCAATACACATTTAACGTTTCTTAGAATAGGTGAAACCAAACAGCATCGAATACGAAAATGAACCAACATCTGAATTCACCATGCCGTAGAAAAATTCACCTCTATAGGAAATACATTAGATCAATTTTTCTTACGGCATGGTGAACTCTTTACTCGATGTTCTTTGGTCAAACACAAACTCTAAAAAATGACATAACAACCACCAAAATATTGGCCAAAAAGCATAAGAAATCAATTAAGGTTTGGCGTATCATAATTTTTACTTAAATTTAATATAGGTATTAAAAATTTGTCCGAAATAAACATTGAAATAAAAAAGTTCCGAAGCCAAATAAAGATACAAGTTGTGGAACTGAGATCGAAGAAATATAATAAGGATTACTGGAGTGCAGCAGGGATGTTGACTCTTTAAACTTTGAAGATGAACATCTGTAGGATCCAACTTTTCAGAATCACCATTATTCATTGGGCTTTTTCAAAATCAGTTACCAATGGAATTTGTGTAATATCTTAATCTACGCATTTTCTAATAACATTCAAATTTGTTTTTGTTTTTTGTTTTCATTAAATTTCATTGTGTAATAATATTAATTTGTACAATTTGTCAATTCAAATTTATCTTATGATAATTTCATAATAGCGAAATCTTCTAGACTTAACTTTGAAGATTATAGTGAGCTAGAAGTAGATACAATATTTTTTTTTTGCAAGGACTTCAAGTTAATTACTTCTAATATGTAAGTTATTTCATTTGTTTTGTATGTTCTTAAATTTAATTCACTCGTATGCCATGTTCTTATACATATTATTTAATTATACATAATTTAGACTAAATATTCTATTTAAAATATTATTTATATACATATCCACATGTAGGGGCATACATGTATATATAAACATTTTTATACCAATATACATCTACTGAAACATTAAAATAATGAAGTCGATACCATTAAATCCATGTTAGGCTTTTTATCATGTTAGCCTCCAAGGAATGGATCAAACATCCTTATTTGAGTTTAGTACTAATATTAAATAGCTGAACTAGCTTCTAATACTTGACTCTGGTAATTAACAACAAACTTACTTGAAAATACGTAAATCGACGTGCTATATGAAAACGAGCGTCTCTATATATATATTTAAGAATAAATTCAGTGTTAGAAGTTTTTTAAGCGTTCGATTTCGTATGGCACGTCAATGTATGGTGAAGTCCACGAAAACTATGACTATAAATCAAGGCCCTCGTTTTTAAAGTCAAAAGAAGGAAAGGTAATTAATTTCCCCACTATCTTAATAATAGTTATTAACTACTTACATATTTTATATATGTTGCATCGCACACCACCTAAACTCAAAACATTTTATTCTGAAAACGGGACGGTCTCCGATATGCGCCAATCTTTTGTTTTTAGTTTTCACGCAGACCTTTCACTTTGAGCGTTGAAACTAAGCAAATCAATTATGCAGATCTGTCTGCATTGACCTGTGGAAGGCGGTAATATGAATAAACAATTTTGAGTTAGCTCAATTTAGATTAAGTGTGCGATATATCATATATGCCTCCGAATTGTAACAGTTTTTATATACATCGACTTATTTAATCAACAGCTATGATTAATCAGTAAAACTAATGTTTAATCGCATATCGCTAGTTTTTACCTAAAGTCTGCTTCGAAGCTTTCTTGTTTGAACTCACCGTATACTTGACTCAATTTACTTAACATATACAAACGTAATTGAATTAAGATATTTTCCAACTAACAATAATATGCCAATTTACATAGTTTATCGAACATCAAAATTCTTACAATTACCGCATAATTGGGTAACATATTTAAAAAAAAATTGTGTTTAAATTGAAATAAAACTATTTTGCACTATTAAGGATATAAGGATCCAGCAAACTTATGTATGTAATTCAGCATTTTGTTGATCATTGCATGAGATTTGAAAGTATGAAATGTCCCATATTTTCATGATTTTCATCATTTGGACGTATTATTATGGTTCGTTCACTGGTTAGATATTAGATATACATTTGCATCAATCTTAATTTGCCATTTCCACTTTTTTTTGTAGTCAATAACTTTAGGTTTTGTTTTTATTTGCATCCTTGTCACGTCGCACTGAATTTAATTGAAAAACATTTTCTGTTTCCCAGTTTCATTTTATTCCTTCAGTTCTTTTTCGTGTTATTTCAACGGCATTTTCTTTGCACCAATTTAACGGCGCAAGTGAAAAATTGTCAATCAGTTTTCTGATTTCAATGTAATTTTTTGTTCATGCGAAATTCGTATATGTTCGCGTAGGCTGTATTTGTTTTTGAAATTTTTGTTGCATAGTTCACATTTGCGAGGCGGTTGTGGCGTATGCTGCGTACGAATATGTCTCCAAAGATTAACCGTGGTAATGACCATTTTGCAAAATTGACATTCTGTCCATTTATTATTTGGTAAATCTAAAAATACATAAAAAATAGCACACAAATTATGTTTGGCAATGACTGAACTTTATGTTTTTTATTTTTGTTTTCTATTAAATTAGATAGTCTTAAAATTTAGATCAACCACAGGTTATTGCAATATCATAATCAATGGCCAATAAAGTTATATAATTATAAAAATATATAAATTTAGTAGCAAAAATAAACAAAAAATGCGAATATTTGGAGACATATTCATCGTAGTAGACACACAATTTAGTACAGAAACTTTAATTTAATAATTCGTTGTCTAGTCTCATTTATCTTAACTTTATTAATAACTACATATAGCCGGCTAAAGTAAGAAACCGCTTATAGCAATTCAAGTTCAGAAAATCCATTTCAATATCAGAAAGCTGCAATTCATATTCAGAACGTTTTATTTCAAATTCAAATGAACAGATAAAATAAATTTTAGATTCAGAAAGCCACGAATCATATACCGAAAATTATGATTCAAAACAGCTTTCATTTAAAATTCAGGAATTTACACTTCAATTTCAGGTGTTGCTTAATTTCATAGGAAATATTAGTATAAGTTTTACAGAAAACCCATATTTAGACATGGCGACATAAAGGCAAATACCTTTTCGTGCTTGGAGTGTTTAGGGGAAGGGTTTCTACCGGACAATCCTTTGACGGCTATTGGTCCGGTATTGCCAACTTCTGGGTTTTTCGCTTTTTATGACAGGCGTACCTTATATATATATTTTGGGCCCTGTTATTGCTATCTTCATGGGGTTTCTCTAAGAGTTCCCATTTTCTTATTATCAATTAAAATCTCCAAAGTCTATTGAATTTAAATTATAAGCTTTTGAGGTTGACTTGTAATTTGGTATACATAAATATGTAACATGAACAGGGGCTCAATTCTGGTTTTGCGTTATTGTCAAGTGAAAAGTAAATGCGTCAATTCACCACGATTTTTGATTCTCGTTCTAGTTTAAATTTTCGATTTGAAGCAAGGCGGATTTATACCAGGTGATATTACAGCGAATTCATTGTTGTATACACACACCTACTTCACATGTTTTGTTTTTGCTTTCGCATCTTCTCGTGTCAAATTACATAGACATTTTTTATTTTCCCACTACACGCCGCTGCTCATGTTCTTATGATATCACCTGTAAGTGAATTCACCTTGATTTGAAGTGAAGTGAGAAAAGTTAACGCCAATATAAATTTGGTGGTAATGTCAAAAATTTTTTAAAATTTAAACATCGGACTTTTTTTCAAATGTAAACATTTAAAGTGATAAAAATTACTTTTATTTTCACAATTCTATAACAAACTATCAGTTAGCAAGCACAACTTGTGTCAACGCAAAATGTTCTTCAACAAACTGTTTTCACCGCAAATATCAGAATCGCATTTTAAAGCTCAATGAAGTTCAGAAAAGAAAACGTAAGTGATAATTGAAGTGAAAAGATTTTTCCCACTTCACGACAACGCAAAATCAGAATTGACCCCCAGAGCTTAAAAACAATAACAAAGTGCAAACAAATTTTTCATTTGGTTATCACTTGACGTTTTCCTTTCTTCAGGAGCTCTAAAATGCGATTTTTATACTTGCGGTTGAAACGGTTTGTTAAATCACATTTTGGGTAGCATTGACACAAGTTGTTCTAGCTAAATGACAACTTGTTACAAAATTGTAAGAATTAAAGAAAGTTTATAAAAATATTTTTAAACAACCAGCTGTTTTTTTTTGACGTTATCACCAAATTTATATTTATTATATTTTTTGACTTCACTTCAAATCGAAATTTTAAAGTAAAACGAGAATCGAAAATCGTGGTGAATTGGCGCATTTACTCTTCACTCGCAAAACCATAATTGATTGTTTATTCCATTGTTCATATGCAAAATCACTAGGGTTAGGGAACCACTTGGTTAAGCTTATATTTCACCAGGCTTTCAGAAAATGTGTGACTTTTTTTTTTAATTAGAATTTTCAATTCCGGCCAACTTCTTGGCATAAATCGAATCGGATAATGATGTACTCGATTGACCGGATATCAGTTTATTCGGGTACCAAGAGTCCTAGTTGCGATTTGTACATAAATTGAATCTCTTCAATAAGCGACCGTAGCCATTTATGTACGAGCTGAATTAATGTATTCTATAAAAAAAATTATACAACTAAGTGTTTTCAGAACATTTCTAAACGATCCATTAAAATAATTTATTTATCTGGGCATATACCACTATTAAATACATAAATAGTTTTTTCAAACATTATTAAACTTACCTGCAGCACCACCACCTTTATTATCAATTTTCACCACAGCATTAGTAATGCTACCACCTGAATCATCCAGCGTCGCATGTGGTGTTGTGGTCGACGGTGTGCTCGTTGTTGGATTTAATAGGCGACCTATAAGAATGAAGATAAATTAATCACATACATTTTGCAACTACAGATTTTGAATAGCTATTAATAAATAAAATAATAAAACAATGACGCATCCATGTTTCAAAATCTAAACATTACTGCTATCACGAAGTTGAGTATCGACCTTTGTTGTTGTTGTTGTTAACAGTGCTTCGCCCTGCCCCTGATTGGACAGGGTTACACTGAAATAACAGCCCTTGGCCGGGTGAAAAAACCCGGGTCATTCCGGTGCGATAGAACCGGCTGTTGTGGGAATGAGTATCGACCTTTCTTTGAAGCCGTCTCTAAACAGTGAAAATTAAACAGTGTTACAGTGAAATAACATATATGCCAAAAGTAGATTACTACAAACAATATAATCGGTTTTTTTGATGGACCGAGTAAAAGTAAATTCTTGAAGACGACTCGAAAGAGAGGTCTATAGTCAGTCAGACCAACAATGGCGATAAGGCCGATTATTAAACATCTAATATGCATACCCATTTCAATTGTTATCTCAGTATTTTCTGGATCAGCTTGGTGAAATTTTTCATCAATCTCTGATTCTGTTAAAATTTCATATTCGGATGGATATTGTGTTACATTTTGGGAACCCGTCGTTCCACCATCCTGTGATGTGTGTTGAGCACTGCTATCGGTTAGTTGCTCACTATCATCCACTTCGCTAACTATGTATCCGGGTATATCCATTTTGACAGTGCCACGAAGAAATGTCATTTCCGCTGCTGTAGTTTATAACAAAAGAAAAAATTGTTTTAAAAAATATAATATAAGAATTATTTATCTTACTTTTAACAATCGCTGAATCATCTTTGACGCCATAATCGACACTTTCTGTTGTATAAAGGTTATCATCATCATCCGAGAAAGTCATTTTTCGTTTTTTAATTGTATTCGTTGATGATAATGTACCTAAGTGTGTTTGTTGTAATTGTTGCTGGTGTTGTTGATTATGGTGATGGTGCAATTGGTGGCTTGTGGTTGATTGTTGTTGTTGCTGCACCTGAGATTGCACTGTCTGTACGGTTTGCACATGAGCCTGGGGCTGTTGTTGCACTTGAATATGCTGTACATGATGATGTTGTGTGGTATTATGTTGTGGCTGAGTTTGCGGTTGTTGCAGAATATTTTCTGTTGGTATTTCAATTGCTTGCGGTGTAGTCTGAGTCGCTGTCGTCACATCATTTACCGCTCTAATAGTACTGGGTATGGTTTTGATAAGTTTCTGCTCGTCAATGATCGGTGTGGGAGGCAATTTTGGCTTTTCCTTCTCTTCGGCGGTAAGACCTTGTACTGAAAGTAGTTCGGCGGTTTGCAGGAATGACTGTAAAGCTTCCTGCTGTACATTAACTTCACCCTATTTTTTGAGGAGAATATAAATAAGTTTTAGATTAAAATACTTACAAAATTTATAAATTTTTTGTATTTTAGTTTTATGTAATAAACAGAATATTTAATTTCCCTTGCGCCTCCTGGTGGCCACAGGGCGAACGTTCCGGTTGGCCAGTTGGGTGTGAGTCTCCACTAACTACAATTAGCGGTAATGCAACGCATTTAAGAGATTTTTAAATACAAGTCTCTTACATGAGGGATTTGAGATGGAGTTACGTTGTTGTTGTTGTGTTAGCAATGCTTCGCCCTGCCTAGTCATAACTTTCCTTACCAAGCATTGTCATCAAGTTCTTCAAACGGAAGTCCCAAGAGCATTGCGGCTTCAATAGGGTTTGACGAGAGTGAAATTGGAAAGTTAGAAGAGTCGGCTCAGTTGAGCAGATAAATAGATGGTTAGTGTCATGGGGAGACACACCGCATGACGGGTAGACATTTGATATGTCAGAGTTCAGTCTGGATAGGTAAGAGTTTAATCTGTTACAATATCCAGACCGAAGTTGGGCCAGCATGACTCTTGTCTCCCTAGGCAGTTCACGTTCTTCTCCGGCAACAGATAGAGCCTGAAAGACAGTGACGAAGAATGTTATAAGTAGTCATTCACATCGTTGTACCTGAGCATTTTGGCTTATGTTGTTGTTGTAACGACAAAAACACTCCCCAAAGGTTTTGGGGAGTGCTGTCCAACTGACAGCCCGACTGCCGTGGTAGCGATTTATGACCAGTGAAACCTTCTATGTCATGTCACCCCTCCTTCCGTAACGAGGGATGGGTAATGAGAGGTGAGAGGCATCATATCCTTAGATCAACCTTCGAGTTGTACGTCTTTACCTCGGTGCATATTAGTCGCCTCTGACGGCCGGTATGTCTACCTCGGGCATATTCTAAACCCCTAATCCCCGGCTTATCGCGCTTAAAATCTCCTGAGCCCATTCAAAGAAAATTGCTTGGAACACAATAACGACAGTAGAACTCGTTTGTCTGATTATATATCCATACTTCCTCAAAATAAAGATAAATATAATTTTTTGTGTCTCATTAGGACATTACCTAATAGATGGCATGCAGAAACGAATATGTAATATTTTAGACCTCTATTCGTCCGGGATCTCCAAAATTATGATTAAAAGATGGGCAATAAAAAAAGCAACTGCTTTATCCACTAAAGAACGAAATGTGTATAGGAGTTACTTTCCGAAAATGTAGGCGCTAGAAGAACGCTGAGTGAGATGAAATGATAGATTACCTTAAATAACATGCTTCAGCTTTATTTTAGCAATATGTATATAGCATTTTCCATTTCCATCGGACTTTTATCATTCATTGTTCTAAGTATTCTTACATATTATTGTAACAATTGGATTCACTTATCCCATACCCAACAAGAACTACAGATTTTATCGATCTTTATAGTTTCCAAATTTTTTGCAACATACCTGATACATAAACTCAATGATTGAAGTGAGATCTTCAAACTTAATAAATTTGAATATTATAACTGGATGCGGATGTGGATTTTCTCTAAATATTTCCTTAAAATATGAGCTGCATGAGGAGAGCACCACTTTATGTGCCTTGATTTTTCGTCCATCACAACACAAACTCACATCAACAAAATCATCGTTGGTGCGGTGATTGTCCAGAGCATATGTTAAATGCCGAAAATAATTGTTCCAACGTAGCGAGTATTGCTGCGTGGTAGCCATTCTTCATTTAATAGCCGCTATCGGGCAAATATATTATTCAATAAGAGTTCAGATTTTTTATAGCTGTTTTGTGTTTGTGGCTATTAGCACTTGACGCCTTTCCACCGTTGCTCGGGAGACGCCAAAGCGCTAAACAATGAATATGCGCCTAGCCGTACGAATACATAAATTTATACTTCTGTACACCTTGTCTGATAAACTGTTAACTGAATGGTATTTTTATAAACCTAAGTTACGATTAATCAAAACTTATAAGCCTTTTCTTTAAAATTTGAGCAAGAAAAATTTAATTTTCCTCCTTTTTACTACTGACAGTGATTTAGAAAATTATTTTATCTACGCTTGGTTGTCAATAGCGATGTGTATACTATTGTTAGAATATCGAGTACCGGGTAGCAGAGAAGCATGAGAACCGGTTAAAGTGTTAATGAGTGGTTATCAATAGGGTATAAAGAGAGCTTTGCAAGCCCGCCTACCCAATTTACCAAAAACCAGTTTAGACAGTCCTTTGCCGGAGCACCTTTTGGTACTAGCCGAGCTACCAGGTATACTCCTAGCCCCCTTACCCGCTGGAGTATCTGAAAAAAATCGCTAACATTAACTGGCGCCTAACTGTCCAGGCTCAACAAAGCACTGAATCAACTGGAAAGACCAATGTAAGGATTCCCACAACAGCCGGTTCTATCGCACCGGAATGACACGGGTTTTTTCACCCGGCCAAGGGCTGTTATTTCAGTGTAACCCTGTCCAATCTGTCCCGTCCCACCCTTAAATTGTCATCCTCGGAGCAAACCTTGGCAGCTGGGTTGCTCCAATGTCTCTTGTTACGGGCTAGGGTCGAACCCAATCCTGGACCAAGAGCTTGGATCTGCTTTGTTTGCGCCAAGTGCAAGAGATGGTTACATAAATCTGGATGTTCAGGGCTTAACCCTGCCATCCACAGACCCCGTACTTTCTTTAGTACTTTTGAGGCACCTTGCTGTACACGTCCAAGGACATCCCGCGGTAGTCGCCGCTCTGGCACTCCCTTACCGCTTTTACCTACTTCCAATAGTCACAATAGTGGCTCAGTCTATACGACTGGCAGCACCGCTGCCATCCCTGCCTCACCCACTCAGGACTGTCGCTCACGCACACCAGCGTCTCCATCTCACACGGCCGCTCAACACTCCTATCCCCTCCGGAATAGGTCAGATATGAACATCGCCGAGCGTCAGTCCCCTCTGTCTCTGCCCCTAATGCCCCCCCCCCCCCCCTGCTTCCAGCCTGCACGTGGGTCAGGAACATCACCTCCTAGTACCTTTCACTACGTGCACCGTTTGTCGACAAAGATTATATACGCCTGCGACATCGGTCAAGTGCAACAATTTCCTTGGCCTGTGTCACACCCTTATGTGCTCTGGGCTCGCAAACTGTAACCTTTGGACGGATTCGTTCATAGCCCCCTGTTGCAGTACACAACCGCTCTCCACGCCAGACAACATCGGCCTTGGCGCTGTCAACTCTAGACTGCGACATACATAGTTTAGGCATTAGCCTACCACCACCTAGGCAAACGCATCCGTCCCTCACGCCTAGTATGTCCCCCGTCTCCCCCCGTACACACTTCAAAATTCTGCAGCTGAACTGTAACAGATTAGCTGGAAAGATCGCGGGTTACGAACTTGTGATGGGTATAATGTACATCGTAAAGACCGTCCCAGCGGTCTTGGGGGTGGCCTTGCGTTCATTACACATCACTCTGTACAATATAATCTATTTTCCCCCGACGTCGACCCCAGGGACTCTACCTTAGAATGCCAAGGCATAGCAGTCCGGTTAGGAGACGCCGACCTGCAAATCATAAACATCTATATTCCTCCTGTCACGTGTTGCCCTAGAGATTATCATCCCGACATTAGTGCGTTGCTAAGGGGCGATAACCGTCTAATCCTAGGCGACTTCAACGCGCATCACGATCTCTGGCACTCCAACTTGCTAGCAGACAGCCGAGGACACGCAATTGCAGACCAAATAGATTACTCAGCATTCTGTACAGTCAATGGAGATGCCCCCACCAGGGTGGCAGGTAACTGCCACAGTTCGCCAGACATCTCCATAACGAGCGCGGGCCTTATTAACTTTGTCATCTGGCGACCGATGCTTACATTAGCTTCAGACCACCTAGCCATCTTACTCTCTGTTGAACGATCGACCGACTTCATAACGACTGATAAAATAACATACATAAACTTCACTAAAGCGGACTGGGACCGCTTTACTGAATATACAGAGCGCTCCTTCGCTGCCTTACCCACTCCTACGGACGTACGCAAAGGCGAAAGAGAGTTTCGCAAGATCATTGATTCAGCCTCATGCCGCTTTATTCCTGCTGGCAGAATACCAGAAATTCGTCCGAATTTCCCGGCAGAAGCTGCGGCGATGGCAAGAGAACGTGACCAAGTGAGACTCCTCAATCCCGCAGATCCCAGAATAAAAGATCTCAATGCGGAAATTCGTAGGATTGTCTACGAACAAAAGCTGACCAAGTGGAAACAACACCTTGAGACATGCAACCTCCCCGGCGAAGTCGGCAAATTATGGTCGACTGTCGAGGCCCTATCCAATCCGACCAAACACAAAGACAAGGTCGCCATTGCTTTCGGCGACAGCGTCAAATCGGACTGCGCTCATTGCCGTCTCAGTCGCAGAGGTTAAGAAAGCCATAATGAAGGCCAAACCCTCAAAATCCATCGGACCCGACGGAATCGCCATGAAGATGATCAAACACCTTGGCCACGAGGGACAAAGTTATTTAGTGGCTCTCTTTTATCTCTCTCTAACTACCTTCGTTATACCTGAGATATGGAAACAGGCAATTGTAGTTCCCCTACTAAAACCAGGGAAGCCGGCGAACCTAGGAGAGTCTTATCGCCCGATATCCCTCCTTTCGCCGGTAGTGAAATTACTAGAGTCCATTCTGCTTCCTTACTTCACTACAAATCTAAAATTGGCCGATCATCAACATAGTTTCCGCAAAAATCATAGCACGACATCCGCTTCGAACGCCATTACAAAGCAGATTAATAACGGTTTGAATCAACACCCACCAAACCATAAGACGGTTCTCGTGGCACTTGACCTGTCAAATGCATTTGACACGGTCAATCACGCCACACTCCTCCGAGACCTGGATGAGACACCGCTCCCTGCCGGCCTTAAGAGGTGGACCGCTAATTACCTCAATGGTCGACAGGCAACAGACAAATTCAGGAGCAAGAAATCTAGACCACGAAGAATAAAACAAGGGGTGCCGCAAGGTGGTGTTCTCTCTCCCCTTTTGTTCAATTTCTATATTTCGCTATTGGCCGGCCGGTTATTGACTATGCTGCGCCTATATGGTCGCCCAATCTTTCTGACACCAACTGGAGGAAATTGCAAGTCTGCCAAAACACCGTCATCAGAACTGCTACGGGATGCCTGCTTATGTCATCTGAGTCTCACCTCCATCAAGAGGCAAAATTGCTCAATGTTCAAGAGCACGCGGAACTCTTGAGTAGACAGTTCGAGTCGGTAGACAGATCTCTCAGATCTCGGCCTGTGAATCCCGTTATTAATACTCAACCACTTGAATTGGCTGAAGAGGAGCGCGTACTTCCGAGGGAGGCTAGAGTCATACTAGCACAACTTCGCTCTGGATATTGTAATAGGTTAAACTCTTACTTATCCAGACTGAACCCCAACATACCAAACACATGCCCTGCATGTGGTAGCTCCCCTCATGATACCAAACATCTCTTCTCCTGTTCAGTTGGACCCACTCTTCTAACACCTACATCACTCTGGTCCAGCTCTCTGTGGAAACTGCGCGTTTCGTCGGACTTCTGTTCGAAGAGCCTGATGACAATTTAGAGTGATCGAGCCCATTGGGCAGGGCGAAGCACTGTTAACAACAACAATAACCAATGTAAGCTGACAATAGTAGATAGAAGTCTTTCTACAATCACCTAAAGTGACTTAACTGAAAAGGTTTGGACTCCTAAATGGTATCCTTAAATTTTCTCCAATACTCGCCGTTGGCCGCCGAATAGAAGGAGCCGACTACATCATATTTTTGGACGACATCCTTAAATTCAGGTCACTCATCCGGACAGGTATGGCGAGATACTTATAGAGCCAGATCTACCTGAAGTCTTAAGAAGTGCCGTTTGAACGATTTGATACGACCACCGCAAACCACATAGGTCATCCTACATTCACGGTTTGTTTGGAATAGCTCGAAGAAGCTTAGCCATAAAAATTATGCAGGGAAACCAAATTCAAACACAGCAGTCTAGGATGCTCGGACCAAATCTGCTGTCTACCTATGGTTTTTTTATGGGAAGATAGCCAAGTAGATTGCGAAATGTTAGTGCTGGAAAATTGCCCTGTTAAGTGAACATCATAAATATCGGTTTGGATCATGCCTTGTTACGTTTACTCCAGAGATTCCGGGTACATGTCCTTAAATCATACTGGTTAAACGTTTGCCAAAGTCATCATCTGAAAAAAGAGTTCTCAGCGCAAACTTTGCTGCTGCTTTCATTGGATGTGGGTTTTAGTGGCGTTTGCCAAATATCGACTACTGCATTGAGAAATACTTAAAAACACATGTATTCTTTTAAACCTTATTGAACTTAATGGGTTTCGTGGTTTTCGAATTTAAGTATGTAAGTAAATAAGGCGAGCTGATTAAACACAATTTTATGGCGACCGAATATGCTACAAGAAATAGAACAAAATCCAGAGAAGCGTTTATACTCTCTACTTATACGAGTACACTCTTGTTATTAGGGTTTTTAAGCAAATTGAAATTGTAATTTATGTAATAAATCGAAATGTGCAAAGAAATCCCAAGTTTTTGTGATTGAAAGCCACATAAGTTACTTAGCTTTAAACTTATGGTCAGTTTAAGTTTGTCGTCGACGAAGTGAACATTAAACCCAAAAGTCTAAATTTTACTTTAAGTGTGAAGACTTGTTGAAAGGATTTATTGGTATCCAAAACAATTTTAGATGTAATAATTAATGTAAAGGATGATTATTTAAGTGAAAATTTCTTGTTGTCTGCAGAGAGATATGTTAAAAAATATAAGCTTGTTATTTGAAAAGAACATTTCTATAAAATAATGTATTCTTCTCGAAATAAGTCGAAGTTTTTCACTATCCAATTTTTATTGAAAGGACACCACTGATTCAATGAGCGCATGATATTTAATTTTTTATATGATAGAGATAGTTCAATTTTTAGAAGTCGAGAGTGAATTCTGATCGTTTATTCATATGCAAATGGACAGGTCTTATCTAACAGTACCGCCGTCAGTTCTGTCTTTTCTGGACTAATTATCGAATTACATCGAAATGCATGAATGAGAAGGTCTTTAAACACTCGTTTTGTAGACTTTTTGATGTCAATTTAATTGACAATACATACGCATACTCCCTACAAAAGGATAATGCGATTTTTGTTATAGATTACGAGCCCAGCTAATGTTCGGAAAAGCATGATAGTCACTTCAACCATGTTAGAAACGAGTGCTTTTAAATTTGGTCGAAATGATTGATTTCAAAAAATTTAAGTTAAACGTATTACTGTGTATAACTGACAGTTAATAAAAGTTAATTATGAAAGGAAATATTAATTGAGATGTGGTCTTCTAATTGCGTGGACCAAAAATTAAAATATAAGTTTTCATTAACTTGAAAGAAGATAACAAATATATACCTTTAGAGGACATTTTAGACAACAAAAAAATTTATAAAGAACATACTTTGATTGAAACAATGTACACACGTATAGCGTAATGATTTGGACGACTTCTGGCCACTTTGATATTATCATTGTGTACTCATGGAGCGTAATATAGATATTACAATCCCTGCGATTATATAAAATAAAATCAATTCTATAATAAATCATGATAGGAATAAGATTGTATTTATGTACTTACGGGTAACAAAACTCACATTTTCTTACAAAGGTTGATGTACAATTTCGTCAATTCAAATGCGCATAGGTAATGAATACGTGAAGTTAAACGGTAAACATATGCAAGTTCAATTTGAAGTCACTTAGTGAACGTCGACTAAGTACGCACGAGTTTATACTTACGTATTAGGTGTATTAGACTGTCTCAAATTAAGAAAGTTTTGTTTTACTGTAAAAATATCGCGCCCTAACCGCAATTTTGGTGTAACAAAAAAAATTTTCTAAATCCGTAGTTTGATAGATATCGATAATTCTTCTTATTTTAAACTATCTCACAAAAGATCACAAGTGTAATATGTACCATTACAAAAATAAAGCAAAGGTAATTATGATGTAAGTAACAGTTTGCCTTAGAATTTTTCATGTTTGTAAACTAAAAAAGTTTCTCTTGTAAAATTTTATTTTTGTTGGTTACGTCAAAATGGCTGTTAGGGCTCGATATGCTGTGAAAATGTAAACCAGTAATTAAGATTGTGCCACTGCCTCTCAAAAAAGCGACATAAGTGTTCTTAGTGCCTACTCACCTTGGCTATTGTTGTATACGAGTATGTCTAATGCAGTAGTCAAATGCTCTCCCAAACTATGTTGACAGACGCAAATTTCTAGTACGTCGTAGCTTGGGGTTCGTCTACTATTTTTCTGTTATGAATCAAATGTGAACGCTAGTTTAAATAATTTCCATGAAACCAATTATGGATTTAAAGAATCACTCATAATGTGCATCCGCATATGTAAAACCTATGAAAACATTTTAAATTTTACTTTGACATAATTGCTTGAAGACAAGTTTGTTAAAATATAGAATTATAAATATTAATAAATAAATCACATATTTCTTGGCAGTTAAAAACACAGAAAAAATATGAACGGTCAAATGTAAATGTTTTATATATGTGCCATTATTGACAAGGTATTCGCATTAAAAATGTTAATGAGTGTTTAATTCTATTCGTAAACGCAATGTAATATACAATACAGAGTTCAATGAATGTGTAGCAGTTTTTCTTATTTTCCACAAATCTTCTTATATTCATATCTTATTTTAAATAAATATTTTTACTTTCGTGTTAAAAACATTCACACTTGACACGTTTGTCAAGTTTCGACCATGATCCAATAATACAGGTCGTGGTAATAGACCAGCTAATTTTGACATTACTCTCATTTCTCAGTACGATTTTGACTTTAAACTCACAAATTACAAAAACAAAATACATGGACAATTTTTGTGTGTCTGTATGTTTGTCGAGCTGCTACGACCTGTTATAGTTGGATCATGGTTTCGACCGAAGTGGCTGTCAATAAGTTTAAACAGCATTTTGACAATTGATGTATGTATATTGGAACGATTTTCCGCCATCCCTTGTCAAATTTGGTTTGGGGACAAACCGGTGCGGCGATACGCCATTTTCAATGCCATTTTTCGTTCCTATTTGACATTTCATTGCGAGAGGAGAGGAGTTGCAAAGTACTGCTGGGGAAATTTCACTCAGTAAAACTTGCAAGTGAGAAACAGCTGATTGTGAAATAGGCAGACAAAAAAAACTTGAAACTTTGAGTTACTAACCAATGAAAAACGCAACAGTTGTTTTGCCCTGCAAGTTTTTACAAATTCCTTTACGGCCACTATCTATTTACTTTGCAAGTTTTGGAGCCGAACACACCTAATATATAACCACGAACCTCCAGAGAGGTCAACACTTGACCTATGAAAAAGCAAACTGAGTAACATATTTTACTTATATTTTTAGATAAATATGTTGATAACAGAGTTTTTCGATAACCAGGAAATTTTTGTTACCGGAGCTTCAGGTAAGTTAAGATTGTATACTAATAAATCAAATAGAAAAAAACATGAATACGTTGAAATCCTTATCCGCTTAGGGGAAGAAGCAATTTTTTTAGTTAACGTGAGGTTGAATGGTTGAAATAAAACCCTAAAGTTGTTGAAGTTCCTAAGAAGATATGGTATGATTTCACCTCGTTATCATCCAGAAAGATTATGCATGACAAGCGAATAGTTATCCTCGGCACACGAGATAAATATTTAAGTTCTCATCAGCTAACGCACATTCAGGACTCCGATACCCGAATTTCAAATAAATAGACTCGCTTTACGCAATTCCTTCAGTTGCAGACACCTACAGAAAAATCTACCTACTAGTGATCATCCTTAACCAGGCCATTCAATCCAAAGAATTTTCAAATTTCTATGACCATACCTAATTACATACCTATGTATGTATGTGTGCATGAGGCAGATGGTGAAATGAAGATCTTTCTTAAATTAAACTATTTATTTAGATACACATATGAACATAAAAAATCAGCACGAACCAGCTCTTTGCCTACCATAATAAACTGTATATGTGTATGCCCACAATGAATTTCGCTTCTGGCATCTGTTGCTTGAAGCCCTAGCACCAAACCTGCCATGCAAATATAACTGCAATAAACTTACAAATGTATAAATATCTGCATAATAATAAGTATTCGAATAGTTAAACAAATATCACAATTACTACGCGTCACAAATAATCTTAAGCCTCGAACCCCATAGTGAGTCGTGGATTCGTCGAATTAATTACTGTGTCACATATTTTTCTTTACAAAATAAAAATATGAATATGAGTACTAAAGATTTTATATTTTATAGGGTTTATTGGAAAAGGACTGATTGAAAAAATACTACGCTCTTGTCCAAATGTTGCAGCCATATATGTGTTGATGCGCCCAAAAAAGGGCAAAGCTATTGACGACCGTTTACGTGATATTTTCAAGTCGAAATTATTTGATAGATTAAGAGATGAACAGCCCCAAAATTTTAAGAAAGTGCATGCCATTGCGGGTGATTGTAGCGAACTGGGTCTCGGCATCAGTGAAGCCGACCTGAAGAGATTGCAGAATGTGAACTTAATTTATCACTCAGCGGCCAGTGTGCGGTAAGTATAAGGGCCAGTGTTACTATCTACGGTTAGCGCTGACTGACACTTTATTCGACAATTATAATTTGGTGATATGTCAGATAAAGTGACGGCTAGCTGACATTATTGTGGGCAAGAAAATATAATTGCTCCAATGTAAAGGAATATTTCAATGAAATATGGCGTGGCGGTAATGTTGCTGGCCTACCACACCGAAGGTCCAAAGTTCGAGGCCTGGATCAGGTTAAATCAAAAGTGGTTTGAAAAAGTTTTTTCTATCGCGCCAATAATTTATTTTATTTCAATGAAAAGTAAACTTTTTTTGTGTATTTTATATTACGGAAGTGAGTTTACCGGAAATGAAAACGAAATTCGAAGGGCGGTACAAGAAACAAATATTAATACAAATAAAGAAATCGATTAGGCAACTTAAGGGACCTATGACAATGTATGTTTCTATGTTTGTTTGGGTTCGACAAGATCGGACAGATCTGATTTAAGTATATATTTCATTAATTTTAGTTTCGATGATGATTTGCGCGACGCAATACTGATGAATACTCGAGGCACTCATGAGCTAATAAAAATTGCAGAGACCATGAAGCATCTAAGGGTTTTCATGCATGTATCCACCACATATTGCTATCCAAATAGAACCGTCGTTGAAGAAAAGGTATAATTTCAGCAAGTAATAAATACTGCTTTGTTTATTAATAGCGTTTCACAATACAATTTTAGCTTTATCCATCATACGCCGATTGGCGTACAACTATTAAGCTTGCAGAAACATACGACACCGAATCATTGAATATTTTAAATCTAAAGTAAGTTAGTTGCTTATATAAAAATTATAAGGAGGGTCTCAACAGGGGCGCGTCATGTAGAAATTCAATATTAAGCTGCTGTAAAATATAGTGCTTGAAGTAGTCCTAGCACAATTAGGGACGGGAAAAAAATTAATTCTCGAACATTACACAAATTTAATGATTTATTGCAAACGCAAACAATTAATTTGAAAGATATTAATCGATATTTGTTCGATTAAATTTTTTTTAACTATTAAGTGATAAAAAAAATTTACTTACAAATTGTGCTTTGAATAAGTTTGCAATAAGGGATCCGCATGTCTGCAGTTTCTTACAACAACAATCAACATGTTCACTACACTCTGCAATGCTCCCTTATTGAAACCCCTCTAGCAAATTAAATAATGGCAAATTAATAATTCATATTTTTTCGTACCTTTACAATATGTAGATATGGTGATTTCCAGCCAAATACGTATACATTTACTAAAAGTTTGGCTGAACAAATTATTGCGGAGTACAAGGATCGTTTGCCTGTGATTATTTTTCGCCCATCTATAGGTAAGAAAGCCAAGTAGTTTAATTAGGCCGGGAGACACTTGCCCTGTTGGGGGCATACAAATCCATGGTACAATTAGAAGGTAAAGTCAACTCTAAAACAACAACATATTGGCGTGAAGATTGTCAAAAGCAACTGTCTGGTGTTAGCGAATGAAGGCAAGAGAAACCAGAAAAATTTTCATTTGTAAGAAATTATGTGGTGCAAGCTTGGTTGAAAAGTGATTATTATTGAATAATATCCCCATATTTGCAATTGTTTTTAGTATAAGCGGCGGCCGCCGTGGTGTGAAGGTAGTGTTGCCGGCCTACCATACCGAAGGTCCATGGTTCTAGCCCTGGTACAGGTAACATCAAAAGTGATTTGAAAAAAGTTTTTCAAAACGGGGTCGCCCCTCGGCAGTGGTTTGGCAAACTCTCCGAGTGTATTTCTGCCATGACAGGCTTCTCATGCCGTTCGGAGTCGGCAAAAAACTGTAGGTCGCACCAATTTGTAGGGAAAATTCAAATCGGCACACCACAAATTGGAAGAGAAGGTTGGCGCAAAAATCTCTTAGGAGGTTTATGATGATATACCTGTTGTATATCGCGCCATAGAGATAGAGATAGTTAGAAAAACCACAAAATTGCAAATGCAAACCACGCTTGTTTACATTTTGCTGGTCTAGATGCTGCTGTTAGCATCTCCTTCTGACAATGTATACGCCAGTGTGTTCAAAAATATTCAATTAGCTGATGAAATGACACAACCTTATTATTGAACCATCTACAAATCTATACACCGAATCTTCACATTCTTATTTCCACTTGACAACTGTCTAACAACCCTGTGGGAATATTTAACTCAAATAAAGGATTGTGTTTCTGTTATATTTTAATTAATTTTCTGCACATTTTGTAATGCCTTATACAAGGTGGCGCAAAAGTAAGCTTCCGATGTTCAGCATATCGGTTGTGGCACGTGCAGTGTGTGCTGTTGCACCGTCTTGTTGGAACCACATGTTTTCCAATCCCAATTCATCAAGTTGCGGCAAAAAGAACTCGTTGATCATTGCTCTGTAGCGCTCACCATTCACAGTAACCGTTTGGCCCCGACCGATTATTGGTCAAATAAATAGCCAGCAATATTCCGCGTTCTGGAGCAGTGTAGCGTAACATTGTTTATTAACGTGTATTTCGCATGTGTTTACTACACAAATGTCAAAACAGAACTGACTTTAGGGGCCAATCGCAAAATTTATAGCATTTTCTGATAGGAGGATTACTTTTGCGCAGTAACCGTTTTTCACCGACCGAAATAAATAGTCAGCAATATTCCGCGTTCTGGAGCAGTGTAGCGTAACATTGTTTATTAACGTGTATTTCGCATGTGTTTACTACACAAATGTCAAAACAGAACTGACTTTAGGGGCCAATCGCAAAATTTATAGCATTTTCTGATAGGATTACTTTTGCGCCACCCTGTATAACTAGCAGTGTTCTGGCAGGGAAAGAACAATGGAATATCAGTTATCTGACAGCCTATTTTTCGACTACTACTGATATAATTAACAGTCGGCACAGATTGGAAGTCGTTTTCGGTGTTGTTTTGGGATAAAACAGGCAGTTTCCATTAGGTTTTCGGCGAAAATACCAGTATTCAACACGTTTTGCCTAGAAAATGACAGGAGCTCCAAAACACGATAGAAGCTGTGTTCGGTGAGGATACAATTTTTAAAAAAATTTTCTGACAAAATACGTCAATTAAACTCCGGTGAGCAGTTACCGGCTTTTATGAAAGCGGCCCTTAGACTGCTACTATAACTGGCAGAATACCAAAAGGGTGTAAAACCCAACTCTAATTGCAATAGGAATATATGTTATAAGCGGATTGATGTTTTTATATCGAGAAAAGCGTGTTGACATTTAAAGAGTTCGGACTAGTGCAAATTATGCGTGACGTGCACGTAAAGTAGTCGTCCTACAGCAGTGGTCGGCGATTTGAAATGTGAGGGTGGATTGGTAAACGGAAGCGTAACAAAATTTTACTGTCAGCAGTGTGACCATGTGTTCGAAAAAAAGAGGCTAAATCGGCAAAAGAAAAAGGTTAGAAAAGGCTAATATTAAGAAAAAAAGTAAAAAAAAGTCAGAAATTTTTTTACGAAATCGATTTCAAATTGTTAACTTTAGTTTAAACTATTTGTATATAAGGCTGTAGACATAACTTAAAGGAAATATTCGTGTTTCAACACATATCAGGCACCTTTTCCTTGACTAGGAATTTTTTCAAAGAAACACATACTATAGAAAAATCACTACAAACTAATTAATTTTGTAATATTTTCTTCGTCTGATGATTCAGAAGAGCTTGAGTTTGCGTACAAAGTTTGGGTATTCAGCATAGAGATGAGATCACGGTAATTTCAAAATTAGTGCATCATGTGGATAAGCTTTTTAACGAACATCTAATATTAAGCAGCGAGTTAAGAATTTTCATTTTTAATCTGTTCCTTAACTTAGTTTTTAAAATGTTCATGGCACTAAAAATTGTTTCAACCTCCGCATTACTGAAAGGTAATACCAAAAAGTTAAATTTGAATTCAACCAGTTCTAAAAAAGGGGGTTGGTTTAATAAATTTTTATGTTCTCAGACTTCCGCCCAAAATTCAATGGTAGAGGTCACACTTGTCCACCTAGACTTTTCTTTTTGAAAGTGAGAAAATACATCCGGCTTTGTAACTTTCAAAGAATTATCAACTCAAACAAAATTTATCTCTTGTAAAGAGTTTATATTATCAAGTAGGCGATGTCGCAATTGTATTTTCTGTATTTCGTCATCAATAGTACCTTTATTCAACTTTAGTTTTATATATTTCTCGAATTTGTATAAAAAATATGGTGTTGGGACCTGAAAAGGTCTGGAGGAAAAAAAGGCTAGAAAAAAGCCACGAAGCTAAAACCAAAATTAAGAGGCTAAAGGAAAAAAAAGGCTAAATCTAGCCTCGAAAAGGCTAACCTGGGAACATTGATTGTCAGTTCCTTAACCGACAGCAGCGAAGCAACAGCGTTGGTCGCTTTGTTGATAATCTTGTGTGTGACAGTATGTACGCGCGATTTAAAATTAATGACACAAATTATTTTATGATTTCAGATGCATTTGGTAAAATGCAATGTCTCTTGTGTCTATAAAGGGGACCCGTGAATATAATTTTAAAAGAAATTACAATTCTTTATATATAGATTTTTACAAGTATACATTCTTTTGTGAACACATTTTTTCTGATATGAAAATCATCTGTTCCAAGCAAAGAAGCAGATTAACTTCCAGAAATTTAACAAGTACACTCTTGACAAGAAATTGCCACAGAAGTATAGATATTAATGTAGGCTTTCAAAATTAATTTAAAGTTTTGAAAAACTTTATTTTTCTGTAGGCGCCCAAAAACACCTCCGTTTTGACGAAAAGCTCTATGTAAATATTCATATGTCAAAGCGAAGGTGTTTTGGGCGCCGCGAAAAGTCTAATTTTTTGTAAGCAAAATTTCTTCAGGACTCGGTAAAAAATTGAGAAAATACTTTTCAATAGCTGGGTGCTCCCATTTACAATGTAAAGAGTTACCACTGTGCCTAAATTGCTTTTTTGCTCTCAACAGCGACTGAAATGAAGAGCGTAAGAATACGTATGTTGAGAGTAATACTCAATCGAGTAAGGTTTGTCGATCAATGCTCTAGAGCTTTAAAGAGCACAGACGAGACTTCTTTATGTGTAAAGACTATTTTTGACGCAGTGCATCCATCTAGAATATGGCAGGATCTAAAAAATTAATGTCCCAAATAGTGGTGATTTCCTGCAGGATTCACAGTTCCCAATTCTCCATTAGTGCAGCACGAAAAGTATGTTCACTCGAACTTGCCCTTAGCGGCAACCGGGTTTTACCAAGATAAGTGTTGGCAAATGAGGTCAATATGCCCTCTTGTAGCTCGTTACAATCTGCTCGTCTCTTTTTCTGTAACAGGCAAAAGGTGGAAAATGACTCAGTTTGGGGGCTAGTGTCCTTAAGTCACAAACTGTGTCCTTGGAGCCTCCTGTCTTGTATTTGGTTGTTGGGAATATGAGTAGGGTGAAAATATGAATAAAGGTGAGACTACGAGAGTGTTTTTTTTCTGATAATACACGAGTATATATGTACGTATATGTTGTTTTTACAGTTGTTTCATCTATTGAAGACCCCGTACCGGGTTGGGTGGATAATTTCAATGGTCCCATTGGCATGTTGGTTGCATGTGGTATTGGTATTTTTCGTACGAGCTGCTCTGATCCAAATGTGGTATCTGATTTTGTGCCTGTGGATGTAGTGGTGCGAGCTATGCTCATTGCAACCTATCGTAAGGCTACTGAAGAAAGGTAATCACTATAGATGTCATTTCATTTGATTCCGTATCGTTTTGTTGAATTTCTCGTATAGAAATTTTTTTTTTATTTTTTGTAATTAAGTACCAGTGTTTACAGAATACCGACCGAGTTCCATTGAATTTGAAAAATTTAATGTAAATTTTTTATTTAATTCCATTTAAAGCGACAAAGAAGATCATGATTTGGAGGTTATTAACTGTGCAGCTTCGAAAATTTGCCCGATAACAACCGGGGAGGTTGTCGAAATCGGAAAGAAAGTTATTAAGGAAACGCCATTTGAAAAGACGTTATGGGTACCAGATGGGAGCATAACAAAGTGCCCAGTGTGGAACTTCATAAGGGTATGTTAGAAAGAATCGAAAGATACGTCTGATTTTACTTAGATGAGTTGCTACTAAATATCATTCTCTAAAAGCTTTAAGAGTTTCTTCGGTGATTATACCCGGCAAATATATTTATTTATTAAGCCCATTGGTATAAAAAAAAAAAATATTTGTATATATGTTCCTTATTTTACATGTTATGTTATTTATTTTACATTTGTGTTTTCAGTTTGCAACCCTACAAGTCTTCGTTGCGATTGTTGCGGATTTCATTTTGCGCTTCACCAATACGAAACCATTGTGAGCCAACAAACGTAATTTATGTATGTACATAGTAAATTTGAAAAAAACTATTTTTAGCCTTTTAAAATTGCAACGACGAATTTATGCTGCGACTCAAGCTTTACATATATTTGTAACGACTCAATGGGACTTCAAGAACGATAATTTTTATTCTTTAAACGCATGTGTATCGGATATCGAAGTGTAAGTAAACCAACTGCACATTAGGCTAAATGTTTGGTACAAACAGGATCCGTATTTTTGTTTAAAAAGTTGACTGCTAAATAATGAGTTCTCATTGTGGTGGTAGTGTGCAAGCCTTAGGTCCTAGGTTCAAGTGCCGGGACAGGTAAACGTTTTTTTGTTGAAAATGGGTTTCAAGTGTATTTCGCCAGCTGAGTGAAAGATCACCCTATTTCAAAATATTTTTCAAAAACGCCCTTTATCAAAATTTGTTTAAATAACACTATTCCATAATTTGATCTAAAACCGCCCTATCTCAGGATTTTTTTCAACAACGCCCTATTTCAGCTAAAAATGTATAGACTTTTCGTTCAGAGAGGGCGTTTTTAAAACTCATTTTGAGATAGGGCGTTATTGAAAAAAATGTTGAGCTGGGGCGTTCTTCAAAGAAATTCTGAGATAGAGAAAGTTTCCAAATAATGTGATCTTCCACTTAGCCGTCGATTTCTGCCATGAAAATGTTTCTCAGCGGAAACTTACTTCAACCTTTCAAATGATCATTTAGAAAATGTAATCTTTAAAATTACTACCTACCGTCTTACATGAGTTTAGAAGTGCCCGGAGAGCAATTTTCTTCAAATTAATTAATCATTTTATTACCTTTATATTGAGGGCCACTTTCATAAAAGCCGATTAAAGCTAATCGCCGGTTAATTTGACAGCTAACCGTACTAAATACGTCAATTAAACACCGATTAGCGTTACCCGCTTTTGTGAAAGCGGCCCTAAGTCCCTATATTGTTTGTGAGTACATCTCCGTACGATATATATATCTTTTAAAGGGTTTTTGGGTAACTTCCCGTTGACCTAGGTACTTGAAACTTGGAACAGAGTTCAAAACCCCGTGATAGTGCAATGCAAGTGAAAATAAAATCCTCTAAGTGGTGCACGGATCGAGCTATTTAGAAAATTCGTTTGAAATTGGGAATCTTGTGATCGAGTTTTAACAAACTTCACGGCACCTTTTGACTTGAAACGTCGTACATAGTTCAGGACAATTTCGCTAGATGGCACGCTGATCGAGATAAGTAAAAATGTTTGAAAAACTGAAGGATTTTTACGATTGATTGAAGTCTATTAACTGCACTTCACCTTTTTGCATAAAATTTCAAAATCAAAACTCACAGATACCAAGCCTTTGTTTGAGGACAAATTTACTGCTGCTCTTTGACGAAAATAAAAGGTTATCTTTACTTTTTTTTTATTTTTATAGTATCTTCAATTAATAGTCGTATTTATCCATATCTATATATATAAAAGAAAGTGACATTAGTTCCAACGCTCATAACTCGAGAACGCCTGCGCCGATTTGGATGATTGACACCAATTTAGATTTTTCTCTGACCAGAATAGGAGAATACGTGGTGGTTCAATTATCGTACCAATATTTAAATTCGTATCAGTTGTAAATCCAATTTTTGATGAGTTCATTGGTTCATGATTGAAGTGATGCGGAATTGTAACCGTTCCAATATCTAAAATAAAATAGATCTAATATTCATATGTATATGAAATATATTGGCATGTTAACTCATGTGGAACTTATCAGTATAAAACGTTTAAGTAAAATATATTTTTACCACAATCAAAGTTTGCAGGGACTGGATGGATAAAAAACCTTTAAAATTTTTCGGGACTGATCTAAACTCCCAAACTTCATTTGAGAAACTTCGACTATAAAAGTATTTATTTAGGGCATTTAAGGACCACAGCCATGTGCAAATATATTTTTACCTAGAGAATGACCGAATAGTGATTTTCAAATCCGATGAGCTTTTAAAAAATACCGAGAATCGATCGTTCTCTATTTGTTTATAAATATATTTATATATTCTTAATTTAAAACTAAAATCTCTTCCATCTTTTACAGAGATAAGTTCGGATTTCTACAATTCAAAGATCTCGACTATGAACAATTCTTTCGTGAGGGTATTCGAGGTGCCAGAGTATTTTTACTTAACGAACCAGCAACATGTTCTCAAGGTGCTCTCACACGAATGAAGATCTACAAAGTATTGCATTTCCTCATTAAGTTAATCTCAAGTGTTTTGATTTTACGTTGGGTGGGACGTTTGCTTTACGCAAAATTGTATGCCACATTAGTGTGAAAACTGAATAATAAATGTGATGCAAATGTTACCAACTTTGTTTTTAATGATTTTTTTAGTTTAGATCTCCTAATTCAGGGATTAATCTCCACATGAAAGCCAACCCTTAAAGAGACTCCGCCCAGAGGCAATGCGAAGTACACTAGTATAAGATCTTATAGGCCCTACAGGATAGAAGTTGTATATTGAAAGAACTTCTGACCCAGGGATTTTTCAGACAATTCTGATAGGGTTATTTTTAACTATGGTGATCTCCTACGCAGCCGTCAAAATACAAGGCGATTCTCCTTGAATAGGCCAGCATTTTTTTGTTTCGGTATTGGTATTGTGTAACTTGTTTATTTCATATATTTTTATAGATATTTCAAAGAATTTGGATGTAGGTACATGTGTTCTAAAAAATGTAACTACTTTGCCATCACTCGGCACGAGATGGTGGAAAATCTCTAACCTCACCGGAATAAAAACCATAGCAGTATTTTTAATATGGACTATATTGTTTTGACAAATTTATTACAATATTTGTTGTTGCTTTTTATGGTAAGCGATTTATGCATGTTTTATCTTTAGCCAATTTACTTTTTTGTTAGGAATACATATGTACATTCATATGCGTAACATTGAATGTACATCGCCCCTTTCCATGTCAGCTGGGTCTCATTATTGCTTACGATCCGTTTTTTGTCCAAATAGCAATTGTAATAATGAAAAAATGGGTCATATGACAGTCTTGCTTGTTTAAGAAAATATTTCTTTTTTTTTTATTAATATTTTATTTTTTTGTTGTTCAAGTCTTTAGTAATTTTCTTGTTTAATTAACATCTTAGCGTAAGAAAATCAATACGCATGTAATTAAAAACAAAATGACATACAAAATAAACATTACATTTCTTGCAAAAAAATAAAAAATGGAAAGTTGTTTTAGTTAGATGTTAAGAATAATGGTTTAAAATTATTCTTAACATCTACTTGAACACAAAACTTTTCTTTGTTTTTGTTGATGGTGCACAAGCTGATGATACATAAATAGCGCACTTTTGATCAGATGCGGAAGATGCGAAACCATCTATGTAAGCCGACTTCGTATCGTTGAGTACTTCATAACATCGAGCACAATATCTTGGTCGACCGCACATTTGCATCTGATCAAAATTTCGTTATGGAAACATTTTGTGAGATGTGTTGTCTTTTGATGCATTAAATGAAGATGAATCCTCCTACAACGCTTAATATGGAACTTCTTGTATTTAAATTTTGAAAATTTCCAAATAAAGAAAAAAATCGAAATTTTTTAGTTTTTTGGTTGTAATCTTTTCTCCTCATGTCGCACTCGTACATAGACGAATGCATGACAAGAGTTTACCAATCTTATGCTTTCCTCTCAATTTGTTGTAACATTTTAAATAATTAGAAAATAATACATTTGTGTGAGAACTTAAAAAAGAAAAATCCTTTAAATCTCTAAAAGTTTTATTATAATATGGATAACCATTAACTGGTTTAGAAGCATTTCCTGTGCACAATTGATGGGCCGGATTCGTCGTATTCCTGTTTCGAGATCCACATCTGTTGGAAGGTTGATAGAGAAGCAAGAATAGAACCACCGATCCATACAGAGTATTTACGTTCTGGTGGCGCAATGATTTTGATCTTCATTGTCGATGGTGCTAAAGCAGTGATTTCCTTTTGCATACGATCAGCAATACCTGGATACATAGTGGTACCACCAGACAGTACAGTGTTGGCATACAGATCTTTACGGATATCCACATCGCACTTCATGATTGAATTGTATGTGGTTTCGTGAATGCCCGATGCTTCCATACCCAAGAATGATGGCTGGAATAGAGCTTCTGGGCAACGGAAACGTTCATTACCGATTGTGATCACTTGACCATCAGGTAATTCATAGGATTTCTCTAATGATGAACTGGATGCAGCTGTGGCCATTTCTTGTTCAAAATCAAGTGCAACATAGCACAATTTCTCCTTGATATCACGAACGATTTCACGTTCGGCAGTGGTGGTGAATGAATAACCACGTTCAGTCAAGATCTTCATTAGGTAGTCGGTTAAATCGCGACCAGCCAAATCTAAACGTAGGATGGCGTGTGGCAAGGCATAACCCTCATAAATGGGCACAGTGTGTGATACACCATCACCAGAATCCAGCACAATACCAGTGGTACGACCGGATGCGTATAGTGATAGCACGGCCTGAATGGCCACATACATGGCAGGTGTGTTGAATGTTTCGAACATGATTTGTGTCATCTTCTCACGGTTAGCCTTTGGATTTAAGGGGGCTTCAGTCAACAGAACAGGATGCTCTTCAGGTGCGACACGCAATTCATTGTAAAAGGTGTGATGCCAAATTTTTTCCATATCATCCCAATTGGTTACAATACCGTGTTCGATTGGGTATTTTAGTGTTAGGATACCACGTTTGCTTTGTGCTTCATCACCGACATATGAGTCCTTTTGGCCCATACCAACCATCACACCCTGATGACGTGGGCGTCCGACAATTGAGGGGAAGACAGCGCGGGGTGCATCATCGCCAGCAAAACCAGCTTTGCACATACCGGAACCATTGTCAACCACCAAGGCAGCAACTTCTTCGTCACACATTTTGTCTGCTGTAAATAAAAGAGACAAAGAATCTAATTAGTACACAAACATCACACGTTTTTGTTTTTATAAATATTGACTCTTTTGCTTTAAGTGCCGGCGGTTAGACTCCTTTTTCTTATTATATCTAGAGAGCTTGGACTTTCTATTGCCAATTTTAACGAACAATTTTTGTGGTACGTAAAAAAAGTTTGAACTATCGAATATAAGGGCATCAAGTAAACGCGAGAAAATAGGTGAATACATGAAATTTTCATAAAAAAAATTCACAACAATTTCAATAAACAAATGACAAATTATGAAATAAAAAGCAAAGCAAACTAATTATCAAATATTGACGAATATATGATTGAGTCATAGACGAACTCTCCAAAAATTAGTAAAAAATACTCAGGACTCAATGAGTGATCGAATCAACGGTAAAAAAAAAACTAAAATGACCCATCTTATCAAAGTTGCAAAAACCAAAATGCAGATTTACGTTTCCCTCAGTCTTCACATTAAACTTTTAATTTGGTTTCCAATATAAAGAAATAAAAACAACAAAGTAATTTCTGAAGGGCAACGCCCGACTTCAAAAACCCACGACAGCCGAGGGCAAAAAGAAACGAGTAGCAGAAAATAAAAGTTGGCAACCACAATCGTTTCCGAAAGCCGGCTGCGCTGTTCAATATCAAATTCCCGACGGCAGAAAAAAAATCTCAACTTTGCACAATACGTCTCAACTAACGAACCATATAGTTAACAATTCCCAATTATATACAAATCCTTTGTTTAATCACAGACTACACTTGTAAAAATCTTTATTTAATTTGCACAATTGTTCTTAGCGCTGATGACTTGACAAAAAGAAAACTCACCTTGAGCTTCAGAAGTAAAATTAGAAATTCAACCGAACACTTTGACAGTCCAACAACGAATGGGACGCCGTTAAGCAAAAAAATGGCAGTTAAGATTTCTACACCAACGAGTGGCGAGTAAATATCTATAGTCATTTCGCTTTTGTTTTTTCAAAGCCCGAGAGCGCGCCACTCACACAAGTCGCAGCTGCTCTTTTTTCATACGCCCAACATTTGCTTACAATCCAAAAGTGTGAGCGAGAGCGCTATACATTTTTTGAACAACAAGACGCCAATTGAGTATGAGTTGAATCACGTTTTTGTGATTTAACCCTCACTTGACGCTAGTGCTCTCTTTGAAAGCGTACACATCTATGTATGTAGCTACATGGTAAAAGCGATACCATTTTTGTGACCATATATGGTCATGTTTGATGTGCGGCAGCGAAATATCCTAATGGCATTTAACGAATTATACCCCTACTGATGACGAGTTCCCTTAATTTCATGGGTGTGAGCGGGTTAGAGCTAGTATACTAGTTAAATTCATTTATGAGTAGGTGTAGTGGAGAGATATATCGGGTATTTTTAGATACCATAAAAGAGTATTTTAAATAAAACCGGCATTTTGCTTAAACATATCTACATATGCTTTTATGCATAGAGTTATAGATGGATTTAGAAACCTTTGTATTCATATATATGGATTTATATTAAAATCTGGTTGGAACTCGTGAAATCAAGTGTAGGCGTAAACAGGGGAAAATGTAGGGGCGGAAATGGATAAAAATAAGTCAAGTTCAAATGTAGGCACAAGCATATTTGCAAACATGAATATGTATGTACATAAGTAGGTATACATGTATACCTATCCATGCATGTTTACACCTATTATGTACATGCATCCTACGTTAATTCAGGGTGCGCCAAGGCTTTCCCATGTATAGAAATTAAGTGTATAAACCAGTTTTGCATATCAGCGGCCAACGGTATGAAAATTTGGTGTGAGGCGAGGGAGAGTGTAAAGGTACCTCCGTCAAGTCGTTTCAGAGTTTTCTTACAATCTCTTTATCTCCAAATTCTATGCGGTTTTTTTGTTTCACACTTGCTTTCGAGACAAATTGGTAAATGTCAAAGCGAATAGAAAACATTACAGAAAATTCAAGCAGAGTTTAATTCAACAATTTCCTTTAAAATCGCTCTAGAAGCATTGCAATCGGGACCTAACAATATCGAAACAAATTCAGAATATGGGGTGGCCAAGCAGATTTCAGCCTTATCATACTTTTTAAAGTTTGATTAGCGGATTTTCATGTGCTTGTACAGCACGAAAATTTGCTAGTTAGAAGCATAGGTATATCTGTATTGAATATCTATATGCATTATAGATATATTTGAACGCCACACTCATAGGTTTAGTCATGGAGACGACATCCTTGAGATCTTTCTTTATCCCATTAAAGCTAGTTCATATGGCTGGGAATTTGAATGTATACATGAAGATACAGTGGAGAATATTCTAAAGTAAATTCTATATAATATAATATAAAAGTAAACTTTGATAAAATAAAAAAAAATAGGGGCCGTTTCAACATTCACGGTATTCGCTACGTGGCAGTTAAATTAACATAAACTGTTTGGCTATCTGTCAGAGGTGCCATTAGCACCAACTGAAGATAGTGAGAACGGCCCTTAGTATGATTAACAAAACATTTCTGAAAAAACATGCGAAATTCTTCCTCAATAGATATAACGAAGAAATTTTGAACATTGATTTTAAATATGGTTCAGTAAAATCCACTACTCATCTTTTGGCCTGTCAGGCTTTATACACTTTCACCTCGATAGTTGGCTGTTTGAATTAAAGAGCTGTAAAATAGGTGAAATACTACACCGCCTACAACTTCTTAGAGGCTAGTTGGGGCTTAACATACATGCACAAGTTATAATCTCAAAGGCAACTGTATTCAGTGAACAGTTGGGTATTCGTTTCAAATTTTTTCTAAACAAATTTTTTACTTACTGAAAATTTAAGACAATTCATAAGTATCAAATCTGACAACATATTCATAGCAAACAACTAGACTTAGGGGAACAAAATGTAACTTGCGCTAGAACAAGCAACGCGGTTTGCCATAACAAAACTCGCCTTATAAAAAATCACGGTCATACCTCTTCAACTGCATTATAACGAGATTTCACTGTATTTGCAAACATTTCAGTGCAATGTAAGATGTATCTCCACGACAGTCGAACTTTCTTTCGATAATTGGCTTGCGAGATACGAGAAATAAAAAAACACAGTTATGCCAATTAACATGCATGCTAGATTTGGCAAAAATACGTTAGATATAAAAGAAAGGAAAGTAAATGCACAACAAATCTAACAAACAAATTTGTTGCTGTTTTTTCGGTCACAATTTTTTTCAAATTTATGTTAGCATAATACTTTCTTAATGTCGGAGTTCGTCTATTTTATTTTTTTCGAGTATTTGTTTGGCAATTTGTGAGTTTTACTGATCTGCAAAAAAAATATATATCCAAAACTTAGCCATTGAAAAGAAAATTAAAAAAAAAAAACACGACTTTTTCAAATCTATTTAAGGCCATGCACTAAAATGTTGGACGAACAAAACTATTTAAGGAAAAAACTGATCAATATTTTTTCTTTGTTGTGTTATAGTTTCTCATGTGCGGACAACTTACTCATGCGCCAAGCAGATATAGTACTTCACTTTGCGTATCCGTCGAATCTGTTGTCACGCACGCCAACACTCGCATTCCACTTAGCTGTCAGTTTTTTCAACGTATTGCCGTATTGTATCTGCTTGGCGCATCAGTCCCTTAAATGTCAGCTTCAGGGAGAGTAAACTGTATATCCATATATGGAGTATGTTCCGGGCAAAAAGGGCGTTGGCGGGGTCAATGTCTACCACAGCTGTTGACTCATACGCTTTCCGCATTTACTACACAGAGATGCATATGTATGTAACTTCTACACTTGAAAACGGAAGTAATGTACAATCGGAAATAATTTAAATGGGATACAACTTCCGTATTCGAAAATCGGCTGGACACGCCTATCTAATTGATACGAGTTGTGTGTGTGTGGTTGCTACGTATGTATATCCTTGAGCTATAGCTGAGCCACAATCGTAATAATGTGTGTAAATATATCCAGTCACTATCTTATCAGTTTCACATTTTACTCAACTCTCAAAGTCCAACAATTTTATTATTTTATTTATTAATGTGCATCACATGACAACCAAACAGAACTTCTCTATAGTTTTTGTAAGCTTTTCCGATCTAATAAGGTATAATGCTAATGAAACTATTTTATTCCACCTGACGACCCAAAGTTACTTCAAATATAAAAAATTTTCAATCTTTTGTTGCATGCACTTTTTTTTTTAATTGTTTTTTTGTTTTTTAAATTTGAAAATAATTATGTTAATGCATATGTATGCCGCCCACTTTCTCTGAATTAATGCACAATTGTTAAATTTTTGGAGACAATTTTTTATGTATTTGTCATAAGACTTAATGAACAGCATGAGTTTCAATGTTTAAAGTTTTTGAATTTCACCGTTATTTTAAATATACAGCCTTTGTCCTCTTCACAATTTTTTTTTTTTTTTTCAAATAATTTTTGCACTTTAAAGCCATTATTTTGCACACAAAATATATAGTTATTTTTATAACTTTTTGGTGTTTAGCATTTCGATGTTTGTATACTTACTTTTTTGTTTTAAGTTTAAGGTTACTAAATTTAATATAAATATACTATATTTCCAAGTCTTATAGGACTTTCTGTATTGTGTTGCTGCTGTGCCTCTTTTGTATCGCACACACTGTCAGAACGCACAAAATGTAATGATACTAAAAACACGTTAACACGCTCTTATAAAGGCCCCCATCTATGTCAGTGGCTCCTTATCAGTAGCGGCTCTAACTTTTACCATATATGGATGTGGAACCGCCGGTCGTAGATACTGAGAATTTCTCGTTGAATGTACTCGCCAAATATTTCAAGCTGCTAAGTTTGTAATATGGCCGATAACAAAATAGCATATGTGTGAACGGTGTAGCACTATAATGCATAGACAAAGATGAAATGTGAATTTTTTAAGGCCGCGCTCTCACTCTCATTAGGCTTTTCTGCGCGGGCTTTAAACAGAATTTTATCAGTGTTGTTTCTTTAGAAACGTGCAGTCATCGGCATATATGAGTTATTGGTAATCAACTTTGTTTTTATTTTTGCTATTAAGTTTTCTGCCTTATCAATTGAGAATATCAACTGAATATCGACTGAATTTTGAAGTAAATTGGCTTATCTAAATGCGTGGAAGGAATGTCTCTTGCTTTTTGTTTTTTCGTTTTCTTGCTTTTAAAACTAAAAGAAGTGTTGTACATCTCTTCATTTTCAAATAAGGCACAATATATGTATATTACTAAAGTATGTCTTTTTATTCAAAAATCTATTTTCCGATTCACTTTTAGTTTTTCTTCTTTTAAAGTCTAGCTTAGAATAATGTTTTTTTTTTTGAATACATAATTTTTTACAACAAGTGTTAGAGTGTTACAGTTAAAGAAAAACCGACCAAAATTGATTTACCTCAACAATCAAAATCGGTCAGAAGTTTTCATTGCAATTCATTGGGCCATTTAGCAGTTGAATGCCGCAAACCGAAGCATGAAAAAGGTGCTTGTCATGTATATGCACAGAAGGGCTATTCTGAATGTCCAAAGAGAAATATCAATCATGTTGACGAACAAGGTGTTGGTAATGGCGATGATTTATAAGGAATATTAAATATAGTTTTATTAAAGATAGTTACATATTTCAATCAGCACTAGGTACTTTAATCGGCACTGGCAGTTCAATAAGTTTTATTCGCCTACAAAAGGAAGTAACAAACTTGAATTAAATAAAACAATTTCATTTGATATTTTCGGTTTTTTGTTTTGTAAACTGTGAGTCGTTTTTCTTAAGATTTTACTAGGAATGGTTCTAAGAAAACTGCCTCAGAATATAAGTACATGTGTACATATTAACAAGGAGAACAGTACATTTTATGTTTTTTTTTCGATCTGTGAAATGGAGAAAGTACTTCATAAAAATTAAGAGCAGAACTATGAGGAAAAATAAAAAATTCAAACAAATATGCATACTAAATAAAAGGTTTTGAATTGGCTTAACTTGATTTAAATAAATATGTAAACCAATAACATTCTAAGTACTCGATACCTCCTTGTATCGCATTCATTTAAAAACTCCGTTCGAAAGAAGAATATTTCTAAACATTTCGACTAAGGCGACTTCGCGTTACTACCACAAGGCTACGGAAATTAGTTCAATTTACATAGATTTTGAAAACTCTCTCTCTCTATGGCGCGATATACAACAGCTATATCATCATAAACCTCCTAAGAGATTTTTGCGCCAAGCTTCTCTTTCAATTTGTGGTGTGCCGATTTGAATTTTCCCTACAAATTGGTGCCTCCGAACGGCATCTACAAAGGAGACGAATTTTTGCTGAGAAGCCTGTCGTGGCAGAAATACACTCGGAGAGTTTGTCAAACCACTGCCGAGGGGCGACCCCGTTTTGAAAAACTTTTTTCAAATCACTTTTGATGTTACCTGTACCAGGGCTCGAACCATGGACCTTCGGTGTGGTAGGCCGGCAACACTACCTTCACACCACGGCGGCCGCCGATTTTGAAAACTAGCTTTCCTTAAATTTGAATTAACAGATATATAAGATTTCTTGGTCCAAAAAGCAAAAAAATACTTTTTCTTAACAAAAAGATCTTATTTTTACTTACTCAGTCTTTTCCTACAAAATTTTGGTGACTTACATATATTTCTTATGCCGATTTCTATCTTTATCCATAAAGGCATATGAATTTCTGCTACGGCTTCATAACAGAAATACACTAGGTTACATGTTTGATGTTATCTTTTTCTGGACTCAAGCATGGAACCTTCTATATGGTGCACTACAATATAGCACTGCTAGATTACCTAGTAGTATATCCTTTAAGTCCCACACAGAATACGGGCAAAGTGATAAGAAATCGATTTCCAGATACGCCAACTTTGCACACGTTTTCTACATATCAATATCCGTGGGTCTTTCAGCGAAATCGTTTTCACTAATTTTTGCACTTTAAAGCGCTTATATTGTATGGAATTATGTTTCATCGTAGTTTTTAATCTTTAAATATCTAGCTGAACTGCAAGTTACTTCGAAATGGAAAGTTAGATTCCACAAAATTGCACCCAAACAAAATTGCCAGTTAACACGAAAGTAGAAGCAGAAAAGGCAAATAACATAACAGTAAGCTCTTTAAACTTTTTTTCGAAATAAACTTTTTTTCGAAATATAACTCGTAAGGGGCCTTTTATACGATTTGTTTTTTTATATGACCTGCCACTTTTTCTACACACGCAATGTCGTATGACTTGCAACACGTCCAATAGTTCAATTTACACAGTAAATAAATAACTCCAAAAAAATTAAAATCAACAAATTAAAGAACAGCTGATTCTTAAGTCAGACAAAGATAGAAATATTTCTATTTCGTATGTGCATTTTTTTTGACTTGTACAAAAGGAAGTAAAATATGACATATACACATGACAAACCATATCGTGTAAAAGACCTTTAACAAATAAATTCTAAGTTTTTAATTTTTTCCCCCCTTATGTTTAATTATTCCCCCTGAATGTGCCAGTTATATTTCAGTAGAAAAACAATACTTTTATAGGAGAGTTAAGTTTGAGCTTAGTTGAGTAGTATGCGCAAATTTTTCATTGCTCACCAGTTTTCTCCATTTGGGTAGAAAAAGAAAGAAAACTAAAGCTAAAACGCAAACGCGAAAATATTTTCGTTACTTTTAGTTTTGCTGAAGGCCGTTTATGAGAGAGGAAAGCCGGAAAGTAAATGATATTTCAGCCGTTTATTTAATGAGATTTTAAAGTTGATTTTTCGGTTAAAATCTGAATCTACTATTTTCTTATTTTGATAGGCAGTTGAGGCGCAAAAAATACGTTTTTCACAATTTACTATATCAGGTACCTTAGTAGGAATTTACTTTTATCTTCAGTTTAAAAATATCTATCACCTTTCTATTGAGCGAGTAGCAGTTATGATATTTATTTATTTAAATACAAATGCAGATACATATATAGAATATACATACATACTTAATTGCATATCTAAATTCTTGATATGTATGTACAATGGTTATATGTTGTTGGTATGTTTGCTAGATTGGGTTGAATTTCCTTGTGACTCACAGCTGTGTATTGTTTTATGTAGGTACGGAGGTGAACATTGTTGTTGGACCGTCTTAAAGGTTTATTTATGCACATATGTATGTAGACTTATCAATATACATGTGTACATATGCATTCAACTTATCTGTCGTTCACTATTGTTACTTTTGCCCATTTTGGATCGTCTCGTTGTGGTTGTAGTTTTGCTGGCCTACCACACCGACGATCCCTGGTTCAAGTGATGGGATAAGTAACATCAAAATGTTTGGAAAAAGTGTTTTAAAGCGGGGTCGCCCCTCCGCATTGGTCGGCAACCCTCTGAGTGTGTTTTTGTATGAAAAGGTTCTCAGCAAACCGCATCGGCCTTTGCAGATGCCATTGGGAGTCGGCAGAAAACATGTACTTTGTACCTATGTATATATAAAAGGAGTAGGTATGTAAATATCAAAAAAGGGTATTTAATTAGCCAAAACTAAAGAAGTTTTAGCCTTTTTTAAAATACGTGAAAATATGTACGACAAAAATTGCAACTGTGCTAATTTTACTGCACAAATCATATCGGAATGTTGTTGTTGTTGTTGTGGTAACGACAAAAACACTCCCCGAAGGTTTTAGGGAGTGTTGTCGAATTAACAGTCCTTGGCCGGATTTGAAACCGGTACGCTCCGGTACTCCCTTGCGGTACTCTCTCTCTCTCTATGGCGCGATATACAACAGGTATATCATCATAAACCTCCTAAGAGATTTTTGCGCCAAGCTTCTCTTCCAATTTGTGGTGTGCCGATTTGAATTTTCCCTACAAATTGGTGGAACCTACAGTTTTTTGCCGACTCCGAACGGCATCTACAAAGGAGACGAATTTTTGCTGAGAAGCCTGTCATGGCAGAAATACACTCGGAGAGTTTGCCAAACCACTGCTGAGGGGCGACCCCGTTTTGAAAAACTTTTTTCAAATCACTTTTGATGTTACCTGTACCAGGGCTCGAACCATGGACCTTCGGTGTGGTAGGCCGGCAACACTACCTTCACACCACGGCGGCCGCCATTGCGCCCTTGCGGTACTGCCCGACAAATAAATGGTCTGGTCCTTATACAAGAACATGCTTAAAAGCATGATGCTTCCCCATGCTGAGTGGAATATGCCGCCAGGATAACGATCCAGAGCACACCTAGACACAAGTATCAAATCGAATCGCCTGTAAAAAAATGAATATTATGGAACGACCATATCCCCAGATCTTAACCCCTTGGAGAACCTATGGGGATCCTAAACAGGAGGATAGACCGGAAGGAGTTCACGGCAGAAGTTCGACCTTAATCTCCTTGGAGGTATATCTCGAAAAATTATTATAATATATAATTATTACATATAATATCTTTCCTGATTTAAGTGTTCGGTTTTGTAATCATCACCATTATTGGCCATTAAGCCCCCAGGCGATTTCGGCCGTTGCAGTTTACGCTAGTCGTCCCTTTTTAGCGTAAACTGATGCTATTTTTTGAAACACCAAAGTGTGTCAAGTCATCCTTCACCTGTTTATTCCCTCTCAGTTGAGGCAACTCCCTTCAACGGGGAGTCCGTATTTTCCAGACGTTTTATAACTTTTTATATTGCCATCCCTACTTCATCATTGAGTTATAACTTTCCAAGTTTAATCCGTGAAAAAGGCAATGAATCTCTATCCTCTTATTGTGTATTTTTTTTTTGCAAAACACTTTCGTGCGTGAATTTTTGTTTAAGGCCTAAAAAGGCATTGTCAAGGTCATTGAATTTTAACGTGAGTGCAATGATAGCCAATAAATGTGGGCATTTTTTTCAATTTGTAAAGAAGTAATCAAATTTTTTTTATTTTTAAAAGTGTCTATTTAATGTGGCAAACTATGTATATACATACATATGTATGTATGTATGCATGATCACATCTGTTTTAGTAAAAGTATAGTTGCGAGGTTCCATAAATAAACAACTGTTTTAACAAAAAGTTGGCATTTGTTTGTTATTTTTGGTTTTTAAATACCATCATCATCAGCAATTAAAGAAATATTTATCTTAAAATAACAAAGGCCTAGATAAGGGACGAAAAATGTAGGTCTTGCGGTGAGACGTTTTTTCGTAAGCACTAAGATACATACATATATGTAAAAATTACAAAATGAAACTTTTCTTTTCAAAATTTGAAATTTCCTTTGAAAATGAAATATGTGCCTATACATTGGTCTGCTTGCTTATTTTTTTTTGTTGAAAAATTTTATCTAGCATCGAAATGGCAAATAAAAACCGCCCATTGCATAATTTCTTGATAAGTTCGGGAATATAACTTCAAAATGTTATTGTTGTCACGATGCTTCGCCCTACTTCGTACTTTAGACTGTCAACGCCCGTAAGGGGGAGACTCCACAAATTTGGGTTGCCGATAACTTGGCTTTCCTTGATGCTTTCAAATGGAGCCAATTATCTCTAGGAAGGGATGACTGGCATGCTTTCTTAGGCAGCAGCTAAAATCGTCTAGGCGGCTAAATGATTGAAACGCAAATCGTTTTTGGGTTATGGAGCTAACTAGAGCATTTGAAATAAAAATTACTTTGAGCTTCACATATATTTCATTGTCCATGAGTGTATATTTAAAGCCATATTTGTATGTACATATGAACATACATATACTCGTATACCATTGCACCACCTTCAAATTTAGCAACGTCAACAACTTTTAGTCACAAACAAAAAAAAACTTTGATCATCGACGCGACATGCAATGTCTGGGTCGAGTACTGCTTTTATCGTCAGTGTGTTGTTGTTTAATCCGCTAAATGCCAATCGTAGTTTGAGCGTGTTACCAAAGCCAGAAATTGTTTTCAATAAAAATTATCGTGTGGAAAAGTGTGCAAGTATGCAAACAAGGCAAAATGCTGCATAGTTTACTTAAAATTTTTAAATTGAAAAATATTTTTACTAACATTTTCTTAGATATCGAATTTATTATTATTAAATGAGAAAAATTTTCTTTTCATGGCATAAGTTATTCATACGACCCAACAAACGCGGGTCCTAAAAAATCAGTGTTCGTTTGAATTAGATTTTGTTGGATGTTACTGTGTTTTTAACGGTTTAGTATGCGATTTTGGGTTTGTCATCTAATTGTTACCGGTTTGGTTGGACTTTTTCAATTAAATTTATACGTTTATATTTCTATCGAATTTAAACAGGTCGTAGCAGCTCGACAAACATACATTTTCAATGCATTTTGTTTTTTAAATTCATAGATTTAATGCCAAAATCGCACCGAGAAATGAGTGTACTGCCAAAATTCGAGAAACAAGTAGAAATCAGCTGGTCCAAAGACACGAGCTGTTAGTTGGACCATGACAAATACCTTTATTATTTCATAGATTATTGTTTATGTTGATTATTATCGGTTTATTTTTATTTCAGCTTAAAAATTTCCAGCGATTTTTATCGCTTTTCAATTAACAGAAGTTTTTAACAATTTTTTTGTATGAATAGATTTTTATAATTATTATTATTTATTGAATGTTATTGATTTTTAAGGTATTTTACCCATATTTCCTACGTTTCCAATAACTATCGATTTTCATCGATTCCTGAAATTATTTTAGAAACAAACCTGTCCTAACCCTTGACAGCTTCAATTTTCAAATAGAAAACAACCGTAATTATTCCCTTAACATAAATATACTCAGGGTAGCTCCACCTTGGTCTAATAAATCTACTTTCCAAAAGACAATAAAAAGCCTTTACCCATAATCTAATTTTCCAGCCAAAACAAAGCATCTTTTGCTTACACCAAGTTTATCAACGAACAATTTGATGATTTTCAGAACCTTTTAACTTTAAACGAGATATTCTTTTATATTTGCATAACCACACTATCATGGAAACGGCTTAATCGATTTGAAACGCAATATGAAAACGGATGTAAAATAAGTTTTTTATCAGCAATTTCTTCCATTTTCGGATACATTTATGGACTTTTTGCTGGTTGGGTATCCCACGAAAGTCATTTTAGGCGTATTTCATAAAAAATATTTCTAGGTAGAGTTATAACTTTGGGTTGCCAACTACTACCATTTTATTTATTTTTTAGCATATTCGCTATTATCTCGAAAACTTTTGGATACATTTTTGATTAAAGGTACTTAAGCGTTGCCACTAGCAGGCTCTCATAGCGGTGTCACCTATTTGAAATTTTTAAAAATTGAGTGTGATACGTTCATCAGACGTACGACATTTCACATTGTGTTTCGACAAAAATGTTTCCAGTTAGGGTTACCACCGAGGATTATGAATATCTTTTCGACATCCGCCATTATCTCGAAAACTCATTAAACGAATTAATTAATGCACATGGCTTGTGAGTAAAACTATATGGTTATAATATGTCTTTACTGATGAGTATCTACAACAAACTAAGCTATATGGCAACCTCGAAAAATCGTCACCCAGGTACTATCCCTATAATATTTTATGTATTTGTGAATGTAAGGTTATTTGCTACAATTTTACGAGAGAACTACTCTACCTATTATGATGAAACTTCGAACACATATTCCTGGATGAAGATACTTTTTATTGAAAAAAAAAAAAAAAAATTTTTTTTATCCAAATTTTCCCAAGATCTATCTGTATAACTGATTTTTGGGTTCAGGAGTCTAGTATGAGATATACAAATCTATAAATTTTAATAGTAATTTTTCAGTTTATACCATTTAAGTATAACAACAAGATCCAGCAGGGTTTCTGTATAAAGTCAAAGTAATCTTATAGCTTTATAACTAAAATACTAGCTAACTCTTGATATGCAATAATACCAAAACTAAGCAAAAATTAATTAAGTGTTTATTTTATGGCAAATGAAATGAAATATAAATATTTATAGTAAAACATCATCTCACGTTTGTGCATACCAAAGCCATTTTCATTGAGCAAGTTCAAGTGCAAGATTTTAAGCTCATATAAATACATACGTACATAAATATATACAGACGTATCCATGCATGTAAGCACTCTTATGAGTAGTTCATTAGTACAATAAAAGGTAATAAAATCCAGTTATACCAGTTTGTGCTGATTTATCTTTGGTCTATGAACATGGATGGGTCATTGAACAGAGTCTATTAAACACTAAATATGTATGTACATATGAAGATATTACTACAAGGTGGCGCAAAAGTAAGCTTCCGATGTTCAGCATATCGGTTGTGGCACGTGCAGTGTGTGCTGTTGCACCGTCTTGTTGGAACCACATGTTTTCCAATCCCAATTCATCAAGTTGCGGCAAAAAGAACTCGTTGATCATTGCTCTGTAGCGCTCACCATTCACAGTAACCGTTTGGCCCCGACCGATTATTGGTCAAATAAATAGTCAGCAATATTCCGCGTTCTGGAGCAGTGTAGCGTAACATTGTTTATTAACGTGTATTTCGCATGTGTTTACTACACAAATGTCAAAACAGAACTGACTTCAGGGGCCAATCGCAAAATTTATAGCATTTTCTGATAGGAGGATTACTTTTGCGCCACCCTGTATATACTTGTGCATAGACATGTAGTATATTTGTATATAGTACGTATGGGGCTTGAACCTGTGGCACGGCAGAAGTAAAAGTGATTAAGCTGTAAAAAATGAAATATAAAAATTAAGTAAAAGTTCCATAAGACATGATCGTGACCGTGAAAAAACTCCAAGTGAAGCAATAATAGAAGTTAAACTTCTTAAACGAATTGAGAATGAAACAGGGTGAAGAACATGGGTGAAGAACATGGAGAAAGAAGGATTGCTTTTGGAGGGTATTTTTAGAAAGTGACTCACTGAACAGTCCAACGAACCAGCAAGGAGATAATAGACAAACATATGCAGTTGAGGTTTGGGATGGAGTTGGTTAACTACTGATAGATTTACAGCTGTGAATAGGGTTCTAAAATACTAGAGAGATATATGGTACCTTCATTTTGGACATCGGAAGGAACATTGAAACTACGAAAGAACTTAAGATCTTTGGCATAGAAAAAGAACTAGAAGATTTAAAGTAGTTTCCAACAACACCCGCTTTTTGCACAAGTGAGACTTCAGCACATAGCTAACTTTTCGGCATATAAGATTTCAGTCCACCTAAAACACCACAGGTTTGTTTAAATATTTTATCGAAAGCCTTAGTAAAATCGGTACATATGACATCAACCTGAGATCCGCCCCTAAAAGAAAATTACAAAAATATGTCAGGTTAATGACAATGCAGCATACAGCAACTAGAAGCAATACGATAATTTCTTTTTTTTTAATTTGTTCGAAAATCTCGGAAACCCATACATAATTTAAGTAAGATGATTTGACTAAGAGAAAAATTACGACGATTTGCACAGCGATGATATGGGATGACATGTGTCAAAGTCACCAACTTCTCATTAGACAGAAACACATAAATATGGAAACATAATTAGAAACCGAATGACTGGAACCGTTCCCAATGAGTAACTAAAGTAACTAAAGTGTAACAAAACTGGCAGAACTCTAAGCTGTAACGAAACACTGGACACAGAAACGAAACCTGAAACGCTACCTCTGTAACAAAACATATCTATATAGAAACAAAAGTAGGAAATGTTTTTCGTAATCAAAACTGTATAGAAACCTAAGGTATAGAAAAAATACTAGTAGCGTTTCTTGCGTGCCGAAACTGTAACGAAACAGAAACAAAACCCTATGCGGTTTCTGCTAGTAAGTTGTTGTTTACATATGCAATTTTTATTTAACCATATTTTCTACTCATTTTGAAGCAAAAAATCAGCCGTCTCGCTGTAAAGAAGTGTTAAAAATTTGAAAAGTAACTTACTTTTCCAATTTGTTTAAATCATTGTGTCCGGCTAAAATAGCCAGCAAGAAACTCAAAGAAGAACAGCCACCACTTGGATTTTTTGGCATTTGGCAGTGCTGTAAGTACGATACAAACGATTTACCAGGCACTCATGCTACAAAACTGTATCAGGCAATGTGTGTCAGAGAAACTCGTCATGTGTGTACCTGTACCCACGATTCTCAATACTGCTGACAGGGCATCGTCATATAGACACAGCACTGAACACATTGGTGAATCTCTGGGGGAAAACAAGCAAATTCGAAGATACAACTACCTCTCAGTATGAACGACACCGCAGCGCTGCATCAACACCCACACCTACTCCAACTAATGAGTCGGACTCTGGGACAATTTCCCAATACCAAAGCCCAGCATTCATGAAAGTGTTAAATGCCGCCATGGCAAAGCGCACCGCTTCTCTGCATGAAGTCTGTATAGGACAATTACTGATTGACATCACTACCGCCAGAGGTTGATATACTACTTTGGTGGGAAACTCAAAAAAATATGCACCCACAGCTGTATCAATTAGCAAAATTTGTAAATGGTGCAGCTGCAACTGAAGTTAGCATGGAACGGCTCTTCTCGGGAGTGCACTACATATATTCGCCACTCAAAACAAACATGAAATCAAGTATATTGAATGATATATTACTTATCAGGTGCAATGACAAATTTAGGGCAACATGCAGCAAAAATAGATCTACATAGAAGCGATGAAAAACGTAAGTCTAATATTCCAATATCCAGAGAAAATGATATTTTTCACAATCCGTTGCGCTATATATGTACAGGGTGGCTGATGAATTTTGCCACATTAAGAAACTCAAATAATTTTTTTTTCAGTGTATGGAATTCATTTTTCTTTTATTCATGTTAAAGCTCATTAAATTTTATTAAATATAGCTTAATTAGTTTTAAAAATAATGGAATTTAAATGCCCCCCTGCTCGTCGATGCATGTGCGGCATCTTACCAAAAAGTTGTTCATTACTGCTTGGAGAGTTGAGACAGGAATAGCCGCAATTGTTTCTCGAATGGATTGCCTTAGTTCCTTCAAATTTGTTGGTTTTGCTTTGAAGACTTCCTGTTTGCAATAACCCCACAAGAAAAAGTCAGGTGCAGTAAGGTCAGGCGACCTGGGTGGCCAACGGAATGTGGAGTTTCTGGATATCACCTTATTGGGAAATTTTCGTCGCAATTCTGTCATAATAGGTTGGGCTATATGAGGAGCTGCACCATCTTGCTGAAACCACACAGAGTTGAAAGAAATTGTCATTCGGCGTAATTCTGGATAGAAAAACTCTCTCAACATGCTCAAGTAACGGTCTCCAGTAACCGTAACGGTGTGACCGTTTTCTTCGAAGAAGTAGGGCCCGACAATGCAGCGTGATGAAACTGCACACCACACTGTGACACGAAGTGGATGCAATTCCGTCTCATGGAGTATCTGTGGGTTGGAAGCACTCCATATTCGACAATTTTGTTTGTTTATGTTGCCGTTTAAATCGAAATGGGCCTCGTCAGACATGAAAAGACAGTTCAACATATTTCCATCCTCTTCCACCATTTGAAGCATCTTCTGGCAAAATTCCAAGCGAATCGGCAAGTCTGCAGCGTTCAGTTTGTTGGCCATTTGAATTTTATATGGGAATAAGTCCAAATCTTTGTGCATAATTGACTGTAATGACTGTCTGCTTACACCCATTTGAGCAGATAAGCTTCTTGTCGAAACACGTGGATTGTTTTGTATGGCAGCAGCTACAGCAGCGATTGTTTCCTCCGTTCGAACTGAAGGGTTTCGATGGTAAGGTCTTCTGTTGACTGTCCCATGCTCGGCAAAATTGTTTACAAGTCTTATTATGGTCCATCTGCTCGGAGGATTGCCGCCAAACGTGCGCCTATACTCTCTTTGAACCGAAACTACGGACTCCAGTGCGTGATAGCGGCGGACAATCCAAATTCTTGTTTCAGTGTCCCAGTTATCCATTTTTGTTAAATGTAAAAGTCAATCTGCAAAATAAAAAAAAATTAACCAGATTCATTAAATAGAAAAGTTATTTAATTTTTTTTTTGGTAGCGGCTTTCATCAGCCACCCTGTATATTAATTAAAATTTTTATTTTCTTTCACCATCGCCAGTTTCTTTATACGAATCAAACAAAATTTGTACCTTCTATCCCCCCTCCGCCTGGCCTCTCCTCTAGTGAAACACTGTACATGTACTGCATGTCACTATTATTATTTGGATTTCGTTTCTGAGGTTTCGTTACAAGTTTTGTTTCTACACCTAGCGTTTCCGTTATAGTTCTGTTCTGTTGTGATCAAATCTGTAGGTAGTTTCGGTACAGGTTTTGTTTGTGCTGGAACCGTTCCTGGAAAATTGTTCCTTGTTTTGTTACAAAGGAGTATCGTGTCTCAAAGTTTCGTGACACGTTTTGGTATAGCATGTAACGATACAGTTTTGTTTCGTTACTTACCTGTGGAACAATAACGAAACAGAAACGCGTTATAAGTCCCTGATTAAAAGTACCCGAAAACAGAGCAGAGTAATCATTGTAATAAATATATCGCCAAGTTTTAGGTTGAATGTTTTTAGTTTTGTTTTAATTTAAGGTGGGAATGCGGCCTAAAAGCCTAAATTCAGGCATTTTTCATACTAAGATAAAAAAATTTAAAGCCATTTAAATTATACGGCTGTGCAAAACGACGTTGAGCAACACCACCAGCTCAGTCAGAATCGGATAGGACCTCTGCGAGCCGTTCGAAACTAAACGAGGTTTCACACAGGGTGACCTCCTATGGTGCGATTTCTTTAATTTGGAGAAAATAGTACAAGCCGCAGAACTACAATGCTCAAGAACCATCTATTACAATTGCTGGCGTATGCCGATGGCATTGATATCATTGGTTTAAATAGCCGCGCCGTAAGTTCTGCCTACTCAAATTTGGAGAAAGAAGCGAAAAAAGTGGGTTTGTCGGTGACCGAGGGCAAAACGAAGTACCTTCTGTCATCATGCAAAGAGTCAGCGCATTCGTGCCTTGGCACACGCGCCACTGTTGCCAGGAATAACTTCGAAATAGTAAAGGACTTTGATTACCTGGGAACCAGCATTAACACCAACAATAATGTTAGCCTAGAAATCCGACGAAGAATTACTCTTGCAAACAAATGCTACTTCGGACTGAGTAGGCAATTGAAAAGTAAAGTCCTCTCTCGACGAACGAAAATAACACTCTACAAGTCACTTATCGCACCCGTCCTGCTATATGGTGCAGAAGCGTGGACACTAACAACATCTGATGAGGCGGCTCTGGGAGTATTCGAGAGAAAGGTTCTGCGAAAGATTTGTGGACCGCTACGCGTTGGCGACGGCGAGTACCGAAGAAGATTTAATGATGAGCTGTATGAACTTTACGCAGACGCCGACATAGTTTAGCGAACTAAAAAACAGCGGCTTCGCTGGCTAGGCCACGTAGTGCGAATGAGCGAAGATGCTCCAGCGCAGAAGGTATTCTTATCGGCACCGCCGGTGGAATCAAACGAAAGAGGGAGACCACCACTCCGATGGAAGCACCAAGTGGAGACCGAATTGTGATCCCGCGGTGTTTTCAATTGGCGCCAGTTGGCGCAACGAAGAAACGACTGGCGAGCTATGTTGGACGGTCAAAATCGCCCAGGCGGTTAGATGACCATTTAAAGAAGAAAAGAAGAAAAATTCATCTGCTTTGCAGATGCCGTTCGGAATCGGCAGAAAACTGTAGGCACCCCCATTATTTATTTATTTTTAACGTTCCAGATACATAATTACCGGGTACACTCAGAATAGCCTGGCTAAAGAAGATTTTTTGGCTCGCTTAGAGTGGAAGAAATTTCATAACGGCCTAAACTTATGCAAAAAATCGATTTAAAATAAATATAATAAATATTTTAGCAAGTTTCTCTCTAGTAGACGTTAAAAAAATTTAAGTAAGATTAAAAAAAAAGCTAGATTTACAATAAATTTGAATGCTTAACTTAAGTGGGTCTCTATGAATTATTGATATATAAATGAACTGTTTTTTGATTCGTCGTTTCGAAAAAATTTTGGATTTGAAGCAACAAAAAAATAAGCAACCAGAAAAAATATAAGCGCTCACAACTCTGGTTGTTTTCTCGCAAGCGACAAGATCGCATTTCACTTCGAAAGAAAACTTCAAATTAAAAAAAAAAATGTTTATTTTATTATTTAATTCATATGTCGCTAAGTGGTTACGAAAAAAAATCCACTAATATACATATACTACTGTATACATGAATATGTACACATGTATTTGTTTCCCGTTAATTTCTTTATTATTGATTTAATGTTTAAATGATTCAAGTAGCTGTTTACGAGTACTATTCATTCTAACACTTAAGTGTGTGATGAATCATTTTATAGCTCGACAAATATACATATATAAGTCATAAACAAATATATACAAATGAAGGTACTATTTTCAAGTTTATTTGTTTTTTCTACTTTGATGAATCATATACGTAAGCATTTGCAAAAGCACATGTAGATTAAGTTTTAAATTTTTCAACGCGCTCTCATATTACCAGTGATACTCGAAGTAAACTACGTACCCTTCTGTGAATTTTGAGTTTTCAATTACAAGTTGTACATAAACACATATGAGTTTCTACGTGCATTAAATCAACATTTGTGTGACGATAAACTTGTATTTTGATTTGGGGTTTACATTGACAGGTGTATACATATTTATGAGTATTTAAACTTACTTATAGTTTTAACCCTTAGTTGCACCTATTTCATAGGTAGAAGTATTTTTCTCTAACTTCATATAAACGGATAACTTCATATAAATATTTTTGAAAAACGCCCGACTTCAGATTTTTTTCAAAAGCGCCCTATCTGAGCTCACAGTGTATTATAACTAGATTCATATAGGCGAATTTGAAACTCATCCCGCTATAGAGCATTCTTAACCAAATTTTGAAATAGTAGTATTTTGATCTTCCACTCAGGAGCCGATATGCTCTAAATTTTGGTTTCTTGTGTATTATTATAACAAAACTCTTTTCATCATATCATGTATTTATTTCGCTTAGAATATAGCGAATACCATCAATTAAGTTTTTGGGAAAAAACTCTTTTATCATCATTGTTCAAATATGTAACGTAACGTTCAACATTTTTAATTTTGTGCAAAAAAACGAAAATAACAATTTCACGCTTCTTCTAGGCGGAGAGGTGAAGTGATGTCATAAAATTATAAGAAATATCTTCCATCATCGAGCAATTTTATTGAACACCGAACACATATGCTTAATAAGAAATACAAATGTACATTCTAGGAATGCCAATTAGGTGCCGAAAATCCTGGGATTGTAAGAAAGAAATCTCTGGATTTTCGGGATTCTAAGTATGTTACTAGAAATTAAATAAATATTAATATTTTTGAATATTTTAGTGTTCTTTGTTGACTGTGTTTCTTAAAGCGACTAACAGACACTTCGGATCTTTGCATCCACTATCTACTAATATTCGATTTTTGAAGGTAACTTCTGTGCCTTACCGGGTAAATCTTAAAGGCACTCGACCCATTTGAATGAACTTTAAAATATAGGTAACATGCTCCATTTCAAGTTCTTCTACTTAATTGTTCTCACTTAGGAAATTTTCAAGGGGTTGCACCTATTTGAAATGGCTTTTAAATGATATATGGGGTACCATGTAAGGGTACGAAGTAGGGTTGCAGTTTAGTCCAAGTAAATATATTTTTAAAGAGCTATACTTTTGGTAAATAAAATGATATAACAACTATATAACCCGGCCATGCTTCGCTGCTTTTCAGAACTATTTAATCATTATATCTCCGAAACCAATTGAGATATGGAGCTTAATAGCATCGCACCTTACCTACGATGTACGAACACATTTTGGGTCAACCTGCAACCACATATTAGTCGATAAAGGGATATCTTAAATGTTAAGTTAAGCATCTGGTAATACAACGTTGAAAGTTGAATTCAGTTCTATGCAGCAGTTTTTAAGTGATACGCGCCCAAACATACATACACTTACCGTCCATTAAGCTCCAACCCAGTATACAAAAATACATTTCTTGGCCCAGAAATAAAACAATTAAAAATTCTAAAATTTCTTTGGATTCAAATCTATTATATGTAGATATTACCACAATGTCTTTATTGATGAGAATCGATTGTATAAAATTGCGATTAGAACCTTTTACCATTATCTGGCACTCTTTATTATTCGCATTAGGTAAAGTTTAAGTCATAATTATTATCAATTTTTGAAGTTAAATTCTATCACGTGTACAGACTGTACAGTCAAAGACTTCCTATTTTTATTAAAATCAAATATCTTCTTTAACAAAAAATTAGTTAACGTGGCCTTTAAACTTCACAAAGACTTTTTCACAAAAACATTAATGCACATTTTTTCCAAATAAGTGTATTTTTCAAGTGGCTCCATTTTAAAAATAATAAAGGGCGTTTCAGTTTTCGAAAAATTTGATTCCAAAATTCAAAACTTCTGAAAAAAACAATTTGGGTACCTATTTGATTTCGCTATTATTAATGAAACAAGTTTCCTTTAAATAAAAAAACATTTTAAAATCCAAGTTTTTGTTATGTATTAAAAGGTTAAATAATTTCTCAAACAATTTCTTCACTTTTTTAAACAAGTTTCCAAATACTGGTACAAATACGAAATACCGGGATTGTAAAATAAGTTCCCGAAAATTCTGGGATTGTAAAATTCCAAAAAAGTTTTATCCATAATACATATAGAATTCCTAAGGTTGTATGAAGCCGAACTTTATACACCCAGCACACATTTCTGACTTCACTTTTCTAAATTAAGAATCCGTTTCGTTTTCTCGAAGTAATGCCACATTATTTTAGTTAATTAGTTATCTATATTATATTACAAGTAAACCCTACATTATACTAGTTATGAACTATGTTCGATTTTAATCATTATATCCCACACCAGCTAAGATATGGAAATTAATTACATCGTTCATTGCATCACTCATTATCACGTTGCGTTTGATACCCGTATTGTACAAATACATTTGGGTTCAGCTTGGTCCAATTATCGATCGATATCTCCGAAACTGGTTCAGCTATCGAAACAAATGATATCTTAAATTTTAAGTTAAACGCCTAGTAATGCAACAGTAGAAGTTCCATATAATTCCGTGCAAAAGTTTTCGAGTGATGCTCGACCAAACATACAGATAGACAGACAGACAAAAATCCTAAAAACTGTTGATTTGGCTTTTATTGGCTTAATAAGGATCCCTCCTATGGATCTTAAATATCTGCAATGTACAGACATCGACCTGTTACAATTTTATTATAAGTAGAGATATCTACAAATAAAACCGAAATCGTCGTAGGAGCAATAAATTCGATTTAGGGGCCGATTTCTATGATTGAAATTTTAAAATGACCTACTCGTGCCAAACTCGAATACGGGTATATTTTAAAATACTATTATTATAGATTAAAAAATTGCATTACATTTAAGAACAATGCCGTGCAGACAAATTAGGAGAATTGGAAGAAGAAAAATAAGAGGGAAGTGATGAGGCGAAGCGGGTGAAGAGAAACTTGAAAGAAAAGATATCGATTATAAAAATTGCAAGGTGGGTTTCAAATAAGAAAAACATTTGTACATACGTACGTATGTATGCATTAATAAAAAAAGTGTGTTTATGAATGTCTGTGTTGCGGAATGCTAATAAAAATCAACAAGTTTTTGCTATTTCTTATACTGTTTTTGCCCCAACTAGCGATAACGGCTATTCAAGCACCCACGTCAGCTTTTGAGTAAGGTATTCATATACATTAGGGTGTTTCATTTCTTTTCTTTTTCTTTTCACAAAGTGAAGTACCCTATTAGAAACATTTTTGGTGTATTTTCGAGGGATAGAATGAGGTATGAGCTTTAACAAATTTTTCCAGTTTTGATGCTAACTTAAGCTAAACTTTCTTTTCAAGAGCTAATAGATTCAACCAACCTTATGAGAAACAATCGTAATTCCCTATCCGTACCATAACCTCACCGATCAATTGAAAGAAAGTCGTAGGGAAATGCTAGACGTAATATTTATGGTCAAACTATTAAACGGATATATTTCAACTCCATTTCTTTTAAACGAAGTTAGCTTTAATATACCGCCCCGAGCTTCAAAACATTTCAAACCTATTCTTCTGAAGCAATACAGGACCAATTTTTAATTACACGAACCTTATCAGTGTTTGTGCGAAAACTAAAACTTTTATTCAGGTAAATTTGATATTTCGGACTCGCTTTTTATAATAAAAAAAACTGTTCTCTCCTCTCTTAACAAATGATTTATATGTGTTTATGTAACTTAATCTCTTATGCATGCACCTTACTCAGCTGATGGAAAATTTTCTGTTGCTGTGCAGTTTGAGATCTCGACGCTTAACAAACCTCCGCCTTCCAAACACTCGACAAAATTGATCCGCGCGTAATGCGTATGCGCCCCTCGTCTCTGTTGGGCGGAATGGTGGGAAATCCGTTGGGCTTATTATTATTATTATATTAAAATAAATAACAGCCGAAACTAAATTTTTTTTTTAAATTAGAAATTTCCTTTGTAAATCAAATGTGAACTTATAGCTTGCGAGATATCAAAAAAAAACCACGAATGACGAATAAAAACGGCCAATATATCGTAAATGATCTTCAACAACAAGTTGAAACACTAAAAAAAATGGGTAGCCTAAAAATAGTTCACCATTTTCAATTCTTATTTATGGTCACTGTACTAATTAGTATTTTGTGCACATTTACGGTAAAAAAGATGTTGTTATTTTAAAAGCCAGCATGTTATTGTTGTAGTATGGTTTTTGCCGTTACTATCTCTTTTGTTTATATTTCATTTGCACAATTGGCCGACATTGAGCTTTCATCCAAATTAAGTCAACAATAAGCTACAGATTTCCCCAAACGGATTGATCGCTAACCCGTTTGAACGAATTTTTCAAAAATTAATTGTTTTTTTTTGTGCCTTTATTATATGAATGTACATTTATAAACGTATGTATTTGTGTGCGAATTTATCAAGTTTGTCATATGTTTGTCAGTCAGTTGATCAATTTATATTAACGATTTTTACCCAAAAACGGCAACACTTGCTGCATTTGTTCATATGCTAAGACTTGTTTAGATCTGTATGTGTGTGCCTACCCTGCAAAAAACGGAAATACTCCGTTTCATACTCCATAGAATACTCCTAAAGGAGTATTAGAGTACTCCAACACATATCCCCATTCATATAAAAAAGGTGGTCTAATTTACATGGCAATGTCCGGTGATTGGATCACCTAATCCATCTCGGAGTACTCCGTTTCTTTGCTTTTGAATACTCTATAGACCACCTACGTGAGAGTACTCTCAAAATACTCCCATGGGGTTACTCTATGGAGTATTCAACAGCAAAGCGAGAGTGGGAGTAGGTGGTCCTCAAAAGAACACATACTCCCTTCTCACTTTCGTCTAGAATACTCTATAGAGTAATCTTTTGGCAGAATTTTCAAAGTACTCCAACGTAGGTGCTCTATAGACTATTCAGAAGCAAAGTAAATAGTACTCCGAATAGGATTAGGTGATCCAATCACCGGCCATTGCCATGTAAATTGGACCACCTTTTTTATATGAATGAGGATAAGTGTTGGAGTACTCTGATGCTCCAACGTTTTTTACAGGGTACAAGTACGTAAATGCATACGAGGTGTGTTCAAAACGTATCGCGAATTTTGAATTTTCGCTGGTTACGTATATTCGAATTTCGAATTTTTTGTGGCGTTATGTTGGTACTCATGTCTCTCACTTATGCCGACAAGCTCGGCCATTTTGAATGTTCAGTTAATTGTTGACAGCTGCTTTGCTTGCACGTGTTTTGGATCGTCTTCGATTTTTACCTATTCAAAAAAATGGATCAAAGAACCTGTATCAAATTTTGTGTGAAAAACGAAGTTAAGTGCGCGGATGCATTCCGAATGTTGACTGTGGCATACGGAGAAGCTACCTTGGACCGAAGCAACGTTTATCGATGGTACAAAATGTTCTCAGAAGGCCGAGAAGATGTGCAAAGAAGAACAAAAATTGGCTTTTGCACCACGATAACGCACCTGCTCACGCATCGTTGCTTGTGAGCGATTTTTTGGCCAAAAACAACACACTAATGACGCCGCAGCCACCGTATTCCCCAGATCTGGCCCCCTGTGACTTTTTCTTGTTCCCTAAACTGAAGAGGCCCATGAAAGGACGACGTTACGCTTCTCTTGACGAGATAAAGACGGCATCGAAGGAGGGGCTGAACAAGATACAAAAAAATGATTTTTTGAATTGCTTCGAAGATTGGAAAAACCGTTGGCACAAGTGTATAATATCTCATGGGGATTACTTTGAAGGGGACAAAATAGATATTCATGAATAAATAAATAATTCTTGAAAAAACACAAATTTCGCTATACTTTTTGAACACACCTCGTATACATGTATATACATACCTCGTGTATATTGAGGTTATTTATCCAAATTTTAATTACCGGTTTTAATGCGTATTTTAGCACACACGCACCTGAAAATATGTTTATTTACATTCAAATGTGTGACTGTTGCATTTTTTTACCAAATTTGATCGGCTCCTTGTAAGGTCAAGTGACGCGAAAGCTGTAAGATGTGCATAACAAACAAGCTTACAGAGGTTTCTGTTGGGGTTCAATGGTTGCAGCAGATGTTAGAGTCTAACATTACAAACATTGCATCTTCGAAGATCCGAAGCATCTCAGAAATAAATATTCGTGAAAGCCATTACAATACAATTACAATTGCATAACTATGTAATTGGAAAAGGTAATAAGTTTTTTGGTTTCACAAACAATGAGCTAAGCAGCGCTCAATTTAGTTTGTCTTGGTTGTCGGTTTCATTGATTTAATAATTAAATTTGATTTATTACTAGTTAGACACCTAGATAAGCACAGTATATACAGCAACAACGGGAGAATGTGTGCCGTACCCTGTAAAAAACGATGGACCACCAGAGTACTCCAACACTTATCCTCATTCATATGAAAAAGGTGGTCCAATTTACATAGCGATGTCCGGTGATTGGATTACCTAATCCTACTCGGAGTACCATTTACTTTGCTTCCGAATAGTTTATAGAGTACCTACGTTGGAGTATTTTGAAAATCCTGCCAAAAGATTACTCTATAGAGTATTCTAGACGAAAGTGAGAAGGGAGTGTGTGTTCTTTTGAGGACCACCTACTCCCACTCTCGCTTTGCTGTTGAATACTCCATAGAGTAATCCCAAGGGCGTATTTTGAGAGTACTCTCACGTCTATAGAGTATTCAAAAGCAAAGAAACGGAGTACTCCGAGATGGATTTGGTGATCCAATCACCGGACATTGCCATGTAAATAGGACCACCTTTTTTATATCAATAAGGATAAGTGTTGGAGTACTCTGATACTCCTTTAGGAGAATTCTTTGGAGTATGAAACGGAGTATTTCCGTTTGTTGCAGAGGTATATTAATTTAGAACTCCAGAAATACATAGGAAAAAAACACATTCAATTCCATCTAGTACTTAATTCGTGATGCGCGTACAAACATACAGACAGACAAGCAGACGTTAAAGGAATTTTTCCTTTGGTTTCTGTTGCTCTAAACATACAAACAGATAGAAAAACAATATAAAAATTAGCAATGCAATAAATAAATTAAAAATAGAGACGGTTGAAAGAAGAGAAAACAACCAAAATGAAAATATGTTAACGAAAATGAAGGGTAGGGAAAGAGCGCAAATAAAAGGAATAGCAAATAACCAAAATAAAATAAAGTTTTGTGGTTAAATTTGAACAGCTGAGCGATCTCTAGTTTATTTCAATTAATGTGAAGGATGCCTGGTGATCTGGACCCCGCTCAATAGACTACCTATTTTTTTTTAGAGTGGACATAAATTGCAGATAAACTTCCATAACCATTACGCTATAGTTATAATACCATATACTTAACCATATCTATTGTCATCGATTATTAGTGCCTTAACCTAAGAAGAATGCAATTTTTATTAAAAGTAAGAAAGTGCAAAAAATTGCTTATGAATTTTGCAACTAATAACTTACTAAATAAAAAAACACATCTAAAACGAAGAATAATATTTCAAAATAGGCAACAAAGTTGTCAAGGCAGAAATCAATAGGTTATGGATATGGCGGAAAGTCAAAACTCCATTGGTGGGCTACGGTATTGTTATGGCTATAAGGTATAAAGTATATTATATCGTTATCGTTTCAATTTAGTAACTTAATTTTTTCGTATAAAACATCAAGCCCTTTCTTGGTTAGCACAAAGGTCAATTAGGCAATTTAAAGAAGGCCCAACATTTGATTATTATAAAAGTCACCACTTTTCAAATTGTAAAATCTTATCAACTTGCTTCTCTAGATTACCAATATGACTTCATAATTAATGTTAGGTCTACACGTTATTCATATAAATTTGAATCTTAACTACGCGATATGTACATATAGTCATTAGGGTGGACTTATTTTCATGACGAAAAGTACATATACGTTCTTGCTCTAACATGCTCTAAAAATGCAGAGATATCGAAAAAGTGGGGAATATGAAATTGGGTGCCAATTGGAGGGTAACGTTCTTAGCTTCGTCCCTGCGAAGGACGCTCTATTCTTCAGCTTTTCGGGTGGTTGGATGTTAATAATGGGGTTCACTGGTCCAGACCCGACAGAGACGTTCAACTACCTACGGTGCATGTCGTTACGAGCCCCCCCCCCTATGATTTCGCAACAGCCAAAGCTTCGATATGAAATTAAACCAGATATGGGGTAAAATACCACTTCTTTGTAATTATTCTCGGTTTAGTTGTTACATTACTAAATACTACCAACGCTTGCCAATAGTTTAGATAGTTTGCGGTCCACTTTTTCAAGTCAGCTGGGAGTGATCATTCCTCTAGGTCTTGAAATAGCGTGACGTGATAGACTGTGTCGTAAGCTTCTGATACTGTCTTTGGGGATTGTGGATTCAAACCGATATGTTCCTACAAAACTATTATTGTTGGGGTTTTCTATAAAAAATTAATAATTTCAGAAATATTTGATACCCTAATATACTTATGTATGTACATATAAGTATAGGCATACGTGTGAATGTATTCATATGCTATCATCAAGCAAAACATATCACATGACTACCACATTGCATAATTACTTTCGGATTTTTTTTCCACCATGCTCCTATATAGCGTTCAAATTATTCAAAAAACAAATTCTTGTTAAATAACTGTTAAAGAAATTATGAAGCTGTGAATATGCGCAAAGGCTTACATTTTATTCCCGCCCTAATTAACAAGTATGGAACTCTTAGTATTCATGTTTTATAGGTCAATTCCATGTGAATATGTCACGCTTCCAAGCCGTTTGTTTATGCTCATGTGCCAATTTAAAAGAAAAATTCATTCATAAAAATAATATAGAACTCAGGCAGTCTCAAAAAATAAGTGTCTTACACGCAAGGAAAAGCAAATATCTGGAAGAGAAAGATGGCTCTTGACGTAGGCACAAGTTGTGGTGTTTTTGGTTACCGGTGAGGGTATGCCTGCCTGGACGCCAGCTATCATTCTCTTCCCGTCATTTCTACATGGAACGATAGTATATTAGTTTCGACAGATAGTATATTAGTTGAGAGAGCGACAGAGAGATTAGTCGAAAGAGCTGATCAAACGAAGACTAGCGTTATTGTGAATTTCGATCATTTCAACTATTCACAATAGCTGTGATTTAAAAAAAGTGCGAATAACAAAACAAAACGAATCAAGCGCAATTTGTTTGTATTTATTTTCACGAATACAAACGAAACAAGTTTTTAAATATACAAAAATTTGACTACATCAGATGACGAGGAAAGCGTACTGGAACTAGCTAGAAGTAGAAAACTATTGAGGGACACCTCAAATAAGTTAATCAGTGTGATTTATAAAGAAATTTAGACTATCTAAAGAAGCTATCTTCCAGAGCCAAGTCCTTTACAAATATTTTAAAGTTGGCAACAATTCTTAGATTTTGTGCTCAAGGATCGTACCAACTGACCATTAGGAACAAGAATGCAGTTGCCCTTGCTCAAACCACTGTACATATGGTGTTATCAGAAGTGCTAGATGTTTTAACGTTTTAAAAGCGTTATTTGTCCAATATGGATAAAATTCCATTACGAAGAAGTGATTTCTTCCCACTTTTTTGTAGCCTGAACTTTGGTGCAATCATCTTTCCCTATATTCGGATTTTGCTCCATTAGTGAAACCAATGTTTCTAGTTGTTGTTTTGTACTCATGACTTCGACCTAGATATAATTATTACAAATAGGCAAACATCACTATTGTAAATATCAATAAAAGATAACTAAAAAACTTACATTTTTACAGCTCAACCATATGTAAACGCGCAGATATGAGTAACCGAAATCAAAGTCTGTGCGTAGCTTTTCTGGAAGATGCTATTTATAACTTCTATATGGAAGATGCTATTTATAACTAATACACTTAATGCACGTTTTAAATTAGTTTATTTGAATAAAAAAATTTATTTATTTATTTAAATTATGAGGCTGTACATGTAAGACTTAAGTCTTTTAAAGTACATCAACAGAACTAAATTAACAATATTTTATTCTTAGCCTATTGCAATGGAATGCAAACTTATGTTTAACATTCAGCAAATTACATAAGTTGTCTAGATACATTCTAGTATAATTTAAACTTAAATTTAGAAAAACTTAGAAGGCTATAGTGAAAAGCATTATCAGATAAGGGGAACAGATTAACCCTAGAAAGGTAGCCTTCGCTCACTCTCTATAAAACCTAACCACTCGTCGATTCGACGAACATTCTTTAAAATATTTATTTCTAATGTAGTTATTTAATTTTTGGTTACATTTTTTTGTACGCATATGTGTACCAATTTTTAATCCTTGAAATAAAACATTGTTTTATAATTTTGCAACAATTCTGATATATTTTTTTTAAGTCTGTTAGAAAGGCAGTCTTTAAAAGAAACAGCTAGAGTGCCAGATAGAGAATAAAAGAAAACATATACATTGCAACCAATTTAATTTAAATTAAAATAATTGTGAATTTCAATTCATTTAAATAACAAAAATAACCAACCAACAATTCTTCACAATACCATAACGTCAATAAAAAATGTCACGCAAAACAAAGTTTGGATTTTGAGTTAGCTTTTAACTCACGGAATTCAATGACAGAAAATGAACACTGTGCGTTTAAATATGGTTGGGCTGTTAGCAATTTTATAATAATTCGATACAGCATGGACAGTAAAATTCTATTCCATCAAAAAGAAGATACAAAAACAAAATTCGGCAGCGATGCGCTACTTATAATATGAGTTTGAAATCCGATTTTCGATGTTCGACAACCAGCGAAGAACGAACATCGAATGCAGCTTATAATAAGGGTCAGAGTGAAATTGTATTACGACTATATCTGTCACTCAAAAACTGCCTACAGGGAATCTAATGCTTAATTCCCCCATGTATTACTGGTGGTCTATATGTACTGGTTTTTTTTGGGTGCGTGACGAAACCTTGAACGACCGCGAGCACCAAGTTATGTATAGTACTAAGTAAGAATTCATGTAGATCTCTTATATTTAAAAACTAGGTTACCGTTAGTCTTTAATATAGCCTTCACGATTTAATATTAGACACCCACTTATAATACACATTATACATACAAAAAGCTATAAATGCAACATAATGGGAAGCTACATCAGGCGTCAATCATAGGGCTCTTTATTACAATCGATTATCCGACTAATCGATTAGTCGAATAGCAACTATTGAGCTGTTTGAAAATCGAATAGCAAATTTTCGATTTCGACTAATCGACTAATCGAATACTGCCGGTTGATAAATAAAATGTTTTAAATAAAAATAAAAAAATCAACATTTTCTATAGTTGCAACGCATGTGTATGAAGGTAATGGAACTCAATTCCATGCGGATAGAGCATCCATTGTCAATAAAAAGCACAACTAGTCCAATGCAAACCACTAGTCGATTATTGATAATCGATTACTTTTGAAAACAACTATTTTAAATCGATTAATCGACTATTCGATTAGTCGATTATCAAGAGCTCTAATACTTACACTGGTATTACTGAGGTAGATGAGAGGGTAACCGAACGCAGATAACCGGGTCCTTTAACAGCCGATATGTAGTCATTTTAAAAGAAAATAAAATTGTCCGCAGCGAAAGCAAAACTCCATATTTTCTGTGACAGCGCTTTATTGAAATAAGGTAACCAGATATACGCTTTATCATCTCCACTATACGAGTACTTATATATAAAAATTAAAAACAAAATTTTCTTATGAACAAAACGGCCAATTCTTGGGACCTTTTTTACTAATTCATATTTTATACTGACATATTCTTGCGACACAAGGATATTGGGTTATTTTTAAAAATGAAATTCTAATGACGAATTTGTTTGTCTAAAGCATTAAACTAATTAATAACTCTGTTGAGTGTTTCAATTTTAGTAGTGATCAAACAAAACGGCCATTTTGAAACAAGCGATGCGAGTAGAAAAGGAAGGTAGGAGGTAGATGTAGAAGAAGAGGAAGTTCCATCTTGTATAAAACGATTGCAAATGAAAAAACCACGTTCAGACTACAGCCTAAATTACTTAGTTCATACTAGGCACAATTGCAATTAATCCTGCAATGTTATTTTTGTTTACAGCAGGAATGAGTAAAAATATATTTTTATCCATTCAAATAACAGGAGGAACCCTTTTAAAAATAAAAAAAGGTTTGTCTAATACAATTGCAATTACGTATTATTTTGTTTCGTGGTTTTCTGATTTTTTAAGAAGAGTTTTCTGGATACCGGTTTGTGGTGAATTTAATTTCCTACAAAACTATGTGCAGGAAATTTTTGTTGCTTCAATAGCTTGGTAGTTTTAAAGCAAAAATGAGTTGATTGCAACCAAATCTAGATTAGTAATGATAACCTTTAGAAATTGATATAAAGCTTTGTGCCTTTTTCAATAAAATAATATTAGTATAATTTAAAAAACAAAAATTTATCTAGCCCAGCCTAGTTTCCATGCTCTTTGCTTTAGTTAAGTTACTTAACGAAATCGGAATGAAACCCAGTATTCTTTAAGAATACGGTTCCTTAAATGCTCTTCACGGCACATCACTAGCTGATAAATATGTGGCTAGACAAGAAGCTTATTCTTGTCGCTGATTTGTGAAGGGTTATTTATACTAGCAGTTGCGGCTACTCATTGAATGTAGCTACGGAAACGCATTTCAACTGCACCTACACCTTGAACGTGATAGACGCCGCGCTTTTACATAGAATATCTTTAGAATCTATGAAGTGAAAAAAATCGTATAGTTTTTTTTCAAGCATTTTGCCTAAAAATTTTAAGATTTTTAAATATTTTTAAGCAGAAATTTTCAGAATAAGTCTTTTAAATAAAATTTTTTTTTGAAAAATTTAGAAAAATTGTGTTTAAGGAAAAAAATCGTTTTGAGGGCATTTTCAATTTTAAAATCAGTTTAACATTTTCAATGAATTTCATAAATGGCAATAGGCGTGTTATTAGCAGCCCATCTTATATGCGTGAGAACTGCAAATTAAATTTTAATGGGGTTTTAATTAATTCAACTAGACATACATAAATACGTATAACTTCATGCATACATACATACACAATTATGGTTGGATAAATTCAATTTGTTTGCTAAGTCTCATTGTTGTGTATATTACATATGTACAATGCATGCTTTATACAAGGTGGCGCAAAAGTAAGCTTCCGATGTTCAGCATATCGGTTGTGGCACGTGCAGTGTGTGCTGTTGCACCGTCTTGTTGGAACCACATGTTTTCCAATCCCAATTCATCAAGTTGCGGCAAAAAGAACTCGTTGATCATTGCTCTGTAGCGCTCACCATTCACAGTAACCGTTTGGCCCCGACCGATTATTGGTCAAATAAATAGTCAGCAATATTCCGCGTTCTGGAGCAGTGTAGCGTAACATTGTTTATTAACGTGTATTTCGCATGTGTTTACTACATAAGTGTCAAAACAGAACTGACTTTAGGGGCCAATCGCAAAATTTATAGCATTTTCTGATAGGAGGATTACTTTTGCGCCACCCTGTATATGTATCTACCCTGATTGTTATCGTGATAAAGTGAGAAATCACTCACGTGAAACACTGTATTACTTTTTCCTTTATTTGCTTAATTTTCCTTAATTTCGTTAAACTTCCATATATGTACATACAAAATCTGACGCTGATGCCAATATAAATAAAATATTTATGTTTGTACTATGTATATACCCCCATATATGTATGCATACATTCGCAAAAATATGTTTGCTCACTTTGAAAAATGTAGTGTTGCGCTTATTTGGTGGGTCAATAAAAAATTCGTCATCAATTCCGGACCACACCCTATGACGATCATCAACAATAACAATGACGAGGTAGGGAGTTGATCATGTTGAAGAATTTAATGATAATACTCAAGTTGTCTATGACGTGCTAACTAATCCTATCGTTGACAAACAGAGCCCAGATATTTATTGTGGCTACAAATCATTCATTAATCCATTTATATATAGAAAAAAAATTAGTACAAGTACTTTTTAACGTGCAAAGCTTATTCATGAGACAAGTTAGTTTGTCTTTGGTTGATTTCCTTTCCCCGTTTGTTTCTTTTTCACTTTCACTTGCCCTTTCCCTTTCCCTTCACCTTATCTTTTCCCTTGCCACTTCTTCTTAATTTTTATTTTTCTTCTTTTCCTAATTTTTCTTTTAAGTTTAATCTTTGCCCGTTTTCCTTTTTCTTTTAACTGCTTCTTTTTCGATTTCGTTCTTTCCATTTCTTTTACATTTCCTTTTTATACCTAGGTATATTAACTTTAGTCGGATCAAGATAGATATTGACTTATGTATATCAAAATGTTGAGGACGAAAAGAGAAATTGATTAAGCCATGTCCGTCCGTCCGTACGTCCGTCCGTCTGTGAACACGATAACTTGATTAAATTTTGAGATATCTTAATGAAATTTGGTATGCAGGTTTCTTGGCACTCATCTCCGAGTGCTATTTAAAATGGGCGAAATCGGATGATAGCCACGCCCATTTTTTATAAATAGAATATTTTCGAAAACACAAAAAAAGTGAGTACTCAGTACATAATACACCTATAAGGATGAAATTTGGTGTATACATTAAGACTGAGGCATAAAATAAGATTTTCAAGAAATTTTTGAAAATGGGTGTGGCACCGCCCACTTTTGATTAAGTCAAATTTAAAAATGTTATTAATCATAAATCAAACACCGTTCAAGATATCGAAACGAAATTTAGCGCACAGGTTTCCAGATGTGCAAGGAATGTTCGAGGAAAAAATGGACGAAATCGGTTAAGGTCCACGCCCACTTCTATATGAAAGATTTTTAAGAGGATCGTAGATATATTAAATAGGCAATAACTTTGCGTAAACTAGCTTTACATCATTTATATTTAAATTTTATGGTTTCCGTAAAGTAAGAAATCCAAAGATTAAAAATGTTCGAAAATGGGCGTGGCCCCGCCCCTTTTATTCCACAAAACTTTTTATGCCACAACTCCGCCAAAAATTGATTTGTAGAAACGAAATTTGGTGATAATGTTCTATATATAAAGGTAACTGTTTGCTGTAAAAATGTCCACTCCCAGTTTTTTAACATAGTTTTGAAAATTTTTTTTGTAAAATTTAAAGAGCGAGAGTTCTACAACTAAGCAAGTTATATCAGTTAGATTTTGCACACATAATAAGCTTTTTAAGAAAAACTCAACCACAAAAAAATGTTGCCAATTTTGAAAAAATAGGGGTGGCGCCGCCCACTTTTCAGCATAAAATTTATTATATTTTCAAAAGCAATCGTTTATAATTCAATCTTGATATTTCAATGAAAATTGGTCAGCTACTTCTCAGTAGCAATCGGAAAACACACAAGCAAAATATTTGGGCACGTAGTTAATAGCCCATTGCAATAGCGAAGTTATGTATCTTTTTTGATTTTCATACCTTTCATAAACATTAAATGTATGTAAGTATGAGAGAAGAAGAGAAAAGTTCACTAAAATGAGCAGCACGATGAGCAGAGTTGATTTAACCATGTTCGTCTCTCCGTCCGTCTGTCTGTCTGTCCGTCTGTCTATTTGAACGCAAACTAGTCTCTCAGTTTTACAAAAGAATGCTGAAATTCGTTGTTTGCTTTCGCCATTTTATAATATACTAGCAAACCCGGTAGACGTTGTTTTGACGTCTCGTATATCCAAATTTCATTAATTTAGACCAAAAAAGTTCGGAGTTATGACGAACTAAAATTTTATATAGCCTGGGGACGTGGCTCCGCCCACTTTTCCAAAACTGTATATTGTCTATGCTGTACCCTGTGAATCCAAGTATATATTGTGAAAATTTCATAAAGATCGGTTGAGTTCTTTTGCGCCTATAAAAGACACAAATTTTTATACCTAGTTTATATCTATTTTTGTTACGCACACAAGGTACGAGTATATTACTTCATTTGGCATAAACAAATCGAGATATATATTTATTAATGTATATCAAAACTTTCAGGATGAAAAGTAAAATATCCGGGCAAGTAGTTAATACCTTACTGCAAAAGCGAAGTTGTATATCTTTTTTGATCTTCATACCTTTCATGAACATGAAATGTTTGTACGTATATTGAAATGATCAGGAGGATGAGCTAAATCGATGTAGCCATGTCCGTCTCGCGATACGTCTATCTGTCTGTCCGCCTGTCTATTTAACCGCAAATACGAACTGAAAGTATTAAAATAGACCTGCGTAAATTGGGATGCCATAACTAGGTATATAATGTTCGGTTCCACCCGAACTTTGACTTCCTTACTTGTTTAATTATATTTTTCTTAGTTTCTTAAGTTTTTCCTGTTCCTTTTTTTCTTTTCACGTTTACTTTCGCCTTTTTCCTTTCTCCTTTTCCTTTATTTATTTACTTATCCTTTTCCTTCTTCTTCTTTTCCTTTTCTTAACTTAACTTTTTTCCTTTTTCTTTTTCCTTCTCCTTTCCTTTCTTTTAATATTATATTTCTGAGTTTTCTAATTTTCTTTTTCCTTAACCTTTTTAATTTTTTGCTTTTGCTCTTCTCCTTTTTTTTCCTTTTCACTATTTCTTTTCACCTTTAGTTTTGCTTTTTTCTTTTCTCCTTTTCCTTTATTTGTTTACTTTTCCTTCTTCCTTTTTGCATTTTCCCTTTTTAATTTTTTTCTTTTTAAATTTTCCTTTTCCCGTTAATTTTTTACATGTAACTTTTTTTACTTTCCTTTTCCTTTCTTCTAATGATTTTTTTCTCGTTTTCGAATTATTATTTTTTCTGTTTTCTTTTACCTTTTCACTTCTTTAGTTTTGGCTTTTTTCCTTACCCGTTTTCATTTTTCATGTCACTTTTCTTTTTGATTTAATTCTTTCTTTACTTCTTTTGCTCTTTCCCTTTCCATTTCTAATTTAGCCCTTTTACTTTTTTCTTTTCTCTTTCAATTTACTCATTTCGCATTCTTTTTCCTTTTTAACATACATTTTTTTTCCTAATTTTTTTTTTACTTTTTCACATTTGTCCTGTTTCGTTTCTCGTTTTTCCTCTCTCCTTTCACTTTATATCTTCCTTTACTTTGAAAGGAAATTCTCTTTTACCCTTTTATTTTTGTATTTATTTTTCTTTTCCTTCTTGATTTTACCTTTGGCTTTTTTCCCCATTCCTTTACCCTTTTAGCGTTTCTTTTTCCTTTTCCTTTACATCTCTTTCTCCCTTTTCCTTTCCCTTTCTCTTTTTCTTTCTAATTTCCTTCACTTTCGCTTGGCCTTTTCCTTTACGTTTTCACTTATCTATCTTTTATCGACCGAGTTCAAAAGACCTCGCCAATCATCTCCTTTTCGTGTTACCAAACGTAACAGTTGTAATTTGTTTGTATGGACGTAATCACAATGACATTTCCATTGAAAGTAAAATCGAATAAAGGTTTTGAATTATCATTTTATTTGAAAAAGCAACGGCATACATAGTGCGAGATATTATTGCGTGCGTGTTTTTCTGCATGAGCAAACAATGGCATTACTATCGGGTGAATCAAAGCACACAAGCAGAGATACATACGTTCGTCTACAACTGCATACCATACATGATTCATAAAGCTTATGGGAACATGCCTATATAGAGGAGCAGCAGAAGTGTCGCCAAGAAAAGCTGAAAACGTTAATACCACTTTCAACTGAAGTGAATGAAGCCAATGTTAGAGTTCGTTGCTTAAGTCTTTCGTTTAAAACAACTTACTTATACATATGTAAAGGGTGTTTTTTAGGGGTATAGAACTTCGAATTGAAATAAAACACAAGAAAATCGTTTTAAGGTCCATCAATTTGGCTTTATTGGAAGGATAATTTTATGCCATTAATGTTTAAATATGATTTCGGGCATGTGGCCGCCGCGGCTGGCTCGAATAAAGCCAATTCTACAGGTCCAATTTTCAACCACTTTTTCGAGCATATGGGGCCGTATGTCGGCAATAACGCCACGAATGTTGGCTTCCAATTCCCCTAACGTTTCTGGTTTGTTGGTGTAGACGAGCGACTTCACATATCCCCAAAGAAAATAATCCAATGGTGTCAAATCACACGACCTTGGTGGCCAATTGACAGGTCCATTCCGCGAAATTATGCGCTCATCGAATGTTTCCTTCAATAAATCGATTGTGACGTGCGCTGTGTGGCATGTAGCGCCGTCTTGTTGGAACCACAACTCATCCACATTCATGCTATCCAATTCGGGAACAAAATAGTCGGTTATCATGGCTCTATACCGGTCTCCATTAACGGTAGCTGCCTCTCCAGCATTATTGCGGAAGAAGTATGGCCCAATGACTCCACCAGCCCATAGAGCACACCAAACAGTCAGTTTTTGTGGATGTAATGGCGTTTCAAGGGTCTCATGTGGATTCTCTTCACTCCAAATGCGGCAATTTTGCTTGTTGACGTAGCCATTCAACCAAAAATGAGCCTCATCACTGAACAAAATTTTGCGATGAAAATCAGCATCGAAATCAATCTCATTTTCGGCCCATACACCAAAATCACGACGCATTGCATGGTCTCGCGGCTTTAATTCTTGCACAAGCTGGATCTTGTAAGGTCGCAAGCCAAGATCTTTGCGCAAAATCTTCCATAAAGTTGATGGACAAAGCTCCAATTGCTGTGCACGGTGGCGAATCGATTCATTCGGGTCCTCTTCAACACTTTGCTCTACAGCGGCAATTGTTTCTTCGGTGCGCACTGTTCGACGTCTCTGCGGATGCGTATTATCACATAGAGTAAACGTAGTGCGAAAACGATCCATGGTTAACCGAATTAATTGCTCTGATGGACGATTATGTCGACCATAAAATGGACGGAGCTCACGGTAAACTTCGCGAACTGAACCATTATTTTCGAAATAAATTTGCACCATTTGCAAGCGTTGTTCTTTTGTCAACCTGTTCATGATGAAATGGCAAACCAAACTGAACATAAATGACATTAGAGTTGAAAGATTTGACCACAAAATGCCAGTTTTATCTCTATTCGAAAAACAAACCTGTAAAAAAAACACCCTGTATAACTGTACTACATTTTGTATATATGTATGCATTTGCCTTACTCTACTTATGCTTTTTACAATGTATGTTTGTATATTTTTAAGATACATATGTAAATTATAACAAAAAAAAAAAAACAAAAAAAATATGTAAAATTTGCATTTGCGAAAGTAGTGTGAAATCTTTTCCCAAAAATAATCACAAGCCTCTAAACAATTTTTGTTATTTATACTAGCTTACAAACATCCATACATAGTGTGTACTAGAGGGGGTCGATTTGTATGGACGAAAGTTAACCGATATCGCGCCATCGATTTTTCGATAGGTTTTGGGCTCAGGAAAAAAAAGTTCCACTACGCATACCCAAAAAAATAATTTTTCGGGCCAGCGAAATTTAATTTTTTTGACTTTGATTTTTAGGGATTTTTTCATGACCTACTAAAAAAATTTTCATTTGATTTTAAAATTTTCATGTATACCCTGTCCGACCCAAAAATGCCCGCTAAAAACGTTGGCGATAACAGTTTTTTGAAAAAAAATGTTATTTTCGGGTTTTGGAAAAGTCGATTTTTCGACCAAAACAAGTCCCAAAACCCGAAAATAAATTTTTTTTCAAAAAACCGTGATCGACAACGTTTTTAGCGCATAATTTTAAGTGGGACAGGAAATATGAGAAAAATTCGTTTTCATCGAAAACATTTTTGCATGTATGCTGAAAAACCCCTTAAAAAAATGGCGAAAGGGTAAATTTTTTGACCAAAACACTCCCCAAAACATATTTTTTTTTTTTCAAAAACCCGTTATCGCCAACGTTTTTAGCGGACAGTTTTAGGTCGGACAGGGTATACATGAAAATTTTAAAATCAAATGAAAATTTTTTTAGTAGGTCATGAAAAAAACCTTAAAAATCAAAGTCGAAAAAAGTCAAAAAAATGAAATTTCGCAGGCTCGAAAATTATTTTTTTGGGTATGCGTAGTGAAACTTTTTTCCTGAGCCCAAAACCTATCGAAAAATCGATGGCGCGATATTGGTTAATAAATCGACGCAGTCTAGTGTACATATATATAAATGTATTATGTATGCATGAATGTCTACTTATGAACAGTTAGCGTATAAGGTAATAAAACGTTAGTCTACCTCTTAGTTTAACCAGATTTCATTTATGTTTTGTTTTGGTTTTGTTTATGCAGGTCACCAGGCGATAGCACGTTTGATTGTCAGTTACAACTATTTGAAACACAAACAAAATATATATCTACATTCCACAATGCAAAATAGCAACAAAAAATAATAAGACAAGTTAACAATAAGCAAGTCAATAACATTTGAATAAGTCAAAACATTCATTGTTGCTGAAAATTTGAAAAATTAAAAAGAAAAAAATACATTCGCAAGGTAGCCACATTCGATGTGAGTAAGTAACTGGTGTTACAGGTGCAGCAGATTTGGCTCTACAGTGACGGGTTGGGGTATGGTTACCATATAGGTAGCTAGTTACCAAAATTGGTAAATTTGTTAACTCGGAACTTAACCAGTGAAAGAAACATCTTCGGGATCGGTATGAACTGTCCCGGTATAGGGCAGCACTGCAAAGTTACGCGTAACATGTAACATGTGCCTGAGCATGTTGTTGTTGTTGATTCCATGTATATCTGAGCTGTCGGTGAGATGTGACTTAGTATGCGCGTATAGAAATTCTTGCTTGACTGGTTGATGATATGTGACGCTCTGCTTATCTCAAACATACCAGTGCTTCGCTGGTGCTGATTGTCCTTACATTGTTTGGCTCGCTGTTGTTTGTTTTTTATTATTCGGTAATCGTTCATAAACACGATGAATGCTCTTAATCGGCAAACAGACGATCAAAACCCCAAATTGCGTTTATTATAAATATACACAGTGTTTAAAAAATCTCGCGATTATGCATGTTAACTTTGTGGCTAGTGTAAAATAAGATAAAATAAAAAAAAAATTGAAAAAAATAAATACAAAATTTAAAATTAAAGAGTAAACAAGTCGACCTAAATAAAATTTGAATTGAAAAAAAAAAAAAAATAAAATAAAATTAAAAAAATAAAAAAATAAAATAAAATAAAAAAATTAAATTAAATAAAGTAAAATAAAACAAAAGAAAAAAAGAAAATAAAATGATATGTATCATATATATGGTCACAAGTCGACCTTAATAAAATGTGAATTTTAATTGCAAAAAAATAAAAAAAAGAAAAAAAAAGAAAAAAAAAAAATAAATACATAAAGTAAAATTATATATATCATGTCGACAAGTCGACCTAAATAAAATTTGATTTTTTGGGTTATTCCTAGAAAAGTATTATTCATACAACAAATTATTATAGCTCGCCTTAAGAGATGCGGCCAACAAGACATCGAGTTAACCCGACCAGGGTTTTAGAAACTGTCCAAAATATACGATTATGGTATGTCCACTTAAGCTATTATTCTTCGATTTTTTTGGTCACTTTTTGTTTAAGCATGTGGCGACAAAGCTTTTGATTGTATGCTGGTGAGTTGATAAAATATCACCGTTTTTGTAATGTGGAGAAAGGTGAAGTAACGAGCAAAGTTGTGATGCTAATGACCATGACAATGGCCATGTTAAATGTGGTTTCAAAGAAAAATATAAATAAGCATACGTACATATATATAAATAAGGGATGTCAATCCCGCGATTTCTGGTTTTTAAAGCGCCGAAAACCTCAGGACTTCTTTTACAATACCTGTGTTTTCGGGATTGTAAATATGTTACTAAAAGCAAAATATGTGTGATTATATTTGAAGATTATCCAATTTTTTTAATATTTAAATTTTCTTTGTTGATTGTATTACTTAAAGTAACATGAGACTTTTTAACAACTAACAAGAAACTGTGTGCCTACACCTAATATTGAAAGTTTTCCATTAATTGTTTTATAATTATTCACATCTTTTATAACAAGAAATGAGTTAACACGGATTTTAAACTTTACAAAAGTGCCAGTTTCTCATGTCAATTTTAAATTTATCGACCTGATAAAAACTATTCTTTTTTGGTGACATCGGGGGCAGTGTCATAAGCTCAACTTTTTAACTTGGGATAATGTCATAGCAAATTTTTTTACAAAAATATAAATACACATTTTTCAGAATGTGATGTTTTTTCAAATTTTTTTTAAATTAAAGAAACTTTTTTGTACCTTCTTGGTAAATTATTTAAGGAAATAGCTTTCGGTTCCATAAAAGCAAAAAACCTGAAAGTGCAATTATTTGTTATGTATTTTCAGATAAACCGTCTACATCAAACTAAAATGTTGGAGTAAAGGGAAGTTCCGAATCTTGTCACTAGTCGCAGGATGCCGGCATTATAAAAAAAAATCCCGAAAATGCCGAAAATGTGCACAATTGCCATCTCTAGCATATGTAGTATGTATTTAGCTTTATATATGTATATGACAATGTAAATTGACACGGCTTGAAGTGGCAAGTTGTGACTTAAATTGGTGTTAAAAATCGACTTTATACATCAGTGTATGTATGAAAATATAAAATTTTAGGAATTGCTGTGTATTAAAGGGTTAAATTAAAATAAGTAAGAGTAAGGGAATGGAAAAGGATGTGGGGTGAGAAAAAAAGTGAAAGGACAATGAACAATTAAAGGGAAGGAAAATATTTGGGTTAGGAAACGGGTAAGTCGTAGGGAAACGCAAAGGGATAGGTAAAGGGAAAGTGAAAGTAAAAGTTAATGGAAAATGGAAAAGAAAAGATTATGGAAATGGGGTATAATTCCAACGAAAAGGGAAGGAAATGTTAAGTACACGAATTAACTTAGGAAATTAAGAAAAAAGTAGAATTATAAAGAGGAGTAAGAGGATAGGGTACAAAAAGATAAAGAAGAAGGCAATAAGGAGAGTAAGAAAACTAAAAAGTAGAAAAAGGTGTTCAGGATTATGCTGACGAAGAGGATACGCAGGGCCAAGAAGAACAATATTCTTCTTCTTCTTCTTTAAATGGTCATCTAACTGCCTGGGCGTATAGCTCGCCAGTCGTTTCTTCATTGCGCCAACTGGCGCCAATTGGAAACACCGCGGGATCGCAAATCGGTCTCCACTTGGTCCTTCCATCGGAGTGGTGGTCTCCCTCTTCCTCTGCTTCCACCGGCGGGTGCCGATAAGAATACCTTCTGGGCTGGAGCATCTTCGCTCATTCGCACTACGTGGCCTAGCCAGCGAAGCCGCTGTGTTTTAATTCGCTGAACTATGTCGGCGTCTGCGTAAAGTTCGTACAGCTCATCATTAAATCTTCTTCGGTACTCGCCGTCGCCAACGCGTAGAGGTCCACAAATCTTTCGAAGAACCTTTCTCTCGAATACTCCCAGAGCCGCCTCATCAGATGTTGTTAGTGTCCACGCTTCTGCACCATATAGCAGGACGGGTGCGATGAGTGACTTGTAGAGTGTTATTTTCGTTCGTCGAGAGAGGACTTTACTTTTCAATTGCCTACTCAGGCCGAAGTAGCATTTGTTTGCAAGAGTAATTCTTCGTCGGATTTCTAGGCTAACATTATTGTTGGTGTTAATGCTGGTTCCCAGGTAAACGAAGTCCTTTACTATTTCAACAATATTCATAATTCTATAATCAGGGTTACAATGTCTCCCGTTTTTAACTAGCTCAGTTTACAAGATGTTTGTTTGGGTTATTATTTAGAAAAGAAAAGTTTTCAGTGATGCAACCTGGATATTCACCTTCCCTGCTACTTTGTTTTATGTACATTCTCATGGAGCAAATTCTGACGGGTTTTCATATATTCGGTACTTAAAAAAGCTTACTTAAAGCAATAAAAAAGTTTACTATTTCGAAAAATATGTATTTCCAACGCCTACACTTCACTAAAATTTTTCACGAAGCATTTAAGCGAAATTAAGAAATCATTAAACTCCATAGACAGAAATCGCACTTTTTCTGTAATCTTTTAACTGAATTGAAATTTCCTACATTATCGTGCAATTAGTTTAACACTTCAGATTATCATAATTGCTTAAGCAGCAAATTATTTGGTCGACGATCGAAGTTGAAACGCGAAGTATTGAAACTACTATCTTCTGGGTGGCCGTGACGTGTTAAGTTTTGCGAAAAGAAATTTTTTTTTTGTGTTTTGCTTTAAAAGTGCAAATAAACAATTAAATACAAAAAAAAAAATTAAAGAAGCAAACAAAAATTCCAAATAAGTTAAGAGCAGGTTCATATTTTATATATTAACTTTGAGTAATGTTGGCTAAAAAAACTATAAGGTTTAATGAAAAAATAAAAATAAATTGTAAAAAAAAAATTACAAAACAATTAAAGAATTAATTTTGTTGAATATGCGTGTACTTTCATTGGACCAAACAGACCGTAAACATTAACGTTAATCAAGATAGTTTCAGCATTTAGTTAACTATAAACATACATACATACAAATCTACATTAGGGGGCTTGAGCAAAAAATGTTTGCTTCTCCAGCGAAGTTTGATTTGAATTTATGTGTATTAGGTGTGTTCGGGGATAAAACTTGCTAGCAACATAAGTAAAAAGAGAATTGCAAGCAGATCAGCTGTTACTTTTTTTTTATCGGTTATAGCTTAAAGTTTAAAGTTTTTGTTTTTGTTTTTCTAAGTCAAGACCAGCTGCTTTTCACTTGCAAAGCTTACTGTGTGAAATTTTTTGCTACTTTCTCAACGAATGAAATGTCAAAATGCTCGCTCAATGCAAGTGTTTTGTGTCACCGAAGAAAGATTTGTTTTTGCTATCAACGTAGAGATTGTCAAAGTCAAATTTGTAAAAACATTAAAGAAGAAGAAGACCTCACAACTGCTGGTCAGAGCAATTCAATTTGACAGTACCTCTGCTCGCCGAGCATAACATTTTTAAAAATTTTATAATATGTTTACTGAAAAAAATTCGGCGGCACAAAACATTGGCAGGGAGATAACGAATTCACCGGACCACATCCGAGTCATTCCCATACCGTAGTTCGAAAACATCGCATATCAAAATATGTTTGAGTATTTCAAATTCGTTTGCACAAAGTCCAAACACATATTTTATTTGAAAAACACCATATCTCATCCAAAATTTTATAAGTCGACGCAACCTTTCAATACTGTTTGGTTGGCAAATCTCAAAAAAAATTTGAACAGTCTAATGTGAATGTTCATAAATAACTTAAATACCTTAAAATGGAAAAAATAAAACGTGAACATTTCAATTGGCAATGAAAGCTTTGTAAAAAGTACAAAATAATTAATTCAAGTCTTATACGTGCATAAAAAGATAGAAAACTCGAGAGCAATGGGTGCTATGTTGCTGCTCTCTATGGATGACCCTGTTTGACATCTGTTTGCAGAAAAGGGCAAACTACTGTGAATATTGCTGGCAACTTAGTGTAGAGATTGTATTGACTCTTTTTACGTGCACTAAAGAGAGGCACAATTCACATACTCCATGGTTGAATTATTTGATTCATGGATACAATCTGTGTACAATGAGGTCTGGTAATTCAAGAAATTAAAAGGTGTGGTCTGTTTTGCAGAGCAATCCTATGAGACTACACCTACTATCTTAATCAAAATCGAAAGAGCTTTCTCTAAAACAACATCGGATGCTACTCTGGAAGCAATGTTGTACCTGCCATTTATTTCCATCTGCATAGTTTCTCTCCCTACCCTGAGTGTAGGAGGAGGCTATTGATGTATGTTGCAATATAGACCCTTTGGCGTTTCCAGTAACACAGGATAACATGTTACCATTACCTTTAATGGGGATATTCTGAATATTTATTAAAGGATATCGGCTCTAGTGTGAGTATCGAGCGTAGTGCTAGTTTGGAACATACTTTTGCGTTTTTTTCATAATAAAACGTGAACGACCTAGAGGATAGAGCCATAAAACCATACATTTTTGTGAAAGTACGTAGATTTAGTTTTCCGTTGATGTATACATCTTGAAAATGCGAGTAAAACTGAGCATGTATTGCTACTTTGAAACATACATTTGCGTTTTTTCATAGTAAAACGTGAACGGGGAGACCAAGACCCCTCAAACTTGAATTTTTTAAAAAGAGCGCCCAATGCCAGTTGTGTCCTGTTTATATGGCTGATATGTTCGGTTTGGTTTAAGCATGTTATATAAAGAGACTAGATGTGATCAATTAAAGCCCACTGGATACGATTTTTACGAAATTTTCCTTACGATACTCAACTCTGAAATGGCTTTCTTTTTAACTAGGCGTGATCAAATGTCGGTAAAGTAAATATCGATCCATCTCATTCATTAGCCCTCCATCACATATATGCAGTATGGTTGTTTATACGTACAAATATATAGTTATGCACATATGTACATAAGTATTTCATTTAAATTTTTGAATATTACAGGCGAATGACCCTTGAAACATTTGCGACAATTTTATATCCTTTCTTTTATTTCTTCTTCCTTTGTTCTGAAAATTTGGTATAATTTGGGGTAGGATTTGGCAATTGTAGCAATTTTTTGTGAGGGATGATTTTTTCTTTGTTTCGCATGAGGGTGATGTGCACACTCAAATGAGGGTGAATTGACTTTTTTTTTTGTTTTACTAAAATACATACAGATAGTCCGTGCATAATTTCTCTGGTCACGACAAGAAGAGAGAAAGTGCTCGTGTGATTAAACTAATTTCATCCTACGATTTGGGATGTCTACAAATAGGTATGTATGTATAAACATACATATGTTAAGTGTGTTGTTTTCATTCGCAGTAATCCTAAATACTAACGGCAGGCAGCTGAATGATGAATAATGCAACTTTAGCAGTAGAAATTTTAGATAAATTAGCCAAATTTTTAAGAAAGCAAATCGACGGCTGAGCGTAAGATCAGCCGATTACAAAATATTTTTGAAGAACACTCTATCTGAGATTTTTTTCTCAAAAGCGCCCTACCTTAGCTAAAAATGTAATGAATTTTTCTTGATTTTTCTTTTTTCTTTTTTTTTTTTCTATGGCGCGATATACAACAGGTATATCATCATAAACCTCCTAAGAGATTTTTGCGCCAAGCTTCTCTTCCAATTTGTGGTGTGCCGATTTGAATTTTCCCTACAAATTTTTTGCCGACTCCGAACGGCATCTACAAAGGAGACGAATTTTTGCTGAGAAGCCTGTCATGGTAGAAATACACTCGGAGAGTTTGCCAAACCACTGCCGAGGGGCGACCCCGTTTTGAAAAACTTTTTTCAAATCACTTTTGATGTTACCTGTACCAGGGCTCGAACCATGGACCTTCGGTGTGGTAGGCCGGCAACACTACCTTCACACCACGGCGGCCGCTGTTGTTAAAACTCATTCCGAGATAGGGTATTTTTGAACGAAATTTTTAATGGGTCGTTATTGAAAAAATCCGGAGATAGGACATACTTCAAGCCTAGTGGTTGTGTATTATGTGTATGGGCTGATAAGTAAGTCAACGTGAAAATTAAGGTCGCAGTCATTCTCATTCACCTTCACTATGTAAGACCAAACAAATTCACATAGCAAATCAAATTTAATGGCAGTCACTGAAGGGAATGAAACCCTTTATTAAAAAAAAAATACCTTCAAAGGAGTTTTACATAAGGAGTCCGTTAGTTACATTCAAAGTTAAAACAGCATTCGCGTAAGTGGGGTTAACGATTGGACAACCCCTTACCTTGCAGCTCAATAAAAAATTGTTTCTATAAAATAAGATGTACACTAAGTGCAATATATTATATTGATTTGTTTCGATTTATTTATTGCTATGAAAGGAAATGTATTTTGGTTCGAAAAGTGTTACTAATATGGTATCAAAACCCCATTCGTTAGCGCGTTACTTATTTTTGTTTCATTTCAATTCCCATTAAAGTAAGATAATACATAACAGGTCATATTTCTAAAACAATGTATACATACATATTACACGGTGCCAAATAAAAAATGCATTCCATAGAGTAAATTTGGGCCAACAACATTAAACATTGTTAAAAAAAATTCTGAGATATGTCGTTTTTGAATCAAACTCTGAAATAAAGTGTTATTCAAACCAATTCTGATATAGGGCGTTTTTGAAAAATATTTTGAAATAGGGTGATCTACCACTCAACAGTCGAAATGCTAAGCGAAAACAAATATTTTTTCAACTCACCCTGTTATATGTATGATACTAGGTATGACATCCCGTGGTTTTTAGGTGCCAAATCGATGGGAAATATGCTGCTTAAAGCTAAAAATGTCTGTTTTATTTTTGAAAATTATCAAAAATTTTTTGTTGGTATGTAATGTTTTGGAATATTTTAAATTTTTCAACCTGCTTGCTAAAATCCAAAAAAATTGTCATCCCTAATGTGTACATGAGAGTACCTAGACAGGCGAGAACATGGCTCAAGCACACCTGGCCCCTAACTTTCAGACCCTTTATTATTTTGATCTAGGATGTTGCCATTTTCACTTCACATCGTCCGGTGGTGGAACGTTTTATCCATCATCAGGAATTTAGGGTATCAGTTTGATTGAGAAACCTTCCCCCGGATAAGCCAAGATTATGAACATGAAACAAAATACTTCTGGCCGAAAAAAAACTTTAGATCCCATCTGAAAGAAAAACATACCTATTGTAAGGCAGATAATACAATTATGCATTAAAGCTATCTTCCTCTCATGTAATCAACTTGATTTCTTAAATATTAAACTTCTTTTTTCAAAAGTCAAATGCATTTCTTCCTTCACTGGCTAGGCACCCATACTCAAGTAATGCTAAATTCTTAAACTTCAATCTTAAAATAAAATATACTTGCATTTGCTTATGATTCATGTATTTGCCAATGCACTTGAAAATGACTAATTTTTTATTTTTCCCCATTTCTGACTTATTTCATTTTATTTTATTGCTTATGCAAAATATGTGGCTTCTCTCCCTAATTTAATCCGTTTGGTGTTTATTTGGCGTACTTTTTTTGCATTGCCTTCTTCGGTCGTCTATCTTGAGGGTGTCAAAATGCATCTGTGGTTAGAGGCTTGATGAATCATTCTCAAATAAACGAATGTGCAGGCATTAACAGTCGTATCATAAGTGCTGCATTATCTGCTTTGAAGAAAGAAAAAAGAAATCAGACTGGTAGTGAGTGGGGACAATACGAAGCACATGCTGCCTTTGAAGAGGGCATCAGCGTATTCGGGACTTGGCAGCCACGTCATTTCTGACGTCTGAAAAATTTGAAATTGTGAGGGATATTTTTTACTAGATTTCTTTTCAAGTTGAAGCTGCTATATAGATTAGGCTTGTTTAAATAGTATCACCAGGAGTCCTAAATATTCTCCATATTTTAGTATCTTAATAAGTCATTCTATAACTAAATCTTTCCAGTTATATTCTGAAGAAAAAATAACTTTCTGCATTTTATGGAATAAACCTTTATGATTGATGGAAATCTTGCAAACTTATGGTAGTGTTTGTATGATTATCGATACCCGATACTTCAAAGTGTATTTTAACGGTCACTTTTGTAACCGATTCAGAAAGAGATGCAAGGTGTGTAGCTCTAAGGCTGTATTTTCTGGAGAATTCATTGCAATTTTCCACATTATTCGCTAAGCTAGGTCCAAAGCTAATCTATATCAGGTGGAAGCACTAAGTAAGCTGAAGGCTCCTTCTTCCACACTATGATTTTGGCATTAAATCTACGAGTTACAAAGCAAACAATGCATGGAAAATATAAGTATGTATGTCGCCCTGCTTCTAGCTGTATAGATTTGCCTTGCTCAGGTGCTTGCACTGTTAATTCAGTGAAATTATTATCGATATTTTAAATATCGGGTCTCTTTTTATATTATTGTGTGACCGATGTTTTTAGTGTGACTGCTCTGATATACATCCCAAAATTTCGGATGATAACTTCAGGTGATGGTTTTTGGATTCATAATGAGCTAAAACTCGTTTAAACATCGACATTACGAAACTAGGAAATAAAACTTCAGCGGCTGCAGTCCAGAAAGCTCCAACCTACACTGGTAGATGACTTAAGATAAAAGGGGGAAACAAAGAGCGGAGCAGAAGGATTGAATAGGGAGACTTAGTCATTAGTTGTGTTCCAATCAGCTATCCAGAACAGTATCACGATCAAGATCTCACGGGAACGATACGGATCAGTTGTATGAGAGTTGTTTGTGTATATATGTGTGTTTATATATGCATGACTGTGCTACCAAGCAAATAAGGGTTGCCTGTCAAAAAATCCACTACAAAAAACTAAACGAACAGAGCGTCTATACGGATCCGAAATTGATCCAGATTATCTGGATCTGGATCACTCCTGATTGGAACACGCCTATTATCTTACTTGTTGTTTGGCCTCTGTGGAAGAACAAGCAACTGGCGCTTTAATAGGAATCAATAAAAATCGATAGTCAGTTGCCAGTTAAGAAATTGAGAAGAGTTTTATCGTTGTGTGCAAGTTTTAATGAATATTTTTATTTCGGAAGTCAAGTCATTTTCTAGCCTAAGGCTATTGAAGGAAGTGCTCTCTCAAATCCATTGGTGGCAACTATAATCGTTAAGAATTTGAAAATAAATATATTAGCGGATGTACGGTGTGCATATATGTATATATACATACATATGTATGTAGGCCTTAAGTTAAGACATTATTTATGCACGTCACATGCTATAGTGGAAATGTTAGCAGCAATAAAATATAAATACAAAGTTAAATAAAAATATTAAATAACGTGTCATAGTGATGAAAAAAACCGAGTAACTGGATCCTTAAAAATACAAACGCTTCGCTTCCAGTTCTTACAAGAACAGACAATTTTTCTAACGGAATGTTAATTTCAAAATACCCGAAAAACGATGTCAAAAGAACCGAAACAGGGGTTGTTGTTGTTGTTATTATAGTAATAGTTCTTGGTCCTGTTAAACCACTGTACACTCATGGATTCTGATTAAACAGAGTTATACTGAATTAACAACACTTGATTTTGCAAAAACCGAGTCGTTCCGGTACATAGGCCAGAAGAACTGTAAAAAAATGTAAAAAAAAATCTCTAATAAAATGTTTTAATAAGTAGGTAACTTAACTTTGGCGAGTTGTTTGGGTTTTTAGTTCACCGCATATTAAGTGGAGTGTTACCCTAGTCCTCTGAAAAAATTAATCTGGTACGCTAAGGTAGTACACCACCTTTTATTATACTCCCTACCGTCTTAGGAGCTTTTTGACGTCGTTGGGACGTGAGTTTTAGTCGCCCCTTACGACAGGCAAACCTCACCACGAGTTTATTCTGTACCCTCCAACTGCTGGGGATCCTTTTCTGATGTTCTTCATACTTACTTAATTGTTGCCTAACCATTTAAAGCGGGGGTTCGCTGTCTAGCAAAGGGTAGTGGCTTCTTCCTTTCGCTATATGGTGACAATTTTAAACCATAAGCGGTCTCTTATATATTATATTGATCCTTCCAGCATTGTTGCGGTCTCCCTGTTTGTCTTCTTCCACCGGTGAGTGCCGATAGGTATACCTTCTTGGCTGAAGCATATGCATCAGTTCCCATAACATGGTCTAGGGTTTAACCAATTGCCTACTTCGTCGTTAAACATTAATTACACTATGAGGCTGGGTTTATCACCTTCTTATTGTACAAGGTGGCGCAAAAGTAATCCTCCTATCAGAAAATGCTATAAATTTTGCGATTGGCCCCTAAAGTCAGTTCTGTTTTGACATTTGTGTAGTAAACACATGCGAAATACACGTTAATAAACAATGTTACGCTACACTGCTCCAGAACGCGGAATATTTCTGAATATTTATTTGACCAATAATCGGTCGGGGCCAAACGGTTACTGTGAATGGTGAGCGCTACAGAGCAATGATCAACGAGTTCTTTTTGCTGCAACTTGATGAATTGGGATTGGAAAACATGTGGTTCCAACAAGACGGTGCAACAGCACACTCTGCATGTGCCACAACCGATATGCTGAACATCGGAGGCTTACTTTTGCTTCACCTTGTAGTGGCTAGCTTTCTTCTTTTAAAAGCGATGAGAACTTTCCTCTTTATGATCAAAGTACTACCTGAACTGCGGTCATAAGATGACTACTTTTGTTGTTACCTTCTGTTGTTGGCCGGATTTTTTTTTAAATTTTCCAATCCTTTTTGTCTTAGCTCTCTCTCTTCCGCTTTCCTCTTCAAGTTACGTAAGCATCCACAAACTCTCTTCGTGGCAGTCGATCTGGAGACATAATCCACGCCCACTTTTACATATAACATTCTTGTGAATGTACTATTCGGAGCTACAATCGGGTATTTAATATTTCGTTTCACGCGAACTGTCTTACTTCGAATATCACTACCGCGAAAACCCTTTGGAGAGATATATCGTGGATGTCGGCTCGTCCACCGTCTCTCAAAAATTTAATCGATAAAAATTTCAGCAGTATTTTTGAAGAAACATATTTTTTGGCTCTTTTGTGATTTTTGAAATATTTTTTTCCAGTCTTTTGTTGAAGTTTGTTGATCATTCAGGGAACAGTTTTTGTAATCGGGTTTGCGTTCATTGCTAGTAACGGTGGTTCTGTAAGATACCAGTTACATCGGGCACGCTTCCTCAGTTCTGCGCATCTCAAATCGCTATCCCATAAAAGGAAGGCATTTTTATATGAATAAGTGATGGAAAGGCCCATGTCCGAAAGTTAGACTGTATATGTATGTGCCTACATAGATAGATACTTGCTTATGTACATAGTCACAGAATATATATTTCTTTGATTAAAAGCCATAAAGAAACAAGTAATTGGGTGTGTACTCTAATGCGGAATAACAACCAAAAAGAAAGAAAAAAACAAGAAACGGCGAGGATTCACCTAATGGCCAATACGAAGGTAAAATAACGCAAAAGAAGAGAGGAAATTCAAGTTCAAATTTATATTTTTGCGCAAACTAGAAATGTATTCATTTGTGAAAGTAAATAGTAGGTACTGCTGTGTTAGATATACATATGTTTGTACATATGTAAGAAAACATGTAACATTAGAGAATTGATAGCAAAATGACACGGTCTCATACTCACCCACAAATTCCCTCTTGGCCGACTGCGCGTTTATTTATTTGCATAAAATATTAGAACTGTGCAGCGAATGCTACATAATACTTGAGACCTGCTTAGCCTGGGGATATTTATATCAACTCGACCATCGCATGGGTGCAGCACTTTTCATAAAAAGTGAAAACTCGTAAGCAAAATGCGGTTGATGCACTTCAAAAAGCATTGAGCAATGGCAATGCTCCTAAAAGTGTGCTAACAAAGTGAGACACACGCACACATATACAGGCGGCGCTTATTAATTTGCCGTCGTTGCGGTAAACTCCCCCTCCACCGTATCCAAAAATCACTTCCATTCATAGAAAACAATGCAAAGCTTTTGGGTATTGCTGAGTTCTTAAAAAAATTTCGCCCATACATATACATACAAACAAATGTACACACAAACCTAAGTTCGAAATTTGACAACAGCGCATTGTGCTCCTGAAAAGTTTGCACAACACCTATGTTGGTCTCCCCTGTAGTGATGTGTACTTTCCAGTTTTATGAAATGGACTCGATCTAGTCCATTTGCAGACCGATCCAGGTATGTGCTGTGCAGTCATATGTATAAATTGAAGTTCTGACCGAGCTTACTATGTTCCTCCCCTACGGTTTTGGAAGTATTACGGATATGGGCAGTCATTTGCCAGATTAAAGCTCGTATGCTCCGGTACTAGCACATTCTGTTCCTAATCCGACTGCAGCCGGATCGATTTCTTCGATTTTAGTCTACCGACATTCCGAACGATCGATATATTCTAAGCCCTAGAAGGGTTTTCCATTTTTTCCATTGAAAATAAAATCTTATAGTTTGTAATCAAGACGGTCATAGAAATGGTGTGGTACATTTTTTTTTAGTTCTGGCAACTCATAGACAATTCAGTTGACATGAAAACTGAGGTTCACCCCGTTTCGTAGACCATCCTACGTCAAATATTGTTTGGGTATTAACAGATGAACCCTGGGTTGGTATTTTTTTTTTGTGTCGTTCGCATCGATCGCTGGTACTCATATTTATTTGAAATGTACTCCAGAACACACCCGTGGTTCAGTATGGATGCCATAAGAGGCTATAAAAATCAACGATCTGAAAGTTCACGCGGGCAAACAAACAGTTTTTGTATGTTTTTCTATAAATGGAAATGAGCTAGTACCGGAGCGTACCGGAGGCATTTAGGCTGCCTATATCTGTAGTCACTCTTTAGACCAGTTTTATATTCTATTTTAATATTATTTTAGAATCGAGCACTACTTCCGCTGGACTTGTAATTGTTAGTTAATTTTCTGATCCGGTACCAAGGTTTGATTCCTTGGATCTGTACATCACTGCTGTTCTGTCTGTAGGTTTATATACATGACCGCGCTGCTCTGTTTTGGGCTGGACCACATGACAATCGGTGCGGACACTGCACTGTGCATGCTATGCCGGGTTGGGCCGGCAAGTTGTGCGCATGCTCCACAAAAAAAAGTGCACCGCTTATCTTTTTTTCTTTCGATTTCTTTGTGCCTTGAAGATAAACTGACTCAATACCATTATAGGAGGGTTGCGTTCCCACATAATTTATGACCATATGATTTCCCGGCTTTTGCTTGTGGAGTCCGTTTAGGCAATCGAGTTCGTCACTGTAGTTGCATATGTATATATTGATTTTTTGATTACAGCAATATTTACACTTGTATATACATACATGGCTTTGTAGTTATAGGTCTATAACCGCACTCATTATTTAATATAAAAAACCCGTTTTGGTTAAGCAAAATTTTCAAGGATACTGAAGCCTTGCAAAAAAATTCCTAAACTAACTTAATGTTAGCTGACCAGGTACTTTTACCTGGGAGCTAGATAGCATATACCTGCCATACCTAGGAGGACGCTCGTAAGGCTTATCATTAAATATCCTTTGATGCTTGTTAGGGCGGTGGAAATAATCCGTTGGATCTTTTGACTAAAACAATTTGAAATGTTAACGCTGGGGCCCAACAGCTCGATATTTGTATCTTCCAACGAATGTACGAATGCGATGCTGTTTAAAAAGGATGAGACCAGAAAAAAGTGTAATGATATGAGTATGCTTAAAGGGGCATTGACGAGAGGTGTTGAATGGGCTCAAGGAAGGAAATACGAGGCTATGCTAGCGCACCTACGAATCAAATTGATATTTAATGCATTGTCAGACATTGTCTTCACTCTGCTCATGGAGATTCCTCCTTATGTGTGGAATACGGCTCTACCTCGAACAAGCGTTATATTGTTGTGTTTTTTAAAACCTGCGTGAGCTATGAAGATCGTTTCCGGGCACTTTGGATGTCTTGACGACTGTAATCTGTATCGAAATTTTCTTGGTAAATAACGTCTCTTTATCTATTACCTATGTAATAGGCTTTCAGCACTGGATGGACTGGGTTAAGGACTGACACCCCGAAAGCTTGTTTGAGTGGCGTCAAGAATGCACTCCGAAGGTTTAAAGTTGTGCTATCGGAGTAAAAAGAATGCAGCACTTTAAAGTAAGATAGTCATTTTTCGAGGAACAGAAGTATTTGATAGATATTTTTCAAAATATGTTTTTTTAAGTACATATTGGACTAAAGGGCTAATAAACTATTCATTAAATGAAAGGTAGAGTAAGTTAAGGTATTGTGATATGGGTTGGTAAAGTGATATACCTATGTATTTCCTAAATTATTCATGTCTGAGCAAGAATATCTTTTTTACTATAATGGTAATGGCCAAAAACCGCTACTGCAAAGCAACGGCTGGCATTGGTCAACTAGGTTGCTATCAGAGTGGAAAAAAAATTTTCCATCGTGCGGTCATCAATAACTTCGAGCACTCTTTAAACAAGGATAATTCCGAAATGTTCTTATATTGTCATTTTACTTTCGTTTTTGGTAAATATAGGCACCAATATTATCATATTTACAATATGGCTTACTGATTTCATACGGTTAACACATCTTTCATAGAAGAGCCAAGTATGTGGTATGGTATATCACATTATCCCCCCATTTCGACAAAATAGCTCTTTTGACTTCTTATGAGTTTGAATAAATATCTCCCGGAATACTTAAGATAAATCGATCTCATCTTGGAATGTGACTCACAAAACTGGAATCTACCTGTCTACTTAATAAAATATTGAGTAGCAGCCGAAAAAGGTATGCCTATATCACAATACCCTAACTAACTCTATGTTTATAAGCTATTTTTTACTCATACATTTTTAAAATCTGGTTACTAGTTGGGAAGATACTTTGAATTGAAAAAATTATTGATCTTGAATTTTTATTTTTAACCCTATAATTACACCAAAAATAAGTACCGTTAAAAAGGTATGAAATTCTCTCAAATTCAATTTTTCATTTAAAAAAACTTTACAAATGTATGCATTCTGCACTTGTTCCACGAAGTCGAAACGAAATGGTTTTGAGGAGATAAATCGAATCCAACCAATTCTATTATAATCGCGTTTTCCACCGTACATGAGGTTAGCCTTATGATGCACCCAATTTATTGTGAATGATTTTCACATTGTACCTATTGTGAACAAATAAACAGCTGTTTATAAAAATAATCGCCTGCATTTCTTGGTGTAGATGTGCTTTAAAATGGCATTTTCTAATTTATTAGTGAAAAACAATTTATCCAAAGTTAATGTTATTAGGAATCCATTCCTGATAAGTGGCCGTTTGGGACACACATTGCGTGGCAAGCGGCCGGGAGTCGCAAAGTCATTGGAGCAACGGCTGCAAGGTTAGTTGACAATGCAAATGTGCTAGCGCCTACTCTTAGATAAATGTTACGTATTAACAAATTCGCTTCTTTAAATGTAGAGGAAAATGTAAAAGATCCGGAAATGACTGCACGTGTGAACATTGGTTATCCCCAATTGAAGTCCTCCCGTTCAGAACAATTAAAACAGCGTTTGGCGCACTTGAGGGCTCAACGTGCGAACGACCAAGTCGAGAAACTAGCTCGTTCAAATAATTGTAAGTGATAATACATTTGAATACGTTTATAAGTTTATTAAGTAAAAACTGCGTGTTTTTTAGTGCTTATTGATTTGGATGACGTACAGCGAGATTATCAATCTACAAATGGTAAATTTGACTTGCGTGTAATTGCTGATCATTATGGAATTTTTGATGATTTATTTGGTTTGGCATATTTTGTGCCGCGGACAACATTGCATATACAGGTAAGTAAAATCAGCTTTCGGATTGTTGATACCGAGGTCAAAACGTATCGTTTAATACCTCTCTCTACGTTTTTGGACGCGTTTTAGCAGTTGTCTCCTAAAGGAAAAAAATTATCTTTTTTTTTATAAATTATTGCAAAAGCACTTCGCAATGGTCCATCTTAGATGGCAGTTTCTAAAAAGATTCCTTTTTTTAGAGACCTAACAGTTATAAATTTTATCGAATAAACGTTGCTTCATAACAATTATTCGATGAAGAAAAAACTTTATTTTTCAAATAAGAGTTACGGGTCAACGTTTATTTCATTTTTTGGGGATAAGAGTTATTTGTCAACGTTTATTTAAATTTTTGCGGATAAGTTATTTTTCAACGTTTACTTTATTTTTTGGAAATAGTTATTTGGCAACGTTTATTTTTAACGGTGCTGGATGACTGTTATGATGTAAAAAAAAAATTGAATTTGAAATAAATTTTGTTATTTTCTTCATAACAGTTTCTGGATGATAAATATTAGTATTCGCACACATTCCTCGTTGCACTTGCTCTTACCTTCACCTTGAAGGTGGTGTCTCATATGCTCCCACTGCTCATACATTTCTTGCTGCACCTGTTTCGTCGTTTGACACTATAGAATGCGTGATTTTTGATCGGAGGACAGCTATTTTGCCTGGTGGACCTTTGTGCATAAACCTGCTGGTGGATATGATCATGCTTCGGGCACCAGCGAAGTCGATCATATGAGAAAGTTTCATCCCCAAACCCTTAGGGGAGTGTTTTTGTCGTTACCACAACAACAACAACAGGAAGTTTCATGGTAGAAACTGAACTTTGCGAGTCTAGGGCCAACACACACCCTCCTTACCAGCCATGGTGTTCAGTTTAGTCGGATTACAATTTGTATAGCCGTTGAGCATGGCACTGCCCCCTTTTCCAGATCTATATACAGCTTATGCTGTGCTCAGGAAACCCAAGAATCTGCTGTAAAAATTGCAGGCTGCATGTCTGTCCCTCTATCGTGAAAAACACAGCCACATCCACCACGTTGTGATAGATGGGTCAAAGTTTTAGCTGTTCGAATGCAATACAAAGACCTAACAGGTAAGATTACTACCCGCCTCTGTACGACAAAATAAGTGCAGCAAAATATGAATGAGCAGTGGGAGCATATAGCGGCTGCTGGCGTGGTGTGGCGGTAGTGTTGCTGGTTTGAATTTTTTTTTTTTTTTCAAGAACGTGGTCGCCCCTCGGTAGTGGTTTTCCAAACTCTCCGAGTGTATTTCTGCCAATTTGTAGTAAAAATTAGAAGCAGCCACAAATTGATAGCGGTGCTCATCCGTAAAGTCTCTACTTACTTTTTATTTAGTGAGAGCATATCTCGGAAGCACTCCGTACCACATGAGAAGACGTTGTTGGATACTGGCGATTTCGAAGAAAAAACTGGCACGATGATGAAGAGCGCCGTGTTGAAACGCAAAGGGATGCTGACTACAGGACCACGCTAAGAGCGAATGCAACGAGGAGTGTGTGTGAATACTACTATTTATCATCTCGAAATTATCATGAAGGAAATAACATTTTTTTCAAATTCAAATTTTTTTGCCAACGAAAAAAAATATTTCTCATCCATAACAGTTATAAAGCAACGTAAAAAATAAACGTTGACAAATAACTATTATTTCCAAAAAATAAAAAATAAAACTTTAACAAATAACTCTTATCACCAAAAATTAAAATAAACGTTGACAAATAACTCTTATCCCGAAAAAATAAAATAAACATAGGCAAATAACTCTTATAAAGCAACGTTTTGAATAAATTTAAGAATTCGAGCAACGTTTTTGATACAGAAATAACGCCAAAACAATTAATTAGGGAGAACGTTCCGGACTTGGACTTCATTTCCAAAAAGAAATACGGTACGATCTGGTACTTCCCGACTGATTTTCTTGGCACCATTGAACTTCAAGGCCCATGGATTCTAGTCCCCTCTAACAACAGAAATAACTTATGTATATACTTACTTATATTCTAAACCCCCCCTTATATATCTACTCTATTTTATTCTATTCAAAAACTATTGTTGCAACGATGCTATTGTGATGTGGAAGTGGTCGTCTGCATGACATTGCATTGTTATGATGTCAAAAAATCATTCAAGATTTTTTGTGGAAATCTGCTGAAGTGACAGCGGAGTGTTCTGATGTATCCACCAAAATGTGCTATACATTTTTGAAAATTATTCTCTATTAAAATTAATGCAAAAAAATCTTGTTTTTTTTAGTATCACCTAGATGCTGACTCATTCAGTCCAGTTTATAACGGTAATGTAATAAAACCTGCAGAAGCTATCAATGCACCTGAAGTAAGGTTTGATGGAACTATCGACCCAATTACTGGAAAGGTAAGTATACTCCTTTTGTGTTAAGGAATAATGTGCCAGACTCATATATTTATTCCTCAAACAGAAATCTAAAGAAGATTGCTACTGGACACTTGTAGCTACTAATCCTGATGCACATTTTACCGATAGCTCCGCCGAATATGTACACTGGTTTATGTAAGTAACTAATCAAATTTGTTTTATTATTTTTTATGCTTATTTAAATCAAAGAAATATCCTCTCAAATATTTTCGGAGCGCTCATAACTATGAGTCCGATAGGAGCCCTAAATATGTGAGAAATATGAGTTTGAGAATTTTTTCTGTTGGATTGCCATTATTAACTCTTTGGTATGTCGTCTTTATTCAGAACTTTTCGAGTTTGTATTTTTCTACACCTGATACATAATGCGTATGTTTGTGTGTATAATAAAGGCTTGTATTTCGAGGATTTCTTTCTAAATACTTTTTTCTTCTGCTTTCCGTGAAAAACCTGGCGTTAACGGGCCCAATAAGTGTCATGAAAGAGTCTACATTGATATATATAATAGGCTAATAAGTATCAAAAACCCTCCTAAAGGCGTCTTTTCGGAGTCCAATAAGTATCACATAAGAGTTCTTATATGAGCTGTTAGTGAGGCCATTAAGTGTCATATATGACTCCTCTTCAAGCTCATATGATGCATGAAATTAGGCTCATATCGGACGACCATCACAAGAAGGGAAATACCGTCATTTCGGACTCATAAATGAGCTCATAAAGAGCGTAAACGCTCATGTTTAAGACTCCTTTCTGATTCATTTATGACTTCGATGGTTTTCTGGGATATATGAATGACATTTTTTCAGACCAGAGCCTGCTAAAGGTTTTTATGTTTCCGAATAAAGATCTGGCACAAGGCGAATTCATTTACAGGTGATCTCATAAGAGCATATGAGCAGTGGCTTCTTCTGCCAAAATAAAAAAATTCTATGCAATCTGACAGGAGAAGCCGCCAAAGAAAAAACAAAACACATGAAGTATGTGTGTTTATTCAGTAACAAATTCGCTGTGATATATCCTGGTATAAATTCGCCTTGATCTGGCATAAGTTTTTATTACTTTTTTTTGTAAAAAATTGTGTAGTTAAAGTATATAGAATAGAATCGAGTTTACCGTAATGTTCTGTAAAAATGTCTTGAAAACAACAGCTTTTACTCGGTAGTTCATTTCAAGAGATATGTATTATTTAACAGTCCAATACTCGTATAATTCGAAACTAAAACTAATCTGGCACAAACAAAACAGAACCGTTTTCAAAGTTTGCCTTTATAGTATGCATTCTCTCACTATTTAGTTCGAATATTCCGAATTGCGATGTTAAGCAAGGTGAAGTGCTGGTTGAATACTTGCCTCCATTTCCACCGAAAGGAATAGGCTACCAACGCATTGTATTCGTACTCTACAAACAAAATGGCAAATTAGATTTTAATAAGTACAAGTTGGCACCGAGCGAGCAAAACAATTTAGAAAAACGAACATTCAAAACATTGGATTTCTATCGTGAACAGCAAGATCATATAACGCCAGCAGGACTTGCATTTTTCCAAAGCGATTGGGATAGTTCAATAACAAATATTTATCACAACGTGCTAAGTATGATTGATGTACTAGTAATTGAATGTAAGACACATACTTAAAAATGTTCTTTTTGTATACATAGATATGAAGGAACCAATTTTTGAATATGATTTCCCCAAACCATATTTGGCTGATCAAAAATTTTTCCCTCTTAAACAAGCGTTTAATTTGTATCTCGATCGCCATCGTGATATTAAGGAAGTAAATAAAGAATATTTGGAACGTAAGTTAGCGAAAACGCATCCATTTGAAGGTCCCGAAAAGCCGCTGCGTTTTCCAAATGCGCATCCAATCAAGGGCGTTCCATCATGGTTAAGGACAGAAATTCGTAAGCGCCGTCTTGGTATGGGGCGTATTAACGATTATAAATAAATTACGATTTACTATTTGTAGAATAATTGCGTGCTTTATTAGAAGAATAGTGAAAATGTAAATTAAGAATGTGAAAATACATCCCTTTAAAATTTATTTATTTGGTTGTATTTCATTAAAGCAAAAATCAGAATTGTGGGTACGGTTAGGCAACTACTGAGTAGAAGAACAAGTTAATGTTTATCAACAAAAAAGGCATTCAGCATGTTTTTATTTTATTTATTTCATAAAATCTAAATATGAGTGGATACACCACCATATGACGATACAACCGTTTTACAGCTTATTTATATGAACATTCACGCTTTTTATGTTATCAATATTTATGAATTCCTAACAATTGCTTTAAAATGTTAACAACGAAATTACTTAAAAATAGAAAACTTTGAACAGTTAATATTTAAAAGTTAACTTGCACAATAGACATGTTGCGTGTATTAAAAAGTAAAATAAAAAACTTAAATATTTTCATTACCAGTAAAAATTTAAAATAATTGCATACATACATACTAAATATTTCTGTTATACATTTACTTGGTAACAAATATTTGGCACAATTGTTAATGGTAATAAATTCTTGGTTATTTTGCTGGTTAAAAACACTTAATCAGAATGTCATAAAATCGTTTAAAAATTAAATGAAATAAGTTGTGTGCATTGATACATTTTTTTTATTGGCACTAAACTATGAACGCACAGTATAGGTGTGAGGATTCGACCAATGTACTTCAAGAAATAGTAACAGTTTTGAAATTCGCCCAAATATTTTTGGTTGGTTTAAATTTCGATTTTGGTATGTATTGAATTTTTGTGGTATTTTGACTTGCCTCTCCTCTACAAGAATGCAGGTGTTTTATTGCTAAACATTTTGTTATAAAAATGTATCTTTTGCATTATTTAACTACGGGAAAATGGAGCCGGCTTAAGAAACTATTGCACCCCCCTTATTAGGCTTGCCTTTACTGAAAATTCTCCATTCTGAATGAGAATTTCATTGGTTAAGGCGGTTATGAAAATATTCAGTGATCACGCGTCAGCATATTCTTACTTTAAAGGAATAATTAAGTACTATAATATGTTCATTATTTAAAGCATAAACCCGCATATTTCTTAAGTTACCGAACTTTTAACTAATTTGAAGACATCATTCAGTCTTATATACACAATTAAAAAAATGTCACAAAAAAGTTACTCTAAAAATGTAATTAAAACTCTTAATTAAAAAACTCAACAAAAAACAAAATAAACATTTCTTGTCCACAAGACTTCTTCAAATATCCTATAAAAACATTTAGAATTCATGACGGAATCCAAGATATTTAATACTAAAGTTATGTGATGCATTATTTATAATTATTTTAAGAATTGCAAGGGCTATAGAATTAAGTACAGTATATTAAAGGCTAACTTATTAGGGTTTTGGTATGTTTCCAGAGTTAACCGTCGAACGGAAAACTTAATGTCATATGTGGAAAGAGAGACAAATTAAGTTATTTTACGATTTATGGAAAAGTAGTAATACATGTTCGGAATTAGTTGTCTTAAACCGGAAGATGGATTTTTACAAGTACTCAAGCCACAATTTGTTCAAGAAATAAGGCAAAATGTATCTAATACAACAAATTGATAAAAAATTAGGGACGGCCTACGACGAAAAATTGAATTGGTCAATAATCGGATCAAATTCCTATGTAAATGTTGGCTGGGTTGGAGAAAAAAACCCAAACGTTTTTCGTTTTCTTTCCTACGCGTTTGACCGTTCCGTTCGTTACGCTTTTCCACATTTCGACAGTTTTTTCTAATCGACTTTTTTCGTCTTTGGAAGGTGGTTTTCAGTTTGATGCAGATTCTGTAAGAGTCGAGAAAGATCAAGCAAACGTATAAAATACAGTCAACCTGCGCCCCCAAAGTATAAAATTTAAACAAACTGGGTGGAGTTGGGTCATTCCCACGAGGATTACCTGACGGTCTGTTATTTCAGTATAACCCTGCTTAGTACGCATCCTGATGTGGACGTGCCACCTAAGCAGGGCGAAGTATTGTTACTACAACAACATGAAGTGGGCCCCTAGAAACAAGAATGAGAGAGAAATTGGACAAAATATTCACTTGATGTATTACACCTGAATTATTAGCTCAATTTGCACCCATTTTCATATACGAGCGCTGAAATCTTCAATTTTTCTTTAAAATAATTGGATTGCTATTCTTTGTCGTCATTTAAGCCCTTTTGGTTCAGTCAATTAAGAAATTTAAAAACAAACCATTAAAGCTTTCACTATAGATTGAATAAGTGTGCATTGTGAGATGATTCAGCTCTCGCATGTTACATATGCACATCTTAGAAACTAATTTTAGCGAGTTTAATTTTTAAGAATAAAATTTTCAAATATCTTACTACTTATTTATGAACTCAATTTACTTTGTGCGTAACACTTCATTTGAGGTTCTAGGTTTTTGTATCATGTTTTTTGTGATTTTTTCTCTGTTTAAATTTCTGCCCAACTTAAGTATGAGGTTGACAAAGGTTAGTGCTTAAAATTTTATAAAGTCCAAAACATGTTTGGGCTTTCTTTTGATTATAACATTCGCTGCCAAATTTAATTGCCTAAGTGCTTCAGCTATTTTTCGAACAATATTTTTAGCAATTTTTAAGTCTCTGCTTTGCCATAGGATCCAGCTGATGGCCGATACATTGCCGGTAGTGAGAGCACCTGTGGCAAATTGAATGCATACTTGCGCTTATCAATATTTTTAAACACATTATCCATGCGCGTACCCTCGCTAAAAAAGAAATAGAAAAACCAATTATATAATCAAAAGCTCCCTCACAACAAAACCTATGCTACCTCCGCATTGTGCTCAACACATAGGGTACGTTTTTAGCGGGTAAATGGAATTCTTGCACCAGCACACGACACTGCTCCAATGTCACCGACATACCAGTACGATCTTTGGCACTTTTACAAGAGGTGAAACGCAACCCCGACATTAGACGACATGCATCCTCTGCCAAATGCAAAATTTTCACATTTTTTGAAACATTCGAACGTAACTGATCCTCCATGAAATTAAGTATGTTAGCAAGTGCTTGCGTGGCTGGCGGATGCGGTTCATGTTTACTTGGCGTATCGGGTGTTACTAAATGTAGCTTACGATATCGACTGTGATATTGTTTCAAACGTACAAAATTATCCCAATTAGAACGATGTTGCTCGCGCGTTTGTCCCAATGTTTCGGCTATAGTTGCTTTTTCGTTGATACCGATATTGAAAAACACGGGTGTAAGTTTAAAAGTGAGTGTTTCCTGTGTTGGCATAATTGCGTAAACATGCTCTGGCACTGGCAGCAATACATTAAGTGATTGCCTTGAACCGGTGACACGTGGCAGGGGCACTAAAGTGCGTGCATGGCTACTGTTAAAGTAAATATAGAAGATTAATATATATTTAATAGAATGATATAAATAAAAAATAGTCAAGTAGTCAACTTAAAAACGATTGCGAATATCAATTACTTTTGTGTGCTACTACGTATAAGTGTGAAATTCACCGCCGAAAGATCCTCAATAGCTATACACATATCACCCCACATATCAGTCTCGTTGCCATATAGCGAAAGTAAGCCCTCAAAGTAGGCCAATGGCCCCAAATCCCTCAGTATCTTTATGAAGTTTTCGGTTATATCCGTTCCCCACAGTTTGACCATTAGTGCGCTGACAAAAGCTGTTAACTGTCAAAAGTAAAAAGGAACTTTAATTACACATATACACTATATATTTAAATTTATCAGAAACGACTTACAGCTTGTGAAAAACAGACATCTCTTCTATACATAATTTCCAAATGTATGCTATTTCGTTTCATATCCTGTTGCAGACGCTGCACAGAATGCATTAGGCGTGCCGTTTTCAACAGACCATCCATTGCATGGCGTAGTTTACGCATTGAGGGACGCAGTTCAGATGCCCAGTCCGTGGTGAGCGACAATTCGAGACCTAAAATTTGGAATATGAGTAATAGTTGCTCAAACGTTGCGTCAAAGAATTGAGTAATGTGATTTTCAATCAAAAACTAAACGAAATATTCGGCCCACTTTAGGCTGGCATTTTGGTTTTAAAACGAAAACAAAACTACGAATTCTTTAAATTGAAAACTTTTATTTTATTTTAGTTTAAGTTAGTTTTTTCTTTTATTTCGAAGTTCATTCAACCCATAGGAAAACTAAAATATCTTTACTAAAAACTCTTGCTCTCTTTTACGTTACGTACTGTAATTCAAACAGCCCGAGTAAAGACCGTACTTGCTTTTGCCTAATACATACCATCTGTGAATTTGTTCCCCTTTTTGGGCGCCACTGTACTCTCTGCATCAACCGTCTGTTCCTTATCTACTTCTGTCACATTTTGCTGCAGTGCTGTAACATCCTGTGTTAGATCTAAATTCAATCCATTACCATTACTATTAACATTTGCTTTCTCATCATCAATAACTGTGGTGTCAGTTGCGACATTGTCGGCAACGTTACTCTGACTAGCAACCAGATCTGGCGGCACTGGTGAATGTGTGAATCCAGCACGTCTCATATTAGTTTTGGGATGACGCAAACGTATTGCTGGGCTACCACAACGTCCACATAAAAACTTAATTTTACTCACTAAACACATTACGCTAGCCTCTATATTTAATTGTGTTAGATCGAGCGGTTCTGGCTCCTCAGTGGGACGATAATAATTCGCTGAAGGAGATGTACTCATAATTTGCGTATCAAGAAAACTACCATGTTGTAATATAGTGTTAGTAGTGGTATTATAATCCACCTCCATTTGAGGATCTATGTGCGTATAATAGTGAGCACTATTGGTACTTTGTCCAAAAGCACGCATAGGCGGCTTGTTGCTTGAATATGAAGTCTTTTCAAAATCTACATCATCCACGTCGATCAATTGAAGTGCCGTTGTGCCTTCAGTATAGTTATCGGCGTGCAAATCTTCTGTTGGGCTAAAGTGTGTTTCGTTAAATGCAATATCAAATGTAGGATCATTCAAATGAACAGGTAACGATTGGAATGTAGCTTCCGCTGTTGATTCATCATATTCAGCATCTACGGCAGTATAACTGCAATTAGCTGCAGCACGGTTACGTAATTGCTCGTTGTATGATTTTACGGTACGACGTAGTGCATGTATGGCATTTATGTCCATTGTGGATGGTGATGGGCGTAGACAAAGACTATTGGATCGAACCAGTGGACGGCCTATAAAGCCAGCAAATCCCGTGGGAGTTTTGCTACAAGGCCAAAGGTCTGGTGGTGCAACAACAGGTGTGGCGAAATCTTCTAATTCCGGTGATTTTAAATCCAAAGCGCAAAGTTGTTGTGTAATTTTACGAAATGGTGACATTGGCTATGAATAAGGAAGAAAAATATAATTTAATTTTATTTACAAGTATTTATGTATTTTTATACCATCAGCATATTATCTGGCTCCTCAATGATACGATGTTGTTCAACAAATGCAAAAGCCTCTTCCACCAGCGTAGGCTCCCAAATACTTAATAATGTTTTAGTTTTTGTGATCATTTCATTACATAATGGCATCATTCCCTTGGGATTTTTACTTTTAGCGAGTGCAAGTAATTGTGACATTATTTCAACAATGTCTTTGCGCAATTGCTTGATTGCCTGCACAGCATCATTGGCCGCTTGTACTTTGCATGCATTGCCTTGTTCGAATTTCGATGGTGAATCCTTGGTTTCCTGCAAAAGTCTAATAACAAAGTTCCAATCATTATGTAAAGGTTAACTTGAATACAATATATTGGATTTGGAGTTTTTGAATATAATTTAACGTTCTCGCAGATTATTATCAGAAAAATGTCTCAAAATAATAAGTAGTTTTAATTTTATTATTTCAGTCTTATAGCTTGGTATATACTGTATCAAAGTATTGTGGAGAGAAACTTGCATACTACTAGTTTTCTAACTTAATTTCGGAAAGAATCAAATATATTTCATAAAAACACAGGTGTGTTTTAAAAAATGTGAAACCAATTTTAGAAAAGTGCAAATGTATTTCATATTCAAAAGTATTTACGATTTTCTAAATGTGTTTCAGGACGCCTGTTTTATTTCGAAAAGATCAAATGTATTTCAGGTAAAGTCAAATGTATTTTAGAAATTTATTTGCGAAAATCTTCAATATGATTTCGTTATAAAACTGTATAAAGTAGGTACAAATTACATTTTGTTCTGAATTAAATTTTAACCAAATTACGAAGCACGATATTAGAAGACATTTGTGGTTTTTTAAAAAACTTTTCAGATTTTCTGAAATACACGTGAATTGTGTGAAGTAATTTTTTTCTGTTCTAAAATACATTTGAGCTTTTCTTTACTGTTTTGAAATACTTTTTAGATTTTCTGAAATAATTTTGGCTGTTTCTGAAGTACATTTTCGGTCTTCTGAGTTTTATGAAACAATTTTGAGATGTTCTGAAACACGTTTGAAAAATCTGAAATACATTTGGCTTTGTCCGATATACTTTTTTCTACATTTCAGCTTTTCTGAAATAAGACTGAGGTTTTATAAAATAAAATGTTGCCTATTTGAAATACATTCGAGGTTTTCTAATTTACATTTATGCTTCTCTGATAAAAATTTGAGGCGGCATTTGTTGTTTTTTCTGATGAAATGATGAAATTGAAATTGAAAAAGAATTAAAATTTTTCAAATCACTTCCAGTATCAAAGTAAAACCCATAAGTGGATTCTGCATGAGTCATATAGTTTTTGCTTTTGAATATATTTACTTTATAAGTCCTCCCGTGCGTCCTTTGGATACGTGTCGTGTAAATGCACCAACCGTTATAATATCGAGCACTCCCGATCGATTCAATGTATCGTTCTGTGCCCACATTCGTTGCAAATGCAGATTGACTGGCACAAACTCGAGTGATTCATCCGTTTTTATGGAAGAACGTTTAAAATATGGACCTACAAAATTGAAGAAACATTTTAATATTGACTAACAGATTCGGCAGACTTGATCCCCGCTCGCTCGATCCAATTAACATAGCCGGCTTCGAGTGTAAACCTGTCAATTAACATTCAAAAAATTTTACATGGCAGGCAAACTATTTGAAATTTCATTTAACACTTAGGAAAAGTGATCAACATAAGATCGAGTTAGTTAGCTTATAGCAAGCAAGGATATGATATTCTTCGCTTGCCTGGTTGGTGCAATATCCCATTCTCTATCGAACTGCATCAAAAAGTAAATTTTGACAGAAAGTTGATTTAGCAGGGTTACACTCTACGCCGAAGATATATAAAATTTTAGCTCACCTTCTTCCTTTGTTAGCTGTTGTAGATTTTGTTTTGCCTGTGAATAATCTTTTAGCAATTTAAGGTGTTTATCAAGCAAATCCATTTGACGCCTACGCCATTCTCCACCCAACTCGCCCATTCCTGAGATTTCTTGTAACAATTCTTTTTCACGTAGGATCCATATAGACCTTTAAATACAAATTTGAGAAGGTGCAGTAAAACAGCTCAAAGAAAAAAATTACATTATTTATAAGATTTAATCTAAAGTACTTTTTATAACTCTCGCACATTCAGAATGGTTATGTTTTAATCATTTATGTAATATTATTTGAATTTCTTTATTCAATTCAAAAGTTAAGACTATATTTAAGTAGTAAATTTGAATTAGAAAATGTAATTGGATTTTAAAAAACTTGAATCTGAAATCTAGTTTAAACATTCGAAATACAATTTACCCTTTTCAAAATGTCACAATCTTATTCTATGTTCATTATTTGTAGATAAACAAATCTCTATTTTCTCTCTCTGATTTCACTTACAACAATTGCTGAGGTATTGTAAAATTATATTTGCTCTCAAGTAGTGTCTCATGAACGCTTATGTCCCCGCCCATGCTTGAATGTAAACGATATGTATGAATCTAAAAAATTTAATTGCATTATTAATATAATAATAAAAATAAGTATAAAAAAACTTACTAAAGGATTTGCGAATACAACTTGTAAAAGACCTTGAAATGGTACAAATAATTTCACACCCAACTTAGGCGGTAAAGATTGAGAACGTCGATGACCTAAAAATTAATAAAATTTTTTTTTTATTTTAAAACATGAAAAGCATAAGAAAATTTTTAACAAACATGTTTAATAAAAAAAATTTACCCTTTTTCTGCTTCTCAAACACTTGCGTTGTGGAACGTGGCGGTGATTGACGATCAGTTTCTGGAGCCCATGACGCAATTGTTATAAAACCAGCTTCGCCATCTAAGGCTCGCAGTGGAATACGAAAGCGTGTAGCATCCTTTAATAAATGAAAAAAAAAATATTATAAAATTAAAACCATCACTTAAATATTTGACTTACTTGTATAACACCTAATGCTACCTCAGCATACGCGATTGGCACAGCAGTGTCCGACAACCGCTCGCGTACATCGTAAACAGTAAAACGCAGTAAGGTGTCCGTTGAAAAGCCATCACTACGCCTAAATCGAATGGTACACAAGAATTGCGGATTTGTGGAGCGCTCAACGATTTCGGTGCGTGCAAAATCTCGCCACAACAAAGTACCACCAGATGTCAGAGACGAGCAAACGACGCGTGTATTGGGCGCTCGTCCATTATCGCCACACGGCAAACTATCACAGGATAAGGCAGACTCACAGATTGGTATCTCAGCGAGGTCTGATGAGAGTAATGAGCAAGGCATAAGTGAAACGTTTGAAGAAATAGAGAGAAAGTGAGAAAAAAGAGAGTGTGGGAGAGAAAGACACAAAGAGAGGGCGTTAAGAAATTTGTTAAAAATAATTTTTTTGAGGTACAATAAGCCGACCAAAATAATGATAATCCATTGTGAAAATTAATATATAAAAAACGAAAATGTTGGTATGAAAAAAAGTCGAGAGAATACAAATTGATTTGTTATAGTTAATGTTTATTTTACGGATAAGTAAATTAATTTATTTTTACAATGGAATTAAATTAGAAAGAATGCATGCGTTGGTACTTTATTAAATGAGTCCTGGGTCAAACAGTAGCAAATCTGATGTGAAAAAGAAAACCAGCATGTTGTTCCTCTTTTTTCTCGAAACTGTCTCGCAAAAACTGGCATACATATTGTTCCCTATAAACCACACTGAATCGATTTCTCACACAGTGTTTTGCTACCATTTGGAACAGGCGATGAGTTCAAAGCTCAGTTAAGGGTGGCATAGCTATATATCCATATAAAACAGTTGATCCAACCAACCTTATAGAAATCAATGTTAATCGATTAATGGTGACATACCATAACGCGATAGCCTTTAACCATACTATACACAGCCGATTGAATTTTGGCTTTCCGCGATATCCATAACCTAATTATTTTTGAGCTGGCAACTTTATTAACTTTTTAGAACTTTTATTTTTCGTTTTCAATGCGTGAATTGTTAGTTGTCCAATTGATTAGCAATTTTTTGGATTACCCAACTTTTCATGAATTTTACATATTTTTTAGGTTAAGGCACCAGTAATCAATGAACATAGGTTGAGTATAAGGCATGGTTATGACTATTGTATAACAGCTATGCCACCACTGGCTCCAGCTTAAAGCCTACACTTATACATTTATATACATACATACATATACCACAACCAAATTATAAGAACAATAATTTATATGGTGGAATAGTTTTGCATGATCATGATATTAAAAATATTTTTATTCCTTCACGTTTTTACATATCAACGTTAATATGTGCCGAATTTTGCAAAAAAAAAAATACATGGAGAGAAAATATATATTTAACACTTGGAATGCACATTGCTTTAATCCGTCTTTTATTATTTTGCGATCTCTAAAATATTTAGTATATTAATAAAGTGAAATATTAAAAAGCAAAATTATAAGATATGTACTAAATCCAAAATCTTATGATATTTTTATTCTTTACTGTACTTTGGGCCTACACGATCTATTTACAATTTTAAAAACGTTTGTGCTAATATTTTAGATTTAGGTACAACTGAAGACTCTAATGTATACATGAAAGGGTTAATAATATTTTAATAAGAATTCGTATTATGTATTATACCATTTCAACCTAATAATAATGCTAAATATAATGAGACAATTTAAATTATACTAAGAAAACGACCCACTGATGAGAAAACGTAAATATTTAATTAGATCATTAACATCTACCGTCATTTGGGTTTGCAGGAGGAATAAAGTGACTTATATTTGGGATAGAATTAGGAAACTTGATTACTTCATCCGATTTCTCCCTGGGACGTATCCTAAAAATTGATTGATGTTGAATAATGTAATAATGTACATTTTACCAGAAAATCAACACGACGGTTATTCATCACCGAACGTATTTACCTCTCTTAATGCTATTACCACTGAACCATTTAAATGCGCAATTTCAAAACCTATTATCACAATGATTTTTTCTGGTTTTACCTGTATACGTATTTTCAATGCAAAATGAGCTTAATGTTTTGGGGAGTGTTGTCAAACGTGAGCTTGATCTACGTTTTCTCTGTGTAAAATTATGTTTTTAATATAATTTTATGCTGAAAAGGCGTATTACGAACTTATTAATATAAAGTTATCTTTGTGTTTAAACTGGTAATGCAAATGAAATTACATTATCAGCCAAAGCATACTAGCCTTACATTGCAAATGTCATACGTTCAAAGCGCCATTATACCCATATCAGTAAAAGTTTTTCGAAAACTTTTTTTCTGTCGCGTTTGACAGTAAGTCGTGGCAATTACCAGGAAAAATCAACAATATACCAACACAACATGTTATGCAGTATGCCCACCTACGCTTATTTGCCATTTTTTTTAAAGAACTTGAAGTTCCACAACTGAATAAACACTCCTGGCTTCAAATTAAAGCAAATAATAATGTTAATAGACATGACATATGTATGCATATGAACAAAGTTTAATAAATTGAACAAAAATTATAATTTTATATACGATGTGAGTATTATATAACAGTTTGCTATATTATCGAACCAGGTACTGTTATTTGCACAGGTTGCTTTTAACTAAAATTTGTTGGCATACTAAGTATTCATAAAGCAAATTCGTAAAGCACAAAAAAATAAAATTCTTCAAAAATTAATATTCATCAACTCATTTCAATCTTGTTAAAATTATTCTCTATGAGATCTTAAATCTACCACAGTACATACATATGTATTTACAAACGTTAGTTTTATTATTCATATAGGCAAATATGTATGTTTTCTTAAAATTGTATAAGATCACCTTCTTCCATTTTATTGGTTGTTATTTCATTTTGTCTAGCAGCCAGTGTTGCTCCAGCGGTGCTACTACCAATAAATGATGAATTCAATAAAAATGTATCACTTGTTGTGGGCGTATCTGGTAGACCAGCCTCAATGCGATTGCCCATTTTGATAGTAATTTGGTCTTGTAAATATTTTATTTGCCTATCTAAATACGCATAAGAGGCCAATTGTATGCATTTAACCCACTCTAAACGCTCTTTGGAGGTACGTGTTGAAATGTGTTGTGGTTGACTACCTTCGAATTCTAAAACACATGATAAAATATTATCATAAGTATTTGTTATATATTTTTGCAATTCCAGCTTGAATACCTAAAATAAATGCAAAACCATCGAATTCTCGTTCCTCATTTCGTATCAAAGGGCGGCAATTTTCAAGCACTAATAAACCAGTGGGTTGCGAATGCGGATCTTGATCTTTCAAATAAAATAATAAGTTTCCACGGAGTTTACACCAACGTGGGTAATTTACTGAAAAATAGAAAGAAAACATAAAAAGCAAATATGAAAAGTAATTGATAGTATTTTTTATAGAGTAAAAAAAATATTGACATGTTAATTTTTGCAGTAAATCAAACTTGAAAGGTGGAATTATATCCACATGTAACCATGTGAAACTACACTGTGAAGTACTCCCAACCTGCCTCAGGAAATTTTTTAATGCTGTTGGCTTGAGGGTTTGATAACAAAAGTATTGATCTACTTTAATTCACAGCAATTGGAAAACAAAAGTTCGAAAAATTTGGTCAGGTTCGCAGGACAACCAGTGCATATTGATATATATCGGTACAATCGGTACAAAACCCCCAAGCCATCAGTTATTGAAGAAGTATAGTAAGCATTAGAATATATGTACTTAGTTTTTTCTATAGAAATAAATGTACAATTTTAATGCTTTTAAATAAATTTAGTGCCCTTGATGTGTAATAAAACAAGCTCTTTAACTAAACATATGTATTTATAATTGTTACAAAATATATAGCATGGTTTGGTGTGAAAGGTTTCTTTTATATATGGTATTTGCGGTCCTGTTAAGTATGAAAAGAATGTGTGTTAAAATATTAAAAGAAAAAAAAATTATAGAAAATAATAAAATAATTTTGTATAAGAACTTTATAAATGACGACGAATTCACCTAACATGTTTTTGTTTACATTTTACTCGTTATTTTAAGGTCTTCTTATATACATATTTCAATAAACTAACTTTTATTTACAATTTTTCCAAATTCCACTTCAACTCGCTTACCATCAGCACGACGAAAGAATCCTTCTTGACGTTCGGTGATAATTAATAGTCCTTCTTTCTCAAATTTTGTTGCTGGACTTGATGCTAATGTAGTTAAACAAGTTCTATTGAAACGCATATTTTTAAGTTTGTGAACTTTTTTTTTCTAAGCCAATGTTGGCACTGTTGGAAGCCCTTTTAGCAGGAGGGTTGCTTATTCTGCAAAAAGAAAAGGAAAAGTAAGTACATGTGTATGAGGCATTGGATAAGGTGTATACATATTTTGGTTTTCATAAACTAAACTGTTGTTGTAGCAGCTTGCCAACCCTAAATAGCTATTAGTCACATAACTTATCCATCATATAACTTATCTAGACTGAGATTTGAAGTCAGTTCCACAGAATTGTGCAAACTATAGTTTGGTGTGGAACTTATGTCGCGATGTTGTTGTATTAACATTAAAACACTTCAACCGCTAAGAGGAGAGATTGTATTTCAATTGAGAGGAACGAGGATATTCCTAGAACCCCTGCGGGTTAGGGGCTTAGAATATGCCCGAGGTAGGCATACCGGTCGTAAGAGGCGACTAATATGCACAAAGATAATGATGTGCAACTCGATGGTTGATCTACGGATATGACGCCTCTCACCTCTTATTACCCATCTTACCCTTCCTTACGGAAGGAGGGGTGACATAACCTAGAAGGTTTCACTGGTCATAAATCGCTACCACGACAGTCGGGCGGTACCGAAATTGAGTACCGGAACGTACCGGTTCAAATCCGGCCAAGGACTGTTAATTCGACGACACTCCCCAAAACCTTCGTTACAACAACAACAACATATGTGAAGTCCATATGATTTAATTGATGGTGTGACTCCTGGGAGTTTGTTACATGTGGTGTGGTAGGTAAATAAGCTTTTAAATTCCTTTTTTCTTTTTATAATCTATTTAAAGCCATTATCTCCCCAGATGGCAGCCACCTTTCATCGCAATCAATTTTGCAAACAACAGCTTATCAGAAGTTCATATATATATTCTTTTTAGTATGCTCGTATGTCGTCGCCCCGGAAAACGCTGCTTTTGCTTGTTGTTGTTGTTGTTGTTAACAGTGCTTCGCCCTGCCCAATGGGCTCGATCACTCTAAATTGTCATCAGGCTCTTCTAACGGAAGTCCGAGGAAATGCGCAGTTTCCACAGGGTTGGACCAGAGTGATGTGGGTGTTAGAAGAGTGGGTTCAACTGAACAGGAAAAGAGATGTATGGTATCATGAGGGGTCATACCACATGCAGGGCATGTATTTGGTATGTTGGGGTTCAGTCTGCATAAGTAAGAGTTTAACCTATTACAATATCCAGAGCGAAGTTGTGCTAGTATGACTCTAGTCTCCCTCGGAAGTACACGCTCCTCTTCAGCCAATTCAGGTGGTTGAGTATTAATAACGGGATTCACAGGCCGAGATCTGAGGGATCTGTCTACCGACTCAGTGTGGAGGTCATTTAGAGCCCGTCTATGGTTCCGCAGATCAAACGGCAAAGAGATATGATGCCGGATCTCATCGTAATGCTTACGGAGATGTCTCCTTATGTCTCTGGGGGGCGGTGCTACATCCAAAAGATGTCGGTTTGGATGACTAGGTTTGTGACAGTTCAGAAGGAACTGTCTACTCAAGAGTTCCACGTGCTCTTGAACATTGAGCAATTTCGCCTCTTGATGGAGGTGAGACTCAGATGACATAAGCAGGCATCCCGTAGCAGTTCTGATGGCGGTGTTTTGGCAGACTTGCAATTTCCTCCAATTGGTGTCAGAAAGGTTGGGCGACCATATAGGCGCAGCATAGTCAATAACCGGCCGGCCAATAGCCTTATATGTAGCAAGCAATGTTTCTTTTTTTTTTTTTTTTTGTGACTTTGAGTACTCCGTGTGGAATACTGATTAGGCGGGGATATTCTCTTGTCCCACAAAGTGCCGGTTATATCATACACTAGTTTTTTGTTTTGTAGACTATTTAGCTATTTGTTTTGAGACCTCAGTCCTGTGGATTTTAGCCTTGCAAATGTTTATTAATAATGTTGATTTTAGGTTATAAATTTTTTTCCAACTTTGTACGCAATATAAATAATTTTTTGGTGTTGTTCTGTTCACTTTATTTGTTGTTTCAGATCCATGCTGGTATAAATTTGCCTTTGATCGTTTCTGTTATTTCTCTATGTGTGTGTGTGACCACATTCTTTGATGGGGGGGATTTATTGTTCTTCTTTGTCAGGTTTTTCTGCAAATTTTCTTAAGTTGTTTTGTAAGAACGCCGTTTTCGTTCCATTTATTGAAATTTGATATTAATTTGCGTATTAGGTCCGGTTATGTTTGCTATTTCTTCTGCTATAATGTGCAGGTTTGTCTTTTTTAGCAATTTTTCTTAGAAAGCCATGATTCTTCCATTGGTTGAATTTTGTTATAATTGAGTGTGTTATGTCCGCTTTGCTTTGTAAAAAATATTGGTCGTCTAGAACCCTGTTTTTGTCGGTGTAAATTGTCCCGGTCCTACCTTGGAATAAGTGTAAGTCTTAATGTCTCTGTCCGTATCAACGACGCATGCCCTGTATATAAATTCGTAACTTTGTTTTAATTGTAGTTTTTATTGTTTGCTTGAGTATACATATATTTAATTTTTATGTATTATTCATATTAAGCGAATCCAATTGGCTTGGAATTTAATTAGTTGTTTGATTTAGTACATTTTTATTTTCGTGAACTTAGTTTTAACTTCCCGTTATTTTAACAGTAACCGATGTCCCGTTTCATTTTTTCGATATTTTCTTATTTTACATGCACGAAATTTTGTGAGTTCTTGATTTGACGACACTCAAAAGCGAAGTGCAATGTTTCTTTGTCTTTTCCCCAAGTACTGCCGGCCAGTGACTTGAGGATCTTATTGCGGCTCTGTACCTTTGAGGCTATTGCGGTGGCATGACCAGCGAAGGTGAGGCCGTTGTCAAATGTCACGCCCAAGATTTTTGGGTGGTTGACAGTAGGTAGAGGTACTCCATCTACGTGGACATTTAACTCTTGCCCCATCTGCGCATTCCATGTGGTAAACAGGGTCGCCGTAGATTTAGTCGGAGACAGGGTCAGATTACGCTCGGTGAAGAAGCTGGAAAGGTCATGGAGGTAACTATTGATTCTTATACAGAGTTCATCAATGGAGGGACCCTTGCCCGAGGCCATTATCGTGCAGTCGTCAGCGTAGGAAACAATGGAGACTCCCTCTGGTGGGGGGGAAGTCTCGAAATATAGAAATTAAACAAGAGGGGAGAGAGAACACCACCTTGCGGCACCCCTTGTTTTATTCTTCGTGGTCTAGATTTCTTGTTCCTAAATTTGACTGTTGCCTGTCGACCATTGAGGTAATTAGCGGTCCACCTCTTAAGGCCGGCAGGGAGCGGCGTCTCATCCAGGTCTCGGAGGAGAGTGGCGTGATTGACCGTGTCGAATGCATTTGACAGATCAAATGCCACGAGAACCGTCCTATGGTTTGGTGGATTTTGATTCAAACCGTTGTTAATCTGCGTTGTAATGGCGTTCAAAGCGGATGTCGTGCTGTGATTTTTGCGAAAACCATGTTGATGATCGGCCAATTTTAGATTTGTAACGAAGTAAGGAAGCAGAATGGACTCTAGCAATTTCGCTACCGGCGAAAGGAGGGATATCGGACGATAGGACTCTCCTAGGTTCGCCGGCTTCCCTGGTTTTAATAGGGGAACTACAATCGCTTGTTTCCATATCTCAGGAATAACGAAGGTAGTTAGAGAGAGATTGAAGAGAGCCGCTAAATAATTCTGTCCTTCATGGCCAAGGTGTTTGATCATCTTCATGGCAATTCCGTCGGGTCCGATGGATTTTGAGGGTTTGGCCTTCATTATGGCTTCCTTAACCTCTGCGGCTGAGACGGCAATGGGCGCAGTAGAGTGTTTGTGTTTGCGCGCACGTCGGAAGGCTCTTCTCTTAGTCCTATCCGCAGGTGGATGCATTATAAACAGCCGACATAAGGAGCTCGCGCATTTCCTGGCGTCCGATTTGACACTGTCGCCGAAAGCAATGGCGACCTTGTCTTTGTGTTTGGTCGGATTGGATAGGGCCTTGACAGTCGACCATAGTTTGCCGACTCCGCCGGAGAGGTTGCATGTCTCAAGGTGTTGTTTCCACTTGGTCAGCTGTGTTCGTTGACAATCCTACGGATTTCAGCATTGAGATCTTTTATTCTGGGATCTGCGGGATTGATAAGTCTCACTTGGTCACGTTCTCTTGCCATCGCCGCAGCTTCTGCCGGGAAATTCGGACGAATTTCTGGTATTCTGCCAGCAGGAATAAAGCGGCATGAGGCTGAGCATTCCCACAACAGCCGGTTCTATCGCACCGGAATGACCCGGGTTTTCTCACCCGTTTTGTCTCTTGTTACGGGCTGGGGTCGAACCCAACCCTGGACCAAGAGACTGGATCTGCTGCGTTTGCTGGAAGAAAATTTATATTAAACGGTCGTATTCGGTACAATGCGCCAAGTGTAAGAGATGGTTACATAAATCTGGATGCTCAGGGCTTAACCCTGCCATCCACAGACCCCGTACTTTCTTTAGTACTTTTGAGGCACCTTGCTGTACACGTCCTAGGACGTCCCGCGGTATCCGCCGCTCTGCCACTCCCTTACCGCCTCTAACTACTTCCAATAGTCACAATAGTGGCTCAGTCTACACGACTGGCAGCACCGCTGCCATCCCTGCCTCACCCACTCCCGACTGTCGCTCACGCACGCCAGCGTCTCCATCTCACACGGCCGCTCAACACTCCTACTCCCCCCGGAATAGGTCAGATATGAGCATCGCCGAGCGTCAGACCCCTCTGTCTCTGCCCCTAATGCCCCCCCTGCTTCCAGCCTGCACGTGGGTCAGGAACACCACCTCCTAGTACCTTTTACTACGTGCACCGTTTGTCGGCAAAGATTGTATACGCCTGCGACATCGGTCAAGTGCAACAGTTGCCTTGGCCTGTGTCACACCCTTATGTGCTCTGGGCTCGCAAACGGCAACCTTTGGACGGATTCGTTCATAGCCCTGTTGCAGTACACAGCCGCCCTCCACGCCAGACAACATCGGCCATGGCGCTGTCAACTCTAGACTGCGACATAGTTTAGGCCTTAGCCTACCTCCACCTAGGCAAACGCATCCGTCCCTCACGCCTAGTATGTCCCCCGCCTCCCCTCCTACACACTTCAAAATTCTGCAGCTGAACTGTAACGGATTAGCTGGAAATTCTGCTTTTGCTTCTGTTGGACCAGTACTTAGTAATCAGCACGTCAATGGCAGCTGCTGGAAACAAACGTTTTTAAGAGGTTGGGACCTTGCTGGGCTTACTCTTGGAAGGGTGTGATCCATTGAGCAATTAAACTGTTGAATTGAGGGATGGGGAGACAAACTACATCCCGGGTCATGTACTTGGTGTGTTGATGCTTAGACTGGACAGGAGTTTAACCTATTGCAATATGCATATTCCAGCTTCTTAAGAAAAGTCGAGATCTCCTGAAACTACTACTTTGTAAGTAATGAACCCAGACTTCTTGGTAGCGTTCCATGTCGTGAAGAGGGTGACCGGGAATTTAGTCTGACAATGTAAGTATCAGCATAAGGCCAGGAGGTAACTGTTTATTTTAGAGCATAACTCATCAAGTAATGGTATTGGTCTGCGCAGGAAGCAACGGAAATTCCTTGTGGTGGGGGAGCGAGTTTGCAGACTACCGCTTATCAAGATTTGCTTATGAAAGGCATATGAATTAGTACTAACCGATGTCGCTCATGTGGAAATTGTAAGATATATTTCAGTTGAGTCTACTATCTATGCAACGACCTCTAAAGAAGTTACCATCAAGTTTTGATTAGCAAGCTTTTAAAAAATTACACCCCTAAAATGGGGTACTGGAATAAGAACTTTTATATGCATGCCTTAACTACACCTTTTTCAGTTTATATTCAGAAAGTTACAATTCTTATTCAAAAAGTTACAATTCTTATTCAGAAAGTTACAATTCATATTCAGAAATTTACAAAAGAAAATGAATTGAACTTTTCTGAATATGAATCGTAAGTTTCTGAATATGAATTGTGGTTTTCTGAATATAAACTGAAAAAGGTGTAGTTTTTCTACGTATGTATGTATGTAGGTATTTATGTGCAGCAGTTTTAGTACCGGAAGATAACAGCAAACAAAATGTCAGGTAATATTTAAAGAGGTCGGTGCATAATCGATGTGCTATGAATATTTGATAATTATGTATCTGCCTATGTACAACGTAGTGAAATTAGCAGACGAAAGCGTCGCTATGGAAGACAGCAAGCGGCAAAAACAAATATTGTTAAGTTAACTATTTGAATTTGTGCACACATGTGCGACTAAAATGTGTGGCTCAAGCGACGACCTATTAAGCTGCTGAGCTGATGGAAACAAATAAAAAATATTTACCGCTAACGAGTTAATATAGTAACATATATACATATGTATGTTTTTTTAATTCTAGGTATTTTGAATTAGACATTTATGCCAAACATACGTTTTTATTCTTTTTACGTGTGTAGATGATATTTATTTATGATTGACTGCTTGAAAGCTGGGTGTGGGCTGAAGGTCGATTCTCCTCAGATATGTACACACATGCAATTGTACTCATCACAATGCCTCATGTTCCATACAAAATCTCTTTGGATGATAGAATTAAATTTTTGATGCCGCATTTTGGTGTATGCGGAAAATATGGAAGGCTAAACCGATATTCAACGTTTTCGAATATGATAAAAAAAGACATTTTTTACTTCCATTTTATACGTACATACATTTATCATTCAGCATCAAGTAAATCTCAATATGTACTTTTCCTTGACATTGTGCAAACAGTTTTATGATCTGTTTTCGGTCAGGCACCCTAATGTATAAATGTACATATAACAACCAATTTTGACTTTGCAGCCTCCTTGGAGTAGCCTTCACATATGTTTTTGAGCAATTCACTTAAGATAGGAGTGTATGTGGGGAATATGGGCGAAGTAGATATATTTAATTACCTTTATCTTTCTTATTGGAAATTCAATAAATTTAACATATGTATGTATTTAGATGCCAATCGCTCCTAGACACTGTTCATTATCATCTTGTCTAAATTTCTGCAATGTGTTAATGTGGCAGTTAAATCAACAACACCTTTGCTAACGTTAATATTCCGTACTGTTATTTTTGTGCATATTAACATAAACTTTGAAAATTCGGCAATATGTATTTTGACTCTTTAACCCGCCCGTAAGCAGATTTTAATAGATGGGTTTACTTTTAAATCACTGCACTTTTTCGCAGAGCAGAATACTATTTTTTTCAGATCTACTTCTCCAGCTGCAGCTTTGCAGCATAGAAAGTCCAATTTTGTCATTAGCTAATCAGAATGTCCGCAGTAAATAATTTTAACCAAATGATAACAAATTTCTGGTAGACTGACAGCGAAGTCACGGCAATGACAGTTGTACCTAAGTTGCCAGACAGCCGGGATTATAAATGTATCCTGCCATGCCATATGAGAAGGTATCGCAAAAAGTAGCTGTATTCGGTGAGGATAAAATTTTGGTAATTGCTTCCTTTAAGAGGCAACTGCTAAAACACGTGCACTTTGCTAATATGCGATGGTCAGATCAACGATTTTTATTGTGGTTTTAAACTAATTTCGGTAATTCTATACGACAGCACGTAACTGCTAATATACGTCCAAAAATGACGCGTTTTGATATCTGTATCAATAATCCGAAAGCGGAAATTAAATAATTTGTTTCAGTGAAAAGTTATTAGCAAAAAACCCAAAAATGGCCTAGGTCCGATCCCAAATAGGGGGCTTGATCCAAGGTATTTATATGCACAACACCTTTCTGCTTAGGAGTCGTTTGATACATTTCCCGAGATTTTTGGACGTATATTAGCAGTTACGTGCTGTCGTATAGAATTAGAATTTTCAATTAAACTTTTTATAATTTTTTTAAAAAAATTTTCCAGCAAATATATGTATAAGTTTAGCAGTATTCGAAGCAGCAATCTTACGATTACTAGGGAAGCATGTTAAAATTGTCCTATGAAAAGATAGATGTAGTATCTAAACAACTGTGAGAGAGAGTCAAAAGTTTGAACGCACACGTGAATTTAGTTAGTTGTTAATTCGCCGCCAAGAAAAATTTGTTTTTCTAGCACCGTTGTAGGTTAAAAACGAGTCGTATTTGGCCCAATCGAAATATAGGGCCAACACCAATTATACACCATATGCGCTTCGTTTATTATGAACTGGAAGCTTTCCCAATCTTTTTTTTGTGTTTTCATATTTATATTCTTATTTTATATATATTTTTGACTGGTTAATCATTTCGTGCACCATATATTTCTTTCTGATATAAGTTACTCGAAAATTTTGTTCTAATAGATATTGTGGATCCCATCATGGTTTAATTATGAAAGGTTTCGTAACTAGCCCTGTGCCTCCCTGTATTTTTTACCAACCAAACTCCCAAATTGCTCCTAAAAATAGAAAGTGTTACTTGTTTTAAAACTCCTTTTACTAAAGAAAATTTTAAAATAGTACGGAAAGTTTTGCTTTTCAGAAAAAATATGTAAGTTGGGTACACTTTTTATTTTTGATAATTCCTTTTGTTTACATTCGCAGAAAATTGAATATTTTTGCTGCAAATCTCCTTTACGTTAAAATTTTTTTTATAGTTCTGATTAATTTAACTATTCTTTTCTTTGCAGATCTAAGATATATGTGTAGTTGAATGATTTAATTGTTCGGGCAGACGATGGTGACCTCATATAATAGATATTTTGTATGAAAATACATAACCCTATTGCTCAAGATATTGTCGCCCCAATCTGATGCACTAAAATTCAGAATCGGCTAGAAGCATATGTGCAGGCAGAATAACGAGAGCTTGTTTGAACTTCCCAACCGCGGCTGCAGTCCTAGCTATCATGTACGGCATTTCAATAATAAAGTGAAGCCAAAGCAGGGATCTCAAACCGGAAATCAGAAAGTTGTACGATTGAGTCAATAAGTCCGGGCCCGTCCATTGATGGAATAAAATAAAACTCTACCTCGCAAAGCCCCCATATCTTGACCTCAACCAGTTTGACAATGCCACCAATGAATCTGCTTTTGCCTTTTTCACATATTACCTTATATTAGACATATGCTGCGGTAGGATCAAGCTACCGGCTGTCAGCCAGCCTTAAATCTTGTAATTATAATTTTACTTTTTATTTAACAAAATATGCAAGTAGGCTGACAGGTATCTCTCTCTCTATGGCGCGATGTACAACAGGTATATCATCATAAACCTCCTAAGAGATTTTTGTGCCAAGCTTCTCTTTCAATTTGTGGTGTGCCGATTTGAATTTTTCCCTACAAATTGGTGGGACCTACAGTTTTTTGCCGACTCCGAACGGCATCTACAAAGGAGACGAATTTTTGCTTAGAAGCCTGTCATGGCAGAAATACACTCGGAGAGTTTGCCAAACCACTGCCGAAGGGCGACCCCGTTTTGAAAAACTTTTTTCAAATCACTTTTGATGTTACCTGTACCAGGGCTCGAACCATGGACCTTCGGTGTGGTAGGCCGGCAACACTACCTTCACACCACGGCAGCCGCAGGCTGACCGGTATATATCATGTAATATAGCTACTAGGCTTACCCCAGCTGTCAATGAAAGTTTCTATGAGTTTCTTAAAGGCGAATTGTCAATCCCACCCCAAAATCATGTGTACATGTGAACTTTTGTCTCTTTTTTACTGTTGCGTAGCCACTTACTCCTGTACATTTGCAATGCGTATGTAGTGCTGTAGACACATTTTCTTTCTACGTATTGGTACATGGGGTAGACAGGTTTTGCTGGGACTTATCTCATTCATATCAAAAGAAGTTAAAATGAAAAACGAAAACTTACACATGTTCTTTAAATAAAATATATGGCCTTCTTTCCAGAATGTGCAACTTTTTTCGAGTTTTAGCTAAGATTAACCATTGACTGTTCCACATTTGACAAAAATCGCGGGAACCATGCGTTAAATGGAACCCCAATATTTTGAAATCTAACCTACCTCAATCTGTGAATATATATTGATTTTTCAAAACAATAAACTCTTAAACACGGTTTCCCAATATTTTCATTTTAGCATACAGTCTTTGGTCAAGAGGACGACAATATGAAAGTATTTCTTATATAATTATTCCAATAGATTACTACTCACTATAATGCATACCTTTTCGTCGAGTTGTATTACCTTTTCAGAAAATTGGATCAAGTTTTTCCCCTTTCTCCTTTCCTTCTTAGAAGAAACCATGTGTGCGGAGTGTCACATATGAAAAAACTCTACATACAAAACCTCTGGTAATTGAGTCATGGATCCCATTTTGTTGCAGCCCAACCAAACACAAGTCTGTTTACAAGAAGTATGAGCTCCCTTCCTTAGCACTACAGAAACGAGTACCCGTATAAACTTACTAATGACTGTGCTTGGCTTAGCTGCTACATATCAGAAGCAGCCTACACCAGATTTGCATGACTCTAGTATTGAATTCAAGTTTTCCCTTGTATGCCGTTATTCCAAAATGTAAGCGAGAATAGAAAAAGCAAAAGAGAACGCAAGCAGAATTGAATTCGACAATTTTGTGTTTTGTATTCATACAGGTGGCAGCATAAGAACAAATTTCTCTCAAACAATCGATAGATTTTGGAAATGTCGATGTCGTCGTCGATAGTTTGGTAGCTAAAATGTGTTTTGGTGTTTTTTTCGTGTTGTAAATAATCAAAACAAACCTTTTAAATGCCGACGCGTCCATATAAACAGAAACTCCAGAAAAAAGTGTCGAAACCTAAAACACAAGTAAGTGATAACATATGTAATTAACCATTTTATCTATTATTTACATTTATTTAAATTGTTTTTTTTTTTTTTTCAGAAAGATGGTTCTGCTAACATTTCATCGACCTCACATGGCAGATACTCTGATATTAATGAGTTGGACAAACTACTCCTGTTTAATTCAGATGATCTCAATTTGCGCGAAAAACATTGTTTATTTCCTGCTTTTAATGTTGGACAAGCACCATTAGGTAGTTTCGATGAATTGCACCTATATCCCAGTTGTGCGATTCCACCGCCTTTTTCAATTTATGTAGCCAATAGACATTGTGAACGTATAGACATATGCCATCGACGTACAATGGAACGAGAGTTATTCCGTAAACGCATACACACATCACGGACACGTTATCAAACAGCACAAAAAGGTCAGTTGAAAAAAAGGGAAACTATTTTGTATAGTTTTGTAGGGAATGAAATGGTATTAAATAGGCTCACGAATCGTCTTTTATCAGATCTTTCAGTGACACTGATGATCTTATTGCCTAATCAAAAATGTACCTCTCTCATTCTCAATACAATTGCCGCACAGGTACAGAAGTAAAAGTATGTTCTACTGTTCCTTATTATAATGTTGCCTCAGTAGCAGAAGCATATGAATTAGATTTTTATTATACTTAGACCTGAACTTCGCTGAAAATTCGCTCAGCGTTCCTTTATAGTGTCCAAATGAGTTGTTGTTGTTGTAATTGCAAAACTCCCCCTCAGGTTTATGGAGTGTTGTGGTTAAGGACATCCCTAATGAAAGTTTTTGGGAGTGTTATCAAATTAATCCCTCGAACCTACTGTTTGATAATTTTAGACGTCTCTTCAGAACGACATGATTTACCGGGTGGAACATGTAAACAACTAACCCAAAAAAACCAATAAAATAAATCGAACTTAATAAGCTATATTACAATATAAACTTATGCCTTTCCTTTTAAAGTGAAAAAATTAAAAACTAACGAGAAGGAAGGCACTTATCATACTGCATTATTTGATTTGGCTCAGCGTTTGGAATGTGAACCAGATCCATATTTTCATGGCAGCTACGATTATTACTATACTGGAGGAAATCTTTGTGTATTGGGCGATGGAGAACACGTGCTACATGTAGATGGACAACATTTAAATAATTTAAGTAAGTAAATTTTACAGACATTTATCAAGACACCAATTTCAACCTTAACGCTTTTGCAGATGTTGGTGTTTTACCCAAATTTAAACCTTTCGCTAACAGCTTTTTGAATCCCATTAGCTCTTTGCAATTTAAAAACGAAGATGAAGTATTCGAAGTGCGCGCTATTGCTAACATACGCGCTGACTGTTTCAATTCATTTGCTGTTCGAAAGCGTAATAGCATCACTTTACATACCCTACTACCCACAGGCGGTATGAAAGCGTTAACTCGCTTTCAAACTAGTTCTACGCCATTTATTAGTTTTACGCAATCGCCAGTTTACACAAGTACATTTCTTGTTACCACAATGAAACAATGTGTTCGGCTATACGATTTAAATACTTCCACGCCAATACTCACTGCCAGTCACGATTTGTGCACACACGACGATGCGAACAGAGTAAGTTGGAATATGATAAGACCCTGGCAGGGCCAAACTTATTTATATGCCAACGAAAATAAAGTTTTCGTAGTAGATACCCGTACCACGCCCAAGCAATGGCTAAAAAATGGTGGATGTGGCTATAAAAGTCCCAATTTCGAGTGTGATTTTATATCTTCGATAGCCAAAAGTGAATTTCGAGACTTAGTATATGTGGCGACCAATCATAAATTACATTGCTTAGATCTACGTTATTTGGGTGAAGATTTTGAAACAGGTGAATCTGCAATATGTCACTGGACACATCAATTGGAATATGCACCTGCTCTTCTAGAAACCTTTCGTAATGGTGGCAACGAGTTTATAGCGATCAGTAGTGCATTGGCAGATGATATGTGCCTTTGTGAACTGACACGTGAAAATGCAGCACGAATTGTGCGGAGCAGTAATGAGGTTGCTTCTGGATCGTCGCCGGATATGGCACGCTCCAAAAAAAGTGTATACAAATCTTATTGCTTACCATATCAACTTCCTACACTCCAAGATGCCTATCAACGGTCACGTGTGGCAGGCAAATGTTTACAGCCTGATGCTGACTTAACTTCACGTATAAAACGCTGCAGCACCGGATTGGCTTTCTATGATACTGGTACATTTTCAGAGTGTATTGGCGAAGATGATTGTGCCACTTTTGCTTTATTACTGACAGCAAATTCTATTGGTGATTTGTATGCACATCGTTTGATCGAAAGCGATGATCAGGTAAGAGAGGCAGAATCGTATTCTGTAAGCGTACCAGATGTAAATACAATGCATGAGTATGGAAAACGCGTTTGTGAACTTAGGCAGCCAAGCTTAAATTATACTGAAATTGTAAACTTAAAAGGTAACACCTCGGAACTTTTTTATTAGAAGTGCAATAAAGCTTTTAGCTTTTTTAGGGTGAGAAAATCGTGAAATCTAACCAAGATTAAAAAAATAAAAGTTTCTTGTAAATATTTCGAAACAATATTTCAAAAATTTAGGAATCTTTTTGCACTCAGTTAAGCATAAAGCAGTTTTGCACTTTTGCGAACGGTTAACGTTTGCTCTTTTGTATCTCCACAAAAACTAAACATTGATTATTTGCAGGCTTGCGCAAAGTTTTTCGCTGCAATACATTAAGTAAACCACTGAATTTTGATGAGGATGATAAAACCAAAGCAGAAGATATAACAACCAAGGCGCGTGGTTTGGGACGCTGGCGGAAGTCTATACAAACATTGCATTCCTATAAGGATGCATTAGCACAAGATTTACTCTCTATTTGGGATATTGATTATGACGTCGATGATATAAATAATAAATTATATTCTCATATTAAACGTGACTTGGGTACAAAACCTGACCCTGAAAGCCTTGTTAGCTCTTGGTTAGATGCTAATATTAAGACAGAAAAACCACCGTCAACGTTACAACGTGAGCTACAGCCAGCTATTGAACAGAATATCGGATTAATAGCCTCGTCTGATATGACAATGGTGCATCTACCAATAACAGCTATTAAAATCGAAACTTCTTTAAATATTGAAAACAATTTGATGGATCTAAATAATACATGCTCTTTTAGTGAATTTATTGCTGGTGGTCCTACAACACAACAGCAATCGACACAATTACTCGATGATATAATGAAAATGCCCAACTCACCTACCGAACAGGAAGAGTTCATATCGTTAAGACCAAACCCGAAACCAGTCAAAAAGAAGTCGAAATATGTTAAAGGTTTTTAATTTAAGTATGCCTTAGAATAAGACAGTGTATGAAACAGTAAAAGAAGTGACCCAGTAAAGTACTGATCATGTATAAAGTTCTTACTTGTTGTTGTTGTTTGTATCGACAAAAATACTCCCCGAAGGTTGTGGTGAGTGTTGTCGATAGTGACAGTTCTTTGCTGGCTATGAAACCGGTAAGCTCCGGTGCTCCCTTTGGGTTACTGCCCGACTGTCGTGTTAGCGATTTGGTATGACCAGGGCAACCTTCTAGGTCATGTCACCTCTGCTTCCTTAAAGAAGGAGAAGATGGGTAATGAGAGGTGAGAGGCATCATATCCGTAGATCAACCATCGAGTTGCATGTCATTACCTTTGTGCATATTAATCGCCTCTTACGGCAGGTATGCCTACCTTGGGCATATTCCAAACCCTTTACTATGTATGGTATGTTTTAAAAGCTCTTATAAATGGCAATAAATATCGTGTCAACATCTTAAAATATTTGTCTTTAAAAAAAAAGTTTTTGCTGATGTAGCAGTAATGCCCACGTTCATTTCCAGATTTTTCCTTAATTTCTTGTGACGGGATTACTATAGGAAACGATCACCACAAAATATTATACGACGCTCCCAGGTTTTTTGCAGACTCCGAAAGATTTTTTATGGCAGAAACACACTCGGAGGATTGGCGATCATTGTAGAGGGGCGAGCGCGTTTTGAAAAAAAAAAAAAATTAATAAATAAATTTTCCAAGTACTGGTACCTTCAGTGTGGTACACCAGCCATACCACGGTGGCTGCCGGACCAGGAATTATGAAACTTCCAGTAACCACTTACTGCCTGCTATTGGGTAGGTGGGCGACCTAAACACTTATCTCCGTGATCCTTCAGTTGATTTTTTTTAGTTTCACAAAACCGCTTAATCGATTTCAAATGCTTTTGGGTTCGTTATTTTTCAAATCCAAATAACGGTTACGCTTTTGAAACGCTTTCACAAAGTTACGGTTAAGCTTTCAGCTCTTTCATTCTTAACTCACCTTTATGTCTTACTTTTTGGCAGTTTGAGTTCAGTGGATGCTCTCCTTACCCACAGCAGACTTTAAAACAAATTCCGCTACTTGCGCACCCTTTACAAGAGTCAACAGCTTTCTTACATATATCGCTACAATATTATGTTGCTACATGTTATTTGTTGCTGATTTCGCGCACCTTGAATGAACCAGTAACATTTACAGTTCACTTTCACTGTCACTTGCAATTTGACATTCAACCACCATCAAAAAAAAAGAACAAGTCCTTATCAATCGCATACTCGTTACTCGTGAACTTTATCGCTCCTTGGCTACTCGTTATAATCATTTCGTTCTATATCCGCTCTGCTTTGCCAAACTTAACTCGCAATTCAACAGTCTCGCCTTTTACTTCGTGACACTCGCTTGTTGTATCCGCTGTTAGTCCTCCGACATTAATGCCACGCAGTCGAACCACCTCTAACGACATGATATTATACACATAATAATCAAAATTGAATTTTTTCCATCGCAGGCGTTGTGCATGTGTAATGAAAAGTTTTAATAATATTAATGTGAAAGTCGTTTAATTAGTGCATATTGGGAAGTTAATGGAAAAATTAATAAAAAATAATCCTTTTGGAATTTTTGGTGAAAAAATTAATTTGCATCTGAAAAGTTGTTACGCAAACATTGCGCTTATCATTTTACAAATGTATAAATGCATATACCTACATAATTAGATATGTGTGTTTATGTATGCAGGATCTTATCTCTAGTTTGGTGGTTTGTGTCCTCTTGTGAGTAGAAAATCAATTATCCTGTATTATTATCTCAGTAAATCTACTTTGATTCATTATGCCTATTTGGATATGAAAAAACATGGAGTGACAGGCGGATTAATGTGGGCATGTGTAGATATCTCATTAGGGTGTTATATTTTCAGGCGATATTTTTTTCATCCTAATCGATCACTTTGTTCCTAGTAGAAAATTACAAATGCTGGTGTTTGAAAAAAAAATATGCATAGTCTTGACTTAATTTTTTTTAAATTATAAATTCGCAATAAATAAAGGCCGCACACCAACAGTCTAAGAACCAAAGAGAAGGCTCAGGGAAAGTACCGATTAAGGCGGCCATTTTCTGGATGTTTACACTTTACTCATACTTTCTGAACCCTCGAACTTGCGGCTTGACTCGGTTGCTTGTCTGCTCTCCCTAACAACCTTGGAATTAAGAGTGATATGTACTTGAAGGAAAGCAGGAGATTGATAGTGAGAGGTGAAAGCAATCATATCCTTAGATCAACCCTCAAGTTGCACGAATCACTTATTTTTGCTGAACTAGCTAGATCGCTGGATCCTTATAGTGTCCTCAGCGGCGGAAATACTGAGTTAGAAATAAGCTGTAGTTGTTGTTATTAAGTATCGGTAATTAAACCGGGTTGTACTAAATTAGCCGGCCTTGGTTGGGTAAAACCAGAGTAATTTCGGGACATAGCCCTGTCAGTAACGATAATGTGTGAAATATGTTCTCATTGCTCGGCAACATCGCTACTTCGAAGAGATCTCTTAGAGCCAGTGCGAGAGATGAATGTAAGAATTATCAGCTCTCTGTGTTCTGCATTATTGTGCCCACTTTCCTTGCTGCTCCTTAGCAGGACTGTCGAGCTATGACTGCCGGCGGCCACGAAATCAATCATCCCAGGGAGATTTTACATCTCATTGCATCCCCTTCTTTTTCTACCCTTTCGTTCAAGTCTTCAAGCACGGCTTTGGCTTCGAATGTCTACTACGCATGGCCCTAATACTTTCATGCCTTGCCCCGTCCATCGCATTTCCTGTAGGGGGCTGGACATCAACTATCCGGGCACCTTCCTTAAAAAGCTTCGGACACTCCACGTACAATCCGTAGAACCAACAACCTTTGCCATGCGCGTCATCACAAACGAGAATTCTAAGCCAGTTTTTTAACTGATTTTCATTAATAATAACAATAATTTGGCGCGATATTCCTGCGATGACAGTAAGGCCGAGCTTCTCTTCCGATTCGGCATATGCTGTTTCTAGTGTTTTTCTTGAAAATTGGCGGCACCTACATGTTTAATGCCACAGTCGAAAGTTGAAAAAACGTTTTGAAAAGATTTTCGAAGTTACCTTTTTGCGTACTTGAACCAGGGAAAGCGTTATTACGCGGTGGCTTTCAAACCTAAGTGAACAAAAATATTCATCCAGCTTTTTTATTTTGTTTTGTTGTTTTTCCGACAGGGTGAATGATTGATGTATATTGGAACGATTTTCCGTCATCCCTTTTCAAATTTGGTTTTGAGACAAACCGGTTTCGAGGTTGTGCCATCATTAGTGTCGATTTTCGTTCTGATCTGTTGTTGTCGTTTGTCTTGTGTTTATAGTTCGTAGGTAGCAAGTAATGTCAGAATGGGTGTCTGTTTATGTATGTGTTGTGTGTGTACATTCAGGTGGTTTGCACCAATCGGTTTTTGTGTGGTTAACTGAGGCAGGTAAAAGTTGGTGATTTTTTTTGTTTGACCTTTTTTGCTCGTTTGTTGTTTTTGATCGTTTGCTGTTTTGTGTTTCTTTGTCGGTGCGTGTGTATTTGTTGTACCTGAGTGATTTCTTTGTTTTTTGTAAACTAATTTTAAAGGTTCGAATATTGTGTCGGAAACAGTGTTTGTCTGTTCGTTTATTATTCTACCGTCGAATGTTTTTTGTTTGTAGATTTCCATGTTGTCGAGTACGTTCAGACGTCGGCCTTTTGCTTGTACATGTAGGACATTGACTGTTTTATTGATGTTTCCGGGGGGCATTTATTATCCACCATGTGATTCGCAAAGTTGGAATCTGGCATGATGGTTGGATTCCGTGTATTTTTGTTGTAATCTCTAATGTGTTTTCTGAACCTTGTTCTTACTTGTCGTCCTGTTTCTCCTATGTAACTGTGCTGGCATTCACAAGTGAGCTTGTATACACCATGGCTGCTAAACGGATCGTCTGAGTTAGTTTTGGTTCTTAGCTTCCGTCCTAAATTGTTCGTCAATGTTTTGAACGCTGTGTTGATGTTGTATTTTCTAAGAAAATTTGCTAATTTATGTGTTGCCCTTCCAGTATATGTCATTGTCGTCAAAGTTTATGTATGTACTTTTTTCTCCATTGTTTATTTTTTGTTCTCTAAGATTTCTCCTGAGTTTATCTACTAGTGCTTTTTTATATCCGTTGTTTGTAGCGATGTTATATATTATTCCAAGCTCTCTTCTATATGCCAGCCTTTCCAATATTCCTTGCTAGGAATCTTTGCTATAACTACTCTCTGTGAGAATGTTTGGGACATAACTGCCCGTAAAAATTGGGAGAAGTAAAAGTACTACCACAAAACAATTAGGATAGCGTTCATCCGTTCAATCTTTCCAGAAATTTATTTTAATCTGACGGCCTAAATTACCTGTATTTTATATTTTTTTTCACACTACCTCTACTTTTTAAGAGCTGACCAATGTGACCAGGTTAGCCTTTTCGAGGCTAGATTTAGCCTTTTTTTGTCCTTTAGCCTCATAATTTTGGTTTTAGCTTCGTGGCTTTTTTCTAGCCTTTTTTCACTCCAAACCTTCTCTGGTCCAGCATCATATTTTTCATACAACTTCGAGGAAGATATAAAATTAAAGTTGAATGAAGGTAGTATTGATGACGAAATACAGAAAATTATTCGTAAAAATTGTCAAGTATTTTTAATGGAGTTGATAACCCAATTACGATAATACGAACTCTTTACAAAAGATACATTTTTTTTCAGTTGATATTTATTTGCAAGTTACAAAGCCGGATATATTTTCTCACTTTCAAAAAGAAAAGTCTAGGTATTCTTCAAGTCAAGTAGCATTGATTGATCTGCAGTGGCGAAAGCTAATAACCGAACACTGGACAAGTGTGACCTCGACCATAGAATTTTGAGCGGAAGTCCGAGAACATAAAAATTCATTAAACGAACCCCCTTTTTTAGAACTGGTCGGATACGTATTTAACTTTTTGGTATTACCTTTCAGAATTTTAAGTGCCATGAACATTTTAAAAACTAAGTTAAGGAGCAGATTAAAAAACAAAATGCTTATGCGCCAAGCAGATACAGTACTTCACCGTCGATGTATCCGTCATACGTGAAAATTTAGGGTAAAATCTACTTTGCCGCATCTGTCGAATCTGTTGTTACGCACACAAACACTCGCATTCTACTTAGCTATCAGTTTTTTCAACGTATTGCCGTATTGTATCTGCTTAGCGTAATCACTCTCTGTTGAATATTAGATGTTCGTTAAAACGCTTATCCAAATGTTGCACTAATTTTGAAATTACCGTGATCTCATCTCTATGATAAATACCCAAACTTTGTACGCGGACTCAAGCTCTTCTGATTCATCAGACAAAGAAAATATTATAAAACTAATTAGTTTGTAGTGAGTTTTCTATAGTATGTTTCTTTGAAAAAAATCTTAGTCAAGGAATATGTGCCTGATATGTGTTAAAACATTATCATAAGTTATATCTTCAGCCTTATATACAAATACATAGTTAAAACTAAAATAAAAAATTTGAAATGGAAAAAAATTTCTGACTTTTTTTTAGCTTCTTTTTTTCTTAATTTTAGCCTTTTCTAACCTTTTTTTTTTGCCAATTTAGCCTCTTTTTTTTTCCAACGCCTGGTCACACTGGAGATGACCACAAGTGAATGGAATCAGCCATATGCATACCGGGGCGTATACGTAAAATTTTTTCAGAAAATACCCAATAAAACCATATTTGATTTTCTTAACTTAAACATTTGTGATTGAAATGCAGTAATTAGTTTCTCTCCGCGAGTTCGAACTTTGTAGTGCACTTTTTAACAAAACTGTTGCAATAAAAATTTTATATTTTCCTAAAACTTTTTGATCAGTTTCAATGCTCTGTCAAACGTAAATTAATTAAAATTAGCCAAAATAAAAGAAAATGAAACAAAATAAATTAAAATAAAATAAAATAAAATAAAGTAAAATAAATTAAAATGAATCAGATTCTTAAATATTGTTCCATCATAATCTTTGGCCAAATTTCCTGAACAAAATTTTGTATTAAGTCGTTGTTGAAAAAAATACTCAGACAAGGCGTTTTTCAATCAAATTCTGATATAGGCCATTTTTTTTAATATTTTGGAAATAGGGTGATCTTCAACTCAGCCGTCGAAATGTAATTTCATTTTTTACAATTCGAATTTTCGCGAGACTTTCGGAACATGTTCGTTTTTTAGCAGTTTAAGCAAGAGATATGTATATGCATAGGTATGTATATTTGTATTTCGATGCATTCATCATCCTTGCACTAAACGCTAAGGAATTAAATGCTGTGATTGAACATGCAGAATAATGCAGCAAAAAATCCATTCAATACTCTCGAGTAAATAAAGAATTTATTTGAAATGCGAAAATAACTACCTCATACGATTTTATGACTTTTATGTGTGTTTACTCGACTGTTTTTTAAACTCCGCACACTCCGTGCCGCTCATTCGCTTCCGTTTACGTTTATTTTGTTGTATTCCCATTTTTCTTTCTTTCCTTTGACGATTACTCTACTCGTTGGTATCTTTTATAAACATTTACGAATCGTGCACTGAATTCTTATATCACGGTGAGCATACGTCTGGATACTTTTCAAATCAGGAATATACATACATATCTACTCGGACGAATATACACATTCATGCATACATATAGGTACAAATATTAGGGTGATTCAAAAATAATGTTTGTTTATTGTTATCATTGTTGCAGTTGCAAGTGAGGTTGGTCCCCGAGATGGTTTTGACCATTTTTGCGGGTTTATTTTGTTGTGTTGATCTTACGACAGGGTAGTAAGCTGATTTTTGTTGGAACGATTTTCCGTCATCCCTTGTCAAGTTTGGTTTTGTGACAAACCGGTTTCGGCGTTCTGCCATTTTCAATGCCTAGCTTCGTTCTGGTCTGTGTCTATCCGCTGCGTTGTTTTTATAGTCCGTGGGTGCTGTGGTAGGTAATGTCAATCTATGTTTTCGTGGTAGGTAACGTTAATATGCGTGTGTGTGTGCGCGGTATTGATACGTCCGAATTGTTATCTGTCCCAAGGGTTGTTTTTGTAGGTATGTAGACATACCGCTTGTTAGCTAAGCGGTAGGTTGATGTAGGTAGAAATCGGTGATTTTTGCAGTTTGGTTCATATTTCGTTTTTGCTTGTTCATTGTTACGTGTTTGGTTGCTGTACCTGCTGGCTTGTGCTGTTTTTTGTAAACTAGGAAGCACAAAAAGGAAATAAGGAGCTGAAAATATTGAAAAGGCTACAACGAAAGCTAAAAAATAACAACATCGTCACAACGAACGCAGACAAAGGAAACACAACAGTGCTAATCAGTAAGGATGAATATATAGCAAAGACAGAGAAGCTCATCGAGAAAATGAAATGCCGCATTATTAGGGATAACCCCACGGATAAATACCAGACCGAAGTTAAAGAGGTTATAAAAAATGCTACCAAAATAATAGACGAGAGGATGGCATATACCCTAACACAAATGAATCCATCTGCTCCTCCACTCATTGCGTTACCTAAAATCCACAAGCAGGATACGCCGATGAGACCTATAATTAATTTTAAGTCCGCGCCGGGTTATAAACTGTCGAAACATCTAAAAACGATTTTAAAGGACACTCTGAAACTAGGGCACGAATACACAATAAGCAATACGATAGAACTACTACAAAGACTTGAGACCGTTAAACTCACAAGGAGCATAAAGGACTTATACCCGTCAATACCACTAACAGATACAATGGATATAGTCAACAAAACACTACTGGACAAAACTGAAGATAAGGTAAAAACTGCGCAAATTACCAACGCGCTAAGAACAACGCTGCGGCAAAACTATTTCCGGTTCAACAACAAAATATATAGACAGACAAACGGACTAGGAATGGGTAACCCAACATCGGCCATTCTCATGGAAACATTCATGCAAAACTTGGAAGGAAAATATATACAGGAGTTAAAAACCAAGTTAGGCGTGGCATTCTACGCTAGATACGTGGATGACATCATCTGCATCCTAAATGACGATAACGAAGAGCAAATACTATAGTTCCTCAACAGGCAACATAGCAACATAGAGTTCACAATGGAAGTAGAAAAAGATGGAATAATGAACTACCTGGACCTAACTATAGGGATTGACAAAATAACAAATAGGTTCAACTACGGCATTTATAGAAAACCGACTGCCACGGACACCATTATACACTCTACATCAAACCATCCGCAACAGCACAAAAATGCAGCATTGAGGCACTTAGTGGATAGGCTTCAGAGAACGCCGCTCACACAAGAAGCATACTGGAGAGAGCTTAATACAATATATAACATAGCGGCAAATAATGGATACAAGAAAGCACTTGTGGATAAACTCAGAAGTAGCCATGGAACACAAAAAAGAGTAAACGTAGAGGAAAATCCAATGGTTTGGACGGCAATGACATACACTGGAAAAGCGACGTACAAATTAGCAAAGTTCTTTAAAAGATATAACATCAACACAGCATTCAGAACATCCAACAACGTCGGACAAAAACTAAGAACCGACACTAATTCTGATGACCCATTCAACAGGCACGGAGTGTATAGGCTTACTTGTGAATGTCAATACAGCTACATAGGACAAACAGGAAGGAAAATAAGCACAAGATTCCGAGAGCATATCAGGGACTACAACAAAAAAACACGAAAACCCACCATAATACCAGAATCTAATTTCGCGAACCACATGTTTGAGAACAACTGCATCCCAGCTAACATAAAAACAACGGCTCGAATACTTTACGTACAAGAAAAAAGGCCGGCGGCTCAATGTACTTGAGAACATGGAGATATACAAGTTAAAAACATTTGACGGCAGGATCATAAACGAACAAACCAACACTATCTCTGACGAAATATTTGAACCCTTAAAACTAGTTTACAAAAAACAGCACAAGCCAGCAGGTACAGCAACCAAACACGTAACAATGAACAAGCAAAAACGAAATATGAACCAAACTGCAAAAATCACCGATTTCTACCTTCATCAACCTACCGCTTAGCTAACAAGCGGTATGTCTACATACCTACAAAAACAACCCTTGGGACAGATAACAATTCGGACGTATCAATACCGCGCACACACACACGCATATTAACGTTACCTACCACGAAAACATAGATTGACATTACCTGCCACAGCACCCACGGACTATAAAAACAACGCAGCGGATAGACACAGACCAGAACGAAGCTAGGCATTGAAAATGGCAGAACGCCGAAACCGGTTTGTCACAAAACCAAACTTGACAAGGGATGACGGAAAATCGTTCCAACAAAAATCATTTTTGCGGGGTATCCTCTTCAAGTCCCTGTTAAGCCTTGTATCAAGTTTCGTCCTTCTATGGTGGACCGAGTTGTTAATCGTCGACACTTTTTTACTTATATGAAAAAAATATGACATTTCAATGAATTCTCATTTTATGAATTTTGAAATTTTTAATATCGAAAGAAGTTGAGTGGTTACCGAAGGACAAGACGCAATCGATTTCTTTATACACCCTAAAAGCTTGGGGGGGCCCTATGCCCATCTCGACAAAGTTACAAAAATGTTTCTAAATTTGTTGTGCTTTGTTTTATTAGCTGTTCTTGTGATCATGAAAATATTATACAACTCTTCCGCCCATTCCAGTCAGAAAAAGGGCGTGAGTACCAAGTACTCCTGAGGTTTGATATGTAAACATGTGCATCCTGCACATAAATTCTTTTATTTTATTTGTTTTTATTTTATTTTATTTGTTTTTATTTCATTTTATTTTATTTTTATTTTAGTTTATTTGATTTTATTTTATTTTGGTTTTGTTTGCTCTACTTTATTTGTTTTTATTCTTATATTTAAATTTTATTTTATTTAATTTTTTTTTTATTTTAGGTTTATTTAATTTTATTTTTATTTAATTTTATTTAATTTAATTTTATTTTTTTTTTATTTTTTTTTTATTTTATTTTATTTTATTTTATTTTATTTAATGTTATTTAACTTTATTTTATTTTATTTTATTTTAACATAAAAAAAAAAATTATTTTGAGTCACCCTAACTGACACATAATTTGCGCGCAATGACTTTTTTAGGATCAAATATGCTTCGGTTCATCGAATTTTGAACAGCTATTAAAAGTGTCGACCACATGAAATAGAAAATTAATTTAAGCGCTAAGATACTGAGAAGGTAGGAAGTAGACGCAATGAAGCGCTAATAAAAGATGATTATAGTGTTTGTAATAAATTTTAACATACCGAATCGTATGCGTTATAGATAGTAAAGAAAAATTAATACATTACGAATGGTCTTTCTTAAATTCTAAGAGTTTTTTAACTCTATTTTTACTTAGCTATGTATGAATAAAGTAACAATATCGAAATTGTTTTCCTGTCGCTAATACACGAATTAAATAACTAAAAACTATAATTTTTCCTGCTGGCTTATTTTTTTTGTTGTTTTTTTTCAATTTTTTTTTGGCAAACAGAGAAATTGTTATCTAGAATCGAAATGAACAAAAAACGACCAATTTTATCTAGCATCGAAATGACGAATAAAAACGTCAATATATTTGAATTCAAAGCTCTAGAATGTCTTTGTTACATCAACAAAATCCAAGGCATCAGTTTTTACAAATTCTTTCTATCTGTCTATATTCTAAGCTTATAAGCACTTGATGTGAAGATACAAATCATTTTGTTTTCATTTGTTTGTGCTCTTTGTATTATCTTTCCATTACAATCTCTTGCTTTTGCATATTTATATGGATATCCTAAAGGTGTCTGACTTAATTTGGATTGAAGCAGCTCTTCTTACTTGTACATAAGAAATGAATTAAAAGAGCATTGCTAAGTATTAACGGTATAATAAAGTGTGTGAATAATCAGTGAAAATATGTAATGATCACTGATAAATGACAGTAAGTGTGCGGATGTACTTAACTGCATATGCGTGTGCGAAAATCTTGAGATGCTGGCTGATATAAACACTGCCAGAAAATCTTACGATAAGAGTCTGCGGACCACAAAAGGTTTAGAGGTAGAGGAAAATGCTTGATGGAGACAATGTTAGAGAGCTGGTAGCGAACTGTAGATAGTTAAAATGTATCGAAAAAAAAAAAAAATTTGGAGAAACTTAATCAAATGAAACCTTTTGTGTTATAAGATTTACGAAAGAAAACTTGCCTCCATTTTACTAATCCTCAAGTATATTCTCTGCTATTTCTGTTACCAACTCGATTACCATGGCAGTGCAAGGCGTCGCCATGCATCTAAATAAAAACTGTATCTATAGCAGAAACGAAAAAAATGTGTCCTATATTTCAATATAGACCTAAATAAATACAAGGGTGAAGAAACTATTAAATTCCATGTAATATTTATTTGGTGTTGCTCGTACAAACATATGTACATACAGATAGACTGACAGAAATTTGAAGAATTTTTCGTTTGGGTGGTTTTTCACAGATCGACCTTTTTCAGATATCGACATTTTGCATAAAAATAATTTGAGCCAACTTTTATGGCCAACACTGTATACAGCGGGAATTACATATTTCCTTGCAGTAAACTTAATCTTAAACTTTCAGTTGAACAGCTAGCAATGCATCAGTAAAATTTCTAATTAATTCTGCTGCCAAACAGAGGCAAATTTTAAAAACTTTTATTTTGAAAAATTGTTTCATACTTTAAGGGAACAGAGTTGCTTTTGTAGTCTTTTGAGTTCTGTGTAAAGAGATTTCTTCTGAGACACTCCTATTAAAATTTTTAGTCTCAGCCTTTTCTAGAAAAATATTACCCTTCAGTGACCTTTTTAATACAAGCCCATTTTTTTCGGACTTAGCGACTTATGAATAAAATACCTAAATGAACTTTTATTTAAAAATTTGAAATTTCCCTTGAAAATCCAATGTGAACTTACCGCTGGCGATATAGAACCAAAATTGTAAGCGCTTATAATTGCTTCTGTGGGCTTATTTTTTTGTTGAGAAAAAATGTTATCTAGCATCGAAATGACTGATAAAAAACGGTTATACTTTTATTCGGAGTCTCCAAAAAATGAGGCTAAATTGACAATTTCGTGATAGAGTTAATGTGTCAAAATATGGACTGCACTCTAATAAAGTATTTCTTTTCAATATAGATTTTCCATTTGCTCTTAAAAGATTCAGCCAATTTAAAATGCCCTAGGTATTTTATACTTAATTAGAATAATTATATCTTCAAAAATGCTGCTGCATTATGTTTTTGGGATGCTTTACTTTGTTCCGGAGGAATTTTATTTTTTTCTGCTAAAGGATTGTCAGCCCCATTTCCAGCGCATTATTGAACGGAGGCTTCATTTATTTGAAATGCTCCTTAATATTGATTGAATAGGCTAACACACAAACATCCCCTTTTGTATAAATGTATACAAAGCTGTTAATGGATTTTTATAACAAAAACTCGGTAATTAACTTTCGGCTAGCTACCATGCATAATTGTTTGTGGAAGAATGGATACTTTTGTACATATGTATATTTAGATATTCATGGTGAAGGTACAAAACCCCATATAGTATTTTGTGAATTGAATTACTAAATTATGTGAAATACTCCTTAAAACTAAGATTGCGGTTGGAAGATTACTCAGGGAAGTTAACTATTACTAAGTATATAGGCGGTTTTACTTTTTCATCCGTGATATGTATGTATGTATGTAAATGGTATAGCTATATTTCGCACGTTCCATTGAACCTCCGCAACAATATTAAAAACAGCCATTTTTACATTCATACCCACACGCCATTGAGTGCAAAAGAGTTTCCTAATTATTCAAAGTTTGTTTTGCTGAATAGCTAAAAAGCGTCAAAAACAAAAGGTAAAAAGGAAGTGACGTGATGACATCCAAGACGAAAAATTTACTTATAGCGAAATGCAAAATAATTGATTGTTCCCCTTAAAGCCTTATACTTAATTTTTTTTAATTTAACAATGTACTTTAGACCACCCCAGAAAAATATTTTTCTCCTTTCTTTTAAACAGGCCTTTTGTTTGGCTGTAAAAAGAGTGCGAGAGCTCGAATTTTTCTGTTCCGGTCTAATGTTGATAATTGTGATAACCTAATGATAATAATAATAATCAGTGAATTCCAAACCGTTTTAAATTAACTTCCATGCGCGCTCTATTACCGAACTCATGAAATTAATAATGAAGAACCTAACGCCATGGCGTATGAGTAATTTGTGGGCATTATCATTCTGTGGCAAGAAAAATTAACAGCCAAAATTCATTTTTGGAGACAGCATGTTTAATAACTTCGCTGTCAAATAAGTTACATGAGACTTATGCAGGCGTATTGAAACAAGTTCATGTTATTTTTTTTAATTTGAGAGTAGTGCTAAATGCGGGCAAATTTATTTTGGTAAGCTCTTAGCTATATTTTTTAACAATACTTAGTTTAACAGCAAGAACAACTTTCGAGAAAATACAATAAAATGTTTATTTTTAATTTTTCAGAAAAAGCACGGTATAAATAGAGGTAAAGGTCAAATCGTTGTCTGAAATCAAGGATTTAAATAAACTTTAATTCCAACCGAAGTAATACTTAAGTACCATTTTAACTAATTGATTTTTTTAATTTAAATTAGTTTTTTGCGAGATATAATCACATCATAAGTAGTTGGGCTTCTTTAAAATTGTTTAGTTTTCTAAATATACTTTTTTTCTGCGTTCTTCTGCTACTTTTCCGAGATGGGCCAATACCATTAAACCATTTTTTTTTAAATAAAACTATACTCCGTTAATACTACAAAATCGAACGCAAATTGTTCAATAGCTAAAGAGCCACGTTTATTAACAAATATTGAGTTGGGTTGTTATAATGAATTTAAACTCGGCCAGCATTTTTTGATAATTTTGAACAAAAAGTATTGAAATATCATTTACCAGAAGATTAAAATAGATCAAATTTAAAAACATTTTTGAATCGAATATTATTATATCGACGGGCGTGAATAATGATTGATCATTCATATTTTTGAACACATTCTAAACATGTTTTCCTCACATTTGATAGCATTGGGAGGTCGTATTTAATTTCTTTTATGATAACATATGGACTGGTTTTCGCAATAATTTTGTGACCACTTTTAATTTGATTTCAGAGGCATAATTGATTATTTTTCATGAATATTTTTTAGTTATTATTTTATCGATGTATATTGGAACGATTTTTCGTCATCCCTTCTCAAATTTGGTTTTGAGACAAACCGGTTTCGGCGTTGTGCCATCATCAGTGTCGATTTTCGTTCTGATCTGTTGTGGTCGTTTATCTTGTATTTATAGTAGGTAGCAGGTAACGTCAGCATGGGTGTCTGTTTGTGTACGTGTGTGCATGTGTTGTGTGTGTACATTCAGAAACGAGGGTGGTTTGCATCGATCGGTTTTTTTGTGGTTGACTGAGGCAGGTAAAAGTTCGTGATTTTTGTTGTTTAACCTTTTTTGCTTGTTTGTTGTTTTTGATCTTTTGCTGTTTTGTGCTTATTTGTCGGTGCGTGTGTGTTTGTTGTACCTGAGTGGTTGCTTTGTTTTTTGTAAACCAATTTTAAAGGTTCAAATATTGTGTCGGAAACAGTGTTTGTCTGTTCGTTTATTATTCTACCGTCGAATGTTTTTTGTTTGTAGATTTCCATGTTTTCGAGTACGTTCAGACGTCTGCCTTTTGCTTGTACATGTAGGACCTTGACTGTTTTTTTGATGTTTCCGGGGGGCATTTATTCTCAGCCATGTGATTCGCAAAGTTGGACACTGGTATGAAGGTTGGATTCCGTATCTTTTTTATTTTTAACATTTTATCATTTTTAACATAATTTTGTAACTAAAATGAATGCACTTTTGTGATACGACTTTATATTATTTTCGCCTCCTTTTTGGAATATTTTTTATTCATCTTCTGCATTAATTCATAATTGTGATAAATGTCCTTTTGTGATAAATTTTTTAATATTTTTAATTTTATGATCACAATAAATATATTTTTATTATCAATACAGCATTTTATAATTTTTTTTAAATATTTTGTGGTATCAATTCATAATCCTTTTCTAAATTAAAATTCTGAATTTTTCTATTAAATTTACAATTGCATTTATTAATTTAAATACTAGGAACATATGTATATAATAGTTATATGAATTTACTAATTTAGTAAAGTTAAAAAAACATTAGTAAATAGTAATTACAATACATTTAAAGTTTATAAGAATATTATTATTTAAAATAAGTGTGAATCAAGTAAAGTATGTTGTTTCATACAATAAAACTAAACGATAGTAACTATTAAAACAAGGTATAATAACAATTAAATGAATGATTTAAATTTTTATACCCAGCGTGTACTAGTACACAGGGTATTATAGTTTTTGTCATATAACGGTGACTTGTAACGGTACAAAGTAATGGAGATAGATGTATAGTTCCACATATAAAAGTGCTTAGAATTAACAGAGGAATCCATTAAGACATGTCCGTTCATCCGTGGACACGATAACTTGAGTAAAAATTGAGATATTTGAATGAAATTTGTCAATTTTCGATATCGAAAATTTGGAAAATCGTTTAAAATGAGATAATTCAATAAAAAAAGCAGCTACAATAATGAAATTTGGTAGATTTATTAAGTTGGTTGTCCTATAGACGATTCTCCCACATACGAGGGAACAAATTTTCAATCTTCGATTGTACCGTTTATGCTAGAATAACGAAATTTGGCAGATATTTTCAAAACTTATTCATCCAAATGCTGTGTGGGAACAAACCAAAGAAGGACCTTAGCCGTTTGCTTTTGTACAAAGTCATGACAATTGGTGTCATTATTGGAGATCGAATTTATATCTTAATCTTGTTGGTTTGTTTATTAGCGGTTTTTAAATTTTTATACGGATTAGAATCTTCTCCAATTGGAGTGCCTCGTCAAAGCAGTCAAAAAAAATTGCCGGACCCCAATTTTTTATTTCTGCTAAAAGTATGTAAGAGGACATCCATAAATTACGTGAGCTTAAAATGGGGGGGAGGGCTCCAACAAAATCTCACCAAACCTCACTTAAACCGGGTGATTTGTAGTCGAAAATCTCACGTCAACTTAAAAAAAATATGAACTAATTTCAATATGAAACCAACGAGAATCTGCCATAAGGATTCAACCAACGCGGGTGGCGCCAGCCGTGCTAAGTAGCTGCTTTGCCTTTTGAATGAAGGGTATATACTTCCAAACCCAGTCTTCTTCCACTACCGCAGCCACAGATGACATGTGTTGGATTATTTCGATCGAAACTGTACATGAGTATCCTTGCATCGATCGAACATGTTTAGCGTAAGTCCTACTCAATGTGGGGAGGGGCATAACCAAATCTCACTAAGTCTCACCAAAACGGGGGTGGTGGTCTGAAATTCTTGAAAAATATTAAAAAATGTGGGAATAATTTTTACAAGAAAATAAATACGCCAAAATATAAATGCAGTTGGGAAGAGGATACCGTCTTGCATATATATCGGACTGGTCAATAGCGAGAAAATTGGCAAAAACTACGGAGCTTTGAAAATAGGGTTATAGCTATAACTTTGAAAATAATTCAATTTCGAAAAACTTGTCAATTAACAAACAAAACATAAAAATTCGAGCTTTGCTCCAAGAACAATCACCATAACTATAATTGATACAGGTACAGTGCGGGTGCATAACAAATAACACGGAAGTGTTGGTATGCAAAAAAGCCCTTCTGTATCTAAAATCTGTTCTATGAACGCGCCTAAAAATATTCCACTTTCCTTGAGTTGACATATAAAATATATGTACCAAAGAATTTATAAAAGGAATAAGCAAATGGCACATTAGAGGAAAAATGCATCGTGACGCTACAGGGCATCATAGCTTAGTTGTTAGAGTACTCTACTCTAACAGCGGCTTTGGTGCAGACACTGGGGTTCGTATCCCAGTGTCCGAGAAGGGGCTGATGAGAAGTTGGGCACTTCATCCCATACCATCGCTGTGCATATCGTTGTAATTTTTCCTCTAATATCAATTAACAAACAAAACATAAAAATTCGAGCTTTGCTCCAAGAATAATCACCATAACTGTAATTTTTTTTTTTTGTTGTGGACGATACAAACAAGTTTCATAAATAAAGTCGAACTTTGAAAAAAAGTAGCCCACTGTACAAAGTTTTACTCAGCAACAAAAAAAAATAAGCCAGCAGTGAAAAAATAAATTTTTGTTGCTATTTCGCAAGCGACAAACTCACATTGATCGGCTAGTACGAGTATAGCTTTTGTCTAACCTAAGTTACTTTGTACAAAAAATATAAAATTTGAAGCATATTGACTGTAATATCTAAGGTTGAAATAAAGGTATTGCGTTAAATAAAAAGGTATATAGCTTTTTTGTGTATCTTCGAAAATTGCCTACTTTCAACCCGATATATTTTGTGCACAGAAATGAACTTTAACAATGCAGCAAATGCAACGAAATGAACGAGATAAAAACAAAAACTTAACTACGAAAAAACGAAATACTTGAAATTGAACTCAGTGACTGAAAAGGAAAGTGAATTCAAATAAATTGTATGTGTAAAGGTTTAGTGAATTTAATAAAAAAATAAAATCAACCAAATATATCATTAAAAAAAAAATAGAAACGGTCTTCTTAAAATTTTGCTGAATATAAAAAATCCAACAACTACCAAAGTCCTAACTAGATTTAAACAATTTTAAACAACAAAACAAATAATCAAACATAAAATAAGTAAAAACTACAAAAACCTAACTTAACGACAATAAAAGCTTAAGACTAACTAACAAAATGGCGAACACCGCACAGCTTTTGCGGCGACAGAGCTCACGCGATATCATCCTAAAAAGTCAAAAAAGCATCGATCAACTAGAATTGCGGGTGAGTACAGAATTGATTTTTTTGTACAAATTTTAACTGGAATACAAATCGAATAAAAAGTTAGTTGGGTTCGAATAAACTCTGAGAACAGCTTTTGAATCTTGGGATTGCTTTGTAAAACCGCGTTTCTTTTGCGTTATTTTTGGTTTGCCCATTGAATAAATAGGAAACTCTCGCCTAAATACAATGTAAAAGCCTTTTAAACACATTAGTAATGGGTATTTCTATGAAAAAATGTCACATAGTTGGAATCGACACCTTGCGATTTAAATGGAATTTTGTGACGAGTTTGCTTTTATCATAAAACAAAGCTCTGTCAAAGAAAAAAATATTAAAAAAATGTATTTTAAAGTATGCGAATTCAAAATTTAGCTTTTTCTGTTTTACAAAGTTGATTTTTATAATATTTCGGAAACTACTGTAGTAAAAAAAATAAAACTTCACTTCGAGGTGTAAAAAAATATATAGAAACAAATTTTTAGATTTCTAATTTTAGAAAACTTTCGATTTTTCAAAATCGAAAAAATTGAATTTCGCATTTTAATTCTGGACAAAATTTTTTTTATATTATACCTCTAATATATCTAAAGTTGTCTCAAAGATATGAGTTGAGTTTTTTAGAATTTTTTTTTTTTAATTTACTAGTTAATTAATTTTCTAGTTCACGCAAAATAACACAATTTTGATCCCTGAAATTTTTTTTTTTGCTGCTGGTAAAAACAAAAATGTAACCAAAAATTTTAAGCATATTTTTGTTTTTACTTTCCACTACCATTTTACTGATCAAAATTAAGTAATTTTTTGTTTAACTAATTAAACTCGACAAAAATTCATTCTTTTGCAAAAAAAAAACACCCTTCTGAAATTTTCAGAATATCTTTAGGTATATCAGGGACATATTACAAAAAAATTGGAGTCTAAAATTTAATGCCAAACTTTAATTTTTTCGTATTATAAAATCGAAAATTTTCTAAAATTAGAAATTTTAAAATTTTTTTCAAAATATTATTTTTTATGCCTCTAAGTATCACCTTTGAAAGTGCTGAAGTTAATTTTTTTAACTGGAGTAGTTTCCGAAATATTAAAAAATAAACTGTTATTGCTTTTTTGTACCAACAATTTTTGTTGATTTACGGCCTGTACATTTTCAAGTATTCATAAAACGAGCTCAAGCACAAGAATTATAATTTTTCACTTTTTGAATTTATGAAAATTATGATTTTTTTTATTTTTTAATAATCAGTTTTAATTAACTATTAAAAGTTTTCAATTGAATAGAGTAGGAAAAATGTTTAGAGACAACCGTCATAGCTTTTCTTATATATCCATTTCGGAAGCTGCTAAGCTTCTTCATCAGAGAAATTTTAGGACGAATTGCGAACCATTAAGCTAACAACAGCCGGTTCTATCGCACCGGAATGACCCGGGTTTTTTCACCCGGCCAAGGGCTGTTATTTCAGTGTAACCCTGTCCAATCTGGGGCAGGGCGAAGCACTGTTAACAACAACAACAACAACAACAAGCTAACAATACGCTGGTTTTTATGTCATCTAAACTCCTAGTTCTATTCTTCTTTACCATATGCATGAACCACTTCCGCCATTTGACAGTTAGTAGTGTGATCATGATGGATTTTTTGACAGATCTGTTTTATCAGCAGAACTGCCTTACCTTAAAAGTTAAAAATTAGTATTCTTGGCCTTGAGCTCGTTTCATGAATACTTAAAAAATAAACTTTACAAAACAGGAAAAAAAGGAAAAAAGTGATAATTTTGAATTTGCATAATTTTTGCAAATTTTTTTTTTATTTGAATATAAAATTAAAAAAAATTTTAAATTAAAATTGTATGATAAAAGGAAGCTCTTCACCAAATTTCATTCAAATCGGAAGGAGTCGATTTCAATTACATATATGACGTTTTGACTTGGAAATACCCTTATATAATAATAAAATAAATAAATACCTTCAATAAATCTCACTGGGAAACCTATATTTCTTCAAAGAAAAATGTATATCCTAAAGAAGCCAATATGGTTTTTCGGTCAGCTATTATTCATTTGCTTTTCTTTCTTATATTTCCCCTTCTCCCTTCCAGGAAATGCGTGGTCGTCTTGTACCAAAAGAGCACCATAGCAGCACTAGTGGCAGCGCACAGCATCATCATCATCACCCTCATCATCATCAACCCATGTACGGTGCGACTAATCAAGCATTTTTGGGTGATGCTTTTGATGAATCGACTGAATTGGAACCAGATGCCTTTGGCGGAGAGGCAAGTACGAGCAAATCAAAAGCGGAATTGGCCGCTGCAGTAGCAGCCACCGTTGAGGCATCACAAGAACCAGACATAGTGGAGGGTGAGAAGGAGGGCGAAGAACGTGAAAGTTGGGATAATAAAATCATGTTTTTGCTAGCAACAATTGGGTAAGTGAAGTGTACATAATGACAAAAGATTTAAGGGTCAACAAGATGTGAAGGATCTCTTAAGCATGTGTACACATTTAGTCTAGTATAAGTAAGTACTCGAGCTATTGAAAGTAGTCGAACAAAATTACTGCCATTGTCAGCTGTCAATCATAAATATTAGCTCGTTAGCTATTAAGGAATAGATTAAGAAGGTGTGCAGGTAGGAAAATGTACGTTGAAGCCTCTATCTGTTCTCTAAAAAGGTTTAGAGTAAACAGCGCCAGCTAACGTGAAGGAAAAGCGGGAGATTGTTAGCGAGAGGTAAAAGGCGGCATATTATTAGACTAGTCGTATAGTTGCGAGTCACTCGCCCTTTAATTTAGATTGTTGTTGTTGTAACAATACTTCGCTTTAATTAATCAGTAAGTTCTTTTTTGGTAGCACTGAGTAGGACCTAACCCACCCGAGTCATTCCGGTACGTAGACCCGACTGTACTAGGAATGTCATGCGAATAGTTGGGTGGTTAATTAACAAAAAAGAGAAAGAAATCTAGAGAGAGGTTGTCTACATAAGCAACGTATTCTAGGAATGCTGAGGTGAGACTTTTGTACAGATTCTGCCTTCTCTTGGAAGATTCGTGTAATAGACAGTATTTTATCAGAAACTTAATGGTTTTATTTTCCAAAGTGGTCTCACTTAGTCGATTACTTGGCGGCGTTGTTGTTGTTGTAGTAGCAATGATTTGCCCTGCCTAATAGTTACTCTTCTTACCAAACATTGTCATCAACATCTTCTAACGGGAGTCCCAGGAACCAACCGTTCCAATAAGGTTGGGCCAAAGTAATATTGCTGTTAGAAGAGTAGGCTCAGTTGAGCAGATGAACATATGGTTAGTGTCATGGGGAGACACGCCGCATGCCAGGCAAACATTCGGCTTGTCAGGGTTCAATCTGGATAGGTAAAAGTTGGAGCTTGCAACAGGTGGAGCTTGTGCCTGAATGACGGCATTCATCTAGCGGGAGCTGACAAAGGAGTTCACGCACTCTGTGTGGATAGTCTTGAGGGTCTGTCGGTGCACCTTTTGATCAAACGACGATATTATGTGATGCCGGATTTAATAATAGTTCTTACGGAGATGTATCTATCCTTACTTTCCGGATCTTCTTCAAGCAGGTGTTTGTTGGGGGTATTGAGGTATGAAACATTTGAGCAAAAACTGACTGCTTAACATTTCGCGGGGAGGGGAGCCTCGATATGTAGTAATTAAACCAGAGCGTTATGAGACACCACTGTGGTACGTGCCGGCGCTCCTGTTTACTTGTGTGGTGGCTTTAGTCAACGGGACAGTTGAGTCAATCATGGTCCAATGTGGATACTGAGCACTTTTTGGATCTTAGAATTTAGAACCCTGAAAATTTCATCGATAACCAAAGCCTTATATGGAATAATGAAACCCCTCATTGGTTTTGATGTTTCCGCTCGCTAAGTGCATCTAGAGAATAGATATTATGCCAGTTACCAAAATGGGAAAAATGCTGCCGTCGTTATTTCGGAAGGGTACTGGTATTTATGATGAAGCTTTCGTCAGTTTCAGCCTGAAAGCCTTCTATGCAACTGTTGCGATCCGACTTTTAAACTATCCAGATTCACATGGATTGTTAAACGTATCGCTTATAGGAAGTTCTCTCCTTGGGTAGAGTGGGTATGTTGTATCGTCGAATTCCAGTAGCGCTATGGTATATATACCGATGGCAGAGAGGAAGTTAGGGCTTTAGAATATACTTCAGGAAGGCATACCTGTTGTAAAAGTCGAGCTAGTACCACAAGCTGTTAGTACCGGCGCATGAGGGACTCATATTTTGTAGGACTGCCAACTTCAGTATAACTCTGTTTGGTCCGTGACATCCCATTCCATTAATGGATGCACCCACACAACAACAACATCTTAATTGACGCTTATAAATTTCCCATTATCAAAAACATATCTTAAAATTAGTTTCACAATTCAATTTGTATGTCCGCCTGAAGGCGTTAATTTATAACATTAACATTTATTCCATTCCTCAGCTACGCCGTTGGCTTAGGCAATGTCTGGCGTTTCCCTTACTTAGCGCAAAAGAATGGTGGCGGTGCATTTCTGGTGCCCTATTTCATCATGCTGTGTATACAGGGTCTGCCGATTTTCTATTTAGAATTGGCTGTTGGCCAGAGACTGCGCAAAGGTGCGATTGGTGTGTGGAGTCAGGTAAAAATAAGAAGAAAAAAAAAGAAAAAATAACCTCAAATAACCTCATTTAAAAAATTGATTCCCATTCAAACTTTTCACCCTTAACAGGTCTCACCATATCTGGGCGGCATTGGCATCTCATCTGCAGTTGTCAGCTATATTGTTGCTTTGTATTATAATACCATAATTGCCTGGTGCCTCATATACTTGTTGCATAGTTTTGAATCACCATTGCCATGGGCCGATTGCCCCACACGCCTCTATGCCAATTACACTTATGACCATGAGCCGGAATGTGTGGTAAGATAAAACAAAAATAAATCTTAAATAAGTACAGCAATATTTGCAAAACATTTTACACACATCACATGAGGCCGCATCAGTCAACATACTCGTACATCATTTAAGCTTTATTAGTTAAGCGTAAGTACACAAACGCACATACCTAAACTACTTGTCTACATACACATATGTATGGAGATGTAAACGCAATGAATATATTGTTATTTGTTTTTAATATGTATAAATTATTCATTATATTCATTATATGTATAAATTATACATTATTTTATTAGGGTTAACGAGGGAGTAAAACTGAGTTTAAGTCAGTGGTAGAAATAGGCTGCTATTTTCAAGCGATATTTTTTTTTCAAAGCTCTACCTAATAGTAGCCGTTTTTTTCGTAAGCAAGATGCGCTTTTATTTTAAAATTGGAAACTTTGTTTCAAAATCAAATGTGAACTTGTTGCTTACGAGATAGCAACCAAAACTGTGAGCGCTTATAATGGTTTCTGCTGGTTTATTTTTTTGTTGCTTTCAGTTCAACATTTTTTATTTTTATCTATCATCGAAATGACGAATAAAACACAGTCAGTATTATTATTTATAGCAAACTAGAGGACCCGTCAGGTGTTGTGCCGCCATGTAATTTATATCTTTCCCTTCCTTTCCGATCAATATCTTCCAGGCTGGTTAAGATATCTTAATTCTATACACTTCATATTGAAATTTTCTTAAAAATGTTTCGTTTGATGCCAATATTGCTAAAACATATTTTAGGGTGGGTCCAGTTCGGATTCGGCACATCTGCCTTGGTGGTAATTATACCCAGCCGTGCTTGTATACATTTCCCCACATAATGGAAGTTTATAGTTCTCGGCTGGTGCGCATCTAGTGCGTTTCGAACCACAAGTAGATCGCCTTCAATCTCTTTCACATGTAATCAACTGGCGAATTTAATATGGCGATGTCCTAGGCGGTGGAAATTGTCCCCCGCTACATTAATTTTTCGACAGTTTCGAACTAGTTAAAAGTCCAACAGTTGGGATGTAGTTCGTTTATTGCTAATATTGCTCTAGTTCTGAACTATTTTTTTAAATTCTGCATTTTGGATGTAGTTAGTTTAAAATTAAAAAAAAATATTTGGAGAAGCCTTTCATGGTAGAGCTACACTCCGGGACTTTTTGCCAAATGCCTGCCTACGGTCACGACCCCTGTTTTGAAAACTTTTCCAAACCACTTTAGATGTTACCTTTTCCAGGAATCGAACCTTGGACCTTTTGTGTGATAATCCAGCAACACTACCGCCACACCATTGCGGTTAGTTTATGCACGACTAATTACCATGCGTTACAAAAACGAGCTTTAGTTCTGTCCTATAGACCAAATATACTTTGTCGGAAAGGGGAGAAAAAATAAAAATACATGTGTATCGGCGATTTTCATATACGAGTACACGTCAGAATTTTATTATTTTGGCGTTGGTGCAGACACTTGGGTTCGTATCTCAGTGTCCGAGAAGGGGTCTGATGAGAAGTTGGGCACTTCGAAACATGCCATCCCATACCATCGCTGTGCATATCGTTGTAATTTTTCCTCTAATATCAATTAACAAACAAACATAAAAATTCGAGCTTTGCTCCAACAACAATCACCATAACTTTTTTTTAATTTTTATTTTTTTTTGCAGTGCTCCGTACGTGGTAGCCAAATTGTTGGTACAGCGTACTTTCTTGTTGACCATTGTTTCATCAGTAAACTTGCATAAAAAAAAAAAATTTCTGACGTGTACATGAAAATCGTCGATACACGTGTATTTTTATTTTTTCTCCCTTTTCCGAAAAATTATATTTGGTTCATAGGACAGAATGTGTGTAACGCGGTATAATTTGAGCCTACATTTTAAACCATTCTATGTATACATATGTAACCTATTCTCACACCATTGATGCGTGCGCCGTAGCTGAGTGGGTAAAGCACTCTGATGCTGGACTCGTCGGCTCGAATCCTACCAACTGGGAAAATTTTTTTTTTTTATTTATGATTTCAAATTTTAACCTTTCTTCAAAGAACGTTAGAAGAACAAAACATGTTTCTAAATACGAATCTGAATTTTATTACATTTTAATGACTACACAACTTGCCGGTTTCGAACTAGTGAAAATCTAGTTACTATCTCACTAGTTCTTATTAGCCACTTTATGTCTCGTTCTGAACCAGAAATTATTCTCACTAGTTACTGACTTCCCCACAGGGATATAGAGTGTATATCAATTTTCATAGGTAGGTTATATTATATACTTATGGGGATACAATGCCAATTTCTTCAAATTCTAACAAAAACCGAACGTACTTGGTCGATGCTAATAAATTTGAAAAACTTCATGCTTTTCTTTTAGACGGTAGAAGAAAATAAAATACAACAATAACAAGGTTTTATAATTATTAGGGAGATGTGAAAGTTACAGGGTTCAAAAGTAGAGTTGCCACGGGTGCTTTTTATTCACAGAGAGCATCGAATAAGAGGTGTAACCAACGCTAAATATCGGATGCTATCAATTATCTCTCTCTATGGCGTGATATACAACAGGTATATCATCATAAACCTCCTAAGAGATTTTTGCGCCAAGCTTCTCTTCCAATTTGTGGTGTGCCGATTTGAATTTTCCCTACAAATTGGTGGGACCTACAGTTTTTTGCCGACTCCGAACGGCATCTACAAAGGAGACGAATTTTTTGCTGAGAAGCCTGTCATGGCAGAAATACACTCGGAGAGTTTGCCAAACCACTGCCGAGGGAAGACCCCGTTTTGAAAAACTTTTTTCAAATCACTTTTGATGTTACCTGTACCAGGGCTCGAACCATGGACCTTCGGTGTGGTAGGCCGGCAACACTACCTTCACACCACGGCGGCCGCTATCAATTCTAGCACTGCCAAAATTATACTCCATAAGAATTATATTAGATCAACTTTTCATACCGCGTAGTGAATTTCTTCCCAGTGAATTGATAGCGTGGGTACCTCTTCTAATTCGATGCTCATTACCTAGCCATAAGAAGAATTACTTAAATGTGCAAATGAGAGTGAATCTCAGGTTGAAGTTGCAAGTTTTGGTTAGAAGAATTTTCGCTGACTACTTCTGGTAAATATGTCAAACGATCAACTGTTTTACATTTGAGAACATATAGGAAAAAAAGCTTTGTATGGATGGGATACAATTCTTAACAAATAAGTGTTCGACGACACATAAAACTTGCAGGGAGAGAGCGCATTTTGACATTTCATTTGGAAGTTTCTGTTGGGAAAATTTTACTCAGGAAGAATTGCAAGTGAAAAAGAGCTGATCGAAACAAGCAAAACAAATTATAATTTATAAATTTTCCGACATTTGTAAATAACCTAATGAATTCTGCAGAAGTTAAATTGTTTAGTAGAAGTATATCCCGTATTTTTTAATGTTACTCTCTCGCTCTCAGTGAATTTTTGGTTTTGGACAGTTTCATTAGTTTAAGTCAGAAAAGTATGGGATTGGTCCTTTCATTAAACAACATTTTTTTAACGTTGACTCTCAAACCTAATTACTAACTAAAACAAAATGGAACTACTATTTTGTATACTAGTACATAGGGGTATAATTAGTGGCACCCTCAAAGCACTTTTAATTTTTCCTGAAAAAATTGAATTTTTCTCGTTAAAAGTCTGGAGTCTTTTACAGTTTGTTATTCTCTCAGACTTATCTTTAAAAGCCAAATTAAATGTAGTTAGAGGTGAGATATCCATAACCATAATAAATAGCTGATCCAACCAAGATTATTTAAAAATGTGTTATCGATGCTTGTTGGCACATCATAACGCCTTGTTCATAAGTTAACAATTAACATAACCAGGCCCGTGCGCATGGGGGGTTTTGGGGCTACAGGCGACATATAGTTATTTTCCTCTCGGACCTCGTAGAATCGTGTAAATTAGGTAAATTTTCTTCCAGTTTTTCATAAGTGCGATAAGTGTAATTTTCGTAGACTCAGATCATAATATTCTCTGCGCATCCAAAAGTTCAAAATCCCCCCGAAGACAGTTCCTTGCGCACGGCGCTGAACATAACCATAACCATAACGACAAAAGTAACTATAACCATACTTGTACCTATGAATGGTGCATCCTACTAGCCGTACGGGAATGAATGTAATCGATTGAACACCATAGTCATAACCATACCATCGCCAACCAATTGAATATTCTATTTTCGCCATATTCATAACTTATTGATTTTGGAGTTGAGAAATTCAAGTTTTATTTTTTTTTCCGTGCGTTTTAGTTTGGTGAGTTAGTATTTCTGTTTTTCGATACTTGTTCCTTTTGTCATGGAATTATCAGCTTTTATAGGTTAATACACTTATTATCTATGACAATATAATACGGTTATGTAATAGTCATGATTGTGACCAGGGCGTTATGGTTAAGTCAGCATTAATTATAACGTTAAAGCACCGACATTTTCGAGCTATTCAAATGTGCGCCAGTTACATTACTTTCCTATGCTACATTGTTTTGTAATTGTTTCTACGATTTCTCTTTATTTACAGGCCTCCTCGCCCACACAATTTTATTGGTATCGCACAACACTCCAATGCTCAGAAAGCGTCAATGAGCCGGAAACTTTTAATTACCACATGGCAATAGCGTTAATGGTTTCATGGTTTCTTGTTTACATTTGCATGGTGCAGGGCATAACGTCGTCGGGAAAAATTGTCTATATGACAGCCATATTTCCATATGTGGTACTAATTATTTTCTTTTTCCGTGGAATTACGCTGAAAGGTAAGTGGTTACAATAAGGCGAATGGAATTAAACAAAAATAAGTAGTGTAATAATAGTAAAGTGATGCTAAATAGTTAGTGAAGCATAAATTATTTGAGCAATAAATTTCGGCATACATTAAATAGACTGTGGATTATGTAAAAACAAATTGAAACAAAAATTTCATCAAAAATGTAAATACTGTGGATAAGCAAATATTAGGGTGACCCAAAAAGTTGAATGAAAAATATAGAAAACTTTGACACGCTTAACTGCTTAATCAATTGCATAGTTCATCAAATAATTCCTATTCCTTTTCGACAGGCGCTTCGGAAGGTGTTGCTCATCTCTTTACACCACGCTGGGAGACACTACTCGATCCGGTTGTTTGGTTAGAAGCTGGTACGCAAATTTTCTTTTCATTAGGTCTAGCATTCGGTGGTTTGATCGCATTCAGTTCTTACAATCCAGCCAACAACAATTGTTATCGCGACGCCATTTTGGTATCGCTTACAAATTGTGGCACATCACTGTTTGCTGGTGTTGTGGTATTTTCAGTGATCGGCTTCAAAGCCACATCCACATTCGAACGTTGCAATGAGGAACGACGAAGTTTATTGGCGCAAAATAAGACAACAAATTTGCCCGTTTGTGATCTCGAAAAGGAATTGGCCAATGTAAGTAATATGCTAAAATACGAAAATTTAAAATTTTGAATGACCTTAAATATTTTTGGTCGTTAGAGCGCCTCTGGTACTGGCTTGGCATTCATTATATTCACCGAAGCGATCAATCAATTCCCTGGTGCGCAAATTTGGGCGGTACTTTTCTTTCTTATGCTCTTCACACTCGGCATCGATTCGCAATTCGGCACTTTGGAAGGAGTCGTAACGTCGTTGGTGGATATGAAATTGTTTCCAAATCTACCAAAGGAATATATTGTGGGGGTGAGTAAAATAGTATTTGTTAAATTCATGTACATCAATTTTGAAACCAGGCGTCAAGTTATGTATATTTCGTGCTCAAAGTGTCAATAGCATGAAAAAATATTACGTGACTAATCGTATGCATGACAATAGCTCTGTTCGGCAAGCTAAGAATTTTTAAAAATGTTATTAAATTTTTACTGAATAGTGTTCGACGACACAAAAACTTGCAGCGAGAGAAAGCATTTTGAAATTTTATTGGAACAGGAAGTTACAAGTTTCTGCTGGTGAAATTTTACGCAGTAAATCTACGAAGTGAAAAACAGCTGATCCTGACATTCATTCTCACTTTCTTGACAGTTCTTTGCAAGCGTTGCCGCCGAACACACCTAATATTGGTATTGCAGGGTATGTTCAGTAGCGCATCGTACCTTATAACAGGCTTGTAATAGCTTAGGTCTGTTCGCGACGCGAAAAATTGCAACACATTGTTACGAGTTTTCCTGACATTTGTTAAAAGCTAAATAAAAAAGGATTCAAACGATCTTTTGCGATCGAATATAAATTGTTGACATTAACGATTTTTTGGGTACGTTCACTGAACTCATATACCAAATTACGAAAGCTATTAAGAGACGGGTGATCAGTTCAAGGAGTACGTAAAACGACTCAGATATTTTTCTACAAAGCTTCTAATATAAACAACAAAGTTTCCATGGGCTCCTATCAAGATAACTATTCCACGTTATCCCCCAGACCGGTTCAGTTAAAATTTCAATACAGAAAATGATCACAAGACATCGAAAAGTTGCTCCTAAATAGTGATAACTCACAAATGTTTGGAATTTGGTAGACATCCCAAAACAACCAGTTTATTTTTAGAATGGTTCCTTTACATAATCACTTTGCTGAGAAGGCGCGTAGCTTGTACTTTCGACTAGAGAACTTCGATGAGGAAAACATTGCCACGACATATTAAAACTTAAGATATTCCTTATCGGCGTGATCGGGTTCTTTAGTTTTTCATAAATTTAGTAGTGTGGAGCTCTGAACTGGAACAGAACGAAATCCACCCAGTAGGCCAAAGAGTAGAAAAAATCCCAGATTCTAGGATAACAATGAGGTCGAAGCGGGAGCGAAAATGTCCTCGAACTACATGTTCCGTGTATGGCGTACGAACAGGACCCTACCTTGTGAATTGACACTGGAATCGGCCGTTGTTATACGCAACTAGGTAAGAGCTGTAACATCAGCTACACTTCTAAAAACCTTTGGAGAAGCACGCATCGTCCGTAACTGTTTTTCAAGCTACAAGAGAAACTAATATAAGATGCGATTGCTCCGCTTTGGTGCGATATAGCGCTACTTCAGCTCCACCAAACTGTGAAGGTTTGAACCAATTAGCCACAGCTTATGTAAAGAAACTGATAAAACTGGATATCTGGCAACGCCATAGGTCTCTTGGGCTGAGTTGGTAGAGTCTGACTAATTTGGATTAGTTTTTATTTTCTCACACGAGAAGTGCTTAAAGTTGCTTTTTTTTTCTTTGCCTTCAGGGACTTTGCTTTTCCTGCTGTTTGATATCAATGTCTTTCGCTAATGGTGCCGGCAGCTACATATTTCAATTAATGGATAGTTTTGCTGGAAATTTTCCACTTCTGATAATTGCACTTTTCGAATGTTTATCGATTAGTTATATTTACGGTGTGAGAAGGTAAGTTTTTTGGAGGGCTGAAAATCAAAATCCCTTAAAATTTGTTATTTACATGCGGCTAAATCCGCACTTCGTAGATTTTCCGATGACATTGAAATGATGACCGGTTCACGTCCTGGCTTATACTGGATGATATGCTGGAAGTACCTGTCACCCATCGCCATGATAACAATCCTACTTGCCTCTTTCTATCAATTACTTACCGAAGGCAGCAGTTACCCAGCATGGATAGCAGCCAAAGGTTTCACCGAACAACTAGAATGGCCGCATTGGTGTATTGTTATTGCATTTTTTCTAATACTTTCGTCGATATTGTGGATACCAGTTGTGGCGATACTAAGGTATGCATGGTTTTTTCCTTTAGTTACACAAGTTTTGAGTTCTTTGTTTGTATTTATGTAGGCTCTGTGGTATAAAAGTGGTAGAAGACTCTGATCCAGCTTGGTTCCCTGAAGCTGAACTTAAAGAGGTACATGGCATTGTGCCACATGAACCCACAGAAATCGAGCGTACTCTATTTTGCTTCAATATGGATGGTACCGAAGGTATGTGTTGTCCGAAATATGGTTTACCAGAAAAATCACTCGAAGAAGAGGAGTAAAAGCTAGCTGCAATTTGCAAAAATATCCAAAAAAGAAAAGGGGAAAAACCAGTACAGCAAACCAGTAAGGCTCGTAACTAACAAGTGATCAAGAAATCATGAAAACGCTAACTGTTACATTTTGCATAGTTAAAACCAGAAAATGAGAAATATTTAATTTCAGTATACCGTCAAAAAAAAAAGTGTGACCATTAAAAACAATTTAAAACCAAAAAAAAAGCGTTTCCTAAGTTAAGTGGAAAGTAAATAATGCATTGATGAAAATTGAGAATTAGTTAAACAATTTTTAAATTGAAAACTGCTTTTTTGATGTTTTGGTTGATAAAGTGATGTGGTAACTCAACAATAAAACATATGTTAAGTATTATTGACCGTTTTTTATTCGCCACTTCAACTATATATAAAATGTTTTCTGTTTGCTACACGGTTAAAAATTGTCACCCAAATTGTAAACTTTTGTGTGCTACATATATGTCCAAAACAAATTTGGTCAAGAATTTAAATGATCCCAGTTTTCGAGAAAATGAGCGTGAAGAAAAGAGTTTACATTTTAAACCAGAAAAACAGTTAAAAAACATAAAAAACATTTGTATGAGTTGGCAGACTCAAACCGACGCTCCCGCATCAGAGTCGTCTGCTCTATCCGTTGAGCTACGGCGCACACAAAATTGTAATGACAAAAATTCAATGACTTGAAAAAGCTTTCAGAAATAAATGAAAAAAATTTTAGACGTTTTTTTAAGTTCAGTTTTATATCTTATTCGCAATAAATTCAAAATTGATGTACTTGAACGTCTTTGAATTTATTACAAAAATTTTTAAAAAATTGCTTAAACCGACGAATGGTTTAAAATTTAGGCTCAAATTTTTAGCCGTGTAAGAAAAATGTTTGAATTCGGAGCAAAAAATATTAAGCAAGTTGAAAAAAAAATTACAAGCACCTATAATCTTGGTTACTAGCCCGTAAGCGACTAGCTCACATTTTATTTTCAAAGAAAATTTAAAATATTGAGAAAAAAAATCAGCTTCCTTTTTAATAATATGTTGCTAAGTGCTTACGAAAAAAACGGCCATTAATGATATGTACTAGCGACATATATGCAAATAGTGAAATGATATTAAAAAAATTCGATATACACCTTCTTTAACAGTATTTCAGAAAAACCCAAATATGTTTCAAAAAACGACAAATAAACTTCAGAAAAGAACAAACAAAAAAAATAAAAATTTCAGAAAAGCTGTCATCCGGTAGACGTGGTCCTAAACCAGATAAAATACTTAAATGTGAATACAATAATGATTTGAGCCGAATAAATCCATATAGATGTCTGGTTCAATTTGTGAGTCAGATAATTTTGCTTGTTTCTTATCTTTAATATGGACACACTACCTTTTGATAAACCAAATTTTTCAATAACAGATGCCCCTTTAGACTTTGTAATGGATTTCGTGGTTACCGCTTTAATATTTTATGAAGTTGTATTGTTCCCATGAACATGAGGTACATATGTTATTGATTTTCTTTTTGTATGTTAACTGAAATATACATGTATACAAATATATATAATATTATTTAAAATTTCATATTAACATCGTATCCTTAAAACGAATTTCATGATTTTTTGTACTAAACAAAAATATTTGGGGTATTTTTTTTAAACATTGCGGATACCCAGGATCTGCCGGAAATGAGAAACAAGCGCGCTGACATCTGCCAGTGATCCGGAGTGTTCCCGTGAAAATTCAGCGGGATACGGAGCTATATAACGCCATCGGATGTCGGCTAAAGATATTTTATGCACTGGCGGTAACCATGGCCCAATAAACAGGTCGTGTTATTAGAACAGCGGCGTATTGTCAAATTTAAAAAAAATCTATGCAATCTGACAGCAGAAGTCCGGAAAGCAAAAACAAAACACATGAAGTTTGTGTATGTTTACAGAACGTCCTTATTATTGGGTCATGGTGGTAAGTATAATGACTTGTATCAAAAATTCAAAAAGCAAAGTTTGACAATTGATTAATGAATTTAGAGTTTGAAAACGTCTATTAAATTCGCTGCCAGATTCTAAGAAATATATTTTCTATATTCTGAATATTATTTGGTATTTTCTGAAACATGTTTGTGTCTTTCTCGAATACTGTTGCAGTGTAGTATTATATAAGTAAACCTCTAAGTATTATACTGAAAGACAATAATTTAAAAGACAAATTTAGAAATATTTATAAATGAAAAACAATGCCTGAATGTAAATATATACATACATATATAAAAAATATATCAAAGACAATAATACTATACGTTACGTAATTTTATGTTACGACTGATGCATATACGTAGGATTTTAAGACTAAGAACTAAAAAAAAATAAGTGCGATAGACCGTTACAAAAACAAAAAAGTACGCCGTACATCCATTATTTTTGCGAAGAAGTTTCGAAAAAAAAATTCTGATTATCTCATCAACTGTTTATCATCCTGCCTACATATAGTACATTGAAAATAAAAAATTCTGACCGTTTGCGTTTAATTGGCAGCACTAAAATATTTTTTTTGTGACTTGCATTGGCATCTTAGGTTATGAAGAAAAAAATGCAAACGTCAAATATAATTTACTGTAAAAATGACGTTGCCTAGACAACAAGCTAATAAGCGTCAGCGCAGAGGTATTCTGATTCATCGAGTGTGTTAGCTTGTTTATCTTTATTTAATTGTGGTAGCTTATATAAAAGTATTGTAAACTAATGGTTAAACTATTATTTTATTAATACTTGAGTTTGCCCAGTGGTTAAAAATTCAACTTTTATTTTATTTGTTCTTATTTATTTGCTTTTTCTTTCTTTTCAAATCTTTTCTAATCCTATACTCTTTTTTTGTATTTTTATTGTATAGTCTTTTTATATTATTTCGTTTGCTTTGCTTTTCTTTCCCTTCATTTCGTTTCGTTTCCTTTCATTTCCGTTCGTTTCCTATTATTTTCTTCGCTTTGCTTTACTTTCGTTTCCTTACCTTTCCATCCCTTTCCCTTCCTTCCTTTTAATTTATTTTATTTATTAACGGCCCTATATACACATGTTTGGCATTTGTAGTGGTGTCATTTTCAAACTGATTTTTCGATAATATATTACCCCAATAAACAATGAAGTAAGCTAGTTTATTAAACAATATTTTCGAAACGTTGAAATCAATGTTTCCCAAAAGAGTTTGTAATTAAAAAATTTCACAAACGTTTAAATATGTTTTCACAATTGTATGGTAGCTTTGGGGAATTAACTTGAGGTGAACTTTCTGCGAGGTGAACAGTTTGTCAGTTTTTAAAAATAATACTAAATAATTTACTACCTACTTCACTTATATGTTAAATGGCCAACGTGGTGTAGCGGTAGTGTTGCCGGCTTAGCACACCGAAAGGCCCTAGGTTCGAGTCCTGGGACAGGTAACATCAAAAGTGGTTTGAAAAAGTTTTATCAAAACGGGGTCCGAGGATATTTCTACCATGGAAGGCTTCTTAGCAAAAAGTGATCTGCTTTGCTTTGTAAATGACGTTCGGAGTCGGCAAAAAAACAGTAGATCCCGCCAATGTGTTTAAAAAAAATTGCAAGTAGCACGCTACAAATTGGTAAAAAAGCACGCGCCGAATATTTAAAAAAAAATTTTCTTATTATACTTGAATTAAAAAAAAAAAGTAGTGAATGGAACTGAAATACCTATAAAACATATTTTAAAGTTATTTATTTAATAAAATAAGTTGAGAAAATTGTAGGGATTCTAACCAGAAACCTTCGGAGCAAAGGTCTAGTACATATTCATTAGGCTATTGGCCCGTTTTCACAGTCGTTGCCTAAACTGGAGTTTTATCAATCAGTTTTCAACAAACCCTTACTGTACGTTGAATAAAACGTTAATTAAAATTTGTTTTCCAAAAAAAAGCGTAGGGTCTTAATGCAGCAAGTGAAATATAAAAAAGTGCTGCACATCTGCAGAAAAGATGGTTGTGAAAAAAAAAAACAACAGTGTTGTGCAAAACATTTAACATTTATCTATGCTTCACTTCTATCCGAAACTGTTTTCAAAATCTTGATTTTAATTATTTTTGTATTATCCTTTGAACATAATATTGCTACTGAAGAAATGTCAAGTTTTTGTTACATTACAGTACAGAAAAAACTATATACATACACTAAGCAAAAGAAATGATGTGTTGCTTCATTTCCCGTGTCCTTGATGTACGACACAGAAAATACCCCCTTTTTCCCATATTATTATTTTTGTTGTTATTATTTCCATACTGAAATAGGGGATAATGTCCATTACTTACATTTCTAAACGTGGTTAGGATGACCATTTGAAATAATTAACACGTTTTTTGAATTAAGGACATTGAATTCTCTTTATATTTTATTTTAAAATGTAATTAATTGAAATGAAATATTGATATATGTAGTTATAAAATGTTAAAATTATGAAAAAAGTATGTGATGAATCCATTCGATTTGCATAGTTCTTGTAGTTGACGCGACGAACGTACTCTTCTTCGGTTATTTTCGTTGTTTTCTTTTGCCTCGCCACAGGGTGATACGTAAACCGCAAATAAATAAAGTATAGGGTGATTCATTATTATTGTTATAACGACTCACATGGACTCATCCGTTACAATACTAAGTAATCCTTAAGTAGTACACTTTTGAAATTTTGTTAGAAAATTCCAAAAATTGGATGTTTTGTACTCATGAGGTTATAGTGATGAGTGGTGTTGGGTTCAATAAATAAAAATAAAATTACCGCTTCAGAACAAAAAATTTTATGACGAAACGTCAAGAATCAAGGCGAATTCAATACAAGGTGGAAAACAAGGCGAATTATAAACGTAAACATACGCATTTTTCAGGTATTTTGTTTTTGTAATGCGTTGGGCTAGTATCAAAATCGTAATTTATAGTGTCAAAATTCCAAAACCGAAGTATCTATCAGCTGATTCGATAGTCCCACCTTGTACTGGGGTCGATATACGTTATACGTTCTGTGATCGAAAGCGGAATGACGGAATAAGTGAGCAATTGGCTGCAAGTACCGGTGCGTTCAATTAGACATTATTACCTTTTTAAAAAGTTGGACAGTTTCAAAGTTATTGTTACTTAAAAAACGGTTTACGACCACGAAACGTATGTCGTAATTCCGCCCCTGACGACTTCGTCTGTAGCGAGAAATGTAAAGCGGTGACTATTAGGGTGGCCAGAAAATACTTTTTTTATTTCTTTTCGCAAACGTATAGATAAATACTTCATGTAGGCGGGTGTATGGCGAACTTTTGGTTTTTTCCATACTATCTCAAATGCAGTATACTTCCAAAACGTATAGTATAATATTCTGTGAAAAAGTAATCAAACATTAGCCACCGAATATAATCCTACATCTATGATATATTCTTTTATTATTAGTTAGTAATGGTTGCTGATATCTTACATAGAGTAATAAAACATGAAGACGCGCATGAATAAAAGTGCTAAGTTATGTTTTGCTTTATTACTTAAATATTTATGATGAATAAGCAAACCTTTATTTTTGCAATAAGTACTTTTGTTTAAATGAAAACAAAAAAAAAAAAACATTGTAGACTGCTCGTATATTGTTTCCGATACCACTGGAAGTGACATATCCTATTTCTTTTTTCATACTTACATACATACATATACTAATCCCATTTACGTACATACAAATACTCGTTAAAAATGCATATCATCGCATTTTTTGCAAAATAAAAAATTTTATGTAATAAAAAAGTAATAAAAATAAATTTTGCACTTTTTGATTTTTTTCGGCTTTGTTAAATTAGAAATAATTACGCTTTAAATTAATTCATAAAAGAACTAAAACAAAAAAACTTAGAAAAGTTGGAGTGTTTTTTCATATGTTAAACCTAGACCTGTTAAATATGATAAGTAATTAATTGATTATACGGCTTTTTTACTTGCTTATGATTATTTTAATTGTTTTTCAAGAAAAGTCAATTATTAATTGTTTGAGATTAGAAAAAATCAAAATAAAAAAAAATTAGAAGAAACCAAAAATATTAAAAAAAAATGTTTTGATTACTTTTGATTATTCTCAGTATTGTTGATGTGTATATTTATGTGCTTTTACAACAATACTGAAAAAGCAAAAATAATCAAAACAACTTTTTTTTGATTAATTTTTTAATTAATTGGAAAATCATCATTAAAAATTAAAAGTAATGGTAATCAATTATTAAATGGATTCTCAAGAAAATAACTAATCAAACCGGTATCATTACGATAAGTAATCATTATTTAACAGGTCTGATTAAACCCTTCCGCAGTATATCTCATAAATATTTAAAATTTGACTGCTGATTGATTCAAACTGCGAATCGTTTTTAAAACTTCAGATTTGTCTTAGATTACAAATTTGAGAAAAATTTAATTAATCTGACCTGTGCCTGGATAGGGGTTCCCTTTAAAAATCATTGGCCTACTTCCAGAAAATCCACAAAATTTGATTAGAGATCGAGTTTTGCTTAAAAATTTGTTAACGCGTTTTGATCGCGTTTAAAATTTTTCAAAAAAATATTTCAGAACTACATAAAAAATTTAGGCGTGGCACTCCACCGATTTAACAAATTTTCTCAATATACAGTTACCTTTTTAAAAGCAAAATTTTCACGAAATTCCGTTATGACAAATCAAGTTTTGTTCGATTTAGGGCATTAAAAGTTTGGTGGCATAAATCATTATAAAAGGGGTTGGGCCACTCCCATTTTCGAAGATTTTAATCAACGTATAATAAATAAATAAAAATTACCTGGCACACTTTATTCCTAGCTCTTTTTTATTAAGTTAAGTTTAAAACACCAAAAAAAAAAAAAAATACATATTCCTTGAATAGCCTATCAGAACCCACGCATACTTAAAATTACCCTATTTATAACCTTTACTTTAATGCCAGTATTAATGTTGTGAGTTCAAAAAACAAAAAAAAAACTTATCGACCTTTCTCGCTTAGAATTAAAATTTATTGCAAAAATATATTTACGAATTCTCCATGTTTGTACATACAATGAAACATAATAGTATTTAGTTAGTTAAACTAAAATAAAAGAGTAAACGAAGAAATGTACCGTTTACATTAGGGTGGGTCAAATTGTGTTGAGGAAATTTTAAATCAATGAGCATAGCGAAAACGGAATAAGTTATTTTAATTTTTGTTTCATTTTATTTGATTTCGTTTTATTTTAATTTATTTCATTTCATTTTATTTTATTTTATTTATTTTATTTATATTTTATTTTATTTTAATTAATTTTTTATTTTATTTTATGTTAATTTAATTTAATAATAATAATAAACCCAACGGATTACCCACCATCCCGCCCAACCGACACGAGGGGCGCATCCGCATAACGCGCGGATTAGATTTGCCGAGTGTTTGGAAGGCGGAGGTTTGTTAAGCGTCAAGATCTCAAACTGCTCAGCTACAGAAAAAAGTTCATCACCTGGGAACGATACATACACACATTAAAATATAAGTCATTTGTTAGGAAAGTATAGAATAGTTTTTTTTATTGCAAAAAGCGAGTCCGAAATATCAAAGGTGCCTGAATGAGAGTTAAAATCTAAGCATAGACACTGGAACGGCTCGTGTAATTAAACATTTGTTCTGCATTGCTTCAGAAGAATAGGTTGAAAATGTCTTGAAGCTCTGTAGGGAATATTAAAGTTAACTTCGTTCAGAAGAAATGGGCTAGAAATTTATCCATGTCAGAGTTTAGACATAAATATTACAGAAAGCATTTCCCTACGACTTGCCAAAGGTGGGAGATTTATAAATTTCAAACGATTAGTATAAGAGGGAAGGCTATGTAATGAATCCCATTGAATAGTTCTCAAGGAAAAAAGTAAGAATTGTTTTTGAATCGCTTCTAGCCTATCAACGTAAACTTTATAACGAGGATTTCAGATAATCGAACCATATTCCAATATCGGTCTAACTAAAGTTGTAACAAGAGTCTTAGTAACATAAGGGTCGCTAAATTCCTTTGACCACCTTTTCACAAAGGCTAAAACGGCTCTAGCCTTATTGACCGTAGCCTCAATATGAGGAATAAAACTAAGTTTGCTGTTCAAAGTCACACCCAAGACTGTGGTTGTTAATTGCATAAAACGCTGGTTGTATATATCTACATGAGAAACACATGAATTTACATTTATTTAGATTGAGCGGCATATGGTTTACGTTGCACCAAGTAACTAAGTTGTCTAAATCCGATTGAAGCAAAACACGATCTTCCACCGAGGCATATGACTTAAATAGTTTTACATGCATACATCAGGATCTTTGAATACTTTATTGTTGTAGAGATATCGTTTATGAACAGCAAAAACATAATTACATTTTTTTTCCATTTTTTTTTATTTTATCTTATTTTTTTATTATTTTATCTTATCTTGTTTTTTTATTATATAATTTAATTCAATTTTTTTGAAATTTAATTTAATTAAATTTTTTAAATTTTATTTCATATTATTAAACTTTTTTTATTTTGTTGTTTTATTATATTATATTTTCTTTATTTTATTTTTTTTATTTATTTATTTATTTAAAGTCGATACAAACACAAAACGGTCGACTATTAACAATAAAATGGTATATATATACAAGTCATTAATACAGATTAAAATTATTACCATATGAAATCAAAACATAACAATAGTATAGATTAGGTTAGACTGGAAGGGCTGAGCTGAAACTCTAAGGTAACTGCCCGACACATAGGCCACCAAGTGGGCCAGTTTATATTTTATTTTATTTTATTTTATTTTATTTCGTTTGATTAAATTTTTTTTTATTGGAGTTAATTTTATTTTTTATAATTTTTTTTTTTGCTTTCTTGGGTCTACATCGAATTAAAATCTTAATAAAATCGTAGGCAGTGTTTGTTTTGCCTACACTCATTAAAGGAAAACAATCGACCCGCCCTAATATACACATGTAACAAACTAAAACAATTTTAATATAAGAATTGAATTAAGAGAAGGGAATGCCTACATTGTAAAACTTATAATTATAAATTGTTATTGATGTTGAAATAAAAATAAGTATATTATTACACAGTCATAAACGCAATACATACTACATTCAGACATAACACAACATAGCATAATTCTAGTCGTATGTAGCTAAGGAATTTTATGATGCGTTAAGGTGTTAATTGCTTTTAAACATAAACAATTATTAATATATTTATGAAATTGTTAGTATTTCAATGAAATTTATATTTAATATACCTACTTATACATACATACAAACTAATATATTGATTAAAGGTACATTCATATACGTATATTTATTTTGCAAATGTATTCTGTTATTTTGTATATTATAAAGCCTAGTAAAATTTAATTTGTTGTTGTTGAAAAATCTGATATAAAGTAATATACATGTGTACATACATACATTCGTGTGTATACTTAATCCTATCCAGTTATGTTTACTATATACAAAACATATGTACATACTCATATATATAACACATAGATAATGAGAGAAAGCAATTACAAAAGAAACAAAATGGAACTAAAATGGAACTAAAATGTATTTATTATTCTAAAAAATTATAATAAAACATAATTTAAAGAAAAAAAAAACAAAATATGTACTGAGGACAATAAAAATAAAACGTGACAAAAACAATAATTATTGAACTAATAAAGATAAACGAGTGAACACTAAATTTGTTTAATTATATCTTTGGTGAAGATGAAACGAACAGCTGGTAAGTGATTTGCAGTAACGGCGAACCTGCGCCTCAATGTTAAGAGATACAAATTTGAAATTGTGGGAGACCTCGTTGATTTAGGAACGAGACTTTACAGTGATAATAAGCCCAGGCTAGATATCCAACAAAGAATTACTCTTGCTAATTAGTGCTGAGTAGGTAAACCCCTCTCTTGACGGAAAAAAATATTACGCTCTATAAGACTCTCATCGTACCTGCCCTAATGTACATATGTCTCGAAATCATGGACAGTGACGAGAGAAGATAAGATGGTGTAAAGGTTCCGACTAAGAAAGTTTTCCTATCGTCAACCGATTTCGTCCTTAGAGGAAGGCGAAGCCCCACTGAGTTGGACATAAGACAGGTGGTGGATGACTTGGCGTTGGTAGTTCAAATTGCGGTTCGTTATCGTTGAAAATCTATGTTTTGATTGGCGTGCTTAAGCCAACATCGACTGTGGGTTAGGAGCTAACGAATGATGCTGTCGAAACTATTTGAAGTGAATTTAACAATAGAAACTTTTCTCTCCGCCTTTCGAATTTTCAATTTCAAACTGGGTATGGTCGGCTCTGCGATGCGGAATGATAGACGCCAAGATGTGGGGGTTATTAAGGTTGCACCACATACAGAAAGAGGACCTTCACAGGTTGTCTTAACTTGCTAGATAATAAAAAATAAATCTTGTTTTGTTTTGAAACGTCTTATTTGAAGAAGTATTCATTATTTTTAATATTTGTTCAACTCTTCTCCGTTTCAAAAATTGAAAAATTTAACTCTAAACGAGAGAAAACACTGTGAAAGCTTTCTTCGCGCATTACTTTCCATTGGCTTGTGTGATTGCACCATTAGTCTGCGCAGTAGCTTCTGCTAGTTTCTTTTGTCTCACTTCAGCCCTCATCCTTTTGTGCTTATTGGATTTTATATGCAAATTCCATTGGTATTCGCCGATGAAATGCCGTTCACAAACAACACAATAGTTGCTCACCTGAAAATAAATTAAAAGAAAAAATTTATAAATCTTTAATAATAATGATGAAATTTGATCTCTAAAATAATAATTTTTGTTAACTTTATTACAGTAATCATGCTACTAATAAATATTTGTTTACATTTCTCTTCACATACCTCTTCATTGAGTCCAGCGCCAGGATGTATACGTTTTGGTATTGGTTGTATCTCACAAACCACGCCATTTAGATAGCTGTCGACAACCGTGCATGTACGTTCAAACACGTTTGTCTGCCATTTGCTTACATCGCTCGTATCAAGTTCATACAAATCGGGCACTTGACGATCCTTACTGGCCAAGAAACGATTATTGATCCATTTAATTTGCTTTCTGGAGTAACGGCGCGTAACGAGTTTCAGCTCGTTCAAACATGAGCTTAGCAAATGGATTCCCGGTGGCAATTTTACTACTGGCACTGTTGTTACTTCCTCTTCTAACTTTTGAGCTTGACAAATTTTCTTATTCTTTCTTTGTGCTTTGTAGTCATCTATATAAATCAAACAAAATATTTTGAAGTTAAATTTTGGTAAGTTAAATGTGAATTAATCGTCTATCGGAACAACCGATTGTATGAGAGCTATACGTTGCATTGATCCGATCTTGTTAGTTCTGTCCAATGATATCTCTAAAACTGAGGGACTAGTTTGCGCTAAACAGACAGACCGGTATCAGTATACTTATTGGAAAAAATAGAAAAAAAATAAAATAAAATAGAATTGAACAAAATAAAATTAAACAAACTAAAATAAATAAAATAAAATAAAATTAAAATAAAACAAAATAAAATTAAAAAATTAAAAATAAAAATAAAATAAAATAAAGTAAAGCAAAATAAAATGAAGTAAAGTAAAATAAAATCAAAGAAAAAATCAAGTAAAATGAAATAAAATAATAAAATAAAACCAAATAAAATAAAATAGAATAAAATAAGGTAAAGTAAAATAAAATAAAACAAAATAAATAAAGTAAAGTAAAATAAAACAAAATTAAGCAAAGAAAAAAAATAAATAAAATAAAATAAAACAATATAAATAAAGTAAAGTAAAATAAAATAAAACTAAGCAAAGAAAAAAACCCGGCGGGGTATCGGTTCCCCTACCGGGCGCCTCCTCGGGTGGTGAATAGAGGAACGCTTCCCAGAAATGGGTGGCACTGAGGAAATGAAATACTCAGGGCGAACCAAAACGAATAAAGGGCGAGTGGATGCGGCCCTTAAACTCTAACTAAGCATCCTCAGGATTGAGTCCAGTAAGATCCTGAAGACCGAAACTGGAAACATGATTAGGAAAAGTATGTTACGGGCTGGCGAGGCCGGTAGTCTGCCACCTCAGTAACCAAGGGTGACACCTTGGCGAAATGGCTGGTAGGTTAATATCGGCATCGTCTCCGTCTCGTTAAAACCCTAGCAGGTCTTCAAGTACGTTCGAAGCACGTCGTCATTAAGTTGGTGGTGCAGGCTCAGTTGAGACAACTCCTGACTAATGCCGGATTCTGGCACTGAACACAGACTCTCATAAGGACCTGTGTCAACCCTAGCGTGGCCTCCCTGCAAGCGCATAGATAACCACGGGAATCAATAACGGCGACTGCACCTCGTGCTGAGATAGCGGCTTGAAGCGGAGACCCAATAGAAATGAATAAACCAAATCAAAACAACGAAGAAAGAATGGAGAACGAAAGCGGCGACGAGGTCGCATTCAGAAAAAGCAGTAAACTGCTAAGATCGCCGGTTCTAAAAACGCCGGCTAGAGTGGCCACTCCAGTTATGCCTTCGCGAGGCTCTGGACCGGCACGAAACACACCAGTGGGATTCGGCACCAAAACGCCCGGCCAGTCAACACCCACTGCTACCGGCGGGAAGCTAGATCCCACCCACAAGAAGGCAACCCCCTTAAAAAGCGCAATGACACTTTTTAGCCTTAAGGGGAAAACCCAAGGCCAGTGCTTGGACCATGCGCTAACGGTGCTGCGTACAATGCAAACAGCCGCACAGAGACAGAAGACCGTGTCCATGGACATAAAGAACGGAATGGCTCTCCTCGAAGAGGTGTTGAGCTATATGAGCTCATTGAGCCCAAATAAAGAAGAGGGTGACGAACCGGGCCCATCAAATAAGAGGGCTCGGACTAACTCCGACCCTCAGCTCATAGACTCGGAAGCCAAGAAGAAAAGGGACGAGGAATCGGAGAATACCCATTCCGAAGAGGCTTGGTCCAAAGTAGTAGGTCGGAGACGGCAAGAGCGTCCTAAAGCAAAAAAGAAGCCGCCTGCTCAAGCCCCGAAGGCAGTCAAAAAGAACAAGAGGAACAGCAGAGCCATAACGTTTCTGGTGAAACCGGCCGAAGGCAAAACCTACGCCGAAGTTCTAGGGGCAATCCGAGGTCAGCTCCGGCCTGCCGAAACCGGAACGGTGATACGGTCAGTGCGCAAGACCAAGGCTGGTAGCGTACTAATAGAAACGGCGCAGTGCAACGACCAACCGGCCTTTAGAGAAGCCATTGGTAGCGCGGTAGGAGAAGTTGGCGATGCACAACAAATCTCTAAGCGTATAAAGCTAGAGGTATTGGGCATGGACTGTCTCACAACGGCTGAGGAAATAGAAGAGGCCGTTCGAAGAGAGATCGGAGAAAGCTCAGGCCAAATCCGTATCTCTCTTTTCGCCGTAAATCAGAGAGAGCAAAAGAAGGCTGTTGTCGAAGTGGACGAAGGTCCCGGAAGCCAACTGCTCAAAAAAGGAAAAATTCCCATCGGCTGGATCCAATGTAGGATCAGACAGCGTGCGGAAGTGCAACGCTGCTTCAGGTGTCTCGGCTACGGACACCGACAGGCTGGCTGCAATGGGCCCGACAGGAGGGACGCGTGCTGGAAGTGTGGGAACTCTGGCCACAAATCCTCATCCTGCACTGAAAAGGCAAAATGCTACCTTTGCACCACGGGAAACCTCGATCATCTTCCCGGGTCTGGAGCATGTAGCACGTTTAGAGAAGCACTTGCTTCGGCGAAAGCCAAACTGTCGCCCCAATGACCAGCGTGATTCAAGGAAATCTGAATCGATGCAGGTTAGCTGATGAACTGCTAGACCAACTGGTGCTTGATCACCAAATAAACTATGCAATCATCAGCGAACCTTACAAGGCCAGAGACAGCTGGTACATTGACGAATCTGGCGCTGCTGCTATCTGGATAGTGGACGCCAATACCAATGTTACTAATCGTGCTGCCGGTCATGGCTACGTCCGTGTAACTGTAGCGCGAACAACTCTTGTTAGCTGCTACCTTTCACCAAATGACCCCATTCAGAGGTTCAAAGAAAAGCTGGAGCTATTAGAAGACGACCTACGGGACCAAACGGGCAACCTGGTCATCGCTGGAGACTTCAACGCTAGAGCAATAGAATGGGGCATGCCTCAAACTAATACCAGGGGAAAACTAATTCTGGAAATGGCAGCCCGACTCGGTGTGGTCGTACTGAATACGGGCACGACCCCAACATACAGGCGCCCGGGCTTTGGGTACTCGATCCCCGACATAACGCTCGTCTCGGAGAGACTCTTTCCAAACGCGGTTGGGTGGAGAGTGATGGAGGACCTTACTGGCAGCGACCACAACTACATCACCTTCCAACTCGACCATCCTGGTCAGAGACCGGCAGCGAACGCATCATACAAAACCCGTAGATGGGATGCAGCTAAAGTTGACGCCACCAGGTTCACCGGAACAGTGCTGGCGAAAGCCAGACGGATAACCGACGGCACCAATACGCCACATGCGGCGGTTGAAGAAACCATGCAATGCATGCGCCATGCTTGCAACGTCTCTATGCCACGAATAGGAACGTGGCGAGGCAAGAAGCAGGTATATTGGTGGAATAGCGAAATCGCGGAACTCCGGAAAACATGTCACAGAATGCGAAGACTGGCGACGCGCTCACGTGGCAGATCCGAGGCTCTTGAAAGGGCGGAGGCGTACAAGGGGGCGAAAAAGGCTCTCGGCGCCGCCATAAAAGCAAGCAAACTAAGATGCTGGAAAGAGCTCTGTAAGGAAGTGGATCAAGACCCCTGGGGACAAGGGTACAAAATAGTTATGAAGAAACTTCGACCACCAAATCAGACGATGGACGAAGATGACATGAAGAACATCGTGGAAGCGCTATTCCTCACGCAACTTACTAGAGAAGAGGAACATGCAGCACGAGATGACCGTAAAGTGGTACCTTTCAATGAAGAAGAGCTAGAAAGAGCCCTGCGTAGCATGAGGGCTGGTAAAGCCCCAGGACCCGATGGAATACCTGCGGAGGCAATCAGATTAACTGCTAATAGTTGTCCAGAGCTCTTGTTACACATGTATAACAAATGTCTAGAAGCAGGTGTCTTCCCCGCCAGATGGAAGACAGCACGGCTCGTCCTCATACCGAAAGGCAAAGGGGACCCAAGCTCTCCATCATCCTTTCGCCCACTATGTATGCTCGACACAGCGGGAAAAATGATGGAGAGCCTTATAAAGCAACGTCTAACAGCAGCCATAGAAGACGAGGGTTGACTCTCCCACCGGCAACATGGCTTTCGGAGAGGGCACTCCACAATAGACGCCATAGCAGAAGTCGTAGAGGCAGTCCGGAAGGCCGAGACGGCAAGCCATCAAGCAAGGCCGGTGGTACTATTGGTGACGTTAGATGTTAAAAACGCTTTTAACTCTGCCAGGTGGGAAGACATGCTTGATGCATTAGAACGCTCCTTTAAGCTCCCGATATACTTGTTAGATATATTGAGGGACTACTTAAGAGACCGTTGGCTAATCTATGAAACGACGCAAGGCCAAAGAAAGGTGAAGCTAACAGGCGGGGCAGCACAAGGGTCGGTGCTCGGCCCTGATCTTTGGAATGCTACCTATGACAGTCTCCTTCGAATGCAGATGCCAGAAAGCACTTTTCTAGTTGCTTTTGCAGACGACGTGGCTGCGGTGATAACAGCACGAAACTGCGACCTGGCACAGCTTAAACTGAACCAAGTGATGCGCAGTGTAGACGAGTGGATGAATAATCACGGCCTCCAACTGGCTACAGCCAAGACAGAGATCGTGATACTAACGAAAAGAAGGATTCCCACAATCACCAACATGAATGTTGGGGATCAACAGATAGAGACGCGCCGCTCTACGAAATATCTAGGGGTGAAATTGGACAACAAGCTGACCTTCTCGGAGCATCTAAGAAGCTCCTGCGAGAAGGCTGTGAAGACCATCGCAAGTCTGAGTCGGCTAATGGCAAATACAGGTGGACCAAAGCCATGCATAAGAAAGCTGCTGGCGTCCGCCTCAGATTCTATACTGTTGTACGGTGCAGAAGTCTGGGCGGACGCAATGAAATTTGGGAAGTATCGGGCTGCTATTACCGCAGTCCAACGTAGAGGGGCCCTGAGAATCGCCTCAGCATACCGCACGGTCTCCGCAGATGCTGTTCTGGTCATCGCGGGGACTATACCGATATATCTCCTCGCTGAGGAAAGAAAAATGACTTACGACACTCGCGCAGAGGTACGTAGAGACGTTGCTGCAACGCAGGCGCGTGGTGATTCGATCCGGCGGTGGCAACTACAATGGAGCAGCAGTGCTGCTGGAAGGTGGACCAGGGTATTAATCCCCGAACTAGAACCATGGCTGAACCGACCTCATGGAGAAGTCGACTTCTACCTGACCCAGTTCTTAACCGGACACGGTTATTTCCGTGAATATCTCCATAGAATGGGCAAAGTTCAAACCCCGAACTGCACCTACTGCGGAGCCATAGACGACGTACGCCACACCTTCTTCGAATGCGAGCAATTTGCAGAAGAAAGAAGGCGGGTGGAAGAGACAATTGGCGAACTTTCCCCGGGCAGTGTCATTCGCAAGATGACCTGCGAAAACGTTAGATGGGACATAGTCAGACGATACGCGAGGAATGTCCTCCTTGCGAAACGGGAAGACGGTTGTCTAGCCAGTTAGCGTGAGAGTGGCCATAGAGCTCACGTAACGCGCTTCCTTACCTAAAGTAATGCTAAGCGCGGTCCCAGGTAAGGAAGAATGCCCGGGCCGTGGGAGGTTAGGTTTTAGTGCGGTATACTTCAAGATAAGAATTAGTCCCACACTCGGAGAGTTCCGCTGCTAGAGAATCTATAACGAGGGCTCAAACCCGGTTAGTGCATAAAGCATTTCCTCCTCCCACGAACACAAAAAAAAAAAAAAAAAAGTTAACTAAAATAAAATAAAAAAATTAAAACTAAAAATAAAATAAAGTAAAGTAAAATAAAATAAAACTAAGCAAAGAAAAAAAATTAAGTAAAATAAAATTAAAAAATTGAAAATAAAAATAAAATAAAGTAAAATAAATAAATAAAATTAAATGAAATTAAGCAAAGAAAAAAAATAAAATAAAATAAAATAAAATAAAATAAAGTAAAGTAAAATAAAATAAAATAAAGTAAAATAAAATAAAATAAAATGAAATAAAATAAAATAAAATAAAGTAAAATAAAATTAAATGAAATTAAGCAAAGAAAAAAAATAAAATAAAGTAAAATAAAATAAAGTAAAGTAAAATAAAATATAATAAAGTAAAATAAAATCAAATACAATAAAATAAAGTAAAATAAAATTAAATGAAATCAAGCCAAGAAAAAAAAAAAAAAATAAAGTAAAGTAAAATAAAATACAATAAAATAAATTAAAGTAAAATAAAATAAAATAAAGTAAAATAAAATAAAATAAAGTAAAATAAAATAAAGTATAATAACTAAAACAAAGAAAAAAAAATAAAGTAAAATAAAATAAAACTAAACAAAGAAAAAAAAATAAAGTAAAATAAAATAAAACTAAACAAAGAAAAAAAAATAAAGTAAAATAAAATTAAACAAAGAAAAAAAAATAAAGTAAAATAAAATAAAACTAAACAAAGAAAAAAAAATAAAATAAAATAAAAAAACTTAAAATAAAATAAAATAAAAATTTTTGTAATTATAACGAGCTCAAGACCAGTTGATAATAATTCTTAGTTAATTATTATTATTTTTGATTAGAGGAAATTGAAAAAATAATAATAATTAACTAAGAATTATTATCAACTGGTCTTGAGCTCGTTATACTTACAAAAATATGTAAAAAAAACTGACCGTAAAACCAACAACAAAATAAAATAAAAATAAAAATAAAAATTCTGTAAAATAGCTTGATAGTAATTTAAATAGGTATATCATTGCTAGTCTATAAAGATACAAAAAAATAAACTTTATTTATTTTTTTCTAATTCAATAGTAAATACTTTTGGAAAGGAGCTTTATATCAAAATAGTTTTGACACTTTTTTTTAATACAATTCCTTTTTAAAATTTGTGTTTATCTTTTTTCTAAATTGATTTTTGCGTTTTTGTCAAATTTCAAATTTAAATGTCAAATCGAAAAACCAATGCTCAAAGATTGATCACTCAGGAACGGCCCACCTGAAAATAATTTTTTCTGAGAACGTTGTTGGGGAATTTAATACCCTACAAAATTAAATACAGTCTAATGTATGTATATATTAGTCCCAACAAGCATTTCTGCAAATGTTTTTAAAAATAGTTTAAAGTAAACTAAGCGATATTTTAGGCAGTCAGTAAGCATGTCAGTTTTAATTTATTTGAAAGTTCAAAGTAAACTTTTTATAAGCTTCAAGAACAAATTGTTATAAATCACTTTACCTTAAAAGTGAAATACAAATGTTTACAAAAATTCCAAAGAAAACTATTTGCCAGTTTTTTTCTTTTAAACCTAAAAAATTATCAAATTCTTTTCAAAAAAGGTTTTACATAAGAATGAGGATGAGCAAAAGTTATGGCTGCATATTAGCCACTTCAATGTATGATTACAACTTATTTATTTATTTATTTGATTGTAATAGCTAAATAATATAAAAACAAGTAAGAAAAGGGCTGTCTTCGGCTGTGCCACAGACTTTGTACCTTTCATGAATACGCATCACGGTTTTAAGTGTCCGATCCTTACTCACAATTTGTACATACTCTGCAAAACTGTTAATTTAAAGATACATAGCCCAAGCCCCATCTATCGGAAAACCGATTGTATGGGAGCTAAATATTATGTTGGTCCGATCTGGGTGATTTTCACTACACACATTACATACATAATATGTACCAAACCCGCAAAATTTTTCGTTCCTAGCTTTCCAATGGGAATAGGTGTAGGCCAAAACCCTTTTATCTCAACAATCGATTGTATGGGAGCTATGCGTTGTATTGGTCCGATCATGATGGTTCCGACAATTGATTAATGCTTTACAAAATGGCTGCCTCTTACCAAATTTCATCGAGATATCTCTAAAACTGAGGGACTAGTTTGCGTTCAAACAGACAGACGGACAGGCGGACATGGCTAAATCAACTTAGCTTATCGCCCTGATCATTTCTGTATACTTATTGGTGGGTATATCTCTTCTTCTTCTCATACTTACAAACATCGGACCAAAGTTATAATACTATTTCTGTTTATGAAAGGTATACATTTGGGTTGAATTAAGTTTCAGAAAAATCTTTGAAAATTTTTTTAAGCTTATATTAATAACCTATTTATCAATGTGTCGTTTCAATTATAAAAAGTTTATTTTTAAACGTTTTATAAACGAAAAATGAGAATTTTTTTAGTTTAATATTTATTTCGGGAAGCTTTTTAAACATTTATTTTAAGTTTAATTTCTTTGTTGGGGTGTTATATTTTTGCGCCCATATCAATAAAAAAATTAAATTGGTTTAGAGCTTTTTAAAACGACATTTCCATACAAATTTGGAATTATAAGAGTTTTATAAATTTTTTTTATTTTTTATGAATATGGGGGCAGTGTTGGGCGTTAATCAATTAAATTTTTAATTGATTTATTAATTGATTAAGAAAGTAATTGCAATTAAATCAATTGCAGTTAAAGTAATTGCAATTAAATAAATTGATTTAAAATTAATTGCAATTAAAATTTTAATTAATTTTTTATTTGTATTATGAAGCAATTAATAATAATTAGCCATTTTTACAATTACCCGGGTAATTGATTGGTTTCATTCAAATATTCAATAGGATTTATCAGAGGAACAGAATTTTGACGAAAGTGATATTTGAAAGAAATCCAGCAATTTTTTGCCATATATATAACCTGCTCGTACATGTTCTTGCAGTAGAAGTTTGTCGCAATAAAACACCACGGTAATCGGCTAATAATATACTATATAGCGTCCGGGTAGCGTATTTATTGTTAAATTCATAAAAGAATTGTAATTAACAAATTGTTAATTATAGAGAAACACAATTAATTGTTGATTGCGAGCATTGTAATTGAATAATTGTACATTTTTGCAATTACAATTAAAAATTGTTAATTGTAGAAGTTCCAATTAATAATTAAAATTGTTAATTGTAGAAGTTTCAATTAACAATTAATTATTGTTTCAACAATTATCATTTGCCCAACACTATATGGGGGTTAGTTTTTTCTAAAAATCTAAATCATTGTATTCAATTACCGGTTGTTGGCATTTTGTAACTATTCAAGCGTAAGTAATCTTCAATTTTGCGATCGTTTGTCTCATTGTACCTATCCAAGTAGGGTATGAATTCTTTGAAGCCAATTGTTTGGAGAACGCCACGAGTGTATGTTGAGGGTTCGTTACTTTTGCTAGAAAAAGAAAATAATAATCAAACAAAATGTACATGTGCTTACATTAGGGTGTGCCTTATTTATAATTATTTCTTAATTTTTACTTATGAGAAGACAAATTGTTTGTTAAGCTACTCTACCACAAGAAAGCTTCGTTAGATCATCAAAATATGGTATTTCAAATCAAATAAAGGGTAGAAGCGTCGAAATAGCCCCCCCAGATAAGAAATTGCCATAAGTGACCTTGATCTTAAAGTGAAGTGATTCTTACCTTTTATCGATCTTGTGTTCGTTGTGAAAGGCTCGTAATTCACGTAATAAACCTTGTTCGAGCATGTTATCAACACGCTTGTCCAAACGCCTGTCAAGTACTTCCTGAAAGAGAGAAATACATATCTTCGTAAGTAATTTTCTCCACAAAAAATTGCGCTAAGCAAACAATTCAATTAAAATAGTAATATTTGAATTCTTCTGTTCCCTGGCCTTAACGAGTCACGCGGTGATAGCTATTTATACTACGAAACGTCTGTGAGGCCATGGATTTGTATTATAGTATCAGGTCACTTTACTGTGACCAAGCCTGAACAGTTCAGCTTAAAGGACTTGGAGGCTTAACTTTGGAGGCAGGACAACAAAAGAGTGAATCCAATTGCCTAGGTCATTTTGCCACGTGGTCTTAACATCTTAAATATGGAAAATGCCAACATTTGTTAGATCCAGTAGACCACAGGTAAATAGAGTTTTGATTCGGAGTAGAGGCGAAATGATCTGCCCCAAAATAAAAACTTCGAAAACCAGACTGGTGGTAGCCAAATAATATACTACCCAATGCATCGCTCCACTCTCAGCCCCTTACCCATTCTTTTCAACAAAGACTAAAGAGGTGGGTAGAAAAAAGCTCCTCAGCCCCGACTACAAAGGTGATATCTGTTACAACCGCACAGAAGGAGATTACAAGAAAATATTTCGCTCTGCAAAAAAGTCACATTTCGAAGAGCACTTCAGATGTATTTCAAAATTCTTTAAGTCTCTCATCATACTTATCCTGATGTACGGCTCGGAAACATGAATAGTGTCGCAAAGAATATGAAATCGCCCTTCGTATATTCGAGAGAATAGTTATTTCTCCGCAAGATAGACCACAAATCTCCCCATTTTATATAAGTGCAGTGAGTTAAATCCCAAAGGCTCATCTGTCTGGGTCATACTATGCGAATGAACAAAGAATATCCTGCCTAGAAGTTTTCCTATGGCCACCCGAATTAGGCAGAAGTCTTAGCTAAGATGCAAAAACGAGATGGTGGATGACGTGGTGTCCCTTATCGCCTAGGTGGTTAAGCTGGTAAGGGTCAATAAATAAAGATGATTAGTAAAAGGCTTGATAAAGATCGAAACAGCAAAGATGTATTGAGGACAGACAGCTTCTTCAAGGAAAAGAGGAGTGGGACGCTTACAATTATTTTGTAGTCTACCTTCCCGGACAAACCTGGTTACTTACGTTTTTGTCAGCTTACCATGTCTATCTTACATGGCGCTGGACCAAACTGACTTACGGATGATGACCTTCGTAAGAACAAAAGATTTGGTGTAGCTGTTTTGCTAGACATAATAATAGTATATTAACTTCGGGCAATATATCTACGGGGAGATTAAGGTCGAGCTTATCTTCAATTTGTGGTGTGCAGTTTGTTATTTTTTTTTCCTACCAATTGCCCGACTGCGAACGACATTTGCTAAGGCGGGTGCATTTCGCTGACAAACTTTTTCATGGTAGATATATACTCGGATCATTGTCGACCACTGTGAAGGGGCTACCCCGTTTCTGAAAAACCCTTTTTTTAAACATTTTGATGTTACCTGTTCCGGCACTTGAACCAGGGACATACAGTGTGGAAGGCCAACACACTACCATCACAACACGGTGGCCGTGTTCGTCTAGTTGTTAGGACCCTACATTGTGTTAAACATAAAGAGGGCGTTCAATAACGTTCCACTAAACTCAAAGTTAAAAGCTCTCTGGTATATTTAAGCGAGCCTCCCCCACACATTCGAATCATAAACCTCAAGCTAAGATATAGTCAGCTTACTGCACATGCAGAGTGAGGGCAATAACTTGCCACAGACTAACGGGTCCATGAAATGGGCATTGATGGGAATGTGGCAGTGTACGAATTGCCACAAAGTTCAATAACATATTTTGGCATCAGATAAGCCAGCTGAGACTAAAAGCTAAAACGTTCGACTTGGTCAAATAAAATTGTTTGTTTGACAGTTGGAGTAGTACATCAAACCCTGCCTCATTACTGTTTTAATCACTTTTCATATTTCTGATAGGTACAGGGTAATTGTATGACTTCCTGTTTAATTTCATCGACAGTTGCTTGTTTTATGAAGATTTTAACTCTACTCCAATTAAAGCTTTTTGAACACTTCTTATTACACTTGTCAGGTTATTTCTTTAAAACAACACTAAAAACTCTGTAATGTTCGACCTACTTTTTCGGTTTGCTTGAATTATTAATTTTTGGTTACATTTATTTAGTTAATAAAAAATAAATTCTGATAAGCATACTCTTTTTCAGTTTCTAAAAATTGTTACACAAATTAAACACTTTGTTTTTGATAAATATGTTGATAAAGCTCCAAGAAATGTTCAAAGACCTGCTGACAACCTAACTACACCATCAGCTTTGCATTTGTAAATTTTTTTTGTTTTTGCTTTTATTTACCTTAAGCAGTTACCTAAGTATTAAAAAAAATTAATCTAAGCTATTTTCTGTATTTAGGCTTATCGTACCACCTGCAAGTTGTCCAGACTTTTTCAGTTTTTTCCCTTAAATGTCTATTGTAGCTCAATGTTGTCCAAGATGGTTACTTTAATATTTCCTTCAAGTAAGGGAAAAGCCGTTTATATATCTTTGGACTTATTTGACATTCCTTGAATTACAAAAACCCATTAGTTCTAGCACTTAGAACTGGCTGTGTTGGGAACGTGGTCAATTCTTGTTCCAAGTCCCCTTTCTCAAATCGGTTGATAGGTTTCGCCTTCTGCGATCACCCAGCTCACTTTCAATTTGGAAAAAAAATATCGTTCAAGTAAGTAGTTATTTTATTAAAGACTTTTGCATCCTACCTCTTTATATATAAAAAATATTTTGTGCGTCCGTTGTCACTAAACTCTTTCTAAACCCCTGGACCGATATTGATGAAATTTTGTGTGTGTGCTTAAGTGGGTTGATTAAGGTTTAGATTCATAATCCGCACCACTGGAGGGTGTTGGCGTGGCAGCTTGAATGCAAACGTTATTTTCCGTACTACGTATCTTTACAAGTAAGTTAAATAAGATTAATCTCTACCCTCACCTACATCTCAAGAAAAAAGAGGAGGAAAAGAGAAGTGGGCGTGTTATCTCCCGTACAAATGTAAATTTTCTTGCAAATATTCATGAAGAATGTTGAAAATTAGCCTAGAGTAATATGATGTTAATCTCTACCACGTCAAAAAAAAAGGTGGGTAAAGGAGAAGGAGGCGTGACACCTTTCGATATAATCTAAATTAATATTACTCCTCAGCTATTTTTACGAGCTATGTAATATTTGGTATAGAAATCCTTTATATGAAGGATATGGGTGGGATAGGGATAGCGGTAAGGCATAGACAATTTGATTCCCGGAGGTGATTTTCTGGGCAAAACAATATCTGCCGTCTCCGATTTTTCTTATATAAATTAAGTGAAGCGAAAGAAACCGTAATTACATTTGATAAATCAAGGGATTTAGAGTGTAGCGTTTAACCCTTGACAGACTTCGGGATTCGGAACCTCGAGGCCCCTTGCTTGCCGCGGTATTTATGAAGAATTTCCGGCCCACTTTTCAACCCGTCCCGAACACATACTACATATATCAACTATTCTGAATTCCTGCATGTCCTCAGCCCCCTTAAAAATTGTTGATAGTGCATCTGGAAGTCGTGAATGATAAAAGAATGGAAGAGTGTCCAAAAACGGGTTGCTTTGTTTTCTTTTTCGAATTTTTTTTATTGGTTCGCTTAGAAATAATTAACTAAAAAGTTACCACACATTATTGAACATTTAAAAAATTAAAAAAAAAAAATATGGCAGTCACTTAACCCATATACGCTCAGCGCCCCATTTTTAAAACGCTTTATATTTGGGAATTAATTATTGAAAAACCATAATTAAATTCGTTCTGCCAAAGAGAGTCTCTTTGATTTAAGCGAATATATATATATTTTGGCTTTTTTAACATTTTGTAGGGTTTTCACAACTAAAATGAATTCTTTAGGTTAACTGTCTCTGACATACTCGATATATTACACAAGTATTTTTGATGCTTATGATTACATTTTCCCGCCTGGTAATCACTTGTTGAATAGAAGGCCTGAAGAACTTGGTCATTGAGGTCTCATAGCATACCACAATTGCTTTCTTCCCTTCTAAATTTTGTTATAAAAAAGTTGAGTCTTTTTATTTCAAATCGACAGATAGGTGGAACGACCTCTTCCGATTACATAAAACGAAATTTTACCAAAGAAAAAATTTATTTCAAAAGTTATGCAAATTCAAAACTTTACTTTTTTCCTTTTTTGTGAAGTTAATTTTTCAATATTTCAGAAACTACTGCATTTAAAAAAAGTTTTGCACCGTTAATATTTTCACATAATATTTCACAAAATATTTTGAAAAAACAAAAAAATAAATTATTTTCTGATTTTCTTCTGATATATTAAGATATTTCCATGGATACCTCTGCAGACGTATAATGCAAAAAAAAACTGAGCACCAAATTTAATTTTAATTAATAATTAATTAACTTTAATTTTTACCATTTAAAAAAAAAAAATTCTGATCTTAGAAATTTCCAAATTTTTTTTCGAATTATTTTATCTATACTTCTAAGAACCCTCTTTGAAAGTGCAAACGTTTTTTATTTAATACAGTAGTGTCCGAAATATAGAAAAAATAAATTTCACAAAACAGGAAAAAAGTGAAATTTTGAATTTGCATAACTTATGAAAACAAAATTTTGAAGTTTTTTATTTTTTTGGCAGAACTTTGTGTTATGATAAAAGGAAACTCCCCGCCAAAATTCATTCAACTCAGAAGAGGTCGATGACACATATATGTCAACTTGGGGTGTGAAGACCCCCATGAAAACAGCCATATTCACCACGTTTAGCACTCTCGTAAACATATTATAAAACAATGAAATATGTTTTATATTTTGTTTAATGCTGAATTTAAGGAATATTTTTGTTTCCAGAAAATTTGGACCTACGCCGTTTTGTCATACCCTGTAGCAAATGTATACAACAAATTAAGTTAGCGGTTTCCTTACGAATTCCAATGAATTTGCCACAATTATTTACTTATTGGTAAGAAAATTAAAATTCAGCGACATTCTGCACTGCAGTGGCCTAAAGTAGTTTATTTTTTAACCAAAATGCAATTCCACAACCAACAGCGACACTTGGTATTTGTGCGGCGTAACCACCCTACAATCAAAACAACTGGGCTTAAGCTAACTCACAACTAGTGTAAATGGAAGTACCAAATATAGAGTCAATTTCCTCTCCGAAAGCAAGCAAACATGGATTAAGATATCAGTGAAGTATTATCTAATTGAAAATAGACGAAAGAAACCGGGCAGCTGAGCCTTAGCAGCTGTGTCAGTGTTGGCTGGATATATTTGGGAATCAGCATTAACACCGAAATTGAAATTGAACGGAATCATTCTTACCAACAAAAGCTAATTTGGACTGAGTAGGCAATCGAGAAGATACGTGCTTTCTCGACGAACAAAAATCACGTCTCTATATCTATAAGTCTCTCTGCATACCCGTCCGGATATATGACTCCGAATGATGGGATGCGATGACCCTTTAAAGTTTCGTAGGGAAATCTTTTAAGTATCGAAAGAAATTTAATAATGAGCTCTACGACTTTTACTCAGATAGGAAAATAGTGCGCCGAATATAGAAGGCTGCGTGAAAGATATTATGGAAATAGGGTGATCTTCCAACGGCTTCGCTGACTAAGAAATTTAATGCGAATGGGCAAAGATGCTCCGGCGCAAATGTTGTTCCCTTTCAAGTAAAATTTGGGAGCAGAGGAGGTCCATGCTTATTTGGGGATAGCAATTGGAGGAGAACTTGAAATATCTCTGTCTGGACCTAAAGAGTTGACCAGCAGCTAAAGTTAATAGATTGACCGGTACGGTTCGGCGGAAGATCTAACAAGTAAAACGTGGTCATTTCAAATCGTTCATATGACCAGAACTCGCCCGATTTAGCATATCATATGAAAGGAGCTGGAGTTGGTTTGGAAAAGAAAACTTTAATTCGAATGAGTTGAAGGCGCATTTTCTCAAGAAGGTGAAGAGCTTTGCTATAAGTCCAGGATAGCCCATCATGGAGCGTTTTTCAGGTGGGCGTTTGTTCAAAGTTTACTCAAACTGCAGGCTGACCCAGACAAACTTAACTCTGTAGTGGCTTTCTTTTAGGACATTTCGAAATTGATGCGGTGGTTGGCGTCGTGTGCCCACTCTCCACTGGTGAAAATTGTTGAGAACTGGCCAGGCTCCCTTACAATTGTCCAATGCTTGAGTGCTGAGCTAGAGCTAATATTGACGTCAAGTGGTTTAGTTCTAGGTTAGTTCTGTCCCACTCGAGTTTTCTGCAGGTTAAGTATGCGTGGATGTATATGCATACCTTAAACATTCAGTCAACCTAATGATGGCGACGCATTACAAATGATAAACGCGATTGCGTCAAATCGGAAATTAGCATGCAGATGCAGTAACCAACCAGGGTTGCCATACCAGACAGTTTTGGGTCCCAAATTTGTTATGATAAATAACAAAACTACAAAATAAAAAAACAAATCAAGTTTGTTGCAATTGTTGTATTACTTCTCCTGTGCTCGGGCACTAAATTTTTGGCGCGTATTTCTGATATGAAAAGTTTGATGGGTTGAGGTTGTTTTTATTTTATCAGGGGGATATAATTAATTCTTTATAACAAAAAAGCAAACAGAAAATTTGTTAAACATTTTGAGGTGGCCACTTGATTTTTAAATAAATAAATATATAGCTAGAGGGCCCCGCAGACGTTTTCCTGTCAATAAATTTACCTGCGTGCATCTGAAAAAATTGCCCATGCCTCTTCCTATTCCTATCCCCTTTCCTTACCCCTATCGCTATCCCTATCACCATCTCCATCTCCATCCCTATCCCTATCAATCTCCCTATCCCAATCCCTATACACTATCCCTTTTCCTATTTTCAACATTCTACAATGAATATTTGCAAAAATAATCAGTAAGAAAAGCTCCACTTGCGTGGGAGGTGCCACGCCCACTTCTCCCTTCCTCTCCTTTTTTCTTGTGGCGTTAGAGATTAATCTCCTTAAACTCCTAACTAATTTTCAATATTCTGCCATAAGTACTTCTAAAGATAAGCAGAACGGAAAATCTCATTTGTATGGGAGTGCCACGCCCACAGCATCCAGTTGTCCGGATTGTGAATCTAAATCATTGGCTAGCCCACTTGAGTACATACAACAAACTTCATCACTATGGGTCCAGACGTTTAGAAGGAGTATAAAGATAGTTCCAACGGAACATTTTTTTTGCTCCAAAAAAAAAATTAAAAAAACCAAAAATTCTTTAACCCTCTTTCTTTCTAATGAGTATTATTTTTTTCAAATTCGCTTAAATAACATAAATAAAAGGAATTGTGTTTTTAACTTCTCGGTTTCATTGGCTTTCTAGGGTGTACTATACAATCCTAGAAGAATTTTTTTCCGTTGGAGCTACCATACTCGTATTTTATCAATTATTTATTTAAAAATCGGGTGGCCCACCTGAAAATATTTCGTACATTTTTTTTTCTCTTTTTATATAGTAAAAGCTCAAAGCGGGGTGTTTCCATAACAGTAAAATCTACAACAGCAAAAATTCATCATTAAAATTTCACTAAGGTGGCAACCATGTAACTAACCGGCATTTCTTTAGCAAATAAAAATAACAATAATCCAAATTCACAAAAAACGTTCTGTGACTTATCCATGCTTCTTCTTGTTCTTTTGCATTTGACTTTTTACACTTTGCGCATTGTGCGTTTTACGATTCATTTGGCTTTTGGCTCATAGGTAGTTATGCCAATGGAGCGCAACAAGAAAACGTTAAATAAACGATATTGGTACTGGTTGAAGACGTGCGCGTTCAACGCGTTGGTAGTGAAAGAACAACGATTCAACAAAGCCGATCGTACGATCGTGCATAGAAGGGGCAAGAGTTTACATAGAATGTGATTGGTAATTGAAGAGGAAGAATTACGAATTTATAGGAATGCAAAGTGAAAGGAGTTTTACTAGTTCTTTTCCATACTAAGCTCCAAAGCTGCTTTTGCTGTTTAAACTTTGAACGAATATGGGTAGCATTCACCATTATTTAGAATGATGGAATATCTCGTTGAAGAGAATTGCGCCTGGGGGGGCAGTGGAGTTGGAGGTTCTTACAACAATGAAGCGTGATGATGATGTTCTGCACGCGGAGGTGACTTGCAAAAAATTGTGCGAAGAATTGAAAAATTGAATTGGCAAAGGAACGTTGGTGGCATTCTAAAAATGTGAAATCGTTAAAAGAATGCAGCGCAGTGGTAAACAAGCGTTGAATGTGGGATTTTTTTTTAAGACAAGTTTGATGTTTTTTTTGTATTTTGTATTAAATTTATATATAAGTATGTATTTTGTTATGCATATGCGAGTCCAGTATTCATTGTGATAATGCAGAAAAAAGACAAATTATAAAACGTGTAAATATTTATGGGAAAAATAGTTTCTTATCGGTATTTATCAACTAAATCAATAACAAATTAATGTTTGCTTTGGGTATAGCATATTTTAGGGGAAAACTTGACTCACCGAATAGAGATGTGCCCACCCGCCGAAAAGAAGCTTCTATAAGTCTTATTTCTTTTGATCGAACGGCCTTAAAAATATTACTACAGCGGCAATGGAAAAATGTGTTCTCTACCTCAAGATAGACCTCCAACAATACATCGGTGAAGAAATTATTCACTTCTATGTAGAAGTTATTTAGTGATGGGCGTACAAACATATTTAAATACAGACAGACAGGCAGAAATTGAAAGAATCTTCCTCTGGATCTGTTAGCATAATTAAGAGTACTTGGATACATATGTAATTAATAACTATTATTTTTTTACAGACTTTGGCCTGTTCGAATTTCAATAAATGAATAAAAATATTTTGATTCAAATTTTATTGCCAACATTGTATACAGCGGAAATAAAATATATTCTTACTGTAAAACGCATCTTTAACTATAAGTTGGAAATCAAGCAATACAACGCTAAAGATTTCATTCAATTTTATAAAGCGGTTTTTGAGTGATGCGGGAACAAACATACTTACACTCAGACGAAAATTCTAATAACCGTTGTTTTGGCTTTTTACATAAGTTCTGAAGTAACTTGAGGGAATTTGCCTGAAATGTGTCGACAGTTACTAGTGAAGATGCAGCTTGGCTTATGAATACAAAGGCAGATCTCACAGTGCTCATGTAAGAAAGCTTAGCATGTCTAAGAAGCCAATAATATACACGTACCGAAGGTTCAAGGGATTTGAAAAAAATTTAGTGCTTTAAAGGCACTCAAATCGAACGTGTTAAAATACAATATGGTTCGAAAGTGCAATACACGAGGCGACCGCCAGTGGGAAATCTGCTAAGGAGAATCAATGAGCATTTTTTAAAACAACATATTTACTATCGACCAACAGGTATGATTGCGAAATCTCAAGGTCCATATGGCCGTGTACAGACAGAAAAAAAACTAGCTTCCTTCTCAAACTAAACAAATCTGAGGTAAGACTTGTCACAGGGACATTTAGTTATCGCACCGATGCTTCGACGATGGCGTATTGCAACAAGTTCCCTATGCAAAAGCTATCAGGATGAGGAGGAAGATGAATCGATTCATAACTTTCTTTGCCGATGCCAAGGACTACAGTCAAGGTGTCTCAGATTTTTGAGAGCAGGTTTTCCTACAGTCTGGCACAGGTGAGGAAAGTGGATCTTTAGCTCCTTTTTGAGTTTATATGAAAGAGTAAATGGTTTAAATAGGATTAAGTGAGTAAAACCTGGTGGGAGAATGTGCCCCTAAACGTCACGCAACGAGGGTATTCACAATGGGCATCTCCGAGTGGAAGTTTGGGATATCCCATGCGCTCTCTTAACTTAAGCGAACCTTTCACCAAAAACTATTCATCTAGCGTCCTGTATGAATGCACTTTCCGAGGTACCAATATCCTCTCCCACCACCAAAATGCACTTCATAAATTCCTTTCTCCGCTGTAATTTCTTCCAACTTCTAGTCCGAACTACATACATATGGGAGCATATCTGTAACTCCTGCAGTGAGCCGGTGAGGATGACATTCTACATTTACAGCAAAGCCGGAAGGACAACGACGAAACCGTCGCTGACAAATCGCTGTAAGAACGATAAAGATCGTAACCGACTTTCATAAGGTACTTGAGTTATCAAGGCAACACTATAAAATTTTTATGAAAAACTGTTACGGTTAGGCCAAAAGATGTTGAGCCTCAGTACGATCTCAGACAGCATTGAAAGGAACCTCTACTAGCCATTCGTACTTCAAGAAGGTATCAGGCAAAGCAAAATCCTTTTTCTAAGTCGTGAAGCTTGGGAAGAACACTAGTGCAACACAGAAACCATTTATCATGCTACTTCAGGCAATTGAGAAGTAAAGTTATCAAAGCCTAGCATTAATCTATCAAGGACCCCCATCATACTCGGTCCGCTATATGTATAGCGCGAAGTTATGGACATGTTTGATCAGGCGATATCAACTTTAAGGTATTTAAAAAAAATTTCCGGAAGATTTATGGACTTAAGTAACTACATTCCTGTTAAAATCTACCGGCGCCAGCAGACAAAATTAGAGGCATCTATTGAGTGGGAAAAAATATTTGAAAGTTGACTTCCTTGGTGTTTGCAATTGGCATCAGTGACAGCGAGGAAGATATGATTAGGGCGCTTCCCTGATAGATTGCTAAACTCATCCATACGATTAAGTGGTAATCATGGAATGAATTAATGGAGTTACTCGATCGACAGAACTTTAGCTTCTAGGGGCATTCGAAAACAAGGTACGGACGGATTTCTAGAAATTCTAGAGCCTTTCCAAATTACCCATGAAAATTGAAAATTATTGAGCGAGTCACAGAGCATTATAAGAAAGAGTTTAAAAGAAAACTCCATATTAACTTTACGTGTCATTTGTCGTATCGAGTTGTCAATTCTGAAATCAGCTGTTGACTGTCATCAAATTGAATATGCTTCCGAGACTTCTTATATATGGATATAATTAGACTTATTTATCAGTTTGTGGTAATGAATGTTTCTGCTTCTGGAATTTATGTACATATCACTTGCGTTAGTATGCACCTATAAGTAAGCTTTGCTGATTTGTTGTAATGTGCTAAGAAAATTAGAACTAATGCTATTTTTGGAATTTCTTCAAAATTTCCGACATGAAAATGGGGGGACACAATGACACCATGACATGTCACCTGAAAATTTAGTGTTACGGAAAAGCGACGGGCTTACACAGTCCAGCGGATATAAATAAAATGCTTTATGGATAACAAACTTTCACAGAGGTATAGATACATACACACATACATGATTGAGTATTGTTTAGGTTTTTAGCAATAACTTTAAAAAGTACACTGGCGTTGTTTCAGGGGAGGGTCAAAAAATAATTATTCTCAAGTTCTCCTAATCAAGCGATTTATTAATTTTTTTTTTTTAATTTTAAATTTTAAATTTTTTTTTTTTTTTTTTTTTTTTTTGCTCTTTTACATCATTTGACAGTTAGTAGTGTGATCATGATGGATTTTTTTACAGATCTGTTTTATCATCATCAGCAGAACTGTCAAAAAATCCATCATGATCACATTACTAACTGTCAAATGGCGGAAGTGGTTCATGCATATGGTAAAGAAGAATAGAACTAGGAGTTTAGATGACATCAAAACCAGCGTATTGTTAGCTTAATGGTTAGCAATGCGTGCCAAAATTTCTCTGATGAGTGAAGTCTAGCAGCTTCCGAAATGGATATATTAGAAAAGCTATGGCAGTTGTCTCTAAACATTTTTCCAACTCTATTCAATCAAAAAACTTTTAATAATCAATTAAAAATGATTATTAAAAAAGATAAAAACAATCATAATTTCCATAAAAATTCAAAAAGTGAAAAATTATTATTCTTGGCCTTGAGCTCGTTTCATGAATACCTACTTTTTTATTTTATTTCATATTATTTAATTTTATTTTACTTTATTTTATTTTATTTTATTTAATTTTATTTTATTTTATTTTATTTTATTTTGTTTTATTTGATTTTGTTTCAATTTATTTTATTTTATTTTTGTTGTGTTTTATTTTATTTTGTTCCATTTTATTTTTAATTTATTTTGATTTTGTTTTATTTAATTTCATTTCATTTTGTTTTGTTTTATTTGATTTTGTTTTACGTTATTTAATTTTATTTAATTTAATTTAATTTAATTTGATTTAATTTAATTTTATTTTGTTTTTATTTATTTTATTTTATTTGGTTTTTTATTTTAATTTGTTTTAATTTAGTAAGACCAGTTGATAATAATTCTTAGTTAATTATTATTATTTTTGATTAGAGGAAAAATTGAAAGCAACAAACATATACAGGCTATAGTTATAGTACTATTTCATAAACAGCCACGATTTCTCGTCAGACTAATTCATATAGTTTTGCTATTTCAGAGGATCTTGTGGAGAATCGAACCCACTCACTCTGATTGCAAAAATATGTAAAAATTAACAGACCATAAAGACCAACAACAAAATGGCCCTGTGGGTTAGGGGTTTAGAATATGCCCGAGGTAGTCATACCGGTCGTAAGAGGCGACTAATATGCACGAAGGTAATGACGTGCAACTCGATGGTTGATCTACGGATATGATGCCTCTCACCTCTCATTACCCACCTTATCCTTCCTTACGGAAGGAGGAGTGACATGACCTAGAGGGTTTCACTGGCCATAAATCGCTACCACTACAGTCGGGCAGTACCGCAAGGGAGTACCGGAGCGTACCGGGTTCAAATCCGGCCAAGAACTGTTAATTCGACAACACTCCCCAAAACCTTCGGAGAGGGTTTTGTCGTTACCACAACAACAACAACAGCAACCAACAACAAAAAAAAAGTTATTTTATTTTATTTCATTTTGTTTTATTGTATTTGACTTTATTTTTGTTTATTTTTTTATTTTTTTTTATTTCGATCAAGTTCTATCCTTCAACAGGGGATGGAACCCCACAAAATCTCCCCATTCCCATAATTTACAACTACATTGCTGACAGCTCAAAAATCAATTCTCTTGCTGGATATCAGGTGATATATTGTACACATTCATGTTTGAGATGCGCACGGTTATGGAGGATTAAGGCAAATACTTGGCATTTAGACGACAAACAGCATCAGTCAGCAGCTATGCGTTTGTGAGGGGACAACTCTGGTGCTTTCATGCATTTGTGAAGTGTCAATTTAATTGTTTTACTAAACGTTCGTGACGCATGCAACACATCCGGGCATTTAATTTTTTTAGCGCGATGGAAACTTTTCGTAACACTGCTAAGAACATACAAACTGAATACATATTAAATAGTTCGTATGTAAACTTAAGTAGGTGGTATCTAAAGATATGGGTTTTTGGAGCTTATTTGAGGTGATGGAAAATGCCATCTTTGAGTTATCTTACTTCAAACGGTCGTAAAACTAAAAATAAGAACTTTTACTCTAAATCATTTAATGAATAAATAAATAAAAATAACATAATGAAGTAGACAGGGTTGGGTGCTTTCCATAAATCTTTTTGGTCTTGTTTTTTTGCAACAAAAACAAAGATTTTTCGTTAAGAACATCAAACAACCCATTAAAATTGCTATTAATAACACTGTGCATTTTTGGAGCTCAGTGGTTTCAGCTCAGGATGAAAAACCCAGCCCACATTCTCAGGTCTAATTGTTTCGCTATGATCATTTTAAATTTATAATTTTTTTTGTAAGTTCTTTTAAAATATGGCAAAAACGGGTTAAATTTATATCAAAAAGATAATAGATATAATAAAATTGCAAGAGAAATATTTTGTGGAGCATTTTACCCCATTAGCACTCTCACCAAAGAGTCCGTTTGGTTACTTGTTTTGATAATCCAAACACAAACGCATTTTTTGGAGTCGTTCTAGGGTTAAAATGTGCTAAGAAATTATTTCGCGTAAGATTTCATCAGGCGCGCTTTCATACCAGTCAAAAACTTTGTATAAAGTGGTGTGGAAGCCGACAGCAGATGTTGTTGTTTGTAACGACTAAATACTCCCCGAAGGTTTAAGGACGGATTAAGGAAGTCGCCTTTTACGACTTTCATACTTTACTGCGATTATATTCGGAGTCAAGCCCGCTGGATTCCTAAACTCTAGAACTGGCATCCCCCGCGTAAATAAGTTCATAGGAATCTGTGCTTATAGGTACATACCTGATCACAACGCAACCAAAATAGAATAGTGTGGGGATAGCGTAAGGGACCACCAAGTCGATTTCCTCCAGGTTTCTCACGTTGCGCTTTTAATTGTTTCGTTAAAGTTTGTCCCGATAGTTGATAAACCTCAATGGCGCTAAGGAAAAAAACGAGAAATATGAAATAGTTAATGGCTTTTCATTGATATTATGTAATAAGTCCTTATATACATATATAGGCTTAGGTTTATGTATCTTGTTATATGTTAGTCGCAAGCCCAAAAATAATGTAGAGGCTCACTAATTTTAATGAAAAGGCAACCGAGCGTACCCGATTCATATCCGGAAAAGGACTGTCATTTCGACAAAACTTGCTATAAAAAGATTCCTCTTGTGCGATCTCGCTAAATCGCAAATGGTGATTTCGGCCTGGCGTTTGCTTACCGAGCCGAGGCCTACTTGTTCAAGAATAGACTGCAAGTGTACAAAATAATTCAAAAGCTAAAAGCAGGTAGAATGTACCCAATTAGGTCAGTCTGACTGTTACCTGATAGCCCATAGACTGCTCTCGTCGTCATCGTTGTTGAACTCTAACATAATCGACTCCATACTCGAGGCGTTTTTATTGAATATACATCTTGAATTTTTGATCTGAAAAGCTTTATCTTCAACACACCCTTGTGAGAAACTATTCCATTAAATGTCAGTCTCTTCGTCAGCAGTTCTCTATATCAAAAAAGTATATAATAAGCCGATTTCTCACTCTTCTCACCCTAATAGCTTCCGCAGAGGGCACTTTTTAAATTTCGTCACTGTCGGATCCTCATTACGATAACACCCCTAAGTACTCTTACAGCAGTTTTATTTAGTTGGTGAAAAAAACTCTCTGTCTCCCTTCCTAAACATGGACCATAGGATATTGAAACTTCGAGCTACGACGGTTGGTTCACACCGAGTGAGCTGCCTTAATCCTAGCGTGATTACAAAAAGGTTGCCGTCCGTCTCAGCTTGGAGGCTGTATGCTATATTAGTCCGATCTTTATGACTTGTAGCTTAGATTGGTCCGATCACATCGATTCACCACATAGTCCTAATCATTTTGGTATACTCATGGATGGATATATTTTCCATAAATATTAATTTTTTTTTTTATTTTGCTCCACTGCAATCCATATTTGTGCAGGTATTTGAGGATTGCATTTGATTGTTATAGGCATTCTGGCACTTCCTTTAGTTTGTAATTCTTGTGAGTTTATATTTCTACTTCTATTTTAGTCGGTATACATTTTCTGGAAGTCACGTTTCTGTAGTTGTTCATTGTTTTTGTTGCCCTTTTTGTGACACATTTTCTACTTCTTGCAAGTCTTTCACTGGTTCCGGCTTTCAATATTTATATTCCTATCCATGTATGTATGTGTAAGTTTTATTTTCTAAGTGTGCTTAAATCGGAATGTCAATATTGCAGGTTTGTGTTAGAAAATTTCCATTCACAAAGCTAGAACGTCAGCGATTCTATTAATAACTACGGATTACATTAAATATAACATCCCTGCAGGAAACAGAAGCATAACGGCAAAGAATTGGCGAAATTTTTCGTTTCTCTGGGCAGCTAACAAAATTTTTTTAACTTTTTTTTACCTTAAAAATATCATTTTTTGTCGAATATGTAAAAAATATAGATTAAAACTTTTTGCGAAGCGATTTTTCAAAAATGCCAAAAAAATTAAATACTTATTAAAACTTTTCGATTCAATACTTTTGAACTGTTCACGATTATTTGGGTCAGTACTTTCAAAATATGTCAAAGTTGCAATTTCAAAAGATTTCAAAAGTTTGAAAATTGTGTACCCAAAAATGTTTTTGAATACTGTTTCGAAAATTCTATAATACATATATCAAAAATTCCAAACAATTTCAAAGCTTTTCAAAGCTTTCGATTCAATACTAGCGATATCAAAAGTGTATACTAAAAAAATACGAAAAGTTTTTGAAATCTGTTTTGAAAATTCTATCATATTTCAAAAATTTTAAAAACTTTTTTTTAACTTTTCAATTTCATTGAAATAATACTTTTAATGTCTAAGAAGCAATTTCAAAACTTTAAAATTTTGAGCTAAACAAATTTTCAAAAAACAGTTTCGAAATCTTTAAAATACCAAAAAAGCTTTTTTTAACTTTTCATGTTTCTTGATTCAATACTTTCGATGACAAACTTGCACTTTCAAAAGTTTCAAAATTGTATACCCATAAACGGGTTTGAAAACTGTTTTGAAAATTCTATGACCCACACATCAAAAATGCCAAAAAAAATTCTAAAAGTTTTTGAAATCTGTTTTGAAAATGCCAAAAAATTTTAAAACCTTTTTCGTTCCATACCACATAAACTGCACTTCAAAAAATATTACTAAAAAAATTTCAAAAGTTTTTGAAAACAGTTTTAAAAATTCTATCATATTTCAAGTCTTAAAAACTTTTTTTTTTACTTTTCAATTTCATTGATTCAAACCTTCGATGCCAAAGAAGCAATTTCAAAATTTTATACTCAAAAAAATTTCAAAATATTTTACAATTTCGAAATATTTAAGATATGTAGTACTTCAAAAATCCAAAAAAAAAATTTTTAAAGTAGCAAATTTTTGGACTCTATACTTTTGATTTGAACCTTTTGCTTTCGAAAAGCGCATATTCAAAATTTTTCGAAATTGTTTGAAAAAAAGTTTGAAATTGATAATTTTTGAAATATCGCATAAGGTTCCAGACTCTGCTTTTATGCAAACTCTAACATTTTCTAAAAATAGGATTTTCAAGTTGACTTCTTCTTCCTAAGTACTTAGCAGCATACTGAGTGAAAGATCACCCTTTTATGAATTAAATAAAAATAAATTTAAAAAAAACCAGCCTATCTCAGAATTTCTTTCAATAACGCCTATGGAAATTTTTTCTGGTTGCTTAATTTTTTATTGCTTTCAATTTCAAACTCCTTTTTATTTCGTAAGCACTAAGCGACTTATGAATAAAACAACAAAATAAAAAGTGTTTACAAAAATTTTTAATTTCCTTTGAAAATTAAATGTGAATTTGCCGCTTGCCTGATAGCAAGCAAAATTATGAACGCTTTTATTTTTCTCTCCTTGCTTATTTTTTGTTGTTTTCGATTCAAAGATTTGTTTAGTGATGAATAAAAAACGTTCAATATTTGGTTTTCGTTATACAAGGAAAAAACGCTAAAACAGGGAAACAAAATATATTTTCAAAAACTATTCTCAAATGCATTTTCGAAATTTACAAATACTAAATTTTTTTCCAAATTAAAAAGTTTTCTCAAAACACCCCATAGTTAGCCGGGCAATGAATTCCTGGGGTGTTTCCAAAGTACCTAGCATAATTACTCTGAAGGTGAATGAATAATGTCTGTAAAGACAAACTAAAAATGTGGGTTACTTGGCCAGTTGGTCGTCCGTCTGGCAAGTAAATACTGCACATTACTAGACTGCTAAATTATTTAGACATCTGTCTGCACGCATAAACATACACACAAGTGTAGATATGTAACGAGTTCATCTACAACTAATTGACTATTATTTTATCTGCTGCACAATCACTGCCGAAGCCGCCGCTGTTTGCTGCTGCAATTGTAATGTAACGAATGGTTTAATGTGTTTTTTGCCTTCGTGCACTTTTTTGCACAAATTGTTCCAAGATTGGTCTACTATTAGCGCAGCGCATTTGCCACCGTTGAGATGTTGGAGCGGGGCTGTGCAACTGCATTTTCAGTAAGCTGTTATTCAGGTTTTCAGGTTTTATTTTACTTCACTTTCAGGCAATCATTTTTTATTTTTGCCTTATTTGCTGGTGATTTTTCTATGTTCATACCAGGGCGCCAGAGTAGGAGTTAATAGAAAAAGCAGCGAAATTTTTATTTTCAAGCAATAAATTTAATTCGCTGAGAGAAAATGGAGAATTATTTTGAAAATTTTTTTTAATTTATTTACTGACCAAAATTTCTCACCCCTCACTAACAGGCATTATAATTATAATTATCAAGTGTTAGCGAGTTATTCTAGGACACTGGCATTTATATGAATTGTTCGCCACATGGAAATCTAGTTTAGCTAGGCACGACGCATGCGCGCGCCCACTTTTACTTTCAATATGCCACAATCACAATATCTACTAGTTGTACTATTTTTTATTTTTTTATTTGCACTTCTTTCCACTGAAGTTGTATGCTGCGTAGATGTGAATGCGTAGGAGGATGATGAGCCGTGAGACGGAAGTCATAAAAAGTTCTTAATGACTTTTTCAGTAATTGAGTTAACTACAAATACTACTGGAGGTTGGTCAAAAAGGTTTGAAATAATTAATTAAAGCCATTGAGAATTTTAGAGGTGAAACTGAGTGGAAGGCGGGGTTCTCTTCTCTTCGATTTTTGATGGATTCTTATAAAGCGTAAATGGCAATGATTTGTGGCTGAAAGGCTGACTCTTTCATCTACGTGGAATGCTAACTGTAGGAAGAAAGCAGCAGTCGACCTAATCGAATATTTTTGTACGGTGAAGGTATTGAGCAGAAACGAACTCACACATCAGTCCATAACCCGAAGATCACAAACAAAAACAAATCAAGATTCGTCAATACGCTGAGGAAAAATCTCTATTTCTTAACTGGTGCAGTTCTAGTGCATTCGGGACCACTACTAGTACGCTCTTAATCTCGAATTTAATATGGCAATGTCCTAGGCGGTGGAAATTGTATCCGCTACATTGCCTTTTCTATATAGTTCCGAACTAGTATTTATTTGAATTCATTGATTACTTAAATACAAACTAGAAAGCAGGATTACTGGTTTTTCTAATTATTTAAAACAATCAGAAAAACCAATAAAATTAGTTTTTTTTAGTTTGGTAGTTTTCTCTACCAATTACCAATGATAAGTTCCCACTGTTCAAATTGATAGCTGACGGAGAGGATTGCATACAGACGATCGAAGACAGAGAGCAACAAGAAATTGAGAGAAACAATTTCACAACACTTATTAGAGATCATCTAAACAAATCCAGCAACAACGCGCGGGACAGGTTTATATTAGACACCCTACACTCAACCAAAACGTTTCTGAAGAATAACAAAAATTTATTAGTACTTAGCGCCGACAAAGGGAATGTCACAGTTCTGATGGACAAATCAGACTACGACTTGAAATTACAGCAGATCGTTAATGATATCTCTGCTTATAGATTACTAAAACGCGATCCTACCAATAGGTTACAAGACAAAAATAATGAAATTGTTGAGAAACTATTCAAAAATAAAATTATTGATTCGAAAGAAAAATTCGGTTTATTAAGTAAAACGGCTAACGCGCCAAGATTATATGGTCTTCCCAAGATCCACAAGGAAGGCGCACCCCTACGTCCCATTTGTTCGTCTATCAACTCTCCCTCTTACAAGTTATGCAAATATGTTGTGAATATACTCAAAAACCTAACTAGTACATCGAAATATAATGTAAGAGATTCAATTGCATTCAAAAACAAGATAAAGGATACCTATATAAATGACGATGAATGTCTGATTTCGTTCGATGTGGTTTCCTTATTTCCCAGTATTCCAGTAGATCATGCTCTGGAAATTATTGCATCCAAATGGAACATATTAAAAACCCACACAAATATAACGAAAGAATTGTTTATGGAAGTTGTACGTTTTTGCATAAAAGAAAACCGCTATTTCAAAGTTAATAACAAAATATATGAGCAACGGTCGGGAATGCCAATGGGGTCACCAGCATCACCTGTCATTGCAGACATTGTGATGGAGGAATTATTATGTAAATTTGAAGAAGATTCGTCTAATAAACCACGCTTTCTGACGAAATACGTCGACGATCTGTTTGCCATTGTAAAAAATGATTCTGTAGAAGATATGTTGGCTACTTTAAACAGTTATAACAGATCAATTAATTTTACCCATGAAGTGGAAAAGGATGGACAGTTACCTTTTCTGGATACTTTGGTTGTAAGAAAAAACAATAAATTATTCTTCGACTGGTACAAAAAGCCTACGGCGTCAGGCAGATTAATCAATTTCCACTCGAAGCACAGTAAATCAACCATAGTAAACACGGCAAAAAATTTTATTAGAAGAGTTTTGACCATCAGTGATGAAATATTTCATAGCAAAAATAAAGAAAATATTGTAAGAACGCTGAAATTTAACGACTTCCCGGTGCATTTGATAAATCGGTATATAAGGGATTATTTTGAAAAATCCAACACCAACAGATCAAATAACAACAAAAATAAAATATACAAAACATCTACATATGTCCCTGGTCTGTCCAACAGATTGAAATATTCTAAAATGTATGATCATGAAAGATTTCAAATGGCATTCACTTATAACAACACTGTACAACAAATATTTAGCAACACTAAGGACAAAATTGATAAATTTGAGAAATCCGATGTAATTTACAAAATCCCATGTAACGGCGACGGGTCCCACTTATGCGGTCAAGTATATGTAGGGACTACTAAATCCAAATTAAAAACAAGGATTTCCGGACATAAAACGAATTTAAAAAATAGGGACCACTCTAATGATAACAAAACTGCGCTAACCCAACATTGCCGAGCCAACGGACACTCTCCGGATTTAGAAAACGTAGCAATAATCCAACAAGAGAGACATTATAACAAAAGGTATACACTGGAGATGCTACATATAATTAATACGCCAAAAGATCAACGAATGAATTTTAAAGCAGATACCGAAAAATGCGCATCAGCCTATAGGAAATTGATATGTAACAATAGTGGCTCGTGAGAAGAGAATCGTCCCAATGTCAATATGTTAGTATCACTTACCTGCTGTTTTTAGTTTAAGTATTGTTGTTATTGCTAAAGTTTGTTTACAAATACGGTACTTTAGTTGTTTATACATTTTTTGTTCTTCATTTTCGCTTCAACTTATCTATTGTTAGAAATGCTAATTTAGTCGAACTGGTGCACTCAAGAGTTCCTGAAGATGACTACAGAATGTAGTCGAAATATCGACAAATCATACGGACAAATATATACATATTATATATACAAAAACAATAATTTTTGTTGTTTTTAATTTATATATATGTATGGCCTAGAGCTCGGTGAATTTCTTAATATTATTAAAAAATGTTATAAATATTAATCATTACTGCTTTTTTATACCAACAATTTTTGCTGATTTACGGCCTGTACATTTTCAAGTATTCATGAAACGAGCTCAAGGCCAATAATAATAATTTTTCACTTTTTGAATTTTTATGAAAATTCTTATTATTATTCTTGGCCTTGAGATCGTTTCATGAATACTTATTAATCATTACTTTTGATTATATTTGACTAGGTTTAATTTTTTTATAAGTCGTAAAAAATCAAAATTTTTTTTTGGTTTATTGGAAAATAAGCATTAGAATTGGAAATTAATAATAATTAGTCATTGAATGATTATCTTAGCTCTTTGCGGAAATCAGCAATTATCATTAATTACCATTATACAAAATAGAAAAAATTATTATAGATTTCTTCTAATTATTAAAAAAAATTCAGAAAAATCAATAACAATAAAACTAACGAAAAGTGATTATTGAAAAACGTACTAATTATATATATTATTACTTTTGACTAGTTTAAATTTCTTTTAGCAGTCGTAAGAAATTATATTTTTTTATGTGTTAAATTAATCAGTTGTAAAATAATGATTAAAATTGGAAATCAATCTATTATTCTTTGAATGTTTATTTTAATTCTTTACAGAAATCAGCAATTTTCATTGATTACGATTAGACAAAATATTTAGAAAAAATTATTATAGATTTTTTAATAATTAGTCATTGAATGATTATCTTAGCTCTTTGCAGAAATCAGCAATTATCATTAATTACGATTAGACAAAATAAAAAAAATTATTATAGATTTCTTCTAATTATTAAAAAAAAATTCAGAAAAATCAATCAAATTAAAACTAACGAAAACTCATAATTTTTTTTTATTATTGAAAAAATATAATAATTCTATAAACCATTAATTTCGATAACTAATTATTAATTTTTTTAATACTGGTGAAAAATCAACTAAATAGTCAATTATAATTATGTTATACATAAAAAATATTAATTCTGACGTGTACATGAAAATCGCCGATACACGTGTATTTTTATTTTTTCTCCCCTTTCCGAAAAAGTATATTTGGTTTAATAGGACAGAATGTATGTAACACGGTGTTAGTAATCATTTTTATCGGTTCTTTAATATGTTCATTGTAAAATATATAAAATAAAAACTCAAATTTAAATAAAATTACTGACTGGCTGATAGCAGAAAATGCTCGACTGTACTAGACGCTGCTCAAAATATAGTTGAGTATTTGAAGCAAACTAGCGCATACTCAACAACGAAAAGCACATCTAAAGCATTGCAGAATAAGGTACTAGAGGATACTCGAGCACTTTACAGGTAGTCATTATTTATTTTTAACATTTTTAGATCATAAAAACTAAAATTCCAAGCAAAAACTGGGAAGTTCCAGAAATGTGCCATTTATTTTCACCGAAATTGATTTTTATTTTTTTATTTTTATAATCTAACATTCAAATAAATTTTTAAAAATAACGATATATTTTACAAAAATAACAAACACCGTTTTTGAACTCGAAAATTATGTGAATAAGTTATGAGGACTTAAAAATGTTTCTTTCCTGATTCTGTTATATACAGCCTATGCTGTAAATGATGACCACATGAATTTAGGGTAAAAATTTCCTAAAGATCGCTCGAGGACTTTTCACGTCTATAAAGTACAAACAAACACCCATATTCACTTTTATTTGTAAGATTTTACTGCTTACATTTATTGAATTAAAAACGGCTAGCAAGATTTTACAGCAATTGCGGGTAGAAAAAAAAAACAAACATTTTGTTAAATGAATTCCGATGGAATCGCGATCAGGTAAGTCAATTATATAATTACAACAACAACAAAATTTTATTTAATAGCAGGAAAATTATTCGAATGCCAATTGTCATTGCCGCAACAACAAATTACAACTATAATTACTCCTGTAATTTTCGTTTGCCAAATAGTTAGATCTATGTGACCATGTATGTTTCTATGCACGAATGTATGTGAACACATATTAGGTTCATATGTACATATGTATGTATTTGGTAGTAATGCTGCTTTTTGCAGCGCCAAAACATGCAACTTCATTGATAAAAATCAATAAAAACCTACTATTAAATCAATGATTTCTAGTTGTAAACACAATAAGTATATATTATACATTAAAAAATCCTAAATTCGTATGCCTTTACAGAAATACGGCGTTACATTTAGTAAATAACTTTGAAAAAAAAGAGCACGCCTATTTTGTGTGTACACACAGCGTTGCGCAAATAATTAGCACACCTAAAAATTTACTAAAGAAATTTTATTTTGGTATTTTATTTCTATGTTGTAAGTGCTTTCGAAGAAAAGCTGCCACAAATCAGGTAACTCTTTTAGCGGCTTAAAGCCAGTATCTTCTAAACTAAAATTTAATAAGCCACAAAACTGCAATTTTTATGCTGGTTCATTCAAACTGTGAGCCACTGTACCCCACTGTAATACAGTTCTACATTATTGTAAAAGGAGAGATTTTGATTCAAGAAATTTGAAATTTAATTAAATTTTATTTCATGGTTTGATTTTATTTTATTCTGTTTTTTTTTTTAAATTTAATTTTATTTTATTTTACTTTATTTAATTTAACTTTATTTTATATTATGTTATTTTATTTTGCTTTATTTTATTTTATTTTATTTAATAACGGCCAAAAATTAACTTAATTATTATTTTATTTTATTTTATTTTATAATATTTTAGTTTATTTTATTATTTTATTTTATTTTAATTAAATTTTATTTGATTTAATTTGTTTCGATGAGCTTTGATTTTGTTTTATTTTTTAAAATTTTATTTTACTTTTGCTTTATTTTATTTTATTTTTGTATTTTTTTTTTTATTTAATTTTATTTTATTATACTTTTTTTTAATTTATATTATTTGATTTTATTTATTTATTTTATTTTATTTTAAGTTTTGCAAGCTGCTTAATTCAAGTTTTGTTTATTTTATTTTATTTTACTTTAATTTATTTTATTTCATATTATTTTATTTTATGATTTTATTTTATGCTATTTTATTTTATTTTGTTTTATTTTATTGTATTTTATTTTACTTTATTTTATTTTATTTAATTGTATTTTATGTCATTTTATTTTATTTTATTATTTTATCTTATCTTGTTTTATTATATTATATTTTATTATATTATATTATATTATATTATATTATATTATATTATATTATATTATATTATATTATATTATATTTTATTTTGTTTTATTTTATTCTATTCTATTTTATTTTATTTTATTTTATTTTATTATTTTATTTTAATTTTATTTTATTTGAGTTAACTTGTTTCGATGAGCTTTTATTTTGCTTTATTTTATTTAATTTTTTTATTTTTTTTGTTTTTTTTTTATTTAATTTAATTTTATTTTATTATATTTTATTTTATTTTACATTATTTGATTTTATTTATTAATTTTATTTTATGTTATTTTATTTTTTGTTTATTTTACTTTATTTTATTTTCTTTTATTTTATTTTATTTGTTTTATTCTCTATTTTAATTTTATTTTCATAAAAACTTTCGCCTTGGTAAACTTCAAAATTTATTTCAAAGGGAAAAAAAATTTAGTTGCAATAAATTCTTTTGTCGGACGGATGAATCTTGAAAATTTTGTTCTTAACTTGGTTGAAGTTGATGATGAAAAAGATTCTATCAAATTTTGAAGTAAGGCGTTTTTCAAAAATTCCACTCAGCCCAAGGCGAATTTATACCAGGTGATATCACGGCGAATTTGTTGCTTTATACACACATACTTCATGTGTTTTGTTTATCCATTGGTGGCTTCTCCTGTCAGATTGCATAGAATCTTTTTATTTTGACAGAAGAAGCCACTGCTCATACGTTCTTATGAGATCACCTGTAAGTAAATTCGCCTTGACCCAGCCGTCGATATCTAAAAGTATTTAAAATATTTTTGTTTCTTTTTTTAAATGCCTAAAGTTTAGTCTTCTAAATCACAAAACCCTTTAAGAATCTGATCGAGACACAATTTCCTGAGCATTTATTCGGAGCTAAAAAGCGCTCATGTTTTGACCACTAATACATTCAAGCCGATCGCCTTGTTCCTGCTCATTATCTTATAACTTTAAACGAGTTATTCTTGTATATTTGTATATCCACTACTATCTCAGGAACGACTTAACCGATTTGGATGAAATTTGGTAAATGTATCCTTTGTTTTAAGATTTTCTACTTTGGTGTTGCCACTTGGGGTGGTTCACAGGGTTGCCACCTATATCAATTTTTTTTAAATATTAAGCAATATATGGGAATATGGGTATCAAATGAAAGGTATTTCGAGTAGGGTTGCCACCTAAGGTTGCCACCTGACCGAATTTTTTTTATTCCTTCAGATATCGACCACTATCTCGGGAACGGCTAAACCGATTTCGATGAAATTTGGTAGATGGATAGTATGCTTCCTTCTAAGATTTTCTACTTGGATGTTGGCACTAAAGGAAGCTTAGAGGGTTGCCACCTTTCCGAATTTTTTTAAATATTAAGCAATATATGGCAATATGGGTATCAAACGGAAGGTATTTGAGGCCGTATACCAACCAGAATATTTTTAAATAGAATTGCCACCTAGGGTTGCCACCGAGCAAGGCTCGGTCACCCAGGTACTGGAACCTTAAGTGCATAAAAATAGTTAAAAAAAAAGTTTAGTTATATAGGATATTATTTTAATCTCAAAAATCGTTTTAGCTCATATATAAAAAGGAGTGTCGTAGTGGAAATCGTAGTAAATCTACTAACATAGTAGCAAAGTTCTAACACTGAAAGCAGCACCAGTAGCGTAAATGCAGTCAATGCCGACGTCGACTAAGTTAAACGGAATTTCATTCATAAAATCAGAGAGAATGGTTTGTTGTTGCATGTTGCTTGTTAAAAAAATAAAAATAATAAATTAACTGGACGAATAATTGTTAAATGAATGTTGTGTATGAGATTAAGCGATTACGTAGTTGTGTATGTATTCGATTAAATGTAAGTATTGTTGTACTATACACCAATTGTCGGCGATACCTATTGCAAAAAGTAGGTAGACCGGCTTAGTAGCACGACTTAACGGCAGTTAATTGACGTGTCGCACATGTTGTATATAGTGGATCAGATCATGCATTGAAACACCAAACTAGTCACAAAACTTACTAGAATAATCAGAATTTTCTGACTTAACACAAACTAGTCCAAAAAAGACAAATTCTGTACTGACAAAAATTAAATTTTTTCTAGTAGATATACTGGAGCTAAACTACACCCTTTCGAGGTGTACTTCAGAACTCATTAAAGGTACTTTAGAATTTTCAAGCGGGAAGTTACTCAAGTCAATGTTAAGTCCTCCTGATACTAGATACGATAACGCTTTGCGCATCCGCGAAGCTAAGGAGCCTCTGTATATAAGGCGATGTCTCGTTGGAGAGGCTAAATATTCCGAGTGCGGAGCACATTCATAACCTTCCCCTTAAAGTAGCCAGTCATGACTTCGATTTCATGGCGGGGCCGGTGCTCGAGTTTACATTCCAATCTTTTGTAGAGTGCAGTCGTAACAACTTTCAACCACAGACGTGAACCATAGTACTTGCCGCGTTACGTCACCAAAAATCTAGTTTATGCTCAGAGTGCTTTTGGTTAGAGAAGAAAGTGAAAGTACTTGTCTGTGCAAAATTTTGTCTACTACACATTTCTTTAGTTCTCATTTTGCAATCATTTGGATCATTACGTCTAAAGTAGAGTAGCTAAGTAAAAAGGTAGAAAACGCCAAGCCATTTTACCTGAGAAACAGAGAGCAACACAACTTCAAAGTAAATGATGATTTTTCTTTGGGCTTACAAATGTAAATGGTAGTGATGCCAATTTTATATAATTTTTATAAACCCGGCATTTTCGGGAGCTGATTTTACAATCCCGAGATTCTGTAATTAGTCCGGGATTTGGAAATTCGCTTTTCTCCAATAGTTTACGTTAAGAAATGCAGAAATTGTTTCAGAAACTATCTAACGTTAAAATATAAAACAAATAATTGGACTTGGAAGATTTTTTTTTTCAGAAGTTTTAAATTTGCAATTATTATTATTATTACGGTACTTTTGTACAGTTTAAAATCAGCGTTAAAGCATTTTTTGTTATAGAAGTTGTTACATTTAGAAAAAAAATTCAATATTGAAAAGATCCACAGTTTTCTGCTAGTTGCTACGAAGGCTGTTAGCTTAAGTAGTGCAATCAATAAAGAAAATCAATATAATTTTCATAAATAAATCACACATATTTAGTTTTTCGTAAAATATTTACAATCCAGAAAATCCCGGATTTGTAAGAAAGGAATGCCGGGATTATCGGTACCTAAGCAAGAACGGGATCAGCATCACTAGAAATAAGGAAATATGACTGTATTGCAGTCACACATTACTTCACTTAATTATTGATTGTGACATACAATTTTCCAGTTGTTGTTGGTAAACACTGTCTCGGCAATGATGTTAAAAATAATTGCAGCCAACAAGTCCACCCCAATTACGTCCCCAACGTCCATTTTAAATAAGGCCACATTATTCAGTTAAAGGCGACCAAAGGTATGTGCGACTTCGACGTGTCACTGAATGAATTTTAATGTTGCCGCACACCATTCATAACAACGCATACAGCTTCCATTGAGAAAAGTCACAACGCAATAAGAAAACAAAAAACTAAGAAAATTACTAGGTGCGCCAGTTAATTGGGAAAATTACAAGACAACGAGGAAATGCATGAAAGTTAAACAAATACAAGCCAAGGAGCCACAAAAAAGCATCTTTCGATTTCCTTTTCCTGGAAAATATTTCCATATTTACTCAAAGTTTAACATTTTTTTTTATATATTAAGATAGAAATCTTAGTTTCAAACAAAAACAAAAAGTGCAAAAAATCTCTTCACAAAAGGTTTCAATATTTTTTTCACTTAATTCAGTATTACAAAACCTTTAAAAAGTTATATTTAATTTTCTTTTTATAAAAAAGCCAAAAAGGCCAAGGAAAATTATATTTATCAAGCGCGTTCAAAAAATATCTTAAAACTATTTTCACAAAATATCACAAAACTACACTCTCAAAGGTTGCAAAAATTTTTAAAAAAGATATTGAAATTCTTGTTCAGGTAATTGAAATGTCGGAAAATTTCGAAACCTGCCCACAAAGTTTAAAAAAATTACAAAACTAAATTTTTGAAAGATTTCAAAAATGTTTGAAAAAAGTTTTGAAATGTTTATTATTTTATTTTTGTAATAATGGAAAACTTAAAAGCTCTCATTCAAAGTTTAAAAATGCTGCAAAATAACAAATTCGAAATTATCCGAAAATGGTTGAAAAAAAAGTATTGAAATGTTTTTTAGGACTTATGAAAAATAAAAAAATTTCCAAACCCGCGAGGTTTAAAAGCTTAAAAAATATTAAAAAACAACATTCCAAAAATGTTTCAATAATGCTTAAAAGAAAGTTTTGAAATATTTTTGAGATTTATGAAATATCGGAAAATTTCGAAATTGTTACACAAGGTCTCAAACTATTACAAAATTAAAAATTCGAAAATATTTGAAAAAAGTTTTGAAATGGTTTCTTTTTTGGATTTTCGAAAGATTGAAAAATTTCGAAACCCACCCAAAAATTTTACAAAGCATTATTTCAGAAAGTTTTTAAAAATATTTGAAAAAAGTTTTGAAATTTTTTTTGGGATTTCTGAAATATCGGAAAATTTCGAAAATCTCATTCAAAATTCTAAAGACCACAAATTTCAAAGGTTTCGAAAATGAATGAAAAAAGTTTAGAAATTTATTTTAAATTTTCGAAATAGAGAAAAGGAGTCTGAAACGATTTCGATGTTTCGGCTTTCGATTTTACTGAGTTATTTATATAAAGGGATACAGACTGGGTACCTTAATCCCTTTTGCTTCTAAGCTAATTCCTTGAACCGTTTTTTTTTTTACCACTGTAACCCTAATTGGCGACGAGACATTGGGCAAATTTGTAAATAAACAATTAGTTACGCGAAATGGGAAAATTGATTAAACATGCAAACCCTTGTCGACTTCTTTTCTTTTTTTTTTTTGTAGACAACAACGGCATTATGCGATTGTTGTTGTTGTTGATTTTCGTGTCTTTGTGGTGCTGTAATAATTACACACACATCATTAAACCATTACCAGCGCACTGAGCTGCACAAAAACATCGCAGGCGAAACTTATGGAACAGCTGTTCATTGAACTAGTTTTGAGCAAGGGGGCGTATGAGTGATAGTTTTTGTAAAAAAATTTTTTCTTTTATTTTTATTTTTTGTTGCAAATACCACTAATGTGTGCCATGTGCCGAAGCATCTATACCTACAAACCTAATATTAATTGCATAGAAGTAGGTTGGTGTTTTAGCTGGGTTGGGAGAAGCGCATATGCAATTTGCCGTAAACAAAATTCAAAAATAAATGAAAAAAATGTATGTAAATAAAAATAAAAGTGTAATAAAGAGTGTGGCAGGCAAGCACAACAAAGCGCGAATAAATATGTAAGTAGGCAGGTAGGTGAGGTTATTGAGTACTTTTTCTTGAAGGAAATTGACTGCTAAATCTGAATACGATATTAGAATTCAATAAAGGGTCGAGATTCGGCCTTAAACCCAAAAAACGCCCATATTTTGTTTTGGTTTTTGGAATATTTTTGCAAAAACAAATTGCACCCTTCTGAAAATTGCAGAATATCTTTAGTTATACCAGAAGTATGATACAAAAACATTTGAGTCCAAAATTCAATGGCGAACTTTAATTTTTTCGATTTTGAAAGATCAAAAATTTTCTGAAATTAGAAATTTACAATTTTTTTTTTTAAATATTTTTTTGTAATTATCTATGACCTCATTTATAGGTCAAAGCTAATTTTTATGAAAATTTTTATTGTTCAATTACTTTCATAATTTAATTAATTATTAAAAGTTTTTAATTGAATAAAAAGGGAAAATTTTAGAGGCAACCGCCATAGCTTTCCTTCTAGATCCAAATCGGAAGCTGCTAGACTTCTTCATCAAAGAAATTTTAGCATGCATTCTGTCAACTAAACTCCTATTTAGATTCAGTTTGCTATATCTATGAGCAACCCCGCTCCATCTGGGAGTGATTAGTTGACCATGATGGATTTTTGTTTGTATTATCGACCATTTTGAATTTTCGACCATTTTTACCGTGCTCTCGGTTTTTTATTTATTTTGTGTACCAACAATTCAATTGAATTTTTTTTGTATTTAAAGTGCCAAAGTAATTTTTTTTTTTTTTTTGAAAAATATACTTTAAAAAATATTGAAAAAATAGGGGAAAATAAAGTGTTGAATTTGCATAACTTTTGAAACAAAATTTTAGAATTTTTTTTTCATTTGTAGAACATCGTTTTATAATAAAAGGAAGCTCTTCATCAAATTTCATTCAAATCGGAAGAGATTGATTCCAACTATGTGACGATTTTACATGGAAAGACCCTCATAAAAAACCGTTTAAACCCCTTTTTTTATTAGATAATTCAATTTCATTTAAGAATCTACGTTTATCTTTTTTCTAAATGGATATTTGCATATTAGAAAACTTTTAAAAGCAGAAACGTGAAATAGAAAAAACATTCTAATGTATAAGGCTAGATTACTCGAAAAAACCCTTAGCCTAAGAAAGTTATAGTCTAGATCCTTTTTGGAATTCAATTTCCTTTTCCCTTTGTGGTTATTTAATGGATATGTTTAAGGCTATTTTTATGGTTGTAGTTATGGTTAGGCGAACGTTTAAGGCTAATGGCACCATTAATTGATTATATTGATTTCCATAAGGTTGGTTTGATCAGCGATCATGCCATTAAAAAAACTGTTAAGTCTGCAGTTAAGGCTACGATTATCGATACGGCTACGTTAATAGTTCCGGCAAGGGATATGGCTTACGCTAACACCTTTGCTTAAAGCTACGTTTATGTACATGGTAAAGCAGTCTTCGAGTCTCATGCACAAAAATGTCTTCAAGTTCCACGAGTAGTAATAATTAATAATCAAAAAAAGCCTCCTCATTCAACAAGTCTTAAATAACCAGGTTTAATAATGACTTGCGAAAAGCTTGATTATACTAAATGAGCACACTAACTCTTGCTTCGACTTTTTTTATCCTCCTAATAATTGTATCTTGTCTTTATATCACTTAGAATGTAGGTAAAAAAGATATTTCGCTTTCAACCAAGTTAGCTTCAGCACGTGACCAAAAACAGGCAAACGTCTTGTCTCTAACTACTTTGTCGACTAGATCATGCTTTTGTTATTTTAACTCCAAGTCACAGATTTTATTGCTCCACACAAATTATGTTTGTGTATTGAATGCTTCAATTTGAAGTTGTTGTTGTAAGATTTTTAAATTGAATCTTTTTCTGATATTTTCGCGAAATTTAAAGAAATGAAAATGATTTATGCTATATTAAAAAAAATAGTACGAAAATGGGTGAGTGAAGTATGTACATTTGTAGGTATGTAGAAGTTTATGTGATGTGCGAACAATTTTAACCTTAACCATATCCATAAAATCTACCACAGCCAATAAAATAATCATACCTATGACCTAGAAAATAACCTTTATCATATCCATAAAATAACCGTAAGCATAACCAAGAAAATAATAAATAACTATTAACGTAAAACCCCTGTAACCATAAAATTACCATAACCATTACCATAACCGTTACCATGCCCATGCCGTAACCATAAACATATCCATATAATAACCATAACCTTAGCCGTTCCCATATCGAAAATTAATAAGTGTTTATTTATATCTATAGTCATGGCGAACGTTATGGTTAAGGGTACGGTTACGGATTTTTTTTTGCGTTTACTTTACATAATCTCGGACATTATCTCATCCTCATCATTATGACAATGGATATAACTCCTTTTCAGTAAATCTTCTTTTTCAGTTTTGCTTCTTCTTTTCTGTTATATTTCATCTTTCGTTTTACTTTTAAGTTCTCTTTACATTTTCTCACTTTTCCATTTCTTTTCCTAATTTAGTTTAGCTTTTTAGATGGCCAATAAAAGCTGTAGTACCTGAGGCAGTTGTCGGAGTGGTTAACATTGAGTACGCAGCCATCTTGTTCGAAAGTGGAATGACCCAGAAAGTTTATCAGTGAATATTTGGAGGTTATACAAACCGGAATAAAGGGATGCATCTGCTGACCTTGAATCATGAGGAGTACCCTACATATTTCTAATTGTCGCCAGTTATAACGCACCGGTGTTGAAAGGAGACTTGTCCGATCATACCCGTAATGGAAAAAAGGGTCTGCCCGACACTACCTGTTCAGGCATAAAAGAGTACAATGATTCTTTTCATAGGACATGTTCGAACGAAAGAGATCACTTGAACCCATATAACGAGATCAAAACTGGCATTAGTAGCAGCCTACTTTGCGACTCATACCAGATTCATCTTAGACTAATCGCTTTTTTTGTAGGGATCAAACGATGCTCCTTTTTGTTCCCCTCTATACAAAGTTTGCCAAGCTTGAGCTTGTAGGAAGCGTTAATCTGCGGATTTCTAGTAAAAAATTATGCGTCCATTGTATTTCTTTTGTGCATTCTCTTAAGATAGCAGCATCCCTGCAGGGTTTGAAGTTTGCAAGACAAACTAAACTTTCAATGATTTCGAACTTAACTAACGATCTTCCTCAAATTGCAGCAATCAAAAACTGGTCCAATAATAAATATCTTGTTAGCAGCACACATGAGAGCACATTCCGTAAATGCATGGTCTTAAGCTCATCAAAAGAAACGCAGGCAAAAAGCGCCGCACTTAATAACTAAGCAGAGCAGAGGCGAGCGAGCGTCTTCCCACACAAAAAAACGTTTTTAACATTTAAAATCAAAGCATGAATACCATAGTGAGGCTGCCGCTTATCCATTTTTATTTATTTTATTTATTTATACGCTTGTTGATGCAATTTCCAATGAAATGTGAATAAGTAAAGCAAATAAAAGTAAAAACAACTTCAAGCAAAGATCAAAAGCAAACAAGCAAAAAATGTTTGTGGCGGCAAAAAAAATGTGAAACGTGATCACCGAATTTCGCAGCTACCATACATACAGCTGTGTGCCATATAATTATAGCGAATTTAAATTAGATATCGTTCGACGAAGTAAGAACCTGTGTTTTTAATAATTTTTATTTAAAATATAGTGAATTCTATAATAGAAACCACATGAAAAGAAATTTCAAAGTTTACACAAAGTTCAGGAAAGTTAATTCAACTTTTAAAAATTTCCTTCAAAATTTCAATATTTTTGAGAAGAATTTTTAGAAAACTTTTGGGACGCAGTTTTATAGCTCATTCAATTCTAGCAATATAATGTACCTCAAAGTTTCCCCTGAATTTTTCGAATTTTTTCTCCAAGTAGGTTGGGTATTTCTTTCCATACAAAATTAATTTTTTCTGCAACACCCTTGACAAAACAAATTCTGAAAATTCAGTGAATTTTTTGAAGGAGTTCTTACTTGCACAATGTTATACTAAAATTGTTTGGTATACAAAACTGCGTGCTCAAAAATTGATGGCCATTTAATTAACTTTCCTGAGCTTTATGTAAACTTTGCTATTTCTTGTTATGCGGTTTCTGTTATGGAATTCGCTATATTTCAAATGAAAATTATTAGAATCACAGCCTCTTCCTCTTTCGACGAAGGATATCCATTTAAATTTCACTACTATTATCTTGAACACAGCTGTATATACATTTGTAAATATATATGTCCGTTCATTCAACAAAACATTAGCACCAGCGAGAAGCGATGTGTTTAGTAGGACCAAAAGCCCAACATAGTGGAGCTTTGGGGAGCGAAAAGAGGTAGATGATGGCGCATGCGCGGCTTCGTGGTTTCACAGCCTTCAACTTTGCTACTATGGAACAAACATACAGAGATGTAAACCCTGCAGTCAAATCAACTAATTCCAAACTACTATGAACTGCAAGCAAACCTAGTCAACCAACGCTCTTTTTCCATAAGAAACTGATCTTTGAATATGGTAAAGTCCTCGAGATGTCAATTCTCAGATTTCAGACAGAAATATACCAGCCTCAAACTGGTTCAAAATTTAACAAAAAAAACATGGTAAAGCTTTGTATCAATTTTTAATTGAAATTAATCTAAATGACTCCGTATATGGTAGTTAAATACTCAACCCAAATGGGAGACCCCACAGAATCGTGCTGTGATACTGAAAACCTCAAATTTAAAAAAATTGGTCTAGTGGAATTTTAACAACCCAAGCACTCTAGTATTTTTCGAAAATTTTAATTTGTGTTGTTGCAGATTCTTTCCTTTACGGTATAGTTGGAAAGTAGTTAGATAATTAAAGTTGTAAACTAGTATATTTTGTGACTAGTTGGGTGTTTTACTGCAGTGTATGTATGAATCAGGGTGGTGAGATCATTTAAAAAAAGTGTCAGTCCTAAAATTAAAAATGTACTGAAACTACTTAATAAATCTCTAGTTTTAAAAACTAAATTATTTGTACTAAGATTTCGCCCAAGAGCAGTGCTAATGAAATTTCCTAGCCAGCAATATTGGAATTTTATAGAACAGCATAATAACCGGCCACGCTTCGCTGCGTTTCAGGACTTATAATAGACTGAGTTCGCTTTCAATCATTATAAAGGGTGTTTTTTTTAGGGGTATAGAACTTCGAATTGAAATAAAACACAAGAAAATCGTTTGAAGGTCCATCAATTTGGCTTTATTGGAAGGATAATTTTATGCCATTAATGTTTAAATATGATTTCGGGCATGTGGCCGCCGCGGCTGGCTCGAATAAAGCCAATTCTACAGGTCCAATTTTCAACCACTTTTTCGAGCATATGGGGCCGTATGTCGGCAATAACGCCACGAATGTTGGCTTCCAATTCCCCTAACGTTTCTGGTTTGTTGGTGTAGACGAGCGACTTCACATATCCCCAAAGAAAATAATCCAATGGTGTCAAATCACACGACCTTGGTGGCCAATTGACAGGTCCATTCCGCGAAATTATGCGCTCATCGAATGTTTCCTTCAATAAATCGATTGTGACGTGCGCTGCGTGGCATGTAGCGCCGTCTTGTTGGAACCACAACTCATCCACATTCATGCCATCCAATTCGGGAACAAAATAGTCGGTTATCATGGCTCTATACCGGTCTCCATTAACGGTAGCTGCCTCTCCAGCATTATTGCGGAAGAAGTATGGCCCAATGACTCCACCAGCCCATAGAGCACACCAAACAGTCAGTTTTTGTGGATGTAATGGCGTTTCAAGGGTCTCATGTGGATTCTCTTCACTCCAAATGCGGCAATTTTGCTTGTTGACGTAGCCATTCAACCAAAAATGAGCCTCATCACTGAACAAAATTTTGCGATGAAAATCAGCATCGAAATCAATCTCATTTTCGGCCCATACACCAAAATCACGACGCATTGCATGGTCTCGCGGCTTTAATTCTTGCACAAGCTGGATCTTGTAAGGTCGCAAGCCAAGATCTTTGCGCAAAATCTTCCATAAAGTTGATGGACAAAGCTCCAATTGCTGTGCACGGTGGCGAATCGATTCATTCGGGTCCTCTTCAACACTTTGCTCTACAGCGGCAATTGTTTCTTCGGTGCGCACTGTTCGACGTCTCTGCGGATGCGTATTATCACATAGAGTAAACGTAGTGCGAAAACGATCCATGGTTAACCGAATTAATTGCTCTGATGGGCGATTATGTCGACCATAAAATGGACGGAGCTCACGGTAAACTTCGCGAACTGAACCATTATTTTCGAAATAAATTTGCACGATTTGCAAGCGTTGTTCTTTTGTCAACCTGTTCATGATGAAATGGCAAACCAAACTGAACATAAATGACATTAGAGTTGCCAGATTTGACCACAAAATGCCAGTTTTATCTCTATTCGAAAAACAAACCTGTAAAAAAACACCCTGTATCTCCGAAACCAGCTGAAATATGGTACTTAATCACAACGCTCATTGCAGCACTCATTAGCACGGTTCGTTTGATACCCATATTTTACTAGCACATTTTTAATCACCATAGTCCACATATCGATCGATAACTCCGAAAGCATGCGAGTTATCGCAAAAAGGGATTTCTTAAACTTTAAATTAGGCATGTAGTAATGCAGCGTCGATAGTTGCATTCAATTCTATTCAGCAGTTTTTTAGTGATACGCGTTTAAATATACAGACATACAAACAAAAACTCTAAAGACTGTTGCTTCGGATTCTATTGGCTCAATAATGAATCTTGTCATCAATTTTTCTTGAATATCTGCTGCGCTGTCACCGAATTCACATCAAAAAACCTAATAAAATAGTTTTCATTAGGGTTTTAGAAATATCTGCTCACTGGGATCATTTAAAAAAAAGGAGTAAAGACAATTATTTCGGGGACCTTTGAAACGACTTGATTTCCTTATATAAGGAGCTAGTTACCCATTCATTCGAAAATCCTTAATATATGATCGAGAAGTAAACATTTTTTGAATTTTAAGAAGATTTTCTTTCTGCTTAAGCATTCTGAAAAAGGTGAAATTTTTTACAATCGCTCTGGCAACTCTGTGCACTATACATTTATGTATGCCCATACCCTGCAAAAAATCGTACGACTGATCTCTAAAGAGAGTGTTGCGCGATCTATACCTTTTGCCTACAGTGATGCCAACTATTCCGTTATAGCCATAGTTGGGATAAGTCGATTATAACATCTGCAGCCTACTTATAGGGGTTGAAAGCAGACTTGTCCGACCGTACCGGTAAGGGAACAAAGTTGATCTGTATGCCACTACTCGTTTAGTCATAAAAGGGTACAATTAGTCGCTTCATAGGACATGCTCAAACAAAAGAGATCACTTCAACCCATAGAAAGAAATCAAAACTGGCATAGGTTGGATTCTCCTTTGCGACTCATTAGGATTCATCCTAAACTAATCACATTTTTTGCAGGGTATACATATGTATATATAAAATTTGCTATATACTATACATACAAGCACTTACTACGCCTCTACATAAAAGAGTTAAGTCGTTTTCGTATCATGTCCTCTACAATCCTTCAATGAAGCCTTCTTCTACAAGCTTTGCGATCTGAAGTTGAAAAGCGGCTCGTTACTATGCCGAAATCAAAAAGTTTTTTTTTTTTCAATGTCAAGTTTTTTTTCATTTAGTTTTCTTGTTGTTGTTGTTTTCTCCTGGGCTTTATTTACAGTGTGACGATGTCTGTTGCCTGATTACTACAAGGGTACTTGAAGTATACCAGTTTTGAAGCATTCCGCCCAACATATCTACGTACTTGGCTGCATGGCCACATACGAGGTGTGGTTCTCAAGTACCGAGCGGCAAAGAGCAGTCAGGTTTTAGAAGCAGTCAGTTTAGGTGAATTTGAACTTGACAAATATCTGCAAGGGAAGTCTTCAATACTTGCTAACTTCTATTCACCTCTTCAGCTAAAGCAGAAGAGATGCGTTGCGTTTAATGGACCTTATTAGTGGGCCTACGGGTAGATGATTAACATAAAATGGCAACCACTTTTGGGTGACCATTGATGCGGGCGTTGGTTTGTCTCGGCACCTCACATGCGACCTACTGAAATTCGCTTTACGTGACTCAACTTAACAAATTCCATGAAGCTTAGGGCAAAAGTTTATCTTAAAGTTTTTAATAAGCTTTTCGATATCAATCTTCTTTCTGTCTTTCTTACACATAGGTTTATGGTCCCAATTGACTACTAGAATAATTTTGAAAACGTTTAGAAAGGTGAGGTAACAAAGCATTTTTGACATGGTGGAAATAAATCCGACCGTACCGGAGTCAGTGCCGATAAAGTAGCCTCAAATCGTTAAACACACCCCAAAACCTTCCAGCAGTGCTCACTTCACCAAAATAACAACAAAAACTACTGGAGCCCTATAGAATTCCTCCTAAAATATATTTCAAACCAAGAACCCAAAGAAAAAGCTTGTCGCTGCAGAAGGTTTCCAAAGTAACGATGGTTTCCTAAACGAGGTTTACAAATTTTCTAAGTTCTATAAACCATAGTACATATTATCAACAGTAAGCCTAGTCGTGAGATCGTTAGCGCAAAGAGAGATTAAGTTTTTATACATCGTGTCGCCTAACTTGCTTGCCACACCTCGTACTAGCCACACATCCACATTTGCTTAAACGTTTGCGTCTTTGAATTGGTTTTCTAGGGCAGTCAGAAGCTTAATCTTTTCTTTTGTTTTTATTACGGGTTTTCTCGTGTTACTAGGTCCTCACTATTTTTGTTTTGGTTTTCACTTTATTGTATTCAGTTTTATGTTTTATGGCTATTCGATTGTCGTAGGCGTTTGGTAGATTGTTATGCGCTGATCTTGAGAAAGGACCGCAACAAACAAACCGGATTAGCAATTTAAACCGAAATCATTTTCAGCCAATTTTTGTTTTTGTTCTGGGTTTGGTAAACGATATTCGCATGAAGATGCTACCGCAAGTAATTAGATTTAAAACTGACATATGCTTAGCTCAATCCACAAAAAAAACGATCTCGCACATGCCACCAGCTGCGGCGGGAGGGGGAAAACCTTTTAAGAAGGTTCCAAGCAGTTGGTAAGTTCTACAGGTTATGCACTTGAAAGACTTTTTTTCATGCTTATGAACTCTTCACATTTAGTACTTTTTTGACTTCATAAAAAGCTACAAAGGCAACCCAAACAAACTTTAGCTCACTCTTCTAACAGAGTATATATAAACCTACACTCTTCGCTCTTCCACAAACCAAATATGTTGCTCAAAATCAATGAGCTCTTTCTCAAAATAGAAGAGAAGAATTTATAGCTCAAAAATAAACTCAGAGAAACCTACTCAAAATTTGAACTTCAACTGAGTTTTTTCTTTGTTCGCACTCAAAGAGATGGCAAGACAGTTTTACCGCTCAATAAGCTTTTGTGAGAATTTGCAAAAACAGAGATTGAATATATTAAGACTCTTTGCTTTGACAAGGCTGGAAAACGCCCAAATCTCAAAACATCACAAACAGAGAAAAATTGCAAACGGAAAATGGGAGTATGAGAGTATGAGAATTACGCCGGAAGCTCTCAATATATGTATATGTGTGTGAATGTCGCAAAAGCACACAAGAAGGTACAGTTCCAAAAACAACTAAAAGCATTCATTAAGAAGTGAATGCCAATGCGAAAAAACGTAAACGGTATCGCGAGAAATTGAATAAGCAAAACAGAAAAAAGAATACAAAAACAAAAGCAAAAAGACACTGGCGTCAAAGCTGACTGAGTCTTAGCGTCTAGCATGTAGATATGTATGAATGTAGATATTTTTCATGAGAAAGCAAGATATGGATAAATTTGGCGCGAAGCGTTTACAGGGTCGGTGTGTAAGTATTGTTTGGCGTGGAGCTAGGGGGGCCAGACGTACAAACACAACAAAAGCTGGAAGGATACGTAGGAATGTGGTTGATGCGGCATGGGAAACGACGTCGCCGGCGCCCTTTTTATACACAAAACATGACATGTGTTGCTATCGCGGTTGCCCTTTTGCTTCATTTCGAGTAAAACTGGTTGCTTTTGTTGAGGTTTGGTTCACTGGTCGGTTTTCTTACGGGTCTTCCTGAGTGGAATTTGCACTATTACAGTATCTAGATCGATCAGGTGGCTCGATGTCAATAGCGGAGTTCACAGGCCGCGATCTGAGGGATTTATCTACCGACACATCGTGGAGGTTATTTAAAGTTCGTCTGTGGTTACGCAGATCTGCTGATAGGATTTTATTTAACAAGCAATGTTTCTTTATCTTTTCTCCAAGTGCTGCTGGTGAGTGACTTGAGAGTCTTGTTGCGGCTTTGTACCTTTGGGGCTATTGCGGTCGCATGATTAGCGAAGGTGGGGCCGTTAACAAACGTCACACCTAAGGTTTTAGGGTGGAGATAACTATTAATCCTTGTACAGCGTACGTTAATGGAGGAGCCCAAAGTAGTACCATCGTCAGCGTAGGAGACTATATAGACTTCCTCGGGTGGAGGGGGGAGCCTCGAAATGCATAAATTAAACAAAATGGGGGATGGGACACCACCCTGTGGGAACCTTTAGTCAAATTTTACTTGGTTTGGTTATCGAGTCTCTGATTGAGTTATTTATTTAGAAAAATGATTTAAACTTTTTGGGATTCTCGATCGATTTTGGGATCGAGCTGGTCACTTCGAACTGGGAACATGGTTCAGCATATCAATGCTACAGAGCTTCGATTTCGATTTGGAAACGTTGGAGCTTTTGCGTGATTTACACTTCTACTTTATATTTCGATTATGACTAATTCAGAATGACAATATCTGGGGTTGAAAATATTGTATGGCGAGCGCATGCCTAAACATTCTAGTTTGAGTGTGTTCTCCCTAATCCACAAGGTAAGTGTTTCCTCATACCGCATCAACTCCTAAATATCGCATGTAAGGTTCTATTTAGTCATTGGACGAAATCAATGCGGCTTCAGACTTGGCAAGTATACCGTCGAGCAAATGTTCAAGGCAAGCCAATTCATTTTCGCGCTATATAGTTGTACTTTAAAATAAATTAGGTTCGGGAATTAATTAAAAACTAAACGTTTTTATGAGAAGACTCTCGGCTCCGAGAGGTTCTCACTTTTTCGTTCAGAAGTTTCGCTTTAAGAAAATTTTTTTATGAAATCTATGTCAGTATTTCCTCGAAAGCTAGAGATAATCTTAACTTATAATAAAATTGTAACACGTAGATGTCTTTACATTTATTCAAAAAAAAATTTATAAGAGGGACCATTATTGAGCCAATATAATCCAAAGCAATAATTAATTTATTGGTGCGATATTTACCTCCGAGGAGACTAAGGCCGAGCTTTTCCAGTGCTGCGATAAGCAAGGTGATTAAGGTGCATATCTCAACCGGCTTCGAAAATAAAATGATTGAAATCGAATGCAGTCTATTCTGAGTTCAGAAAACAAAGCGAAGCGTGTCCGGGTTTTTTCTTTAAATGATCATCTAACCGCCTGGGCGATTTCCGGGTTTTTTAGTATTGTTATAAATCTGTCGATTTGCGAAATTTTCATATAAAACATATGTCTCTAAGCTTCGTAGGCTTCTGGCTTAACTAGATTTTCAGCGAAATGTTTGGCTCTCAGCACCGTAGAAAGAAAGAAATTCTTAGACTTCTCAAATGTTTGCTTTGGTAATTCTTCTTCACATTATTGGTGCGCAAAAAATGCGTTATGGCAACTTTGTACTTAGGCACATACATACCACATAGCCGGCAGCAACTGGGTGGGACCAAAAATTTTCACTTGTGGAAGGGCACGAAGAAAAGCCGACACAGACGTCGTTTAAATTGAAGGTGAGGTAAGGGAGTAAAAGCTTTTCGTTAAAGGAGTGGTTGTAGTTCGGTGCACCACAGGACATGCGTGAACGTATATATGAGCGTATGTCAGCTAGGTTATGCTTAGAAATAAAATATATAGATAAAGCAAACTGAAGCTGAAGTGGGTGGATGGGAGATCATTTGGAATGTATATATGTGTAACTAAATTTTTTGGTAGATACTTATTTGCGATGCGTTCAATGACACCATCTCCTGCTCAAGGACACACGTGCGCCGGGCAGAAGCAAACTGAGGGCGGTAAAGTGGCGGGTAACTAATGGGGCTTTTTTGGGACATGCACGCATATATATGTATTTATGCTTAGTTGTGTATGTATGTTTTGTCACAGGCATATGAGACAAATCAAAAAAAAAAAAATCGTTACAATGTAAAGAGCGCTTTAGACAACATTCTGCGCTCTGTTATAAATGTGAGGCAGATTTAAGTAGGACTCGTTGTGTATCTTGCAGTTGCCGCGCACTTTTTATGCAATGTCTGTCAAGGCTACATACATATAGTTATGCGAGGGAGAAAATAAAACAATAACGAATATGAACACACAGAAATAATGTAAGGACATTGATTTAGGTCTAGGAGTGAACTAAAACTTTAGAATGATGCAGGTATGTATGTATGTTTGTTTATTTCTCAGAGCCATGACATTCAAGCACAAAAGACCCGGTTCAAGGCCATTTGCGGCCATCCAGACGTTTGTAAGTATGTATTTAGCTGCATACAAATATAGTTTAAAGGACTTGTGTGCCCTGCGAAGGAGGCATAGGGGGGACTTTTACATATGTACATACAAACATTTTTACATTTTACTTATTTACTTTTGACTGCAGAAACTCAGTGGGTTGTTATGAATTAGGCTCTGAAGTACAGTTAATAAAGAAAAATTTTGGAGGTTAGTTTGTAAAAGCGCCAAATGTCAAATATTTTCGTTTGTTGATTGATATTAGAGAAAAATTACACCGATATACACAGCGATGGTATGGGATGACATGTTTCGAAGTGCCCAACTTCTCATCAGACCTCTTCTCGGACACTGGGATACGAACCCAAGTGTCTGCACCAAAGCCGCTGTTATTTATTATTTATTTATTATTATTTTCTTTCAATAAGTTTCGTGTAAAGTATTAAGTAGTGATCTAAAAACCGGTGCTAAATTGCATCCAACTTGCTTTGGTGGTATCTTATGAATGGCTATAAATCTTCCGGGCAGCTTCTCCCTAAAATATTACTATCTCTTGTTTTTTCGACACTAGGCTTGGTTAATTATCGAAGTAATGAACTAAGTCTTTCAACTGAGCTAGTTCGTTACTTCGTTTAGTAAAGCTGCCTAAAAAGATGGACCGCTATCTACTTCACCGGTCGGCAAGCGTCAGTCGTGTTGAGAGACTCAACAACTAAGCCAAGAAGCATTAGACAAGGGGTGGCACAGGGTGATGTCATATCCCTCATTTTGTTTAATTACTACAAATCGAAGTTTCTCCCTCCACCCGAGAGAGTCTCTCTAGTCTTCCACGCTGACGACTGTACTATTGTAGCTTTTGTAAAGGGCCCCGCTATTGACGAACGCTGTACAAGGATTAGTGGTTATCTTCACGATCTTTCCAGCTTCTTCACCGAGCGAAATCTGACCCTATGTCCGACTAAATTGACGGCAACTCTCTTTACGACATGAAATGCGCAGATGTGGCAAGAGTTAAATGTGCACGTAGCTGGCGTAAATCCACCTATTGTCAACCACCTCAAAATCTTGGGTGTGACGTTTGACAACGGGGTCACCTTCGCTAATCATGCGACCGCAATAGCCACAAAGGTACACAACCGCAACAAGACACTCAAGTCACTCGCCAGCAGCACTTGGAGAAAAGATAAAGAAACGACGCTTGCTAAATAAAATGCCATCCGGTTATTGAGTATGCTGCGCCGATATATTCGCCCAATCTTTGTGACACCAAATGGTGGAAGTTGCAAGTCTGCCAAAACAACGCTTTCAGAACTGCTACGGGATGTCTTCTTCTACCTCCATCAAGAGATAAAAATGCTCAATGTTAAAATGCGGAACTGTTGAGCAGGCAGTTTCCACTGAACTGTTAGTCACCCAAACCGATACCTACGGACATAAGGAAGCATCTCCGTGAGCACTATGATGAGATTCGGCATCACATTACCCAGCCGTTTTGTCTGCGTAGCCAGATTTCGGCCTATGAACCCTGTTATTGACATCCAACCGTCTAAAATATCTGAAGAGAAGAGCGTCATCTCATTGTAATATGTTAAACTCTTATTTATCCAGACTCAATCCCGCCATACGAAATACTTGCCCTGCATGTGTAGGTCCCCTGATTACACCAATAAACTATTTGACTTCCGTTTATTATACAGGGTGGCGCAAAAGTAATCATCCTATCAGAAAATGCTATAAATTTTGCGATTGGCCCCTAAAGTCAGTTCTGTTTTGACATTTGTGTAGTAAACACATGCGAAATACACGTTAATAAACAATGTTACGCTACACTGCTCCAGAACGCGGAATATTGCTGACTATTTATTTGACCAATAATCGGTCGGGGCCAAACGGTTACTGTGAATGGTGAGCGCTACAGAGCAATGATCAACGAGTTCTTTTTGCCGCAACTTGATGAATTGGGATTGGAAAACATGTGGTTCCACCAAGACGGTGCAACAGCACACACTGCACGTGCCACAACCGATATGCTGAACATCGGAAGCTTACTTTTGCGCCACCTTGTACATTGTCAGCGTGAGAATGTTCTAAATATGTCAAGCTCTGTTACACCTTGCGGCATTTCCTCCCTTTAAATTGATTTCTTTGGCTTCTATGTTGTAAGTCTATGTCTCAGTGGGATGCTAATAAAAACTCGATCGCAATGCTTTGACGCGTGAAAAGTATCCTGACCAAATAAGCTTGGGTGTCATATAAACAGCTGTCGCCTTATCCCAACGTGGATGTTTTTCTATTACTCAATCACCCTCTTATAGATCTCTAATTACGCGGCATTCATACATAAGTTTCCCGGTTCCCCAACTTGAAAGCCTCTGAGAACTTTGACCCTCGAAATCTCTCTCTTTCACACACACAAAGCACGCCGTTATCTTTCGTAAACTTTTTTTGTACCAACCATGCATGAATTGCGCTACATAACTACTGACGTTATGCGTTATGTATATCAGTTTGTACCCATATTGTACATACTCGTAAATATATGTGAGTCTACAAACCCAAGCAATTTTTATTTCCGTTTCTGTGACTTCGATCACCCACAAACAGTTAGTTTGTTCTGAGAATATAACAGGAAAACCAAAAAAAAATTGCAATTGCACATTAGACGGATTTAGGGTCACGAAATTGATAAACTTTTTGCGGTTAAGTCCAGCCAGCCACTGCTCATTATCGCCATTAATGAGCTTGTATTTGCATATGGTACAATAGACCGTTTAAACAAAATTTGGAACTTAACTTCTTAGGTGGCGATGCGAAGCTAAGTTTGAGAATTCTATTCCGGATTTTTTTGTAGTAGATCGACACTTTTTCATTTTGCAACGGAAATAACAAATTTTATTAGAGTAAATCTAAAAAACATTATTCCGTTAGCCTACTTTTAGGAACATTTAAAAAATTTTGGAGCTAAACTTCTTAAGTGGCGATGAGAAGCTTTCAAATTTTTTATAGATCGACACGTTTTAGTGTTTCAACGGAAAGAGCGAATTGCAGTAGTGTAAATCTAAAAACATTATTCATATAGTATACTTTTAGGAACCTTTAAAAAAATTTTGGAACTAACCTTCTTTGGGGGCGTTGCAAAGCTAAGTTTTAGAGTTAACTTTCAGAATTTTTGTAGAAGATCGATGCTTATTCATGTTTCAACGGAAATACAAAATTGTAGTAGAGTCATTCTAAAAAACATTATTCATATAGCATACTTTTAGGAACCTTTAAAAAATTGTGGAACTAAACTTCTTTGGAGGCGTTGCAAAGCTAAGTTTGAGAATTCTATTCCAGAGTTTTGTAGTAGATCGACACTTTTTAGTGTTGCAAGGGAAATAACAAATTGTAGTAGAATACATCTAAGAATATATTTCGAAAGCCTACTTTTAGGAACGATTTTACTACATGAAATTTAGTGCGTACATTTGTAGGTAGGGCTGCCGCCTAATCTCATCTATCTCACTTCTATCCCGTGTACTTTTCTTCAAAATATGCAAAAAAAAAAATTGGGAAAATACTCATGAAATATTGCTAGCTATGGTCGCTATATCCATTTTTTGGTTTTAACAGTGAAAAACTAAAAAAACTCTTTTGAGTCTGTTTGTAGGAAAATCAGGTTTTGTTAAATCCTGGAACGGTCTAATATACAGCCGCATGTATGCATTAAGTACTTACGTCAGTAAAAAGCAAAAGTGTATATGGCGATAAATTTTCAAATATTTATGCATAACGAATATTACTTAAAATAACTTACAATGGTCTTATCGTATGGGAAACTTAGTAAGAATATGCAATCAAATAAATATGTAGCTGCATTAGACTGTCTCACCTTTCATACGAAATAAAATCGATACAGTTTTTTTTTTTACAAAAATTACAAGCTCTTTGCGATTTGGTACATTATACGGCATCCCTTGTTGAATTCTATTTGGAGACAATGCGCTTGATGCGCTATCTCTATTCATTATCTCGTATTTATAGCTTATATGTATCGGAGCAGGTAATATTAAAATTGTTACAAGTCGATGTCTGCACATTGCAGATATTCAAAAAAGATTGATTAGGAGGTATCATTATTAACACATTAGAATCCAAAGCAAAATTTTTAAGAATTTTTGTCTGTCTGCCTGTATGTTTGCACGCGTATCACATACAAAGTGCTTATTAGAATTGAATGCTTCTTTCGCCGTTGCATTACTAGAAGTTAACTTACAGTTTAAGCTATCTTTTATTTCGATAACTTAAGCAGTTTCGGAGTTATCGACCAATTTGTGGACCAGGGGTGAGCTAAAATGTGTTAATACAATATGGGTATCAAACGAAAGCCGAGACAAAATCAGCAATACTCAGAGTTCTGACAACTTCTGACCGGCATTCCAAGGAGAAAGCGATATGTGGTTCTTTGCTGCTTTCTAACCACAAACAATGCCAAAAGGTCTAGCAATGCATAGAACTGTTGATAAACTAAATACATTTATTAGAAATGTTTTATTCATATATAGTACTCCTATATCCTTCTGTAGCACGAATGTGTCATTTTAAAATTTGAATCAATGAAATCGACCCTGTAGTTTGATTGTTTTGCTCTTACAAAAATTTGTTATTTAGTTTTATATATTTAGCGAAGAGAAGAGATTGTTGAAAGTTAAAGTTGGAGCAAAACAAAAATGCTTGTTGGGTGTATACTATGGCTGTTTATGTTCTTTGCTCATATACAAAGTATGATCCGCATATTAATTTTTTGCGATTGTCAATTTGCGGCAACTCCATATTTTGTATTTACACACGCATAGATACAAATTCGAACTTATAAAAGACCGCGCAAAATTTATGAATGAATTTCGCATGTATCTACAAACACAGTTAAATATAAGCTCACATTATATCGCAGACATGTGTATATCTAAACTTTGATTTTTTTTAAATGGTGTGGAGCAATATAAATTGACAAAAGTATCCATATGCGTAAGATTTAAAACTTCCTGTATGGAAGTAAAATTGCCGCCACAAGAATTCGACCGTTAAATGTCAGAGCGGAAGAGCACAAGTGGAATTATGTGGAAAAAATCAAAAGTGGCGGCAAAAATAACAAAAAGCAAATAATTTAAATAATGCACAATGTCTGCACGTATAATAAAATTATAACAGGTCTATGTCTGTACATTGGCGATATTCAAGAAAAATTTATAGAAGGGATCATTATTGAGCCAATCGAGTCTAGAGCAAAAGTTTTTAGAATTTTTGTCTGTCTGTATATATGTTTGCGAGCGCATCACTCGTAAACTTCTACATAAAGCTGAATTAAACTTTCACTGTTGTTTTAATTTAGAATTCTCGACCGTTTTTGGGGTTATCGACTAAATTGTGGACCGAAGGTGGCCCAAAATTTGTTAGTACAATATGGGTATCAAACGAAAGGTGGTAATGAGTGATTAAAATCGAACTCAAAACACATTATTCTGAGACACAGCGCAGCGTGGCCGGGTCTTCTAGTCTAGTTTTACTATGAAATATTCAAGTTCAATGCAGCCGTTACATAAATTTCCATAGCGACGGTTACCTTTGTTGAAACACGCCTGCCTGTCTTTTATTACTTTTTCGTAGTTGAGTGAACCTTTGGGATACCTTTTTGTTGTGCTAATGAAATTAGCACCTTAGAACAAATGCTCTGTTTGAAATGCCTACTTAGCTAATAAGGTGGAATGAACGCTCGATGAGTTACTTGTAATTTAGCATTTTGCTGATAATTTGTGGAATAATAAATGCGATTTAGTTAGTTAGCACAATTAGGTAGGAGGATGGCCCAGAGAACAATTAGCTGGTGAATGTGGCTAGATATATAAAAATATTGCAGCAATTAGCATGAATAGACTGAGTACAGAACTTAAAGCTGCAGGTGCAGAAAAGAATAAAAAATATAGGCGAAAGCAATTATTGACGTTTTAGGCTAAAAAGTTAATTAAATAAAATAAAACAAGTAAAAAGAAATAAAATAAAAAATAATAAAATAAAATAAAATAGAATTAAAAAAAAATGTAATTAAATAAAACAAAATAACATACAATAAAATAAAATAAAACAAAATTAAATATAATAAAATAAAATAAAATAACATACTATAAAATAAAATAAAATAAAATAAAATAAAATAAAAAAAATAAAATAAAATAATATAAAGTAAAATAAAATTAAATTAAATTAAATTAAATTAAATTAAATTAAGTTAAATTAAATTAAATTAAACTAAAATAATGCGAGCAATTTGCAGAAGAAAGAAGGCGGGTGGAAGAGACAATTGGCGAACTTTCCCCGGGCAGTGTCATTCGCAAGATGACCTGCGAAAACGTTAGATGGGACATAGTCAGACGATACGCGAGGAATGTCCTCCTTGCGAAACGGGAAGACGGTTGTCTAGCCAGTTAGCGTGAGAGTAGCCATAGAGCTCACGTAACGCGCTTCCTTACCTGAAGTAATGCTAAGCGCGGTCCCAGGTAAGGAAGAATGCGCGGGCCGTGGGAGGTTAGGTTTTAGTGCGGTATACTTCATGATAAGAAGGAGTCCCACACTCGGAGAGTTCCGCTGCTAGAGAATCTAGTAACGAGGGCTCAAACCCGGTTAGTGCATAAAGCATTTCCTCCTCCCACGAACACAAAAAAAAAAAAAACAAAAACTAAAATAAAATAAAATAACATAAAATGAAATAAAATAAAATAAAGTAAAATAAAATTAAATTAAATTAAATTAAAGTAAAATAAAACTAAATAAAATGAAATAAAATGTTGTAAAATAAAATAAAATAAAATAGAAGAAATTAAAATAAAATAAAATAAAACAAAATAAAATAAAGAATAATAAAATAAAATAAAATAAAAAAAAATAAAACAAAATAAAATTAAATGAAATAAAACAAAATAAAATACAATAAAATAAAATCTAAAAATATTAAATAAAATAGATAAACAAAACAAAATAAAATAAAATTAAATAAAAAAAAATAACATACAATGAAATAAAATAAAATAAAATTAAAATAAAATACAATAAAATAAAATGATATAAAATAAAATAAAATAAAACTAAATAAAATGAGATGAAATAAAATAAAACAAAATAAAATAAAATAAAATAAATTAAAATAAAATGAAATAAAATAAAAGAGAAAGAGAAAGAAAAGATAAAAAGAAAATTAAATTAAAAGAAAATAAAATAAAATTAAATTAAATCGAATAAAATAAAATAAAATAAAATAAAATAAAATAAAATAAAATAAAATAAAACAAAATAAAATAAACCGAAATAAAATGAGATAAAATAAAATAAAATAAAATGATATAAAATAAAATAAAATAAAACTAAATAAAATGAGATGAAATAAAATAAAATAAAATAAAATGAAATAAAATAAAATAAATTAAAATAAAATAAAATAAAAGAGAAAGAGAAGATAAAAAGAAAAGTAATTAAAAGAAAATAATATACAATTAAATTAAATCTAATAAATTAAAATTAAAATTAAATAAAATAAAATAAAGTAAAATGAAATAAAATAGATAAATAAAACAAAATAAAATAAAATAAAATAAAATAAAACAAAATAAAATGAAATAAAATAGATAAATAAAACAAAATAAAATAAAATAAAATAAAACAAAATTAAAAAAAAAAAAAAAACAAAATAAAATAAAATAGATAAATAAAACAAAATAAAATAAAATAAAACAAAATAAAATAAAATAAAATAGATAAATAAAACAAAATAAAATAAAATAAAACAAAATAAAATAAAATAAAACAAAATAAAATAAAATTAAATAGATAAATAAAACAAAATAAAATTAAATTAAATTAAATTAAATTAAATTAAATTAAATAAAACAAAATAAAATAAAACGAAATAAAATGGGATAAAATAAAATAAAATTAAATTAAAAAAAATGAAACAAAATAAAATAACATAAAATATAATAAAATAAAACAAAATAAAATAAAATAAACAAGAAAAAAAAAAGTTAAATAAAATATATAAAATAATATTGGCCCAAAAGTATCAATCTAAGTTAATCATAGATTTACCCATAGCTAAATCTTTCAGAAAGTATACTCTTCGTATTACCCCTTGCGGGTCTACTACACAAGTTCTTTGGTGATGGTCATTATCAGTTATTCAGTTAATATTTGTTTGGGTATCTCTCTTGTGATATCGGAAATAAAATCACATCAAATTTATTAACATTTTTGCTTAAGCAAGAGTTCACGTACACATATATATGTAGATATTCACTATTTACGGAATCATTGTTTCCATCGAGCCAGACCTGTTAAATTTTATTAGTAATTCTATCTATCTCTATGGCGCGATATACAACAGGTATATCATCATAAACCTCCTAAGAGATTTTTGCGCCAAGCTTCTCTTCCAATTTGTGGTGTGCCGATTTGAATTTTCCCTACAAATTGGTGGGACCTACAGTTTTTTGCCGACTCCGAACGGCATCTACAAAGGAGACGAATTTTTGCTGAGAAGCCTGTCATGGCAGAAATACACTCGGAGAGTTTGCCAAACCACTGCCGAGGGGCGACCCCGTTTTGAAAAACTTTTTTCAAATCACTTTTGATGTTACCTGTACCAGGGCTCGAACCATGGACCTTCGGTGTGGTAGGCCGGCAACACTACCTTCACACCACGGCGGCCGCCTTTATTAGTAATTAGTACTCAAATAATTAGACGGCTTTTTTCAATTATTAATTGATTACGATAAGGAAAAAAAAATCAAAGATAATCAAAAACAAGTAAGGAAGTCTAAGTTCGGGTGGAACCGAACATTATATACCTAGTAGTGATCGATTATGGCATCCCAATTTACGCAGGTCTATTTTAATACTTTCAGTTCGTATTTGCGTTCAAATAGACAGAGGGACAGACAGACAGACGGACGGAGAGATGGACATGGCTAAATCGACTCCGCTCATCGTGCTGATCATTTTAGTGAAATTTTCTCTTCTTCTTCTCATACTTACATACATTAAATGTTTATGACAGGTATGAAAATCAAAAAAGATATATAACTTCGCTATTGCAGTGGGCTATTAACTACGTGCCCAAATATTTTGCTTGTGTGTTTTCCGATTACTACTGAGAAGCAGCTGACCAATTTTCATTGAAATATCAAGATTGAATTATAAGCGATTGCCTTTGAAAATAGCAGACATTTTATGCTGATAAGTGGGGGGCGCCACGCCTACTTCTTCAAAATTGACAAACATTTTTTGCGATTGAGTTTTTCTTAAAAAGCTTATTATGTGTGCAAAATCTGATTGATATAACTTGCTCAGTTGTAGAAATATCGCTTTTAAATTTTACAAAAAAATTTTAGAACTATGTTAAAAAACTTTGCGTGGACATGAATCGATTTCGCCCATTTTTACAACAAACAGTTACCTTTCTATATTGAACATTATCACCAAATTTCGTTTCGACAAATCAATTTTTGGCGGAGTTATGACATAAAAAGTTTTGTGGAATAATCCACTATGAAAGGGGGCGGAGCCACGCCCATTTTCCCAAAACTTGTATTTTTCGGATCTCTTAGTTTAAGAAAACTTTAAAAGTTAAATATAAATGATGTAAAGCTATTTTACGCAAAGTGATTGCCTATTTAATATATCTACGATCCTCTTCAAAATCTTTCATATAAAAGTGGGCGTGGACCTTTACCGATTTCGCCCGTTTTTTCCTCGAGCATTTCTTGTACACCTGAAAACCTACGTGCTGAATTTCGTTTCGATATCTCAAACGGTGTTTGATTTATGATTAATAACATTTCTAAATTTGACTCAATAAAAAGTGGGCGGTGCCACACCCATTTTCAAAAATTTCTTGAAAATTTTATTTTATGCCTTAGGCTTAATGTATACACTAACTTTTATCCTTATGGGTGTATTATGTACTGAGAAATCAATTTTTTTGTTTTCGAAAATATTCTATATATAAAAAGTGGGCGTGGCTATCATCGGATTTCGCCCATTTTAAATAGCGCTCGGAGATGAGTGCCAAGGAACCTGCAAACCAAATTTAATTAAGATATCTCAAAATTTACTCAAGTTATCGTGCTCACAGACGGACGGACGGACGGACGGACGGACATGGTTTAATCAATTTCTCTTTTCGTCCTGAACATTTTGATATATATAAGTCAATATCTATCTGTCTTTAGGCGACTAAAGTTAATATACCTTGTGGGCGTAGCACTACTAGGTATAAAAAAGTTGGTTTGATTACTTTTGATTATTTTTGATTTTTTTGTTGATTATTTTTTATTTTTTTAAGTATATTTATGTGCTTCTACAGCAATACTGAAAAAAATCAAAATTTTTTTTGATTTTTTTAATTAATTGGAGAATAATCATTACAAATTTAAAGTAATGGTAATCAAGCATCAAATGGATTCTCAAGAAAATAGTTAATCAAACCGGTAATCATTGCAAGTAGTAATCATTATTTAACAGGTCTGCAGCGAACATTAATAGAGCCAGAAACTGTGGAAACGTGATCATTTGCTTTTAGATTACAACATTATAGCTCTCCGCCTGCAATTTTTATACAAAAAAAAAGATCAACGAAATATGTAAACAAAGGGTATGCGCAAGTTGTTACGAAGAAATATAAGAAAAAAAATCAATATTGAATGCTTTGTAATTTTAATTACAATTCTCGTATTAATGAGTTGGATTGTTTATGCATCGGTAAACCGCACACATATTTGCTATGCAAACAGAATTTTTATATGTTGATACATATGTAAGTTTAAGGTTTTTTATTGAAAGAATCAGATATTCTTCCAGGAATCCCGATAATTGACGTCAGTAGCTGGGTAAATTTTTAGCGTATGCCAAAGCTTTATTTCGCTGAATTTTTCAACTTGAGTTGAAATTTTTTGCCCCTGAATAAGCTGTCGCACAGTGTAATAAATAATAAACCTTTGAGTGTTTTCAGCTAATCAAATAAAGAGTGAAAAATACTGCAATAGAAAAAGGCGCCGAATTTCTGCACGATGCAAGGCGCCTATTTGAAATTATTGTGAGTCATCGGGCCCTATTTTTTTTATTGCGTAATTTAGCGTTAGAAATGATTCATGGAAGACCATATTTACAGACTGTGTGTGTACTGAGTTGTACTTGTAGCATGCTTATTCTAAACTTGGACGGCTGCTTGTAAAAACTCGATCACGATCTCGCTCAGGACTAATTCATATTTATTGGATATTTCAGAAACTTCCCGCGTGTTTGAGTCACAACCCAGAAGGCTGGCTTAATAATTTTCCTGAGATATATTATGCTCTACAAACTGAAAGATTGTATTTAAATGTAATGATAAGCCCATGAAAAGAACCATGGCAAAAAGCGTAAAAATACCTTCAACCAACTTCGGGAGAAAAACTTTCCGAACGATGTATGGTCCTTTGAAGATTTAACGATGAGCTATGCAAGATAAAACGGACCACCTTCGGTTATTTGGTGTTAGAACAATGAAGAGAGATGATACCCCGGCCCATAAGGTTTTATGTGAGAAATATACCGCCCTTGAACTAGTTCAAAATAACTTAAAAATAATATTTCGATTTTAGTGGTAACTAGAAGACGAATCGATGAGTCTCTACTAATATTAGTTTGCGTTCGATTTTAACTATTGTATCTATGAAATCATTTGAGATATGGAACTTAATCACATCGCTTATTTTAACACTCAATTACTAACAACAAATTATGGGTCATCCTAGTACAAATACTGATCGATAACCTCGAAACAGGTCGAGTTATCGAAACAAGGGATATCTTAAACTTTTAGTTAGGCGTCTATTAAAACACCAGTGAAACTTTCATTCAATTTTATTCAGCAGTTTATGATTGATACGCGTGCAAACACACAGACAGACAGACAAAAATTCTCAAAATGGTCATTTTTGGATTCTATTGGCTCAATAATGATCCATCCTATAATTTTTTTTTTGAATATCTGCTATGCAGAGACATCGACCTGTTACAATATTATTATATGTAGAGGTTTTTAAGTCAAAATAAATAACACATGGAAGAGATCAGAGTTTGAAGTTCTGGCGCTGGATGCATCAAATTTAAAAAATAGCTCCATTGGGATTTTTCGAACTCAGAGCAAGCAAACATAGTATAAGATTTTTAAATTTTGTTGGAACTCCTTTGGGATTTTTTGGGCTAGGTTGAGACGAGTTCGAAAGCCATAGTCGTAAGTTGGTAATTTCTTCTGACGGCTCTGATGTTTTACAGCAGGGTAATCATACAATAACAAAGCTAAACAAGTGCATACGCACATTTCCGATCTCGTGATAACACTTATCGCTTTTTAAGTAGGTAAAATGGCGCACACATAAGGAAAACTAAATCGGGAAGAAGTAAATGATAGGTATTTTGACCTAATTTTGATAAGCATGAGCAAGTCATTGCTTGCAAGTATACGACTTATAAAATATATTTGTAAATTTCTTTATACCCAGTAGCAATTCGGTGGCAATTGTAGCTTTTGTACTATCTACGGTACTAGTTCAGTTCCAGATTATCTGATGCGAAAACTACACCAGGTTGAGTACTATTAGCAGGTAGCTATGTTGCTTCACGTAAAATACTAACAGAAAGCTACCAACCGAACGACAACTGTCACCTCGTAGGCCAACGCATCAGAGATGCAGCTAATAAAAAAACTCGCAAGAACTAGTGAATTTAGTAGTTCTCCGCTGCAGGGTATGTCTACATATAATAAAACTGTAACAGGTGGATGTCTGTACATTGCAGATATTCAAGAAAAATTTATATGTAGGATCATAATTTAGTTAATATAATTCAAAGCAACCGTTTCTAAAAAATTTTGTCTGTCTGTCTATATGTTTGCGCGCGTATCTATAGAAAACTACTGACTGGAGTTGAATGAAATTTTCAGTTTGCATTACTGAACGTACAATTTAAAGTTTAAGATATTCCTTATTTCGATAGCTAGTTTGGTTTCGGAGTTATCGACCAATATGTGGACTAGGGTGAACCATTTGTAAAGTTCCAAATTTTCGAAAGTTTATCATTACTGAGATGATCTGTGAACGTATTTTGGGTTAAACAAAGTCACTATCGATTGTAACAAAACTTAGAAAATAACATCGAGGATGCACACTATCGATATATTGATACCTTCCCGCCTCTAGCGCATTATTACTGTTGGTCATTTAGTTCATGGGTTGCGTGCATGTTGGTGCTAAACGAAGTGTGCGAAATAGGTTACAACTATGACAATGGGTTTATCATTTTTGAAATAATGATTTCTTTTATAATTATTATTTATAACTGGCGAACGAAATGCAATTTCCTCATTATGATAATTAAGTGACTACAAACACGAGCATGGAGAGCATAGTTCAAGGTATTCATTTAAATGTGCGCAATAAATTTTTTGTGTTTGTTGCCGTTATATAATGTTAGAGATATGATTAATTAGCACGTCCAGCAGTTTTTATGCCCGATAATTTACTTGCTTTCATTTCAAGAATTGTACTCTCTCTTCTCCTCATCTCTCTCTTGCTCTTCATCTGTCTTTACTTCTTATTCTTCATAAATCCCCTCCATTTCCGTCTGCGTCTTTTTTTTTCTCTTTCTATTCCTACCACTTTAAGGAAAATCTGCATATTCAGCTTTATGTCAATATCTTTCTATTTGTTAAATAAATGTTCTACTGAAAGGTTAAATTATTGAAACGATAGTGAGTTTTGGCAATAAACATTTCAAACTTACCGCTAAACTTGCTGAAGGCTTAAAATGTATCTAATATTTCAAGATAGACCTAAAGTGTAACAGCGGTGAAGAAACCATTCAATTAAATGTCCTCGTTATTTAGTGATATGCGTACAAACATTCATACAGACATGCAGGCAGTTAAATGTGAAAACTATAACCCGGCCAACCAGCAGTGGATAAAAATCTGGATAAACATTGAGTCGCGCGTTCCAAACAAGTGGATAAAAAAGTGGGCAATTTTGTTCGCCGAGGTTCACTTTTTAACCATGTTGGAAATGTTTTTCCTTGTACGTGTGAGTGCATACTTTTAGGCACTTGTTGTTTTCCATACAAATTTCAAAAATATGCGTTGGTGTTAGTAAAAATTCAACACGGTTAGCCATGGTTGGCAGAGTAAGAATTGGCAGACGCTTTCGTGAACCAAAAGTAGCTTGCCGATATTTACAAAATTTAACACTCTAACTTCCTTAACTTAAGTTTGCTCTTGCTCTTGCTTTTTTGAAAATAAATATCTATAGTAAGCTAACATGTTTAAATGCTTAAAGTGATTATTCAGTACATAATACACTTATAAGGATAAAATTTGGTGCGTACGTTAATGTTAAGGCAGAAAATAAATTTTCAAAGAAATTTTTGAAAATGGGCGTGGAACCGTCCACTTTTCATTAAGTCAAATTTAGAAATAATATTAATAAAAATCAGCGGAAATTTAGCACACATATTTATATTAATATGAGGTATGTTTCGGAAAAAAATGGACAAAATCGGTTAAGGTCCACGCCCGCTTTTATACGAAAGATTTTGAAAAGGATCATAGATATATTTAACAGGCAAAAACTTTGCGTACAAATATCATATTATATATATCATTTCTATTTCGCTTCAAAGTGTCCGTGAAGGAAGAAAGTCGAAAAAAATAAATTTTTGCAAATGGGCGGGGCTCCGCCCCTTTTATAGTGGATTATTCCATAAAACTTTTTATGCCATAACTCCCGCAAAAATTGATTTATCGAAACGATATTTAGCGAAAATGTTGAATATATAAAGGTAAATGTTTGTTGTAAAAATCGGCGAAATCGGTCAAAGGTCACGCACAGCTTTTAACATAGTTATAAAAAAAAATTGTTTGTAAAATAAATTGTGGTTAGCAGTTGTTGGTAGGGAAGCTATTTATATACGAATAACTTAATGGCGGCGTCCATGGTGTGGCGGTAGTGTGGCCGGCCTACCATACCGAAGGTCCAAGGTTCGAGTCCTGGGACAGGTAACATCAAAAGTGGTTTGAAAAAGTTTTTCAAAACGGGGTCGCCGCTCGGCAGTGGTTTGGCAAACTCTCCGAGTGTCGTTCTGCTATGGCAGGCTTCTCAGCAAAAATTCATCTCCGTGGTAGATGCCGTTCGTAGTCGTCAAAAATCTGTAGGTCTCGGCAATTTGTACGAAAAAATTCAAAACGGCACACCACAAATTGGAAGGGAAACTCGGCGCAAAAATCTCTTAGGAGGTTTATGATGATATACCTATTGTATATTAAATTAATTTACCGCTCAAAACTAATAACAGAAGTGTTTTTATTGAAAAAAATCAGCTGGCTTTATAATACGAACGGAAAAATATTAAAATAGACCTGTGTAAATTGGTATGCAATAATAGATCACTACCAGGTATATAATGTTCGGTTCCACCCGAACTTAGACTTCTTTACTTGTTATATAACGGATTTTTTGGAAAAAGCAAAAAGGGATTATTTACTATATAACCACGCCCTCTTTTATATAAAAGATCACTAAAAGGATCATTAATGAATATAAAGGGAATTTTTTTTTCGAAAAGTTATTTTATACCAATTCTGCTTTATTTACAAAGTTTAAGAAGAAACGCGCAAAAATATAATTTTTTTTAAGTCGGTGTGGCACCGCCCCTTTTTCGACCAAGCCCATTTTGAAGTATCGCTGTTCATAACTCGAAGAGGAGTTAATGCATTACAACAATTGAATATCTACTTACAGCTGTGTTCAATATAATAGCAGTGAAAATAAAATTGATATCGCTCGACAAAATAAGAAGAAGCTGTGATTTTTATAATTTTCATTTTAACTATAGCGAATTCTATAACAGAAACCGCATAACAAGAAATTTCAAAGTTTACACAAAGCTTCGGAGAATTAATGAAACTTAAAAAACTATCATCAATTTTTTGACAAAATTTCTAGAAAAATGTTGAAACTAAAATAGATTAGCAAGAAGGTTGTATGCCTATTAGTTATCAATGTGATAGAGAAAGCTGTCAAGCTATTAACAGCAAGAAAGAAATGTCGAAGATAGTGACGCACATAAAATAAATTTTATAGTAAAGGTGAATTTGTGTAGTCAAAGTGACGAACTGTTGCGGTAAATTAAGTAACCGGGTCTAACGAGTACTTTAACAAGTAGTTATTGAGACAAGTTTGTTAATTTTTTTAATAACAAATGCTGTTGTATTTGGATTTGTATATGGTTATGGATTAAGCAGGGTTATAAAAAAATAACTACCCTGGTCGGACACATTTCTAGTGATTCCGGTACGTAGACCCGGCTGTTGTTTAATACCTGTTTTTGGCATCTCATCAAATCTTATCCTTAATCTTCGTTTTCCCGAATTATTTGTCATCCAATATTTTTCCAAATAATTATATTGAAATGGGCGTGGTTGTAATAGAATTTTGAGATTTTCCGGCAAGGGAATGAACAGAAAAGAAACGCTTCTATAAGTTATCGTTTTTTTATGATTATCAAAAAAATCAGAAATAATCAAAACAAACAAAATTTTTTTTACTACTTCTGATTGTTTGACTATTTTTTATTGTTTTCGATTATTTGTTGGAAATGTTTGCCGTATGGCCCAAAATAATTAAAAATAATAAAAAAAAAAATTAAAAATAAACAAAAGTAATCAAAAACTATCGAACATTTTTTTTGGTTATTTTTATTTTTTTCCAATATTGATCAATTAGTAATTGCGGATCTTTGAAAACAATTAAAATAATCACTATTCCAATCAATTACTTACTTAATTCTAATGAGAATTTTAAGAAACTGGACTTCAGACCATTTTCTTTCATGGCAGCGAACTACATATGTTCGGCCTACACACTACACGATCCGATCATAAACGGCACGAGCACAAGATTTAAAAATTTAATTTTGTTTCAAGTAAGCATGAAACAGACCTGTTAAATTTGATAAGTAATTAATTAGTAAGCATGAAACAGACCTGTTAAATTTGATAAGTAATTAATTAGTTAGATGTTTGAATTGGTAATGATTATTTTATTGTTTTTCAAGAAAAGGCAATTATTAAGTGATTACGATTAAAAAAATCAAAAAAAAAAAATGTTTAAAAAGATGTTTTGACTACTTCTGATTATTTTTGATATTGTTGTTTTAGTATTATATATATAATCAAAAGTAATCAAAACAACTTTTTCGATTATTTTTTTATTTTTTTTAATAGTCGTAAAAAATCATGATTTTTTTATTCTTTTTTTAATTAATTGGAAAATAATCTTTAAAAATTGAAAGTAATTGGTAATCAATAATTAAATGGATTATCAAGAAAGTAATTAATCAAACCGGTAATCATTACGATTAGTAATCATCATTTAACAGGTCTGGCATGAAACGAACAACAAACTAAAAAATTCTGATATTGCGGTGTCTCTGTATGCCGACCACTTCCTGACTCATCGACTATAAAGTATTCGGCTCAGTTGACACCACACTTGACAGCACTCACGTTTAACTTACACAGCTTTACTTCAGGGCTAATAGACACACTTCAAAATTTACTTACGCATACATTCACAAAATGTTTGCAAAATTTCTCATTGTTTCACTTTTAGCTGTATAAACAGTCACATTGTTGTCATATTTGAACACGTGGTTTTACTTTGATAAGAATAGAGGCGCCGAAATGTTGAAAAATTGGCGTTATGAAGTAGTGACGATTGCACTGTTTTAATATGAAATCTTGAGTAGCTTATAATTAATTCCATTGAGGTTTGGGGGATATACAAAGAAGCTCATCGGCCTTCTCTTTTCCTTGTATGAGCTTGTGACTCGAGGTCCAATAGATATACATAATCTACAGTTAATAGTAGTAAATTTAAATTAAAAAATAAAAAGAAATTTTAAAATCACACAAAGCTCAGGAAAGTTGATTCAGATTTTAAAAATTTATATCCAAACTTCAATATTTTTGAGAAGAATTGTTAGAAAATTTTTGAGGACGCCGTTTTATAGGTCATTCATTTTTAGCGTAATAATGTGCAAGTAAAAAGAACCTCAAAATTTCCCATGCATTTTTTGAATTTTTTTTGTCAAGGATCTTGGGTATTTTTTTCATATACAAAATTAATTTTTCTTCATGAGTTGTATGAAGGAAACCTCTCAACACCCTTGACGAAAAAAATTCTGAAAACTCAGGGAAACTTTTAAGCGAGTTCTTACTTGCACAATGGTACTAAAATTGATTCCTCTATAAAACTGCGTACTCAAAAATTTTCTATAAATTCTGCAAAAATTTTTGAAGATTTTGATGGCCATTTTTTAAAGTTTCAATAACTTTCCTGAATTTTGTGTAAACTTTGAAATTTCTTGTTATGTGGTTTCTGTTATGGAATTCGCTATAATTAAAATGAAAATTATTAAAATCACCACTTCTTATTTTGTCGAACGATAACTATTTTCATTTCACTACAATTATATTGGACACAGCTGTATATGTACTGTGTTTTCTGTAATTTCTACACCTCTTCTCCAACCCATGATAAGAGGATCGACACGCACCTTTTGTTAGTCTTTTGGCAGTACGAAAAGGAGTTGCCTATATGCTGCCATGTCTGAATTTGAATATCCTGCAAAGCTTATGCGACTTTGCTAAATGACCTTGAGCAAAACCAACAGCTCCGTCAAAAATGGGAAGGACCTCTCTGAGGCATTCGAAACCAAACGAGGCTTCGGACAAGGCAACTACTTCTCGTGCGATTTATTCAGCTTGATGCTCGAGCAGCAGAGCTAAGCCGCAATGTTACAATCTACTTTAAGAGCGTACAACCCCTGGCTTATGCCGATGATATTGATATCATTGGCCTTAACAACGGCGCCGTAAGTTTTGCCTTCCCTGGACTGGATAAAGAAGCGAAGAAAGTGGGTCTTGCGGTGAACGAGGACAAATCAAAATAGTTGCTGTCTTTAAAGAAAGAATAGGAGCACCTGCGCCTTGGCAGTCACGTCACTGTGGGAACCAGCGTTAACACCGAAAATGATGTCAGTCGAGAAAGGAGAATCACTCTTGCCAACAAGTGCTACTTTGGACTGAGTAGACAAGTGAGAGGATAAGTGTTCTCTCCACGGAAAAAGAGCATGCTCTATAAGTCTCTTATCAAACCTGTCCTCATGTACAGCTCGAAATCATGGACAGTGTCGTAACAACATGGGATGGCTCTAGGAGTATTCGAAAGAAAATTTCTCCGGAAAATTTATGGTCCTTCGTCGTTGGTGATGCCAACGGCGAGTATCGAAGGAAATTTAACGATTAGCTGTATGAGCATTACGCAGATCTAACCATAGTGCAGCGAATAAAAACCAAAAGGCTCCGCTGGCTGGGTCAGGTTAAACAAATGGACAAAGAAGCTCCAGCCCAGAAAGTTTTTCTATCGACACCCGAATTCGGCAGCAGGAAAAAACAGGTGGAGGATTACTTGAATTCTCCTGGTGTTTCCAATTGGCGCCAGTTATCGATGAAAAAGAATGACTTTCGTGCTTTGATACGCAACCAATAAATGAAGATGATGATGATCATAATACCACTTCTCCTAGTTTTGGCTTTACCCAACTAGGTACTTTGTATTTCCTGGTGAATAGTATTAGACCTATCTTATCGGCATTTGTGCTTAGTCCGACTTCGTTGGCCCATAAAACGAATGACCCTTAAGCGAATGGCTCATCAGCGAACTGAGCGTTGATAGGCATTTTTCTATTAAGTGTGAAGAAGTCCTTAAGCACCCCACATTATTAATGGAGTTCTGATCACGCACTAACCTCTTTCCAAACCTACAACGACGGGGCCAAAACTGACTTTGGGTTAGGCTATGAGATATTTGTTGAAGGCAATATTGACGAACTTTAGGTTTTCCTTGGAGGTTTTTGTTGTACAGTACTTCTCAAAGCTTAGGCGGCACGATCACCCATCGATGTAGCTTCCATTGAATCTATTGATAACAATAAGGCAGAACGTCTCCGAAACAAATTTTTGCGATATAATTTTTCAGTACCGGCAGCCAATCTGCATTGAGCTCTCACTCAACGCACGATATCTGAGTACTCTGCGTGTAGTTCCCTGAACGAGGTCTTGTAAGATTCCTCATTAGAATCCAAACTAAAATACTCGCGAGTCAAGCACTTCACCTACTGTACAAGGACGGATGATTGTTTGCGGAAACAATCTATGAATGCGTATGAGAAGTCGTGAAAATCACGCTAAATTCAAAGAAAATCCATAAAAACATCAACAACAATAAATATTGAACTCATTACAAATCGATTTCTGCTGAAAATGCAATTTGTAAATAAAAATGTGTTGATAGTAAAGCAAAGAATAATAATAGTTTGCAATTGCAACAACAACCAAATGTTGATGAAGTAAAACACATTTGAACGTTGAAAGATAGCGCGCGATAAGCGAACGCCAATGCTCGAAGCGAAATAGGAAAATGTGCAAAACTAGAAAAATGCAATGGGGGTAAACATTGAAAATAATTGTTTACTAATTACTAATGTTTTGTTTTGCAAAAGGTAAAAATAAAAATTTAAAAAAATTTTAAATAAAAATCAGTTGCATTTACTCGTTATCAGCAGCAGGAAAAATAATCAAAACAAAGAATTTTACGTTGCTACTTTTGAGTGCAGTGGCATTGATGGAAATAAAGCGCGCCAAAAGGTAACATAAACATAAATATATATAAAAATATGCAACTGTTTACTAGCTAGAATATGCATTTATAATGGTGAGTCAGAAGCCTGTAGGAAACTTGGCGGCTAACTTGCTAAGTCAGTGATTGCCAAAGCAATGCGTGTGAGAGCTTTATTTAGCTTTCTCACATGCACAGCGCAAAAGCTCGTTGCATCGTCAATAATGTCGCTTGCTTTCTGAGCCCTGTTTATCCCTATATAGTTTTATTTATTAATAATATGTATATACTCGTATATTAATAACTTTATGTATTTCTACATTTTTTTGCTTTCTTCTAACATTAAGATGCTGAGCTTTCCAAAATTTTTTGGGTGTAGCGAAGCTTTTACGAGATGTGCATTTTGTAAACATATGTGTCTGGCGATCGCTGATGCAAATTCACTATTTATTAACTTTGTTTTTAACTAACTACTTTTAAAGTCTCTTAAACCAATTAGAAACTGGTTATTTGAAAACTAGCTTGAACTTAACTGATTAAAGGCACAACTTTGATATGTGTGAGCTTATGCTGGGGTCTGAATCGCGGTGTTAATAAAAACCGCCTCAACCTGAGCAGTTCGGAGAGTTCTGTGGAGAATTAAGGAGTCAGCGATTTTTATTGTCATTCTTATACAATAAAGACTTGAGAACACTGACCAGAACCTGATGAGAATCAAATAAAAGTGGAAGATCTTCCTATATGTGCTGTCCGTTCAAAAACACAGCATACAAATTATTCAAAATCGATATTTCTCAGCATAAGTGGCGCTTCAAGAACTACGCCAAACGAAGGCAATTCTTGACTTTCCGCCCCTGGATCTAGAATTTAAAAGGGTATAGAGCAGCGGCAATTTCAGCCCAGCGTCTGAGGGAATGCTCAGGTTGAAGCACAAGAAGCACATGATATTCTAGCATACTTAACAGTTTTAGTTTCCTTCCTAGAAGAACTGATCAGACAGTTGAGGATAGCTAATTTACGGTGAATATTCCCAGCTCTAAATTAAACGGTAGAGTTGGAGGAGGGATCTTTTCACAGTAACGGGATTTATAACTCTCTTTCAGACTACCGGTGAAGGGTTATAAAATTCAGACATAGTAACATGCAACCAGCTACTTTTCGCGCTATCAAAAGTAGCTTTGATATTGACAAAATATGATGCATTCTGACATGGGTCTTCTCCAGGATTTGACTCACCAGCTCTCATCATTCGTGCTTACAATCTTGGTTGCAATCTTGCAAGCAACTAGTTCACATTTGATTTTTGAGTTTTAAAAAAAAAAAAAATTTTGTTTTTTTATTCATAAGTCGCTAATTTCTTACGAAAAAAAAGGTCTACTCTATAGTACACACTTCCACTCAACAACATACTTAATGTTTTTATTTATGTTCTTGAATGTTGTAGGCCAAGTAGTAAACATGACGTACTTGTTAAGGACATTGAAACTCTTCAATGAATTCGTTTGCATAGAATCAAATAAACAAATATTGTTAAACAAAATGTTATTGTTGCAAAATAAGCATTGCTTATAATTGCAAGTTAATTAGTTAATAACAGTACAAAGTTTGCAAAACTAAAATATATATATTTGCATGTGAATTGAGGGGATTTTTGAACAATGATACTGATAGTGGGTTACAAAAAAAAGAAAATAGGCAACAACACTGCAGTTTTACAAATTTAATAAATGTGTAAAAGTTGATAATTACTTTTATATCATAAAGTTATCAGTATCAAGATGTTATAAGAGATGTATTAAATAAAAATGAGAAAATTATTGTTGTGGTTTATTGTGGTGGGTTCTAAACTCAACACTTATTTGTGTTTTTACATTTCAGCGAGAAACCTAGCTCCCAATCATAAAGAAATCTTTATACAGTCTTAAAAATGAAATTTCTATACAAATTTTCAATTAGAAGAGCTTTTTAAACTATTTTATTTTTCATGAATGTAACAATTCCCAATAGATAACCCATCACCCCGTTCAGTAACTTGAACTAAACTTGTCTATGGCAACGTTGTAACAGAAGGTCAGTTATTTTAAGGCGTATGGCAACTCACTTCGTTGTCATATGTCAAAACAGCTGATCGAACTTAGCGGAAATTTTGCAAAATTTTATAATTTATCATATTTCGCAGAATTAGTAATATACATGCAATAATAAGTGCTTAAACTATGTTTTTTATAAATTAAACTATCAAGAGTGATTATTCGCATTTAATGAATAATGATTTCTTCCAAAGCGAAGGTCAATATTTGGGTACACTTTAAGACAAGTGGTGACACAAGAAAATGAAATGCAAATATGGCGGAATCGGCATACGTATTTCTAACTCGATTGATAATTTAAGGAATTATGTAAATTTTTTATAAACTTTGTGCATAAAACTAATAGCATGTGCATCTAAACATATGCGTTTGCGTTTTTGCTTATATTCGTACATATATGTATGGCATTTGGAGCAGAGAGTTAATTGATTTTGTTATCAAATTGAACTACTGTACTAGTTCAATTGGCTGCACTGTAGTTCAATAAGGCGATCGAACTAAGATCCTAAAGAACGAGTTTAAATTATTGAACTTATCCTTTAATGGAACTAAAAAAAAGCTCAACTCCAGTAATTCTCATTTTTTTGCATAGCGTTGTGCCACACTAATTTTTGAAAAGTTTTAAATAAAACATATGCCACAATGCAAACACTTACAAATTTAAAAATATCAAAATTGTCTTAAAAAAACTAAAATACTGTATAACTTAAATATTAAAAGAAAAGTGTAAGTGTCAGCGCTTTCAACATTTTAACATTTCGTACACACAGCTGCTGGGCGGAAAAGTACAATGACCCACAAGCGTCTGCTAATATACCGACACTTTATTTTGGTATCCATTTTGGTTTCAAGCAGCTAAATAACATCACACCACATTTGTACGCCTTAATTTGCAACATTTATTTAGTTAAATACAACAACATTAAAAACTAACAAAAATTTAGAAAAAAAAGGTAAAAAACTAAGTGCCAACAACAACAACAATATTCTAGAAGAAATAAAAGTAGAATTAAAATATCTATCAGCAACTATGTAGCACAACGCTTCGTGTTAACCTAAGATATATTTATAGCAGATATAAGTTCATGTATGCAAGTGTGTATGTGCGTAAGTTTATATGTGTAATATGCGGCTAAAGTATTTGGCCATAAAAGTTGTAATCTTTTGTAAACAAATTGCAAAATTACGTGGAGCATGTATTGACTACAGATTATAGAACCTTGCACAACTTCAACTATTCATCAGTAGAGGTTGAAGCGTTTGGGGTTTGTGTCAACACTAAAACGCCGAAACTTCTTTGCGACTGCATAGCGGAAGCGAGATCTCTACATATAATAAAATTGTGACAGGTTGATGTCTGTACATTGCAGATATTCGAAAAAGTTTGATATGAGGCATCATTAATAACCCAAAAAGAATCCAAAGCAACCATTTCTAGAACTTTTGTCTGTATGTCTGTATGTCTGCATGTTTGGGCGCGCATCATTAAAAAAACTATAAATAAAACTGAATGCAACTTTCACGGTTGAACTAATAGACGTCCAACTTAATATTAAAGATATCCCTTATTTCGATAGCTCCTCCAATTTCGGAGTTATCGTCCAATATGTGAACCAGGGTGACCCAAAATGTGTAAGTACAATATGGGTATCACACGAAAGGTGCAAATTGCTGCGCCATGTGATTAAGTTCCATATCTTAACTGTTTTCGGAGATGCATGTAAAGATTAAAATCGGAGTCAGTATTCTATAAGTTCTGAGAACGCGAGGTCAGGTTTTCTAGTTTTTTAGTATAAAGGCTGCGAGAATAGGCCAAAGCATCTCAAAACAGCAGGATTCTGGGATATCATATTGTTCTTTCAAGCCGCTTTCATTGACTTTAAACCGTCGTTGAGTATTGGAGGTTGCTCAAGTGTAGCGGTAACAAACTTTGGTAACCTTTGAAACAAATACCAAGTTCTCCTCAAAAGTTTCAGTTCTATCAGCCTGACATCCTTTATAGTACAAGGTCTGGCTCGAATGGTCGAAAAGTATATAAGACCGTTAACTATTCATGCATATTAGCGCCGAAAGTCATAAGAATCTGGAAGCACGGGGCCTCACGATGAGCGTTGTTTTTGTGGTTGCTTGTAACTTTAAGGGTTTACCAAAATTATATTCTTTTGGTACCATTCAATTCCGGGTCTTCGAAGGTGAATGAAGTGTAGTGCTGCCATCACACTTTTTTTAAATAGATCTTCTTCCAGTATATAGTTCCAATCCCCTGGTCCGAGATTAGTCTCAACACCTCCCCGAAGCTAGGTATTCCAGGTGCTAGGCGTTGCTAGAAGGATAATAAACTTGGCGGGAGGGGGAACCTTGGTCAGTTAAACCCAAGTCATGAGAAAAATCACTGTTGATGGTATGTCGTTAAAAACAACAACAGCACCAACGGGTATGGGCAGTGCTTTACTGCTACGCTCCAGTACTAGCCCGACTGTCGTGGGAATTATTTGCCGTGAGAATGATCTGTTCTCCAAAAGATATGTGGAGCTAACAGTGACATTTAGAATGAAGGAAAACAGCAGATTGTAGATCCTTAGATTGGACATCGAGTTGCACGTCACTACCGCTTGGCGGCGCCTGGAAAAATCTCTCGAAGGTGTCTGTGAGTTAAGATTTAAATGTTTTATATTGAAGTAATTTTGCTGTATGTCGCGAGAAGACGATTCGTGTACTACTCATGCGGACGGGATAATTTTAAGGTCTTTAACTTTTAGCAATTCTAAAGCAGTAAAATAGCTGGTAGAAGGGCTTGATAAGACTGCATCTGCAAAGCTTACATCGAGGTGATCCTCTGAGACCGTAGCATATTATAAAATGAAGTTTGGGAGGGACTGTTCCGAGTGTTTGCGAAGCTCGTAAATGACATAAACGCTGCGGAGAAGACGTACTTGCTAAAGCTATCAATATGTTTATGAGACATATGCTAGCCTACCTTATGCGTTTTTGCTACTCGGCCACAAAAGGTTGTGGCTAAAGTTCTATTTCTAAATTAAACTAAATATGTCACCTTCAGCAAACGTATATATATATATATATATACTTCATCTTAAAACACATATTTAGGATCATTATACACACATCAGTCAAAGAGAAAGCACTGTACAACAAGAAAAAATCAACCAGGCGCACAAAAATAGAAAGCAAGAAACAGCGGTGAAATTTTGTGGGTTGAAAATGAAAAAGTTCTGTTAGCACAAACGCAGATAAATGCAAACAAATACAAGCAGAGATGTGAATATACTATACCTAGGAAGTGATGAGGTAGAAATTCATATATGAACATATGTCCGCACATGGAGTATACACACACCATGTCACATTCTAATGCTATTAGCACACAACACGCGAATGCCTCCCAGAACCCAACGCCGCCTTAACAACGTCAACAGCCGGAACGCGTTCAGCCGCACGTTTACGTGCTCCACAACCCGCTTGTATGCGACAAATGCGATTAGATATTTTCAGCTATTTTTGATTTTTAAACACAAATGAAATAAAACCTTACCAAAGCAATAAAATACAATAATAGAAGCAATTCAAATAGACGCATCATCGCATCTTTCCTCTGTCTTAGTTTTTATTCAAGCAATTTTTTTAAATTTAGTACGCATAACTTTTGGCTGCATGCCCTGTGTTCTACGTTGTCCACTGTCTGTCATTTTATGGCGGGAATATTAAGTGACTTTTTATTTTATTTTCTATTTATTTCGGTTTTCCAAGGCGCATACTAGGGGATTGCTTCAGACGCTACGTTGACGTGTCTAAAAATTAAAATATCTTGTTGGTATTTATAAATGGCTACGATTTTGGTTGAAACTTGCACAGAGACATACAGATAAGAACTAGAAATGAGTGCAGGATGAGACGGATTACGTGGAACAAGCTTTACTTATTTCAAAACGACCGCTATGGACGACAGCGGAAAGATCTTTTGCGAGACTCACATTGCAAACCTACTAAAAAAACGACTACCTATAAGCTGGAAATCTTGGAGGTTTCTACATTGGATGGTGCCACTCTGATTACACTTTCCTTTAGCGAAACTGTTTCAGTGATAGTACTCTCGCTATCGAGATAAAAGGGAATTTCACAAAAATAAATATAACATGATTGGGTGGCAACCCTAGGTGGTAACCCTAGTCAGAAATATTTTTCTTGAAGTACCAATTTTCGCATATTTTTTCAGCAAAAAAAAAAAATCGGACAGGTGGTAAAAATATGCTAAAAGGCAAAATTTAAGTAGGAGAATTCTAAAATGTATACAAATAGCTCATATCGATTTCAACACAACGGGTATGCAAGAAAATATAATGTCTTAAGATGGCAACCCCATATTGCAATCCTACCTAAAATTATTTATTTTACATACGACTATAAATACCTTTCGTTTGAAATCCATATTGGCATATTTTGTTTGACACTTTTTTTTAATTTCCGATAAGTGGCAACCCCGCTCTGACACTTCTGGTACCAGATAAAGAAATTTAGAGATGGAAGGTAGTTGCTATGGATATTCAGGAAATACTCCAGGTTTTGCTTCATGCAATGGGAAACTTATATTTAGCTAGGTACTCGCTTAAATAGCTGCTTTTTTTTTGTAAGAAATTAGCGACTTATGAATGAAATATCCAAATGATTTGAAAATAAAATTTTACATTTAAAATAGCAACTAAGATTGTGAAATATTATTTTCTGCTTGCTTATTTTTTTTGTTGTCTTCAATTCGAAAATTAGTGGAATAAAATAAAATAAATTAAAATAAAATAAAATCAATCAAAACAAAATAAAATTAAATTAAATTGGATAAAATAAACTAAAATGAAATTAAATTATTGCTTTTTTATACCAACAATTTTTGTTGTTTTACGGCCTGTATATTTTCAAGTATTCATGAAACGAGCTCAAGGCCAAGAATAATAATTTATCACTCCCATACCCATACATGCCATTTTGCAAAACTGCTACAAAGCGTGTGAGCATTTGCAAAATTTTAACGTCATACCAACAATGCGGAATTTTTTTCTAGTGCCATTTACTACTATTTGATTATGTCTCACATTAAGAAGCTTTTTAAGCGGATTTCCAAGTTTAAAATTTCAAGTGCGCTCTTGAAACTTGCGAACAAATTTTAATAAAAAGAGAATTATTAGCAATTTGATTAGCCCAGATGCAGAGCAAGTTCAATAGTATTACATACCACATTACATAAGTAACATAAAAATGTGCATACATATATACTAGGCTAGGCAGGTAAAACTATACGGGAATGCGCGACTATTCCTTTTTTGTTGTTTTGTTTTTCCCCTTGGCGACGTTTTTAGTTTCATGTCATTTTCAGTTTGTTTCAGTTTTATGACTGTGGATGTTTTGATTAGATATTCTTTCCTTCAAATGAAATGTGAGCACTTAATTTGTTTTTGTCTTTTTATTGCTGGCATTAAAGGTTTGCCAGCTGTAAATATGTTTCACACGCCTAAATGAAAGTGTCAGACATTTACAGCACAAATGTGTAGTAGGGAAAATGTTAAGTGCGGCGGCATGTAGCCAGGTGTTGTATAGGGTTAGTAATGGGATATGTTTTTTGTTTATAAAAATAACAGAAACTGCAGAAATTTAAAGTTCTTCCACCTCTCAACTTTCTCTACGTCTCTCCATCTGCCCATAAATCTTACTCGTCTTCCTATTCGTCCATTCCTCCTCCTTTTTTTCTTTAATTACCCTTCACTTCCTAAAATTCCTGCTCTTCCCTGGTATTTTCCTATTCCACTCAATATACACCTATTTCTCTCTTTATTCTTTGCTATTTGTGGACAGCACTAAAATGAGGTGGAGTATATAAAATTTTCAATTCTTATTAAAGAAGAAAATTTCATTGTTTTGAGCAAACGACTTTGCCTCTATGGGCCGGTTTGAACAACGCGACTAAGACTAAAACTAAGTCGTGACTTAAGTTAGCACAGATTCGAGACTAACTTAACAACCCGATCAGCTGTTTTATGCATAGTAGTATTTTTTCATACCAGACAACTCTGCGCATCCCAATACCCCAGTGCGAAATGGGCATGTATGGCGTTACACGAAGGAATGTATTGATCTTACACACATTTCTCTTTAGTTGGAAGGTACTAAAATTAGCGCTTAATTAAAAACAATAGTTTCGTAATGGTTGCATGCTAGAAAACAAGCGTTCACGCTGACTAGGTTGTGACTTAGTTAAGTTAGATGGTGAAACCGGCCCTATGTAATTTGTTGCTATGTATATTTCCACAAAGTTTATTCAAACAATATTTGGATGAGAAAAGATTAGATGCCTTAATGCCGGGCCACCCCCTATTTACACCAAAAACCCAGATACGATATTGTTACCGCCAAAAGTCGAATTTATTATTTTAAAGATTTTTTCTAACTTTGAATGCAGTAAGTAACATTATTGCCATTTTAAATTGAACTAGAGAACCAGTGGTTTGAATACAGCCACAAAACTTGATTTGATTTTAACTATTTGCTGTGCCTTTCACTCGCCTTCTTTCCCTTCCTTTCTCTGCTGTTCCTTTTCTCTCATATATTTTCCATTTCTGGTAATTTTTAATCTTCTTTCTACAATCTAAATTTTTAAGTTATTTTATTGTTTAATTTATTGCTGATATTTCCCTGCTGCTGCCTCCCCTTTTTTCTTTTATTACTTTGCCTTTCCTTTCGTTTTCTTTAATTTTTAATGTTTCATTTATTTTCCTTTCCGGTCCTTTCCTTTATTTCCTATTTATTTTTTTTTTTTTAATTTTATTTTATTTTATTTATTTTAATTTCATTTAATTTATTTAATTTAATTTGATTTAAGTTAATTTAATTTAATCTAATTTTATTTAATTTATTTTGTTTTTATTTTGTTTTATTTTATTTTATTTTATTTTACTTTATTTTATTTATTTTATTTATTTCATATTATTTTATTTTTTTATTTTATTTTTTTTATTTATTTTTATTCTAGTTTATTTTATATTATTTTATTTTTTATTTTATATTATTTAATTTTTTTTTTATTTTTTTTATTTTTTTTTTAAATTTATTTTATTTAATTTGGTTTTATTTTATTTCATTTTATTTTATTTTACTTTATTTTATTTATTTTTTTTATTTCATTTTATTTTATTTTTTTATTTTATTTTGCTTTATTTTATTTTATTTTTTAATTTTGTTTTATTTTACTTTATGTTAATCTATTTGATTTTAGTTTATTTAATTTTGTTTTATTCTATTTTATTTTATTTCATTTCATTTTATTTTATTTTATTTTATTTTATTTTATTGTATTTTATTTCACTTTATTTTATTTTATTTATTTTTTTTTTCACTTTATATTATTTTATAGAATACTACTTCTGCTAAACAAATTTAAAAAGAAAACTTCTATACATTTTGGAATCACTCTACTATGTCAATTTTTTACCATGCCCATTCCATTAAATCTCTCAAAACTAATATTGCTCCACTTTGGCTTTTGGCAAAATGTCCGGAAACATTTATTCTTAGACGATTTTTGTACATTTTTAAATACTTTTTGACGTGTCCTCATTGTGGCCTTAGAATTTGTTACTTTGTTCACTTTGAAAAAATCATAATTTTTTAACGCCCTAATGTCAATACTCTCTATATTTTGGCAACTATTTATATATTTGAGTTCGCACATTAAAATGCAGCAAAAAAAATTACTGCAGCGGAAAGTATAAATTTAGTGGGAATTTCACTGCCGCAGAAGCGCATACGCAGCTGCGAATAGGTGCGTTAACTGCGAATTATTTTCTTAGAAAAAATATTAGCCAAGTGAGTAGTATGTACTTGCATTTAGCCTAAATTTATATCAAGATTTCCGTTTGAATTTTAATTCTCATGTTTTATACCAGACGGGCAGCCACAAGTGTGTGCAACATGATACCTTTGTACTGACGCTGGCGCAACTCGGTGGACATTCCATTGATGCCACTAAAATCTTGTTATTGAGGTTAAGTACTTTTTAGTAATGAAATTTTCATAGTTTTGTGGCATAGATATATTTGAGTTCAAAAAAATACAAGCTTAAATCTTCAACTGTACTAATATTTACATACTATCACATGATATAAAAGCGTTTTACACGAAAGCAGCTGTAAAATTAGTCTTATGCTTAGAAATATACCTGTAGAAATACATCGGTGAAAAGTAAATTTAATTCCAGCCATTAGTTACTTAATGATGCACGTAAAAACGAATTTACATACAGGCAGCCCAAAATGGTAAAAATGGTAATAAGCTCTTATAAAGGCTATCAGATAAATTTTTACATAACATCTATTATGTATAGACATCGGCCTTGTATAGTTTAATCATACCTGTAAAAAGATTTTGCGCCAATTTTCATTGCCACTACTGTATACAGCGGAAACAAAAAATCTCTCTTTTTAAAAAAAAAAGGGTGCTAAATTTTAAGTCAGCCATTTACAAATATACCGCTGAAAATTTTATTCAATACTACGACTCAGTTTTTAAGTGAAGCGCGTACAAACATAAAAACAGACAGACAAAAATTAACCAGGGATAAGCCGACTTAAAATAAATTCCCGTTAAGATATGCCTGTCGTAAGTGAGCGCACATAAATTTTAATTTTTATTTCCTAATTTTTATTTAATTTAATTTTATTTTATTTTATTTGGTTTTATTTTATTTTATTTAGTTTTTTAATTTTTTTATTTTATTCTATTTTACTTTATTTTATTGTATTTTATTTTATTTTATTTTATTTTTATCTATTTTATTCTATTTTATTTTATTTTGTTTTATTTTATTCTATTTTATTATATTTTATTGTATTTTTTAAATTTTTTTCAATAAATTTTTTTTTTTGGAAAGGGAGAGGAATATTGAGAAGGAAGTAGACCGACGCAGCGTAACATTAAGATGGAAGGTGTGTGGAAGATGGTATGCGGCAAAGGATTTCGATTTTTAATTGTTAATAGAACAACAACAAATTATATCAGTCCAACTGTGAGGAAATGCTCAAAGATGGAGAAGAAAACGGCGATGAAGATTAAAAGAGTAAAGGGGAGATGCAGAGAAGGTGGTAGAGGAAAATTCATAGCGCGAAGAAGAGCAAAGGAATATTAGTGAGCAAAAGTATGTAAAAGAAGGAAGAAGTAAAAGAAGATGAATTGTTAAATGAAGACGAGTAAAAAATGGGGTCAGACTAGAGTTTATTTTGTCAAATGTAGGCAAATAAATATCAGGGTCGGGTCTGCTAATATTTTATAAACGAGTAAACACTTCCGTGACTATTTTTGCAAAATATTTTGTGATTTTAATAGATTTTGAGCCATTTGTTGGTGTTGGTTGCATTTGTTGATTATCTTGTTATTTGTTGTTGTTATTGAGTTTCTTGACTTTGTGACACACATTTTCAAATTTCTGTCTTGATCTTTTCGCCAAGAAATTACGCAAAAACTATGAGGAGCAAGTTGTGTATATTAGAGTGTGCCTCAGTTATATGAAGATATGGGTTGCTTAAAATGGATTAAGTGAGACTTAAAAGTGGAATTTAAACTACAAAATATTTGTACAGTGGGGCAGAAAAAATACATACCACCAGGGCCTCATCTGAACCCGATTTAAGTTTGTTGCACCAAAATCATTTCGCCGGAATTTTGTTGTTCGTTTATCGATTTCTCTTTGTATAGCTTTATGCTCTAATCGAGATTTATAGGGGAGTCCTGCTCCTAGGACATTGCTACTAAATAAGGGGCACTCTATTGCATATATACAAAGTATCATGACTCTTCTTCCATGTAAGTGTTTGTGAAATGGGTCTGTATGTGTAAGTGACGCCGTTTTGACTTCATGACACTTATCGCTAATTGGGTGAGGAAAATGCATAACGTGCTGTCATCCATAGAATATTTTTCACTTTATTTGTTTATCGAAGACTGAAGACTTCAATGTGGGGTAATTTACAAATTAAATTACATGCGAGGCAATCTTTTGTTACAAATATGGTAAAGTACTGTAATGCATGCCAGATATGAACTCAGTACGCTCCAGTAATCCATTGCGGTACATGGGCGACTGTCACGGGAGTGATTCGATATAACCAGTGGAACCTTCTAGGTCATCTCACCTCTTATTCCGTAGGGAAGAAGGAGGTTGGTAATGAGAGGTGAGCAGCACCATATCCGTACATCAACCACTAAGTTGAACACCCTTGCCATTCGTGGATTTTAGTCGCCCCTTACATACCTACCTCGGTCATACTGTAGCCCCCGCTTGCTAAACCTAATCTGTTTGCTAAATAATAAAGGACATTTAGTATAAGGTTATTTGCTTTATGCAACTGGATTTAAAAAGATTACGGATATTTAGCCAAGTTGGAAAGTAAGTTCTTTATTTGCTTGAATTAGTGAAGCACTCTGGCAAATATTTGTGACTCCACATTTAGCATAGATTTTAGTTTGTTATGAAAAAAAATCAAAAAATTCTTTAAAACAAAAAATTTATTGTGCAAGGCGTTAAGCTTCCAAAAGTTTTGCAACTACTACGATGGTTTAATATCAGTACCAGTGAAGCAGTGTTATTTAGACTAAATAAAATTTTGTGTAAAATAAAATAAAACAGAACAAAATAAAATAAAATAAAATGAAATCAAATAAAATAAACTGCAATGAAATGAAATAAAATAAAATAAAATGAAATAAAATGAAATAAAATAATATAAACTAAAATAAAATAAAATAAAAAAAATTAAATTAAATTAAATAAATTCAAAATAAAATAAAACAAAATAAAATAAAATTAAGTAAAATAAAATTAATAAAATAAAATGAAATAAAATAAAATAAAATTAAATAAAATTAAAATAAATTAAATTAAATAAAATTAAATTAAATTAAATAAATTCAAAATAAAATAAAACAAAATAAAATAAAATTAAGTAAAATAAAATTAATAAAATAAAATGAAATAAAATAAAATAAAATTAAATAAAATTAAAATAAATTAAATTAAGTTAAATTAAATTAAACAAATTCAAAATGAAATAAAATAAAATAAAATTAAATTAAATTAAATTAAAATAAATAAAATTTAATTAAATAAATTCAAAATAAAATAAAATAAAATAAAATGAAACAAAATAAAAGAAAGTGAAGTAAAATAAAATTAAATAAAATGAGATAAAATAGAATGAAATAATTTTTGTAAGTATAACGAGCTCAAAACCAGTTGATAATAATTCTTAGTTAATTATTATTATTTTTGATTAGAGGAAAAATTGAAGGCAACAAACATATACAGGCTATAGTTACAGTGCTATTTCGAAAACAGCCATGATTTCTCGTCAAACTAATTCGTATAGTTTTGCTATTTTCAGAGGATCTTGTGGAGAATCGAACCCACTCTCACTCTGATTGCAAGGGCAGCTGCCTAACCCATGGCTATGTGCGTGTAGTTCTGCAAGCTGCTTACATATGTAAAAATGAACAGACCATAAAACCAACAACTGAAATAAAATAAAATTATATAAAATAAAACAACATAAATTAAAAATAGAGACTTCGGAAAAAAGAGAAAAGCAAAAATAGCAAAATATATTATAGGGAAGAAACAGCAGAGAAAGGAAAGGAAAGAAGGCCAATGAAAGGAAGAGCAAATATTAATAATAATAAAATAAAGTTTTGTGGTTGAATTTCAGCCACTGGGCGATCTCTAGCATTTCTTAAAAAAACTGAAAACTAGCTCAGACCAAATATGCAAGTATACCATTGCAGTGATTTCTATGCGAACTAAATGGACCTCAACCAAAAATCTTTCAACCTTCCGGTGTGTCACCCAGGAAGGAATGATATGTTCACATTTGGTTTGCACACTTGCTGCTCTGCCTCCTTTTAAATATTTGACAAATTTTTGGGCTTGAACTGAAAACTTAAAAACTAAAATCTAGTAACGCATATGCTTGAATGAATTACACTCAAAAGAAAAAAAAACTCAGGAAACAGCTAAAAAACGCCACTCCTTTTATTGCTTTTTAATTGGTATGCAATTCAATGCTCTAAGGGAACACACACATTTGTAAATACTCAAAAATTCAAAAACGAATTTACGCAAATACGATACTTCATTATATAGGGTGTTTGCGTATGAAAGTTTTTAGAAAGCAAAAAGGATGATTAAGTTTGTAATTCTCTTGCCACAGTGGCGTCTGATCAATAACCTCCTGATCTCCAGAGTGAATTTTTGTTATAAGAAATCGTCTCATAGAATTAATATTCTTCAAAATCAGGTTAAGAAATATTCCAAAACATTTTTTCCTCTGAACATCCAGGAATCCCAATGAAGGATTTCAATCTCATTTTGAGACACCTGTTAATTAAATGTACACATCAAGCAAAATACCATCGCAAAACCTTCCTTCTGTGCTACATATGGAGCCTGACAGCCTGAGAAATTCAATAAAATTTACCAAAATGCATTTTGTCATAGCAGAAAAAGACAACAACGAATGGGAAATTAAAAAACCTCTAGTGACAATGAGAATTGCAAAGTAAATACAAAGTACATAGCAGCATATCAACAAAAAATCAGACAGCCGAAGACAACTGTTGCAGTGACAGGAGCTAATGAGCAATGTCGTCTTGATATTGGCAAAAAAAAAGGGAGAACATTGGGTTGTATTGCGCGAGGAAGAGTTAAGTAGGAGGGTACTCGTTGTAAAAATTTAAAAACGACAAAATTTAATTGAAAAAGTCAACGACACGTTTATCTACATATTTGGTGGAACATTGTGGGTGAGATGTTTAAGGGGGGTTTTGAATCGTTTCGTGGTGATGAAGAAATCTTTAGGTTGAAAGAAGTGGGGGAAATTGATGGGGATAAGATAAGCATAAGGACAAGAATATGGATAAGGATAAGTGAAAGTAAAAGTAAAAGTAAAAGTATAAGTATAAGTATAAGTATAAGTATAAGTATAAGTATAAGTATAAGTATAAGTATAAGTATGAGTATGAGTATAAGTATAAGTATAAGTATAAGTATAAGTATAAGTATAAGTATAAGTATAAGTATAAGTATAAGTATAAGTATAAGTATAAGTATAAGTATGAGTATGAGTATAAGTATAAGTATAAGTATAAGTATAAGTATAAGTATAAGTATAAGTGTAAGTATAAGTATAAGTATAAGTATAAGTATAAGTATAAATATAAGTATAAGTATAAGTATAAGTATAAGTATAAGTATAAGTATAAGTATAAGTATGAGTATAAGTATAAGTATGAGTATAAGTATAAGTATAAGTATGAGTATAAGTATAAGTATAAGTATAAGTATAAGTATAAGTATGAGTATGAGTATAAGTATAAGTATAAGTATGAGTATAAGTATAAGTATGAGTATAAGTATAAGTATAAGTATAAGTATAAGTATAAGTATAAGTATAAGTATAAGTATAAGTATAAGTATAAGTATAAGTATAAGTATAAGTATAAGTACAAGTATAAGTATAAGTATGAGTATAAGTATGAGTATAAGTATAAGTATAAGTATAAATATAAGTATAAGTATAAGTATAAGTATGAGTATAAGTATAAGTATAAGTATAAGTATGAGTATAAGTATAAGTATAAGTATAAGTATAAGTATAAGTATAAGTATAAGTATAAGTATAAGTATAAGTATGAGTATAAGTATAAGTATAAGTATAAGCATAAGTATAAGTATAAGTATAAGTATGAGTATAAGTATAAGTATGAGTATAAGTATAAGTATAAGTATAAGTATAAGTACAAGTATAAGTATAAGTATAAGTATAAGTATGAGTATAAGTATAAGTATAAGTATAAGCATAAGTATAAGTATAAGTATAAGTATAAGAATAAGTATAAGCATAAGCACAAGTATAAGTATAAGTATAAGTATAAGTATAAGTATAAGTATAAGTATAAGTATAAGTATAAGTATAAGTATAAGTATAAGTATAAGTATAAGTATAAGTATAAGTATAAGTATAAGTATATGTATAAGCATAAGGATAAGGATAAGGATGAGGATAAGGATAGCGAGATAGACAAAAAGAAGACCAGAAACAGAGAAAACAAAAGCAATCCCCCAAGAAAAGAAGTTATAAGGAGTAGTCAAAGCAGACTGCTCTATATAATAGAAGGGGTAAGTAGAGAAATTCGTCTTCTCCTCGACATTGCTCCTTTTCTTGTTACAGAGCTTCTACCTCTTCCTCCCTGGCAAAACGTCAGTAAGCTGAACCCAGATCCCCCTCATATTGCTCTGACCGCTCGAAAATAGTTTGTAAGGTGAACAGTGGTATATGCTCGGATGATCGGCTGGCACAGAAACCCAATTTATCGCTGACTAGGTAAACCTGCCCAGCGAAAGGGTTGTTTTAAACTACGATATTCCGTAATTTTTACAAATCTATAAGATCTCTTACTTTTACTGTGTATTGCATTGTTTGGCGGGAATAATCGAGTTAATTGAGATATTTTTAAATATATTTACATGTATTTGTTTCGGTATTTTATACATGCACATTAGATAAAACTTAAAAAAAATTTTTTTTCATATATTTTAATTGCTTTGAGACTAACTATCCCATTGGCGTATGATAAGCCTCTAAAATTTTATAATAATGTCTGAAACTTCAAAGTACTTTTTTTGCTATTCTAAAAAATAATTTCAGGTAACAGACTGATTGGACCTTATCAGTGTGGCTTCAGACCTGGTAAATCTACCATCGACCAGATTTTTACAATTCGCCAAATCTTGGAAAAAACCCGTGAGAAAAGAATCGACACACATCATCTCTTTGTTGATTTTAAAGCCGATTTCGATAGCACGAAAAGGAGCTGCCTATATGCCCCTATGTCTGAATTTGGTTTCCCCGCAAAACTTATACGGCTATGCAAAATGACTTTGAGCAACACCGCCAGCTCGGTCAGAATTAGGAAGTACCTCTCCGAGCCGTTCGAAACTAAACGAGGTTTCAGACAGGGTGCGATTCGTGCGATTTCTTTAATGTAATGCTGGAGTAAATAATACAAGCTGCAGAACTTAACCGCGCTGGAACAATATTTTATAAAAGCGTGCAACTGTTGGCATATGCTGACGATATTGATATCATTGGCCTTAACAACCGCGCCGTAACTTCTGCTTACTCCAAAATTAGAAAAAGAAGCGGAGAAAATGGGATTGGTGGTGAACGAGGGCAAAACGAAGTACCTTCTGTTATCATGCAAAGAGTCAGCGCATTCGCGCCTTGGCAACCAAGCCACTGTTGGCGGCAATAATTTCGACTTCGTTTACCTGGGAACCAGCATTAACACCAACAATAATGTTAGCCTAGAAATCCGACGAAAAATTACTCTTGCAAACAAATGCTACTTCGGACTGAGTAGGCAATTGAAAAGTAAAGTCCTCTCTGGACGAACGAAAATAGCACTCTACAAGTCACTCATCGCACCCGTCCTGCTATATGGTGCAGAAGCGTGGACACTAACAACATCTGATGAGGCGGCTCTGGGAGTGTTCGAGAGAAAGGTTCTTCGAAAGATTTGTGGACCTCTGCGCGTTGGCGACGGCGAGTACCGAAGAAGATTTAATGATGAGCTGTATGAACTTTACGCAGACGCCGACATAGTTCAGCGAATCAAAACACAGCGGCTTCGCTGGCTAGGCCACGTAGTGCGAATGAGCGAAGATGCTCCAGCCCAGAAGGTATTCTACTCGGCACCCGCCGGTGGAAGCAGAGGAAGAGGGAGACCACCACTCCGATGGAAGGACCAAGTGGAGATCGATTTGCGATCCCGCGGTGTTTCCAATTGGCGCCAGTTGGCGCAACGAAGAAAGGACTGGCGAGCTATGTTGGACGGTCAAAATCGCCCAGGCGGTTAGATGACCATTTAAAGAAGAAGAAAAAATAATTTCAATCTATTAAAAAAAAAATACAAAATTTTGGTGCAGTCTAATGCACATATTGCCCCCGATAATATTCCCCCAGCCCAAGCCACACGGTCGGCAATCGTTTGTCAAATTATATCAAAAATGGCCTTAGTGACTTTGTTGATTGCCATTGCTTTTCTGCATTTTGTTTAATTTGTGTAGTCCAGTCCGTCCGCCCGCTGGTTTCAACGGCAGACGCAGATGACTTGTGTAATATCTTCCACACTTAAATGCAAATACTCGAACTGATCTGGTAATTTGTGAAAGTACTCTTATTTCTTTATTTTTGACAATAAATTCACATTTTTTTGGTCATATTTGTATGGCGATATTAAATTTTATTTGATTTATTAGTTTGACGGCCTTCCAAGGTTAAACAATTTTTTTTTGTTCTGATTACTGTGAAATTTGCTTTATGCCTTTTATGAATAGAGCGAGGAAGTGGAGGAAATAATTTGCTTTATTTTCTTTACTTAGCGGAGGATAGTTTTACTTAAAAAGATTCATACATTACTATAGATATTTTTCTTAATGTGTAGTACAAAGATTAAGTGAGAGTACATAAACTAAATCAGAACAATTACTAGCAGATTAAAAGACTTAAAAGTGAAGTTGGGAGGCACGAAAAGGATGAAAAAGGTGGACAGGGCAGAGGAAGAATGGCACTAATAATGGCAATAGCTACAAACGATCAAATTCAGGGTTCAGTAAAGTTCCTCTGATTTTGATTTCATTACAAAAACTTTGAGCTAAGCCCCCCTGGACAAGGAAATTGCGAAGGATGAGAATATCTACCGAAAAGCGTTAGTTAAAGGTCACACTTTCTATCCGTCTTCCAAACTCATTTACTATCTTCTGAGCTACTGCTTGTTAAACCAGTCAATATTGGACTACTACTCAAATTAAGAAAATAAAGTTTTAGAATCACAGTACGCAGAGCTAATGGAAGTCCTCTCAATGACAGTTGATAGAGGTGTAACAACGATAGTTGCTCAGAAAATATCACTTACTTCCTGGAGTAGTTTCAAGTTCTAGAGAATTTTAGCTTCAAAACTGTCGCAGTTGACGTAATGATCCTAAACACCTTACTTACATATCGCTAAGATTACGGTAATGGCTAGGTTTTCAGCTAAGGTAATGGTAATGACTACAGTTAAAGCTATCGTTACGGTTACGGTTAAGGAATTTTTTATGGTTGTGATTAAAGCAAACGGTAAAGCTATAGTTAAGGTTTCGGTAAAGATAATATTAATGATTTTGATAACAGTTATATATAATCGTAGAATTATGGCTATGATTATGGTTGAAGTTAATGTTACGCATATGGCTGCAGTTTCGTTTAAGGTTCCGTTTACGGGTAGTACGCTTACGATTGTGATCGCGGTTACGGGTATGGATATATGGATGCCTAAATAAAATAATTTAGCATAACATTAACTGACATTGCATAAAATAACATAATTTGGCGAAACGTAACTAAACTAAATAACTATACTGCGTTAAGCCTATTCAATTCTCATTTATGAGCGAAGCACTACTAGAAAAACAACAACAGGAACAGAGATGAGCGAAGAGGGTTTAAACGGGGTCTGACATTGAAATTAAAGAATTAAGTCATGCTAAAGTATACATTTATTTCATGAATGGTATTAAATTGTAGCAAAAGTCACAACAAGTTTGATCACTAGAATAAGTCAATTTAATTTGTTCTTCTTTCTCGTAGAGCTCTGATTACCATTGAAGGTGTGCATTATTACAATTTAGTCATAACGGCGATATTTATAAATGAGTTAAACAAGGTTCAAGGCTACGATGCATTGGTCTGCAAAGCAGCAGGATGGTATATACAAAATTTAGAGATACATTTTTGGTGGGAAACTTTTTACGGCAGAGTGGCGCTGTTGATTTAAAAATTTTTATCAAATATTTAAGGTTAAAAACTCCGTAAAGAATTTATAGTTCCGATATGCAACCACATTTTACAAACAGCTTTCCTACTTTCAATCCACTATGCCAGAGGGCCTATGGCATTCCCAAGCAGTGTAAGTTGAAGTTTTATAACCTCACATATAGATCACACACTTGTTACATAAGACTACACACTTTCAGCGCATGAGACTATCTTTATAGCTTGACATTTCTTTCCCCCCTAGTTAGCGTGTCAACAGTAATTGGTTGAATGCATTATTATCCATAACTCGCAAATGAGAAACAAATCAAATATGCCAACTTAGGATACTTATGCCATGCTTTGTTTGCAGTTACAAATGTACTAATGTAATTCATATGGCAAGTTAGCTACGGTGTTATCGTAAGTTACTTATGGTTTATAAGAACACAAGAGAGATGCAAAGTATAAAAAAGTTAAATTAATATTAATGTATGTAAGAAAGAAAAAAAATTCTAAAAAATTAAAACATCGGCAAAGGGCAACAGAGCGCTGCTCAACAACACTTGAAACATAAAAATCATAATTAACCAGTTAACCCTTGTTTTACAGTTTATTTGGTCGCCAGTACTCTTGCATAGCGCGTCCTCTGCTTTCATCTGATTAACTGATTTTGTAAGGTGGTAATGATGGCATTATCATTGTTGGTTAGTTGGTTTCTGTATTGCTTCAAGCTATAAATATGTAGACTAGCCCCGTTTAGGTATGCTTTATGCATGATAATGTATATAAAAGGTGTTTCGAGACTGGGGGATTTCATTTCTTGCTTATTTTTTCAATATATTTTTTTTTGCTTTATTTTTTTTTTATTTATTTATATTTTGTTTTATTTTATTTTATTTTGTTTTATTTTATCTTATTTTATTTTATTTTGTTTCATTTTATTGTATTTTATTTTTTTTATTTTTTCATTTAGGGTTATTTCATTTTATTTTATATTAGTTTTTTATGTTATTTTATATTATTTTATTTTATTCTATTTGTTTGATTTTATTATCTAATTTTATTTTATGCATTTAAAAAAAAATTTTTTTAATGGTTTTTTTTTTATTTTAATTTTATTTTATTTTATTTTATTTCGTTTTATGTTAATTGATTTTTTTGTTTTTTTCATTTTAATTTATTTCAACTTATTTTATACTATTTTTTTATGTTATTTTATTTTATTTTATCTTATTTTATATTATTTTAGTTTATTTTATTTTATTTTATTTTATTTTATTTTTATTTTTTCATTTAAGGTTATTTCATTTTATTTTATATTAGTTTTTATGTTATTTTATATTATTTTATTTTATTCTATTTCTTTGATTTTATTATTTTACTCTATTTAAAAATTTTTTTTTTTAATGTTTTTTTTTTAATGTTTTTTTTTATTTCGTTTTAGGTTATTTGATTTTTTTTTTTTTATTTTAATTTATTTCAACTTATTTTATACTATTTTTTATGTTATTTTATCTTATTTTATTTTATTTTATTTATTTATTTTTATTTTTTTATGGCCATTTGAAAAGTAAAACATTTCATATCAGAACTGAATTGTTCCGCCCACAAAACTGCTGTTACGTATACATATGTATATAAGTAATTATTGAATACATATGTTGTTATCATATATACCATTTTTAATAGAACTTATAACGACCGTGGTCCTTGATAAAAACTTTACAATATTATTCTTAAATTTTGAAGATCTTTGATTGCATTGCAGCCCGCGTCGACTTGTTGCCATTCAAAAGGGCTAAAACGACCAGTCAAACAACAGACGGCATTGACTGCATAGCGGGCTGCTCATTAGTTGAGTGGTCAGTGAGGTATGAGGATATAAACCATAAAATATGTAATTTAATCACGCTTCCACATTTTTCACTGCCACTCAGTTGTCGTTTGCAAAAAAAAAAAAATTTTAATAAAAATTAAGATTAAAATGCAAGAAATAAGAAGTAAATTAAGACTGAACCTGCTGGTGTAAGGGTTTTGAGATTTATGAGTTGGATTAAAGTGATATTTTATACCTAAATATTATGTATGTTAATTAGTTTTTTATTTATATATGGATATGTATATATATTTGTGTGTGCTAAAGAAAAAGATCTTACTCCAGAAAGCATAAACAATAAAGCACCTGCAGTCACGAGTTGGACTAACAATTAATTAACAAAAAATTATATAAATGTGGTAGGCGATGATCATGCGAATGTTGGCATTTGTAATATGAAATGCGGCTGAATTGTGCCTTGAAGCGAGGCGCTCTTTATGCGCCCACGATTGAATTTATTTGGATAACAAAAATGTGTACTACAATATATAAGATGTTTACTAATTCTATATAGTACATACCTAGTTTTATTTATGCAACTTTGTTCACTTTTAACAACTATAGCTCACAAACAAAAACCACAACATGATACAAATTGTGTAAGCCTACCTTTATATAAATGGACCAAAAATAAGGAAACAATTTTCCTTTAAACAAAAGGTTGGCATGTTAAATTTTGATTTTGAAACTGTTTGACTGTTGGTTAAATTTATCAAGACTTCTTATTTATTTAAAGTAAAATGTACTGCCTATTTTTGGTTCTTGTATATAAGCTAGAGTTCGCCCAATGGTTGAAATTCAACTACAAAAGTGGGCAGAATAGTTTTATTTTTAACTTTCAACTCTTAACAATAACATTTATTTATTTTTATATAGCTTTATCGTTTTCTTTTCTTGATGGTTTCATCTTTACTTTCCTTTTCATTCCTTTTCTTTAGTTTCCCTGTTTTAATTTTTTTTATTTCTTTTTTATTTTTTTTATTTGTTATATGTATATATTTTTTTTTATTTATTTGATTTTATTTTATTTTGTTTTATTTTATTTTATTTTATTTATTTTATTTTATTTTATATTATTTTATTTTATATTATTTTATTTTATTTAATTTTATTTTATATTATTTTATTTTATTTAATTTAATTTAATTTAATTTAATTTAAGTTAATTTAATTTAATTTAATTTAATTTAATTTAATTTGATTTAATTTAATTTAATTTAAATTAAATCAATTTAATATTTAATTAAATTTAATCTGAAATAATTTAATTTGATTTAATTTAATTTAATTTAATTTAATTTAATATTTAATTTAATTTAATCTGATTTAATTTAATTTAATTTGATTTAATTTAATTTAATTTAATTTAATATTTAATTAAATTTAATCTGATTTAATTTAATTTAATTTAATTTGATTTAAATTAATTTAATTTAATTTAAAATAAATATAATTTAATTTACTTTAATTAAATTTTTTTTTATTTTATCTTATTTTATTTTATTTAAAAAATTTTTTTTTTATTTTATTTTATTTCGTTTTTAAATTTTTTATTTTGCCATTAGGTTCTGTTCGAAGTTTGTAGTTAAAACTTATAGCTCACCGGAAAGTAGGGGTTTATCCGAACATACCTTACAACACATAAACGTAGGGCCCACACACTCGGGTATGTAGCACCTTCAAAGCATTATCATCAAATTTTTAAAACATTTTTCATCAACTTACCGAACTATTTTCCTTTTATTGTTCGGATGTATGCGATTTGCCGAATCTGGATCGATTTCTTTTAAATGCTTGTGCAACACATCCGATGCCATTTCTTCCATTTTAGCTGGATCTATATACGGACGCTAAAAATAATCAATAAACAAAATTAAAAGATATCGAAAATAAAAAAATGTTTGGCAACGACACCACATAAAATATGCCAATATTGCACCTTGAATGTTATTCGAGTTTACATACAAACATGCATACGTAGATTAAGTTCAAAAGCGCTGCACAATAAGAGCTTCTTTATATTGATTGCTAGTACGAGCTCTAAAATAAATACAAAAATACTCACATCATCAGCTTCTGCTCCGTTATCACCATTATCACCTCCAGCATCTTCTTCGGTTCTACCCTCAACCGCATTGCCAATATCTGCTTTGCTGTCTTGTTCTTCGAAAGCGCTCGTGTTGACGAGCGTGTCCCACACTATCGATTCGATATAATAGTTTGTGCCACCGACCACAATCGGTAACTTGGATTTGCCCAAAAGTTCTTCGATCTAAATTTTATTTTTTTTTTCGCAGTTAAGGAAAATTTTAGAGATACTTAGTGCTGTAAATATGTATGTGATGAAAAATATTGTTATAAGGTTTTACACTAGTTTGCATGTTGTTCCTGTTGTAACGGCGAAAAATGCCGACAAAGATATCTGGCAGCAGTGTGGGAGTTGCAGTGGTTGGACAGAGGCATATCTGGAATATACATCTGAGTTGTTTCTGTGCTTAGACTCGAGCCCCTTGTCCTGCTTGAAGCAGGTTCTACTGAAATCTACACAAAACCCCAGACAAGTCAAAAGAAACTCCACATAAACCAAGTGCATTGAGATGATTTCATTTTGCCCAATCTATGAGTCGGGCGCTCATGATGTTGATCACAAGTGAGGATCCTCCCAAATATTGATCATTATCATGATCAGAATTAAATGATCATTCTGAAAATAACACTGATTGACCGCTGACTCACTACGTAGATGATAAGTGTTCTTATTGTCCAAACTATGAAGCGGTGTCTGGCGATTGTGATCTAGATTAAGATCACTCCGAGATCTTGGCGATATTTTTTTGACCGCAGAGTTCAAAGTATGAACCGATGTTCAGGAGCGATTTAAATTAAGATTATACCACATATGATTGATTTTCATGATCAAAATTCAATGAAGATCACTCCAAAGATGATCCTCACTATCCTTGGATCACTTAAGAGATGATTCGGTTCCTTGATCACAATTTGATTAAGATCACTAAGAGTTGATCTAAATCGACTCAGTTAAGCATTATACACTTTCTTCCAGCTCGAAGTATGAATACAATTTAATGAAGATCACTCCGAAGATACTCTCGATCGACCACTGACTTAGTCACGAGATTATAAGGCTTCTTATATTTCAAAGTGTCTGTCGATGTCTACTTATACTGATCGAACTTAATATCACCCCGTGTATCTCATAATTACAACTTGAATGAGGAGTGATCTGTTGAGGCTGATCTTGGTCATCTTTTACTGACCATCTCGTGGGCGATATTTTCGTTTAGTTTAAAGTATGAAGCGATGTCTCAGGATTTCGACTTAAATAAGATCACACCGCATATGATCGATTCTCATGATCAGAATTCAATGAAGATCACTCCCAAGATGATGCGAGGAAACATTCAGCTCACTCAAGAGATGATTCGTCAACTTCTAGTACAAAATATGAGTCTATGACTCAAGACCCTGATACAATTTAAAATCACTTCCGAGTGTGATCCATAACTGATGGAAAGATCACTGAGGAAACAAGTCAAACGAGAACGAGCCTTCTCGAGACATGACCGCCCATTTAATGTTCGAAATTTAAAAACTTTGCATTACAATTTGATATCGAAATTTTTATTTCATGCTCTTCCGCGTATTCAAATTTTACATTCATCAAATTTTAAAATTACAGTCATTCTGTGGCAGCAATAATTTTTTCAAATTTTAAAACCACTTTATTTCAACTATTATTTATTATTCATCCATTCGGGTTTGCCAGTTAAAGCGTAATTTGCCAGGAACGTAAGTACTGCATATCCAGTAAGCACTGTGTTCTCGAGTGTGCCCTCCCAATAGCTAGCCAACAGTATAGCCCCATATTTGGTGAGAAAAGCGGTTATGGCCATACTCACGTAGGTGTAATTGCTCTCATTGACCGCCAAAAACGTGAGCGATACAATATTACCCAAAATTGTAAGATCTTTCAAAGTATTCGTATTACTATCGTCGCCTTCATCTGTGAAAAGTTTTGCAATCAAATCGAAAGCCAGAGGTATAACGAAGAGTCCATGCCCCAAAGCCAAAGCGCTGGTTTCCGATGAAGCCAAATATAATTCAATATTTATCAAAGGCAACTGTACGAGCTCCATACAACTTGTAGAAATTTCACGTATCTTATTGCAACTATCACCTTCATCGCCCTGCTTGTAAGCGTGTATAATACCCAATAGGCCATGACAAAGTCCAAAAGCGCAAGCTGAGAAAGCATACGGATGTTCGGCGGGCTGTATGGAGTACAAGGCGAATCCGGAGGCGCCAACCAAAAGGCCATTGAATACCATGGATAGGCCAACCATCCTGCCGCCTTAACTTACGCTGAAAACTTGCGAAATTATGCTTTTATTGAATTTTTAAACTTTTGTCGGGTATTTGAAATCGTTGAGCGCTGAAGCTCTAACACTCCTCGGCCGTTTACTGTCTTTTACTTGCTTTAAAGTGGTTCAATATGAGTTTGCCAATGATTTTTGTGTTTTTTTGCAATGGAATTTTGAAAATTCTTTTTGCACTGGTAATTTTGAAAGATTTGGTTCCACCGTTAACAAACAGAAATGGTTACAAAACTAATTTTTGTTAACAAAAAAAAAATAATTCAAAATATGTTTTTATCGAAATTTGTTTGAAAACCGAAAGAAAAATTTTTGACGTTTTTCACTAGGAAATTTAGAAATATTTAAAATAGAGAGTGTTTGGTTAGTTAAAGGTGTATGGATTATCACAAGATCACTGTAAGAGATTTGCTAATGGGCACACATGCCCTCAAAAGAACACAGAGATGGATATTGGAAGATCCTCTTATCTCATAAGTTCATTAGCTAAGAATGGACTGTCTGTTGCTGGATCTGATCATAAGTCTTATTGTTGGACTTATTCTATTTAAAGATCCACTGCAATTTTCTTCTACTATTGAAACCTCAACACAATGCTCCCTATTCGGAGGAAGGACACATCAGTAGTATTAGTGCTGGTATATCATACTGGCCGACCTTTTTCTTGACTCGCGACACTTCATTTTATGCATAAATTAGTTATAGCACCGGCTGATAAAGCGCAACACATCCCACTGATGCCATTTTCAATGTTTGTAATTATTTTTTAATTCATTGTCAAGTTGCACATTTGTTTATAAATATTTCTTTATCGGTCAAGAGTAAGAATTATTTCAATTTTATTTCATTTACCTATTTGCATATGGTATGTACATATGTATGCATCTTTGTACAAGGTGGCGCAAAAGTAAGCTTCCGATGTTCAGCATATCGGTTGTGGCACGTGCAGTGTGTGCTCTTGCACCGTCTTGTTGGAACCACATGTTTTCCAATCCCAATTCATCAAGTTGCGGCAAAAAGAACTCGTTGATCATTGCTCTGTAGCGCTCACCATTCACAGTAACCGTTTGGCACCGACCGATTATTGGTCAAATAAATAGTCAGCAATATTCCGCGTTCTGGAGCAGTGTAGCGTAACATTGTTTATTAACGTGTATTTCGCATGTGTTTACTACACAAATGTCAAAACAGAACTGACTTTAGGGGCCAATCGCAAAATTTATAGCATTTTCTGATAGGAGGATTACTTTTGCGCCACCCTGTATATACATATGCATGTTTATGAAAATAAAATAAAATAAAATAAACTAAAATAAAACAAAAAAAATAAAATAAAATAAAATGGATCTATAAGAAAAGCTATGGCGGTTGTCTCTAAAAATTTTTCCTACTTTATTCAATTAAACAACTTTTAATAATTAATTAAAAAATTATTATTAAAAAATAAAAACAATAATAATTTTCATAAAAATTAAAAAAGTGAAAAATTATTATTCTTGGCCTTGAGCTCGTTTCATGAATACTTTAAAATGTACAGGCGCAAAGTCAACAAAAATTGTTGGTACAAAAAAGCAATAACAAAAACCGAGGGCACGCGGTAAGGCAGTTCAGCTGATAAAACAGATCTGCCAAAAAATCCATCATGATCACACTACTAACAGTCAGATGGCGGAAGTGGTTCATGTACGAGTATATGGTAAAGACGAAAAGAATGAGGAGTTTAGATGACGTCAAAACCAGCGTATTGTTAGTTTAATGGTTAGCAATGTATGCCAAAATTTCTCTGTTGAAGAAGCTTAGCAGCTTCCGAAATGGATCTATAAGAAAAGCTATGGCAGTTGTCTCTAAACATTTTCCCTACTCTATTCAATTAAAAAGCTTTTAATAATTAATTAAAAATGATTATTAAAAAAAATAAAAACATAAGTAATTTTCATAAAAATTCAAAAAGTGAAAAATTATTATTCTTGGCCTTGAGCTCGTTTCATGAATACTTGAAAATATACAGGCCGTAAATCAACAAAACATTTTTGGTATAAAAAAGCAATAAAATAAAATAAAATAAAATAAAACAAAATAAAATAACATAAAATAAAAAAAATGAAATAAAATGAAATAAAATAAAATAAAATAAAATAAAATAAACTAAAAGAAAACAAAGTAAAATATAATAAAATGAAATAATATAAAATAAAATAAACTAAAAGAAAACAAAGTAAAATATAATAAAATGAAATAATATAAAATAAAATAAAATAAAATAAACTAAAAGAAAACAAAGTAAAATATAATAAAATGAAATAATATAAAATAAAATAAAATGAAATAATTTAAAATAAAATAAAATAACATAAAATAAAATAACATAAAATAAAATAAAATGAAATAAAATAAAACAAAATAAAATAAACTAAAAGAAAACAAAGTAAAATATAATAAAATGAAATAATATAAAATAAAATAAAATGAAATAAAATAAAATAACATAAAATAAAATAAAATAAAATAAAATAAAATGAAATAAAATAAAATAAACTAAAAGAAAACAAAGTAAAATAAAATAAAATAAAATAACATAAAATAAAATAAAATGAAATAAAATAAACTAAAAAAAAAACAAAATAAAATAAAATAAAATAAAATAAAATGAAATAAAATAAAATAAAATAAAATAAAATAAAACAAAATAAAGTAAAATAAAATAAACTAAAAGAAAACAAAATAACATAAAATAAAATATAATAAAATAAGATAATATAAAACAAAATAAAATAAAATATAATAATTTAAGACAATATAAATCAAAATAAAATAAAATAAAATAAAGTAAAATAAACTAAAAGAAAACAAAATAAAATAAAATAAAATATAATAAAATAAGATAATATAAAACAAAATAAAATAAAATGTAATAATATAAGACAATATAAATCAAATTAAAATAAAATAAAGAAAAATTAAATAAAATAAAATACAATACAATAAAGAAAAATAAAAAAAGAAAAGTACAGAAATGGAAGTGAAGAAAAGGAGCAGCAGGGAGCTAAACAATAATAGATAAATAAAATGAAGTTGGAATACAATAAAAAAAAATAAAATGTATAAAAATCCAAATAGAAAGTGAAAGATTAGGAACAAGAGGAAATTAAACAAAGGGACAATATTTTTAGTTTTAACTAAAAAATCTAGATAGTTCTTTGGTAGAAATCTCTTGAATCAGTGTGTTCAAGCTTAGTCAAAAATTCCCAAATTTTGCGGCATATTCAAAAAACAGCTTTAGAATTTTTGGTAAGAATTTCTAAACTATTTCTGAGTGCGCAGTCTTGTTGCCTATTAAATTTTGGTCTCGCAAAGTGCAAGTCTCAAGACTCTGAACAATTTCGTTGATTTTTGGCAAATTTTTTTAGATGGTGACTTCCATATGAGCTTCTCATAGTTATGCAATTTGTGTGTAGAAAAGAAATTACCAAAAATCAAGGACATTTTTAAGAGTCTTGAGACTTGAGCTTTGTGAGACTAGAATTTAATAGGCAACAAAACTGCTTACGCAGAAATCATTTTAAAATTCAAAAGAAGTTTTCGTAATACATATATTAGTAGAACCAACTGGATAATTTTCACTGTGAGCCACTGTATGTAAATGTTTAAAAGATGCAAATTCCGAGTATGCTAGATTTATGAAACGCACTTTATTTAGGGTTGGTTTTAAAATATGATTGTTTTCTTATTTTTCTATAAATTTGTATTTTCCTACAAAGTTGTACATACATTTAAACATATTCATTAAGCATCTCTTTGCAATGTGCGTTTGTTGTTTTTGTTTGTAAGCTAAACTAGTTAAGCAATGCAAGCAAAAAAGTGCCAGCAACAACAACGGCCGCTGCAAAAATAAAATCATTAATAATAATAAAAATATAAATGTTTGCACTGTGCTTGTATACAACCAACTTTGGGGCGTCTACTGTACTATGCCAATGCATTAGGGTGGGCCATTAAATTTTTTTTTCTACTAAATGAGAGTTTAACTTTTAAAAGTGTGACAGTTCTTGCTTTCCTGGTCTGTCACTTTTAATCGTTGAAATCAATATTCGAAAGAAGTGACCAATAATGGTGACCATGCGCGCCATTTACTCCTTTCTGTCGCAATATGGGATATTTTGAAGAATTTTGCAGCAAAATCAAATATTTTGGCAACGAACAGTGGTAATAATATTTCTATGGCTGAGTGGATGGTCGCACTGTTTTAAAACTATTTTTCCATATTTCAGAACTAGAGAACCCGGCCAGGCTTCGCTGCATATTAGCACTTATAATAGACTGAGTTCGATTATAATCATTATATATCCGAAACCAGTTCATATATTTGATTTAATCACATCGATTATTGCGGCACTTATTAGCACCTTTTGTTTGGTACCCATATTGTACTAACACATTTTGGCTCACCCTGGTCCACAACCGGTCGAGTTATCGAAATAAAGGATATCTAAACTCTAAGGTAGACGTCTAGTAGTGCAACGGTGAAAGTTGCATTTAATTATATTCAACAGATTTTGAGTGTTACGCGTGCAAACATACAGACAGACAGACAAAAATTCTAAAAACTGTTGCTTTGGATTCTATTGACTTAAAAATTATTCCTCCATTGCGATCAATAGAGTGTGGGTGCCAGGCACCGTGTTCTCGCTAGAAAAAATATCGCTCTCCGAAAACTGGCACACCCTAATGTATGTATGTCAGTGCACACAAAATGTATGAATATGAAATATAGTACTTGTATGATGCATACAAAAACAAACATTTGTATTACTGGCCGCATGACTAGCCGATCATCATTAACGTCCACTTCCCCCCCTCATCTCTCCACTTGCGACTCAAACTTACCCCACTGTGCACGTGTTTATTTTTGTTGTGTATCAGCATACATACATAGTTACATAGCAATTCGTTGTGTTGCGTCTGTGCGTTTGCTTGTTGCTTATCACCCCTTTTGTCCGCTTCACGGGTTTGGGTCGACGCGGATGATCTTCGTTTGCGCATGCAATGTGGTTTGTTTATTAAAAGCGAATTGCTTAAGTGGAACCATGGTCGAAAAGCCGGCCGGCCGGTCGATTCAAGTCTGTCGCCTTAGCCAGACCCGGTGTCCGTCCAATTGACATTCTACGGTTTGCAGTTGTTCCTAGCGTTTTCGCTGCTTCCTTTTCCTTTTTTTTGGTGATGTCTGCACCGTATCGCCTCATACAACATACGTCGGCGCGACCATCAAGCAATGGCTGTGGGGTTTTTGTTTTGTTTACGCTCTTTTGACTGACTCATTCATACAGGTTTTTGAACTTCTACAAGGTTTGCGCGCAAACGCGTCTGCCTGCCTGGGTTTGATAAATGATTAACTGACTGAGTGGCTGCATGCCGCAATGGCGTATGGACGGACACACGTTTTGCGGAAAGACGCTGAAGAGTTGTTTTCCTTTTCTTTTTTTTTTTGTTTATGTTTTCGATGTTTAGCCTTTTTTAATTTTTTTGCTTTGTCGAACCTTTTTTTTTTGTACATTCTTTCATTCATACATTTATTCCTCGTTTACGCTTTTATTGCATTGTTGCGATTTGCGTGCAATACGCGACGGCATATGTTGACGGTTCTATACTCAGCTGCTTAGAAAATGCTGTCAAGAATACTGAAATTCGTTATTTGTTGAATATCTTTGCGACATTTTTTCACGAAACACAATAATAACTTCAATAGCTCTTAGTGCTCATTTAATTGATCCGTCTAATTTGCACGCCTAAAGGATTTTTCGCTAAGATATGGTAACACCATTTATCGCACTGCATCTAACGTTAATCATACAGCTGATTGTCAAGAAGAAAATTACAAGAAAAATTCAAACATAAGCGGTTATGTGGAAACTATTTACATATATTTAATTGTTCAAACCATATCGAAAAGCGATGGATAAATTTGTGGTGAGCATTGTATATCAAAACAAGTGTGCTATGTTATCTGTCAAAAGCATTTCTACATGGAGTCATTGTTTACATCTAAGGCACTTCAATATATGACGTCAAATGTTGTCAAAGTGATGAAAACGGGCTGGCATACAGGGTCAATTGCGTTTGCAGTCAGTTTTGACGACGCACTCTCATATAAAATGGCAGCCATGTGAAAACGACCAAATTTCAGTTTGCCAGTGGGGTTGGCAACGTTTGACACACAAAATGAATTTGCCAGCATGTGCATCATTTGCCGCAATTCGTTCCCCTTAGCCAACTCGTAGTAGCGTTGGTGCGCGGGTTCGCACCCCAAATTAAAAAAAAAAAATTTACTGTATTAATTATTTTTTTAATTTTTATTATTGCTTTATTTTGAAGTTTTATAATATCACAATTTTTTGGTCGACTACGTTACATTCATGTTTCAAATGTTTATGTTTTTTTATCTCGGATAAAACACAATAGTGAAAATACATAAAAAAATGGATATTTCCAATTAAAAATTAAATAAAAATTATTATAAAGCTAAAAAACATTCAACAAAAGTTGGGGTGCGAACTCGCAATCCTCCAATTAAAAGTGAAGTAGATTTCCGAACAACTGACTACAGTACGTTTGACATCAGTGGTGAAAACGGGATGTCAATCGGCTGACACCATAATTTGACGACAGTCTTTGATACGCACTGCTATACCGTACACAATGATGGTAAGACAAACACGAGTAAAACTGCCTTGAAAAAGTTTTGTTGGCACGTAAACTCATTGGAGATTCCCCTAAACGCTTTGCTCTATTAAAAAAATTTCAGAGACATGGTGAAAATGCTTTGCACTGCCTCTCAGCATATTGTCCGACAAGGTAAACTATTATAATAAGTTAGAGAAACCGCTACATTTTACTCAGCCAACAAAATTAAAAATTAAAATTTTGAAAAAGGTTGAGTTTTGTGTCCTTTAGGTTATTTTAAAAATTGTATCCCAACATCGTACCCTCTAAGCGCTTAATAAGGACTCTTACACACCCTTTGGCATACGTAGAATCTTATCCTCCAAGGGCCAAGTTTTTTCTCGTATACTGCAAGGATCATCTTGGCTGTTTTTTGATAGCGTATATGATGAGAGACTTATAGAGCATGACCTGTTTTCCATAGATTACTTAACATTCAATTGCATTCTCTGTCCAAAGCTGTGGTTCTTCGTTGGCGACGTTCTTCACAGCTTAGCTTCGTAGCTCCCAAGGGGCCAGTGGTCCTATAATTTCTTTGAGACCCACAAGTACTTCCTCGTTCAGCGCAAGACCCCGGTTTTCCGCCTCCCACCAGTCCTGGAAATTCTTTTCTCACGCTTGCTGGTCACTCCGTTTACAACCTGGTCGCAGAAGGCCAAACGGCAATTGAAGTTTGTGACGCTCTCGTACCCACCGTTGATAAAACCAAGATATGACCCATAATAAACGACCATTTCAATTCATTGTCTGCCTTCTTACAACCACTATTCCTAGGACTTCTGTTATGAGACAGCAAGTACCTAAGTTAACGATTACAGTTATGAAGTACTTAAATCAAAGATTACAGTAATCGTAATTTAAATTGAGATAACAAATCAACAAATGCGATATGTACTGGGAGCGAGGCTAACAACATAATTACGACTATAGTAATGGTTATTTCAAATGTGTCATTTAAACGCCCAGCTGGGTATGCAATTTCTGGCTTAACGAACACCAAGAACAGTGCTTTTACTTTTTGTAATTTCCCAATAAACAATGAAGTAAGCTAGTTTATTAAACAATATTTTTGAAACATTGAAATCAATGATTTCCAAACGAGTTTGTAATTAAAAAATTTCACAAACGTTTAAATGTGTTTTCACAATTGTATGGTAGCTTTGGGGAATTAACTTGAGGTTACCTTTTTGCGAGGTGAACAGTTTATCAGTTTTCAAAAAGAATACTAAATAATTTACCTACTTGATTCACAAGAACTTTGTTATATGGCCGACGTGGTGTAGCGGTAGTGTTGCCGGCCTACCACACCGAAAAGCCCAAGGTTCGAGTCCTGGGACAGGTAACATCAAAAGTGGTTTGAAAAAGTTTCATCAAACTGGGTCCGAGGGTATTTCTGCCATGGAAAGCTTCTTAGCAAAAAGTGATCTGCTTTGCTTTGTAAATGCAATTCGGTGTCTGCAAAAAACAGTAGTTCACTCCAATTTGTATAAAAAATTAAAAGCAGCATGCCACACATTGGTGAAAAAAAGTAATAAAAGAAAGTGAAATAACTATAAAAAATATTTTAAAATAAAAATAATATTTTATTTAATAAACAAAAGTTGAGGAAATTGTCGGGATTCGAACCAGCAACCTTCGGAACAAAGGTGTAGTACATATTCGTTAGACTACTGGCCCGTTTTCACCGCCGTTGCCTAAATTGGAGTTTTATCAATCAGTTTTCAACAAACCCTTACTGTACGTTGAATAAAACGTTAATTAATAATTGTTTTCCAAACCTCATTCGCAATTGTTTCAAAAGGGATCACTTTCGTTGATTCGACAATTTTTTCCAAACGTTTTACAATGTTTATAGTAAACGTTTTCCAAACGAAAAGCTTGCTAATGTAAGTTTATCGTAAGCTTGTACTAAACGTATTTTGCTTATTGGGTTTTATCAGTTAAATTCGAAACTTAACTGTTGGGGGGCGTAGCTGCAGTTTTTTTTCATTGCTAATGACAATGAATTTGTTTTTGTATTTCATTTCAACTGAAACCGCATTTTTAGTAACCCACAACACACTCTGCTACCTAAATCTTAATTAGATGTCTCGCGTTTAACTCTCCATTGAATTTCATTAACGAAAGTGACAACATTTTAAAAGCTCAAAGAGTTTCGCGAAACGCCACTTATTTATGGAGTGACGGCTTTATGAACTGTGAGCCGATCGTTTGTAGATCTTCAACATAAAAAAAATATGCAATTAATGATCATTATCAGTGTGCATCGCAGCACTTGAGAGCTTTTACCTTTTTATGAAATATTGTTTTTGTGTCATTCCTGGAACACATTTTTCCGTTCTGACAAATGCTACATAATGAACTTTTATTACGAAATCAATTTATGTTGTTGGTATTTACATTTGTGTACCTTAAATGGAATATTTTAATGCAATCGAATTCAATTTATTAATTGATTTTATTGATCGCATTCAGTTTATTTCGGTTTTTGGAATGACAACTTAAATTCGAATATGACACGTTGTAAAGTAAGATTTCTTATTTGGGTGAAATTGGTGATGTTTTAATAATTCCTTTCCCCCGAGTCCCTAGCGAAAACGAAATTAAGACGAAAAAACAGGAAGATAGCCTCTTTAGAGATCAACCAAGGACGGCTAAGACAAGGTCAGTGACAGGCGCCTGAAATCCACATCTCGCAGGTTGGTATTTAAGCGTACCAGATTCATTCTGGCAACGGACTTCCCATATCCGTAACACTCTCCAAATTGAAGTATTCACAAAACAGCAACGGCGTTGTGCCATCTTCAGTGACGATTTTCTTTCTCGATAAAAGATGAGAGGAAAATAGTTAAGTTAAGTAGAATCTACATTAAAAAGGAAATTTTCCAAACTTTCAGGGAGTGTTTTTGCAGTCACAAGAACAATCACAACAACCGTACCATTTATTGCATGGTTTTCAATGCGCCCCTGTGGGTTAGAGGGCTTAGAATATACACTAGGTGGATTTGCCTGTTATAAGATACGACAAAAATCCGACATCGGCCCCCGGTTTCAATACCGCAGTGTACCGGATCCATATCTGACAAAAGACTGCCAATTCCAGTATAACTGGTCAGTCACGTCCAACGATCAATCGCCAGGGGTACCGTACAATAGGGCCAGTGAATAGAAATCACATCGGCGAGATCCCTCAATGACCATAAGGTTGCATTATACACCAACCGAGGTCTGCTTAGCTCTTTATGTACAAGAAAGCCTGCTGTAAAGTACAAACCCGAGCTACTTAATTTTGTTAGACAGAATCAGCATAACTGATCCATTTGGGATTTAGTTGTGAGTAAGTCAACAAGTTTCGGATCGCTGATTACCTTTGATACTTTTCCCAGCAAAGCATTCTTTGGGTACGCAGAAGCTTCACAAGGACTGCCAGGTCATCTGCAGAGGTCACCACTTAACTGTCTCTACAATCGTTTCCAACCACGACCCAGAGTGGCTACACAGCAACTCCCTATATAGTAAAGCTTCTTCTCACCATGCTGTGAGCCACAGCTCCTTCCTGCTGAAGTCCTCTATAAATTAAATACAAGATGGAAGCAAGGTGAATTACAAACATACATGTAAACATTTTCAAAGTATTTTGTTTTTGTAATTCGTAGGAATAATGTCAAACTCGTACTGCGACGAAATTTGTAGATTCAAAATCGTGGTGATTTGAAGCTTTTACTTTTCACTTCACGTTAACGCAAAACTAGAATTGACCCCCTGGTTTTGTTGAATATGGACACAAATTGACAGATGTGGGTGAGCAACCAAAAGAATTCAAATAAATTCTTTACGGAGTGTATCGCACATGCTCACCACAGATTCACGTTTAGGAAGAGGTGTATAGAGGGCTTGAGCTATGCAAGCTCTATACTTTTTAGCTTACTCCACGATTCTAGTGTGGTAACAACATTCTTTTTAATGGCAAATATAATAAAATTCAAGGCAGAACGAAATTTCGTGTAAAAAATCGCTTTTATATATTTTGGTGGTTAAAAAATTAGACTGCAATTATAGCCGGCAGAATACCAAAAGGGTGTAAAAGTTTCCAAATTATTTATTTTTCGGTAAAACGAATGTTGTTACCACACTAGAATTAGGGCTTTAAACGCAAAATTTCCCCTTTGGTGAATTACCTACCCGCGAATTGAAGGTTTACTGTTTCCCACCATTCGTCGCGTTGAACCTTCTTATGGTTATACGTTCTTTGGTTGAACCGCATTTTTCGTTTTTGACAGCGTTTCCTATTACGCCAGAATCACAGTTTATTGAACTGCATTACCGATGGTAACGATTTTCGGTAAGATAACCTTCAAGGAACAAAACCACCGGTTACGTTCAGAATCGACCGGTTAGTACCTTAACCTTAAAATGGACGTCCCCCGGAAAATGAGGACGAAGCGAAAGAATAATATGTGAACTGAGAAAAGGTGAGAAAAAAAATATAATGCTAAAACGTCAGCTGATAAGGTCACGCTGATAAAACAAACACTCATATTTGTCTTTTTTATTTGGAACTACAATGAGGTTAGTAGACGAGAGCTAAATTTTCAAAATATATATTTTTAAGGAGGCGTCTTAATATGCTAATTTATTTTGAACAACTATCTACCTGCTAAACTCTGATGTCAATCTCTCAAACAATCATTGAAAAAGTACAGTGGCTTACAGTCCAAACCATAAAAATTGCAATTTTCAACAAGAATTACTTCTTTTTAATAATTTCGATAATTTCTTATGGAAGTGTTCTTAAAAATAAAATAGAAATACTGCAAATTAAAGCTTCCCAGTAGAACTTGAAGCGAGATCTTCCCAAGCGATGAATAAGAGAGTACTCCTCTTAACATCCTTTCGGATGGATAACAGAGATTTCTACACTCTGTGCTCCGAGTATACTAATCTTGGAGCAATAGGGGAGACCTCCTCTAGTTATTAACAAAACAGTACTGCCTTCCATATCTATTTGGGACGAAAGTGGAGACTTCTCCAACTTCTACTCCAGGCTAACAACTTTTTGAGTAAGCCGAATTTCTCTGTCAACAAAAGAAAAAAAATTTCAACAATAGAACAAATTTTCAGTTGTAAAAAATATACTATTTAATTCAGATTCGATACAATTTGTGGTTGCTGATTTTTTTTAAATAAAAATTATTTGTGCCATTTTCCATAATTTATCCCTTTTTGGTGGTATTTATGAATTCTCTTCCATTCCTTCATTTGCTTTCAGGCTTGAGGCCTGATTCTCCAAAGATCTTTCATTGGCATTTTAGGAGGAGTGTGAAATGTCTACCTTATTACCCTCCTGGGAGGTTTTCTAAAATTCTCCAAAACTTCCCCATTATTCGATTGCGATTCATAAAAAAGTAACAACAAAAACTCCATTATTGTTTTTTGGGAGGTGAAAGGGAGTTTTCCTATTACTCGCCCTCCTAGGACATGCAATGTTAAAAGGGAGTATACAAAATTATATTGTAATACACAGAAGTATAGGGAGAAAAAACTCTCAAGGGAGTACTCTGGGCCTAATAAAACGCTGATCGCTGGTACTACTGGGTTAGGACTTTGTGAAAAATTCAGAACAATTCGAGAATTTTTATCAAACTTTTAAACTTTTCAACAAGATTTTTTAGATTTTTTTCTCGTATGCAGTTTTGTAGCTCATTTAATTTCAGTATATTAAGATACTAATCGTTAGCGGCTGTGAGTCACTGTAGGTGGTCAGCGAATCATTTGAGTGCATGCAAATGAAATGTTTAACGAAATGCGTTTGCAATTTGCAGTCAATCAAAATATGTTTTTTGTTTTGTGGAGCATGCATGTCAACGTCATACAAAATGTCAAACAGACATTTCCGCTGAAGTTTGACACTACACCAAATGCACAAAATATTAATTAGGATATATTCAGTGTAAAAAGTATGACTTGAGTACCAAATGGAAGTGGTTGTGGCGAATTTGGAAGGATACATTTGTCAGTTGGGCAATTAAATTTTGGAAATTTTTATATTGGTTGTATGAAATGCAATAAATTGCAGACATAACCTCGAGTCTTGACAAGAATTAAAAATTGTTATACAGTGAGTGCTATAAAACATTAAAACTTTGTACGAAATTATGCTAATTTAAAGAAACTTTTTCTTGCTTGCCCTCCTAAAGCTGTATATAAATGTCACAATGCCATAACCATAACCATAGCCATACCATATACTTAACTATATCTATTGTCATTGATTGCATCTAGTGTCATCTAGATCATATTGGTGCTTTAACCTTAAAACTAAAGTAGGAAAATGCATAAAATTATTAACAACTTTCGCAACTAATATCTCTCTCAAATCAACGCAGTGAAAACGAAAAATAAAAGTTTCAAAAAGCTAATAAATTTGCCATTTTAGAAAAATCAATGGGTTTTAGTTATTACGAAAAACCAAAAATTTACTTTCGGTGTATTTAAACTTAATTTTTCCTAGACACAGCAAATTGGCTATAAAAATCAAAATAATATCTATTTGTGTAAGTGTGACATTTTAAATTAGTTTTAGCACTCTATAATGAATATAAGTTCACTAACGCCCACATTGTACCCTGGCTATTTCTAGCGCTCTTCCGTATGCATATTTAGTTGGCATCTCAATTAATTTCTCACATTGTATCAAAAGCGCAGAAAAAAATTTAATTGTTTTATTCATGTATACTTCACAGTATTATGGCCGAATTAGCCTAGACTTAGACTTAACTTGACTTGAAAACGCTACGTCTAATAGTCCAATTACCCACCGACGTGTGTAACGTACGTTTACGCATCCCGTACGTACGTACGTTGGAGGGAATCTTATGCCCGTGGCGCCAACGGAGAAATCAGCCATTTTCTGTTGTTTACATTCAATACAATGTTGCCATTAATCAGTTTTCATGCATGCTAACTCAAACGTGTACTTTTGAAACAATTATTTTTCATTTTATGAGTGTCCGAAATTAATATTAAATAATTATAGCCAGTTAATTTATTTAAAAGCAACAATTTCAACATTATTACGAAAATTTAAAAGGTATTTTTAGGTATTTTTTTAAAGCAACTGCAAACGATCCATAACCAGCATACACACGTATGAATAGGCAACACTGTCATATGAGAGAGCAATCAGCTGACACGTTCTTACGGAAAAAATCAAAATTTCTTTGATTTCTACGGAACGTTCTACGTATACGGAAAAATTGAACGTCGATGAGTGTTCGTTTTCATGGCACTCTCAAAAGACAGCTCGTGTTCTGTGGGTAATTGAACTATAACAAATAAGCAGCACGTGTACGTACCCTGCAGTCAATTTTGCTAGTTGTATACTAGTCAAATACTAGTTTGCCAAACCGGCTCAACTAGTTCGAGTTCTGTAATTTTTCCATATTATCAACTATAGTTACCCAGAAAATAACTTGACTTAGAAACTTGGAAAACTACCGGGCCCTTACTCTGTAGTTCTATTCGAAATGCTATTCTACTCGAAAGCAAAAAGCGATTCTAATACACATAGGCACTCTGTAGTTCGTTAGAATTTACTTTAGAAAATAATCCATAATAGTAGGCATTACTGTTTCACAAATTTCAAGCGCAAAGCAAAATACAAAAACACTTTGCATAAGTCTCAAGTGCGGTATTAGGCAGCGCAGTTTCACATGTCGCGGTAGCGCAGGTGATAAGAATCTCGACTACCACGCGTGTGGTTGCAGGTTCGAACGTAAGTCCTTGCACAAGTAATTTTTATTTTTTCATTTTATTTTTATTAAATAAAATTAAATTTTTTTAAATATTCTAATCCCAAAAATTTCTTTGGTTAAATTTTTCCAAATTTTTACCTAGAATTCTTTAATTATTTTCTGTCAACAACGGTTGCTTAACTCTTTCTGCTATAAAAATTACTTCTTGATGAAAAAAAGACTGATTGTTTTATTATAATCATACGAAAATACATTTTTGTGGATTTCCGTTTGCTAAATTGTTGTCGAATAGAATTTTCTAACTCTCGACTATTGTGGCATATGTTTTCGAAGTAGTGAGTACCAAATTTTCTACAATAGAAAGGGGGATAAATCAAATCCGAAGGGAACAGAATGGAACTCGAACAACGAATGCGTTCTACTCGAAAGTTTCTTACAGAGTACGAATCACTCGAAAGCGAAAAAATTTTGTTTCGAATAGAACTACAGAGTGAGGGCCCAGATTTTTAGTTACTCAGTTCAAAGAGAGACGTGAGAGAACCGTGCTACCATATAACTTTTTTTAATATTTTAAGGAAAGGAATTTAACTTCATATATTGTATGGAATACTAAATTTTTGGATAACCGAAATTCATATGGTAATTAGAAAGCAATATGTCAAATAAAAAAAATTTTAAAAGATGAAACGAAAAATCATAATTCCGCAACAGATTATTTAAAGTTTTTTTTTTTCATTATTCTTTAACGCCTCTTCACAATACCGCTCAAACTGATTTAGTCGATGGCTGATTTGCATGGAGATGTATGGAAGTATACAGCCTACACCAAATTCACCGATTTGACAGCTTAACTCGACTAAACCAGTTCGATCGGTAGCGTGAATAGGCTCCTAATGTATTACCAAAGGTATAACCGGTTAGAAATGCTGATCCAGTTTCGGGTTCAGTTTTCGAAATGTTTCGGTTTTAGTTTCGTTTTTCAAAACCAATCTACTCTATTTATGAAAAAAAAAAAATAAAAAATTAGAAAACAAACGGAGAACTTTTTTTGAAACAGTCTAACGTACATAAAACAATATTAATAAAGTAATTTTTGGCTTCCCGTCTAAAATCAAAATCTGCTTTACTTCGATAGTGTAATTAAATTTGAATATACCTTCAAAAATGTTTAAAAATAAAATATAGCTTGCTAAATGTTTGCTGACAAAGCAAGCAAATCAAAAACCTTATGAATATTAAAATAGTTGTACGAGGTGTGTTCAAAAAGTATCGCGAATTTTGTGTTTTTTCAAAAATTGTTTATTTATTCATGAATATCTATTTTGTCCCCTTCAAAGTAATCCCCATGAGATATTATACACTTGTGCCAACGGTTTTTACAATCTTCGAAGCACTTCAAAAAATCATTTTTTTGTATCTTGTTCAGCTCCTTCTTCGATGCCGTCTTTATCTCGTCAAGAGAAGCGTAACGTCGTCCTTTCATGGGCCTCTTCAGTTTAGGGAACAAGAAAAAGTCACACGGGGCCAGATCTGGGGAATACGGTGGCTGCGGCATCATTAGTGTGTTGTTTTTGGCCAAAAAGTCGCGCACAAGGAACGATGCGTGAGCAGGGGCGTTATCGTGGTGCAAAAGCCAATTTTTGTTCTTCCACAAATCCGGGCGTTTCTGGCGGATTGCTTCGCGGAAATTGCACATAACTTGCAGGTAATATTCCTTATTGACCGTTCTTCCCTGTGGCAAGAACTCATGATGCACCACGCCCCTGCAATCGAAGAAAACTGTCAGCAAAACTTTCACATTCGACCGAACTTGGCGCGCTTTTTTCGGTCTTGGCTCGTGCGGTAGCTTCCATTGAGATGATTGAGCTTTGGTTTCCACGTCATAACCGTAAACCCACGATTCGTCACCAGTTATGACCCTCTGGAGCAAATTTGGGTCGTCGCGGACAGAGTTTAACATCTCATTAGCAATGCTGTTTTTGGTCACAATTGAGCAATTTTGGTAAAAAAATAGGTAAAAATCGAAGACGATCCAAAACACGTGCAAGCAAAGCAGCTGTCAACAATTAACTGAACATTCAAAATGGCCGAGCTTGTCGGCATAAGTGAGAGACATGAGTACCAACATAACGCCACAAAAAATTCGAAATTCGAATATACGTAACCAGCGAAAATTCAAAATTCGCGATACTTTTTGAACACACCTCGTATGTCCGTTTATTTAATGACAACAAAGTCTTTGTGTGGCTGAATTTGACGTCATGGTATGTAGCGCCTTCCATGTATGACTGCTAGAAATTACCCAGCATGAACTCAATTTGAAGCAACTTTATAAATTCTTGAACTAGTTAAACTAGTTCTTTCGATAAGGTGAGCTAAATTTTTCTGTGGCAACTTCACAAGTCACAATTTCAGTAAATTATTTTAAAAGGTATGGCAACGCGCTTCGTTGTCATATATAAAAACAGCTGATTGAACTGATCCATTATAATTCGGCAAAATTTTATAATTTATCATATTTTTCAAGATAAGTAATTTACATGCAATTTCAGCTGGCTCAATCATATTTTTATAAATCAAGCTTTCGAAAGTGAGTTGTGTATGTAAAGAATAATATTTTTTCAGATGCCGAAGCGAATTGCAATACGTGGCAACTTTGAAGAAAGTGGTGTTGCAAAGAAAATGAAATGCAAATACTGCGGAAACGCCATACATTTTCTGGCGACTCGATTGAGAATTAAATGCTAGTTAAAGTGGTTGAACTATAGTTCAATCAGCCCATCGAACACAGATACTCAAGAACTAGTGCAATGTATTTTACGAACTAGAAGTGAACTAATTCTTTGATTGAACTAAAAAACCTAACTATATACCTGACAACATTTGTCACTTAACAGAAGTAAGACGGCTGTCTGTGGCCTGTCCGACATTTTATTTGCTACCGCTGCAACTGCTGCTTCATATTTTGCCTATCACCGTTGTCTTAATGTTGCCTTGTTGATGGGCGTGCGTAGAACGGTGTGTTGACATTAATGACGTTAACTGTGGCAAACAATTATTTTTAAAATTTTCCGCCAGTGTGGCTATTGTACGCAGATTAATGTTCCAAGATTTATATGTTCTTAAGTTTTGTTGGAAAAACTGGGACAGCAAATTCCACAGAGATTATTAAAAATATCTATTCAGCCTGCATAGCAATCGGCTTGTGGAAAATTCATGTTTTTGAGCTTTTAATAGACTCGCTCTTACATTTTAATTGTTTGTAATAAAAACTTAAAAATTTCCACGATAACTTTTAAGAGTTTTATGATTGTGGAAGGAGTGCTTTGTTTTGATGTGAATTATAATGTCTTGGTCGCAGAAAGTATTCAGCCGTAGCAGCAGCTCATTGTGTAACAAAAGTCCTTTTTGACTGTCCTAAGTGTGGCGCTTATCGGCGGCATCTAATCCATCCCACCTTTCATCTCTTTTAGGCCATGCTTGTATGCCACTAAAACTGACTAACCAGCTGTTGCGTGTGTTAAAGACTGCCTGAACTTAAAAACGTCTACACAAACTGATTATACACTGAGTTTCACCCACCTATCTCATAGCTTAACGAACATGACTGGGGGAAGTAAACACTCAGTTCCTAATTGCTGCTCCCTCACGTGAATAAATCAGAGTTACAACAGATGGACGAACAACATTTCAGCTTCATTTCACAGCTGTGAATATATCATTAGGCGACCAGCGGATTCTACCCTAGTTAAGGACTCGACAATTACAGTCTGTACCCTGAATTGTGGTCCTGAAAGCACTTGAACGGAAGAGAAGGCCTATTGTTAAGGCCAAGGCGCTGTTATTAGTTCAGAGAGGAACCAATTGTAGCTGGGAAGATCTGACACGATTATTAAAAAGGTTCTTCCTTCAAAGGGGGCAATTATGCTTAAATTAGGAAATACTACATGATACAAACCTTATAAACAGTGAAGAACAGTTAGAAAAGATATTTTAGTACTTTGAAAAAAGGATACAATAGGTAAAGCAGCATCTCGGAAATTGAGTACGGTGAATGGATCATCTGGTGTAGTTACATCTAAAAGATGATGTTTGGCGCGTGCTTGCTCTTCCTTGGTCGCTTTGGCTGTGGCAATGTCCAGATTAGAATAAACCTTAAAAGAGAGCAAAAATAAACTTTGTAGGAATCACAAACTTTTATTTTATGCAAAATGAAATCAACAAAGCACTTGACACTAACTTGTTATTCACATAGAGATATTGAGATGGCAAGATAATCTTATTTCTGACACATAACTAATTCATAATTATATATATAGATCTATTCAAAAGTCTGTTCTACTCGAAAACAAAAGTCGATTCTAATACACATCGGTACTCTGCAGTTCGTTCGAATTTATTTTAGGAGCTGTTCGAAAATAGTAAGCAAAACTGTTTCGCAAATGTCAAACGCAATGAAAATTTCAATACATTGCAGAAATAACACAAAGGTAACTAAACTTTATACCAATGGATTCTAGGGCGCTATGGTTGGATGAACATCTAGTGACGGATCGAGTGCAGTTGTGAGTGGTTAGGAATAATTTTAATGCACTCAACCTCCACGACAGTATATTGATTTGCAGACTGGCTTATACAAATTTACATCTTACAGAGCATGAATCACTAGAAAGCGAAACAATTTTCTTTAGACAGGGTTACATCGACATAACAGCCCCTGGTCGGGTAAAACCCGAGTCATTCCAGTACGATAGAACCGGCTGTTGTGGGAATGAAACAATTTTCTTTCGAATAGAGCAACAGATTAATGTCCCAGACAAGCAAGGTGAATTGTCCTAATGGAGCGCCGCTAAGATAGTTAGATCTAAGAAGTTCAGTGTGAAAAATGTTATGAGAACGGTGGGTTCTATTTGTAATATTGATCAAGGATAGCTGCACAATCTATAACCTCAGATATTATGTCCAATGTCCTTGGTAATGTTGGTCGCCTTGCCGTGGCGGATGTTCCTAAACGGTGGCTTGTGGAATCTCTCTAACGGGAGAACAACGGACTGGGGTGATTCCCTACATTCTGAGGGTGACGGCACATAAACCTAATGATCTGTAGTAATCTTCCAGCTTCGAATATTGGGAATGCCAGAAAGCCTTACCAACACCGTCCTTATCCAAGGTGTCAGGGTAACCGTACCGATGGATGAATGGTCAGGGGGCGGATAGTAAACTGTTAATGTCGACCGGTGTCCTCCGATGCGGGTGCAAGGTCGGTAGTATAAGTGCCTTCTCTACACATATCGTAGTAAAGTAAATATTTTGAGAGGTTTAAATATAAACCAACACATTTATGAAAATTATAAATGGTATGGGACCCAGTTTGCTGCCTTGGGGCACGCCCGAAATTGCTAAAAACTCACAAAATTTAAAGCTCTCAAGTTAGACAAATAATATTATATTGGACAAGTAAGATTAATGACAGAATGAGCTTCCACGGAAGTATTTTGCGTGAAACATTCCTTGAATGCGTGGACACAGAACTAAGAAAATACAGCAAGATTTGTGACAGTGGAACGCCTACTATCGCGACAGTGCTGGGTTTACTACCCCTTTAATAGCATGGATCAAATATCCCTTTAGAACAAATACATTTTCATACTAAAATTAATTAATTAAAAAGTATAAAAAAAAAATATCTAGAAAAAATTTTCAATCATCCCTGTAACTGTAATCGAACTCGCGTCAGTTATCTAGGAGTTGTACTCTCTAGGCTTGTGCTACCTAAGCGCATTGAATATGTAGGTGAAATGTGGAATATATCAGCAACATACTAAATCGATAAAAACACTTCTTCTTTGTTCATATGCGTGTATGCATACGAATACAGCTGATACCATTAACGAAGAGCTAGTGCTGTCACCAGCGTTGCCAGCTTAAATTACTTAAATCCTCGTAAAACTTGGTTATTTGTGATTCGTTGGCACACAAGTTTTACTATTGTTTACGTCTACTAGTTTGGCATCTTATTTTGCGAATGGGAGTGGAAGGTAGTGGATGAAGGTCATAGTAAATATATGTCTACTAGTAGCGCAACTTACCCCGAATCTGCACACACACACAAACAATAAAATTTAAATACTGCAATATTGAACGCGAAGACATAAAACTCCCAAATTAGTGAATATAAAATAGTTATAACACGTTATCAGTTACTATAGAATGTATATTTCAGTTTAAATTGAAGTTTTTAGTTGCAGTTTTTACTTTAAAACAACTCTGAAAGCGATTTCCTTCATTACACTCTCTCGGAGTACATTCATCCACTGCCTTCCACTCCGATTCGCAAAAGAAGATGGCAAACTAGTACGGGTAAACAATGATGGTACTCCGAGAGAGTGTAATGAAGGAAATCGCGTTCAGAATTGTTTCAAAGTATAAAATACAACTAAAAACTTGAATATAAATGGAAAAAATTGAATAGTAACTGATAAGTTGTTATTACTACTATATATTCAATAATTTGGGAGTTTTATGTCCTCACGATCAATATTGCAGCATTTGAATTTGATTGTTTTATTATTGCATACAACGCACCCTGTGTGGTTTGTGTGTGTGCCTAGATTCGGAGTAAGTTGCGCTACTAGTAGACATATACTATGGTTTTACTAGCAAAAATAAAAATAAGTCTGATAAGGTAAGGTCAAGCGTGTATATGAACGGCGCAAATAAATAAATTATTATTTTTGAACTGAACGTAAGCAGAATCGTCTATAAATAGCAAGCCACAAAACTAAATCAATTGGGCTAAATATTATTAAGCCACGCGTGGCGCTCAGATAATTCAAAATAGCATTGTTGCTAAATATAAACACATCTAGGAAAATTCTATTGTAAGGTTGCAAGATTGAGCTGGAGATTTCGCTGCAAATCAAAGAGCATCCAAGAGGAAATAAAAGTTTATCTGATGTTATGGAGTCATATTTTCCTTGGAGTCAAATTTTACCCGTGAATTGATATTGCGCTATAATTCGAGAAGGTTCCTCTTCTTATTCGAAGTTCTTTGGTGTGATCTAATCTCAGCACGCTGGAGTTTGTCAAAAATTACCAAGGTATACAAAAATATTTATCTGATATCTTGGGCTTCACATATTTCTTTTCAAATCGCACATATTGTTTACTAGGACTGTTGTTGAAATTTCAAATAGCTTTTCTCTCTGTTTATTAAAAAATTTAATGCTGTTTGTAAAGTAACTTTCCTGCAAAGCTTATATATGACGTTGACCAACAAGTGTGTTAGGATTGCCATTCGTTACAATTAAGTTATGCTCTTAAAAAAGGTACTAACATACTAGACCGCTTCAGAAAATAACAACAAAACAGACCTGGAGCTTATAAAGATGCAATAATAATATTTAAGAAGACAGTCAGAAGTACCCAAAAGGACTTTACAGAAGAAAACTCGACCTATAGATTATGCAAAGTCTTCTGCAGTGCAACCGCCCCGAGCTACATACATAAGCCAGACGGTGACTGGTGTCATCTAGCGGCGAAATGTTAGAAGTTCTGAAGAACGTGCAATTCAGGGTTGCACCAAGATCCTATGTCTAGCACTCGGCAACATTTCGAAAGTCTCGGCGTAAAAAATAGACTGCTTGGAAACACTTTAATTAGGAGCGATTTAACTACATGCTGAATTTATACTGCGAAGCTTTTCTTGGACAGTTACTGACCATTTCGAAAGGGGACGACAGTCGGCACTTTATTTGACAGATAACCGAGAAGCTTCTATCATTAAAAAAGTAATTTATTTCTGCGCAGAACACCTTTATAACTTTTAAACTAATAATAATATCACTTTTCCGCCTGCTGATTCTTATTACAGGGACCAAAACGCATTATTTCAAGCCCCTATCAAAATTTTAGCTAACTTTGTAAAAGTTGACTACTAAAGCAAAGAAATGCCACAATTTCTGTCAAACTAGATATTTTAACAACCCTGTTTTGTTTAGCACATACATACCTGCATTGAATCAGCGCTGATTATTTCACCACCATAACGTTCAGCCAACTCGATGGACAGCTTTGTTTTGCCTGTTCCCGTGGAACCTAAAATCACAATCAATGGCGTCTTTCTCAACATTTTATTTATCGTATTTAAACACTTGAAAATACGAATGGTTGGCTTGATGTTTCACAATAAAGTAAATAATTGTTTAATACGCGGAAACTGCAAAGTCTACTTTACGTTAAAATCAGCAAAAAAGCTCAACATAGCAAAACACACGCACTAACACAAATTAATGTACACTCACTGATATTAGAAGTAGACAATCAGCTGTTCGCCGGTGTGCATGCCAGTTGTCAGAGTGGCCAGATTGTTTTCAGCGCAATAATTTCTTTAAGTACCGCTTGCGTTATTTAGGGCGACACCGCTAGTTAGAATTGCGCAGCTGTTATGATGGCGGTCATATAGGAGTGGCGTAGGTTCAATACCTATGTATTTTTTTTTCTTTTTTTAATTTTCTCTTACATTTGAAATAAAAAAGTAAAATTTTATATTTTTGTGCTGTTCAGAAAATTTATAACTTGAAGAATATCCAAAAACGAATGGAGGTGGATGCTGTTAAATCGCTGGTAGGTTATTCACCGCTCTACCTGTCTATAATGCTTCACTTCACTGTGGTTTAATTGAAAGTTACAATTTTGTGAAGGATTTCTTATAAGATAAAAGTATTGTTAGTATTAAAATAGGCGAATTTAAGGCATTTGCATACCTGCGAAGGAAATGCAAACTTTCTAGCCACTTTACTTAAAGCAATGTTTCATGTACATGTTTCGGTACAGAAATCTGTACTTTATAACTGGAAACTAAAAATCATTTGTAAAATCATTTTATAAACATTAGGAGTCCTGTGCCAAAAGCTGGCAATATTGTTTGAAATGGAAGTTTTGGAAGCTCAAAATATGTATGATAAGAGTCTTATAGTGTGTGATCTTTGCTCATCTAAAGTGAACTTGCGCGCTATAATCGATCCACGCTGTTTTAGTAAACTCAAGCTTACACATTTTCAGATTTAAAAGATTTATAGTTCGCATTTATTTTAAAATAAATACATCTACGTACATTAGACTGTTTATAAAGTACTTTCCTTTTTCTTCCATACTGGCTCAAAACTTTTGTTACAGCCTGTCCTCGCGGACACTATCTGGCTGTGGAGATTACGGAATACCAACTGAAGCAATGAAAATTCTGACATTTACCTTGATTACCATTAATGTCAGAGTTTTCCTTTCCTTCTTCAAAATTTCTTTTTTCAGCTGTGTGCCAATCGAAAACATTTTACTTTGAATAAAAATGAGGTTAACAAATTTTCTGGAGTTTAAAAATATTTTCCATCTTGCTGTGTCAAATGAAAAGGAAAATTTTGTCAGTTGATAGTTTTTTCATACTTTTTTATGTTTTTTATTTCCTAATTTTTGTGATAGATTAACTTTATCGTTTATAAGCCTGGGTTTCATTAGGTCAAAATGAATGGCATCAAAGCGACCCCAACTGACTGATGGCCAACGCATTTACCGAACACACATATTAATCGAGTGTTTATACTGTGAAGAATTCGATGATTCCTTGATTATCGATCCTGGGTTCGATCACTATAAAGTCAAATAAACACACGCACAGATATTGTAACTAATAGCTAGTTTTATTTACTAGTAATAAACGCAAAACAAATTTAAAAGTTTGGTAATTTCGCAGTAGTTCACAAAAATTGAAAATAAACTGATCAACCTGCTTGCCTACTCACCGAGAACTTTCTTGGTTGCTCGCTTTTCGTGTTCTGGAAGGTTCGCTGTTATTTATTGGCATCTCCTCTTTGCATCGTATTCGCAAACACACGCGCGATCTCTCTTCCTCTTGCTTGGTACATGCTTGCATGCATAAGCGTAGCCATCGTTATCTCAGTTGTGTTTAACTAGTGGTGGGAGTGTTATTGAGTTAGGGATGGTACATGCTTGAGAATAATCGCCACAATACGAACGCGCCTAAATCGATAGCAAAGAAATCGTCTTGAATTGGCAGTTCAAAACAGCTTTGAATTTCGTGAAAAATTTGTAAATACATGAAATCTGCATAAATATAAAGAAAAACACGTTGGTATAATAATAAAACTCTAACTTAAATTTTGAGCGTAAGCGGTAATTTTGTACGTAGAAGATTATCTAACCGAAAATCGTAACCGTTGGCAATGCAGTTCATATAACCGCGATTCTAGCGTACATGGGAACAATATCCCCAATTTTTTTTACGCGCATATACATCTGCGTTTGCGACTAAAAAAACTTGCTCCTCAAATGCCAGACAAACAGATATTTGTTTATGAAGTAAAGCAACGCGCATACATACATACATTTACTCTGTTGACATTTCCCTTAACATTAGGGGATGATAAAGCATATTCATGAAGTCGGTAAAACAGTTTGCAAAATGTAGATAAAACTACATCATAAAACTTGGAAGTACTGATTTTATCCGCCGTTTTAGCCCTGTTTTTTTTCACACGCATATACATCTGCGTCCGCGACTAAAAAAAACGGTAATCGGCAATTGCGCTTAATCCATAAAATTATTTGTCAGCACTGCTCCTCAAATGTCAGACAAACAGATATTGTTAACTGGGTTTGAACTGTTTAGGCCGGTACGGGTGAAAAGTAAACAAAAAGTGTTTCCTTTTTCTCTCCTACGCGTTTCAACGCTTTCGCGTCTTCCTCAGGGAGTAAATTTTTATATTTTTTCAAACAATAAACATAAAGTAATAATTAAAAATAACATTTAACATTAAAAATTACATTCAAACAATAACTCACATTAATTAACTTGTTCAGAAGAATACATTATACATATTTTGATGATCTTTAAAGATGATATTACATCTGAGTAAAAACGTTCGTAGGTGGAATTTCTTTAGTTCCGCCTATAAAATGAACTAATGAACGGTTTCCACTTTTGCCTCTTTAGCATACTAGCTTTATTATAAATAACTTTATTCAGTGCTCCAAAACCACACATGTCCCGCCCGTTACACTTACTTTACTACCATTTCGAATCATAGCAATAAAAATATTCGAGAAAAATAAGTTATGGTTGCATCAACATATTCCACATTTATCTATGTATACGTATAACCATATTTAAATAAAATAAGCTACTTTCATAAATTCGGAGAGTTTTAGAAATATAGCGTCAATATTTTGTACCACCCGTTACAATTTTAAAACTAATATTTTTTCTTTAATTAATATATTAATCAAGTTTTCTTTTAATTGGACCATTCATTGAATGCAATATATACCAGCATCTCTATTTAAACTAGAAATCGTTAATTAGTTTTATTGAAATCTTTTAACAAAAGTAAAATTTCATATAAAACTAACCCCTCCCGTTTCGGTGGAATAGCCCACTTAGGAATTGTATAGGCATTTCTTGTATAAAGGACAATATTTTAGAACAGAAAATTTTGTTGTTGTTGTTATTAACAGTGTAGCATATTTTTATACCTAGTAGTGCTACGCACACAAGGTATATTAACTTTAGTCGTATAACGGCAGTACGTAACGGCATAAACGGATCGAGATAGATATTGACATATGTATATCAAAATGTTGAGGACGAAAAGAGAAATTGATTAAGCCATGTCCGTCCTTCCGTCCGTCCGTCCGTCCGTCCGTCCGTCTGTGAACACCTTAACTTGAGTAAATTTTGAGATATCTTAATGAAATTGGGTATGCGGGTTCCTTGGCACTCATCTCCGAGCGCTATTTAAAATGGGCGAAATCGGACAATAGCCACGCCCACTTTTTATATATATAATATTTTTGAAAACACAAAAAAGTGATTACTCAGTACATAATACACCCATAAAATTTGGTGAATACATTGAGATTGAGGCATAAAATAAATTTTTAAAGAAATTTTTGAAAATGGGCGTGGCACCGCCCACTTTTGATAAAGTCAAATTTAGAAATAATGTTAATCATAAATGAAAAACCGTTCAAGATATCGAAACGAAATTCAGCACACAAGTTTCCAGGTATGCAAGGAATGCTCCAGGAAAAAATGGGCGGGATCGGCTAAGGTCTACGCCCACTTTTATATGAAAGATTTTGAAAAGGATCGTAGATATATTAAATAGGCAATAACTTTGCGTAAAATAGCTTTACATCATTTATATTTCACTTTTAAAGTTTCCGTCAACAAAGAAATCCAAAAACTTAAAATTTTCGAAAATGGGCGTAGCCCCGCCCTTTTTATAGTGGACTATTCCACAAAACTTTTTATGCCATAACTCCGCCAAAAATTGATTTATCGAAACGAAATTTGGTCATAATGTTGCATATATAAAGGTCACTGTTTGCTGTAAAAATGGGCGAAATCGGTTATTGTCCACACCCAGTTTTTTAACATAGTTCTGAAAATTTTTTTTTTTAATTTAAAGAGCGCTATTTCTACAACTAAGCAAGTTATATCAATTAGATTATGCACACATAATAAGCTTTTTAAGAAAAACTCGGCCGCAAAAAAATTTTTTTCATTTCGAAGAAGTAGGCGTGGCTCCGCCCACTTTTCAGCATAAAATTTCTGCTATTTTTAAAGGCAATCGCTTATAATTGAATCTTGATATTTCAATGAAAATTGGTCAGCTGCTTCTCAGTAGTATGTGTTATACTCCTGCCAAAAATTAGCCAAATCGGGAAACACACAAGCAAAATATTTTATTTATTTATTTTATTTATTTATTTATTTATTTATTTATTTATTTAAGTCTATGATTTACAAAAATCTTACCGACTAGATTCGATACTGGTACATCCATGTGTACATATAAGGCTAGTACTAAACTATTTAGTTTAAAACAGAAAATAACATATTTCTTAAGCAGTTTCTAGACACAGAAAAATCAAAATATTCGGGCACGTAGTTAATAGCCCACTGCAATAGCGAAGTTATATATCTTTTTTGATTTTCATAAACATTAAATGTATGTAAGCATGAGAACAAGACGAGAAAAGTTCACTAAAATGATCAGCACGATGGGCGGAGTCGATTTAGCCATGCCCGTCTCTCCGTCCGTCTGTCTGTCTGTCCGTCTGTCTATTTGAACGCAAACTAGTCTCTCAGTTTTACAAAAGAATGCTGAAATTCGTTGTTTGCTTTCGCCATTTTATAATATACTAGCAAACCCGGTAGACGTTGTTTTGACGTTTTGATACATAGAACACATCTATATATAAAATGTCATTAACTTGAACCAAATAAAGTCCTAGCTATAATTAACTGCAGCTTTACATAACCTGGGGGCTTTTCCAAAAGCTACATACAGACTGTGTCGTGCCAAGCGAACTCCTGAACCTATCGTGAAAGTTCAAGAGCAAAACAAAACACAAAATATTTGATCATGGCACCGCCCACTTTTGAAAAATTATGTAGATATTGACTAAGTGACACATATATAAAAATTTCATTAATTTAGACCAAAAAAGTTCGGAGTTATGACGAATTGAAACTTTATATAACCTGGGGGCGTGGCTCCGCCCACTTTTCCAAAACTATATACTATCTATGCTGTACCCAGTGAACCCAAGTATATATTGTGAAAATTTCAGAAAGATCGGTTGAGTTCTTTGTCGCCTATGACAGACACCCTTTTTATATCTAATTTTGTTACGTACACAAGGTATATTACTTCATTCGCCATAAACGAATCGAGATACATATATATTTATTAATGTGTATCAAAACGTTCAGGATGAAAAGTAAAGTGTCCGGGCAAGTTGTTAATAACCCACTGCTAAAGCGAAGTTGTATATCTTTTTTGATATTCATACCTTTCATGAACATGTAATGTTTGTACGTAAGAGAAGAAAAAGAGATAGTCCCATCAAAAAGTATACTGAAATGATCAGAAGGATGAGCTGATGCAGGCATGTCCGTCTCTCGATACGTCTATCTGTCTGTCCGTCTGTCTATTTGAACGCAAATACGAACTGAAAGTATTAAAGTAGACCTGCGTAAATTGGGAGGACATAATAGATCACTACTAGGTATACAATGTTCGGTTCCACCCGAACTTAGACTTCCTTACTTGTTTTGTTTTGTCTGATTATCCGAAAAAGTCAATAACAGCTTTGGAGGACAATTCAAGTCATTTAATTTGAGACGTGGGTCATAAACATAACTACATCAATTTCAACATGCAAATTTGCAAACATAAATTTTAATTTGGTATGTGATAAGCAAATAGGGAGGAGAGGTGCTGAATGAAACAAAATATGGTTTTTAATGAAATGCCAAAAGACATGCTACAACCTTAAATCCCATCCATACTTCCGTCAGTCAACACAAATTCTGTGGAATTTTTTCAGACTTCTTTAGTATAAATAAAGCTTCAAGCCGCCTGGTTCTTTATAATCAGTAAGATAACGACTCCCGAACTACACCCGCAAAAGCGGGATTAAAATTATTTTGATAGGAAAGCTTTAAAATTAGGGAAGAGAGAATATGTGTCTAAGACAGCTGTGAGATAGTACATGTATGTATTAGGGATTCTGCGAATATAGATATTAGCTTGGATACAGATGCCAAGGTGGATATTCGATATCCTTAAGGGGGTATTTTCGTATTCTTTGAGAGTAAGTTTTTTTTGAGTGTAAATAAGTAAATATGAGATTTGTAAACATAAAGGCACGATCCGTGCGCCATCTAGCGTATTTTTTGATGAAATATTGCATTGCCACCGGCTTCTGGTTTTCATTTGATCATATATGACGTCAAATGTTGTCCAAGTAATAAAACGGGCTGGCATACAGTGTCAATTGCGTTTGCAGTCACTTTTGACGACTCACTGTCATATAAAATGACAGCCATGTGAAGACAACCAAATTTCAGTTTGCCAGAGGAGTTGACAGCGTTTGACACACAAAATGAATTTGCCAGCTTGTCAAATCTGTTTCATTTGACGCAAGTCGTTCCCCTTTGCTAACTCGTAGTAGCGCGGGTTCGCACCCCAAATTTTGTAAAATCTTTTTTTTTTTACTGTATAATTTTTTTTTTTTTACTTTTATTATTGCTTTGTTTTAAACTACGTTATATTCATACCTTAAATCTTTATGTTTTTTTATCTCGGATAAAATGCAAGAGTGAAAATACATAAAAAAATGAATAGTTGCAATTAAAAATTTAAGAAAAATTATTGTAAAGTTAAAAAGTATTTAACAGAAGTTGGGGTGCGAACTCGCCATCCTACAATTGATAGTGAAGTGGCTTGTCAAACAACTAACTACAGCACGTTTGACATCAGTGGAGAAAAGGGAATGTCAATCGGTTGAAATTTCAAACGAATTTCTTTAAATAGCTCGATGTGTGCGCCACCTAACAGTAGCTTTCCAAGCAAATATTGTATTGCCACGGGGTTCTGATCTATCTGACAAGTTTTTATTCTCTAGCTCAGCGGGAAGTTACATAAAAATCTATCCCGAATATCCTGCCCTCATTTTAATTATTTTAAATTATCACGATCGGTGCACCATCTAGCGGAATTTTTTATACAGCATATTGAAGGCCTATATTTACACCAGGGTCATACAGATTTTGTTCTGCGTTTGCGAATGTTTCCATCCACCCTAATATACATATATGTATATGATAGCGTGTTCCGAACAAAGCACGCGCTTGGGAGCTTTTTCGAGCTTTCTCACATTTAGTAGAAAAGCTTGTTGCACAGCAAACAAGAACGCTTGTTTGAAAATATTTTTGTTTATAAATTTAACAAAGCTGAGCTTTTGGAAATTTTTTGGGTGTGGCGGACGTTTCATACCAATTACATTCTGCATATTTATGTGTGTGCCGCTCACTGATAAGCGTCAACTTTTAGGTCATTGAGCTTGTACATTTTAAAATGTGACTTATAAATTCCAAATTTAATTTCGAAAAATATACGAAGTTTTCGCAATACCGGTATTTCGGGATTTTGTTCAAGAAAGCACTGTATTTTATAATTTGGTAGAGCTTTCAAAGTCCAGGGAGTTTGACGGGTGACGAAGAACAGCTACTAACTGTCTGTGTTGAGTTGATCACTGGGTACAGTGTGCGCTGTATATGTTTGAAAACTGGACGGTGTCACGCCACCTAAAAGAAAAATTCGCTATATCTCCTTAACTATTTGTACTAGGGATCCTTGATATGAAGGACTAGGAGTATAATAAAGGAGGTTGGTATAGTAATAGGGATAGTGAAAGTGATAGTGATAGGGATAGATGGTCATAGAATAACCGTCAAGCTATCCGAAGAACAGAAACGAAACGAAAATCGACACTGATGATGGCACAACGCCGAAACCGGTTTGTCTCAAAACCAAATTTGACAAGGGATGACGAAAAATCGTTCCAATATACATCTATCCGAAGAACATACAAGACATATCCCCCTTCTGGTAAAAGTTTCATTAGAAACACGTATAGTGTGTCCAAACATTAGCTTATGGGAGTGTAAGGGTTGTGGACCGTATATTGCCAGATATGGACCTGCTACGAGCAGGGGCTAAAAACGTCTGGTACTAGCTCAACTGGCGCGGTTGTAACTATTTCTCCGGTCGAGACTTCGTATCGCTACTTTTAGTTGCCGCTTACGACAGCATACCTTACCCAGCTGGGTTTATCTTAGCGTCACTATTAATTTTCCAGGGTTTGTTAGTAAATTTACTGAATTTTTACTTTTCTTAATTGTTTCATAATACGAATTTACTTAGGACAACTACTTCAACCTAACCTAAAAAGCTTATTAAAAAAATATTATTCTCATTTTGGTTTGTTTTAGCACTAATTTAAAACAAATTTGGCATGAATGGAAATATTCTGAAACAAACTTTTGAAGCGCAAATAAAACCACTTTCATTCAAAAGGATCAAATAACACTATTCGCGAATCCTTTAATAATTTTTATTCAAGCAGCAAAATATATCAAACAAAATATAAAAAAAGATAATCACGACAATCTTCATTCGCGTGCAGAAAAATTTCACTTGAAGAAAGGTCTTAACATTCCCAAAGAAAACAAACAGTAGATTTACCTGAATTTCTTTTGTTGTTGTTGCTATGAAATGTTTATTATTTTTTGATTGTTTATTTGAGGGTAGAATTTAAAGTTTCCTGTTTTTGTGAGCTCATTCGCTTTTTAGTTATTCCTTCAAGCTCGGTGGCGTCATTTTCCACAGCTACACGTGCGCTCAACTTGAGCAATGAGCCCAAATGCGCCGAGTGTCGAAATGTACTTTTGGTTAAACTTTGAATTGCGAGTAATGGGATTGAGGGGGAAAAAGTTCGCAGACTTTTTGTAAATCTTCCGTTTGTTGTTGTATTGTAAGTCACCAATTATTTTGTTATTCAAAAATGTGTGATATGTGTGTGTGTGTTTGTACACAAACTATTGCAATGGTAGACATTTTCTTGTTTAAAATGTATAACTACCCTAAGTGGGCATACTGTCAAACTGGATGGGGTAGGCTCTTTGGTCCAAAAATGATTAGCGTCAAACTGGGTGCTGCTGAGGCATTACTTGCGTGGAAAGGGATTCGGTAGGTTGACGACTCGTTTCAAAACAAAAACAGACCACTTCTGTCCCATCGAAGCGTTCGATACAAACTGCAGTATTCTCTTTCTAATAGAAAGGATTGGAAACTGAAAAAGTCGGCCACAAATTTGATAATTCAGTTTTCACATCGTCAAACCTGTTTCAAGCTGATATCTAAAAGTCTAATTCGGCACTCGGAATGGCTGGGCATTGAACGGGGCAAGGGAATTGACCTCGTGAGTCGATTCTTACATTTTCGACGGGCGCATAAGAGGTCGTATCTGCGTCATGGGTCTGTGATCTTCATTCGACACAATACGATCTTGCCTTTCTTCAGGGAATTATAATTCTCGGGAACTATTGGGACAGGGATTTGATTGCAATAAAATATCTCATATCGAAGTAGCGGTCTTCAGGATGCAATAGAAATGGGGGATCAGCTACTGCTTGAAGGTGGAGCGGACTGCCGTTCTAGAAGTAAATGTCTTGGAAACCCACTTTTTTGAAAGCTTATCAGAGTTTTAGGGTACAAAAAAAAAACCTAAAAAATAACTATCCTCTTTTTCTAATATACTCGTATATTGCCTGATATGTATTGCCTATTGCCTAGCTGTGATACAAATTTCCTTGCACACATACATATCTCACAGATTTACAGTTTTGGTTTACCTAGCGTCATAAATTCATTATGGAAAGGCATCAATAACCTACGAAAAGGAGGTTAAAGCCAGTAGGCGTCACACATTTTATACCCAGTTGCGCGCCTTACTATGACTGAACTAGGACCTCTATTGAGCTGACCTGTGGGTAAACCTTCTTATGCTCTTTTATGTATCTCGAATAGTTTGCAGATCATGTCACCTCAGTAAGAGGATCTGGCGCCTGGCCAGAGCAATAAGTTCATAGCGAATAAGCATGGCCTTTCAACATGCATCGGCGGACATATACTACATATGAGTTCTGGACTCCAATACAGACTGTTTAAGTTCTTGGAAGTATTGATTTGTCCTTAAGTATGTCGCAAAAAATCTGCTTAGATCCTTGAAAGTATTGACTTGTCCTTTAATATGTGGAGCATTTCAACGCAACAGACGCTATATGTGCCATTTTGGCCCTTATAAACTCTACTCAGACCAGCGCAACACCGTTCTTACTACTCACATCTGGGTATAAAAATATCAACTACTCTAATTATTATTTTCTCTTACCTAAGCTAACACATTAATGTTTCTTATCAACCCTTATAGCTCATCCAAAAAAAACAGATAACTTGAATAGACAAAACCTAAATATTATTGAATAAAGATCCCCTTTCTTATAGCTTTTAAAGTTGAATTTGCTTTATTATGATAAAATTCGTAATGAACAAATATATGAAGAACCTTTTGATTTGACCGTACATTTGTTGGTTTCAATGTCGCTAATTTTTACGTGAGATCAATCATTGAACTAATTTACGATGTTGACTCGTCCTCGTCTTTGAAGTACTGTTTAACTAAAGTGATGTGGCAATGGTTTGTTATATGTTTAGTGTTAAGCATAATAATCAGGCGCTACTTACAGCAGTTGAGCTCGAAAACTTGCAGGTTCGGTTCACTTAGTACAATTCTATTCGTTTTATTATTGTTATAAGGCTTTGTTGCACTGCGAGCTTTAGTAAGATTTATCGTGCTTGCCAGCTTATCACTCTACATGCAGAACTTTTTATAGTTTTAATAAAGTAGCGTTTTTTAGTTCAAAGAAAGGATTAGCTCACTTCTAGTTCGTTTAATCAATTGAACTAGCTATTGAGGTCTTAATTCGATCACCTTATTGTACTATACAGGGTGGCTGATGAATTTTGCTACATTAAGAAACTCAAATAATAATTTTTTCAGTGTATGGAATTTATTTTTCTTTTATTCATGTTAAAGCTCATTAAATTTTATTAAATATAGCTTAATTAGTTTTAAAAATAATGGAATTTAAATGCCCCCCCTGCTCGTCGATGCATGTGCGGCATCTTACCAAAAAGTTGTTCATTACTGCTTGGAGAGTTGAGACAGGAATAGCCGCAATTGTTTCTCGAATCGATTGCCTTAGTTCATTCAAATTTGTTGGTTTTGCTTTGAAGACTTCCTGTTTGCAATAACCCCACAAGAAAAAGTCAGGTGCAGTAAGGTCAGGCGACCTGGGTGGCCAACGGAATGTGGAGTTTCTGGATATCAGCTTAATGGGAAATTTTCGTCGCAATTCTGTCATAACAGGTTGGGCTATATGAGGAGCTGCACCATCTTGCTGAAACCACACAGAGTTGAAAGAAATTCTCATTCGGCGTAATTCTGGATAGAAAAACTCTCTCAACATGCTCAAGTAACGGTCTCCAGTCCGTAACGGTGTGACCGTTTTCTTCGAAGAAGTAGGGCCCGACAATGCAGCGTGATGAAACTGCACACCACACTGTGACACGAAGTGGATGCAATTCCGTCTCATGGAGTATCTGTGGGTTGGAAGCACTCCATATTCGACAATTTTGTTTGTTTATGTTGCCGTTTAAATCGAAATGGGCCTCGTCAGACATGAAAAGACAGTTCAACATGTTTCCATCCTCTTCCACCATTTGAAGCATCTTCTGGCAAAATTCCAAGCGAATCGGCAAGTCTGCAGCGTTCAGTTTGTTGGCCATTTGAATTTTATATGGGAATAAGTCCAAATCTTTGTGCATAATTGACTGTAATGACTGTCTGCTTACACCCATTTGAGCAGATAAGCTTCTTGTCGAAACACGTGGATTGTTTTGTATGGCAGCAGCTACAGCAGCGATTGTTTCCTCCGTTCGAACTGAAGGGTTTCGATGGTAAGGTCTTCTGTTGACTGTCCCATGCTCGGCAAAATTGTTTACAAGTCTTATTATGGTCCATCTGCTCGGAGGATTGCCGCCAAACGTGCGCCTATACTCTCTTTGAACCGAAACTACGGACTCCAGTGCGTGATAGCGGCGGACAATCCAAATTCTTGTTTCAGTGTCCCAGTTATCCATTTTTGTTAAATGTAAAAGTCAATCTGCAAAATAAAAAAAAAATTAACCAGATTCATTAAATAGAAAAAAAGTTATTTAATTTTTTTTTGGTAGCGGCTTTCATCAGCCACCCTGTAGGTCCAACTAATTGAACTAGTTTAATATTTCCATTTGAAACTCACAGCAATTAACTCTCTGCATTAATCATCATTTAAAGTATATTTGTAGGCACCACCCTTTGTTAACAAAAACAAAAAGAAAAACATAATTCAAGCACTTATTATTGCATGTAAATTACTAATCTAGCGAAATATGATAAATTATACAACTTTGCAAAATTGGCGCAAAATTCGATCAGCTTTTTTGACATATGACAAATAAGAGAGTTGCCATAAGTTTTAAAATGACTTATATAAATTTTAATTTCAAAGTTGCCAGTTTACTGAACGAACTAGCGAGCTTCTATTAAAATACTTTTGTATAAAGTATTTGTTAGGGTAATCGTACTGGATACTTGTACTGATCTCTGTCTGAAAAAAATCTGAATAGCTCAGAACTAACTTTGACGACAGTACCAGTTCTTGCTCAAGACCCAAGCAATACTTTAAACTGTCCACTTTACATGGCGGTGTCATCGACCAGTGCATTCCTTGGCAACTCGTGTCAACCGGTTACACGTTCGGACAGTTCTAAGCATTTAGATGTAGTTATGTATAAGTTTTTATCGGAATCCGATATTTCAATAATTTTTTTTTTATTTTATCTATCGTTTTTGTAATCGTTTAAGGTTGAGTTACAAAGTGTGTAATTAGCTCTGAGACAATTTTTTTGGTTCGTGACTGGTTCGCAATTTTACTGCAGGGTTACTAGTGCAGGACTGGTATGGAAACAATGAATGATGTGTCCTATTTTTCTTCTCCTAGCTACAACTTCATCTTATGCCCATCACAAAAACCAGCATTTTGTGAGAACTCCGCCATGTTTTCGTGTTTTACAATAAAAAGTCTGCAAATTCGATCTTCCGTTTCCTGACGCTAACTGCTTCCATGAAATAAGGAAATTAACAATAATAGCATCGATTTAAAAGCCATTGTGCGAGCCAAAGTCAAGACGAAGCTCGATAACCATGAAAATCCTAATTGCACCTACAATACAAATTTTTCATTGCTTATCATACCCAATAAGCATTTGTGTTTTAGCTCTAATTAAGGTACAGTTGTCAGGTATGCAAAGTTACGTTGTTGGTTTTAAATAAGAAATCCTCGGGTTTTACCCGACCAGGTAATTAAGTATTAGCCTTTTTTAGTCTGTATCCATGACTTCGACTAAGCAGGAAGAAGTACTTTTACTACAGCAACGACAATGTCTACTTAAATGAAACATTAAGAACAAAACAATACGACAAGACTCCAACTATTATAGTCCACACCATTTGACGATCGTCTCGACTGTGACATAAAAGGGCAGACAAGAATGAAAAAGATATACAGATCTCAAAATCATAACGGGGGATGCAAAATAAGTACTCACACGAAGACCCGCACAGTATCGTAAGAAAACTTTTCCGTTAAGAAGGCACTCACGAAGCCGATAGGTTCTGAATTCTTCACTCTGGTCTTCAGCCTGATTTCTGAGAGCAATATTTGAGTTAAAGATTCGGTTATAAATTGCCCTGGGATTATTGCAGACATTAATCACTCACTTCATATGCGCACCCGCTAGGATTTCAATATGCATAAATCCAACTTATTTTCGATGTTTGAGAAATGTCTAAATTTTCAGAGTGACTTCCAACATGTTTCTTCACTTGAGGTGAAACACTTTTTGAAAGGTTTGTTTTCAGTTTGAAAGCCATTGGAGTTCATTTTGAAAGTGCACCTGCAATTTTTACACATGGCAGCACTCGTATTTTCTGTCATATCTGTCAACAAAAATTAATGAAAGCACGTGAGCGAGCGAAAGATTGTTAAAAGTTTTGCGAAAACATAAAAAAAGAAAAGAAATAAAAAGAGATAGTATTTATAATATATTATATATTTTATATTGCGCATTGTGTTTTAATAATTCTTGAAATGCCCGACAAAAAAGTAAAATGTGAAGTTCAGTTGAAAAATATAGATGGAATTCAAGTCGGAATCAAATATTTTTCTAATCGGAAAAATAGGAATGTTTTCATTACGAAATTGCTCCCTTTTGCTGAAGAATTTACGTTTTCCCCAATTGATCTCAAGTTAAAAATCAATCTTGGTAATTGGAAAACGGATATCAAATGAGATTCAAATGTGTATCCAACAAAACTGCTTATTGGGATCCTATCGCTGAGATATCGCTAACATTGTATATGTGTGTGCTAATTTTGGCACTTGGGCGCTACTTCGTTATCCTTAGGGTAAGTCGGAACGTCATGCAAATTGAAGTTGTAACTTTGCAACGGAGCAAAGCAACGACACGTCGCGTTGTTTAAAAGAAGTGGCACGAGTGACTCGAGTGTATGTTGGTAAGTTTGGGCATACACGAGAGAGAGTACAAACTTCATACCAACAATATGTTTGCATAAAAGGTAAAGCGAGTCACGCTGCCACAAAGTCACGAAATTGCTGCAACTTAAAGAACAACAGCAGCAGACACTTTTTTGTGTTTGCAACAGGGCTCTCGGATAACTCAGTCAAATAAAAAAAAGGATTTATAATAACCGAAGCACAGAAACATTTCACTCAGAAAATAACTTACAGGTTAGGTGGCACCTATCCCAGTTTAGCTCACTGGGACGTTACATATAACAATCGTTTCGGGTAAGTCATTTATCGATTCTCGATATATCCTCCGAAGCCTCAAAAATATTCATATAGAGATTTTTACGCCTTGTCCCTGCAGAAGCTGGTTAGCTGAGCATAAAGTGACTCTCAACTCTAAAAATCTCCATGGAGAAGATAGGCTTCAGTCACACCTAGTAGCTCCGATGATCGCTTGGCGTCGAACTGTCCAGAAGTACCTCGATAACTGACTGCAGGTAGCCATCGGGATTTGCAGGGTTCTACATTCAATCACTTCCGGTAAACGAGTATCCTGCCGAGACAAGATATCCGAATGACAATTGCCAGGTGCGAGGTTTCCGTAGTTCGAGGCAACTCTGAAAGACTATGCAATGGTCGGACCACCTTGGGTATATTTTAATCCCCCTAACCTGCTTGGGGTTTTTCTTCTAGTGAGAAATCGCTCGGACTTTTCGGCCAACTCTTATTTTAGAGCCCTGAATTGCACATATAACAAGGTTGTCCGCACACTTGCGCACCTTGTCACGCTACATTGTATTTAGAAATCTCGCATGCCATGGGGTTCTATGTGCATTGTGCTATGCCAAAGACCGTCGCGTTAATCATTCAGTTCAACAACGGTGGCCAACCACTTCATCCATTTTATCTTCACTACATATTTATTTTTAGCGCCCTCTTTCGCACTCTTTAGCGCCCTTTTATCGCGGCACTTCAATAAGTTCTCTGACCACGTCTTTTTTGGTTGGGCCTCTTGCACTTGTTACAAAGTTGTAATAAACGTCGTTTCGATACCTTAACTTACCATGCCGATTCTTAAGCTCAGTACACAGTTAGCAAGAAAAATGCTGAAATAAAGTTTTGTGATGTTTCCCATGTGAGGATAGTGTTGTTTGTTTGCTAGCGGTTCGGTCTATGAAGTGGTTTATTATTGAGCATTTCGCAACGCCTTTAATTTCCGGAATTATTATCTAAGATTCGGTGTAGAGTGAGAGTGATTTCTTCCTGCGTACTGTATATCTCCTTCCTTCTTGAGAGGAATCTCGCCATACAAGGAAGCCTGCCACTGTGACCATATTCGCTATATTCCGAAGGTTTTACTGCTGAACATGCCGCAGTTTCACGTATGTGAAGACCTAGCGATAACTCACTGAGGATAGTTGGATACGACCTTAACGATCCTGTCACCACTCCAAAGGCTGTGTCAACGACTGTCCATGATCTATCGCTTCATAAGCATTCTTTTGGAGGCTTAGCATCAATATTCTTGTTGTTGTTGTTGTGGTAACGACAAAAACACTCCCCAAAGGGTTTGGGGAGTGTTGTCGAATTAAAAGTCCTTGGCCGGATTTGAACCCGGTACGCTCCGGTACTCCCTTGCGGTACTGCCCGACTGTCGTGGTAGCGCTTTATGACCAGTGAAACCTTCTAGGTCATGTCACCTCTCCTTCCGTAAGAAAGGATAAGATGGGTAATGAGAGGTGAGAGGCATCATATCCGTAGATCAACCATCGAGTTGCACGTCATTACCTTTGTGCATATTACTCGCCTCTTACGACCGGCATGCCTACCTCGGGCATATTCTAAACCCCTGACCCGCAGGGGCAATCATATGATCAATATTATTCTTACAGCTTAGCTGACTTATATTACTTTACGTTTAGCCCACATTTTCCTGCATCTAATTCGGTGGACAACTCGGGGAAGTGGGGAGAGAAAATCGCCCTGGGGACGCCCTAGCGAGTTGCTCTTCTCATGTTTATTTTGCCTGCTTCTATATCTAGAAGGGGTGTCGGTGGGAGCCACCAATAACTTTCTTTAGTATTTTATCTACTACAACAACAACGTATGCAATGAAAATCTCTTTTATTTTTGACAGCTGTACACGAAGCTTTATCATTAGAACGGAACGGGTGTTATTGTGGCCATTTCTGCAATTATTTGCTCCCTTTGTATTATTGCAGCTTTAGCTTTTATTGAAAATCAACATTTAGCATAAATATTATAATTTTCATATTTATGAATAACTATGTAATTATGTATGAGTAAATAAATATGTTTGTAATTTAAATTGTTTCGTTAAGGTTGTAAGCCCGACAAAGTAGATATAATGAGCATATCGCAAAGGCACGCAAATAAAAATGTTTGCTGACTAAAGAAGCAGAGGACAAAAAGAAGAAATTAAAAAAAAAATAAAAATATTTTGAGTAAATGTTTAATGACTTTATATTCAGCAGAACTGTCAATTACACTGTGCAACATTTTGAATTGTGCTTCTGGGTAGACGCTGAATGTAAATGCCTGGGGAATGATCGTAAGGTCGTAAAGCTGAGAGGTCCACAAGTCGACCGAAGAACTATAAAAAACACAGGCCGAGCAATGGTGACAAGACACCGCCCTTTCACGGATATGCTGTAGCTAGGGATGTGACCTGGAGTCGGAAAAATCTAATATTTAATAATCGATTTTTTGTTGTTCATAAATCTATTTTTTATACATAAAATATATACGAGTATATGGTTCTAAAAAAGATATTAGTGGCCGTAAAAGTATTAACATTTCATAATCATATTTTTGAAATTCCAAATTTTTTGTTGATAGAACTAGAGATGTGACCTCGAGTGGGAAAAATCAATTACTCAATCCTCGATTTTTTTCTGTTTAGAGACAAGTCGACTTTTAAGGAAAACTATCGATTCCAAAATTCATGACACAAATATTTTTTCTTGATTATTTATCAAGATTGACAATTTGTCAAGAACATAGAATCGGGCGGTTCGATATTTTATTACAGTCAAAATAATACAAAGCACTAAGAGCAAAATACAACAGTTTTTTCGTCTCAAAACGCTACAATTTATATTTATACAAAGAAAATAAAAAACAAAGAAAAATTGTAACTTAAAATTTAAATATAATTCAAACTTAAATAAATAATAAAATTAAGGATACAAATTTTAAAGAATAATTTAATATATAAATAACTATTTTAACAACTTTTTAAAAATCCGAAAATTTTGAAATTATTAACTATTTTTCAAGTTTTTTTTTTTTACCAAAAAAATTTCAGAATTTCAACAGAAGATTCAACAGGTCAGTTTCAAACAGATTATTGTCAGCGAAAAGTTTTTTTTTTACCAAAAAAATTTCAGAATTTCAACAGAAGATTCAACAGGTCAGTTTCAAACAGATTATTGTCAGCGAAAAGTTTTTTTTTAAATTATGGCTTACATTGCTGGCAGGGGCTTATTTTACATTACATGAAGAGAGCGTAATTACCCAGTATACATCTTTGGCTCGATTTAGGTATAATACGAGTTTGTTTGTACAGGCAGGTTCAATGTCTCTGCAGAGCTGCTTTTCCAGAAATACTCTATTGACTATAGGACAACTAAATCGACATGCAATCGGGTGCACCACAATATCCCCAAATCCCACAAATTTTTTCAAGTTTGGAAAATAGCAGTATATTTTCAGAAATAATTTTGAAAAAAAAAAATTTAGTTAATTAACTATTTTTTAATCACATATTTAGTTGATTATTTGCATTTATTTTTGATTTTCTGCATCATCTATTCGAAAAATTGTTAAAAATTGTCAAGTAGTTATGAATAAGAGGATAATTAAAAATAATATTTGATTATTTCTTTGATATTTTTCTGTTCCTTGATTATTATTTAGAATAAATTTTTTTTTAATTATATAATTAGTTGCATTTATATTTGACTTTCTGCATCATCTATTCAAAAAATAATCTATCAAGTAATTAAGAATAAGAGGCTTATTAAAAGTAGTATTTGATTATTTCTCTGATTTTTTACTGTTTTTTGATTATTATTTTTAACTAATTAATTTTTAATTACATAATTACTAGATTATTTGTATAAATTTTTGATTTTATGCATTATCCGTTCGAAAATTGCTAAAAAATATAAAGTAACTCAGAACATAATTAAAAATAATACTTGACTATTTCAGGATTATTTTTTGTTCTTTGATTATTGTTTTTAATTAATTATTTTTCAACTAATGGGTTGCGCTTAGAAAAATTAATTAATAATTAAAATTTCAAATTTCTAAAAAATTAATTGTTTATAATGTTAATTGGAGTTAAACAGCTCTCGATTGTCAATCAAAATGAATGACAAGCCAATGAGTTTGATGTATTGTTGTTGATTTAGATAAGAATAAATCGTGCGAATATGAGTGTTTGAAAGTGAAGGGTTATTTGTTTTTTATTACTTCACAACTTTTTACTCTATCTTTTCCGGAAGTGCACTTAATATTGACAAACATAAATAAATACTTCTTAAAGGGGACAGATTTGTAGTTTGAAACAATTGACGTTCATTCACTCCACCAAGCACAAAATTTACAGGCAGACACACGTACAGTGGTGGGAAAAATAATACACAAATATTGAAAATGGTGTTTCTAACAATTTTTAATTAAAATATAGAGAAATCTTTAAGATATACCACATAAATAAAAGTTTCAAAGTTTACAAAAAGTTTGGGGGAGGGGTGGGTTACTCTGTATCGCAATACGAAAGCAAATGCTATTCGAAAGTTGTCAAATAACATACACTTTTTTTTCAAATGCGAAAGAAATTTCATTCGCATCGAGATACAGAGGAACGCCCAAGAAAGTTAATAAAATTTTGAAAAATTGTCAAAAAAATTTCAACTTTTCAGAATCTTAATCTACGATTTTATTATAATACTAATGTGTAAGTTAGAAAACCCTTAAAATTTTCCATAAATTTTCAGAATTTTTTGTGTCAGGGGTATTTTGTTCCATACAATTTCATGGAAAAAGTGAATGGACTCACCTTCGTTGTTAGGCAGATTTCAGTAGAAATGATACCTTGCCTGTTTCTGCGGGAACGGTAAAGGTGGCCAGAAACGCGTTGATGGTCTGTGTAAACCTCATTGTCATCTTCTCCTGCTAAAATAAAAAAAAAAACATAGGCAAGGAAGTAATATTTTTTGATTAATCGACCCAATCGGGAAGTCTAATGTTGCCTTTCATTTGAAGTTTTGAGCACGTTTATCGATTAGTTTTAAGAAAATGAAGCTTTTAAGCAAATTGATTGTTAAACATTTGTTTGTTGCCACGGGTTGATAAAAAATTTGTGGTGGTGCGTACATTCTAAAGTACTTATGGAATGAATAAATTTACAATAAAGGTGTAAAGTGATGTGACAAGAAACAACAACCAGCTTGTTTATGTAAATGACTACCCTATAGGAAACATATGAAGTAGTTAAGGAAGTGCGCTAGGTGTGAGAGACACCACTCAAAAATCCACGTTCTATGAAAATTCAATTTTTGGATGATGACCACGGTAGACATATTACGGACTATGATTTAAGTTCTGGAATTACCTGATCCTTCATATGAGGGTACCTTGTTCGGTTGATTCCCCAGAGAAAGCCGATGAATGGGCCAACCCCAGAGGATTTAGAGTATACCCACGGAAACCCACGAATTTTCAAAAGTCAAACAAATCGTTCCCACGGTAGTTGGATTACTAACAGACGGTCGTTGTAACAGAGCGTAAAGGATTAATATCAGCAAAGTACTTCCTTAAAAATCCGCAAACCTTCGTGAAATGAAAGGCGAATGATCAGCGGGAAGGAACTTAGGTAAGCTTGTCCTTCAATTTCTGACAAACTGAAAATCTTCTATGGTTTGATTTTGTTGATGTCTCCAAAGGATCTTTTGAGTACAAGAATGAAAATTTTGTTTCCACTCCCAAAGTGCCAATAGCATCACTATGTGTTAATTATAGCCGCCTGATTTATCGCCAGGCAGTAGCCTTTAAGCTAAGCCAGATTATTTTGGCAAACGTGTGACTTCCTCTCATCCAAAAGTTATTACTGCACACTGAACTGACCCGTACAAATACTTAGGGCTACTTTCATAAAGCCTGATTAGTGCTTAATCAGAATTTCATCGGAGGTATGGCAAAAAAGCTTTTTTGTTACGCAGGGTCTGCGGTAGTTACTCGGTATATGGGCCTTTATACTAGGCGGTTATGGTTGTCCGATTAGATGCTAACCGAGCAAAAGTTCGCATCTGACAGATGAGATGGCTGAGCTCCATGACTAGTCTCTTGGACGTTTATGCTTGCTTTTGTTTATTCCAGGGTTGGGAAACATTTACTCTCCTTTAAATAAGGAACGAAATAATCGGGAAACAATCACGAAAAAGTTCCAAAATGATACTGAAAACATTCCCAAATGGTCGGAAAACAATCCCGAATATGTGTTCCGAAATGAACCCGAAAAAGTGCCGAAATAATGCTGAAAAGCTCCAAAATGAATCCGAAAACAATCCCGAAGAGGTCCCGGAAAGGTCGCGAAGAAATCTTTATCGGATCCCTATATGTCCCCGAATGAATCCAACAAGTTCCGCTAAAATATTTTTTTTAGTTCACCTGTGATCGGTATGCCTGTGATAGAAAGTTCTTTTTTGATTCGCGAATGTATTCGTGAATGACTTTTTTTTTTCAAAGTTCACGTTCGCGTGTAAAGTCGGTATATATCAACATCACTAAGTATGCTTGTTCTTTTTTTCCAGTGCTACCGCAATATATCGCCGGCAATTTGAATGCGTCCATCATAAATTGAGATTTTGTGCACGTTTTGTTGCGGACATAAAAATTTAACAAAAACCAAAGCGAAACCATGCGTAGACGCACAAAGCACAACAACAAGTTCAGCGACAATGACGGCAATGTTCAACCTAAACCGATTTACTATATAGTTTCGAAAGTGTTGCTACGCATGCGCAATTAAATGTTTGCTAAACCTTTGCTCGTAAGTGGATAGTGGTTGCGGCTGGGCCGAAGAGGTTGACGCTGGAGGGACGCAAGCGTTTGGTTCTTGTACGTTTTATGGGGCCATTGGTAGCTCTAAAATAGAAGAATTGAATGGATGCGGTAGTAGTTCATTCATTCTTTGCACTGGAATTCGCGTTTTAATAGCATTTTCATTATGGCGACGTGCTGAGTGAGAGGATAATGGCTAAAGTAGACGGTATGCATAAAAAGTGAGCAATAGGAACATAATTATATGTATGTATATATGCAAGTGGGAACATACGCACGAAATTGGTAAGTAAGTAGCCCGTGAGCAATAGCGAGACGAATTTAATAGAATAACGAGATCGATTTATATGGCTATACGGGGTTGTCAAACTAAAATATTGTAAATTCTTACGAGTTTACACACAAGTTGGTAGTCTGCGATGAGACGCAAAACTAGTTCCAAACGAAACTAGTTTTGATGGAATGTTGCACCTAGTATTCGAACTAGTCCGAAAAAGAACAAATTTGTTGTAATTACAAAAAATCGGCTGACGCATCAGTTCAAGACATTTTCAACTAAAGAGGGCTCATCAAAACATTTCCTGAGAGAGTTGAGACAGTCCCTGAAATAAAAGTTCGACGACTCAAAAACGGCTGGAAGCTTATCTTGTACCTTGCCAGCAGCGTTCTTTTTATATATTCCCCAGGTCCTGCCAGCCAGTGATTTGAGCATTTTTTTGCTGTGGTTTTGTACATCGAGCAGGAAAAGTGAGCATGTTTTCAAACGTCACCCCTAAATTTTTGGGATGAGGGACAGTCGGAAGCCTAATGCAATCGACGTCTAATTCCAAATCTACTTGCTCCGTCCAAGTGGTGAATAAGGTGGGCCAAAGCTTAGTCGGTGACAATGCCAGTTTTCGGCCAGCGAAGAAGCCGGAAAATAATGGAATACGGAAGGATCCGTTACCAAAATCGTGCCAAAGTCTTTTGCCAGGTCAAACGCAATCAATATAGTCCTGTCCTTCGGTCGTGTTTGATTGAGGCCTCCACTTATCTGAGTGTTTGTGGCATTCAGCGATGTGGTGGTGCTATGCATTTTGGGGAACCCATGCTGATGGTCGGCCAGCTACAGGTTAGTGGTGTAGTAAGGGATTAAAATTGTGTCCTGGGTCTTCATTACTGGCGAGAGGAGAGAAATCAGACGATATACTTCTCCTTCGTTAGGTGGTTTACCAGGCTTTCGTAGTGGGACCAATTTTGCCTGCTTCCATTTTTCAGAAACGACGAAGGTGGTCATGGACAGGTTGAGGACAGTGGCCGAGATGTTTTAACATCAGCATAGATATACCATATGGGCATATAGCCTTTGGGATGGCTTCCTCAGTCCCCAAAGAGCCGGTGTCGAATTCGAGTCTCAGCTGATTGCCACCAAAAGAAATTCACCCCGAATTAATAACTTTTCTTCTTCTTTTCTTTCAGAGCCAGAAGATTTCTCTACCTGGATAATTACACCTGATTTGTTTGGTATTTACATCAACACATTTAGAATTGTTCTCAAATTGTATGAACACTTTGTTTAAGCAGATTTCAGTGGATACTTATTCACAACTCTTAATATGTACTAAGCTGGTATTAAAATTTCATCAAAAGAACACTTCAAGAAGTGGATAGTAGTCAAAATTTCTTTAGGTTTGTTACTTACAAATAAAAGCTAGTGGCTCGATGTTCGCCATAATCGATGGTGTCAGTATGAATTTAAATTGATGGTTTTGTTCAAAGTCTAGTATTACGGCTCGCATAAATATTACCTTTTGTCACACAAATATATATCTTTTTAGTTTTTTCCTTTTTTAATGTTTTGGCAAAAATTGTAGCAACTTTTCGTTAGCTCACGTGTGTTGATTAATTTTTGATCTCAGATATGACAGAAAATGCTGGTGCTGCCATGTATAAAAAATGCAGGTGCACTTTAAAATTCCAATGGTTTTCAAACTGAAATCAAAAAATGTGCAATGCTGGAAATCACTTAGAAAATTTAGGCATTTCTCAAACATCGAAAAAAAACGTTAGATTTATGCATATTGGAAATTAATCAGTTTGAAAAACTAGTGTCATATTAATAAAAAAGGTATGCATTAGTAATGAATGATCCACCTAATGGCGTGTGTAAAATGTGTACGCTTGTCAACTGCGTAAAAATTAATTTTAAAAGGAAATTAAATAGCCAATAAATAGTTAATAGAAGAAGCCTCATAAGTGGAAAAAGTGGGGAAATTAACAAATAAGCCGCGTCTAATGACAAAGCGCGACAAAAGCATTCATTCGAGAGTCTTCGATTTGCATATTTATGGCTTAAAGGAATTAAGTAGCAAAATACGCATTCACATACTTATAAACTATTCAAGAGCAATAACCAACAAAAATATTCAAAAAACTACAACAACAACCACAAAAAAAGGCAAATCAAATATTTATGCAAACTATTTTTATAAAATGTATAGATTATTATGCTACCAAGACAAAATGTCGTTCAATCAGCCGGTCGCACAAGTGGAATTCAGTCGGTGTATTCACCTGCTGCTGCTGTACGATTATTGAGTTCATTTCCATTATAGCCCTACTATTGGACATCTTGATCAACTTGAACTTGGTTAAAAATTTTGCATATGTGAGCTTTTTTAAATTTAATTCAGAAACACCTGTACCCATACTTATGTACGAGGTGTGTTCAAAAAGTATCGCGAATTTTGTGTTTTTTCAAAAATTATTTATTTATTCATGAATATCTATTTTGTCCCCTTCAAAGTAATCCCCATGAGATATTATACACTTGTGCCAACGGTTTTTCCAATCTTCGAAGCCCTTCAAAAAATCATTTTTTTGTATCTTGTTCAGCTCCTCCTTCGATGCCGTCTTTCTCTCGTCAAGAGAAGCGTAACGTCGTCCTTTCATGGGCCTCTTCAGTTTAGGGAACAAGAAAAAGTCACAGGGTTGCGGCATCATTAGTGTGTTGTTTTTGGCCAAAAAGTCGCGCACAAGCAACGATGCGTGAGCAGGGGCGTTATCGTGGTGCAAAAGCCAATTTTTGTTCTTCTTTGCACATCTTCTCGGCCTTCTGAGAACATTTTGTACCACCGATAAACGTTGCTTCGGTCCAAGGTAGCTTCTCCGTATGCCACAGTCAACATTCGGAATGCATCCGCGCACTTAATTTCGTTTTTCACACAAAATTTGATACAGGTTCTTTGATCCATTTTTTTGAATAGGTAAAAATCGAAGACGATCCAAAACACGTGGAAGCAAAGCAGCTGTCAACAATTAACTGAACATTCAAAATGGCCGAGCTTGTCGGCATAAGTGAGAGACATGAGTACCAACATAACGCCACAAAAAATTCGAAATTCGAATATACGGAACCAGCGAAAATTCAAAATTCGCGATACGTTTTGAACACACCTCGTATGTGTGCAGGTAGACAGGGCAGCACCTAACTAGAGGACTAATCTAGCTGCGGCCCATGGACCGCCGAAATTCATTGTATGCGGTTGTAAAATAAATTCTGAGAGAGGGTTACAAAGGACGGTCACTTTCGAGAACACTCCCTAAAACTTTCGGGGTGTGCTCTTGTCGTTAAAAACAACAACAACTTGGTTCTATGCATATCTGAGTTGTAAGTGAGATTTGGCTTAGTATGCGTGTATAGAAATTTTTGCTTGATTGCCTCCCAATGCGAAATGGTCATGGGCTATAGCAATGCACACAGGAGTGTATCGGTCTTAGGAAAGTAATGTATCCATTTATAGATGCCAGGGTAATGCAGATATGAAGGTTTTAGTGAGAACTGAGCATTTGTGAACTCATTTTCTATTCACAATGTCCCTCTGTTTCTCTCTCCAGAAGAAAGAAAATGAGTTGAGCTTCTATCGTATGGGATCATGGACGCTTGATAGCATGCGTCCTTAACCCTTTAACAGTTTATGTCGAGTATACTCGTCAGAGCGAAATGAAAATTTTTGTCATAATGTCGAGTATACTCGTCGTGAAGATAAAAAAAATCGCATTCGTATTATTATAAAAACTATCATTGCCCTTAATTAAAATTTTTGGTTTTGTAGCTTAGATTTCTTGAAATTCAGTTGGTCTTTTATTGCTTCTGTTTTCATTCCAATAATGCCTTAATTTTATCTTTATGTGATATTTTTTTATCAATGAAATAAATTTTGGTTGTTAACAACGAATAAAAATCGATATTTTCTAAAAAAAACAACACGCAACGTTCGATTTTTAATCATAATTGCCTACTTTTATAGGCAGAAACATTTTACTCTGTTTATGTCGAGTATAGTCTTCTTCGTTGGAAAATAATTAAGCAGGGCAAAAAAGTTTTTCGAAACAAAACTAAACAGTTAAAGGGTTAAAGCGGAGAACTAGTCATGTATCCTGATAAAGATGCACGCAGGTATGTATAGGTATTAGGCTCTAAAATATTAAAAAATTATTGCATCACATAAATTCTTTTTTTCTTAACAAAAAAAGTACTTTAAAATACTTGATAAATACCATGTACTTGTACTTTCGAATTCCAAGTACAAGTATTGCAGCACTTATACTTTGTACTTGATGTTTTAATGTTCTCGAGTACCTCTACTTATTTGGTACTAGTACAAGTATATACTCAGTACTTTGCAGTTCTAGTTTGTACTTTGAGATAATTTGAAGCGGTTTTTTATTTAAGAAATAATTTGCGATTTGATAAGCTGTCCAATGCTGCTCAATTTGCCCTGGAACAAAATTGTATATTGGGATGTATCATTTTGGATTTGGATGCTTGGCGAAGCCTTGCAGGACCGCCTGCAACTAGTTTGTAAACAAATATTTTAGCAACCACTATGTAATTTTATTCAAGCATTTTAACAACTTAAAAAAATGTTGGGCCCTCACCATCAACTTGCCACTTGGTCTCAAAAGTTTTAATACGACCCTTGATGTAGATGAGCATGTCAATAAAAAAGAAGATATATTCAGCAATGGTGCGGTATAAAATTTAAATGCTAGTTAAAAATTCCAAAAGTGTTTAGAACTTGTTTAAAAATTGCCTACGTTCAAAGCATCAGAATTGTTATTAGTGTCATTATGATTTCCTTTTTTTCGTTGATGTTTTAAAGGGGCTATTTTTCTTTAGTTATATATTGGAAATAAAAATAAAAGAGCGTGTGTGTGCTCTATAAAGGGTTCAAAGATCTCAAGTGAGCTTTATCAAATTTTCAAATTGGCTTGAATTGTTCATTGGTTACAGTAAGCACAGGTTTTGGACAAAATAAATTTTTAATTCATCATAATTTCGAACCTATTTCATTATTGAAACTTTATTAAATTAAAAAAAAAAAAAAATGGGTGGTCTCCCCTTAAGCAACCCTGCAGTAAAATTGCGCACCAGTCTTAAGAAGAAGCAATCTTAAGCTACCCACTACGTGGCTCGTTCTGGTTCCGGTTACAAAAGTGAAAGCTAAACGACAGCTTGAAGTATAGCGACATAGAACCGGTTGAGAACTTGTCAAAGCTAAGCTACCTTAGATAGAACTGAGCGAATGTGAACCGGTTGAGAACGAGTTGCCAGGTAGTCAGTGAAGTGGATAGTGCAGTTAGCCAGTTTCCAAAAAGAATTAAAATTTTGATTGTGCGCCTATTAAAATAAAAATCAAGCTTTCTATATAATATACATATTTCGTCATTTATGCAATTTTTTGCTTCAAGCGAAAACCACCCTTCTTTTGGATAATTTTTTATAAATTAAACTAACAAATATGTTTTCAGAGCTCGAAACACGTAAAAACTTCTTTTATTTGAGCATGACAACCCCGATATCGTCATTAGCAGCCATACGAATCGCACAAATTCTGCGATGACGCCTGCACACCATGAATACTTCTTCAGGAACTCAAGCACCCCCTTAAACCTATTGACTTTTTTGCATTGCCTCTTCCACAACTTCATGAACATATGTTTATAGCTCATAAAGCTCAAAACATTTGTGCCGTTGGCGTATCGTGGTTTCCTCGAAAGCGGTGCCGCTATATACCGGTAGAGTAGGTTGTCAAAAACATTGCAATGTAAAAGTATATACGTGTAAACTAAGAACACGGTGAAGTTCACCGTAACATAATATAGCGGCAAGCATAAAATATTACTGCAACAGACATTTACAACACAGACATTTCAGACAGATTTTATAATAACATAAAAAAATTAAAACGCAGTCAAAATCGTGCAAATAGCTTAGGCCTAGTCGACATTATACAATTGGCTGAGTTTACAACAAAGCGTACCGCTAACGACGGTTAGCACAGCGGTGGTTATTTAGCGGCCGTCATATAGTGGAACCGTTTTTCGAGAAAACCTTAAGAGAAAAACCAAATGCAATTAGTCGAATTGAAATTACGATACTGCACCAATAATCGATTGCATTGTTTCTTATAATGTTGGTTGGATCAGTTGAGTTATAAGGTTACCGATAACGCACCAATGCTTCGAGTTTAAGCCTTTTTTGTCGAAACTTTTATAAAAGTTCTATAGGAGTTTATTACAGCGCCGACATCATAGCAAGCTCGTACAGTAAAATGCTCTAATAATTGAAAAGAATTTCAAATTTTACTAACTCATTAATATCTCTAGTAATCCACATTGAAGTTACATACAATTATTTGCACTAAAAACTCTGTTTTCTTATATAATAATCGGCCGACAATAATCAGCTTTGTTTTTATTTACTCATGTTTTTTTACCTCAAATTGATCCATTGCTTGTCGATATGGCTTCAACAATTGAATATACATACTAATACATACTTTCCCCCATAGTACGTCTATGTAGAGGTAAACAATTCTTTCCACTTAACCGCTTGTGCTGGAATTTCTCGTGTAATTTTCCTCTTGGCAATCAGCTGACTGATTGACGTTAGATACAGTTCGATAAATGGTGTTACCATATCATACCGAAAAATCCTTTTAGGCGTGCAAGTATGACCGATCGATTAAATGAACACAAATAAAGTTCTATTGAAGTTATTATTATGTTTTGTGAAAAACTCTTAAAGTTTTTTTTTTAACAAGAAATGAATTTCAGTATTCTTGGCAAAATTTAATGTGTGGGTGATGGCACTTTGCCACATAAGTCTATGTGGGTATTACCAGCCACCATACCCACATTATCTGGCGAGCCTAGTTAAAGGTATTAATTGGGTATTTAGCTAGAACTGGTAGTGTCGTCAAGTGTTTAAGCTCAGTGATAGTTCGGAGTTAGTCTAGTTTTCTGACATGCACAAAAATTAAAAGAAGCACGTTTACTTTCAGCTATTCTTAAAAACATTTACAGAAATGCTTGTTGGGTATATACATATATCTATATTGATATAGAATCAAATACCTTCTTGTGCGTGCAAAGAAATGCCTATAGAATATGTTATTTTGGATTAGTTACAGGTGCTTTTGTTAAGTTCATTGAACCGGATCTACGCATACGCCATGGAATAATCATTTTGTTTGTACAATAAATTAAGCGTTTTTCGAAGATGTCAATTGGAAGCGGACACAATTATGTAGTAAATACATCAATATACATATATTCATTGATATAATTTTTTTGTTGCTAATATCAAGTCTTTAATTTCTAAAATAACTAGCGAACCGAATAAGCTGAGTAAGAAAATTGCTCTTCAAGGCGTTGAACTTCAATACGAACCTACTTAACCCAGCGAGTTAGTTTCAGATAAAATTTGATGTGTAGATATTGTACTATATTCTACGATCTTCTACCTATGTCAAGTGCGATATCTAAGGAATAGACGTCATAATTCACAAGAAAATTGGTCATCTGTGTTTTTATACTCTATATTTGTCTCATCCTGCATCTCTTTAGATCATTCGTTAGAAGATAGGAGTTCGCTGTGTACCGGATGCGTCGCAATATTGAAGTGCCATAGATGTAAACAATGCCACCATGTTGATATGCCTTTGACAGATAACATCACACTTGTTTTGATACACAATGATATAGGTGTTGCCGCTTCTGATGTTTTTACAGGGCTGCCACCTATTTGAATTAAAAAAAATTAATAAGATATACCAATATGGGATTCAAACGAAAGCTATTTTACGTCGTATCTCAATAACGATATTTAAAGGTGATACAATTAATCTTATTATATTTATTTTTTGGCATATCCGTTTGGAATAATATTGCTCTTAGAGAACGAAGTGTGAAATTCGAATGTACAAACTATCAGCTGTCCTCTTCGTGAGGTTATGTCTACTGCCGAAAGCGACATGATAAAACTTCCAAAATTTGGAAGTTAGAGAGTTCGAGCTTTAAATATTCCAATCATATAGTTATTCAGGACGACCGTATTTAGCATGTCGCATTTGATTTGTTGGCATAGGCTTTTATAGTTTGAAACACACACAAATTGCATGTGTTAAGTTTTTTTGGCAATGAAACATTTTTGGGATTCCTTTCAGGGGCAGTACTTTGTCTATTGCGAATTAGAAATCAGTTGATATTAAACTCAAGCAAAGTGTTATATGTAAATTCGTAATGTGCGTAACTAAATAAGTAAGTTTATATGCGAAAAAATGCCAATGAAGCTGGATTTGAAAAAGTGCGTAGCAATTACTATGTTAACAACCTTCGTACGTGTTTGCACCGCCTAAAGCCTGCAAGCCTTGAATCAGCTCAATTAAATATCACAGCAAACTCTTACCAACAGTGACAAAAAAAAATAAATTAAATAAATAAAATAGAAACTACTGTGAGACATTAGATCATATCGTCGGCCCATCTGCGAAGGAAATGATTATCTGTGGTGAAAAGCAACCTTAAACTTTAGCTTAGCCATTTAGTAATATGTCGGTGAAATTTGCTTTCAATTCTATCCAGCGGGTTTCGAGTGATGCGTGAACAAACGGAAAGACAAATATTCTAAAAACGTTGGTTTGGGCTTCTCTGTTTTCTTATCACATATATACTGTGAACATCAAATACATTTTCGAGTGAGATCTTCTTGCTGTGGGAGTTCTTAGTTTGACCTCTTAGGGTGGATTTTGTGTCTGTGCAAACAAGTTTCTAGTTTTAGGATTGTTTCAGCTTTGGCATGACTCATATTGTTGTTGTAGTTTTGTAAAGTTTTGGGAAGTGTTGTCGAAAGTGACAGTCCTTTGGCGGATATGAACCTGGAACGCTCCGGTACTTCCTTGCGGTATACGCCTGACTGTCGCGGGAGTTATTAGGTATGACCCGTGCAGCCTTCTACGTCATCTCACCCTTTCCTTTCCTTCCGTAAAGAAGAAGGAGTTTGGCAGTAAGAGGTTAGAGGCATCATATCCGTAGATCAACCATGGAGTTGCACGTCAATACACTTTGCAGATTTTAGCCGCCTCTTACAACAGACATACCTACCTCGGCAATATTCTAACCCCCTAAACCGCAGGTGTTCTGTATAACACAAATATGTATAAGACATTAATGACAGGAGTTGAGAGAACTTGCCTTTGTGCCAAAAAATGAGAATCAATCAAGATTCCGCGATCGTTTATTTTATTCATACGGTCTAGCGTATTGAGCCATCTATAAATATGTGTTGCTATCCACTTTTGCTTTCAGCCACAATTTCCGCATTTGAATTTCTGCATACAAATACCTCAAACAGCAAATTATAATGAATAGTTTATGCAAACAAGCCGATCTGTCAATATTTAAACAAAATATAACTACTCAGAAAATTATATAAAACATTATACAACAAAATTGTTGGAATACCATAACTAACATTGTAGTAATACAACGTCTAACATTACGTTAAGTTAGAGTAAACTAAGTTGCGGGTAATCACGTTTTAAGTGTAAAGTTAAGAAACAAGATTACTAACTGCACCTTAAATTATATTTATGAAGTAGCGAGTAAGAATGGAATTGTAAAAGTAGCGAATAAGGTACGAGTATATAATGCATAAAACGAGTTATCGGAGTTTGGACATCGCACCGTGAAGAAGGGTTTTTATTTCTACCGTTACACCGCATTATTTCGAAATCAAACTTTTCAACAACATTTTATTCTGACATAGAAACGAATTACATCCTTCCAGTCCCACTTGTGCCGTAAATCAGATATCTAGTTGTACTAAACAGATATCTAGTTGTACTAAACCTTCGGTAGCCATCATTGTTATAACTGGACCTAACATAAACCGTAAAAAGATATTGTCTCTTCAACCATTTGGTTCGGTACTGGAAACTTTCGCCAATCGCTGTATTCTCTGGTCGCATTTCTGTGCTGTATTCCTATCAGCCAACATCTCAAACTTATCACACAACGAGCCTTGTTTTTCGCGTACCTGTTTTATTGTTTACTCCTACTAGTTCGGCATCTTCTTTTGCGAATCGGAATGGAAGGTAGGATGAAGGTACTCCGAGAGAGTGCAATGAAGGAAATCGCGTTCAGAGTTGTTTTTAAGTAAAAGTTACAACTAAAAACTTTAATTTAAATTAAAATTAAATTCTGTAGTAACTGATAACTTTTTTATATTCAATAATTTGGAAGTTTTATGCCTTCACGTTCAATATTGCAGTATCTTAATCCGATTGTTTTATTGATGCATACAACGCGCCCTGTGTGGTTTTTGTGTGTGTGCAGATTCAGAGTAAGTTGCGCTCCTAGTACCCTGCAAAAACAGTACCGCTAATATGACTAGTCAATTTACCCGGAGCCATACCGAAAGTTTCCGTAGTTTTCCCATCACACTTTTAAAAGCATCGGTAGATTTTTTGACCGTTTCTATTCTCACCTTTCTGTGTGTGCGGTTTCACATCTCGGTCTTTCTAATTTATTTTTTGACCTAAGGTAAACATATAGCTGCACTGCTCTTACCGGTTTCACAGCTACTAGTCATTTGACTCGTATATAACACGTAAAATTACGGGATATTTTACCGACATGAATACCAATTGTAGTTTCAGTCATTCGATTTTTGCAGGGTAGACATATATTACGCCTGTTTGCAGGTGTTTTGTCATTCCATTATTCGTTCATCCGAGCTCGCTGCAACCTTATAGGAGATATTTCAGGTAGCAGGTATGAGGGCTGAATACAATTTTAGCTCATTTCGTTCTATATTTTGGACCCATTTAAATCAATCTTAGTTTCCTTGAAATAGTTTTTTTGAACCATAATTATATTCATGCCAGACATCACTGTCTTTTTCAAAATCACACACCAGTATGTTTTCCCCTTTATGGTTCAATTAAGTTCGAGTTGAATTGTATTGGGGAATCTATTCTGAATATGAATTTTCTCAGTGCTTCAATATTAAAAAAAATTTCACTTTCAATTTGTTGGTGTAAATTTTTATGTCATACCCGAATATGCATAAATCCAACTTTTTTCGATGTTTGAGAAATGTCTAAATTTTCAAAGTGATTTCCAACATTTTTCTCCACTTAAAGTTGAACATTTTATTCCAAAGTTTGATTTCAGTTTGAAAACCATTGCAGTTCATTTTGAAAGTGCACCTGCAATTTTTACACACGGCAGCACTCTTATCTTCTGTCGTATCAGACAATAAAAATTTATCAAAACACGTGAGCCAACAAAAACTGTCAAAATATTCAAAAAAAGGGAAGAAATGAAAAAATATATATTTGTGTGACAAAAGGTAGTATTTATAATATTGTATTATATCGTGATTTAAATAATTAGTGAAATGCCTAAGAAAAATTAATATGTGAGGCTTCCAGAGCTCACGACGCCATTTCCATATTTTGCCCAGTGTATGTATTTGTTATAAAATTACTTACTTTCTGAGTTATAAGTGTTAATAAGAAAATGAATTCAAAAAATATTAAGAACACACACCATTAGTTCCCAAAAATACTTGTTTTAGTTGTTGTTGTTTGATTAGCGACTATTTAACCTGCTTAAAGTATCACCTCTTATCCAACATTCTCATCAGGCTCTTCTAGCGGAAGTCCCAGAAACCTCGCGGCTTCAACAGGGGTGGACCAGAGTGAAATTGCTGTTAGAAGAGTAGGCTCGGTTGAGCAGATGAACAGATAGTTAGTATCGTTGGGAGACACGCCGCATGCCGGGCAGACATTTGGCATGTCAGGGTTCAGTCTGGATAGGTAAAAGCTTAGTCTGTTACAGTATCCAGAACGAAGTTGGGCCAGCATGACTCTTGTCTCCCTAGCCAGTTCGCTTTCCTCATCGGCAACAGGTGGAGCTTGGCCTGTAGAGCTGACGAAGCAGTTTACCGATTCCGTGTGGATGAGATTGAGGGCACGCCGATTCACCTTTGGATCAACCGGCGTGAAAATGTGATGCCGGATCTCGTCATAATGCTTACGGAGATGACTCCTTATTCTCCTGGGAGGCGGATTTTCGTTTACCAGGTTCCTGTTCGGATGCTGCGATTTATAGCAGCTGACAACAGGAATTGCCTGGTCAACATCTCGCTATGCGCTTTTACACCGAGCATTTTAGCCTCACTGTGAAGGGGATGCTCAGGAGAAATTAGGAGGCACCCCGTAGCAGTTCCGATGACTACCGGCCACTCAGATAGTTGGCGGTCCAACGCTTTAGACATCCCCTCTGTCTGAGCTGAATCCTCCATGTCGTTAATGAGTTGCGCATGATTGACTGTGTCAAGCGCAACTAGCACGGTCCTGTCATTTGGACGATGGACGAGACCGACACCTATCTAAGTGGTGATGGCGTTAAGAGCGGTGGTAGTGCTATGCATTTTACGGAATTCATGCTGATGTTCGGCTAGTCGCAAGTTAGCGGTGTAGTAAGGGAGCAAAGCCATCTCCAAGGTCTTCACTACTTGCGAGAGGAGTGATATCGGTCGATAAGACTCCCCATCGTTGGCCAGCTTGCCGGGCTTTAGTAGTGACACCACCTTTGCCTGTTTCCATTTTTCTGCAATGACAAAGGTGGTCATAGACAGATTGAAGACAGTTGTTAGGTACCTTACTCCCTCTTCTCCGAGATGTTTTAGCATCAGCATAAATATATCCTCTGGGCCTATCGATTTGGAGAATCGTATGGCCTCCTGAAACTCCGTGGTGGTGATGGCAATTGGCGCTTGGCTATTTTTTCATTTATGCGGTTCTTTGATGGCTCGTCTAATTTCCTTGTTGACCGGAGGATGCAGTACAAATTGCCGGCAGAAAGCGCTCGCGCATCTCTTCAGTTTCGACAGTACCTTATCACCAAAGGTGATGGATATTTTGTCATTAGGTTTGGTCGGATTTGAGGAGGATTTAACAGTGGACCATAGTTTGCCAACACCAGCAGAGAGGTTGCAGGACCTTAGGTGCTCCTCCTATTTGGCGCGTTTGTATTGATCAACCAGTTGTCTGATTTCCGCATTGAGATCTTGAATTTGGAGATCCGTAGGATCCAAGCGTCTCACATGGTCACGTTCATTTGCCAGGGCCGCTACCTCTGCGTGAAATACGTACGTACCTCCTTCATTCTACCTCACAGAATGTATTGATTAGAGGCTGAAGCTATGACATGCGAAATGCCTTTTCCCCTTCTTATACGCCAGACGCCTAGCTTTGTCTCTTGATTAGCAGCAATCTTGATATTTTGCTGCCTCATGAACCTCACTGTCTCACTAATCTTGCCGGTTAAGCCGTTGCAGTTCAACTGTAGGACACGAAAGTGCGAAGTGGGAGAAATAATCACACTGGGAGTCAAGGACTGGTGCGTATGCAATTTAGCAGACGAGGGATCCGGACCACCGGAAGGAAGCGAATCGGTCGACATTGTAGTTTGCGTAGCTCGACAACATGGCGCAACGTACGTATCAGTCCATAAGTTCCTATTACCAAGTTGAGAGCTTGTTTTAGTTCTATATTTTTATTTTCAGTTGCAAAATATTTATGGAATTAAAGTCGGAATGCAATATTTTTTCAAATGGAGAAATACGAATATTTTCATTGCTTTTGCTTCAGAATGGACTATTTCTCCAATTGATCATAAGCTAAAAATCAATGTTGGAAATAGTAAAACGGATTTGATCTCAAATGAGCTTGATATGTATTTCCAACAAAAATGCCTATTCGTTCAATTCGAAGCGTTTATGTGTTGTACAGTGTAATAAGGTTGTAGCGACAAAAAATGCTATTGACACTTGTAGCAACTAAAAACTGACAAACATTAGCCAATCAGAGTTACAACAACAAAAACGCAACAAACTCGAACTATAAAACTAAACCAAAATCTAATCAAACAACATTTTGAGGGCAAAAACTTAGCTTCAAACCAAATCTCGCTTAAAAGCAATAAACAAAACAAACAAAAAAATGTGAATAAATTATCAAACATTTTATGCGTTAAGCAATCTTGACAGTTGTCTGTCTGACCTTTGTTCATTTAACGCATTTTTGGTTGATTTAAAACCGAAATTTGTCGCTAGACGCAGCTTGAATAGTACGAGTCGCCACTGCTTTCCATTGTCAATGCGCTGTTAGCAACTAAATTTGAGGGTAGGTTGAATAGGCTCGACTTCAGTCTACGCCATGCCAATCTCAACCTTGTTATTTGCGGATTTGTTTTTGTTAGTTTTTTGTGCCGCAAAGTGCGTAACTATTGCTATTAGTTTAATTTCAATTGTGGTGGAGGTAAGCAATATTCGGCTTTGACGTTAATCACTGTAGCTGCCCATAAACATGGCATAGCTCAACCACTGCCTAATACACTTTGTAGCTTAGCTGTTGTTAGGCGCTTAACATTCATTTGGCATTAACCTCGAATCGCAAATTTTAGCAAAAATATATATATGTACAAATGTACCAATAACAACAATAAGGTAGTAATTAATTCATTGAGTTTTCCGCCTATTGGAAAGCTCTTTCAACGGCAGCGTGTGAAATCTTCTCATTCATATTTCACGCGACCCCGCGAACCTACGCACCGCATCGACTTACTAACATTCGCACATTGTGGCACTAAGGAAGTGTCTCTCTAAAAAATGCTCCACTTTGTCGGCTCGAGTTGGGCGTGGTTTCTACCTCTTGCTATTAATTATTACAATACTAATTTGGGCTAAAGTTCCAATAAGCATTTTGTTCGAAATACATTTGAATCACATTTGAGATCAATTGAAGTAAGAGTCCCTTCCCCAGCAAAAGGAAAAAAAAAATTTGATATGAAACTATTCTTATTTCTCTACTTTGAAATTTTTGGATTCCGACTTGAATTCCATCAATATATTCCAACTGAAATCAAACTTCACGTTCAACTTTTTTGCCAGGCATTTTACTAATTATTACAACACAATGGGCAATATGATATTATAAATACTACCTCTTATCACACAAATATATATCTTTTTATTTCTTTCCCTTTTTAATGTTTTGCAAACATTTTGGCAATTCTTCGTTCGCCCACGTGTTTTGAATAATTTTTAATGTCAGATATGACAGAAAATACAAGTGTTGCCATGTATAAAAATTGCAGGTACACTTTCAAAATCAACTACAATGGCTTTCAAACTGAAATCAAACGTTTGAAAAAAATTTTCAGTCTGAAGTGGAAAACCATGTTAAATATCAATTTGGAGATTTAGATATTCCTCAAACACCAAAAAAAGTTGATATGTACTTGTCTACCCAAACGAATGCTTAAAAATGTGGCTCAAATTTACAATTAATAGGAAAACTGAGATGTCGGCATATTGTTGTTATTGTATCCACAAAAACTCCTAGCACCTTCTGATACTAGAGTGTTGTCAAGGGAACGATTTGTTTGTCCCCTTGAAAAATCAGGCCCCTATGACCTAATGGCGAGTATAGGCTTATGGCCCATAACCTGTTAGGGCTTAGCGCTATGTATATCCTTCATGAGCAAAAAAATCTGTAAATCTCTGGTTTGATAACCATGTTGTATCTAAATATTAAGGCATTCATTCAAATGTTGACCGATATCTCAGTTATCCTTAAGTTTATTAAAAAAAACGAGGCAGGGGGTGGCAGTACTTAATTTTCTTAAATTGCTAAGATATCGATCTATGTGATCCTTATACGAAATATCTTTAGTTTTGAGCGAATACACTCGGAGTTACAACGGTTATAAAATTTGAGAAAGTTACTATTCCCAGGAGGCCTGGCACCCCCAATTCTGCAAAATACATAGTCTATCCCTCCTCCCAGACTCTTAGCTATCTGCTTACTAAATTTTATCTAAATCCGTCTATTATACCCAGCTGTACTAGTAGACTATTGTCTATATAACGGTGATTTGTAACGGTATAAAAGAAGCGAGATAGACTTAGAGTTTCATTTATCAAAGTTTTTAGAATGAATAGAGAATTCGATTGAGCCATGTCCGTTTGATATATTTGAGAGTTGATATTTAAAATATGCGTAATCAAACCATAACCACGCCCCTTTTTTCGTCATCGAAAATTTCGAAAAACATATATCTTATAACTTTAAACGAGTTATTCTTGTATATTTGTATATTTGTATATCCACTACTATCTCAGGAACGACTGAACCGATTTGGATGAAATTTGGTATATGGGTAGTATCCTTTGTTCTAAGATTTTCTACTTTGGTGTTGCCACTTGGGGTGGTTCACAGGGTTGCCACCTATATCAATTTTTTTTTAAATATTAAGCAATATATAGGAATATGGGCATCAAATGAAAGGTATTTTAGGCCGTATACCAACCAAAGTATTTTCGAGTAGGGTTGCCACCTGACCGCATTTTATTTATTCCTTCAGATATCGGTCACTATCTCGGGAACGGCTAAACCGATTTCGATGAAGATGTATAGTATGCTTCCTTCTAAGATTTTCTACTTGGATGTTGCCACTAAAGGAAGCTTAGAGGGTTGCCACCTTTCCGATTTTTTTTTAAATATTACGCAATATATGGCAATATCGGTATCAAACGGAAGGTATTTGAGGCCGTATACCAACCAGAATATTTTTAAGAAGGATTGCAACCTAGGGTTGCCTTAAATGACTTTTTGTGGTTAGTGTTCGATATTTTGGAAATCTATTTTGGAAACTTATGCTCCAGGTACTGTATATATAAACTAAGATCATTCATTAATAAGATCAGCTATAATAATGAAGTTTGATAAAATTATTGACTTAATGAGTTTATTAACGAGCTTACCAAGTTTTTTAAAAGGGGTGTGGCACCGCCCACTTATGATTGAACAAAATTTCAAAAAACGGAACTTAGTAGTAGGCATGCTATTATTGTGGCGAAATCGCTGCTCTTTCCATCATCCTTCGGATACCGTGGTAGAGTTTCTGATAATTATACGACCAAAGGATCTTTGCCAGAAATTCATTTAGAGTTTACGCAGCACACTATTGTCGTGTAAGTTTAGCTACCTAACCTTAACTGATCTCTAAGCCTTCATATCTGACCTGTCCACTATTTTACTATTATTCTCTATCTCTATGGCGCGATATACAACAGGTATATCATCATAAACCTCCTAAGAGATTTTTGCGCCAAGCTTCTCTTCCAATTTGTGGTGTGCCGATTTGAATTTTTCCCTACAAATTGGTGGGACCTACAGTTTTTTGCCGACTCCGAACGGCATCTACAAAGGAGACGAATTTTTGCTGAGAAGCCTGTCATGGCAGAAATACACTCGGAGAGTTTGCCAAACCACTGCCGAGGGGCGACCCCGTTTTGAAAAACTTTTTTTCAAATCACTTTTGATGTTACCTGTACCAGGGCTCGAACCATGGACCTTCGGTGTGGTAGGCCGGCAACACTACCTTCACACCACGGCGGCCGCCATTTTACTATTATTACAACAACAAAATCTATAAGACCCTCATGACCCCATTTGTTTTCTAGCCAATATCAGATCTCAGAATGAAGCTGTCGCAATTAATTTGGCAAACGCAATACTTAGAAGAAGGCGTAAGCTAAATTAACTGAAATTTTTCATTGAGTGCGAATGCCAAACATAACCGGTACTGATTGACCTACGGACATCCATTTCTTGTTTTTACCTAACTAACCAAATCCGCTATAATCCACCAACCGCACTTGATCACTTCCATATAAAGACTAACCTTAATTTGTAAGAAGTCCATAGTGTGTCCGTCTAGAGCTGTTGTTTTTTTAACTGTTTCCTGTTGGGGCTGACAAAATATTAAGTATTAAAGTCTTAATGCCACAAAAATCACAGCATCCTCTTCACAGTTCCTTTTCATGGAGTTGAGTTTTATTTTTCTCGTGAAAACCTTAATGAAATTGCAGATTTTTCAAAAGAGATGATTACTAATCGCATACATAAATTGTGTTCTACAAAGAACAAAGAAAAAATTGCGACATTTAAAACAAAAATTCAACAAAAAAAAACCAAGAACTGTGCAGCTATTAAACTCCATTTACTTACTGAGTGTGAACTTAATGCTCGTAGCATTTCAGTAGTTTAAGCTTCACTTCATTTCAAAATAATTTTTTTTTCTCGGATACGTAGTCGGTAGACTCTTAGCTACCAGCTAAAAAATTTAATCCTTATATAAGGCTTATTTTCTTTGCTCAAAAGGGTTGCAAATTCAGACTGAGCACATGAAAGGTAAGCATTTATAATTAGATATCCAATTCAATACACCCTTTTGAAGCCCGACTCGTTCAATTTACTATGCTGATGCAAGCTTTTCCCTTCTGCTCACCGTTACCTCCAAAATCGAATATAGAGTGATCGGCTCTAAAATTAAATGCTTTCAATAAATAAATTTATAAGAATATACAGTTATACTTGTATCATTACAATAACTTAAATTTTATTACTTGCTCTGCTTTCAGAAAATTCCACATTTTGCACAACAATCAATTTCGCACCTTTTAGTCGAAAAATCCCGAAAGAAGTGTCTCTCACTCAAACCAGCAACACTGGCTGATACAGAACTCATGCTGTGCTAGCTCAGCATAAAAAAGAGCGGAGATCAGACGGCAATATGTGTGATTTGCTGCTGTTCTATAAGCACTAAAGTTTCAATGAAAAACTGGAGTGGTAATTCATACACATAACACCATTTTTTTATTTGATTTTTGAGAAATGAATAAATTTTTAAAGTGATTTCCAACATTTTCTCTACTTGAGGTTGAACATCTTTTTGCAAACTTTGATTTCAGTTTGAAAATCATTGGAGTTCATTTTGAAAGTGCACTTGCAATTTTTACACATGGCAACACTAGTATTTTTTGTCAAATCTGATATCAAACCATGTGAGCGAACGAAAAATTGCCAACATTTTTGCAAAACCACTAAAAAAAGGAAAGAAATAAAAAGATATATGTTTGTGTGACGAAAGGTTGCATTTATAATATTATATTATGTATTTTATAATGCACGTTGTGTTTTCATAATTAGTGCACGTGAAGTTTGACTTCAATTGGAAAATATTAATGGAATTCAAGTCGGAATCAAATATTTTGTCAAGTGTCAAAAATGTTCCCTTTTGCTGTAGATTGATCTCAAGTTAAAAATCAATGTTGGAAATTGGAAAACGGATTTGATCTTAAATGAGACTCAAACGCATTTCCAACAAAAATTCTTATTGGGATAAGCGTGGTGGCGGTTACCGTTCACAGTTTGTGAAATAATAAAGTAACTCTAATAAATTTAATATTTTTGCAATAGAAAAATGTTACGATAAGAATCCTTCCATAATTCTGTTGTATCAGTTGTCAGTTTTAAGCAGTTAGATAAATATATTTGTAATTAACGTTTTACTTTAATAATAGCCCTGTAACCTTATATGGCACGAAGATGATATTTTCAAATTTGAATCAGAGAAGTTTTGCTTTATTGAAATTTTAGCGTTTAGTTTTTATAAGAATAGATACTAAATGGATTGTAATTACTTGCCGTTGTATTTCTTTTTTCTCGCAATCGCTTACACTATTTTCGCTGGGTTATCCATGCATCCTTACAGATAACATAAAAGAGTGGTTTGATAAAGGTTTTTGAAAACGTGGTCGCCCCTCGGCAGTGGTTTGGCAAACTCTCCGAGTGAATTTCTGCCATGGAAAGCTTCTTAGCAAAAAATTCATTTCGAAGTCGGCAAAAAACAGAAGGTCTCGCCAATTTTTAGGAAAAATTAGAAGCAATACACCACAAATTGGTAGAGAAACTCGGCCTTTATCTCCTCGAAGATATATCGCGCCAAAAATTTATTTATTTAATTTGTTATACATCCTTACATATGTGCAAAGTTATACTCTTTTCAATGGCTTTGGAAGCTTCTTTTCCAACATATGTAGTTTGTTTCAAAGCTATCTACTCGTGCCTCTATTTGATGGCATCCCAAAAAGGTCTTCACATACCTACTACCTAGTTAAGAAAAAAAGGAAGAAGTAGGCAAGAGTTGAACTCATTTTCAACATGCTTTTTGCTTTTACTCATACCTTCGCGTGCTTTTCTAAATATTTACGTACTTTTTCTTTGCTTGAAACATACTTGAATTTAACTGTTCCTTGTCTGAATGCTGTTTTTGACAATGAGGATGATTATATATTCCAACTTTAGTACCAATATGTACGTATGTATGTATCTTTGTGCGTGTGACACAAAGTGGGCGACAAAATGATAAGACAGCTTTACGCTTTCACTGCGACAGAAAAAAGTCGGAGAAAACAAAAAACCCTGCAAACCACTATTTAAAGATCTGATCGTTCCGCGTCTTGTAAAATCTAAAAAACAAGATTTAAAAGAAACGAAACTAAAGAGACAACAAAGTCGGATCCTCAATCATTTTTAACTGAATTGGATGTGAAATGGAATACAGTACCTGTGGAGTCCTCCCTGTGCGATTGTTAACCACACTGATTAATTCCCTAGATTCAAGTCACCTACCCAGCGGGTTATGAACTAGTTAATGTCCATTACTATGACTGAAATTTACAGAAAAAGCAATACAAACCTTCCAAAAGTTTTTTACGAATTTTCATAATATCGCGATCTGTGAGCCACCTACAAATTAACAAACATTACAAAAATCTCTATGCTTTCGACACTCATCGACATTTTTTCTTCAACGTTCGAAGCTCTTAGCTCAAAGGGAAGCTTCTTAAAAATTAAGTTCAAGATTCCTTAATTTTGTACTGAAATTAGGCGGACTTATAATTTTGTCGCGCATCTTATGTATCTATGTTTGTATTAGTATTTTGATTTATTTGTATGTTGGTTTGTGCTTAATGTTAAATGAGCAGGAAGACAACCTTTTCGGGCAACATAAAAAAACTTTGGTAGTTCATACATAAATAACACAAACAGCTAAGGCATCCCAATAAAGCAGGCTGATAAAATTTGCCAGCAACAAATTCAACGTTTTTGGGGGTAAAAAAGAGGTTGAAGATGGCGTAACGCCTTAACGCTTGTAAAGTTCATAAAAGCTGCCGTTGAAGCTACTGTACCCCACAGCAGCTATGCTAATGTAGTGCGTTTCATAGGTCTAGCGCTCCAACAAAATAGCTTTTGAAAAATACAAAGCTTAGAATAGATTTTATATGAATCTTTATATGTATATAAAATCAGATAAAATAAAATGAATTAATATAAAACAAAATAAAGTAAAATTAAAATAAAATAGAATAGAATAAAATAAAATAAAAATAAAATAAAATAAAATAAAATAAAATAAAATCAAATTAAATTAAATTAAAATAAAAGAAATTATATATAATAATATAGAATAAAAAAATATAAAATAAAATAAAGTAAAACAAAACAAAATGAAATGAAATAAAATAAAATAAAAGCAAAATAAAGTAAAATAAAATAAAATTAAATTAAAATAAACTGAAATAAAATAAAAGAAATTAAATAAAATAATATAGAATAAAAAAATAATAATATAGAATAAAATAAAATAAAACAAAATAAAATAAAATAGAATGGAATAAAATAAAATGAAATAAATAAACTGAAACAAAATAATATAAAATAAAAACTTATAGAATGAAATAAAATAAAATGAAAGAAAAAAGAGATAAGATAAAATAAAATAAAAGAAAATAAAATAGAATAAAATAAAATTAAATTATATTTACGGGATTTTCAATTTATCTACATTTATGTTTTTTTCGCTCTTTTGCTTTTACTAAAGTTATCTTTGTCAATTCTGTTTAGTCGATTATACATATCCATATGGGTAAGTCAGGTTTTTTGCTACTGAAATGTATGTTTAAAAATGTTATTGTTTTTCTTTTCGTAGTTTCCTGATGATGACTTCAGGTTGAAGTCGAAATATCGAAAAAAAAAATTAATATTTAAATGCTACCAAAAAAGAAATTTTATTCAAAAATCTGGCCTAAAACTCAATAAAAATTATCAAATTAAAATCAAATAAAATTAAAACAAAATGAAATAAACTAAAATGAAGCAAAATACAATAAAATGAATAAAATAAAACAAAATAATCAGGGTATTCGTTAAATTTCTTATATGCCTCGTAAAGCTCGTATACCTGCAAACCTCGTAAACTTGTATGAAAAATTACATATACGAGCTTTACAAAATTAACGAGGCATATAGACAAATTCCCTGAATATAGAATAAGATAACATAAGTAAAATTTCTAAATATCTATTAATAACAGATTTTATTACTATGGTGAAAATGATGTTTAAAACTACTTTGGTTGTGTACTTCAGCCACTTGCCGAACTCAAGTGCTATATTTATGACAAGCACTATATGTACAACCATACACACACATGTGTATACGCAGTAAAATTATGTAGAACCTTTTTTACCATCGTCATAACACGCCTACCCTACTTCAGCATGCGCTACCCAGCTCGCCGATCTTGTACCCAAAAAGCCCGTAACATGATTCCAGTTAAAGAAAACTTGTTTCATAATGATTTTATTGTCTCAGAACTTTTGTATTTTTTTTTTCGTTTCTTTAAGTTTACTTTAGGTTATCCATACACATTCCTACATACATTTTGATAAAATATATTTTTTTTGCAAATTTCAGCATTTCGCACATAATTTCTGCCCAACGTCCCATTCTCATAAGTGCGGCAGCATAACACCATTTTTCAGCATATAAAGTAATATTTCGTTTCGTTTTTTTGTCCAGGTTTTATTCTTTTTTTATTCTTAATTTTTTTAGTTCTTGTTGCATTTCTTTGGAAATCGCTTAAACCGATTTTACGCTTCAGTTTTTTAATTACCTTTGGTTTCAGTTATTTGCACATATTACTCCTGTGAGATCTTAAGAAGAAGAACGCTCCTCATAAGCAACATGCGCAAAGATTGAGGAAATATTTGCTCCAAACCTATTTAAGAGTTTGGAATTAAAAAAATATTTTTTTTTAGTTTTAGTCAACATTTTTAGTTATCTAAGGAATCTACACCTTTTCACGTACACAAACAGTACTTCAAAAACCGTAATATTTACTTCATAAGTCGTAAAATGTTTTTAAAAATAGTAATATGTACTTTGAAAATCAGTAAATTTTATTCAAAATAATCATATGTATTTCAAATGCCGTTAAATGTACTTCTAATTAGCTACATAACACATAAAATACAGTTAAAAAGTTGTAATATGTACTTCACAATACAGAAAGCGTATTTCAAATTAAATAAATTAAGTCTCAACCTACATATCCAGAAGCGACAGTGCATCCGGATGGTAATATGTTGAACAGCTCTACCGCAGACGCCGCCAACAATTGTTGCTTTGATTTTTTCAAATATAAAAGCCTGTGTTTCCTGGCCAAATGTGGATGGAACTTGAATGCTTATCTTTACATATGCTTTTATTTTTGATCAGATAATCTCGATAGGGTTTAGCATCGGGGAATATGGTGTCAGTCGTAGCAGCGTTGCTTTTTCGGTGAGATGAAAGCTATTCAAGGCTTGTTCCGATTGAGAGTGACACGGAGCATTATCGCAGACTACTAACAAGTCTGCGAGATTGTTTCCCATGGTTCTTCCCCACGAAGAAGAACTCTTTGTATCCATACCTTTGAATTATCCACGTCTGCGCTCCATTGAAACTATTCCGGAAGCGGAAATCGCTCCGATAAGATGAACTGTGGTCCTTGCCGCTGGTAATACCTGTGCGGACCTATATCCAGCACGCGCTTGTCCTCGTGTGCGGCGACAAAATAAATTAAAATTTATCTCATCAATATAGATGACTTGCTTGACTATTCGAATTGAGCATTTGTATCATGTATTTTGAAGTTCTTTCCACTATTTCGAAGTACATTTTATAATTTTTGAAGTACTGGTGAAAAAGGTGTACTTCTTAGTTATGAGAGCGAATTACTAACTCAGGGGTTCAAAGCTTATCCAATCGGATTTTCAACCACAGTAGTCGGACGCAACCACCTCTTCAACTTTCTTTGTAGAAATCTTTATAGAACTTTATTAATTATTGGTTAAACCATCGATAGTGTTCTATCCACTGTTGGGTAATTGTAAGCAACGATGGTTGATCTACGGATATGATGCCTCTAACCTCTCATTACCCATTTTATGCTTCCTTACGGAAGGAGGTGTGGCATGATCTAGAAGGTTTCACTGGTCATAAATCGCTACCACGACAGTCGGGCAGTACCACAAGGGAGTACCGGAGCGTACCGGGTTCAAATCCGGCCAAAGACTGTTAATTCGATAACACTCCCTAAAACCTTCGGCGAGTGTTTTTGTCGTTACCACAACAACAACAACATCCGGGTTTTATAGATTCCACTAAAGAAAAATTAATGCACTTTACTAACTCATGCTTATCTTATATATAAATAGACAAGATGAATGCAATGTAGAACCGTTTTCTGCTAAACTATAATTCTAAGGTATACAAATTATATATGTATAGATAGGAAATTTTGAGGTGTACTTTCATCCGTAAATAAAAAAAATTTAAAAAATCATTTTAATATAAAAAATTTAACATAAAAGTCACACCACTACACATTTACTTATTCACACTATAGACACGCTGTGTGTGTGTGTACTTGCTTTTTGTGTACTATGCTGAATCGTGAGCATGGCCGAGGACCTGCTTTGTAGGAAAACGTTAAGAGCCGTAGTAGTGTGAGTAGACTTGCCATGCATGTTTTTGTGTTATTCGTGTGGTCGGCTCTCACTGTGAGTGCGAAGAGTTGGTAGTGGACCAATGAAAAATAAGTATTCGCACTATGGATACTCTGTTGTGTCATGCATTTTTGTTTAGTTGTTGTTATTGTATTGATTACTGGCTACGATGCCCATTGTCAGCTGCTCTCCTGAGAGCACGACAAGTTGCTTTGTTGGATACATTAAGCAAGCAATGTAAAATATGAGCAAATATGTAAAATTCATTGCGGATACCTACAAACAGGGTTTACAAAAATAAAATAAATGATTACTCATAAAGAGTATTAAACACCGAAGAAAATTAAAGGAAAATAGAGGAAAGGGAAAGAAAGAAAAGGAAAAGGAAAGGAAAGGAAGGAAAGGGAAGGGAATGGAAAGGATGGGAAAGGAAGTAAAATTAAAGGAAAGAATGGAATGGTAAGGAAATGAGAGGAAGGGAAGGGAAAGGGAATTAAAGGAAAGGTAAGAAAACGAAGGGGAAGCAAGAAAACAAAAGGAAGGAAAGGGAAAGGAAAAGAAGTTTGAGGAAAGTAAAAAATAAAATAAGAGAGTAAAAAAAGAAATCAAGGAAAATAAAAATATGTTAGAGGAAAGGAACGACATAGAAAGGAAGAAAAAAAGGCGGATAAAACATACCTACAGCAAAAAAATAAAATAAAATAAAGTTTATTGGTTGAATTTCAACCACTGGGCGAACTCTAGTCAATATTATTCAACAACGCAGTTACTTACAATAATTTGCATTAAAAAAGTCCGTTTTCTAGTATAATATTCCTCCGATCATCATAAGCTATGCTTTTATTTACTCATGTTTGTTTTACCTCAAATATATCCATTGCTTTTCGATATGGTTTCAACAATTAAATGTACATAGTTTTCACAAAACCGCTCGTGTTTGAATTTATCTTCTTATTTTCTTCTTAGCAGCCAGCTGACTGATTGACGTTAGATGCAGTTCGCTAGATGGTGTTCCCTTATCTTACCGACAAATCCTTTTAGGCGTGCATGTATGACGGATCAATTCAATGAACACAAATGAAGCGCTAAGTTCTATTGAAGTAATTACTGTTTCGTGAAAAATTTACTCAAGCTATTCAACAAATAATGTCAGTATTCTTGACAGCGGTTCATGGTTTCTACTGATTTACTTACTTGTAGCTGAGGTGCTTTTAATCAGTTATGGTGCAGCTAATAAAATCCTCTAGAAAAAGAACCGTGTTTTTCAGCAGAGCCGTCTTTGTGCCATTCACTGTTTTAAACAAATATCGAAATTTATATGCGTATAAAAATATATTCAAATATGAACATTTATGTACTAACGTTAGCTGGACTTTTATGCGTCGATAATTGATTGCATATTAATGAATGAATTATTTGAGGAACCAGTTCATAGTACCGAAACATCTTCTATAAGCTGCTAAAAAATGTTGATGAAGGCAGGTCGATTATCACGTAATTGGTAAATATTAGATTAGAAAAGCGCTAATAGCAATCTTATAAAGTGGATTATTCGATATTAGTTATGCATATATGTAGTTATTAGTGATGCCAATTTTTTGGACTTTAACAATACCGGGATTTTCGGATATGATTTTATAATTCCAGGATCTCGCTATGCTGTAACAGTTTAGGTTGAACAAAATTAAAAACCTGTTTGAGAAAATATCTGACCTCAAAATATATAAACCAAATTAAAGGACTTTTAATATGTGCTTTTATTCAACACTAGAGCTGTTGCACAAAGCAAAATCCAAAAGATTTTCCAGATTGTTTTTTGCAAAAATATTGAATTTTTAATGCAAGATTATCCAATTTTTGGGATTTTTATTCAAATTTTAAAATGGGTGATCTTAACAATTTTTGGCAACAAAATGGAAGCTTATGACCTGAAAAAAAAAATTTGAGAAAACGGCACTTTGAACAAAAAAATTTAAATTTTTTGTTTGTGGCTGCGCTAGACCCATAATTTCTTGTTAGTTGCCAGGCTTATTTTTTTAAGCAACACAATTAACAAAGAAAATTAAAATATTCAAAAATATTGCATATTAAAAAATAAAAACATAATCAAATTAAAATAGAGTTTTATCAACTTAAACATGATTCTATAATAAACATCATTTCATGTCTGTCATAGTCAACTTAAAATATATTTTATGTCTAAGACGGAGTTTTAATTTTAAAATGACGAAAATGTCTACGGTTGTGCTCGTGACATCGCTTACAAAAAACTTGAGCTCGGTTTTTTTCGCTTATTGCTACAAATATACTATGGTTTGGGAATCAAATAGCTGACACAGGGCGAGCTTGCAAAACATAAAAAACTTCTTCACACCACCAACCAACCTAATTTTTTTTTCATAAAGGGACCCTGTTACTTTTCATTTTAGCTAAAATCTTTGTTTAATACGACTATGATTGACCAGCATTTTAAATCTCTTTTTAAGTTAAGTAAAGATTTTAATTAACACGTTTGCTAAGCTACAAATATGATCATGGGCCAATAATTTTTAGTAACATATTTTCAATCCCGTCTTTTGTTAGATGACGTAAATACCGGTAGGTACTGCAAGAAAGAAATCCCGAGATTTTCTTCATCACTGTATCTCAGTATTAACATGCTTTATAGCTATGATTTTGGTTCACTAACAGGTGATGGGGGCTTGGAATATATAGGTAAGGTAAGGTTTGCCTGCCATAAGAGGTGTCTTGAAGCCTTCGGGTGTATATTTTGGGGTAACAAATAACAAGAACATAAGTCTGGACGATATCACTACTTTTTCTTACTCGGTATTCCACTTTAGCGCTTGCTTCTTCGATAATAAGATGACCTGTGTGCTTTACGCGTTCTAACGCTGTCGAATAGTGTGGGTTTTGGAGGAACTTTGGCCGCATCTTTGCGCTGAAATTGTCGTCGATATGCCGAGCATTAAGTCTTCCTGGTCGAAACATTTTATTCGATATCGGATGAGAGAGGTCCTGCCACTGCGGCTCTTCTCATATGTGAGCTACATTTTTCAAATGTTTCATATGCCGATTGGGAATTGCGAATATAGAAGTGTGCAAAGGACTCATCCTAGGCCTGTGTTAAATTGCGTAATAGATCTATCTCTTAGGGATATTTAGAGTGCGCCTCTGGGTGTTAACTTAGTTTTTAAAGTATCCGTTTTCAAAGAACTAATAATTCTGCAGGTCAAAGCGCATTAGTGGTTCACACATAAGTACCAGCAGAAATAACCAAAATTGGGTGAGTAATAATTAAACGCGATCATGAAGTCACCGTTAAGTCACAGCTGTGCACCTACATATTTCATATACATGGGGAGTGTTTCATAAAAATAGCACACTCAAATTAACACGTTTAATCCTTTACATGATATTTGTTTATAATTACATTATAATATGCATCAATACAATTTTTTTTCGATTTTTGATAATTGTCTAAATTTTTAAATTGGGTTTCAACACGTTTCACCACTTGAGATTGAACATTTTTTTACAAAGTTTAATCAGTTTGAAAGCCATTGGAGTTCATTTTGAAAGTGGACCTGCAATTTTTACACACTAGTATTTTTTGTCATATTTGACATAAAAAATTAATCAAAACACGAATGGAAAATTGCCAAAATGTTTGCCAAAAGAATAAAAAAGGAGAGAAATATATATTTTTCAAAAACATGAAAAGCAAAGTGGAAATGATGGACAAAAATAATATTATATATAAAATACCATGTGCAGGAGACGTAGATAACGAATGCAACAAAGAATATGTTGGAACAACGAAAAATAAGCTTAAAACTAGAATAGCTGGACACCGATCGGATATAAAATGTCAAAAATCTAATATCACATATAAAACAGCACTTGCGGCCCACTGTGCGGAGAGCGGACATAAACCTGACTTTGACGCTGTGAGCATACTACAGCAAGAACGACATTACAACAAACGTTTTACTTTAGAGATGCTCCACATAATAGACACGAACGAGAATAAGAGACTGAATTATAAGCAAGATTCGGAAGCCATTGCACACCTTTACCGACATCTGCTTGACTCGCGCAAATCAGTTCACAACAGCATGCCGAACTGACCAGTTGCTGTGCATACAACAGCTGAAGTAATGTATGTATGTTTATAGTAATTATCTTTGTTTACATGTACATATGTATACTTTTATACCTATCTGTGTAAACTAGTGTTAAATAAATATTACATTTTTGTTGTAGTCCCTGATGATGATTTCCGTTGGAAATCGAAATATATTGGAGGTAAAAAACTAAAACAGCGTGTTTTTTAATGCAACTGACCTAGAGCCAGCTTCAACAACAAATGATTATATATAGTCAAAAAGGTCGCAAAAAAGTCTAAAATTTGGAGAGAAATAAAAATATCTTATAACTTTAAACGAGTTATTCTTGTATATTTATATATCCACTACTATCTCAGGAACGACTTAACCGATTTGGATGAAATTTGGTTTATGGGTAGTATCCATTGTTATAAGATTTTCTACCTTGGTGTTGCCACTTGGGGTGGTTCACCTGGTTGCCACCTATATCAATTTTTTTTTTAAATATTAAGCAATATATGGGAATATGGGTATCAAATAAAAGGTATTTTAGGCCGTATACCAACCAAAGTATTTTGGAGTAGGGTTCCCACCTGACCGCGTTTTATTTATTCCTTCAGATATCGACCAGTATCTCGGGAACGGCTAAACCGATTTCGATGAAATTTGGTAGATGGATAGTATGCTTCCTTCTAAGATTTTTTGCTTGGATGTTGCCACTAAAAGAAGCTTAGAGGGTTGCCACCTTTCCGATTTTTTTTAAATATTAAGCAATATATGGCAATATGGGTATCAAACGGAAGGTATTTGAGGCCGTATACCAACCAGAATAAGTAGAATTGCCACCTAGGGTTGCCACCGAGCAAGGCTCGGTCACCCAGGTACTATATATTTGTGTGACAAAAGATAGTTTTTATAATATGATATTGGATATATTATTTGGCTCATTGTGTTTAAATAATTATTGAAATGCCTAACATAAAAGTAAAATGTGAAGTTTGATTTCAGTTGGAAAGTATTGATGCAATTCAAGCCAGAATCCAATATTTCTCCTAGTGGAGAAATAAGAACATTTTTATGTCAAGAATGTTTCCTTTTGCTGGAGAATGGACAGTTTCTCTTATTGGTTTCAAGTTAAAAATCAATGTTGGAAATGGGGAAACAGATTCCTAATTTTTATCTATGACGAATAAAAAAGAGCAAATATATAAGTTACTAAAACAAGTAAATTTTTACATCTTTCATGAACATGGAATTAAAATTTTGATTAGATGCTTGTAAGTATGAGAAGAAAAAGAGATAGATCCAGCAATAAATATATCGAAATAATCAGGGCGATGAGCTGAGACTCTCTGTCTGTTTGAACGCAAACTAGTCCCTCAGTTTTAGAGTTATCTGGCTGAAATTTGGTATGTGGCCGCCATTTTGTAATATATTAATAATTTGTTAGAACCAACCAACGCATAGCAGGGTAAGTTTGTACTACGATAAGTAAGGATCAGACACCTAAAGCCGTGATGGGTATTCATGAAAGGTCTAAAGCATTCGGCACAGCCGAAGGCAGCGTTTTCCTTACTTGTTTTTGAATGCCCTATAGGTATGAAACGCACCATATGTATTAAAATTGTAATTGTAAATTGCACGGTGTTTAAATATGGTGAATGGATGGCATAATATCAAAGAAATATTAAGGTTTGTATGTACATATACGAGTATTAGACTGTGCAAAAAAAGACCTTTTTTAAACTATTTTGACTTTAATAAATAAAGTTAACGATTTGATTGATATGAGTAAGTCATCACAAATGCCACCATCAATGAGAATAGCTTGACCTGCAGCCGCTAAGGCTTGGTTCATTCCTGCTCTCATCGATCTTATTCGCATACAAAATATCTCTTACCGACCAATAAAATTGTGGCTAGGGTTTATATTTAGCTTGTTTGATGGATGAAGGTGGATCCGAGTCTCTGTCACACGGATTTCACTCGATACTTTCCGACAATGCTGCATCGCCTTGATCTCTTTTTACTCCGCTCCAAAGAAAATGGGATTAAATACTCCCCTTCAACGGTTCCGTAGGTTTTATTTTGTGCTGGTTGCTCGCAAACGTTATTTTTTATATTAAGCTTAAAATTTTGGTATCTGGCGTTGACGGGTCTTCTAGCACCAATACAGTTTTTTTTAGACCCAGTCTATTGTTTACACTCGTACTATATGTACATGTTGTCGTCATTACCACTAATAATTGTTGCAACAATACGTAGCCCTGAGCAATTTGGTATTTGTTAGTGGATTTTCAATGTTTTTGGCGCAACCTGTTAACACAGTTTTTTTTGCTGCAGGTTATAAGTGGTGCTACGTTACCTCGATTCCGCTTAGATATGTACATAGAGATATATTTGTTGTATCGAATAGTTAAGTGCCACAAATGTTGTTGCAACTACATACATGCCAAATTCGCTTGTATTTAGTCGCTACGCCGAAAACTCACGATAAAGTCGTCAAGCGCAGAAATTGGCGGAAATTCTTTAAACATTTTCATTTTATAAATATTAAACACTCATGGATATACATTAGGATGTCTCAACAAAAGAAGCAAGCAACAAATTCAACTCCACCTTTTACTCGTATTCGATGTTTGAAAAATGTTTAAATTTTCGGAGTGATTGTGATGTTTTTCCTGAGGTTGAACATTTTGTTCCAAAGTTTGATATCAGTTTGAAAAACATTGGAGTTCATTTTGAAAGTGCGCCTGCAATTCTTACACATGGCAGCACTGGTATTTTCTGTCATATCAGACATCAAAAAAGGAAAGAAATAAAAAGATATATATTTGTAAGACAAAATTTTATTACAAGTAAAATGTGGAGTTTGGTTTCAGGTGGGAAGTATTGATGGAATTAAAGTCGGAATCCAAAATGTTTTCACGTGGAGAAATAAGAATATTTTCATATCAAAAATTTATTTCCTTTTGCTGGCGAATAGACTGTTTCTCTAATTGAACTCAATTTAAAAATTAGTGTTGGAAAACGGATTTGATCTCAAATGACATTCAAATGTATTGCCAACAAAAATGCTTGCTATGCACTGCCTCAGCAGACGTTTGCAAAGCTCGTTGAGTTGGAACCCAGCGGATAAAGATAAATAAAGATGATGATGGATAAAGATGATGTGGCCCAAATGCATTTTCATGTTGAAAACAGAGAAATGACGCTTCTCCTTTGGCAGCACCAAATGTAGAACGATTTAAGGTCCCTTGGTGTTCCCAATCGATAGTTAAAAACCTCAAATCCGGTTAAATGATAAAGCACCAATACAGTAAGCACATGGGGTGGTTCCAGGACCGTTTGCAAAATATCACAGCCTTGTTTGAGCTGGTTCGTTTTCAAAGTGTGAGTTTTTGGACTCTTTAAAAATTGTTCCAAAAATATACCTCAGTTGATCTGAGTTTCTTTTTTATAAGAAATTAAGCAATAAAAATGTGAATTTTCCAAGTTCATCTGAAGCAGGGTCGTTATTTTTAATCAGATATAGTAAATCTAGAGAGAATTTGGAGATCTAAGAAGTTTTATATGTAAAGCACTTTAATGTATATTTATTTAAGACCCCTGCAGTCGAAACAACTAATTGTAAACTACCACGAAACTAGTACGAACACCAAACCCAACTAGTCAGCCTTATAAGCAACCAGTACTTTTAACAAGAACATGTTCTACGAAATGTCAACTGCCAGATTTCGGCCAACAATATACCAGATCCAAACTGGTTCAAAATAGAACAGAAAAAGTATAGTTAAATAAATGTGGTAGTTTTTGAGTGAAAATAATTGAAATGCCCGTAGGGATGATTAATTTTTGTTAATAAAAATTTTTTAGTTTTTGGACTAGTTTAAAGTGCATTAGTTATGATCTGGTATCTTTTCTGAGTAATTTGGTGTTACATACATACATACCTACACAAATGCATAAAGATACATATATAAAAATGTAATTACCGTTACTCCAGCAACTAGCGATGACGGCATTTTATACTTTTTTCGACTTATTGGCCATTTGGCAGCGATTTGTTGTTGTACAGGGTGTTTTTTTTATAGGTTTGTTTTCCGAATAGAGATAAAACTGGCATTTTGTGGTCCAATCTGGCAACTCTAATGTCATTTATGTTCAGTTTGGTTTGCCATTTCATCATGAACAGGTTGACAAAAGAACAACGCTTGCAAATCGTGCAAATTTATTTCGAAAATAATGGTTCAGTTCGCGAAGTTTACCGTGAGCTCCGTCCATTTTATGGTCGACATAATCGTCCATCAGAGCAATTAATTCGGTTAACCATGGATCGTTTTCGCACTACGTTTACTCTATGTGATAATACGCATCCGCAGAGACGTCGAACAGTGCGCACCGAAGAAACAATTGCCGCTGTAGAGCAAAGTGTTGAAGAGGACCCGAATGAATCGATTCGCCACCGTGCACAGCAATTGGAGCTTTGTCCATCAACTTTATGGAAGATTTTGCGCAAAGATCTTGGCTTGCGACCTTACAAGATCCAGCTTGTGCAAGAATTAAAGCCGCGAGACCATGCAATGCGTCGTGATTTTGGTGTATGGGCCGAAAATGAGATTGATTTCGATGCTGATTTTCATCGCAAAATTTTGTTCAGTGATGAGGCTCATTTTTGGTTGAATGGCTACGTCAACAAGCAAAATTGCCGCATTTGGAGTGAAGAGAATCCACATGAGACCCTTGAAACGCCATTACATCCACAAAAACTGACTGTTTGGTGTGCTCTATGGGCTGGTGGAGTCATTGGGCCATACTTCTTCCGCAATAATGCTGGAGAGGCAGCTACCGTTAATGGAGACCGGTATAGAGCCATGATAACCGACTATTTTGTTCCCGAATTGGATGGCATGAATGTGGATGAGTTGTGGTTCCAACAAGACGGCGCTACATGCCACACAGCGCACGTCACAATCGATTTATTGAAGGAAACATTCGATGAGCGCATAATTTCGCGGAATGGACCTGTCAATTGGCCACCAAGGTCGTGTGATTTGACACCATTGGATTATTTTCTTTGGGGATATGTGAAGTCGCTCGTCTACACCAACAAACCAGAAACGTTAGGGGAATTGGAAGCCAACATTCGTGGCGTTATTGCCGACATACGGCCCCATATGCTCGAAAAAGTGGTTGAAAATTGGACCTGTAGAATTGGCTTTATTCGAGCCAGCCGCGGCGGCCACATGCCCGAAATTATATTTAAACATTAATGGCATAAAATTATCCTTCCAATAAAGCCAAATTGATGGACCTTAAAACGATTTTCTTGTGTTTTATTTCAATTCAAAGTTCTATACCCCTAAAAAAACCACCCTTTACAAGAAAATCAAATATAACTTGGAGTACATATTTGGTGCCTGTAGTTCGGCCCAAAACTTCCTTTGCCAGCTTCTGCGATTTGCGACTACATAAATTTGCAACAAAATCTTCTTCTTTTTTTTTTAAAAAAATACTTAAAAACTTATATACTCGAATGTACATATGTATATGTATAAATAGATATGCACATATTTATGTTTGTATGCACTATTGGTTGACGGTTTGGTTGGTTTACATTTTCTTGGCACACTCACTAAAAATGCATTAGTGGCAACATTTTGGCCATGATTCATGCCACATGGCATTTTTTCGGCGTATTTTGAACGTTACCAGTGGGGCACTTCTGAATGGAAGACGCAAAGGTTTTTCTATTTGTAGTCAGACTAACTAGTTTTCAACTACCTTATAACTATATAATAGGAAGCTAAGTAGTCATCAAACTATGTTTTGTCCATACGTGAAGCTGGGATTTTGTTGCCCATAACCTTTCGAATCAAATATATACGAATTCGACGATTCCTTATTTTATTTATTTCTGGGTTTGATCACTATAAAGTCAAATAAACAAACGCACAGATATTGTAACTAATAGCTAGTTTTATTTACTAGTAATAAACGCAAAACAAATTTAAGAGTTTGGTAACTTCGCAGTAGTTCACTGAACAAAACTTGAAAATAATCTGATCAACCTGCCTTGCTTGAGGACCGCCTTATACATATAGTCCAACAAGGTGCTTTCCTACGCACCGAGGACTTTGTTGGTTGTTCGCTCTTCGTGTTCTCGAAGGGTCGGTGTTATTTATTGGCATCTGCTCCTTGCATCGTTTTCGCAAGCACTCGCTCGATCTCTCTTCCTCTTGCTTGGTACATGCTTGCATGCATCAGCGTATCCATCGTTATCTCTGTTGTGTTTAGCTAGTGGTGGGAGTGTTATTGAGTTAGGGATGGTACATGCTTGAGAATAGTCTACACAATACCTTGTTTATACCTGGAAACGGTTCTGAAAAAAGCGCATTTAGTGAATACACATATTTGTCAGGTGTTTATACGAACACACCTAAATCGATAGCGAAGAACCCGTCTTAAACTGACAGTTCGGAACAGCTGTGAATTTCGTGAAAAGTGTGTATAGAAAACACTTGAATTATTTTGCAAAATTATAAAAATAAAATATATTTAAATAGATAAAATATAAAAAGAAAAACGAATCGCGTGCTCTCAGTCAGCTGTTTTTCAGTTCGCTTGGAATTTGGGAGGTGTTTATACACTCTTTCAATGCGTATGGAGATATTAGCGACCGATTTCAAAATAAGCTTAAGTTAAAACACTTTGTACTTTCAATGCGAATTGAAATTCTGTAAGAAAAAATAAAAAGTGAAAGTTCAAATAAACTCGAAATAAAAAGAAAAATCATAGAAAATGTCTTCAATAATAATAGGATAGTAACATACCTTGTTTATATCTATAAAGAAACGGTTCTGAAAAAAATCGCATTTAGGGGACACACATATTTAGCAAGTGTTTATAAGAACGCACCTAAATCGATAGCACAGAAATCGCCTTGAACTGGCAATTCGAAATAGCTGTAAATTTCGTGAAAAATGTGTGAATTATTTTGCAAAATTATAAACAACAAAATTAATTTATTTAAATACATAAAATATATGTGAATTATTAATAAAACACGTTAGGGGAACCTAATAATTGGAAGTCAGCGGTTTTTCAATTCGCTTGGAATATGAGAGGTCTTTATACGCCTATATTCATATCAAGCTTTTAAAATCACATTTCCATACAAATTTTGAATTATTAGAGCTTTATAAACCAATTTTATTTTTTATGAATATTGGGGTCTGTCTATGCATTTGGAGATATTAACGACAGATTTGAAAATGAGTTTAAGTGAAAACACTTTGTACTTTTATTGCGAATTGATATTCTGCTGGCAAACGAAGTAAATGGTTAGCCGTTTAAAGGTTTCCTTCCATTTGTCTTACCATTCAATTTATGCCACAATACCACATAACTGTTCCTGTTGATAAACCCTATAGCTCTGTAGGAAATGAAAAAGAAATAAGTCAAATTTATGTACTTCTACTATTATTTTCTTTTATAACTATTAAATTGGCATGTCAAAAAGAATTTTTACGCAACACATGGTTTTGAAAAGGTTTAGGAAAAGTGAAGTTGCCTGAGAAGAATTAAAGGACGCATTTTACTTGACAAATAAAAATGAATAAATGACCCTGAAACGATTTCAGATAAGTTTTTGTTCATAATCGGATTAATTAATCAGCATAAGTGTTCTATATGAATGTAGGTATTTATGTCCATATGGGCATATTCTGGTTCATTTACATTTTCCGGTATGTTGGAGTCCAGGCAGTTCCAATTAACTAAATAATGGTTAGGTTGATATCATCCCGCCTACGCACCAATATAAATAAATGTGATGGAAGTCGATATAAATCAGAACAATAAAAGAGAAGTATAAGAAGAGGAGAAATGAAATAGGAAAGTGGTGGGAAATTGAAGAAGAAAAAGGTACGTTGTCCAAGGAAAATTGTATAGAAAAATTTTGATCAAGAAAGAAAAGAGGCAAAAAAGGAAAAAATAAGAGAAGGAATTGTAGTCATGATGATGATAATTATGGTGGTGAGGATAATGACTATAATGATACTTATAGAGTGAGGCGAGCATAAAGAAAAGGTCAATAGTCAATTCCTACTAAACTCTTGGGAACCACAACATCCTAGCGGACAATTAATAAAAGATGAGCAGCCTTATTCCATGACATTAATCAACTAAATATCAATTCATTGTGGTCCAACCCCATCAAAATTGCTGGTTTCCTAGGAGCTCCGTCTGAAGAGATTTACTTACTTACTAATATCAGGAGCGATTAGCTGTTTCATTGGTTTTGGCAGTCCAACACAGCGGCTGTAGATTCTTCGTTTTACGAAGCAATTCCAATCAGAAACATCACGGGATATAGTAGAACTGAAGTCTGAAAAATGCTTATTGGGAAGTAACAACACGTTCACATACCCATAGCTGAAGTCAGTAAAAACACGCGTAAGTAAAATTCGTTGAAGGTAAACTAATTGTTAATATTATAAATTTAATAGCTGACCACAAAGCAACTTAATAAAATAAAAAAAATTAACAAAAATTTTGATTGTCACGTAACATCTTGAAAAGTTGTAATTATTCAAATGGCTACATATAACCGTAGCTCCATAAATTTATGAGCATAAGGCAACTACTTTTACGCACATTACAGCAGTAAGTAACTATGGGTAATAGTTTTGAGCTTGTGGCTGTTGGTAGACCGGTGAGATACGCATGCGAGTTGTAGTCACTATCTAGGCGATTGGACGCTTATCGGACATTGATTAATTGACTCTGCTTTTACAAATACTGTATCAACAAGTAAGAGAGTTTAAATACAACTAAAAGGGAATATTATATAGCTAGCTGAGAGATATTGTGGCATAGAACGTAATATAAAGGCGCAAGTTGAAAAAGTGTGTCCCTTTTTACGAACAAACTTTAAGTTTAAGGTATAAACAATGATGTATGTATCGATAGATCTGCTCAAGCTGCGTTGCTATCAATGAAAAAACAATTAAAAAGAAGTTAATTATAGTATGAAAAAATCAGTTTAAAAGTGACACTACTACAATTGTCAAACATGTATTCACACTATAGATAAAATTAAATTAAATGAGAGAAAATAAAATTAAACAAAATACAATAAAATGAAATAAAATAAAATAAAAAAAAATTTAATTAAATTAATAAAAAATAGAAATAGGAACATTATTATTTAATGTGTAGAAATAAAAGAAAAGAAACAAGAGGAAAGCAAAGAAGGAAAAGGAAAAAAGAAAAACTGGGCGTGGCAACAGTCCGATTTCACCCATATTCACCACGAAACTATTATAGATGCAGAAAAAGTTATCTACTAAGTATCGTTAAGATTATAAGTGATTGCTGAAGTTGTCGTAGAAGTAGGCTGACGAAAGACGGCTCAATCGATTTAATTTCTGATGCTTGTGTACTAAGCACAACTGAGTATACAAACTAAGAGCTTAAACAAACATTTCATTGAATACCATAAAAATAAAAATAAAAAAATTATGTCAAACAGTTTTCTAAATAGTTACCTATGTCGACCAGAATGAATGCCTTGAATTGTGCGTGGTAAATACAAATTGCTTGTTTTAAGATTAACAACGTATCTACCATTTTAAAGTAATCCAGGATTAAGTCTTCAGTCACACGAATTTACAATTCAACGCACTGTTTACTAGTGTAGGTGCACACAAGAAATATTTCATTGTAAAATTCTTATACAAATGACAAATGAGTTCATTATTTCCGGTTATTTCGTATTAATTATTTGTCGTCTTAAATATGAGCGCCAGCATTCTTCCTTTCCTTAATAAGTGTGTGGGTCGCTCGTTAACCAACAAACAAAAACTAGACAATGATCACCTGTCAGGGTTAAAGACTGGTTACACATGTGTACGAGTATGCTTATAGTATAAAAAAAGAAATGCCCGAAATATTACAATCAATTTAAATCAATCATATAATCTCTCGCAGCTTTTTGGGGTTGTTAGGAACACGCTGAAACCGTAACCGAAACTCAAATTGTATCAGTAACCGAAACAGTATTCATAACCGTTACTGTACCCGTAATCGTATCCGTAGCCATTACCGTTTTGAAAATGAAAAAGGGTAGTTTTAAGGGCTGTTATCTCCATTTTCGTTTAACGGTAATTAGCAGTTTAACGCTAACCGTACAGTTTAACGCTAACGGTACAAACGACCCTAAATCTTTAAGCCTCTAGTCACGGTTACACTTACGGCTGGGTTACATAAACCTATAATCTCAGACTCTCACTTTGATACAATTCTTACCATATAACGCGTAACTGTCAAAGCTTATGAGTTCTGTAAAATCGGACTTTGCAGTTGCGGACACTACGATTTAGGTTTTTGCTTTGTCTTATACGTTCTAGGTTTACGGCTATGATTGCAGTTTTAGCTGCGGTCACAGCTACGGTTATGGTTAGGTTAAGGTTTTCGAAAAATTTTTCTTTTATACACCGCTCCTTTTACAGTTGCGGTCAGGTTATGATAACAGTTGCGGTTAGGTTCGGCTACTGGTTCCGTTGTTGTTGGTGTTGTTGTTAACAGTGCTTCGCCCTGCCCCAGATTGGACAGGGTTACCCTGAAATAACAGCCCTTGGCCGGGTGAAAAACCCGGGTCATTCCGGTGCGATAGAACCGGCTGTTGTGGGAATGTACTGGTTCCGTCTTCGCCTTTGTCTAAACTATCGTTTTCGTTTCATCGTCTGAATTATTATCATCACCATAATTGGAGTTCTTGTTATTCTTCTTCTTGCTCTTTCTCCTCTTTTTTACATTTTATTTTTACTCACCTTTTATTCTATCATTTTTGTTCTTTTGCCATTTTCTTTTCATTCCACTTCTCCCCTTATCCCTTTCTATTTTCGTTGTTCTATTAATTCTTATATATTTTGATTTAGTTTATATCCACAAGGCTTGGATAGTTTTTCAACTGAAGAGCTAAGTCCTTTAATTTGCAAGTTCGTTCAGTAAAGTGTACACAAGTTTTGCTAGTGAAAATGTATGAAAATTATTTTAAAAAGTATGGCAACACATTTTGCTGTCATATATCAAAACAGCTGATCGAATTTCGAGGTAATTTTGCAAAATTTTATAATTTATCACATTTACTCACCAAACTAAGTAATTTTCTTGCAATTGCAAGTGCGTAATTTATGTATTTTGGTTTTTGTTCTTACATATAAAATGATTAGAACAGATATTCAATTGATGTGAGGTTCAAATAGAACTATTGTACTAGTTCAATTGATAAAGCTATAGTCCAATAAGCTAATCAAATTAAAACCCTAAGGAACTAGGTCGCCTACTTTGTTGTTGGTTAATAACTACTCAGACTCATACAGCGACGAGCAAGTTAAAGCAGCTGCTAGTAGATCAACGATCGCATGTTCTAGGTCTATCTAAATTGAAAAGAGTCTATCTACACTAGATAATTTTGCTACTACTGATATCAATTGGAACCACCATGGTGTGCTTAGCCCATCGAATAGAAAATATCGATAGTGTTCTCATCCTTCTGTTATAGTTTTGTAATGACGAATACGACCATAAGTCATTATCCTCTTTCATACCCTTGCTGGAAACATTGTGGAAAGACTCTTAAATGTCTAGAATTAGTCGCGAACTCATTAAGAATAGAGCCCTTAGAAGTAATTTTTTTTTGTAGGCGTGTGCATATTAGGTGTAGGTAGCTCGATTTAATTTTCTTCTTAATTTACCTGCCCTTAAATTATTATTTTTTTGTGAGTTGGTGGATGATCGTCCTCTATCTATCAATTTATGTTTTGCAAATGATTAATGTGTTTTGTTTACTACAAAAAGATCAAGATATCCATTGTATGGCGGGCAATAGCCTACCAAACAGTGAATATACTACAATACATAAAAACGATCAGTAATCGGTCAGTAGCGTGTGCGTTAAGTGTGTGGCACTTCGAACTTGATGGACTACAAAGAGATCCGAAAAACAACAAACTATAGCAAAAATTGGAAAAAATTTGTAACACAGAATCAAAGCTTATGGATATCTCGTAGAGTGAACGGCCTCACCAACCAGTCAATCAACTAACCAACGAGTTAATGTAGCTGCTAATGAAAAAATTTACAAAACCAATAATCAATAGAAGGAGAACATTTAAACAGCAAATCGATATTTGTATACTAGTTTTCAAGTGCTATAGTTTTTGATTGTTTTTATACCTTACAAGACCTAGAATTGGTATAATGTCTTTGCTCCAAAGTTTGAAAGTATGGGGAAATGAAAAGATGAAGCCATCAATAAGCATACGAAAGTGATCAAGGCGATAAGCGGAATAGATTTAGCCATCTACGTCTGTTCTTCCGTCGCTCTATTTGAACGCAAATAGTTTTGTCAGATCCTACCAGACTGCATCAATGTAAGAAATACATAGCTCCCATTTAACTCGTCAAATGTATTAACGTTTTGTAAATTAGAAAACCAGCTGAGTTATGCAACATAATCGCATCGCTTATTATAGCACTCATTATCACCTTTAGTTTGATACCCATATTGTACTAACACATTTTGGGTCACCTTGGTCCACATATTGTTCAATAATTCCGAAAACAATTGAGTTATCGAAATAAAGGATATCATAAACGTCACACTAAACATCTTGTAATTCAACGGTACAAGTTTCATATATTTCTATTCGGCAGTTTTTGAATGATCCGCGCGCAAACACACATCCAGACAGACAAAAAATCTAAAAATTGTTGCTTTGCATTCTACGGACTCAATAATGACCATTCCTACAATTTTATTATGTGTAGAGGTATTGATCTAGCAGTGAAGATCGTCATTCATATTCATGAAACTTATAAAGACATCGGCAGAGACGAAGACAGTGCTCTCCTTACTTGTTATTACTATTTTTGTTGTTGTTGCCTTTTATATATTGTTTAGTAAGCATCACGCGTTACGCAGGTTATTAGCCGACTACATAATGGTTGGTAAATAAATATGCGCAGGAATCAAAAAGGTTCTTACACAGGAGTATACCCAGTAGGAAAAAATAGCAATCAACAACCCAGAAAGCGTGTAGATATAAGGACATTGAAATACTTTTTAAAAATCATTGCATTCTAATGTGCCTAGGTTTCGGTTTGGTGATGAATTACCTAAGAGTGTGGCCTGCTCAGCTTATATAATTTCTACATCCTCCCAGAACTTCGACCTGTCTAGCAAGCATATCCATTCCAGGACCTCTCACCAATTTCTTCTGAAGGAAGCTCTACGAAATCAGTAGTTGAACCACAATCAGGTTGCTGTTATAACGGTTGTTCCAGTTAAAAAGATGATTCGTGTCGCCAAGGAAAATACCGATCAAAGCCACTTCACCTGTCCTACATGGCACGTTTCAATTTATTTCGAAAGTAAACTGGTTTTAAAAGTTTTACGCTATACGCTAATTATAGAAATAATTTAGTTACGCATTACGGCTTTGGGGAATAAACTCATTAATCGTGTGAAATTTGCTTCTTTTCGCTCTTTTTGTTAACTCTTTCAAAAATCAAATTTAACAATTAGAGCAACACTTTGGTATAATATAATCTAACACCTCGATATCTGTGCTTAGTATTGAAGTATTTGCAAACAAATTAAGAAAAAAAGTACAAATTAAATCAGCTAAGCGTGTAGCTATTTAAAAACAAAATTTTCAACGAGTACAAAAGCGGTATTTTTTTCAAAATTTTAAATTTGCTGTGAAATTCAAATATATACATATATATGGCTAATTCTACGGTATTTTAACGTTATGTGTGCTCTTTAAATGCTCATAACTCCGGAATATTTTAAAAACATTCAAAATCTAGTGCATACTTTTTTATGTCTCTTTATCTTCTTTTTTAAATTTTCTTTTTACTTTCCTTTTATTATACCATTTCTGTTCTTTCTTCTTCCAATTTTTACTTTTTGGGATTAGGTAATGAGCTAAATCATTTAATTTAACTAATTTGCTAGTTCGTTCAGTGAAGCGAACTAAACTTTATTGTGGCAACTTTGCTAGTGAAAATGTATGACAGTTATTTTGAAACGCATGGCAACTCTCTTCGTTTTCATATGACAAAACAGCTGATCCAATTTCGCGGTAACTTTGCAATATTTAACAATTTATCACATTTCGCAAGATTAGTAATTTACATGCAATAGTAAGTGCTTAATTTATATATTTTTGTGTTTGTACATACATGTAAAGTGACTAGAGCAGATAGTGAATCGACGTGAGGCTCAAATTGAACTCTTAAACGAGTTCATTTGGTCACACTGTATCTCAATAAGGTGATCAACTTAAGACCCTTAAGGACTATTTCACCTTCCTTGGTATTTCTCATTAATTACTCAGCTGCATACATAATACAAGGACCTCGTTTAAGTCATAATTGGTAACTGCTATGGAGCACCTGATTTCTGTATTTTTGAAACAAAATGTTTCCTATATGTTTATTAGGGAAATTGTCATTGGATTAACAGGGTTTCTAGCTTTTGTTTGAGAAAATCAATCGATGCAGACACTTTCTAGGCTTTGTAGTATCTGGGATTTAAAATCTTACTTTACATTACTTTTTTAACGGCTTGGATTAGTAGGTCTACTGTAATCTTGATATCTATTATTTTTTGTCCACAGTGGAGGGAGTCCAGCTGTAATTTGTAAAAAGTTACTTGTGATTTGGAAGACTGTATTTAGGGTTTGGGGTTTGGAGGGCGAAGCGCTTATTTAATTAATTTATTATATAATTTTTATTTTTTTTTTGAGAGAGTAGAACTAGGGCAAACTTAAAACATATCTTTAGAATATTTCTTAAGCTGATTGTGAATTACATGAGCATACAAGGCCAATGAAAGAAACAAAAGAAATTTGTATAGCATATGTCGATTAAACACTCAATAAGTGGGCTTAAACCAAAACGGGGCAAAAAAATGGGGAATAAGGAAGGGGCTAATCGAAAATGAAACAGAAGGAAAGGAAATGGAAGACGAAAAGTGAATAAAAAAAATAATACCAAAAGTGAAAGAAATTATGGTGATGATAATAATAAATTGAATCGAGAACGAAGACGTAGCACTGTTAACAACAACAACAACAACGAATTAAACGTCAAAAGGTAATTTCTCAGGCGATTTTGATAAGAAATAGCACGAATTCGATTTATGGAACGATTTCGAATTCTATCTTTTAGATTGATCGCATGTGAATTTTAATGCGAATTACAGACAAAAACTACGCTCCGCACAATGAATGATTAAGTAATTCCAAGTACCCTACGAATTACTTAACCATTCATTGTGCGTTATTATTGAGTATTCACTGTAGTGCAAGCATTGTCGCTTATCTTTACATATGTACTATTACTTACCTTCTCGTATTTACGATTTACAGCTAAACTTTTTCACGACTTATTTTTTTTGAAGAATTTATGTTTTATTAGTCAAAATGTCGTATCTTTTATGTAAACAATGAAAGCAGTGATGCCACTTAATTCACCCAGTAGAACACGTCTTTGGAGAGTAGTAAAATTATTTTTTTTTTATTAATAGAAGAATGACTATGGTCCACGCTTACTTGGAACTGCTCTTTCCGTAAATATGAATATAGTGAAAAGAACATAAGCCTAATGGCTGTGTTGGAATTGGGGCATGTTATGCGAATGGATGAATGCTCTTCTGCCCAAAAAGCGTTTTCATAACATGCGGATAACTCTTCTTGGCTGGGTAGGAGGACTTGAACTCTTTTGGTTATTCCAAAAGGCTTCAGTTATTGCCAAGAAGGCGCGATTTTTAACGAGAGAGTCGAAGTCGCCTGGGTGGTTAACAGTCAATACGCATTACCAGAATTAGCCAAAAGAAATGAATCAGTCTTAAACATTCTAAGTAAGTATATTTTGGAATATGTTCAATTCAGAAACGATTGCCGAGTGTTTGCTGGGATAATAATGGCTCTCATTTCATATCAATATCTTTGATGGCAGATAACATTCATGATGGCCTACAAGTGATATATAGGCAGGTTGACCCAAACTGTGTTAGTACATTATGGATATCATACGAAAGGTGCTAATGAGTGCTACAATAAGAGATGTGAACCAATTTCATATCTCAACTGGTTTTAGAAATACAAGGAAAAAAACCGAATAGACTGAAATTGGAAAAACTTTTTAAATATCGCAAAACTTGTAAGAAACTATTACAACAAAAATGGGGCCTAATTTAACGAGAGCTTTCTCTGTTTGCGGAAAAAAACTATGACTAAATTTTAAGAGTCCAAACAAATTTTAACTATCGGTATAATAAACAGCGCCATCGATAATTTATCACTACCAATGTACACTCTCGATTTCTACCTTTAAAGAAATAGCGAAACGTGTATGGTTTCTTACCTAAACAAAAATAGTGAAAAGGTAAATTAAAAATATTTACCCAAAAAATAAAAACGATTTACATTGTACAATTAACGCTTGCCAGTTTCTTTCACCAAACACTTCTCATATCGAATCAGCACCAACACGGCAACAATATGTAATTTGTTGGTGTTCTTTTTTGTTTGTTTTTTTTACTGAGTGTGTTGTTTATATTTACACTCGATTTGACACTTCATAATTATTCTGCTTCTTACTTCCTTAAGGTTATCGCAATCTTATAAACGCAGCCTATCCAAATGTGCTCCGCCTAATCTCAACTTCATATCTTAAGAGATTTATCTACGTAAATACAAACAAGCAACACGTTGGTAAGTAAACCCTAATAATCCCGTCATAAAAAGATCAAAAAAAGAAACAGCAGAACACGTCATAAATGGAAAGATCATTCTTTACCGGGGACCGTAACGGTTATGGATTTTAGCGAGAATCGCAATAAAAAATTCCAGAACTGAGTTTTATTCTTAACTAGTTAAAAGGCGGCCGCCGTGGTGTGAAGGTAGTGTTGCCGGCCTACCACACCGAAGGTCCATGGTTCGAGCCCTGGTACAGGTAACATCAAAAGTGATTTGAAAAAAAAAAAGTTTTTCAAAACGGGGTCGCCCCTCGGCAGTGGTTTGGCAAATTCTCCGAGTGTATTTCTGCCATGACAGGCTTCTCAGCAAAAATTCGTCTCCTTTGTAGATGCCGTTCGGAGTCGGCAAAAAACTGTAGGTCCCACCAATTTGTAGGGAAAATTCAAATCGGCACACCACAAATTGGAAGAGAAGCTTGGCGCAAAAATCTCTTAGGAGGTTTATGATGATATACCTGTTGTAAATCGCGCCATAGAGAGAGAGAGAGAGTTAAAAGGAACAACTGATTACATACCTTCTATGGATGATCATGCTCTGAGTCCTTTCTTTATATAGAATGGGCATGGCATCTCCCATACTGATTGGATCTTTCATACTGCATATCTCTGGAAGTATTTTATTTTATTTTAAAGTCTGAGATAAGCGTTTTTTAACCTAATCCCGATATAAGGTGATCTTCCACTCAACCGTCGAGATCATAACACTCTCACAAAAAACTGCCCCATTTCGGCCCCTGCTCTAAACTAATTGTCTAACCAACCATTCCATTAAATATTTATGTAAAACACGGCTATGTACTTCATATTTGGATTGAAATATATGTGGCGAGCATCTTGGTATAGTCTGTGTGCCTCATGCTATGCCGAGGGTCCGAGGGCAAAATACATCCAAATACTTTAGACAATTTGTGCCCAAAAAAACGGTTCAAGGAATCTGGATGCCTTCACTAAACTTTATTTAAACAGTTAAGGAAGGCCTATTCACCATTTCTCTCATTTAAGACTCAATAGGGAAGGTAGGTTCATAATAAATATTGTTGAATACTGTCTTTTGCAATTTTTCCTTCGCTCGCGTGTTTTGATTATTTTTTGATGTCAGATATGACAGAAAATGAGAGTTGCCATGTGTAAAAATTGCAGGTGCACATTCAAAATAAACTGCAATGGTTTTCAAACTGAATTCAAACTTAAAAAAATATGCTCAACCTCGAGTCGAGAAACATGTTGGAAATCACTTTCAAAATTCAGACTTTTCTGAAGCATCGTTGGATTCATGCATATTGGGTTATCACATTTGTGTTTGTATTCCTATTCCCAATCCTATTTGTGTTCATTTTCATATCCGTTTTCTTATTCGTTTTCAAATTGCACTAGGTTATCTGGTTTCGTATTTCTGCTTGTAGTATTTACCTGTGCAAAATATTAATGTGCATTGTGATTTGACTTGATTTTTTTTATTATTCCAGCACTTAGTTATTTCGCACACTTCTCCACTTAATAGAATTAAAAAATCCATTGGAAAAAAATTTGTGAATAAAAAATTTTATAGCCTCGAGAATTCGTCGACCTTCATTTTGATAAGGGATTAGGTAATAAGAAATAAAAAATGCATAACTCATACACTGTGTTACAAAAAGGTAATAACTGCCCTGTATTACGCTCAACTAATAACTTGTTTAATTATTCAAGCAGAATCAGAAAATGATAGAAAATCAAATATTATTAAAAGCTGTAAACTGAAGCATTGGCAACTTTTCGAGGATTTTATGAAGCCGAAGTTGAATAATTAAATTCTGTAAAGTCCTTAACAACTATGTGATAATGAAGAGAAAAATTCGGGAAAGTATAAAAACGGTAGGGATACACCAAATGGAGATTCAGCTTATACTGAAAGTGGGAAAACTATACGCAGCAAGGCTGCTTCTATTCATAAACCCTTTTTAAAACGTTGAAAATAAATCCAACTTTGAGTAAAGAACAGACGGATGACAGAAAAAATTACTCTAATCATGCGATGATCGTAAATTTTATACACTTCATTGTTCTAGCTACTCCGATAAAAATTAGGTTAAGTTACGCGGAGAAATTATAGTAAAATCAGCTTATCTAGTGCTTAAACCTGATTCCGTTCCGCAATGCTGTCTGATGCAACCGAGCAGTGGAAGTTTTTTTTTGTTACTTACTTACCCCTGCGGTTGATACTATAGGGAAGTGTCCGACAAAAAGATACATCTCAGTATGAGAATGTGTTAGTTTGTTACTCTCATCAACCTGCCTTCTTTATTGCTTTCCAATATGTATAAAGTCAACTTGTTTCGATGTTGGAGCAATTTTTTAAATTTCAAAGTGATTTTCAAAATTTTTCTACAATTGAGGTTGAAAATTTTTTTCCAAAGTTTGAAAACCATTGGAGGAAATGCACCTGCAATTTTTATACATGGCAGCACTGGAATTCGCTGTCTTATCTGACATCAAAAATCAATCGAAACAGGTGAGCGAATGGAAAATTGCCAAAATTTTTGCCAAAACATTAAAAAAGGAAAGAAATAAAAAGTTATATACGAGTATTTCTGTGACAAAGGGTGGTATATATAATATTTCATAATATTACGCATTGTGTTTTAATAATTAGTTAAATGCGTTACAAAAAAGGAAAATGTGATGTTTGATTTCAGTTCGAAACTATTTATGGAATTAAAGTGGGAATCCAATATTTTTTCAAGCGGAGAAATAAGAATATTTTCATATCAAAAATGTTCCCTATTGCTGAAGAATGGAATGTTTCTCGCATTGGTGTTTCGAATTCTCGCCAGTTATCTATTGAGGCTATTAAACTTCTCTATGCTCTTAGTGTATTTTTGTGGCGGAGTGTAAGTATTTATGGTTATGTACATGTGCAGATATATCCGTACCAACCAAGAACGTGATAAACGATAAAAAGCGTGTGCCAGCAGAAAGACTAAAAATTCTGCAAAAAAAGTTATTAGAAGAAACTAAAAGATTACCAACAAAATCAAAACAATAACTCAACGCCATTATATAATATTCAAAAAAAAGAAATTATTAAAGAAAAAATACCAGAAAAGCAAATACAAAAATCGAGCAAATACTTCTGGAAACACATAAAACGGCTAACAACAGGTAATAATACCCAAAGCGGCAATGAACCTGAAAAACAACTCTTTTATGGCGCAGATCTTCAGCTATGTAGAGTGGCTTGCAAAAAATCTGAAATGAACAAAACAAATGTGTAAAAATAATAAAAAGCTTCGCTAAGCAAAAGTTCTTTTACTTTTTCTTAAGAATTTTTTGCACTTTCATATATTTTTGGACTTTGCCTTTATTCTCTTGTTTTCAGGCCGACATATGAACTGCCTGGTTCGAAAGTGGTAAAAATACAATTTTGTAAATAAATATTCTGCTCATTTTAGTAGATAGTAGGGATGCCCATTTTTCGATTTTAAGCATAACAATTTGTTAGGGGATTTGTTCTTCAATTATACTTTAATTTATTTTATTTGATTTTATTTTGTTTTATATTATTTTATTTTCTTTTCTTTTATTTTATTTTCTTTTAGTTTACTTTATTTTATTTTTTTTTATTTAGTTTCAGTTTATTTTGTTTTATTTTTTATTATTTTGTTTTATTTTATTTTATTTTGTTATCTTCTATTTTATTTTATTTTATCTTGTATTTTATTTTATTTCATTTGATTTTACTTTATTTTGTTTTATTTTAGTTTATTTATTACATTTTTTTTAATTTTATTTAATTTTTTTTTATTTTATTTTATTTTATTTGACAATTTTCTTATAAGTAGACGGCGGCCGCCGTGGTGTGAAGGTAGTGTTGCCGGCCTACCACACCGAAGGTCCATGGTTCGAGCCCTGGTACAGGTAACATCAAAAGTGATTTGAAAAAAGTTTTTCAAAACGGGGTCGCCCCTCGGCAGTGGTTTGGCAAACTCTCCGAGTGTATTTCTGCCATGACAGGCTTCTCAGCAAAAATTCGTCTCCTTTGTAGATGCCGTTCGGAGTCGGCAAAAAACTGTAGGTCCCACCAATTTGTAGGGAAAATTCAAATCGGCACACCACAAATTGGAAGAGAAGCTTGGCGCAAAAATCTCTTAGGAGGTTTATGATGATATACCTGTTGTATATCGCGCCATAGAGAGAGAGAGAGAAGAGATAAAAAGCACGGGATTCCAGTATCCCGGGAATCGCGTTCCTAGTAGATAGAGCTACATAACTTATAAGAAAATAAATCTTTTTTTAAATGTAAATCGACTTATATCACTTTTTTAAAAAGGTCGCTCATATAGTCATATACACGCATTTTAATTTCGTTTGTTTTTTTCGCTTTATTTTAGCGTTTTATAACAGAAGTTTACAAAATATTTTTGATTGTCGTAAGCTAATTTGTAGATTTCATGTGCGAAGTGTAATTTGAGTATCAAGTTTAACAACCTTAGTAGGCATTGAAAGAAAGAAATAAATGTTAAGAATTCTAAAAAAGAGTCCACTTCGGCATCCGTGAAGCCAGCTTAATATATCAGTGGCTCTTGACCGATTAAAGGCCTTTGGTACAGTCAAGTGGCACTTCTCAAGGATCTACTGTACTTCATATATTCTTTGTTTGGGCTTAAACGATGGACTTTGATTATGATCTTTTCACTTTACTGCAGGCAAGCTGCAACTTTCATCGAAGATCCTTCCTCAGTCAGAAGGTAGGTCCCATTTACTAGTTCAATTCTAAACACAATATTAAGAGGACGGACGACATTTGGAACCACAATACTACATAGTTCGGTTAAAGATTGCCCTGACAGTTGTGCCCATAGGTTCTTTGACATCTTTTAAATATTCTGCGACAAAAAAAATGATCCAGGGGGATATTGGGATGGCGAATAGTGCACTTACATAAGGCTATGAAGCTTTGTCTACAGTTCTTTAACTGACGTCGCCATCAGAAGCCGGTCAGTCATGATATTTTCGTGCGGGAACATGAAACAACAGCGACTGCCCATGTGTGTGTGTCTCTGCCATGAAAAGGTTCTTAAGAAAAGTTAATCTTCCCTGGCAGGCACTCGTAAGAGTCGAAGTAAAACTGTACTACATTCCGTCAATTCATAGGGTGAAAATGTAAAGTAGCTCATTACAAATTAAGATAGAAGCCGATGACTCCACAAAATATGATTCTCAGAAACCATTAACTGTTCAAAAGATTTTGAAGCTCGTCCTACCTTTAGCACTTCTTGCCACAAACGATCGAAACGGAAATTTTCAACCATTGACGCTAATGATTTTTGCCAAAACAGGTTCATTTATTCTTTTCATGACCATTTACTGGAGCACGGGTGAGTGTCTGTGTGTGTGTGTGAGTACTTTAGTTGATTGTCGGCTTGTCTGCAGCTAAAAAATGCATTTTTAGTACCAAACAAGACATGCAGCATCCCAAACACATAACTTTATTTAGTTACGAATTTTTGCCAAAAAAATAATTGTGGGGCATTCGAGCGAAGAAGACAGCCATTGCATGTGACTACGTGAAAATAGTGAATCAGTTATAGTGTTGTTGTAACCGCAAAATACTCCCCACAGGTTTGAGGACTATTATGTCTGCGGGTCGGATTGAATTCGGTACAAGCCCGATTACACCAGGAAGGAATGTTCGTAAACATTTTCTTGAATTTTATATTTAATTATTATCGCCTGTACTATTATTATTACATATATGTTAATGAAAATGTTAACACAAATCCCAGCCATTCTTTTTTAAAGTTGGTCGAATTTACTGGAACTTACAAAAATTTTCTAGTCAAAGAAGATTGATGCGAAAAAAAATTCGGTAGTCACTAGGTAGAGAAACCGTTTTATGGAAAAAAACCCGATTTAAAAAAGTTTTGCATTGTATTATTACTTAAAAGATTACCACATATTCATGACAATTAAAAAAGGTTTATAAAGCTCTTATAATTAAAAATTTGTATGAAAATGTCTTTTTAAAAAGCTTTATAAACCAAGATTATTTTTTATGAATAGGGGGTTTAGTATGAACTTCTAGCTATTAGCTAGTTTAGATGCAGTCAAAAGATATCTACTGACTATTTTGTGGTTGGAAAGTAGTTATATAATAGTTGGTTGATATCTCATGCAGAATTAACTATAGTTGACCGAATTTTGACTATCGCCGAACAAAAATAGTTAGTCCGCATATATGAAAATATAAGCCAATCGTCACGACCAGTATGTATCCTATGTATATTCATCTTTATTCGTAAGCATGTTGTTATAATTATATTAATTAATGTATGTATGTATGTGTGTATGTAGGGACATATTGAAGATAACAAAACAAAGAAATATATAAGTATGTATGTATGTATAGATTTAATTCTCACACAAATTTTAGATATAAAAAAACTTAAATAAAGCCAAATTTAAAATTTTATATGGATGTATGTATGTAACTGCCACGTCTAACGTTATTTAATTTAATTAACAAATATGTAGTTAAGTAATTAAAGACATACTAGTTAATTTTATGATGAAATGCAAAATGTAGATTTTTCTAATAAGTTAATTTAAGTAAAGTTATGAAGTCGTTGTCAACGTCGTTGTCCTTGTTGTCGTTTGCGTAACAACAACGTAAGCACAGCTATAACCTTTCTCAAAAACACATAACGATTTCAACCGGCTTAGCGTGTTTATTACTATGTACTTATACAATTTACTTTTTTGCGTGAGGTGTTCATCTTTAAAAAACTATGTATTTATATACATACATATATATATATATATAGGCTACATCATATATGTAAATTTTATTACGTTGTATGTATGTACTTCTGTTAACTAACATAGTTTCTATTTACTTCTAAATTAAAACATTCCTTCCACTATTTTATAATTTATTCTTATCGATTTCAAATGTGTAATAAATAAATATCAAAGATTAATCTCCGGCGGTGCAGACGGGTGTTACAATCAAACTGCTGCTATTTGTCTCAATGTAAGATGTTAAACAAACAGATTTATATGTATTTTGTCTTTACAAACAACAACAATAACAACAACCACATTTGTATGTATCTTGAATACTTATGTAAAACATTCATATATGTACATACACTTTTACATACTCTTACAAACGTGTTTAATCCCTGTAAAAAATCGTGCGACTAATCTCTAAATAGAGGGATCCTCCTTTAGTCTACAGCTAGCTATAATTCAATATCGACGGCTGAGTGGAAGATCACCTTATTTTAAAATATTTTTCAAAAACCCTCTATCTCAGAGTTTGTTTCAAAAACGCCCTATTTCAAAATTTGGTTCAAAAACGCCCTATTTCAGCGGAAAATATATTAAATTTTCATTGGGATAGGGCGTTTTTGAAACTCATTCTGAGATAGGTCGTTCTTGAAACAAATTCTGAGATAGGGCGTTTTTAAAATATTTTGAAATAGGGTGATCCACCACGCGGCCGACGATATATAGGACTATAAGTAAAATTTTATTTGTGTTGCATGCTCATAGGTGTAAGTAAATTTAAATTTTTGTGTCATACTTATAGGAGTTAAAAGTACCCGTTTAGGTAGAAAGTGGATTAGTTCCGTCGTACCCGTTCGGGTATAAATGGGTACAACTGGGCTCTCCAAGGGACATGCTCAAACAAATGTGAACAGTTCAACCGATACAAAGTGATCAGAACTAGCATTAGTCGCATCCTCCTTTGCGACTGATCCCGGATCCATCCTAGACTAATCGCATTTCTTTGCAAGGATACTTAAAATCGTGAATGTATAACCATTTATTTTTGGGTTAAATCAGACCCAAAATCAACGCAAAAAAGTTACATTAAGGTAGTGTTGACAGCCCCCAAATTCATTCGATTTATGAATGGTTGGAGGGTGAGCCTTTGATGAAAACTATCTTAAGCTGACTGATCATTTTAGGTTTTGCCAAGCGAAATTTGCCTCAATAAGGGAGGTTCTCCCGTGCTACTTTGGTTAGGCAATTCAACGTTTACTGAAGATCCAACCGGCTATTAAGATTCTGGGAATGCCTGACTATTCTACAAGAAATAAATTACTGGTCTCGGAGATGGGGGATAACAATAAGGCAATAAAATCCGAGAAACTTATAGAATTACGAAGAAAAGTATTGGTAGACATTGTACGAGTACGAGGCCATACACAAAACTTTTAATGGAATTCGTTTCCACTGAGCGCTTTTTATCTGGTCGTTTTGACTCATATGATCTTCCTTTTGAGCGATTTTTATTGTTGCTCTTTAAATCTAAAACCAAAGGTTTTTTAAGATAGGCGGTTATTCCATAAAAAGCTTGAGCTAGGATCCCAAGATAGAAAATTTATGAGTTAGGCTTTTATGCCAAAATATTCAAGCGAAAAAACAAGTTAAGCCGTTAGGTTTTCTCTGACTAGTTTAGTTCCAAACAAAGACTCAAGAATAAAATGTTGATAGCCCATAGATTCGACTCAATTTTGACCTAAACCGAGTTAGGCCATAATAATCAGGGTGCCTTAATAAACACGGCTGTTTAAGCGACATAAGCTATAACGATTTATTTCGTTTTTTTTATTAACGCTGCACTCTCTTGTAATTCGCAAGCAGCTTATGAAATATCCCAAAGATATAGTTTATGTTTTGTAATCCCAAAGGGGGGTTTTTCACAACGGAAATGAGGAAGCCAATCCCGTGCAATGTCTCAGAGCCAACAGTGCTCGCCCCCAATTAATACATACAAGGTGAAACAGGTGCACCGCACCCCGTTCTATATAGACCAAATAATTTAAATAAATAAAATAATAATTAAATAAATAATAGAAAAGGGCTCCCTATTTAATATGTGCTCCGCACACCCCCTTTTTCCTCACTAAACTAATAATATAATATAAATAATAAAATAAAATAAAAAATAACTCAAAAAAACTACTCGCCCTCCATAAAGCTTAGACAACGGCATTACGGAATTGGTATCAATAGTACATTTGTGTGCCAACGCTGCTCTTAAATGAGATTGTCTACTTTTATCTGTCTGCCTGCATATTATATTATGGCCCCCTGTTGCAATAAAAATGAGTACACATACAGTGAGTGCTACTCAAAATGGCCCACTTGATTAGTCTAGTTTATTTGCAAAACGTCTTCAACTAAAATTTATATGCTAATTTCATAGAAAAATATAGATTTTTCTGTTCCAGACATTTTTTGAACTAGTGTTTCCAAGTTTATGAAAAAATTCTAAAAATTCTTGGAAAATTCAAAAAACGGATTGGATATTTAGAATTTTGTGCAAGAACTTCAAAATGATTGCCGAGTGTGCAATTTTGTATTGAATTCTAATCTCACAAAGTGCAAGTCTCAAGACTCATGAAAATTCAGTAGATTTTTGGCAACTTTTTTTCGACACAGTGTTTGATATTTTCTTTCAAAAGAGCTTGTCATAGTAATTAAATTTGCATGGAAGAAAATACCAAACACTGTGTCGAAAAAAAATTGATAAAAATCTAAAAAATTTTCAGTAGTCTCGAGACTTGCACTTTGTGAGACTAGAATTTGACAGGCTACAAAACTGTATACTCAGAAAATTTCGGAATTTTTAATGAGCTTTGAAGCAGTTATTTTAAAAATTTTTATGACAGAAAAATCTCTATTTTTATATAAAACTAAGAAATGAGTTTTAGCTATAGAAGTTTTCGTAATGCATGACAAGAACCAACTGGGCCATTTTGAGTGGTACTCACTGTATATCTATATATAAGTATATATAGGAAGAAAAAAGTATGCAACAAGTTATAGGTGGGAACAGCCCTGTTTCTGTTTATTATATTACCTAAACGGTTACCTACACTTCTATTAACATCAATATACTAAATCTCATCTGCAAATTCAGCTTTTTTTACATGGACGACTAGCCTTGTAGGTAAGGGGAGAGTCAAAACTTATGCTGATGCCGGGTGAACTTAGCATGGAATAAGTCTTCCGAGCTCTAATTAACAAGCTTATGAATCAATGCTTATAAGCTTTATATAATGAGCAAATTTGTTGTTGGGTTTATTTGTGCTTTTATATTTAGTATGATTCTTGTAGGCTTTTTTTGGCTACTACGGCAATATTTGCAAATGTGCGTAAATATACAGACATAAGTACATACAAACAAACAAGGTTCTTTAATGGACTTTTTGTAATGTTTGTATGTATTTTTTGTGTAGGTACCGCGCGTTTGTTGTTGGTTCATTGGCCGCCAAAATTTTTGAAGGCCAAAGTAATTCACGATTTACGTTGCTTCCCATCCACACTTCTACCAACAATAAACGACATACATACATACTCGTACATACCCAGTAAAAAAATGTATCATCCAAATATTAATCATAGATCCGGCCTTTGCAAGCACTGGAATAATCCACACACCTCCGAGTCTTATATATTTTATATTTCTTTTTGACATTGCATGTCTTCACTCGTGAGTATTATTTTGAGGTCCTTTACTATATACTATACATCTTAATAGAGCATAAATGGAGTAATAGATTTTCTCTACAGAAAGTGCGCAAGTAAATAATGTTTTGTTTATTTTACAGACCTATCCTTTAACTATAGCAAAACTCAACTTAATGACGATTCTTATAATTGTGACAATAGATATGTATATTTAAGTATGCTTGGAATAATTCAAAAGCTCTTTTCATATCAATTGTTATAATTTTTGTTATGACAAGACCTGTTAAATTTGATTAGTAATTAGTAATCAATTAATTGGACGGCTTTTTTAATTGGTAATGATTATTTTAATTGTTTTTCAAGAAAAGGCGCTTATTAGTTGATTACGATTAGAAAAAAAATTATAAATAATTAAAAAAATCAGAAAAAATAAAAAAATAATAAAAAAAATGTTTTGATTACTTTGGATTTATTTTCAATATTGTTGATGGTTATATTTATGTGCTTCTATAACAAATCTAGAATAATCAAAAAAAAAACCGAATTGGATGATTGACACTAATTTAGATTGTGCTCTGACCAGAATAGGAGAATACCCAATAAAATTGCCGAAAAATTCCTGAAAAAAAAATTCTATTTTCCCATACATTTTGTATGGTGCCAATTTTTATAATTTTTTTTTTTAGAAAAGCTCACTAATGGATCGATCGATGGTGAAGTGGAATTGTGTGTGTGTGAAATATTTACATCTATAGGGATAGAGATAGTGATAGAGATAATGATAGAGATAGGAAAAGCCAATATTTCTAGATCCATTCAGGTAAATATCTGGGCAGGACAAAGTCTGCCGGTCCCTCTAGTTTTTAATAATCGCAAAAAATCATGATTTTTTTTAATAATTTTTTTAATTAATTGAAATAATTATTAAAAATTGAAAGTAATGGTAATCAATCAACAAATGGATTCTCAAGAAAATAATTAATTAAACCGGTAATCATTATTTAACAGGTCTGGTTATGACATATTGGGTATGTGACAATGTTGAAAAAATTATTTTTAATAAAAAGGCACAGTGATGTGAGGTTACGGATGATTCTATTGCTCTGTCGGTTCTGTAGTAAGGAATTGTCATTGGGGAGGTGTCATCTAACCACTGCTGTGGATATGTGTCATGACATAGAGGAAGTTTATTGGTTTCGCGTGGAGCTTGATGCTCACCGTAAGCCCCCAGTACAGAGAGTGGAGATTCCTGCATTGCTCGGTTATTATACTAAAGGTATCAGCAAGTAATTACTCCTTTATTGCTCCATTCTGGAATTATTCCACGAATTTTTTTCTGGGTAATAAATGTACATACATACATATATATGTGAAAGTATGATTATGGTACGTGCGACGACGCCAGCGTCGACGGTATAGAATCTTTGTAGTTGTACTTATTTGGCGAGAATTCTTTAACGTACACAGCCGTAGCTACACATTCCCTAAGCACAAACATACACACAAACAAACATACATACATTGAGACAGATATATTTACCACAAAGAATTCAACATAAGCTTGGTGCATTGTTGTATTTGGAATTAAGTTTTTATGTAATTTGGAATTGTTATATGACGAAGGGTCGTATTTAGCCGGCATTGTTACATACATAATACGAGCCTACATATGTACATACATGCATACATATAGACACATCATATAAAAATTCAAGTAACCTGCGTCTCAAAGTGTCTGATTGCCGTACCGACAACTTGCCTAATCAGCATTTCCGTCCTCTTGCTTGGCACATTGACGCGTTAAATGTCGTTTGAGTGATTTGAAAATATGATTGGTGTAATGGAGAATTCATCAAATGAAAAGCTCATACATATTTACACATATATATACATTTGTAAGTACAAAAAAAACGTTTACACGCGTAACAAAAGTATTCTCATCTCTTTTTATTTGTTTTTTTTTTTTTTGATTCGGAAATTGTTATTTATGAAATTTTTGTTTTTTTGTTGCCCTCATTCATCCATGATTTATTGTTATTTCATATAGTTTTCGACTACTTTTAAGCCACTTGACATTTCTCTTTTAATAAAGTTATTTAAGTAGTTTCAGTTTATTCTGTGTAATCGGTGGTTGACCTCTTCACATACATTCTTACAAATACATATACAAATACATACATCTTTATAGTCGTAAATGCGGTTATTTAAACTGCTTTTGGATTGTTATTGCTGTCATATTTATTAATGTTCACTTTATTTGTTTATGTTTCTGTTATTTTTCGCTTTCATTTTTTCCGCTTTCATTTTTTTCTATTACAAACTTTACTTTTCGCTTTTGCTGCGTTCATGTGGACAGCGGGGCGTATACGTAACTAAGTGAAAATTAAGTTTGTGCTACGTTATGGAACTGGAAAAAATGGCGGTCTTCTATCCTATCCTATCCTATCCTATCCAATCCTATCCTATCTTATCCTATCCCAACCTGTCCTATCCTATCCTATCCCATCCAATCCTATCCTAACCTAACCTATCCTATTCTATCCCATCCTATCCTATCCTAACCTATCCTATCCTTTCCTATCCTATCCGATCCTATCCTATCCTATCCTATTCTAACCTATCATATTCTATCCTATCTTAACCTATCCTATCCTATCCTAACTTATCCTGTCCTATCCTGTCCTATCCTATCCTATCCAATCCTATCCTATCCTAACCTATCCTATCCTATCCCATCCTTTCCTATACTATCTTATCCTAACCTATCATATTCTGCCCCATCCTATCCTATCCTATCCTATCTTAACCTATCCTATCCTATCCGAGCCTATCCTGTACTATCCTATGCTATCCAATCCTATCCTATCCTAACCTATCCTATCCTATCCTAACCTATCTCATCCTATCATATCCTATCCTTTCCTATGCTATCCTATCGTATCCTTTCCCATCCTATCCTATCCTATCCTATCCTATCCTATCATATTCTGCCCCATCCTATCCTATCCTATCCTATCCTATCTTAACCTATCCTATCCTATCCTATCCTAGCCTATCCTGTCCTATCCTGTCCTATCCTATGCTATCCTATGCTATCTAATCATATCCTATCCTAACCTATCTTATCCTATCCTAACCTATCTCATCCTATCATATCTCATCCTTTCCTATGCTATCCTATCCAATGCTATCCTATCCTAACCTATCCTATCCTATCCTAACCTATCTCATCCTATCATATCCTATCCTTTCCTATGCTATCCTATCGTATCCTTTCCTATCCTATCCTATCCTATCCTATCCTTTCCTTTCCTTTCCTATGCTATCCTATACTATCCTATAGGAGCTGTGCTCCAGAATTAAGGGTTATCTCCCAATCTATTACGGGTTTTTCGCCAATCGGCACTTGACACTGTCACGACATGGACAGCGGAAGTGAAAATGAAATTACGTCAATGGCATCAATCTACCAACTGTCCCCCAACCCAAAATCCTAGGGGTGGTGCTTGATAACTTCCTCCCTCTTAACAGTCATTTAACCGTTTTTGCCACCAAAGTACAAAGCAGCTAACAAATCTTTAAGCCACTAGCTGGCAGTTCCTGAGAAAAAGAGAAAGAAACGTTATTGGCCACGGACAAGGCAATCCGTCAGCTGATTCTGCGCTATGCGTTGCCGAAATATATTCGCCGACCCTAGTAGACATATACTGGAGGAAGTTGCAGACCTGCCAAAACACCACACTTAGGATTGCCACGGGAAGCCCCCTTATGACGTTGGAATACACAGGGAGACGAAAATATGCCGTCCCTGCGGATAGGAAGTACACATCTCCGTAAATGCTGCAAAGAGATCCGGCGCAACGTAACACCGCCGTTTGATCAAATGCAGGCCTTCAACAACATTAACGCAGAGTCGGTAAACTCCTTTATCAACACCCGCCTATTGAATGCCTTCATACAGGCTCAAGCACCACCTATTGCCGTAGAGTCATGCGGGCTTCCCAGGAAGACAAGAGTCAATCTGGCCCAACTTCGATCGAGATACTGTAAAAGGCTACACTTTTACTTATCCAGACTGAACCCAAACATCCCGACACTAAATATCTTTTCTGACACTAACCTCACTCTGGTCCCAACCTTTTGAAACTGATAGTTTCCTCGGGATTTAGGCAGGATGAAGCTCTGTTTATACAGCAACAACAACAAAACAACAAAACATTAAGGAAAGGCAAGTCGCCTATGCCTCTTTTTTTGCCTCTTTAGTCAAGCCCGGGAAGGTTTCGAACCACATACACTTACAGTCGTTTTTTCAGATAGACAAAAAGATGGTGCACGGAGAGTGCTCCAGTATTAGAATTGTTGCTCGGATCTGTTTAATAGTAGCCTATGAATATGCACTAACAAGGCTAGATTAAACCTTAAGAGCAATATCGCGCAGAGTTAATACTAAGGTTGAGTCCCATACTTACGGCGACATAGTCGGATGGTTGATTGGCGTATCATCATTAAGCAATCGGCAAGTGTTTCAGTCATATGTAATTCTTTACTTTGGTTTGAGTATAGTAGTATCTTTATTATCACAAGTCTAAAGCCACAACTTCGTTTTTCGTTTTAGTTCCTTTTATATTTATTTACGATGCATTCCTGAAAATTATAGCCCTTAAAATATTTGCCTCAGGGACCCGAGTGACCCAACCAAGGATTGCTGCCTAGATCTGCCTCAAGCCCATGACTCAAACGGGTTGGTTTTCATGTCCTCACCTAGATTTTTCAGGTTATCCAGTGAGCAAGAAAGAAGAATTGAACGCAGCGAACGTTTTCGGCAAAGAAGCCAACGGTCAGTCTAATGTATAAACATTATTAAAGCTAATCTTAACCTCCGGTTCCTTAAATAAATACATAAAACTTTGAGATTGCTTACTACGTAGACCCATTCGTCAGTCTATCATTCGTTTAAGTTTTAAATTTGTCTGACTGCCCTTTCTGTGCTTATCGCAAAGCGTGTAACGCACTTCATTGTCAGTCAATTATCTTCATTGTGACTTCTGGGAATACGAGTATACAACCATGTTACATGTACATGTTAATACTTGTATATACAGCTGTGTTCAATATATTAGTAGTGAAATTAAAAAGGGAATTGAATGATTTAATTTTGTATGGAAAAAAATACCCAACATCCTTGACAAAAAAATTCTAAAAATTCCGGGGAAATTTTGAGGTAGTTATACATTATTATAACAAAAACGAATGAAATTGCGTACTCAAAAATTTTATAAAAATTCTGCTCAAAAATATTGAAATTTTTATGATAATTTTTAAAAGTTTAATTAACTTTCCGGAGCTTTTTCTAAACTCTAAAGTTTCTTTTTATGTGGTTTCTGTTATGGAATTTGCTATATTTTAAATGAAAATTATTAGCTTATTTTTATTTCGTCAAGCGATATCTAATTTAATTTCACTACTATTATTTTGAACACAACTGTATGTATTTAAGCGATAATTAGGCTTCGAACTTAGGTGTTAGGTCAATGGAACAATAAAAACTAATGTAATTAAATGTAATAGGGACGACTTTATTATAAAAATGTTAATATGTAAGTAGGCGTTTGTTTATATTGAGAGAGGGATGTATCGAATAGAGATTATTACCGAGTAAGCGGTATAGTATAAAAAGGCTTATGCAACTTAAATGTTTGACGAAAGATTGCTAGCTAACATTATTACTCCAAAATACAATATTTCTAGAATAGTTTAATAGATTTTCATTTCTGATTGTACGAGTGAAATTCGCAAATTCGGTGACTTTATGCATAAAAAAATTTTTTGTGAATAAAAAGCTGCTTTTATGTTTCAATCAGATCTGTCAATGTGATCTACTTTTAGCTAGAATCATTGCTTTTAAATAAAAGTGTTTTCCAAGCTCTAGAAATGGGCTGTTGTTTTAGTAGCGATATATTCATTAGACCCGGACCTCTTAACGCCCAGAAATTTCAGTTCTTAATCCAATTTATGCATGTTGACTAGACAGGTGTGCGGCCGTTCATTGTCAAGGCGCAACAGAATTTTTTTCTTGCCAAATGCATCAGTTTTTGCTTAAAATTAATATCGAAACTGTCTAAGAGCTCTTTATAATATTCGCCATTTTCAAGTTAAACCTTTTGAATGACACCTCGTTCATTCCCAAAAAGTTTGGCCACGTTCACCTAGAGAAACCTGTCTTGATTGTTTCTTGGTTTCTGGTGTGGTGTGATTGGTTTATGTTTATTTTTTGGCAAGAAATTAGATCGAAAATTTGTTGAAGTTGCTGTTGACACGCCCACGCTAATGAGCGAGTGTGAGCATTTGGCACTTGAGTTACCTTTGGTCTCAGCTATTTGACGCACTTTCATTCTCCGTTCATCCAAAATCACTCCATAGATTTTATTGACGATTTCTGGGGTAAGTACTTCTTTTCGGCTACGTCACCTGGCTCATTCGACCACAGAGAAACTTAGTAAACCACTTTTAAGCCAGTGAAGCTGAGTGAGGAGAGTCTCCATAGTTTCGGTTTCGCTGGGGGTTTCTACGCAGAAAATACTGTCTAATCGGCACACGAAATTCACTTTTTCCATTTTTATGTAAACTCACGAGGGTTTCGAAGCTGTGAACACAAACTACCCAAACCAGCTTGCTTAAACTTTTATAGTAGTCTGCCAAATTCAAAACGTGACGGATTAATCAAGCAACCCTCTTGACACCAAATATTAAAATGAGACAACACATCTTCCGCGCTGTATTTTGGGGTCCCCATTTTCAAACTCGCTGGTTTCATATGGAAATTAAGGAAGCTCAATATATGTTCTAGTGGGAGTATCAAAAGTGCCGAATAGAACGAGTTCCGAATAGCTACCGCATACCCGTCACAATCCTAATATTTGTATTTACTAAGACAAACGTTTAGTTCTTAATTTGCCAATGTACATTTTAGCCAGTATACAAGCTTAGCATTTAAAATTTTTTCCTACATTTAATAATCATTTCTTAATTATTTTTATTCGAATTTTATAAATTTTTACTGCTGAGTCTACTTATCAGTCAGCATCATTAATTGTAGCTTAGCCAACTAAGCGATTTTGGCCGTTGCCTAACAGTACACAGCGCCGTGGTATAGTGGTAGTGTGCTGCCCTACCATAAATAAAGGTTCCAAGTTCGAGTGTCTTTTATTAAAAAAGTTTCTTCAAAATAGGGTCGATCCTAGACACTGATCGGCAACACTTCGAATGAATATCTGCCATGAAAAAGCTTATCATCGCCGTTTGACTTAAACTACGGGGGTCCCAAAATTTCTAATAATTAGAGACAACACACCACAAATTGGAAGAAAAGCTCGGTCTTAAATTAGGCTCCTCGAAGGTATAACGTGCCAGAATACGGAAGTCATCCTTTCTAATCGGCAGCTTGGCGAATGTTCGAAACACCAATTAACTTCTGCTCTAATCTCCATCGGATTAGAAGCTGAGAATATGAGTATACCCGCAGCATGGTATACCCTTCGTACGAGGTGACTAAAATTCAGGATTCGAAGGTTTGACGGAGTTAAAGAAATTACTTCATATTGGTAGCACTCCCTTACTCCCTTATTTAAGATTTTACAGATCATTGTTGAAGGTCTACCTAGATCTATGATGGGATCTGCTAAAAATCTTTCATCTCCTTCCTTAGACATTCGGCTGCTCATATGGCTGGGAGAGGCCCTTCCAGATGATGTGCAAAGATTTGAAAGCCCTTTAAGGAACTGAAATTCACACATATCAGATTACTTTAGAGCTGTCAAAAGCTACTTTAACATAGAAAAAAGTCGGCCAATTCTTAAACCCCATTTATCACACGCAACCAACTTGTCGGCGATGTGCTTTAGTCGTTCATAAAGTACTCTAAATATAACTTAATATGAGATATTAATAAGACTGGTTTTATGATAGTTGGCGCAGTGTATGATGCTGAGCACACTTGGTGGAACTTAACCTCAACTGTGTAAAAAGTTCTAGATTCTAAGTCATTTCCGGGCATTTTCGCTATTTAAGCTGAGTTCAAGATCGATACTTTCCATTCTATACAGTGAATATAATACTCATTTACAGTGGTAGTATTGGTTTCAATAATATTTTGCATTAAATAAATATGTTCCTTTATCAAAATCAGGTTGTCCGGTCTAGCCCAAAGCAGTCAGTTTTGTGTTCCTTTCAAAACTTTTTCCTAAGGAAGTCGAAAAGTCACTGCCTTATCTATAAATGCATTAAATGGCAGCCAATTATACAAACTATTGTGAATATAAGACTTTTCACAAGTATTGAGCGGTCACTATCATATCGATATATAGCGTACACAAACATATTAATCTCGCAAATATGTACCTTTGTAAGTTTGTAAGCTCACGCAAAATTTATGTAAATTGATTCATCAATAAACACTTGCACATACTTCTATAAAAATTCTAATTAAAACGTCGCAATAAATGAAAGCCAACAACCTGTTGAGTGCCCAACTATTAATTTGGTAAGCTTAATAACTTCTGAAAGGTATTCAAACTATCCAAGCGGCATGGTAAATGGATACAAAATCAAAATATTCTATAACAAAGCAAGGAGAATGCAGATAAAATAAAAAAAAAGTGTAAGCGTGAAAAGACAAAAACGAAAGCTTGCCAAAAAAGGTAACAAAACAAACGCCAATAAAGGTAAGATACTTAACAAAAAGAAGAAAACTACCTAACTACAATTTGACAAAAAACTCAAAATAAAAACCCATGCCAGTTTGAAAAGTGTTTGTTTTCTTAAGTACCCAGTAGGTAGTGCTTAGTTAACGGACAGACGGACATGGTTTTATCAACTCAGCTCGCCGCCCTGATTATTTCGGTATACTTATTGGTGGGCCTATCTCTTCATCTTCTCATATTTACAAACATCGTACCAAAGTTATAATACCATTTCATGTTCATGAAAGGTATCAAAATTATTATTCACAAACAAATTAAAAATTAACAAAATGAATATAATGCAAAAACCTAAACAGTTTTCACCATACAGTAAAAACTTGCAAGCTGTTATGGTTTTCATCGCTTAATAAGTCAAGGTTTTAAGTTTTTGTTGTTGTTTTGCTATGTCAAGATCAGCTGTTATTCCCTTGTAAGTTTTACTATGTGAAGTTTCCCTAGCATAAAAATTTTATGGTCGACCAACTTAGCTAAATGATACTGCATGAAAAATATGTATTTTGACATAACGAAGGAAAATTTGGCATTTATCGTGGTGAATATGATCGTCAGAATTTTCACAACTACGAATATAATATTGACAATCATATTATTTTCGAAAAATAATTTTTTTAATATTGCTTTTTTATACCAACAATTTTTATTGATTTAAAAGAATTATCAAAAGTTTTTGTGAGAATAGAAATAGAGCAAAATTTAGAGACAGCCACCATAGCAGAAGCTGCTAGACTTTTTCATCAAAGAAATTTTGGCACGCTCTGCTAACTATTGGGCTATTATAGCGCTGGTTTTTCTGTCAGCTAAACACCTTTTTCTATTCATGTTCCCATAACTTTTTCCAAGAAACGCTCTCTGGCGTTATTTAGCATTGCTCATAATGCATTTTTGTTTTTGGGCCCCTTTTTGGTACTCCGGCTTTGCTTTCGGGTTTGTTTATTTTGTACGATGACTATAAACGAGTACAATTCAAAGAATAAATAAATAAAAAATATGAAGATTATTTCAGTTTTTCAAACTATTTCAAACATGTCCTTTTTTCAATGATAACTGAAAGCTGTTTACAAAATCAAATTATAAAAAGTAATCAGTAAACGTTTGACCCACAAACTTTTTAATTTAATGATAATTTGGCAAGTTATTTATTTCGAGTGTTTTTCAATTTCAAAAATGGTAGATTATTTTTTTAACTACAGGGTGTTTTTTTTACAGGTTTGTTTTTCGAATAGAGATAAAACTGGCATTTTGTGGTCAAATCTGGCAACTCTAATGTCATTTATGTTCAGTTTGGTTTGCCATTTCATCATGAACAGGTTGACAAAAGAACAACGCTTGCAAATCGTGCAAATTTATATCGAAAATAATAGTTCAGTTCGCGAAGTTTACCGTGAGCTCCGTCCATTTTATGGTCGACATAATCGTCCATCAGAGCAATTAATTCGGTTAACCATGGATCGTTTTCGCACTACGTTTACTCTATGTGATAATACGCATCCGCAGAGACGTCGAACAGTGCGCACCGAAGAAACAATTGCCGCTGTAGAGCAAAGTGTTGAAGAGGACCCGAATGAATCGATTCGCCACCGTGCACAGCAATTGGAGCTTTGTCCATCAACTTTATGGAAGATTTTGCGCAAAGATCTTGGCTTGCGACCTTACAAGATCCAGCTTGTGCAAGAATTAAAGCCGCGAGACCATGCAATGCGTCGTGATTTTGGTGTATGGGCCGAAAATGAGATTGATTTCGATGCTGATTTTCATCGCAAAATTTTGTTCAGTGATGAGGCTCATTTTTGGTTGAATGGCTACGTCAACAAGCAAAATTGCCGCATTTGGAGTGAAGAGAATCCACATGAGACCCTTGAAACGCCATTACATCCACAAAAACTGACTGTTTGGTGTGCTCTATGGGCTGGTGGAGTCATTGGGCCATACTTCTTCCGCAATAATGCTGGAGAGGCAGCTACCGTTAATGGAGACCGGCATAGAGCCATGATAACCGACTATTTTGTTCCCGAATTGGATGGCATGAATGTGGATGAGTTGTGGTTCCAACAAGACGGCGCTACATGCCACACAGCGCACGTCACAATCGATTTATTGAAGGAAACATTCGATGAGCGCATAATTTCGCGGAATGGACCTGTCAATTGGCCACCAAGGTCGTGTGATTTGACACCATTGGATTATTTTCTTTGGGGATATGTGAAGTCGCTCGTCTACACCAACAAACCAGAAACGTTAGGGGAATTGGAAGCCAACATTCGTGGCGTTATTGCCGACATACGGCCCCATATGCTCGAAAAAGTGGTTGAAAATTGGACCTGTAGAATTGGCTTTATTCGAGCCAGCCGCGGCGGCCACATGCCCGAAATCATATTTAAACATTAATGGCATAAAATTATCCTTCCAATAAAGCCAAATTGATGGACCTTAAAACGATTTTCTTGTCTTTTATTTCAATTCGAAGTTCTATACCCCTAAAAAAACACCCTTTAGTAAGTTTGAACATAAATTTAGAATATTTTTCTTTACTAATTTTAATTTTCCAATCAAAACTATCTTCAATCACTTTTTGATAGTTTCGCTTCCATTGAATCCATGTCCAGTGTGATATCTAAGGTATAGACGCCATAACTCTCTCTCTCTCTATGGCGCGATATACAACAGGTATATCATCATAAACCTCCTAAGAGATTTTTGCGCCAAGCTTCTCTTCCAATTTGTGGTGTGCCGATTTGAATTTTCCCTACAAATTGGGGGGACCTACAGTTTTTTGCCGACTCCGAACGGCATCTACAAAGGAGACGAATTTTTGCTGAGAAGCCTGTCATGGCAGAAATACACTCGGAGAGTTTGCCAAACCACTGCCGAGGGGCGACCCCGTTTTGAAAAACTTTTTTCAAATCACTTTTGATGTTACCTGTACCAGGGCTCGAACCATGGACCTTCGGTGTGGTAGGCCGGCAACACTACCTTCACACCACGGCGGACGCCATAACTACAAATAGATATTTATAGTGGTCTCATCCTGCATCTTTTTCTATCATTAGTTAAAAGGTAGAAGTTTGCTTTGTACCGGATGAGAAGCCATATTGAAGTGCCTTAGATGTAAACTATAGGTGTGTTCGGCGGCAAAAATTTGCAAAGAACTGCCATTAAAGAGACGAGAGACGAGAGAGAGAGAATGACGTAAAACTTTTTCGAAACGCAAAAAGCAAAAAGTTTTCGCCGAACCGGAGTTTGTACAAACTTGCAAGCAAAACAGCTGTTACCGTTTTCATTGGTTAATAACTCAAAGCTTGAATTTTTCGTTGTTGATTTGCTATGTCACGATCAGCTGTTCTTCACTTACTAGTTTTACTGGGTGAAATTTTTCCAACAGAAACTTGCCACTCGCTCTCCCAATTGTTTGACGGATGACACTTGTTTTGATACATATTGATTAATACCGTAAAGATTCCTTAAGATTTTTATTCAGACTAACTCGCAAACTACCAACACAACAGTGCGCGACTCGAAATTTTTCCGACTGGGTTGTATACGCGTATTCATGTATGTAACATGAGTAACACCAACATTTTGTGAGAAACCACCAATATAACCTTTAACATTTGGTAAGAATTTGTGTTTGTGTATTAAAAAAAATTCAATAGCTGAAATACTCGTACTCAAAATGCGTGTCAAGTTCGAGGTAAAATAATAAAATCATAACATTAAGTTTGAGTTAAATGTGCGAATAAAAAAAAGCAATCCAATAACTACTTAGGGGCCTGAGAATGGCAACAATGGGAAAGCATAACTTTAAATGAGTTTGCGAATTAGCGCGATATGTGAAACTTGGTTTCGTTTCGAACGTTTTGGACAGATACTTTTTAATTATGATGAAGCTTGAGATTTGGCAATTTCAGCGGTTTTCTTATATAACACGACATATCGGGTCTTATTTCCCTTTCATTACTAAGAAAGACACAGTTATGTTCTCTTTATAATTTACATGTCCCGTAAATAAAACTGACAATGTTTGGTGGAAAAGTCGTCATATATATAATATATATTTGTAAAGATAAAATTGTTTAAGTAACACTTCTTGTTTCTGGGGAGTGTTGTCAGAAGTGACAGTCCTTTTATCGATTTGAACCCGGTATTCAGTTTCGCGTTATTTAACGACAATTCGTTACACACCAATACCTATTGGTTCAAATAGTTTCTACGTCACACTTTAATTATTTTTTCACTTTAAATTCAAAAAATTTACACTAAAAGCAGACAAAATATTACACAACTGTCAAATTAACAATCGCTAATTGTAAGTATTTGTGACATATATTGTATGGCATTGTTGGTAACAATTGCTGTTAATTGACAATGTATGCTATCGCTTAGAAAAACTTATTAATTACGCACTTTACTATGTATGTACCCTACAAAAAAAGTTTGGTCCAACAGGGATGCGAATCAGGTAACCGTGGTTTTTCCAAGATTGTTTTTTAACTTGATATCAATTGGAAAAACAGTCCCTTCTCTAGCATATGGGAACATTTTAATATGAAAATATTCTTATGTCTCCATTTGAAAAAATATTGGATTCCGACTTTAATGCCATCAAAATTTTACAACTGAAATCATCACATTTTACTTTTTTGTTAGGCATTTCACGAATTATTCAAACACAATGCGCTGTAAAAAAAACATAATATAATATTATAAATACTACCTTTTGTCCCACAAATATATATATTTTTATTTGTTTCCTTTTTTTTAATGTTTTGTCAAAAATGTTGGCAGTTTTTCGTTCTCTCGCGTGGTTTTATCAGTTTTTGATGTCAGCTGAGACAGAAAACAGGAGTGCTGCCATGTGTAACAATTGCTGGTGCACTTTCAAAATTAACTCCGATGGTTTTCAAAGTGATATCAAATTGTGGAAAAAATAAAAAAACATATTGGAAAACACTTTGAAAATTAAACATTTCTGAACGATGAAAAAAAGGTGGATTTATGCACATTGGGCAGCACCATTTTTTTCTCTTGTTATGACATAACAGTATGCTATGATAAGACTAATTGACTTAAAAATATGAAATATTTAGTCATATCAATTTGCATTTCAATGAAGATAATCCTCAGCCTTTGTTTCCGCTTTAAACGATGCTCAACTATATCCGATAAAGTCATGTACAGGCTCACTTCTTTTAGAGATCAATCGCAACATTTTTTCCACGATTTATACATTAGTAAAATCATATTGGAATTAACATTCACACTCACATATGCACAAACGTATCTTTATCTAAACTATTCGATATATAGACGTATTCAATTCAATTAATATGAATGTATTTCAATTAGAGTGCGTTCACCTGACTTTAATCTCATCAATTTGCACAGTAACGAGCAAGTGACTACTTGAATAACCGTATAAGTAATTACATACCTACTTGTTACTTATGTCGTACATATATATGTTTGTGTTTATTTACTAAAACTCCCACTACGCTACAACATCCGTGCAGTAAAACACTAAACTACTAGTTTACAACTAGGATTTTCTAACTCATCGCAAACTAGGCCGAAAAAGGGTAAATCTAAACCGACAAACATTAAGATTTCTAGGAGTGACCAGGGTTGCAAAAGACCCAATAGTACTTATTCGGAAGACGATGTGGCCTTAGAGCTTGTTTTGTAGTTCAATTTCGTAATCCTTATAACATTGTAGTCCGAGGCCTGTATAAGAGCAGGACAGTTTAGAGGAAAGCCCATTACCGATATCCCGACCATTACTACTCTTTAACTTGCCTTCTTTGGGGTGCCGTGGACCATTATCAATAAGTAAAAATTCATTTTCAGGAAGATTTTCGCCTCGAAGAACTCTTTTGCCTTCCTTTTGGAACAAATTTTAAATTGATAAGACATTTTTTAGAATATAACTGTAAATAACTCTGAAACAACCTTGTGAAAAAAAGTGTTCGCACAAAGCCAAGGTGATCGAAGCAATTTCATTTCCTTTGTAAATAGGCGTATGCGTAAAATTTGTGAGAGTACATGGATACAGTGTTTTGCCAATAAGCATTCATACAATCCAGAATAGCTATTCTTTTCTTACTGATTTTATATACCGCACTCGAGATTTCTTTTGAGCGCACAAGAGTTATATTAGTCAAAAGGTTTTAAAAGACTACAGCTTCATCGGCATTGTAAATCTGCTCCTTGCTCAAATCTTAATCAATTTTCTTTTAAAAATATGTGAACCGAATGAGTCTTATTCGAAAAATTTCCCCTCCATATTTTGAGGGGATTATTTAATATCGTTTTTTAAATTTCATAACCCAACTATTGGCAACATGGAAGTCAGCCGATTTTGGCATGGAAAAACTTTACCTTTTCCTTTAGCATATAATATGTTATTAGTAAATTCTTGGTACATTAATTTGCAAACCGTTTAATCAATGATCCTTCCACTTTTTGAAATTTTGAAAGTTTTAATGTTTTTCTTTTCCCAAAACCAAAATCAGCATGCGCCATGGACTTATTTATTGTGTTCTCCTTCTTCGTAACACGTGTTATAGTGGATATATGCATGTACATACATATTGGGTTAAACCCTATTCAGATATGCCAAAATACACATGCGTAAGAGTATTAAGCCGATCACAATAGTAATACGTCAGCGAAATAAAACAGGACTTTTCCGAAGTTTGTTTAATTAAGAAACCGTTCCCAAAAGCAACAACTCTATGCCGCAAGTATCGAGTTGAAATATTTTTTGGATGTCGCAATTACTGAGTACGTAATGGAAAAAATTTCTATGTCGAATCGAGGTGTGTAAGTACCAATTATGTGCACAAATCGAGTTACCACTGTATTTCTGTACTTCAACTGTCTAAATCTATTGGAATCAACCGGAAACCTGTGAGGGTAGGAAGACTAGAAACTGACTTAAACGCACAAGAAGTGCAAATGCTTTATAACAGATAAGGAGAGAAATGGGAAAAGAATATAATGGCTTCCAATCGCTTAGTGCTAGAGCAAGCAAAAAGACTATAGCTGTCAATAATACACATATATGCATGTATGTATATACTTTGGGCATCGTAATAGCATGTTTATTGGAATACAGTCGAACTTCTCTATAACGAATTCCAAGGGACTGGATATTTACTTCGCTATAAAGAAAATTTGCTATATAGAAAAGGAAAACAGTTTTGTTCCTTTTAACATTTTTTATTTGTAGTGGTCAGTTATTTTGGATTGAAGTACATTTTTCCACTTTTCTTCTTCAATATAATTTTCTAATACATTTAGAGAAGAAAAACACAGTATTTGGTACGTTGGTTTTCATTTCCAAATAGGTAGGGAAACTTTCAACTGATGAATGATCGTTATATGGATATTGAAAACGCTTCAATCTTTAAGTTACGGTCGCAAAAATGCTTCGTTATAAGGAAATATTCGCTATAGGGAAATTCGTAATTCGTTATATGGAGATTACAATACATACAAAGTAGACCCAAAACACAGTGTTCTTATAATTGCTTCGCAATAGAGAACACTTCGTTATATAGGAGTTCGTTATAGGGGAGTTCGTCTGTATGTGTTATTTGATAGTGGGAAGGGTGACATGAGCAGTGTTGCCAGTAACCGAGGTGCAAAAATGTCACAAAAACACCCGCACCAAGGGCCGTTTTCAGCTAAGCGAACGATTTAGGTCAAATTAACGATAACGATAAATCAAAAAAATAATTTTTTGAATAAAAAAAATAATATTTATATAGATCTAGAAAAATTGTTTGTGCCTATCACTTTTCCTATCCCCTAAGGCGATTTATAACAAAAATTACATAAGTCAATAAAGCAATTAAATATTTGGTGCCATATACCACCGAAGAGAATAAGCAGAGTTTCTCTACCAATTTGTGGCTTGCCTTTTCTAATTTTTCTTACAAAGTGGAGGGACCTACATGTTTTATGCCGACCCCCACAAGCGCCAAACCACTTTCTCCCCTTTTTTGTTGAGTGTTAATCTCAGTGACAACCGGACGTACAGAATATTTTTATATATAATGATACAGGTATATATAAATCATTATAAGAATTAACATTATTTTGTTACTTGCCCTGTTTCACGCACTTTGCAGAAAAATCCCATTCTCCCTTTGTAGTGTGCAAAATCTCGAAAAGGGCGAAATCCCACGAAGTGGCAACACTTGTAGTGAGCGCATTGGAATAGGCATCGGCTTTTGTAAGCATCGCCGATTATTAGCTACTCAGTTGGTATCGTGTGTGTAACAGGGTAGTAGCAGTTTGTTTTAAGGTAGCATTTGTTTTGATTTGGTTTCACATTTACAAACATACAAATGGAGATTTTACAAAAAATTAAAAATGGTTTATATAAATACAGTGGCGCAAAGGGTACAAGTGACATATGGCAATATTATAATAAAATTGAAGTTACTGAAACGGGAGAATATGTGCCCTTTGTTACCTGTGCAAAATGTGACAAAGTATTCAAATTCGGCAAAAGTGCAAGCACTTCAAATTTGAAAAAGCATTCATGTTACAAACGAATAATCGCCAAAATGGGTATTAAGACACCTCTAAAAAGGGAACTAGGTAATAGCGGCGAGCGATTGCCCGAAGAAGATAGTGATTCGCTATTGGAGCCAAGTAACACCAACCAACAATTATGTGAAGAAGATAGCAACAAATCCATTTCAACTAGTAAAATCGAGCAAAATGTCAACGAAAAGGGTGAATCCATGCCACTGAAGCAGGAGTTCGTTGATGCGAATGGGACAGCGCGCAATGAAGAGAGTATTTCGAAGGAGATTTTGCAAAAGATTGATAATGGTGAATATAAAATAAGCTCGTCATCCGGCTCCAGTGACGTATGGAAATATTTTCATAAAATAGAGTGTACACGTACAGGGGAAATTGTGCCCTTTGTTATATGTACGGATTGTGATATGATTTTCAAGTTTTGTAAAGGCTATAGCTCTTCGAATTTGAAAAAGCACTCATGTCACAAACATCATTTTAAAGGTGAGAGTGCTGCGATTACCTCCAAAAAGAAGCTTGTTGATGCTGAAGAGCTATGTGGTGAAGAGGACATATACTCGAAACGTGAGTTAATTGTAATGGACGATCCATTATGGGAGACCGACAATTGTGCGCCTCCAATGAAACGAATGCGCTTTAATATAAACCATCAATTGAGAGCAGATATTTTAAACAGCTGCATTAAGTTCACATACCATGACTTACGTTCAATGGAAGTTATTAATGGGAATGGATTCAAAGATTTAGCCCGTTGCTTAGTTGAAGTTGGCGCTCAAATTGACGCAGACCAGTTTTCCATCGATGATATTTTGCCGCAGACTACAACAATTTCGCATAGTTTGAAACAAATGCATCATGAGAACCGTGAAAACTTTCTCACAGAAATACGGCCACTAATGGAAACAAGTAAGTAAAGTATTTGGCATAATTAAATTGAGAGGTAGAGGTGTCGAGAAAGGATCGATGGCTTAAGTTTTTTCAGGCTAACAATATTCATTAGTTATCGATATTTCAGTGGGACTATTGCGCCAAGCAGATACAGTACATTACTGTCGAAGTATACATCAAAAGTTCGAACAAATTAAGTTTTGCCGTATCCGGCGAATCTAGGCCCTCACTCTGTACTTCTATTCGAAAGGATTTTCTACTCAAAAGCAAAGATACACATCGGTACCTCGTAGTTCGTATTTACTTTATAAGATATTCGATTAGAGTAGGCATCAGTGTTTCGCAAATTTCGAACGCAAAGTAAAATACAAAAACACATTGTATGAACCTTCAGTACTTCATTACGCAGTAGAAAATTAATTTTAATTTTTATTAAATAAAATTTAATTTATTTTAAATATATAAATACTTCTAATCTACAATTTTTTTTCCCCCCAGTTTCCTACCTAACATTCTTTCATTACTTTCTGTCCACAGCGATTGCTGAGATCTTTTGTGATTTAAATGATTTTTTGTTGAAAAAAAAACTACATTTTCGCGGATTACTGTTTCGCTAAATTGTTGCCGAATATAACTTTCGACTATTTTGGCATATGTTTACGAAATTGAAAGTACCAAATTTTCTGCAGTCGAAAGGAAGATAAATCAAGGAACAGAATGATACTCGAGCAACGAATGGGCTCTACTCGAAAATTTTTTACAAAGTTTGAATAACTCGAAAGCGAACAGATTTTCCTTCGAATATAACTACAGAATTGTTGTTTCACACAAAAACACAGCTGTCAGTTCTTTTAAGTAGTGTCGTATTGTATCTACTTAGCGCTTATCTCTAACTAGTTCCCCCTTGTTATCGTTAGTGATCCTACCTTTCAGTTTGACACCTCTAATTTATAGATTAATAAATAATTTCTTTATCTTATTTATGTGCTCACAAAATTCTTAGACATGTGCTCATCAACTGTAGATATATGGGCGGATATCAAAAGACAAAGAAATTTTATCACTTTTACGGTACATTTTATCGATCACCATTGGCAGCTTCAGAGGTATTTATGTTTTTTTCGTAGCCAGCAATCATCAATTTATAGTTTAACTGACGGGGGGTGGGAACATCAGTCAACAGTTTGGCGTGTAATGCGTTATTTAATTTATGTCGTTAGCTTTTGGAATAACGAAATTATCATTTCCCTTGCTATTTTTAAAGAAAAGCATAACTCACTACAGACCTCTGCTCTGGAATTTCTGGTAGAATTTTAAAGCGTTATTTATTTATGTTAATTCGAAATATCAAAATATTTTCAAATTGAAGTGTGTGCGCGATATAAAAAAATATGTTCTCATAATCCCAGTTAAACCTGCTTTGTATATTTGAACTTGAAGCTTAAAATACCAGTAGAAACGGTACGAAATAACATAAGAAAACTCGGGTTTCGGGTTGGAAAAATTTTATTTTCAGTGATGAATCTAAATTCAACGGGAAGACGTCGAATGGAAGAGTTTAAATATGGAGGGAGCCCAACACCAGCTTGTATAAAAAAATTGTATGCTCACCTTTAAAAACGGTGTATTATCGGTAATGTTTTAGAGCTATTTCAGTGCGTCTGTAGTAGGATATTTGCACTTTATTGATGGTATCAAAAAAGGTTAGTTGTCGATAGATTCGCGCAAAATCGATTCATCTTCTAGCAGACTAACGACCCCAAGCATACGGGAAAGTACTTGTAAATGCCACCGCAGAGCCCTGACACAAACTCTATTGGGAACTTGTGGTATATTTTGAAGGCTCTCCAGAGTAGGTGCTTATACCCGATGCCTAAATTCCTTAAAAAATGTGCCATCCTAATAACACTTACAAATAATTATACCAAGCATGCAAGCATATTCGTGTTTTGTCAGCCCATACACACGTGCATAAGGGTGTGAATGTGTGGGTTCGCCTCCCCTTAAAACCGGAGTACGAGTTTCGCGGTTTAACGATTGTCCTCGACTACTTCTCCAGCGTTCGTCAACAAAGTTAAAGCAGCTCCCAGTATTTTCAGCCACCTCGGCGTCATAATGAAATCATAAGGTAACCTCACTCTGTAGTTTTAAATTTTAACTACAAATATACGGCCAATTATTATAACGAGAATTCTTGATTTCTTCTTTACTAAAATCACGAATTGGGCGCGGTGCTTCTGAACCACGCCCGCTCCTGCGAAACACGACAGCCGATTTCTACTCACAAAAAAAGTTGATAAAATAAATGCCAAGTCGTCATGCTGTTTTAAAACAAAGAGGCTATCCAACAAAATATTAATTTTACTGCAAATAACTTTGTTTTTGTAATTTAAATAGATTAAGAATACCAATTTTGTATACTATTTTTGACATATTTACCAAAATCTCACTTCGAAGTATAAATAAAATCCATTTAAAATGTGTTTCTTATACGACATATAATAAAACATCCTTGAAGCGTATTTTTCAATCAAAAACATAAAGAGCTATGTTTATTTGGAAAAACTTAAAAACATTATACTTACTTGTATGGCGCTTAAACGTCTGAACGGTTTTGGGCGCCCACCATAGCACACAAAAATGCCTCTTAAATACGTAAAATACGCATTCCTCCCCAATAAGCATTTCTATTGGAAATATATTTGAATAGCAATTGAGATCGAATCCGTTTCTAAATTCCAATATTAATTTTTAACTTAAGATCAATTAGAGAAAGAGTTAATTCTGAAGCAAAAGTGAAAATGTTTGATATGAAAATATTTTTATTTCTCCAGTTGAAAAAAATATTGGATTCCGACTTGAATGCCATTAAAATTTTCCAACTGAAAACAGATTTCACTTTTTTGCTAAGCATTTCACTAATTATTAGAACACAATTGCAATATAATAAATAATATAAATACTACTTTTTGTCACGCAAATATTTATCTTTTTGTTTCTTTCCTTTTTTTCGATGTTTTGGCAAAGATTTTGTCAATTTGCGGCTCGCTCACGTGTTTTGATTAGTTTTTGATGTCACATATGAGAGAAAATGCGAGTGTTGCCATGTGTAAAAATTACAGATGCATTTTCAAACTAAATTCAAGCTTTGGAAAACAATGTCTAACCTCAAGTGGAGATACATGTTAGAAATTACTTTGAAAGTCTATACATTTCTCAAACATTTTCTAGCTCGTTTACGCCTATGCACATGTTTATGTGTTATGTCTTTGTAGTGGAAGTTGGATTTACATAAGTGCTGGTCGATAATTCGATAGCATTCGACACTATATGATAAATAATTTTCTTCTAATATACCAATTTGCTTATTTATATTTTCAGCCGCATTTTATTTACCACTGAATTCGATTATTGTGCTGATAAAGATAACGCAAAGCAAAGTCGCCGAAATATTATTAATGCCATAGAATGCAAGTGCGACGAACTAAAACTAGACAGGAATTTATTGAAAAATATTACTTTTACTACTGATCCGGACTCAAATATCAAAAAGGCGCTGCAACAGAACTTTAGCACAAACAATTGTTTATCATATATATTAAACAGCATTTTGGAACGAGCATTTGATAAAGAAATATTAACATATAGTGCGCCTGATGTACAGGATTTGATCAGAAAATGCGAGTCTCTAGTGTCACAACAAAAGCAAATCGGCAGCTATGAAAAGTTTGAAAGCGCTGTGCAGCAAGAAGGCACTGCCAGTTGGAGCACTAAATTCGAAATGTTATGGTTTTTTGGCAAAAATGGCAAATTTTTTGAAAATATTTGCAAGAAATCGGATGAAACAAGTAGCATGCACGAGTTTGACGCGTTGTTGTTGGAAAAGCTAACAAATATGCTGGAACCATTTAGAAATGTATTAACTGTAGTGGAAAATAAGAATACCCCAACTATACATCTAGTTTTACTACATAAGCATATATTAAAAGCAAAACTTTCGAAACTTCAAAAACAGGAAACTAACTCTGAAATTCAAACAATACTTTCAAACTGTTTAGACCAAATTATCGATGCAAAGTTTCGTCCAGATAAAATACATAAAATCGCTGCTTTTCTATGGCCACAATATAAACAGATGCGTTATTTAAGCGAAGCTGAGCGTGATGAGGTGTATGAGTTGGTGAAAGCTGAACTGCTGGAAATCTCAAACGCAGAAATCAGTCTAAACTCTGAAACTGATGACTCGCAAAATAATTGCGTTCCTGATGATTTGCTGACAAAATACAAAGATATCAACATGCAAGTGGCTAACAATAATGTCGAGAGCCAAATATGCTTTCAAATTGAAATGTACAAAAATGCATGTTTTGTAGAAAATGATGTTTTGAATTGGTGGCGTAGTCATAGCGTTGGATTTCCATTGTTGGGTAAATTGGCGCGCAAAATTTTATGTATTCCAGCATCGAGTGCAGCGAGCGCAAACTGTTCAAGCCTAAAACAACCAGTTTTAGAACAAAGGCGTACAAATTTGATTGGCGAAAATGTAGATGCGATTTTATTTTTACATTCACAACCAAAAAATCAAATTCAAGCTAAAGTTTGAGTTTGCCAGCGCATGCGCGGTGCGTTTTATCACTATCCCATACTCGGAATTGGCATGTTTTAATAATTTATATACTATCATTTGCATTTCAATAGTTTTCCAATTGATTTCTTATAGTAGTATAAATCTGTATTCTAAAAAATTTTAAATCTATATATTTTATTAGAATTTGATGCGCCACAATACTGTATTTTGTGTTAGGTCTGGAGGACAAACGTTTGCATACATAATTATTAAAACACCATGCACAAAATGACATTATAAATACTACCCTTTTTCACACAAATATATAACATTTTATTTCTTTCCTTTTTTTTAATGTTTTGGCAAACATTTTGGCCATTTTTCGTTCGCTCACGTGTTTTGATTGATTTTTTATGTCAGATATGACAGCGCATACGAGTGCTGCCATGTGTAAAAATTGCAACTGCATTTTCAAAATGAACTCCAATGGCTTTCAAACTTTGGAAAAAACTGTTAAACCTCAAGTGGAGAAATATGTTGGAAATGACTTTTAAGAATAAGATTTTCTCAAACATCTTAAAAATTTTTTATACATATTGGGTTACACAACAAGCGCATTTAAGCCAAAAAAAGTGGTTCCCAAATATTTTTCTCGAAGTCTATCTTTTTTCGGCCATCACACAATCGGATTTAACATCTTTGCTGAGCACATGCGTACTTTGATAAGTGCAGTACTCGCAAATACTGATATTTCCCAAAAAACCAACAATAATGATATCGAGGCATATTTCCGAATGGTGGTTTTCTCGACGGTTTAACTAAAAAAGGTTAATAGAGTAAACTAAGCTCTTCGAATCGTGTCGAATTTTAGTCGAATTTACGAAAAATGCTTTTATCACCAAAATATTTAAGTCTCGATTAGGCGATGAGACAAAATCTCGGATTGCCAACAGTCAGAGAAAGTAAAAATGCTAGTAAATCTAGAATATGCCCGAGGTAGGCATACCGGTCGTAAGAGGCGACTGATATGGACAAAAGTAATGACGTGCAACTCGATGGCTGATCTACGAATATCATGCCTCTCACCTCTCAATACGCATCTTATATTTCCTTACGGAAGGAGGGGTGACATGACCTTCACTGTTTTCACTGGGCATAAATCGCTACCACGACAGTCGGGCAGTACCGCAAGGGAGTACCGGAGCGTACCGGGTTGAAATCCGGCCAAGGACTGTTAATTCGACAACACTCCCCAAAACCCTCGGGGAGTTTTTTTGTCGTTACCACAACACAAAAACAACAAGCATCAGCTTTTTATGGTGTAGGAACAGAGGAGATATTTGTGCACTTGGGTCTTATCACAGGTCGCATTTAGCAGCACTGGCTTTAAGAGACCAGTAACATGTTCAAAGGATTTCAGTCCCGCAGAGTTTCTAGAAACCTGCAGCATTAATTCAAAAGCTATGGTCTTCAACCATTCTTATGATATTCACAGCGTACTGGACTATTATGGACTCTCGCCCACAGGTGAGATTAAAATGCAAACCATCATGTCACAGAAGCAATCTTTCACGACGGAAGAATTGATTGATTATCTACTCTAAACACTTCCGTGGTTTGGAAATTCTCTCACAACTAAAGTTTATTAAGCTTGCTAAGTTTCTCAAATACATAAATACCTTGTTGTGATCTCCAGAAAAGCGGCCTTTCAGGCTTGTTGAAAGAAGTCGTAAGGACTACTCGAAGCTTCTGATAAAATGTCAATCGTTTTGATAGTTTAAGAAAAAGTTATCAACAAGTATTCACTGTCTGAAAATTGCGATACTTTTCGATGAAGTTTAAACGCTCAGAAGCCTACTATTGAATTTGCCGAAACGATGGATCTTTAATGCTTTGAGCTATCAACTTCCTTGAACGATCAATTGGCTTCCACATCCTCCATTCCAATTTGATGCTTCCAGAATGACATTGCAGAAACCGCACCCATTCAAAATTCTAATGGGGGAATCTCCGCTACCACAAGACTACCAACAATCGAATGTTGTGCTACCTAAGTATATATATATATAAGTATATTATATCGGTGTCTTTTACATATTTGGGCCCGTCACGAAACAGCGTGCACACACTCAGCTGTTGCGAGCACTTTAAAGACCATTGACCAAAAAAGCCGACAGCTAAAATTGGCCAAAACAAACAACCACAAAAAATCATTAAAATCAAAAAAAAAATAAACCCAGATGGGCAACTGTCTAAGTGGATTGAATGAGCACAGTCATGCGTCAGTGACATCCCACACACGCCGCATAAACCGGGCATGTGAGAGGAAATTAGCGTATTTTTAGGTTTAGAAGTAACCCCGCGGTCAAAGCAACTTGTTGTAAATTACTTCGAAACTAGTATGAAGCCTAAGTAGTCAGTCAAGAGTATTTTCGCTATATTAAACACCTATTATTGTTATGGTGTGTGTTAGGAGATGTCAATTGTCTGATTTTGAACAGAAATATACTAGTCTCAAACTAGTTCAATATAGGCCAAATATCTCTAAATATTATAAAATTGTAAAAGGTCCATGCCTGTATATTGCAAATATTTAAAAACAAATTTAGATTGCTGCGCCAATAGAATCTAAAGCAACAGTTTGTAGAAAATTTGTCTGCATGTTTGCGCGCGTATCATTCAAAAAGTGCTCAATATAATTGAATGAAACTTTCACCGTTGCATTACTAGATGTTCAGCTTCACTTTTTTGATATCCCTTATTTCGATTATTGAGCTGGTTTCGGAGTTATCGACCAATATGTAAACCAGGGTGACCCAAAATGTGTTAGTATAATATGGGGTTCGAACGAAAGCTGCTAATGAGTGCTGCAATAAGCGTTGTGGTAAAGTTCCATATCTCAACTTTTTCAGAGATATAATGATTATAGTCGGACCTAGTCTAGTAAAAGTTCTGAGACGCAGCGATGCGTAGCCGGGTCTTGAGTGGACATATTGAATTGAAAATAATTTAAGGCAGGTTTCTACCTTGTGAGATCAAAAATATTTATTTATTTTATTTATTTATTTATTTATACACAAGTAAGCCGTAGTCTTTTATAGTGTTTTACATAGAGTTGATAAAATTTATACTTAACAAAATTAGTCTAAATTATATAAATTAACTACATGCTAATACAAAACATGAGGAAATAGGGTAATAGTAGAAAGTGTAAGGAATTAGGGAGGAGGTAAAGAGCACACAGCCAATTTGAAAAGTTAGGGATTTCGCTTTTTTTATTGCATATTCAGATGTGTGTTTCAAGAATACGCTCTCAAAAGTTCGAGTTGAAATCTGTTAAATTATGACTTCCACCATGAGGACGAGTCGTCGCCGACCTGCCGCCATTATTCGGTACTCCCCTCCCCCCCTTTGATTCAACAACAACAAATTTGTGAATCTTCATTAAACTTTTTCCGATAACTGTGCGAAAATTTTATCCTTCTACCCATTATACTTTCCGAGAAAAAAATTCCAGAAAAACATCAGGTTTTCGGGCCAACAAGGTAGAAACCTGCCTTAATTCTTCAAGGTGGGGTAAATAAGTAGGTACTCGGTCCACATGAAGTTATAAACTCGAACTTTGGTGGTGGAAACATTATATTTAAAAACTGATTTCTGCTGGGTTTTTTTTTAAATTTGTTGACACAAATTTGGTCTTGTTCGGACTAGTTTGAGATGAGTTAGAAAGTCCTAGCTGTAAACTAATATTTGAACAATGCATACATATATAAGTGTAGATATATATATATATATATATATTGTAAACGTCGTATATGCCATCTATTTAGAGACATCAAACTCGCCCTCGGACTAATGGACTTCCTTTTTAATTTAAGCCCTTCATTCATTAATTCACCTATTCATACCTGTGCGTAGTACGAGTATGTCTTTGTTGTTGTAGCATTACTTTGCACGTTCATACTATAACCAATTGGAACAATAAAGGAAGGTTAATTCATCCTCCAATTGTTTCTTCAATCTCAAGCTGCTGCTGTCGATAGGAAAATCTACTGGGACGGAACTTCAATATTGAATCAGTTGGGCTTTACTTCGCTGGTTATGCTCATATCTCCTTAAATCCCAAACAGCCCAATTTTGCTGCGATACTCAGATACTTCGAGCCATTAGCGAGCAAGACATTACGACCATCAGGAGCTTTGAGACGAATATTAGAGGGACGATATACATCGGGATTAGGTGGCCACTACCGGCATCAAAGCAGGGTACTTCACCACTTCAGAACCAAGAGAAGGAATAAGAACCCAAAGATGATTTATATGAGGGAATACTCAACTGAAGAATATGGAAGTGGCGAGGCATAAGATAGATTTGGTATCAGTGAGTTTCAAACGGTCTACACAAGAACTAGACTTAGTCTTTGGGAATCATGAAATCCCCTCAAAGACGCACTCATGTGCATAAATGGACTCTAAATTAACTTTCAAGGAGCACTTTAAAGCTATAGGTGAGAAAGTAGCTAAAACAGTCGGTGCCCTTCCCACAAAAGACGGTTCTATCGAATGACCAAGGGCTGTTATTTCGAGTAACTCTGCCTAATTCGTGGCCTTATGCGAGTAATGCCTAATATTCTTAGCCAAGGCGAATGTTTTCGTCAGCTATTGTCCACTATAACCACCTCGATGATATTAAATGCAGCTCCTTTGTGACACGGATCTAAACTGACCCATAAAAAGATTATTGGAATATTTATTCCATCATAGAATGGAGAAGGTGTTGTCTATCCAAGCTGCCCCAGCGATATGGAAACACAGAACACTTCACGATCAATTACCCTCTTCTTTAAGGAAAAAGAAAACTGTGCAGAGGATTTTTGGAAACGAACCTTCCAGCAGAAGTTTAGTGTTGCATATATGCAAAAGCTCACAATGTTCAGACGCTGTGAGCAACATGGCGCCATTGATTAGTGAAAGGGAGCGCAGAGAACCGCCTTGTGTGGATATATGAACAGAATAAGGTCGCTTGAAGGAAACCGTGCTGCCACAAACTTCCAAAAAACCATCAAAGGCGTGGCTCGTAACATTAATTCCAGGGAGTAAAGAAGGAGCTTTAAGCTCTTCAGTGCAGACAATTAAACCTGCATAAAGTAGACACATGCGATGGGATGAAGAAATGAAGATTTCTAGTACCTGAACTTCTCTTGATTAAAAGGGGCGAGGACCTGACATTGACTAAGATATTGTTATGGAAAAGTAAGTGATTTAAAGAGGATTAATTGAAAAATGACTGGTTGGACGATTGTATCCGCGTGGATGTGTGGGTTATCACTTGCGCGGTCGCTTAACCCAACCTTAAAAATTCAAATTATCACAGGCCCAAGGTCACAATGTCGACGTGTTTGTGCTCTCAGGAAACAAAAAGATTGAGACCCTTTTTCTGGTGTTCTTATTAAAAAAGTTTCCGTCCAATTTTTTTTACAATTTATTTAATTCCGCTTATTCTATACAAACGTATGATATGTTTTTGCCCTAAACACAAACCCACTTAAATGTTCCAAAAAAGCTCACATAAGTTTAATTTACTTGACCACCAAAAAATCCACCATCAGCTCACCTCCCCCATTAATGCCTCTGTCATCGCCTGAGTCACCATTGTACTTGCGAATGTTTGAATATGTTCGGTGTTGGCATTGGACACCAACGGCGCTAGAATCGCCGCAGACAGTGGGCGTTGACGCTATGAGCTTTCATTCACAGCTAATCAAAAATAATTTTTTTCAACACACCCCACCCCCCTTAATTGTGTTGTAAATTTATAAAAGAAAACTAACAGGAGACTAGATTGTTGAACTACACGGTTTAGTCGACAAAATAATCAAATTCATTTATTACTCATTTACATGAATATTTATAAATCAATGGTGTGGGGACTAACAAAAGTTTAATTTGTTGACAAAGAAAAAAAAAATTTAAAAGGAACAGCACGATCTTAGCGTCTTCAGCGCAACTCAAAGTTTCGCCATTGAGTGATCTCTAGAGAAAAATGTAACAAGTAACAAGTTTAGCGGAAATAATTTAAACTGGAAAATTTCAAGGAAAATAAGAACCGTTCACGACTTTCACTTTCAAATTTTGTTGACTTGACTTTATTAGGAAACAGCACCCTTGACTTTATTACCATTTTTTAAATCTATTTCTATTTGAGTTAGGAAATAAGATGATTGACTTTATTTCCACAATTTTTTTCACTTCATTAGAAAATTTTGGTCGACTTTGTTTCTATTTGAATTGGGAAATAATATATTTGACTTTATTTCCAATTTCTGTTTACTTTATTTAAATTTGGAAATAATATAATTGGCTTTATTGCCAAAATTTGGTTGACTTTATTTTCATTTGAATTCGGAAATAATATAATTGGTTTTATTTCCAAAATTTTTTCGACTTTATTTCCATTGGAATTGAGATATAAGATAATTGACTTTTTTCTAAAATTTTGTTTACTTTATTTAAATTTTTTTTTACCTTATTTCTATTTAAATTAGCACCGGACTTTATTTCCATTTGGATTAGACAATAATATAATTGATTGATTAATTGATTTCCACAATTTTGTTCACTATATTTCCATTTGAATTAAGAAATAAGATCATTGACTTTATTTCCGAAATTTTGTTGGTTTTATTTGAAAATTTTTGTTGGCTGTGTTTTAATTGGGAAATAAGACCATTCACTTTATTTAAAATTTTTTTTACTTTTTTTAATCTGAATTAGGAAATAATATAATAAATTTTTTTTAACCTATCTCTCTCTGGCAGCATGAGGAGGAGAGGATTCGCTTACTTTGACCATGTACAGGGCTTTATACAAATCGACTCTGATTTCTGGGTGCACTTTCTATCGATAATATCTCATATCTCAAATCCCATAAGCGCTCTCTCAATGTAACCAACTCAACCTACCAAATAGGCGAACTTTTTTTAGACCCCGCATACTCGTCTATGTAGCATGCAATTGTTTGTTTCTTTTTTCTAAGCAGTTTTTATGGCGGCTGATCTAATGTGAGTTTTTTTTTTTTTGTGTGTTTCGAAGAATATCTAAATCAACTTAAATGCTTTTAAGAAAGAAACAGGTTGTTCAGAGGCATATTGTATCTTTTCGTAAATTTTTTTTCTTCGCTTTTACAATCATTCATTCTTTGTTTGCTAAATATTTTAGTCAAATTGATTGGTTGTGCTAAATACGCACTTTAAAAAATGTTTCGCGTGCTCTGGGCAAAAACGAAGTGTTGCTGGGGTTGAATGTACCCTCCTCTCTATGCTTAATTATGTATTTAGCAATTTTGCCAGCAATATAGATAGGCTCATTTACACATACCTATTTATAAATATTTAAGAATGACAGTGTAATTAATTGAGCTTTATTCGTTTGGTTTTTGTTTTGAGAAATTCGATGATAAATTGGAAATTGATTAAGCGATTTTAGCGCATTTCACCACAATATACGTCAACGAATTTTTTTTAGTATTTATGTTTATTTTGAATTTTGAGTATAAATATAACTAATTAATTTGTTCATTTATTAGATTGTTAAAATCTTAAGCGTTTCTCTTATACTACATTTACACTAAATGAAATATGTGATTTTTATTGAAAGCATCAAAATGCGGCGCAATTTCCCCATACAAATCGTTTCACAAAATCACGCACTCAAAAACCCTATTACGCAGCAAATGCGATAAATTCATGAAACACGCGTACTAATTGAACGCGCATAGTACTCGTATATGATTTTTTTCTTTCGTATCGCGTATCAATAACCAATTGCGCCAACAAAAGAATTTAGGTAAAATATATCTGCTAACAAGCTATATCAAATTTCAGTTCTAAATTTTGTCTCAGTACTTACCGCCCTTCTGAAATCCGTACACACAAATACACACAGGAACACTTACCGTTTTTGAAGCATTTTGGCCGGAGGTTCCTATCGCTTCTTGGAATGAATGAATGCACTTTTCAACGGCTATTTGTTATAGGAAAATACGCGTCACCATTCAACACCTTACAAATGACACTTTTTATTTCGCAGCTATCAACATTTCACACATTCATCAAAGTGATGGGTGTGTATCAGGTAGCGCAGCATGTAATGTTTAATAGATATAACATACAGGTTAGGTTTTTTTTTTGTAAGAATGAGTAAGTGCAACAATTAACACCTGAGTACATAAAAAAGCAAACAAAATAGTTTCAAGAAGGACTTTTTTGTCCTTTTATTTGCGCAATTCGCTATGCCAATGTCAATACAAGTGATATTAGGATCTACGTACCACATACTCGTATATACCCTGCTAGAAACCCTGCTGGGAACTTAGTGACTAGTGAAACAAATTGCTGGTAGAGAACGTGATTCGAAGTGCCAAACAAGAACTAGTTTGATAGTAACTAGATTTTCACTAGTAAAGGCCGGCAGTTGGGTCACTAAGAATTTTGAACTGCAAATGTTTAAAAAAAAAAAATCATTCTACCTACAAAACGATTTATAAAACCAGGCCTATTAAATTTGATTAGTAATTAGACTGCTTTTCAATTGGTTATGATTATTATAATAGTTTGTCAAGAAAAGGCAGTTATTAGAAAAAATAAAAAAAAAGTCAGAAAAAAATTAAAAATAATCAAAGAAAAGTGGTTTTGATTACTTTTGATTATTTTTGATCGTTTTTGATTTTTTTAGATTGCTTTATAATTTTTATTTTTTTCAGCTTTGTTAATGTGTATATTTATGTGCTTCTCTAATAATACTGAAAAAAAATCAAAAAAAATATAAAAAGATTTTTTTTGAGAAAAGACAATTATTAGAAAAAATTTTAAATAATGGAAAAAGTTGTTTTGGCGACTTTGATTATTTTTTATAATTGTAAAAAAAGCTTGATTTTTGGATGATCATAAACAATCATTAAATGGATTCTGAAGTTAATAATGAATCAAACCGGTAATCATCAAAACCATATGGAAAAAATAAACTTGCATTTATTCACATCACTTTTGGCAATAAATTCAATTGACTTTATTACCTTTTCACAAAAGAAATAAGACTGTCTTAAATATTTAATGGGCATAGTTTCTCGGCAGACCGCGACTTTTTTTTTTAATTATTTATTTAGTTATTATTAAATGTTAGAAAATAGCACGTGGACTTAATTTCTATTTAAGTTAGGAAATAATATTCATGAAACGAGCTCAAGGCCAAGAATAATAATTTTTCACTTTTTGAATTTTTATGAAAATTATTATTGTTTTTACTTATTAATAATCATTTTTAATTAATTATTAAAAGTTTTTTGATTGAATAGAGTAGGAAAAATGTTTAGAGACAACTGCCATAGCTTTTCTTATAGATCCATTTCGGAAGCTGCTAGACTTCACTCATCAGAGAAATTTTGGCACGCATTGCTAACCATTGAGCTAACAATACGCTGGTTTTGATGTCATCTAAACTCCTAGCTCTATTCTTCTTTTTACCATATGCATGAACCACTTCCGCCATTTGACAGTTAGTAGCGTGATCATGATGGATTTTTGACAGATCTGTTTTATCATCAGAACTGCCTTACCGTGTGCTCTCGGTTTTGTTATTGATTTTTTATACCAACAATTTTGTTGATTTACGGCCTGTACATTTTCAAGTATTCAAGAAACGAGCTCAAGGCCAAGAATAATAATGAAAAGGATTTTAATACCAAATTTTGATTGAATTATTTCATTTGATTTAGGAAATAAAATAATTAACCTTATTCCCATTTTGTTAACTTTATTTCCATTTGGATTAGCAAATAATACAATTGACTTTGTTATACCTTTCATGAACATGAAATGGTATTATAACTTTGGTCCGATGTTTGTAAGTATAAGAAGAAGAAGAGATAGACCCACCAATAAGTATACCGAAATGATCAGGGCGATGAGCTGAGTCGATTTAGCCATGCCCGTCTGTCTGTTTGTACGCAAACTAGTCCCTCAGTTTTTGAAATATCTTGATGAAATTTGGGCCATTCTGCATGAGATTAATCATTTGTCGGAATCAGCAAGATCGGAGCAAAACAACGCATAGCTCCCATACAATCGATAGTTCCGATAAATGGGTTTTGAGCTATGTATCTTTAAATTAACAGTTTTGCAGAGTTTGTACTAATTGTGAGTAAGGATCGGACACTTAAAACCGTGATGCGTATTCATGAAAGGTATAAAGCCTTCGGCACAGTCGAAGACAGCCCTTTCCTTACTTGTTTCCATTTTTTTTACTTCTATTTGTATTAAAGTAATAATATATTTGACTATGTTTTTTAATTCCATTTGAACTACGAAATTACATTGGCTTTATTTTCAAATGTTGGTTGACTTAATTTCCATTGCATTTAGGAAATTATATAATTGACTTTTTTTAAAATTTTTGTTGACTTTATTTCTAAAATTTGGTGGAATTTATATCATTTTGAATTAGGTAATAATATAATTGACTTTGTTTCCAAATTTTTGTTGACTTTTTTCAATTTGAATTAGGAATTAATGTAATTGACTTTATTTCCATTTTGTTGACTTTATTTTATTTGAATTAGGAATTAAAATAATTGACTTTATTTCCATTTTGTTGACTTTATTTCATTTGAATTAGGAATTAATATAATTGACGTTATTTTCATTTTTTTACTTGATTTCCATTTGAATTAAGAAATAAGATCATTGACTTTATTACCAAAATTTGGTTGACTTTAACCAAATCCTCCACAAGAATAAGGAAAGAAATGTAATGGAAAAAAGTCTATGGAAATGTTATTTAAAAAAAATTGGGGGGGTCACTACACCCTATAAATGAAACTCAATATTAAAAAAAAAATTGTTAATAAATAAATTAGTAAAGAAAAAGTAGTATTATTTTCATACTAACAATTTGTTAATAGAATAATTAGCAATTTTTTTTATTTAAACTATATTTTTTGAACTAGTTTGAAAAAAACTAGTTTGAAAAAAACTAGGGAAATTCCAGTTGCAAACTAGTATTTTTTCTGACTACTTTGGTGTTTTACAGCAGGCTATATACAAATGTTTACACATCAAAAGTAAGCTTTATTCTTTGCATTGATAACTGAAAGCTATTTAGAAGCAAAAAAAAATATTTTGTAATCAGTAAGCGTGCGACCTCATAAAGCAAACCTTTAAATCTTATAAATACTAAACATAGCTTAAAAATCTGGAAATTATGATTTGTTGATAAATTTAACTAAAAAGTCAAAACTAGTTATAGAAACAAATAAATCAACAGAAAAACTTTGGCCTCTTCTATTTTTTTCTTTTAAAAAAAACAAAGATTAAAAATAATAATTGAATAATTATAATTATCAACTCTTCTCGAGCTCCTGAAACTTACAAAAACTTTAAAACAAAAAAATTGTATTCATAGGGAAAAAAATAGGCGTGCGTTTTAATCGCTTAATAGTTTTGCACGCTATTTTTATATTTTTTGGTTTTTTAAATATTTCTGTTAACAATTGTTTTTAACTTTTCAGTTTAATGAATTAATAAAGCGTTGTTTTTGTAAGCTAGATTTATTTTATTTAATATTTGAAAAGAAACATCTTTAAAATGACCAAATAAAATGAAAATGTGTAAATAAGTGTTATGTTAAATAAAATAGCAATAAATTAATAAAAAATCAAGTAAATTACTCTCCAAATGAGTTTACGGAATTGTGTTCTGAGAGAAAATTAATTGCTAGGTGAAATGTATGGAATTCTATGCTGGTTCGGAACTATGGAAAAAAGTTGTCAAAACAAGCTCCAAGTGTTCCAATGTGTACATTTTTGGAGTAGTTCAGAACAACTACAATTTAGGTTGCCTCGTGCTAGAGTTAATGTGTGAAATTTTTTTTGGTTTGGGATCAATAAGATTGATCTAAGCTGTAGGATATTTAACTAGCCTCATAATTATATTATAGCCTCATTTTACAAAAAACTCAAGAAAAGGGTGATAAATATCAAATTTTCTGAACTCCATAATTAGATATGTGTAGACATACATGGGTACATTATACTTAAATATGTAATCATGTACATTATATACACAAGAATGTTAAATACACCCGAATGATTGATAGCTTGCAGAGGATTGATCCCAGATGAGCCGCAAAGGGCATGCGATAAATGCTAGTTTTCGTCTCCTTCATACGCATTGAAGTGTTCCATTTTATTTGATCATAACCTCTGGCGAAGCTGAATGTACCCATTTATAAAAGAATGGGACTGAATACTTTTCTACCCCTAAGGGTGCAGTGATTAATTTTGCCATAATCTCTTACTATATTAGTCACAAGATTTTTGGCAGTAAAGCTTTAGAATTTGAAAGTATGAAGTGTATTATACGAGGTGTGTTCAAAAAGTATCGCGAATTTTGTGTTTTTTCAAAAATTATTTATTTATTCATGAATATCTATTTTGTCCCCTTCAAAGTAATCCCCATGAGATATTATATACTTGTGCCAACGGTTTTTCCAATCTTCGAAGCACTTCAAAAAATCATTTTTTTGTATCTTGTTCAGCTCCTCCTTCGATGCCGTCTTTCTCTCGTCAAGAGAAGCGTAACGTCGTCCTTTCATGGGCCTCTTCAGTTTAAGGAACAAGAAAAAGTCACAGGGGGCCAGATCTGGGGAATACGGTGGCTGCGGCATCATTAGTGTGTTGTTTGTGTCCAAAAAGTCGCGCACAAGCAACGATGCGTGAGCAGGGGCGTTATCGTGGTGCAAAAGCCAATTTTTGTTCTTCTTTGCACATCTTCTCGGCCTTCTGAGAACATTTTGTACCACCGATAAACGTTGCTTCGGTCCAAGGTAGCTTCTCCGTATGCCACAGTCAACATTCGGAATGCATCCGCGCACTTAATTTCGTTTTTCACACAAAATTTGATACAGGTTCTTTGATCCATTTTTTTGAATAGGTAAAAATCGAAGACGATCCAAAACACGTGCAAGCAAAGCAGCTGTCAACAATTAACTGAACATTCAAAATGGCCGAGCTTGTCGGCATAAGTGAGAGACATGAGTACCAACATAACGCCACAAAAAATTCGAAATTCGAATATACGTAACCAGCGAAAATTCAAAATTCGCGATACTTTTTGAGCACACCTCGTACACAAACACCTGCAAGCATACATATTTGCCAATAAACATTTTTGTTGGATATATGCACATTTGAGATCTATTGGAGAAACAGTCCTTTCTCGAGCAAAAGAAAAAAAATATTTGTTTGAATTGTAAATATTCTTATTTCTCTACCTGAAAAAATATTGTATTCCGACTAGAACTCCATCAATATTTTCCACCTGAAATCAAACTTCACATTTTACTTTGCATTTACCAATTATTAAAACAAAATGCGCAATATAATATTATATATACTACCTTTTGTCACACAAGTATATATCTTTTTATTTCTTTTCTTTTTTTAATGTGTTGGCAAAAATGTTGGCAGTTTTTCGTTCGCTCAGGTGTTTTGATTAGTTCTTGATGTCAGACCCACTTTCATGGAAAATTTTAGTAAAAGCATATACAAACTATTTTTGCTAGAATATGGATTAGCTTCCAATACAGTACAATTACTCATTTGAAAGTTCTTCAGTTCGCGAAAATTCTGGAGAATTAGCATCAGCCGATTTTTTTTTTGCGTAAGCACTCCATCTCACTTGGCATGTTTTCAGAAGAAAAGGGAATATACACAAATTACCTCTTTGTCGATTTCATTTTGATTGCAAGATAAAAAATGCGAGTTTAGTTTCTCATAAAAATTTCCCAATTGACCTTGCGCCACATCACCAGCTCTGTCAAGCTCTGTCAAGCTCTGTCAGAATCGGAAAGAACTCTTCGATCCTTTCGTATCCAAATGAGATATAAGTTCCCTATTTAACTATCGGTAGTCATACTATAGTAGCTTTCCTACAAGTCTGTTGCTCCTAACGCGTTCTTTACGCCCATAATTTATATGTGAAAAGGCTCTACGTTATCAACTGATTAGATTGGAGAGTATAGCATGAAGCAAAAAAAAAGAAGGGGGCACTTCGTTAGTTAGCAACCGATAAATATTCGCATAGAATGTGCAAAATAAAAATTAGGTCAACTTATTTTTAAATTCCTCCTCCAGATAACTAAATTGTTTATTTGAAAACCTTGTACGATTTTTGAAGTATACACAAGCTGTACATATTTATTTTTCTGATGGCCTTGAGCAAAATACAAGCGTGTATGCATATAGAAAGTAGGTACAGGTTTAGATATTTGTGTGATTCCATGCTAGCTAGAATACTTGAGCAAAATGTTTATTGAGTTGCCGTCTTTCGCGCCAACTATTTTCTTATTCTTTTACTGGTGCCCCTTGCTTTTTTCTATCCCTTTTTCTGTAGCTCTAACTCCAGGGAAAATCTATGGGTAGTTTCTACTAGACCCGAATTGCTTCTTGTAATTAGCATATACATTCCTCGAAATTGGTTGAGATGACACTGGAAATAGCCCTCACTAAACAAAAATGCGATTACTCTAGGATGAATCCAATATGAATCTTAAAGGAGCAGCCTACTTCTTACCCTTTTATACCATAACGAGTTTTGTCGGACAGGTACATTTGGATCCCCGACAGGTGCGGTCGGAGAGCTTCTTTTTATACCCCTCAAGTAGGCTACACAAATTAAAATTTACTTATCCCAACTATGGTCCTAAGGGGCTAATCGGGGGCCACTCTCTTTAAAGATAAGACAACACAAAATCGGTAAAGTCGCTTAGGAGCAGTTTGGTTTTCAACTAATCTCTTTTCTCTAATTATTTCTCTTCCCTTTATCCTATGCCTCTAAACCTTCCTCTATACCTTTTTCTTTGCCTTTGCTTTCCACATTCTTTGCCCGTACGTTTTCTTCTTCCTATGGATTGTTGACTTCTAAGAGACTGTGACTACCCGTATAGTCGTCGTGTCTACTCGTTCATCATGCTTTGCTGCTGCCTACAAAGTCATTGTTCAGCCATAAAAATTTGTATATCAGCCACAAGTTGCTCCTTTACCGATTGATAGGCAAAAGAACGCCGAGAAAAGGAAACTCGGTACCCACTTTCGCGTACTTCTACCTTCCTTTGTCGCTCTCTCGCCTATCAAACGATTAATAACGGAGCAACTTGTGTCTGGAAAACAAATATTCGTGTCGGCGTCAGTGTTGCCACAGCAATAAAGAGAAGTAATCAAAAATTAAAAAATAAATTACCAAAAAACTACCATTTCATAAAAACGAACTAGTACAGATTTATTTGAAATTAAAGGTACGTACATACGTATATCAAATAATATAAAAATATTGCATCTTAGATGGAATTGTGAAAAGAAAAATTAACAAAACTTTTTTGAATCCCTTTAACTAAATATACTTCAAAAGTTACACGTTTTCTTAAATCACTGTACATTTTTTAAGAAAAACCTTTTAATTTTTCTGTCATAAATTAAGCTGCTTTTTCTGAAATGACATTTTTCCAGCATTTGTGGGGTATTTTACCTAAAATTTTATATTATCCGCAATACATCGAAAAAACTACCAAATAGGTAAAAAAATTACCAAAACCGTTTTAAAGTGAGAAAAATTAACAATTTTGGTTAAAAATAACCAAAACGGCAACATTGGTCGGCGTTCAAAACAATTAAACTATTCAATGCTTGTTGTTGCGGTAGCTGAGCATAAAAAGAGAGAGCAATGTTTTCTTTATTGCCGCTCTCTAAGCAATGCATAGAATTATTAATAAACTTAAAACATTGCTTAAACACAATTATTGTCAACATTTTTCTTTAAAAATAGTCCTATCGCCTTAAACGGCACTGATATGTCATTCTAAGATTTGAATGAACGAAATCGGCCCAGTAGATTCGCAATTTTGCGCTTGCGAAAGTTTTGCGTTTAAATTTTATAAATATTGTATAGACGTACTGTTTGTGAGAATTATAAGATACGCTGAATTTACAAGTATATCCAAGAAACTCTTAGGCCCGGTTTTTCAGTACAAATTCAACTCAATTTGTCAGTTAAACTAAGCTTAAACTTGTTACGCAGTTTTTCAGTCAACTTTAAACGAAGTTTAAACGTAGTTTAAGCGGCCAATTTTTCAGGGTTAAACTCTAGTTAACCTGTGAGCTGTTTGCATATTTGATAGTTTTGGTAGTGAAACAATAAACTGAACGCAATTAAAAAAGGGCGATATTTTTATATCTAATTAAATACTGCATATATCATCTGACGAAAGTGATTATAGTGATGCAGAAATCCTAACTATTACAATACTGAGGAGAAGCAATGGCGTTGAATATGTAAACAAATGTCATCTGTTGCCATATCTAGATAAAAAAAAAACAATGTTGCCGCATAAAAAGCAAATCTTAAAAGCGGCCTTAAATTCTCACTGAAAAACCGCTCTTCAGCTAAACTGGAGTTTAAATGTATGCCGAGTTTAAGCAAACTTAGTTTAAACTGAGCCTAACCAAGGACTGAAAAACCGGGCCTTAGCAAATCAAACTCTTTTAACAATAAAATCCGGGGCAGTAATGACATAGTCAAGCTAGAATGCGCCATACATGCAAACTGCTGCGTGATATCCAGAATGATTTTACTTAGCTATAAACGTGAAAGGAAAGTGAAAGTAGGTTAATATGAAAAATGATAATGGGAATTTGCTTTGACGTAGGAAGCAGTGCATATGTGTGGGTACGAGTAGGAGCGTGTGACTTGTTGAGGCTGATTATCACGCATGCAATGTGGGTGGTTTGTTGTTTACCAATAAAAAAAAGCCATCTCGCACGTGATGCTCTGCAGATTTACATACTCGGGAATAAGTGCTAATTTGTATATTACGAATACCAAAAATTTGCCTTTAAATAGCGAGTAATTTGTTATTTAAACTATTAGTACCACCAACTAAATAAACAAATAGATAAGCTATCTATCAATTTTGTTAAATTCGATAAGGGATATCCCTCTATCTCAAATTCATATCTGCTTAAACGCTTGGTCATAGTTTCTAAGCGATAACTGGCGCTAATTGGAAACGCTAATTGGTGGCCAAATAATTCACCACCTATGCCTAACAAGCTAGGGGCAAAACGTCTGCAGGGCTGCTAGTTCCATATATTAATCAACGTTACATGGAAAAAACACCTTTGCAAAAAATTCTTCAAGTTCAGAATGAAATATATTTCAAAAATAATTAGAGACCTTTTTGAACTTTTAAAAGATATCCATTGCTTAACATTAAAAAAATCGTAAATATAAATACAGCAATAGTATACAGTTGTGTTCAATATAATAGTAGTGAAATTAAATTGGCTATTGTTCGACGAAATTGTTCATTTCAAATAAACCGAGGTCTGTAATAGAATCCACATAAAAAGTAATTTAAAAGTTTACACAAAGTTCAGAAAAGTTAATTAAACTTTGAAAAATGACCATCAAAATCTGCAAAATTTTTTCGCAGAATTTCTAGACATGTAGAAAAATCAATTTTAGTATCATAATGTGTGTAAGTCAGAACTCGCTCAAAAATTTCCCTGAATTTACAGAATTTTTATTGTATGCGAGTAGGATGTTCAAAATTTTCTTCCATACAAAATTCAATTTTGCTCATGCGTTGTATGGAAAGAAATCACTCACCCTCGACGAAAAATATTCTGAAAATTCAGATACATTTTTGAACCACTACTGACGTGTACATTATTATAATTAAATTGATTGGTTTACAAAAAAATTTTGCACATTTTGATGGCAATCTTTTAAAGTTTAATTAACTTTCCTGAACTGTTGTAAACTTTGACATTTCTCTTTTTGTGGATCCTGTTCCAGAATTCGCTTTATGTTAAATGAAAATTATTAAAAACACAGCTTCTTCGTCGAACGATATCCAATTTAATTTTACTGCTATTATATTGAACACAGCTGTACATACATACATATATATTTATGATTATTTTAGTCCATAATATATTTAATTTTATGACTTAAACTACTACGCGTGTCGCCTTCAAAACTAAAAAAAGATTGGGTAACATAAATATTGGTGTGCAAATAAAAATAAGAATCTAAAATTAAATAAAAGCAAACGGTTTGCAAAATTTATCAAATCTGTTGATTAGGTACTTTCGAAATATTTTTATAACGACTAGTAGCAAATGTGAAACTAACAAATAAATTCGTGAAATATATATAAATATGTATGATAGTGGAAAGGGTCCAATAAGCATCTTTGTTGGTAATACATTTGCAACTCATTTAAAATCAAATCGACTTTGCAATTTCCAGCATTGATATTTCACTTGAGATCAATCCATTATCCAACAAAAAGGAACATTTTTGATATGAAAATATTCTTATTTCTCTCGACTTGAATTCCATCAATATTTTCCAACTGAAATTGTTAAAACAAAATGCGCAATTTAATATAATATTATAAATACTACCTTTTGTCACACAAATATTTATCTTTTTATTTCTTTCCTGTTTTAATATTTTGGCAATTTTTCGTCCGCTCACGTGTTTTTATTAATTTTTGATGTCAAATATGACAGAAAATACGAGTGCTGTCATGTGTAAAAATTGCAGGTGCATTTTCAATGGTTTTCAAACTAAAATCAAAAAAAAATTCTACTAAAGCGTAGAATACGTATTGGAAATCACTTCGAAAATTAAAACATTTCTTCAATATCGAAAAAATGTTTTTTGATTTATACATATTGGGGGTAAACGCACAAAATACATACTTATGTATATAAGTGGAGTAGGGAGGCCAATCCCAGAGTCCCGTGATCCCGTGCTTCTTTAGGTGGCGACAATCTTTGTATTTCTATATTTCAACTCCAGGATTGGAAATATATGATTAATTAAAAAAATTTTATTTTATGTTGTTATTGAAGATTTTAATTTCCCTTGCTAATTATATTACGAAAGTAGGGTGTATCTTTGCATCCCTACAGTGCAGGAATTATTTGTTAATTCTAGTTGTAATCTCGAACGAGTCAAAAATTGTCAAAAATAGTCCGAAGTTACTGGAAATATATCCCGCACTCGGTTCTCTGAATACTAAGAACTGAATATTAAAGACGGTAAATAAGTTTCTTTCCTGGCCAGTCGGATGTTACAAGTTTTAAGGTTCAAATAAACTTCCACAGCAATAGCGTCCTATTCATAACCATACCATATACTTAACCGTATTTATTTTTTTGTGCCTTAACCTAAAAATATAGGGAAATTTCAAAAAATTTCTAACGAATTGCACAACTAATAACTCACTGACTAAAAAAACACACTAAACGTAAAAGCTTAAAAAAGTTAAGAAACTTGCCAGCTCAAAAAAAATCTATAGATTATGGTTGGTTATCATATATGGTATATGGTTATCACATATGGTTACGACCATGGCAGTATGGTATGGTACCATTAATCGATCACATTGATTTTCGTAGAGTAGGTTGGGTCATCGATTTTATATGGATATGGCTATGTCACCATTAACAGAACTTTTATTTAGAGAGGTTTTACTTCTTACTTTTGTCAAATCTGGCAAACGATCAGCTGTTGTGCATTTGACAAAAAACAATTGCAAAAAATTTATAGTAGATATAGAATAGAAGTAGTTGGCGAACATTTTATTAGAACTTTCTACTATTTTTTTTTTATTTTTCTGTGATTTCATTTACAGTTTTGCTTTTGTCCATAAATCACGCGAGAACGGCTTGACGGATTTAAATGAAATTTGGCAGGCGGATAGCTAATAGTTTGGAAGGAGGTATAGGTTGTGTTCCTTTTGAAAAATTGGAAGTTCCCGGTCCCCTAGGAACCGTTACTTTTTGATTTTAAATTGATTTAAAAATTCTATATAACTCTGAGTATACTTGACCTATACTAATGGTATTTGGTATACTCGTATAGGTATAGAAATTTCGATATTTCCATATTTCGATATATATATCGATAAATGAGTTATCGATCAAAATGTGGTTCCCATTAAACCTCGAAATTTGCGTGCAATATCGGACTTTGCTATATTTCGATATATTTATCGATAACTGAGTTACCGGTCAAAATGTGGTTCCACTAAAACCTTGAAATTTGTATACAACATGGGTGTCAAACGAAATGGCGAGGCCACAGGTTTCATTTGAATTGTTTCATATTTCGATATATTTATCAATAAATTAGTTATCGGTAAAAATTTGGTTCCCATAAAACCTTGAAATTTGCGTGCAATATCCGTATCAAACGAAAAGGCACTGCCAAAAATTTCATTCGGGCTTTATATATTTCGATATATATATATCGATAAATAAGGTATCGGTCAAGATGGGGTTTTCCCAAAATCTTCACATTTGCGTGCAATTTCGGTGTCAAACGAAAGTGCAAAGCCACAGCTTCCACTTGAACTGTTCCATATTTCGATATATTTATCGATAAATAAGTTATCGCTCAATATGGTTCACATAAAATGTGGTTCCCCTAACTACTTGATATCGGTTATTGGTAAATTTTTAAGAACTAAGAATTGAAAGGCGCTTTTGAAAAACTTCATTTTCCTTTTTTTGTACTTTTTAGTTATGAAAAAATTAATGCTTATTTTTCTAAAAAATCGACCCAGTTATAGATATTAAGTTTCTGAAAAAATATTATGAACGGACATGCCTCGGTGGAACTTTTATGAGCGAAACCGTCATAGTAGTATTATTGGTTACAAAATAGTTTTTTCAATACTTAAAACAAAAACAATATTTAAATCCAAAAATCTCACTTTCAATCGATTCTTACTATATAAAACATCAGCAAAATCAAATAGTAAAAGAAACCTTTTAATTTAATTTAAATTTTAAAGCAACCCGAAGAAAGAACGCAACAGAATATTTTTTGAACATGTTTTTGAATAATTTGTTTAGAAACTTTACCAATATAAGAACACTGTTACATAGCTTAATATTTTAAAGGAAAGGCTTTTTATTTTTTCGTTCGAACTTATACCACTGACGATAAAATCTTAAAATACCCCATTTTGTTACGAAGAAACACCCCAAATGATATTTTTGAAGACCGTTTTTCAATACTTTGTTTTGAAACTTTTAGCAATATTCGCATTTTGTTAAATTGAAAAATTATTGATCTTCCAACAGTTTTTTATTTGGTTCCTCTACCTTTAACCGTTGATGAGAATTTTAAAAAATACCTTGTAGGGGGCCGGTTATTAAGACTTCTATAATATTATATAAATGTCAAAGTTTGTACTTCAGATGTTCTCTTTGGGAGCACTATGTTCTAAATTGTCACTACTCTGCGCACATTTGGTATAGATCAATAAGATTTGATTTATGGGTTCCATAGATCGATGTATAAGCAATTTTGGAAAGTTGGTCAATGCGGTATATCCCACTCTGTGTACTAGAAATAGCGGTTTTATTTACCTTATCGAAAATGATTAACGATAAACTTCCCAGCAAAAGTTTGACTTTTTAAATATGTATAATGTGATGTTTCACTTTCTAGGTGCGGACAAGGCCGCGGGTAAAGGCTAGTATATTTCATATATCTATGTAGCACTATCGTTCATGTACTTAGAATACAAAAAAATATATTTGATTGACTTTCTTATTTTATTAACATCAAATAAATTAGTCTGTGAACATGCGAAATAAAAGTCAGTTCAATAAGATTTGGTGGCCCTTATCTACATACAGTTTTGAACAAAATAATAGCAGTTAAGACAATAAAAAAACTGGATTGCCCTATTTTCAACAAAATTAACTGTCTTCATCATACCTGCTTTTTAAAATTTTGGTAGAATACATTTAACTAAATTTATTTTTTGAAACAAATACAAAGTTGTTTCTCATTTTAATGATACTACCCCAATATGTATACCACTATTGAATCCATACTAGCACTGCTTTTATTTTTTGCACAACTATATATACACAGAAACCTCTCCTAACGGACACCTCTATTACACCGACACCTTCTTTGTGCGGACATTTTCTTATGCACCAAGTTTAAAATATAATTTTTGGAACAAATTTCCCTCCCTTAGGCGGACTCTCTCTTGGACGGACGCGGACAGTCATTTGCTATAAAACTGAACCAAAAACCTCTATTGAGCGGACGCAAACTCCTCATAGGCAGACAAGATATAGGTTTATATAACAATATAAAACGAGCCAACGAAACTTTCGTTACATTTATAAAGACGTTTGAAAGCGTCGTATTGGTTGTGTACATACTATGTATATTAGGGTGGCCCATATTATATAGGCGAAAAACTAAATCGGGTTTACAGATCGTGGCAACCCCCAAATTTTTTGCTATCGCCAAAACAAATATTCTGGGAAAGTTTCAATTTAATATTCCAACGGGAAGAGGGTGCTCAATGGCATATAACACTGAGGAAAAAATGGAAAAATCCGCAATTTTTGTAATTTTTTTAATAAGTACAACTACGTAGGAAGTAATAAATTCATTTATTTTATAATAAATAACGAAATCTTATATAATAATAAAGTGGGATAAAAAACATGGCTTATTTCTCTGAAGTTGCCGACCCCAAGCTTTTAACAACTGCTCTCTTTGTTGTGTTTGTCGGAACCCACTTTATATAAGCTTCTACCACTTGTAGGAGCAACTGCTTCTCTTCTTCATCATTTGTTAAAAGCTTATTGAAGTCTTCAAACAGTTTGAATCCACGCTCAGCAATATCATTAACAACTTTCAGGTTTCTTTCCATTTGTTTCCCTCCAATGTAATGCTGATTGATGTTCCATTCGTTTGGATCTGTGTTTAAAAACGTTGAATTTATATTTAACTTTTCAAATACCTGCAAAGATCTTTGATTGGCAAAATCGGCCAATTCGGCTTGGTTACTTAAAAGTGACGAATCACCTCTTACTTTTCGGTTAGTAGGTTCACACCTTATCTTTTTGACAATTTCCGCCTTTGCATTATTTGTTACTTTATCTGAGAACAAACTCAACCCAACTAATTCATCCGAGAGGTACCAAAGATGGGATTTTAAAGCATTTTTAACCACTTCACTTTTTCAATTTTTCCTTACCGTCTGCAGAAACTAATACTGGCGAACGATCTACTTTTTCATTGCTCGAAATATCGGGAAGAATCTTGCCATCCCAATGAACTATAACTGAATTATCAAAAGAAACAGATTTCTTTATTTCCTCAAATATAGATTTCCGCCCTTGTTTTCTTTGGCGTTGAATAGGGAATAGTACACTTTATTGCGGTCTAAAGAGCTTATCACATGCTTAGAATACAAGTTTTGCTTAGCAGCTTTCACAGGTTTGTCACTGTTCGGTTCATTAGCATGATGGTCAGTGATCTGGTACCGGGAGCTCTTCTTTACAAAAGTTGAAACTGGATATTCTTCATCTTCAGAGGAACAGGAAGTGTCACTAGAGAGTCCAATTTCGAAATAAGCCTCATACATTAAAGATGTCCCTTTGGAGGTACTAGGTGTTGTTTCTAAGAGTAGGGCTTTTCGTCTTCTCTCTTCATCTTCGTTAAATCTCTTTAAAGTTCTTTCCTGCTTTTTGGCTAAGCTTTTGTCAACTTTAGTCATAGCCATTTTTCGCTGGTCTCGCTGATCTGCTAGAAATTTACGGTCTTCTTCAATCTTTATCAAAGTTGAAGCATCTGCATGAGCTATATCAAATAAAGAGTCAAGCTCAGATGTAAATTCATGTTCACGAGCTTTTTGATGTTTTGAATTACGAGATTTATTTTTTTTAGCAACAACCACTTTGAATGGAGTTTCTCAATCTTATCAACGCAGTGTTTAATTAATCTTGTTGGTATGAGGGATCTTCCCCATAACTAAGTCACCTCCTCAACTGTCATATGACTCGCACTACGCACTAAATTAAATTTATGCAAGTGCCAGTGAAAACGCAAAGGCACTTGCCGATTAGTAGGTAGTTGATTTAGTCTTAATAGAGATGCCACATCTGTAATACCCAAAAGCAAAACATGGTCAGACTGCCTTGTTGCAGGAGAATTGGACGCCATGGTTTCTCATAAGTTATTGATGAAATGTTTAAAACAGGTATCACTTTGGGTGCTGTTATGAGAATTATTTCGTAATAATATTAAGTTTTTGTTATCAATCGTGAAACTTTGGGTTCTTTGAGCACCCTTTTCCCATCCATCACAAAATCTGAAAAAATTACAGAGGTATATTGAACCCCATTCTAAAAAAATGGAGGGGTACCCAGGGTGAATTTTTGAAGTTAGTTTTTGGGCCACCCTAATGTATATAAATGAAAAAGGGAATACTTTTATAAAGTGCATGCCTACTTTGGTTTGCTCAGTGAATTATGTTGAGTGATAGTGCAAACACGTAAAACGATGGCGAGGTCAAACCTGAACTTGAAAGATAAAGTTGAGATCATGCACGAGAGTGAGGAAAACAATTTGTCTGTACGCGCATTAGCCGAAAGGTAATCGTGAAACATATGTCACTTAAATTTATTTTCCGTGTGTTAAATCATTTTCTAGCGAATAAATATGGACTTAATTATGTATGTAAAGTTTAGAGAAAATTAATCCGTTTTCTGTTATCAGGTTTGAAATTGGGAAAACCCAGGCCGCGCTCATTGTTAAAAATAAAGAAAATATCCGAACGAAATGGATGTCTGGAAGCCATGTTGAAAGTAAAAGGTCCTTCATAAAAATAGATGAAAAAAAAAATTCACGAAATGTGTTTTGAGTGGTTTTACAAGGCGCGAAGCGAAAACATTTCCATATCTGGGCCAATAATGCAAGAAAAGGTTAAAGGAATCGATTTCAAACTCTGTGTCAATGATTTTGTGGCTTTTAACGGCTGGCTACAAAAATGGCGTATAAGACATAACATAACTTTTCGGTACATTTGCGGTGAAAGTGCTTTGACGGCTGTTTCTGATTTGAAAAGATTCTGCAGCGAGGACCTTATTGCGTTCGAATTGTTCTAAAAATAGGAGAATCATATGCAAAATAGTTTTCTTTTAAAAAACTAAAATCTACGTCAATCGACAATTTCCCAGTTTTTTTAATGACCAATCTTACATTTCTAGTTTTATGTAATTTATTCTCCGAAGTGGAATTTTTATTTTTGTTATTACTGTTTGTAAATGAGATGTGTATATGTATATGCATATGTACAAACTCGTACGTACATATATAAAGTTTGAAAGTAATAAATATACACATATCTTGTTTGATCAATGTTATATAAGTATATTTTATTTAAATGAAAAAATGGTGCGCATTAAAAGATTTATAAAATACCTACCCACTCCCTTATGCGGACACCTCTGTTGGGCGGAGGTTTCACTGTACATACTGTTTAAAATCTCTACATATAAGAAAATTGTAATAAGGCGATATCTGTACATTGCAGATATTTAACAAAAATCGATAGAAGCCAACCCAACAGTTTTTAGAATTTTTGTCTGTTTTTGTGTGTGTATGTCTGTATGTTTGGTCGCGCATCACTCTAAAACTGCTTAACAAAATTAAGTGGTACTTTTATCGCTGCATTACTTGACGTTTGACTTAAAATTTAAAATGTCATTTGTACCGATAGCTGGAACAGTTTCTGAGATATGGACCGATATGTGGACCGATAGGTGACCCAAAATGTGTTTAGTACAATATGGGTATTAAACGCAAGGTGATAAGGAGTGCTACAATAAGCGAGTTAATTAAGTTCCATATCCTATCTCGTATGGGATATAATAATTAAAATCGGACTCAGTCTATGATTAGTTCTGGGACGCAGCGAAGCGAGGCCGGGTTTACTAGTTTCTAATAAAAAAGGCGAAACTCATAAATAAATTAAATTAAATACAAAGTAAGCCAGAACAATTAATTGCCGCAGCAAGCAGCCGAATTTCTTTGTGCGAATGTGAAAGGTCAAGTATTGTTTGCCTTGACTTTTAAAGAAGTTGAAACATAATTCCAACGAATAAAACACAATCGGGCTCATGCGGTGCCACAATGTACAATACGTATGAACGTAAAAACGATTGTATTTGCAATAATTTATACCACAACTGTACCTTGAAGCATAAAAAGGGAGGATCTCCAAAAAAACAAAGAAAACTTCAGTATGAGTAGTGCCGTTTAAGCAGGGCGCAACAACAATAATAACAGAAGGATCACGAAAAATGATTGATGTAGCGAAAAAATTATGCAAAATTTCAGAATTTTTGTGGTTGGCATACTCCGTGGCAAAAACTCATTAAGCTTACACTGAAGAGAAAAGAAGAGAAGAAAAGTGCAGTACTGTATTTTTTGTTAAATTATTTAAAAATCGTTTTTGTTTTGAACTGTTGTTGGAATAGTTTAGAGGCTGCAAAATTGAAAATGGCGAGCAGAGACACGTACAATAGCAAGGTGGTTAAAATAGCACTTTTAAAGAAATTTAGTTACTAAGAACTTACTCGAGTTACCTGCATGGTTATTTGTAAAGAACTCCGAAACTTATAATTTTTTCCATAAAAAGCTAATTTTTCCTTGAATTTCCTTAATTTTATATAAGGATATTTTGACAAGTATGGATTAGATTCTATATGTGATTAATATTTAAATTTTCCATAAAATGTTTCAATAAAACTTAAAGATTTCTGCCTCAATTATAAAATTCATTGAAAAAAGGAATATTTAAAAAAGAAAAAAAATACTTTTTATAAAGGCAAAATAGTGAATAGCGAGTATACTTCTATTGAAATTTGTTTCAAGTAATATTTGTTTTGATAGACACATATTTTATATATGATGACTGGATTTTCATTAAAGTGGTGTGTAAAGTAATTTTGCAATTTTCGTGTATTTTTCAACACAAAATGAATTAACCTACTATGAAGTAGTACAGTAATTGGTATGATAGTGATGCATAGGTTAACTAGTATGAAGGCTAGTATGATACCGCTGTATGTACTGAGTATGTTAACTGTCATGATCCTGATGTATATACGGACTAGTATGTTGAATGGTATGATCTTGATGTATATAATGACTAGTATGTCATCTGGTATATTGCTGATGCAGAGATTTACTAGTATGCCAATTGGTATGGTGCTGATGCAGAAGCGGACAATTGCCATTTCGTAGGACATCGCCGTGTTAAAAATACCAGTCGCTAACATGGAAAAATTACAGAACACGAACTAGTTCCGCCGGTTTGCAAACTAGTGTTTGACTAGTATAAAACTAGTAGAATTGACTGCAGGGATTTCATTCATCGTTTTGGAAGATCTCGCTTCAAGTTCTACGGGGTTAATTTGCTTTGTAGCATGTGCCTAACTATTATCTCCTCTCCCACGATCCTGCGTAGTTTTCGTCTACAGGTTTTTGACCTAGGGCATTCGAAAAACTAGTGCCATACATCTTCGTATGCTAAGCCTTCACAGTGAACGCAAATGTTGCCATTTTCATGTTTGAAACGGTTAAGTTATTATTTGAAACATCTGCGGCCATTTAAGAACTGGGTCAGGTAGAAATCCAATTCCCCGTGTGTTCTCGTTAGCCAGCTTTTAATATCTAGGACGCAACGGTATGTGCAGCCCCACTTTGTGAAGATATTCCATCTATAGCCCGTTTCTGTAACTTTTCCTTACAATAATGAATGATTATGGATCGCATGGCTTTTAACGATTTCGTTATGAAAAGCGTTTTTGTATGAAAAAAATTCACCTTGCGATATGTTCGTGGTGTGTTATGTAAAAATGAGAAAATGATAAGCAAAGAGGCCTAGGTGACAAATACAAGATTTTACGCACACCACACAATGGTCTCAATAGCCTAGCAGTTAAAATATTGCTCTAACTAGCGGGAGAATCGAGTTCGAATCGTGGCAAACATTTTTTTTTTTTTTCAACTTTTTCATTTTTTTTCAACTTTTTCTTCGTTTTATTTTTGTTTTAATTTTTTTATAACAATTACTTTTTAATTAATATTAATAACATTAAAAATTTGCACATAATGCAAATAGTTTGGATTTTACACTTGTTATCACTGCCATTATAGGCATCGTTATTTTTATCGAAATCCGTAACGAAAATACATTTTTACCACACTTATAGAATAGCGATAACTAAATAACAAGGTTGCACTTTGCGTTAAAATTCTTATCGAAAGGTTACAGAAACGGGCTACTGTGTTGCCAATTTTGCACATTAATCTCTCGTGCTTCGGACCGTGAGATTCTGTCCTCAAAAATCTAATGTTGCATCATCTGAGACTGTTCTGAAGGCACTACAGACTGGAAGCGCACAAAGACGGTATGCCGACTACTGATGCTCTGTGGCGAGTTGCCAATATTCGACCCTTTACGACACCTACAAGTAGCTGGCGGCGCATTTTCTTGGGCCTTCGAGCATTTAACATTATCCTCGATATTGATGATACTTTTTTAGCTGTCTTTAACCTATTCATTAGCGTACTCGATAATCCCCAGGTACTTGACAGCTGCCAGCATTTTATGTCGTGGCTTCCGGTGACTTGTTCTACCTTCTTTCTACTTGATGAGTAACGTCCTTTTTTTGCTCCGCAATCTCCCTCCTACATAATATTCCTTAACAGTGGGGCGGGCATAGACCCTTACCATCCGACGTTTTGTATTCAAGCAGTCGACCGTCAAAATAGCTGCTTATGATCCTTCTCAAATAGTAGGATATACCTTTTAGATCCAGTGTATCCAGGATTTTTGTGCAAATAGCGCTGTTGAATGCATTCTTTACATCTTGGGTCACGACAAGGCAGCTTACTGCTCCATGATGATCTATTCTACCCAGTTCAGTGTTTCACTTCAGCGATACTATAATCGCCTTTGTATGTATTTTATCTGTACAAATTAAATTTATATCTTACCTGTTGGAGAAAATTCATTAAAAACACTCGTTTTTCAAAAACTCAGCAGTTGGCAACAAAGCATTAACAATAAATTGCAGTTGGCAACTGTTCCGGCTAATGTCAACACAAATTTTGCAACTCGCCTTCCTCGAAAACATTCAACGCTTTCAAATAAGCCGCATTTACTATGAATGTCCCTTTTCTCTTGTAGCGCCCTGTGATGTGTAACAAATTGTCAAGGCAATTCATGGCAAACCAAATTTTCCATTGACTTAAATTTCACTATAAAATGTGCAATACAATCATCAAGTTTGTTTTTGTGTGACTGCCTTTACTTTAACTGTTAGAGATGGTAAACACAAGGATGTATCAGTGATGGAAAATAATATCGATATTTATGAACCGTTAATTTTAAACCTAAAGTGTGGAGTGAAATGTACTCCCTATTAACTTTGTGGACTAAGGACGGAAATATGTTCCAAGCCGATCTGATGTGATTTGGTGCGAAAACTTCAAACAAAAAATAAATGGAATCCGCTGGATATTAAAGTCTTTACAATTTAAGAAGTTGCTGACTTTTGCAGGTACATACAGCCAACGCATGCTCCTAAAAATTTTGAATCACTACAGACCTTTACTTGCAGTTGAAAATACTTTCCTGCAGCTTCGAGAGGTTATGAAACCAACTATAATAAGGAACATTAAAGTGTTACTATTGCGCTGAAGGAGGAGAATATGAAATATTTTTTTTAGAAGACAATAATAAATCGAAAAGTAGGGCCGATCCCGTACTTTTCTGACTAAAACCAGTAAAACTGTAAAAAACGTAAAGTTCACTGGGAGCTAGAGGGTAGCACTAGAATGTACGGGATTGACTTCTATTAAAAAAAATTTAATCTCTGTCAATTTCGACATAAAAATCAAAATATGATAAAAAAGAAAAACTAGCATTGAAATTGAAATTGCATGTGCGCAGAGTACTTCTAAACGTTTGGAAGATGCTCTTACACGAATTTTAGTGTTTCCCAATGTGCAAATTAGAAATGTTGTTTTCATTTTGTTTACAATTTGTGTCAAATGCGCAACAGCTGTTCGTTTGACAGATACACCTGAGGTAGTCAGCAAAAATTCTTCAGACTAAAAATTGCAACCTCTGAGACAGAATGTTACCCTGCAAAAAATGCGATTAGGCTAGGATGGATCCGGGATGAGTCGCAAAGGAGGATGCGACTAACGCCAGTTCTGATGACTTTGTATGGGTTGAACTGTTCACATTTGTTTGAGCATGTTCTATGGAGAGACCAATTGTACCCATTTATACGCGAACGGGTACGAAAGGACTAATCCACTTTCTACCCAAACGGGTACTTTTAACTCCACAAGTATGCTACAAAAGTTAAATTGACTGTCGCACGATTTTTTTGCAGGGTATTTACTCAATTTTTTGTACACTCACTAGTCATAGAAGAGTACTTTATTGATTTCCTATGACATTTGATTATTGCTGACCGATTCTGACTCGTACACAGCTAGTAACTTGAAACAATCAAATCGATAACCACAACAACTCTCATCTCTATTTTGTGCACTTTCTCAAGGGTGTATGTACAAATATACATACATATATGGAAACACATGTGTAGGTATTTGCAGGTATGTACATATGTAAATGCATTACCTTCTTATACAAGGTGGCGCAAAAGTAAGCTTCAGATGTTCAGCATATCGGTTGTGGCACGTGCAGCGTGTGCTGTTGCACCGTCTTGTTGGAACCACATGTTTTCCAATCCCAATTCATCAAGTTGCGGCAAAAATAACTCGTTGATCATTGCTCTGTAGCGCTCACCATTCACAGTAACCGTTTGGCCCCGACCGATTATTGGTCAAATAAATAGTCAGCAATATTCCGCGTTCTGGAGCAGTGTAGCGTAACATTGTTTATTAACGTATATTTCGCATGTGTTTAGTACACAAATGTCAAAACAGAACTGACTTTAGGGGCCAATCGCAAAATGTATAGCATTTTCTGATAGGAGGATTACTTTTGCGCAGTAACCGTTTTTCACCGACCGATTATTGGTCAAATAAATAGTCAGCAATATTCCGCGTTCTGGAGCAGTGTAGCGTAACATTGTTTATTAACGTGTATTTCGCATGTGTTTAGTACTCAAATGTCAAAACAGAACTGACTTTAGGGGCCAATCACAAAATTTATAGCATTTTCTGATAGGAGGATTACTTTTGCGCCACCCTGTACTTTCTTTGATGAATTGAATTTATTTGCTACTACTCGAAAACCTGTGCAATTTAGTTTGTCACTATGTATTTTTTGTAGTATGTGTTAATAGCTGACGATGCAACAAAAAAAATGCATTCATTAAATTTTTCTCAATGAATTTGTTTGGCCTTTAAAAAATGACCGTCATTTGTTTTGTTTTGTTTCTAAGACATTTTGTAGGTTTAAGTTTTATTCAGTATTTTTAAGTGAAATGCAGAAATAATGACATTTGTTTTAACTTCTTTAAAAATGTATTACCAAATCAATGTTCAGCTTCTGAGAAGTTTTTTTTTTATTGTTTTAGAGAAAATTGAGTGATTTATTGGGGTAGTGGAAACATCTTTTTTTTTTCGATTTTTATATGACCGTACTCCTTGTAGTATGCAGGGAATATTTTGGACTAATACTTGCGTCTCTAGAGTTACTACCAGAGACGTAGCGGTTATTATAGAAATAAGGTAAAGGTCGTATTTTACCATTAACATTGAAGAATGCAAATATTGGTTATAATCAACTATTATCATGAGAAATATTTCTTTTGGTTTAGAATAACCATTATCAAGACTTTGTTTAATTTTTTTTTGGTCATTTGTGACTAGATGGACAGCATTCTTTTAGTTAGTTATGAACTCTTTATAAGTAGGTTTGTATCAGTGATGTAACGAATGCCACTTTTTGAACATTCGCGAATGCGAATGCGTACGCTAATATTCATTAATGATATTCGCGAATGAGAGTGCGAATATTCAGTTTTTGTTGAAATTTGTCGGTGATTGTGTAGGGCTATGCAGTCTCGTTCGATAGACGTGCGTTTTGTTTGCATTTTGTTAGCGAATGGACAGTTGCCAAGACTTCTGGGCATTGTTTACTCAGGACTACTAGTTTGACATGTTCTTTTTCGAATCGGAGTGGAAGGCAGTGGCTGAAGGTACTCCATATACTATGCTCCTGGATACCCAGGGCCGGATTTACTTGAAATGCCGCTCTGTGCCCTGTTAAAAATGCCGCTCTTTTATCTTCATGAAATATAGTAAAAATGTATTTTACGTATGCAATTCACAACTGAAATATTTGTATATAAGTAACTAAATCCCTAAAAAATCCCTGCAAAAATTACCAAAATTATTGGAACATACCTCCTTTAATGAAAAAATTATGTAGCTCAAAATTTCCTCTTCTTAGTTTTGTCCAAAGCTCGCTTTTTATATCCAGTACCGCTTAATCTTTGGCGCCCATCACTCATATTTTCAAAATATAAAGAAACTATTTCACCCAAAAAGGATTATTATCGATTGTAATTATAAAAAGTTTAGAGTTAATTGCTAATAAAATCACAGCTGATCAGTGCTGACCAGGGTTAGAACTTTATTGCGATCGTAGCGGGTTTACTACTTTTTTGGAAAAATGGAAATCTAATTCGCCGCTACGCCTAACTCATAATCTACTACGATTTCTTAGATTTGAAAAAAGGGTGATAGGTATTCTGTAAGTAGTTAAGGCCGTGTTACTCATACTCAACTAAGGGCAGCATAGCATCAAAACTGTCATTTAAAAAATGTCCTAATGAAATTCGTGTTGAATAATACAAGGTGGCGCAGAAGTAAGCTTCCGATGTTCAGCATATCGGTTGTGGCACGTGCAGTGTGTGCTGTTGCACCGTCTTGTTGGAACCACATGTTTTCCAATCCCAATTCATCAAGTTGCGGCAAAAAGAACTCGTTGATCATTGCTCTGTAGCGCTCACCATTCACAGTAACCGTTTGGCCCCGACCGATTATTGGTCAAATAAATAGTCAGCAATATTCCGCGTTCTGGAGCAGTGTAGCGTAACATCGTTTATTAACGTGTATTTCGCATGTGTTTACTACACAAATGTCAAAACAGAACTGACTTTAGGGGCCAATCGCAAAATTTATAGCATTTTCTGATAGGAGGATTACTTTTGCGCCACCTTGTATGTTACCCGACTACATATGTTACGCAATGCTAAGTAAGGATAACTAAAGCCTTGAAGATTTTGAAAAAATTGTGTGTTTTTCACGCAAGATATACTGAAGAAAACCTACCCAAGAAAATGTTTACAGTTTTCCGGAGCATCCAGTACCCAAGTAAAGCAAGAGGGTCCCACAAAATATTCAAATCAACTTGAAGTAAACAACCCACGGCTGGATATTTGCTATTCTGGTAATCGCATTGGACTCCCTAATAATTTCCATTTCACTTCGACAGCAAATCGAAAAATGATCTCGTTTTTGGGAAAAACAGAATAGCTGTCGGAGCTGTAACTTCGGAAATTTTAATACTAATAAAAATGTTGGCAAAAAATATTAATAGTGAAAATACCAAATAAAAACTATTAAGAGGTAAAAGGTACAAATATTTGTTGACTGCGGATTTAAAAAAAAATATACTTTAAAACAATCAACTACGGAATTATGATTTTTACTAAAATTTATTTCGTCATTTACTACGATTGTTCTCCAGGAGTTCTAACCCTGCTGCTGAAAAGAGCTAAACAGAGTAAAAGAGTACTACAGTTTACATAAAATAGTTTTTTGTGGCATAGTTTTAGGCAGTTTCCACGGTGAATAACCGCATCACTTTAAGTTACTAGTTCTTATTGATTTCTAAACACAAACGTCAAACTTTTGATTCATACAGAACCAAAAATTGAGCCCATTATCAAAAATATTTGTAAAAATTTTAATTTGTTTCGAAATCTGCCGCCCTGTGCCAGTGCTCCGTGAGCACCTAGTGTAAATCCAGGGCTATGGATACCCCTCTCGACATTTTTCATGGCGCCGTCTACGATGAGTTTTTATATATATAAATAATCTAGTGTTTCTGGCCCTCCTGGCCAGAGTATATGTCTACAAGTAGCGCAACTTGCTCCGAAGCCCCAAACCAACACAGGTTGGTTTGCATTCAATATTAAAACAAACAAATTTAAATAATATAATATTGACCCATAAAATTCACAAATAATTTAAAATAAAGCAGTTCTAGCTCGCTAATTTTCCAAATAATGCCACCAAAGTGGTATAAAAAATGTGTTCTGTTGAAATTAGAGTTAGTTTTTTTATGAACAGTGTGTCTTGTGAATAAGGAAAGATGCGGTCTTCTGGTTTACTTAGTTGTTTTTTAAATTTAATATTCCTCTACTGAAGTTTAATTATTAACTGAAAAAATATGTTCAAAAAAAATTCATTGTTATTTTCTAAGAGAGAAGTATTTTTGTTTAAGCGTCTAAAATTTTTTGTTTGTTTGTTTAGATTACATATATTTATAGTTTAACGTTGAAGAATATATTTTTAATTTGATCATATATTAATAGTTGCGTTACTTTTTCATGCATAAAATAATGAAATAATTGGATTTTAGTCTTATTAACCTGGTTATATCTTCAAATTACTTTTTTTCTGATTTTCATATTCGCACAACATTCGCACAAATTTGGCGAATGCGAATCCCAATGCGAATATTCCCGACATCACTGGTTTGTATAGCCTTTTATATACTTACATACATTAAATTATAACTTTATCCTGAAATAGAATGTTTGCATAAAATATTAAGAATATAAAACATAAATCTGATCTATATATCTGTGGCAGTAAGCACAAACTACCAAACTCAAGTTTGGTCGAAAACGAGATAGTACCACCATTGTGTTCTCCGTGTGAGGATCTATAATCACGCAAAATTTCACGACTTTTGCTAGAAAATTTTGGATTTTATGGACAAAAAACTTTATCTCAATTCTATACATTTACACTACAATTTTAATTTTCAAAGCGCTCTACTTTGTTGTTGTTGTTGTTGATAATGGGTATTCCTAACCAAAAATAGTATTTCTTGTGATAATGGTTCAAAATTACCAAAATAGTATAAAGGTAATTTTTGCGTAATTTTTTTGCTCAACAATGAAAAAAAAACACTTATTTTCAGTCCCTGGTTACTACAAAACTTTCAAGACGTCTTATGGCAAATTTGTAGTAGGAAGCCGTTTGTTAAAATCCTAATTTGATTCAAGATATGTGCCTAATTCAACCAATATGTTATTGAATTTATGAGAAACAGGAATTAATTTTAACCTTAGGGCCAAAAACAATGCCTGTTTAGGGAAATAGTAGAAGAAAATTACGCAATAAAATTTTTAAAACTGAAATGTTTACTAAGAAATTTGGCTTTTATAACAAATATTTTATTAAATTGTAAGAAATATGAACTACCTAAATAACTAAGTATTTCCCCATTCTTTTTTCGAATCAGTAGGGACCTGGCCTTAAGAATACTTTCTAATTGTGAGCATCTTCATCCATTTCCATCTAGTGAGTTTTTTTTTTGGGTGTGAATATAGCGATGTTCCCATTTCCACACCATTTCAGAGGTAGAGTTTTCTGGCACGCAAATCATTAAATTTAAAAGTTTAATTATTAAATTAAAAAATTGTATTATTAAATTAAAAGTCCAACATTTGTTGCAAACTTACTTGTACCAACAATCTTCTTTCTCTACCTTGCAAAAAATGCGATGTCCTATGGAGAGACCAATTGTACCCATTTAAACCCGAATGGGTACGAAAGGACTAATCCACTTAGTACCCAAACGGGTATTTTTAACTCTTAAAGTATGCTACAAAAACTAAAATTCTACTTATGTATATTGAACTATAGCCAACTGTTGACTAAAGGGACTATTCGCGGATCGCTCTTTTTAGAGATTAGTCACACGATTTTTTGCAGGGTATTTAAATTCAGCTACTAACGATGTATACTGTATTTTTATGCTGGCAAAATGCTGTAAATTAATGAAATTGTTATAATTTAATTAAAATGCTCAATTTTCATAAAAACTTACCAAATTGAGCGCTTCCATAAAATTAATTTCTCAGAATAAAAGCAAAACAAACTTCAAAAAGTTTTAGTGTTGTTGTAATTTTGTTTGTATCAAGAATATTAGTTTTTACTACCATTTTCATACGAATTTTGAAAGAAGTAACCCTGTCAAACAGATTGTAGTTAATAGATCATGAAGCCTAGAAATGTCAAAAAGTCTCGGGCTGCCGAACATAATTCAACAATGTTTATAAATGTGTTTACAATTTATGTTAGTACAACTTAGGAGAATTAAAGAAGGTATGAATATAAAAATGGGCGAAAGAAATCAATAACGAATATCCTAGCATATCAATGTTCATTCTAAATTCTCCAATGTATAGAAGAACAATAGAGTTTATTAAAACCTTATTAAGACTAATTTAAACTCATTAACTGGTGGACTATGTATATGATGTTTGTTTTTCAACGACTTTAGTATAAATTATGATGTCACAGGAGTTTACACACATACATACAAGTATGTCTTGATTATAAATTTATAAGAGAACCATCTTTCATTCATCATTTTTTTTTTATTAATTAGGCAGCACTAATGAAGAAATTGGCAAAGGGAACTCTTAGGGCCGTTATCTTAATATCCGGTTTACGCTAACCGACACTTTGTTTGGTAGATAACAGAGGCACTTCTGTCAATTAGATTGCCGTTTAGCGTTAATCGAATATTGAGAAAACAGCCCTTAAAGTTCAATACAAAGCACCGAAACCGAATTTTTTCGTACTAAGGGTGAGGTGTCTGACTGTGCGAGCCATAAATCACCACAAATTTATGTACGAGTATGTCATTCGATTTAACTATTTATGTGTTGTTCTCTATGTCATTTTCACTTAGCTGTTTTACAATTTAATGTATGAAAAAAAGCAAATTTAATATAATTAAACACAGAAGTTGTCGATTATATATACATATGTAACCCAATAAACATTTAGTGTTATGTCACTTTAGATCGTAAGTTCAGAGCTTAAGGTAAAACTCCATGACTATAGTCTTGGGCATTTCAGGTGTTTTATACATCACCTCGATTTTTGTGTATGTAAAAGATATAGATAAAAACGAGGATAAGTCTGATTTGGGAAAAAATGCTGCTTCTCTAAACATGTCTATATTAAATTCAAAACCCCATGAATAAATTGTTTTATGTTTCATTATTGCTTCTTTTTTTTTTTTTTTTAAATATGCGGGAGGTTAGCTCTCTAACAGACGTTTAATGTTAACATTCCTAATTTCTAAAATTTGTACGGGGTTCATGTGCATGAAGTTCAAATGTGATTAGATTGATTTAAGCTTACATAATAGAACAAAGCATAACTTCCCTGCAAAAAAATTCGATTAGTCTAGTATGAATCCGGGATGAAGCGCAAAGGAGCATGCGACCAATGACAGTCTTGATATCTTTGTATGAGTTGAAGTGATCCCCTTTGTTTGAGCATGTCCTATGAAGAGATTAATTGGTCTCTTTCATGCCGAAAAGGTGGTGTCGGACAGATTCCCTTTGCTTCCCTACGCGTGCGGTTGCACAAGTTTACTTTCAACACCTAAAAGCAGGCTACAGAAATTAAAATCGACTTATCCCAACTATGCCTATAAGGGAATAGTTGGATCAATTGTAGCCCACTGTAGACGAAAAGTATTGATCCCGGATCACTCTCTATAGCGATTAGTTGCACAATTTTTTGCAGGGTTACAACTGCTAGTTTATACAAAAGTTAAGCTAGAACTTATTATTCAACTCAGAGAATGGTAGTAAAGTTTTGTTAAAAGTAACAAACCCCGAATCATATAAGTTACAGATTTGGCATTAGTAAATTAGTATTCAATTTCGATTTGTGTATTATAATACCATGTAATAATAATTAATATTAATAGTAATGACACGAAACATAGACACGAAAACCAACAATGTATTAAGTTATAGTATGTAGATTAGACTAAGTTGCAAGGTTGCATGCTTGCCCTAAGCTTTACCTTTCGGTATAATTTGACTTATTACACCTTAAGACTAGTTATGGTTTTCGATAGTAAAAGACGTTTGTATTTGCTAGCGAGGATAAACAGGGAAAAAATTTTATGTAAAAGTATTTTTAATTTTCCACTTGAAAAAATATGGGATTCCGACTCGAATTCCATCAATATTTTCCAACTAAAATCAAACTTCACATTTTACTTTTTTGTTAGGAATTTCACTAATTATTAAAACACAATGCGCAATATATTATAATATTATAAATACAACCTTTTGTCACACAAATATATATCTTTTTATTTCTTTACTTTTTTTTAATGTTTTGGCAAAAATGTTGGCAGTTTTTCGTTCGCTCAGGTGTTTTGATTAGTTCTTTATGTCAGATATGACAGAAAATATGAGTGCTGCCAAGTGTAAAAATTACAGGTGCATTTTTAAAATGAACTCCAATGGTTTTCAAACTAAAAGCAAACTGTGGAAAAACCTCAAGTGAGGAAACATATTGCAAATCACTGTGAAAATTTCGAAATTTGTCAAACATCGAAAAAAAGTTGGATTTATGCATATTGTGTAGGCGGATCCCGTAACTCGATACATGTATGTCCATTATTATGGAGGGTAGTTATTCCTTAAAACTTCATTCACTACAATTTGATGAACGCGTTTCCAGTACTGGCAGCCATACAATTGGCAAGATTGAAGGCAAACGGTTGATAACCAAGTCCATATAGAGCTATAGTAAACCGGCGCTGAAGCAAACATTTACTCAATCAAAGTAGATCTCTCGGACTTCTTGTTTGACTTGTCACTCTAGGAATGATGCCAGTTGAATTAATAGTGGAATCTTAATCTTTTTAAAAGTACCAACACTTTTTGGATTACCAAAACTGTAATTCTTCAAGATTTTATGGAGGTCCAAAGGATCCCTGACCTTTTAATAAAACCGGAATGCTTTTGTTTGTTGTTTTCATTAATACGAAAAAAATAAACTCTTGGTAAATAGTATAAAAACTTTAAATGGTTTGTAAGTGTAAATAATGCAGTTTATTTGCATGGTATAATTAGGGAAAAATTTTATTATTTAGAAATGTGCATGTAATTGTGTATAAAAAATTTTTAAATAAAACTAATATTTGATAATAAGCATTTTTTACATTAAAGTTAATTACTTTATTCAATTTGTGCATATTTAATTACGGCTAATGCTAATTCAGGCCTGCATGCACACAAATATATATTAGTAGATACATATTAATGCAAATAACCAACAAAAAAATTGCACTTTATTTCATTTAGATAAGGAGTTTATTTTTACTCCATGGTAGTAAGACACTTTTTCAATAGTAGACAAAAAGTTGTCGATTCCGAAATGAGATTGAAAGGAACAAAACTGAGATTAGCGACACAGTGTAGAGTAACGGAACTCCTTGAGTTGCTAATAAAACAGACTTTCATATAAGACATTTTGATGACAAACACTACTTTTGATTTCTTATATCTATTTCTTAGCCAAATATACGATGCGACCAGACCTGTTAAATTATGATTACTAATCGTAATCATTACCGGTTTGTGTAATTATTTTCTTGAGAATCCATTTAGTGATTGATTTTCCTTACTTTCATTTTTTAATGATTATTTTCCAATTAATTAAAAAAATAATCAAAAAAATCATGATTCAGGTCAAAAAATTTGTTTTTGATTACTTTTGATTATTATTGATTGTTTTTTTTCAGTATTGTTATAAACATACACATCAACAATACTGAAAAAAATTTAAAATAATCAAACATAATAAAAGTAATCAAAACAACAGTTTTTAAATACTTTAGTTTTTTTAATAATCGCAAAAAATCATGATTAGTTTTTGATTTTTTCTAATCGTAATCAATTAATAATTGCATTTTCTTGAAAACCAATTAAAATAATCATTATCTATTAAAAAAGCCGTCTAATTAATTGATTAATAATTACTAATCAAATTTAACAGCTCTGCTTGTGACAAATATATACTTACAGCTGTTTTTACGAAAAAAATTTAAATGAAAAATTATTTTTTACTTTGATTTTATTGTTTAATTGTTTTTCATATAATATTCTTCAAGAAAATGGCTGTAAGTATTCAAATGTGATTTATGAAAACTGAATTTAATTGTTTAAAGATATCCATTGATGCTAATGAACCTTTGAAATTGAAAAAAGTGATAAAGAATTCAGTTTTCTTAAATGAGGCCAAAAAGCTCCAAAAAAATTTAAAAATAAATAATTAAATACTGCCCCAATGGAAAACTAACAAATTGAAAACGAAAGTAATTTTCTATTATTTTTTTGCTAAAGATATTCGATTCTCTTTTCATTTCTGCGTTAACCACGTAAATACACTCTTTGAAAAATTTCGGTTTTTATGTGGAAAATTCGTAAATCAAAAAGTAGTATTTTAATAAAAACTAGCCTTCATAGCTTTTGTTTTCTAAATTAACCACATATCTATATTTCAAGTATTTTGGTAGGTTTTCTCCAGCTTCTGAAATAGTACTCAACTATTAATTCAGAAATGCTACGAAATGCCAGGAAGTTTAGAAATATGTTTCACTCCAGTAAATCCCATCCATTTTTCATGTTAACATTTCTAGACTAAAAAGAAAAGAATTTAAAGAATTTTATCGTTTTGAATCAATTTTTTTGAGAAAGCTTTGCTAAATAGAAATTGCGCAGCTTCTAAACTCGGCGGTGGGGTATAAGATTTCCCCTTTTTAAAATATTTCACAATTTGGTTAAAGAACGTCCTATCTCCGATTTCTTTTCCAAGAATTTCCTAACTTAGATGAATATGTATTGAATTTTCGTTCAGGTGGGGCCTTATTGAACCAAATTCGGAAAAAGGGGTGTTATTGAATTTAGTTCTGAGATAGAGTTTTCTTCAGAGATGGGGCGGTTTCTTCCAAATATTGTAGGCTCTTGCCAAAACCATGAATATGTTAAAACGAAAATGTTGGCAAATCCAGTTTAAAACTTTATTGCTTTTGAAAAACGAGTATATTTTGGCTACTTCAGGTAATTTAGATTGCAAAATAGAAGGGCTTCTTTTAAAAATGTATTGGTCAATCTAGTGTTCTTATTAATTAAAAACCGGGAGATTGCTTCTGGCAACTATATTTTGGTGGTCCTCCACTCAGCCGTCGAAATAAATTTGTGCAGTCCCTAATTGTGGCAAGTTTTTGTCAGCTTTCCGTCTTTGGGAGAAACGAATGTCGAAGTATTTTTACTTTCAGGTAGGATATTTTGAGAGCCCTTTTCATTATTATAACTGTGTTTTCCTCAAAATATAAAAGGCAAACCTTGTATAGTGTTTCTAGATAATACCTAGACTAAAATTGCTTTTGAAAAACTTTATCAGTCATCAAAACAGCAGCACATTGTTTTCTCTTTTCTTATTACAGCTTATGCTATTTTTTGTTGGGTTGTGATATGGTTACGTACATATCTAGGGTAGCACCTCGAAGTTTCTATGCAGCTACTTACTTCCAATTGATTTCATTATTAGTAACACCTTTTCAATAAATAAGTTATGCTTCTAAAATGGAAATATTGATATATATACGTACATATAAGGGTATGACTTGAATCGTCTTTATCAAACTTTCAGCTGCACGGCGCCACCACTTCATATAACTTCACATTCATTTATCGCAAGTAATTATTGAACACTTTAATATAGTTCATTTACACACATTCATATAATTTGACGGCCTCAGCGCGATCTTAAATATTAGGCGGTGTAAGGTTTGCCATTATGGGCGAGATGTCACAAGCCAGGGCGACAAAGTTGTGCAAGTCTGTGGCACACATCAATCACATTTCATTTTCCATTTTAATCACATTTATGACGACAAAAATATTACGACATCAGAAGTGATCAAATATAATTCGAAAAGGTAATAGAAGATTTTGTTATCTTTAAAAGTGAACGTATTTGATTATGCACCCTGTTTAATTTTATGGTAATTTTAAATTTTATAACCAGTATTGTTCAAAATTGATTGCGAAAGGTGATTTAAAGTTTGAATAATCAGAAGGAATCATATTTGATTATATCACATGTTCAATTTAATGATAATTCAGATTTTAAAAACTTAGGGCAGCTTTCATAAAAGCCGGTAACTGCTAACCGGAGATTAATTGACGTATTTTGTACGGTTAGCTGTCAAATTAATCGCCGATTAGGCTTAACCGGCCTTTATGAAAGTGGCCCTTATTCTTCCAAATGCTGTGTGGGTAGGCATTTCACTAATAATTAAAACACTATATAATATAATATTATAAATACTACCTTTTGTCACACAAATATATTTAATTTTACTTTTTCCCCTTTTTTAATGCTTTGTCAAAGATTTTGGCAATTTTTCGTTCGCTCACGAGTTTTGATTAGTTTTTGGTGTCAGTTGGACTTATGCATATTGGGTTGTATGTATATAGTATATGAGAAAGTGTATTTGTAATGCCCTCATTTGGATTCACTTAAAGAGTGCCTGCAGTGCATTTCATCTCTGCATTTCTTTATTGAAATTTCTTCTTACTTCCTCATAATTTTTTTGCAATTTCTCGTACGACAGGGTTCATTAAGTTCCGCAGTAATGCTAATCCCTGCAGTGCAGCGCTCAACAGGTGTTATCCAGGTCACTGTTGCCACACGCTCTTTTTTTCAGTACCAAAATTTATTACGAAAAATGGTCCAAACTACAAAATAAAAATCAAATCAAAAGTGTAGTGCTGTTCTCCATACAACTTGCTACAGCAGACTCGTTCGATCACGTCGATAGCGTTGAAGTTAAACGAGGTGTCTGAATTCAGCTTCGCACTGCTTGAGAGGCAATTGCACTCATAGTTGCAGATTACTGAAGTATCAACCCCATCAAAGAAATTTAGAATTTTAGTCCCCTTTTATATATAGTACCTGGGCGACCGAGCTTTGCTCGATGTTTTCATAGGTTGCCATACAATTTAGTTTATTTAGATAATCATCAGTGAGGATATGCTGGTTGTTTGTATGAATAATTTTACTTACCACCAGTGGGGCGTTCTAAAGACATATCTTGGTAATAAAAATATGTTAAAAAATTTTTATTGATAGCAAAGTTTGAATACACAAACAAATTTTCGACAAGTCTTTACAAAATTTTTTGCTGAATTGTATGGTTAGCAGCTGTCGATTGTTATCAAATAATCGAGAAAGATTAGGGTCACATGGGTATATTTGTCGGTTAGGGCTCCATATATCGGTCAACATTCTGTGATATCTTCTTTATTTTTTAAAGATAAAACTGTGCAAAACTTTTTATATTCAATACATATGCAACACTCCCTTCCATACCATGTTCCGAGTACGTCTCTTTCTTCCGGAAACATTACTTTAAATGTATTTGGTCACTTAACTCCATGCATGAACATCGATGAATTCAGCTCCACTCCAACAAACTCAAAAGTTTCTCCCTGATCTTTATGCGCAGTCATGGCAAATGTTGGCCTTACTGGAAGTTGCACCTTAGCGGCTCCTTGGATGAGTGCGATGCTCGGTATATGAACTTCTTTGCCGGATTTTTCTTTTCGAACAAAAGTGACAACCCTACTTAGAAATGTTTTTTTTAATACGCAGGAGAAAGGCCTTCTCTTGATACCCATATTGGCATATTTCATTATTTAAAAAAAAAATCTGATAGGTGGCAACTCCGTAAAAAGGCAACACCTAGATAGGAATTCTCAGAATGTGGTATCCTGTTCACATACCAAATTTCATCCAAATCGGATAAGCCATTTTCGAGATATTCGAATATACAAATATATAAGAATAGCTCGTTAAAAGTTCAAAGATATAATAAGCTCAAATGGCGACAATAAGTGGTAATCCTACTTAGAAATAGTATATATATTTTTTTTTTCAAAACGCAGGAAAAAACCTTTCTTTTAATACCCATATTGGCATATTTCATTTGATTTAAAAAAAAATCAGATAGGTGGCAATCCCGTAAAGACATCCTATGTGGCAACACCTCGGTAAAAATTCTTAGAATGTGGTACACTATGTACATACCAAATTTCATCCAAATCGGTTGAGCGGTTTTCGGTGTAGTCGTTAAGTAGTTACCCTAAACAAAAAAACCTCAATAAGTGGCAACCCCACTTAGAAATATTTTTTTTGAAATACGAATGAAAATATCCTTCTTATGATATCCATATTGGCATATTTTATGTAAAAAAATTGAGATAGGTGGCAACCCCAAAAAAATAACCTATGTGGCAACACCTACGTAAAAATTCTTAAAATGTGGTACACTATCTACATACCAAATTTCATCCAAATCGGTTGAGCCGTTTTCAAGATAGTCTGGATATACAAATGTGCAAGAATAGCGCGTTTAAAGTTATAAAATAACTTCGGATAATATTCTGACATCTGCTACTAGTTCGACTTCCTTGTGAACGTTTTATTTGGCCTTTCGTTGACATTCTCCTCACTTGTATTCGCTGCACGTCGGCTACTAGAACGCATTAATGTTTCTGCATAAAATTTCTCCGGTATTGAAACCTTTCGTCATCTGCCGAGTGGCCTAGTAGGATTAATCATTTTAGTCAGGTTTTAACTCTTCTCTTAAGCACTGTTATATCTAACAAAGCTTCTCTCCGACAAACAGGAAAATCTCAATATGACAAATTGCTCTATTACAGAGAGCATTGATCTCAGAGTTAGGTCAGCTCTCTGTTTCATTCACAAGTCATATTTTCCTGCGATATTTGCCTACTTTTTTCGTTTTATATATTTTAATTGTAAAGGCAATACACTCCTCGAAGGTTAAGCGAATTATAACCAAATCATAGGAAAAGCGAAAAACGTACCAAACGTAAACGAATATCACCATTTCCGTCCAAATGGACGAAAGTGGCAACCCTTGCCTAGCTAGTTACTACATTTTAATGCATTTAACTGCATAGAGAACAATCGGCGTATGTGAGTGGACCTTGCAGGAAAAATCTCAATTTCTGAACTTGCATTCTGAAGTGCATTCGAAGCGTTTACTCTTCGTCCTCAATGTCTTTTATATGCAATCAACTGGTGAATTTGACATGGCGTGGTCTTAAGGTGCAGAAATTAAAATGCAGCTATTACACGAATTGGTCTGGCAACGCCCAATTTCACAAATCAATATATTTTCTTGCCAATAAAATGATATTAATATCAACAAAGATTTTGCAAGTTCGGTCTTTCTACCGCATTCTTGTACAATTTCAATAGTTATGTATAAATTTTTCTAGATTCTAACTAGTAGTATTCGACCGAAACTTTTTATTTTGATGGTTACTCAACTTGTGTAAATCTGGCAGCACTAGGTCTTATTTGGCACTTTAGATCTAGTTCTACACCATTATTTTGTACCACTACTTCTCGTGTTTCCTACAGGGCAGGTATCTTATTGCATGTAAAGGTAGGCAGTTGGTGTAAAAGGTGCTTGAAAGGTGTTTCTTTGGTTTTATTCCTTTTTTCTATTAATTTTTTTATTTTGTTTTCCCTGTTTTGTTTTCCCTTTTTGTGTTTCACTTCTGCTTGATTTTTTTTTTCTTCCATTTTTTTTCTACTATACGAGTACATTGCCGGCAACTTGATATGTGTGTATGTATGTATGTAGGTAGCAAAGTGTGCAAGAAAATTAATCGCTTCAGCACGCATTGCTCGCTTATGCCACCACCAAAATGTGTAGCTGACTTACCGCCTTCTGAATATATCATTTCATATTCACCCTACCCATATTATCAACGTTAGCGCTTGCAACCTGTTGACTTGCGTCCAATAGAGGGCTGCTAATTTAATTGACCTTAATTTAGTGTGTTACCTCTTTTTTGCTACACAAATAATACCTGTTAACACTGACTCATTTTCATCTGCAAGCGCAACTTCATTGAACGGCGGCGCCCTTTATTAGCAACAATGTTGCAGTTTGTATTTACTCAAGGTGAAATGCTTAATGGAGATAACTGAATTATTATCATAAATTATGTAAGTTTATATAAGCAATAAAATATGTTTATACAACATGTATCACCTGTGATGAGTATTTACGCCAAGCTTACTTTGCTTGTCTAACCTCTTACAATATTATCTACCAAGCCGTCTTACAGTGTCTTAATTGGATCAAAACTCACCTTCAAATATGCATAAACCCTACTTTTTTCCGATGTTTGAGATATGGCTACATTACCAAGTGATTTCCAACATTTTTCTCCGCCTTAGGTTGAACATATTTTTCCAAAGTTTTAAAACCATTGGAGTTCATTTTGAAAATGCACCTGCAATTTTTACACATGGCAGCACTCGTATTCGCTGTCATATCTGACATCAAGAACTAATCAAAACACCTGAGCGAACGAAAAATTTCCCAAATTTGGCCCAAACATTAAAGAAAGAAATAAAAAGATATACAGATATTTGTGTGACAAAAGGTAATATTTATAATATTATATTATATTCCGTATCGTGTTTCAATGATAAGTGGTTAGATTTGAGTTGGAAAATATTGATGGAATTCAAGTCGGAATACAATATTTTTTCAATAGTAGAACAAAGAATATTTTCATATCAAATATATCGCTATAACAACAACAAGAAAATAACGTCAGCTTCAAAATACAGCGCGAATTATTGAAACACATCCTAATATTGGGTGGGTATCATAGGCGCCGTCAAAAGCTGATGAGTTGGTCCTCAAGGGATTCGAAGATGAGAAGTTCTTTTCAAAACCTATGGCCCTGGTCATTTTGACGACGTTAAGTTTCGAAGGAAATTTGAGAGTAGAGCGAATAAAAGGTCAAGAGCTCCACTGAGTAGTTGATATTATGCGAATGACAGAAGGTATTCCTATTAAGACCAGCATTGGGAAGCACAGAGGTATAGGATGACTTGTTTATGTTGTTTTTGGAACCGCAAAAAATTCCCCAGACGGTTTAGGGGGTGTTACGGATATGGGCAGCCTTTTGATGGTATCAATCCGTTAAACTCCGGTACTAGTACCTGATGATACTATCCCGACTACCGCGAGAATGATTTCTTTGGACACTTACGCTCCCGCGTCGTCGTGTTTGGTTGCCTTTTACGAGAGGCATTCCTAACCTCGGATATATTTTAAGCCACTTAACCCTTTTAGGTTGATTAAACGACGTATGCACCTTATGTTATCATTCAATATCCATCTCTTCAAACCCTTGCATTCCGAGAACTGCGCCGATGAACCAAATCGGTCTGCACTCACCCTATGTCTTAAGCTGTACCCAGGAGTACGAACTTTCCTTAGGTCAATTTAGCCATTAACAACATTTTTTCTTCAACCTAGCTTATTTAAACTAGGAACAATTAGGATATCATACGGCGATGGTTTTGCGCAGACAGTTTAGATCGAAGATCATTATTTTATATTCCAGTCTCACAGCAGCTGGCACTACTTAAAAACGTAGAGCTCCTATTTGTTTCGGTCAAAAACCACGTCTTCGATGCTTATCCTAAGTCTATAACATCGACCTTTTCGAACTTCTTACGCCCAGCCACAAACTTCTTATTGGCATCCAAAAAATGTGGAGTGTGTCAAGCAACAGAACTAGGGCTCTCGAACTGCTCCTGAAGTGACTGAATAAGTAATACCAACAATATATGAAAACAGAAGGAAGGGCTTTAAAGAAGCTTCCTTTGCGGGTACTTACTCAAATGCCGTTAACTAAGTTTATTCGCATTTTATTCAATTAATAGACAGATATTAGGAGTTCATCAACTAATAAGTATTTCTCGCAAGCAAATAATGCATTCTTCCATGAGTTCGTCTGCAATTTTAAGCATTCAATAAATGAGTTGGCTGACTCAAGGAGCAGCAGCAGAGATTAATCTTCTTCACTCCTCTCAGCATCTGATGCTATCATACCATCTGGAATGTGATCCTTGGAGCCGTTCCCTTTGATGCATCACACAAAACAGGATGTTTGTCCACGGGATTTACTGAAATAACAAACAAACGTAAGAATAGATTTGTTTCATACTCACTTATTCATTTGTATGTAGTTAGATATACCGAGAAACGAACAGGTACGAAGTACCAACGCAATTTTCGGCACAAAGCCCAACTTGGAACAATACGTAAAATACTTAGTTTTGGAAAACAAAAGAAAGCATCGGATCAGATAAATGCAAAGAAAGTCTGACATATGAATATACATACGATGTACATATGTTTGTAGGTGTGTACTAATTCGAATGGGTATGTGTGTACCCTGCTAGAATGCCCAAAGATAAAATAATAATATAACAGTTATTTTATTCTCACATCATTTTAAATTTTAAGTGAGGCGTCAAGAAGTGCAACGGTGAAAATTGCATTCAACTATATTCACCAGGTTTAGAGTGATACGCGCGCAAACATACATACAGCCAGAGAAAAATTCTAAAAACTGTTGATTTGGCTTCTACTGGCTTAATAATGATCCCTCATGGCAAATCTGCTTGAATATCTGCAATATACAGACATCGATCCAAGATTCGTTACTACGAAGCCAAGACTCCCTCGCCAAAACAAAAATCAACACTTCGCCAATTTTCCAGCTGGGTATGCGCATAACATTAAAATATTTTGCTAGTAAATACTGTTGACTCGTCTTCCTTTGGGTATTATTTTGAAGTAGTTCTTGGAAGTGCAACAAATGAAAAGCGAAGCTATAGTTATTTTGCAAAATTTGCAATAATAATGCATAGCTACTAGAGTTGTTGCGAATATTTGTTGTAGGAAACACCGAACGGTCGCATTAAATTTAACATCCGCATTTGAATTACAGTTCGAAATTAGTTTTCTATTGAAAATAAATATTTTGAATATGATTCAGAACATGGTCCAATAATACAGGTCGTGTTAATAGACCAGCTGATTTTTACTTTTGTCTTGAATTTTGACATTACACTCATTTCTCAGTACGATTTTGACGTTAAACTCACAAATTACAAAAACAAAATACAATGAAAATGTTTGTGTGTCTGTATGTTTTTCGAGCTGCTACGACCTTTTGTAGTTGGATCATGATTCAGAACAAATAAAAATAAATTATTAGATCTCCACGCCACTAGCTCAACTGCTCTCTTATTGTTTGCTTGTTTTTGTGTTTTTTCATTCGATCAATTTGATTCAAGCAATCTTGATTGCGTGCTAATACTAAATAAGCATTTTTGTTGGAAATAAATTTGAATTTGATTTGAGATCAAATCAGTTTTACAATTTTCAACATTGAATTTGAACTTAAGATCAATTGGAGAAACATTAGATTTTCCGGCAAAAAGGGAATATTTTTGATACGAAATTCTTCTCCGCCTGTAAAAACATTCGATTCCGACTTGAATTCCATCAATATAAAACTTCACATTTTAGTTTTTTGTCAGGGATTTCACTAATTATTAGAACACAATGTAATATAATATTATAAATACTACCTTTTGTCACACAAGTATATATCTTTTCATTTCTTTTCTTTTTTTAAGGTTTTGGCAAACATTTTGGCAATTTTTCGTTCGCTCGCGTATTTTGATTGATTTTTGATGTCAAATATGACAGCGAATACGAGTGCTGCCAAGTGTCAAAATTGCAGGGTCGCTTTCAAAATGTACTCCAATGGTTTTGAAACTGAATTTAAACTTTGGACAAAAATGTTCAAGTGTATAAACATGTTGGAAATCACTTAAAAAATTTAGACATTTCTCAAATGTGGAACAAATGTTTCCTTTATGCGTATTGAGTATGTTCACCCAGAAAACCCAGTTTCTTACGTTACAAAAATTATGCTTGCTGCATTAGATAACTTGCGTAATAGAGTAATTATCGAGCCCCAAAAGATGTCAGAGAACGAACGCATATTATATTCAAATTAGAATTAAATTTGAGAAATGCATTAGAAGATGGTTGGAGAACTATGATTATCTCGATTTGGGAATTGTGTCCTAGTTTGGGAACGCTATTTTTCTCCAGTGTTTTGCAAGCCGTCGTTTTTATCTAATCGACTAACGGTTTAAAATCGACCAGTTGATGTAGTTTTCCTGTTCCTACTATTTACCCGCTGTAAAAATTAAGTGAAAATTTTTTTATCTAACAACTGTCACCATTCTATTAATGACAGCTAGTTGATTGTATGAGATCGCCTACTTGGTGCTCGTTTTTCTATCAAATCCAAAGTTGATAATCGAGCATTTGAATGATCGAATAGGCTTAGAATATATTGTATTCAATAATCCCAATTATTATACATACATATAAGTATATAACTAACCTAGATAATTGAATAAGGCTCCAACTTTCTTTTCATTTTCTGATAATGACGTTCATTCCGATAAATCATATTTGAAAAATACGGTTTTGCTAAACTTATTTCCGTAACTTCTATAGTATATACATATATCACTTCGAAATAGAAATTTTTTTTCGGGATACCTATTACTCTCCAAGCAAATACCAAACTATGCAATGGTAACCGAGACTAAATGTTTACATTTTGATTACACGAAGAAAACACCAGAAAAAAATTGATCTCGGAGCTGAATACCTTTGAAAACTTGACCAAAAAAAATGTTCCCGAATATTTCTTCAGCATTTTCTTTTAAATATCGGACCTTTTAAACTTATCAACATACTTTTTTGGATTGCTAGGTTATAAGACTCAAGACCCCTACAAATCGGGATCCCTACAATTCCGAAAGGCATGTCCATTTTCATTGAGTAGCTTTTCGTGCAGAAATATACTCGAAGGGGAGCAGAGCAGCGTATATGTTGTTATATATTTATATGCATGCATAGTATATAAGTTGTTGTTTTAATTTTTACCCAAGCCAAACTGATGCTGAGTTGTTCAAGGAATTGGCATGTGGTGCAAAGCTCGTTGATAAGTGCAAATTACCGGCTACCGAAATATATCTATGGGTCTTTCCATGTCAAATAGTCACATAGTTGAAATCGACCCCTTCCGATTTGACAAAAATTGTATGGACATTTTCCTTTTTCCATAAAACAAAGTTCTGGCAAAGTAAAAAAATATAAAAAAAATGTTGGATAATTTTAAATTTAATTTTTTTCCTGTTTTGTAAAGTTTATTTTTCAATATTTCTAAAACCACTAAAGATCATCGGCTGAGTAGAAGGTCACCCTATTTCAAAATATTTTTCAAAAACGCCCTATATTAAATTTTCTTTTAATAACAGTCTATTTCAGAATTTGATTCAAAAGCGCCCTATCTCAGCTAAAAATGTATTGAATTTTCGCGCAGATAGGGCGTTTTTGAAATTCATTCTGAGATAGGGCTTTCTTAAACCAAATTTCGAAATAGGGCCTGATTGAAAAAAATGTTGAGCTGGGGCGTTCTTCAAAGAAATTCTGAGATAGGGCGTTTTTGAAAAATATTTTGAAATAGGTTGATCTTCCACTCAGCCGTCAAGATAAAAAAATAAACTTTGAAATTCAAGCACATTTTTTTTACATTTACCAAGAAAAAAAAATTTCAGTTAACAAAATTGATGAGTCATTTGGTGTTTAACTAACGACTGGGAAGTTAAAAAAATTAAAACAAAAAATTTCAAAATTCATATTTTTGGAAAAAACAAAAAAAAACCTCATGAAATTTGAGTCCTAAGGTTAATGGCGAACTTAAATTTTTTCTATATTTAAAAATTGAAAATTTTCAGGAATTTAAAATTTTTTTCTCAAAATATTTTTTGTATACCTCTAAGTATTCCCTTTGAAAGCGCCATAGCTCATTTTTTTAACTGCAGTAGTTTTCGAAATATTGAAAAAAAAACTCTACAAAGCAGGAAAAAAAATAAAATTCTATAATTGCATAGCATTTGAAACAAACATTTTTAAATTTTTTTCTTTTATGAAAAAAAAACTAACAAATTTTTTTCAAATCGAAAATAGGTCGATTCCAACTATGTGACGATGACGATCACATGGAAAGACCCGTATCCCAATAGCTACTTTTTTGTAATTCCCTCAAATATTTGTTTTTTTTTATACAAAAAAACTGCGATAGACTTTACAGTGATTACTGAACTGAACTTACAGAGCTACTAAGATCCAACACTCATACCATTTTTCTGTTTTCTGGTACGACAGGCGAATGTCCGGGGCGATACATTCGACTTTCATCGTCGGCCTATATTTAAATACATATGTACGTACCTTTATGTATGTATGTATGTGTAAATGATTATGGCATTTTGAAGCGCGAGCATGAATTGAGTTGAATTGAAGCCAGGTGTCGTCTTGCAGACAAAGATGGCAAATGAAATTGCATGACAGCCGAACATTTTAAATAATGTGAATTTATGTTTGTGTATGGCTCTGTACAATTTTGCATACTGCTTTGTAGGATAATTAAAAAATCATTACTTCAAAATGTACGTACCACTCATAGTACACATGAAGATCTCCATAAGCACCAAACATTCTCTTCAGCTTGTATGCGGTACATGAAGTATATCAATTCGGTAAGCGGCATTAAATGCTTCGCTGAGAGAGTACAGTTGCCTCAAATTGCCAAATATCCTTTCGAAAAACAAAAACTGGAAAAAAACCATTAACCAGCATGCGATCAACAGATCTCGCTGCCTGAGCAACAGGTAGAAGGCAACGTAAAATGTGCGTTTGTATGTAGATATGTATGTATGTCAGGGGCGTCTTAATGTTGTCGGGTGCCTGAGGCGAATGTTTCTCTGGTGTCCTTAATAACTTTCAAACATGTTACCGCATTTGACAAATGAAATACTGTCAGTCATGATTGGTTGCTAACGGGACTTCCGATAAGCAACAGATTTTAGCTGACTCTTTTTATTTAACAGGAAATGAGATCGACTAGGTCGAGAACAGCGAGCCAAACTGAGAACTACGCTTGTGTTACGATCCATTGTAACGTGTAGTTTACTTCCTAGTCCGTCTCCGAAAAGACTTTAAAAAGAGTGTTTCTTTAATACTCCTTGAATGAGTAACTTCATGACCTAAGAAAAAAAATGGACTGTCAAGGCTCCTATACGTTGTTCTGCTGCACCTTTCTATGTATGTTGTGAGAGTTTATTTTCGCTTCTGCTTCCGAACGCTGCATACTTGGTTGGTTAAATTAGGTTAGTTTGAGAAGACGTGCTTTGGATTTCTCAAACCTTCTCAAGGAGACATTTATTTGGATTGACAATACCCTCAGTAAGTGGGCACATTCATCCAATGAAACACTTAAAGCTTTCGAACTGGAAAGTACCCATTCCCTACTTGAGTTGGAGCGAAGGATCTACTTCAATTACTTACCTCTGTCGTAGCGGGCTCTCGACATGTGATAAGAAGCTGCTGACTTCGTAATATTTCATTCCAGTCATCGCTGTAGAAAGTTTCAAAATTCTTTTCAAATATCAATTATTCAGTGAGACCGTTCTGCTATAAATCTGTGTACCGTAAGTACTCTTATTGAAGATTTGTTTGGTTTTATAAAAATTCAATTTCTTTTCCTATCGAAACATAAAAGCTAAGGAAACCGGAAGGAGATCATAAAGGCTGGTTGTAAAGAGGAGCCCGCCTCCCTTTATCAATTTCTGAACATTTTCTGGCCATCTCAGCAACGATTTCGTTCACTTCGATGTATACATGGGTACCTGGGTATCTACGGGCACTCATGGAGGTATAATTGGCGAAACTGGTACCGGTCACAGTGGTGCTAGTTTGGTTTTTTAATTCTAAAGTCAGTCACACTTCATTCAATCTCAACAAATTACTTTGTTGGCGCTTGACCCTAAGCGATATGAGCGCACCACTTCACTTACCTCAAAGGCAAGACGCCACTGCTGTACGTTTGCATTCCGCTAACAAATATTTACTTAAGTACTTACATATGTTCTAAAGTACTTACTCTAACTCTTATCTGTTTGCAAGGATACTTTGCATCAACCGTTTAAGGATATCATTGGAGCGAAAAGCAGCTGTTTTGACTTTGTGTAATTATGTATGCATATATACAGTTGTGTTCAATATAATAGTAGTGAAATTAAATTGAATGTGGTTCGATGAAATAAAAAGAAGCTGTGTTTTTAATAATTTTCATTTAAAATATAGCGAATTCCATAACAAAACCCACCTCAAAAGAAATTTCAAAGTTTACACAAAGTTCAGAAAAGTTAATTATACCTTAACCCCCTCATTCATAAAAAATTAAATTGGTTTTTAAAGCTTTTTAAAATGACATTTCCATACAAATTTTTCATTATAAGAGCTTTATAAAAATTATTTATTTTTTATTAATATGGGGGTTGAAAATTTACTACAAAACTTCACTATTTTTGAGCAGAATTTTTAGAAAACTTTAGAGTACGCAGTTTCGTAGAACAATCAATTTATCAAGGTAGAACTCGCTCAAAAATGTGCCCGAATTTTCCGAATTTTTTTTTGTCAAGGGTGTTAAGTGATTTCTGCCATATAACGCATGATTAATTTTGCATGGAAAAAAATACCCAACATCCTTCTAACTTGCACATTATTATGCTTAATACAAATGAGCTATAAAACTGCCTACTCAAAAATGTTCTGAAAATTCTTCCCAAAGATATTAAAATTTTGATGTAAATTTTTAAAAGTTTAATTAACTTTACTGAACTTTGTGTAAACTTTGAAGTTTCTTTTTATATGGTTTCTGTTATGAAGTTCGCTGAATTTTAAATGAAAATTGTTAAAAACACAGCTTTTTTTGATTTCGTTGAACGATGTCCAATTCAATTTCACTACTATTATATTGAACACAACGGTATGTATTTATACCCAGCAGTGAAACTGTAAACTAGTCTGAAAATATGCTAAGTAAACTTAGATCTATCCGAATACGAACTAGTCCCAAGAACTACAAACTTGCTTCAACTACCACTTCTAAGCTTTTGAGAATACTGGAGCGTTCGGAGCCTGAGCAAGTTTCATAAGTCTGATGGCGGCTAGGGTTGCTACATATGATTTCTGGGGTGTTAAAGCTTAGCATTGTATCCAAAGTTCTTATAGGTGCTTTGTAGATTTTTATTGAAAAGAAATGATTGAAACAGTTTCTAGTCCAGTAATACCCCCGTTTCTCTACAATTTTTATAGCCCAACATTGGGAAGCCCCCTTACTTCGTTACATAAATAACAAGGACAGTTCTCGTTAGCCTCATAGCACTTTTACTACAGTTGTAAGAAATACTTATTTTGTCGAATACCGAAGCGCACAATAGTCGGCAGCACTTAATACTTTTCTCAGGTGACTGGCCAGGATGCTTTAATCAACTTAACATCTAATCTATGGAACTTATTTCAACAATTAATCAAACTCCTCAAAGCTTTCGCAAAAATCACAAAAATAACTAGTTGGGGTAATTCTTTTATTTTTGAAGTGATTTCATATGTTGTCATGTACGTCACAAACTTGGGAAAGGACGACACTGTACAGAGCAGTTCAAACTTTTTGATAAGGAGATCTTTTCTACAACCACGGTTCAACTCTCCTTTTCAAAACTTCTCTCTTGCTGCTAATTTCATAATTACTTTCTTAGTAATATGGTGATACAGCGTTGTCTTACCCTCGGGGGCATTAGGTATTAACCACAAAAAAATTCTAGATTGTACTTCATTCTAAAGTGTTTGTTGTTCAAAGATTCTTGGTTGGAAAGCTAATAAAACTGAAGAAGTAGTCTAATAAAATGCTGGCTATTGTTATATCTACTTAAACAAGCAATCGGACGTCGATTGACTGATCAAATCAGCTTAAAAAAAATAAGCCATACGATAACATAAAATGGAAAGAATATCATGTGGTTATGGACTGTTGAAAAAACCCAAGAAAATAGTTTTCCTCTTGACCAGTAACAGATTTCAAAACTCCGAAATTTCGGAAGTGGGGCAAACCAAGCCACCTTTAAAGCGTTAAGTAATTTTTTGGTTTATTTTGTTCTTGAATAAGACTGGTTCATATAATTGTGGCGATAAGCAATAAGAGCTTAAGTCCACCTAAGAAAAAAGTAGACACATTTTGACTTATTTGTCAGAAAGCATTCCTAGTCCAACAAAATATATTAGCTTTCCTAAATTATTCTTGTAGAAAAAGAGTTGTTGAAAGAAGACATTGATTTAACCTCAAACTTTCTTACGAAATAATCCAAATTTTACGATTATGACATGTTGACTATTATGGCTTATAATCACAGATATGTTAAGTGGTGGGAGTTTGATTCATACTAGTTTTGAGGTCGTTTACAACTAGTTGCTGTAACTGCTGGGTACATGTGTAAACAACTCAGACTTACCAAGTGTACAGAATTGACGAGTAAACAACTGAGTTTACAATAAATTACTTATCGTCCAGAAATAGATCTACTCTACCCAGTGGGAAAAGGCTACGAGGTGTGTTCAAAAAGTATCGCGAATTTTGAATTTTCGCTGGTTACGTGGCGTTATGTTGGCACTCATGTCTCTCACTTATGCCGACAAGCTCGGCCATTTTGAATGTTCAGTTAATTGTTAACAGCTGCTTTGCTTGCACGTGTTTTGGATCGTCTTCGATTTTTACCGCGAAATTCGTACCAAAATTGCTCAATTGTGACCAAAAATAGCATCGCATGAACATTGCTAATGAGATGTTAAACTCTGTCCGCGACGGCCCAAATTTGCTCCAGAGGGTCATAACTGGTGACGAATCGTGGGTTTATGGTTATGACGTGGAAACCAAAGCTCAATCATCTCAATGGAAGCTGCCGCACGAACCAAGACCGAAAAAAGCGCGCCAAGTTCGGTCGAATGTGAAAGTTTTGCTGACAGTTTTCTTCGATTGCAGGGGCGTGGTGCATCATGAGTTCTTGCCACAGGGAAGAACGGTCAATAAGGAATATTACCTGCAAGTTATGCGCAATTTGCGCGAAGCAATCCGCCAGAAACGCCCGGATTTGTGGAAGAACAAAAATTGGCTTTTGCACCACGATAACGCCCCTGCTCACGCATCGTTGCTTGTGCGCGACTTTTTGGACAAAAACAACACACTAATGATGCCGCAGCCACCGTATTCCCCAGATCTGGCCCCCTGTGACTTTTTCTTGTTCCCTAAACTGAAGAGGCCCATGAAAGGACGACGTTACGCTTCTCTTGACGAGAGAAAGACGGCATCGAAGGAGGAGCTGAACAAGATACAAAAAAATGATTTTTTGAAGTGCTTCGAAGACTGGAAAAACCGTTGGCACAAGTGTATAATATCTCATGGGGATTACTTTGAAGGGGACAAAATAGATATTCATGAATAAATAAATAATTTTTGAAAAAACACAAAATTCGCGATACTTTTTGAACACACCTCGTATATCTGAAAAAGGGATTCCCAAAATCATTGAGTTTATCAAAAACTCTGGTTGGTTGTGACAGATATCTGTACTACATCAGTAAGTTTCGACGAGTTTTTATGCTGCTTAGCCGACCTGGCAGCATGAGGTCGCACCTCGAAAATGCTGGTATACTTTACATTTATGTTTTCCAAAGATGTCTGTTAATATCAACTTGGCACACCTAGAGTGAAGGTAAGTAGCGGCTTGGTAGTGGGAGCTGAAAGGAGCCGTATACGCAGGTCAGCCACGACATTTCCCTTTATCAAAAAAACTTCGACGATATCTTTGAGAATACACTCACTCTTTCTTGCAACTGGCAGAGAAGAACAAAACCGCTACAAAGATAGCAAGTCAGGTCAGGATTTAGGTTGGATACAAGATAAAGAGACGTTGCTGACCACATACAAGGGAATCGTGGATATCAGCAACATGTTTTGTGACCTTCATATACCTTTTTACTAAGGACCAATTTACCACTCAACTGCTGATTTACTATAATGGTGCGCAGCTAAGTTAGGCCAAAGCGAGTACAGAGATTATGCCGTCTTATCAATGGACGGTGTTAATCTGGCAGTTTTGACCAAAGAACTGTTTCTCTAACCCCAGCAACAAATTTCTTGTCAATTTAAAAAGTTCTTTGAACATCTCCTGAACTTTTTCTCTACGATCTGCTACATAAAAATCAAAATCTTGTAGCTGGAATAGGTTTCATCAGCCATATGAAGCAGTAAAAACATTTGAAGAAATCAAGGTGAAGTCGTTGGGTCCGCTCATTTGCCACGCTTTCCTTCTTTGAATTTCCGTCCGTGACTTCTGAACCTTGTCATGCGACTTTAGCCCTTCCTCCTTCTTAACTTTTCTCAGAAATTTTCCAAAGCATTGTTCTTTTTCGGGCCGAAATGTTGGGATTTTTCTTGAAAAGGGATATTCGTTTTTTAAACGACGCAAGTGTATTTAGCTTTAAGCGTTTGTTACCACCTACCAACGGTCACACGTTCACTTGCCGTTTTAACCACACGCCACACGGTATTCGTTGAAGCCTTTACTTTTTTGGATATTAATTTGAAAGACCAATTTGGATTTTCGTTTAAAATCGCATTAGCTTCTTTTTGGTGCTTGAGAAATGTATAAATTTTCAAAGTTACTTCCAAAGTTTAGTTTCAGTTTGAAAGCCATTGGAGTTTATTTTAAAAGTGCACCTGCAATTTTTACATATGGCAGCACTCATATTTACTGTCATTTTTGACATCAAAAATTCACCAAAACACGTGATCGAACAAAGAATTGGCAAACATTTTACCAAAGCATTAAAAAAGGAAATAAATAAAAAAATATATATTTCTGTGACAACACTTTGTATTTACAATAATTTATTGCGCATTATGTTTTAATAATTAGTTAAAAGCCTAGCAAAAAAGTAGAATGTTGAATTAGATATCAGAAATTCAAGTCGGAATCCAATATTTTTTTATATGGAGAAATAAGAATATTTTCCCATCAAAAATCTCCCTAACCTAATGATAAATGATGTTGATTAAACATTTATTCCACAAAGCTGCACATCAATTCGTTTCCCAAATTTTGCAATGCAAATGTAATCAATTTTCTCACAGAGTACGTAAAACAACTGATAAATTGTTAAAAACAATGCCAAAATTCAAGAAAAATAAAAAATTTTAAACAATCAATGTAAAAAAGAGCGTAACTATACAGTTTTAAATGCAAACAAGTAAGTAAGTCTAAGGTCGGGTGGAACCGAGCAATTAAATACCCAGCTGTGTAAAAGTGGTAGTGGTAAATTGGTAAATTGTTGTGCAATTATGACCTATAGAGGTTTTAAACTTTTTCTGCTACCATGTGGGCAATCTTATGAATAAAAATACATGTGTGTCTCTGTGTCTGGCGTCCAAAGTACTTAACCGATCTTTATGTAGTTTTCTCAGTAGATTCCTCGGTTCACTGGTCACAGTATAGGCTATATACAATGTGTAGATAGTATACCTCGTATCATGTTTCGTAATTTTATTTAACACGGTTCTGAAGTTAATAATAACCGAAATTTGACATTTTGTTCATTTATATGTGGGCGGTGGCACACCCATTTTCCTAAATTTAAAAAATAGCATTAATAGGATCGTCAGGTCATTGTAACTACGAAATTCTAGCATTCTATCTGCATCAGTGTAGGAAATATGGCATGTTCCGGTTTCCTAACTCTCTTTTATAAACCTATGGTTTAAAAGTAGGCGTGGTCGTCCACCGATTTTGCCTATTTTCGGTGGGCGTACTCTACATATCTATAGTATATATACCTCGTATCAAGTTTCGTAATTCTATCTTACATCGTTCTGAAGTTATTAACAGTCGAATTTGAAATTTGCTTGACTCATAAGTGGGCGGTGCCACGCCCACTTTCCAAATTTTGCAAAAATCGTATATAGTATAAGAAAATTTAGGTAACTACTAAATTATATCATTTTACCTCTATCAGTCAATGAGATATGGGTAGTTTAGTATTTCTACCTAATATTCAGATAACTTTTATGAAAAAGTAGGCGTGGTCGAAAAGCGATTTCGCTTATTTTCTATGGGTGTATGTACCACAACCATAGTATACCTTCTACCAAATTTCGTTATACTAGCATAAACGGTTCTGCAGTTATTAACAGTCGAAGTTTGAAAACTTGTTTACTCATATGTGGGCGGTACCACTCCCATTCTCCAAAAATTTGGTAAAAATATCAACAGAACGACCAACTTAATAAATATGCTAAATTTCATTATTGTAGCTGCTTTTGTTATTGAATTATCTCTTTTTGAACGTTTTTCGAAATTTTCGATATCGAAAAAAGAGTGTAGTTATGGTTCTATTTGGCCCATTTTAAATAGCAACCTACCTTGGCCAGAAAGCAGCATGTGTGCGAAATTTCATTCAAATATTTCAATTTTTACTCAAGTTATCGTGCCCACAGACATGTCTTAATGGATTCCTCTGTTCATTCTAAGAACTTTGATATATGGAACTATATATCTATCTCAGTTATTTTGACCCGTTACAAACCACCGTTATGTGACTAAAACTATGATACCCTGGGTACTAGTACACGCTGGGTATAAAAATATTAAAACGACAGAGATAAACAATCGCTTACATTGACAAATATATTTTCATAAACAAATACATGTGTTTGTGTGTGTAAGTATCGTAATGCATACAACGCAAAGCATAAGCACGTATGACCTTCACCTATAAACCGCCAAGTTGCCGGCCGGCCGGCCAACCCCGCCAAAAGCGACCGAAAACAAAGAGAATACCGCACATCGAACGTTAAACGTCAAAAAGCCGGCATCCATTGTATTTAGGCATGTAGAAGAGTTGCCGCTTGGTGAAAAATTCTGGCAATATGAGAAAATTTGGGGAATTCGCTCTGCGATAAATCTATTGCTATGAAAAAGAAATGAGACTCTACGAATAAGTAGTTTTTTTAATCTCTTATTTTCATTTTTGTTAAAAGTTTTTACACCCAGCTGCGCCAGTATTAAATTGCTTAAATAATAGCGGTTTTGATATTTTAGGCAGGTTAAGTAGTCACTAATACAACAACAACAGCGGTTTTTGTAAATATAAATATACGAGGTGTGTTCAAAAAGTATCGCGAATTTTGAATTTTCGCTGGTTACGTATATTCGAATTTCGAATTTTTTGTGGCGTTATGTTGGTACTCATGTCTCTCACTTATGTCGACAAGCTCGGCCATTTTGAATGTTCAGTTAATTGTTGACAGCTGCTTTGCTTGCACGTGTTTTGGATCGTCTTCGATTTTTACCTATTCAAAAAAATGGATCAAAGAACCTGTATCAAATTTTGTGTGAAAAACGAAATTAAGCGCGCGGATGCATTCCGAATGTTGACTGTGGCATACGGAGAAGCTACCTTGGACCGAAGCAACGTTTATCGGTGGTACAAAATGTTCTCAGAAGGCCGAGAAGATGTGCAAAGAAGAACAAAAATTGGCTTTTGCACCACGATAACGCCCCTGCTCACGCATCGTTGCTTGTGCGCGACTTTTTGGCCAAAAACAACACACTAATGACGCTGCAGCCACCGTATTCCTCAGATCTGGCCCCCTGTGACTTTTTCTCGTTCCCTAAACTGAAGAGGCCCATGAAAGGACGACGTTACGCTTCTCTTGACGAGATAAAGACGGCATCGAAGGAGGAGCTGAACAAGATACAAAAAAATGATTTTTTGAAGTGCTTCGAAGATTGGAAAAACCGTTGGCACAAGTGTATAATATCTCATGGGGATTACTTTGAAGGGGACAAAATAGATATTCATGAATAAATAAATAATTTTTGAAAAAACACAAAATTCGCGATACTTTTTGAACATACCTCGTATATATATATGAGTGTTTGAAATGAATGAAAAAAATCAATTGAGTCAGGACGGTTCATCTAAAACTGCATTAAAAATTAAAATTTCGATGAAATGCGGTACACAAGTTACTTTCCGGACAATTGTAAATGTTCGAAAACGGATGTTAACCACGCTAATGTATCGGACAACGAATATTTCGAAAAACATATAAATTGAGATAATTCATTGACTCATGCAGCAAAAATTAAAAATTTGAAAGCAATATTTACTTACTCATTTAAGCCAATTGCCCCATATTTCGTGGTACTATGAATTTTGCAGACTTTGTATTCTCTCTGCTTTGAAACAATAGAATTCAACCGTTTAACTCTAGTTAATCCTACCACACCGAAGGTTCAAAGTTCGAGTGCTGGGACTGGTAACATCAAAAATGGTTTGAAAAAGTTATTTCAAAAGGGGTCGTCCTTCTGCAGGGGTTTGTCATACTCTCCAAGTGTATTTCTGCCACGGAAACCTTCTCAGCAAAAATTCATCCTCTTTGTAGATGCCGTTCGGAATCAGCGAAAAACCGTAGTTCCCGCTAATTTGTAGGAAAAATATTTAAAACGGCACACCACAAATTAGAATAGAAGAGGCGCAAAAATCTCTTGGGAGGTTTATAATGATATATCTGTTATATATCACGCCATACATTTATTTTGATTTTAATTGATCAGCTTTTCAAGACACGAGAAAAACTGATTGTATTCATACTTATTAAAATTATTGAACCGGAAGATGACTTCAGAAAAATTTTAAAAATTGTAACCGAATTTTTAACACTCAATATTTTTCTTTCTGATTTCTAATGTTCAAAAATTTCTTCTTTTCAGCACTATTTTGAACTTTTTTAAAATGCGAACAAGGTTTAGAATACATATTTATATGACTTCTAAATTATAATTCTAAATTAGAATTCTATTAAATAAATATTGAAATGAAAATAAGCACCCTACCTCGGAAATGGCTTCAACATCTCTCTGTCTCAGCATGTGATAGTAGCGCGTCGATATATAAATGAATAAAGCATGTGAATTCTGCGTCATGATCAAAGAAGATAGCCCAGAAATAGAATAAAAATACCAATTTTCACATCTTAGAGATCAAACTTAAGAATTCAGTTTTTAATAAAATTTTTTTAATTCCTCATTTTAACAAAAAAAAAAACCAAATGCAACAGAATATTTATTATTCATGATTTTTGGAAAAATAGCTTCATTTCTACGAGATCATCTTCTCAGTAATTAATTTCTATGTATTCTAGTATACTGTTATTTTCAAGCTGGATATATGTAGGTATATCTTTGCTTGTTCTAATTTTTCCATGAATAATCAATATTCAATTTAGGACATTCTGAGCATTTGCAATTTTGTTTTGGGTTATTAATGTAACTGAAAGTGGCAACACTGTCGCGGATGTATGAATTCGCTCTGTGCTCTCATGCACGACACTGCTGCTGGGACTTATTTCGATGCATAAACTCACAGCAGCTACAATCAAAGCATCAACGCCTCGGCCCATTCACCTCCGATCATTGTCCCACTGGTCGATATCACACGCTGGATAATTGAATTGCTCTTCTGTTGGTTGATTTATTATTAATTTTTGCATGTTTGTGTGGGCAGCAGCTTTTTGATGATTAAAACAACAACAAAAAAACCAATGTAAATGGGCTTGGCAACAATTGCTAATAGTCTTCACATTTGATGGTTCCGGTGTCGACGAGAAAAATATGGAGCCTTTGGCTCATGTAGACTTACCTTGACATAACTTATTTGGACATAAGATCCCAACAAAACCTTCAGCTACTGTCCCGACTGATGGAGCTATCTGTTTGGAGATCTTTAGATACCATCACAGCTGTCTGTTAGGATCTTCAGTGCAAACATTGCTATTATAGTACTAAGCAGTTACCGTTGGAGGGAATGCAGATAGCCACATTTATGTACCAGAATGATGCGAGTTTTGTTCGCCCAAATCACTTCGGCCTAAACTCGCATTGGACTATGCCTAGTCATCACTCCAATCATCATAGGGAGATTAACATATGTGACCAAAGGAGTTTCGCTAATCGCTTGGCCCCTACCACTGTTAGAAGGATCTCGAAACCTGACAAAAGGTGGTGTCGGTTCAGCGAGGCCTAGAATCAGCCACATCCGGCTTACCAGTACCCGCAAAGTAGTTGCTAATCGGTTGTGCTCAGCACTTCACTTGTAGCTTGAGTAAATGTTTAACTCCTCCCTTACCATCCACCGCGACTTACGCCTGGAGCATGCTGCAGTTCAATTCGAGATATACACAATCCAGTAAGCGTGCGACATAAACGGTAATAGGATAACAATTTACTCGGATAGCCAGGCGGCTCTTCGGGATCGCGGTTCAGCAATGATTACATCGAGCCTTCTAGGTCAGCGCAGGGAGTCGATCATGAATCTGGCATTGTAATATACAAGGAAACGAGTTGGCCGACGAGCGTGCACGGCGTGGATCGGCTCTGGATGTCTCGAGGCTAGTATAAGTTGAAAACGTTTGCAGTCCTGCAGAGCGTCAAGGCGTCTGTGGCCCTACTACAACAAAACTCGATCTTCGACCCGAATTTCCAGGGAAACCCTGTTTCCTGAGCCTCTCGGAGCTTAGTGCAATTAAGCCCGGGGAGCTTCCAAAATATTTGCCCACAATGGCGTAGACTCCCGTCCCACTAAGGTCCTTGAAATACTGTCAGTTTTCTCACATAGCTTTTCTTAGTTAATTCACGAGATGTGCATTCAAAACGGCGCATTAGCGCTATTTGGAGTCATATGGGACTCGCCATTCTAACCAACCAGCGGTACTTCTCGAATTGAAGGTAGGTCAAATTCAGGAATCGAGTAACTTCTCGTGAAGATAGCTAGCACCGTTCGACTTGGCCTGATGACTAGTCCGCACGATTCGGACCGCCTATTCGCAATATTCAGGTACACTTGCCCCTAACAGGGATTGCCAGCTTGTTCACTTTAACAATCTACCTTGAATCGCTGTACTCAAATAATTTTTATCCTGAAATCGTTCAAAGGCCATTGAAAGGGAGAGTAAGTCAGGTTGTAACAAAAGAAAGGGTTGTATTGAAATGACAAGGTTGCCCATTAACCATGGGTATTTCGCAAGACCAACCTTCAGCACAACAGAGCTTGAAGGGCCACTTAGCCAGCCGAGCGTTTCCAAGAATCATGGGTAATCGCTATAAAAAAAACGAGCTGCGAAAGATGAAACGAATCAAAAAATTATACCCATCAAAAAACCTATACCAGCTAGAGAGAAAAGTATGTCTATTCCTTTGTTGAAATAATAAATCCAATTTTTTTTTTTATTTTTTGTGCTTTTGTTTACTTTTAACTTCAAAAAAGTCCAGTTTATTTACAAGTTTTTTTTTTGCATTTTTTCACAAACAATTTTTAAATCTTTTTGCTTTTCGGCTACAATTAAGTAATATATTTTGTACATACAACTAGAATTCAAATAGAAAATTTGTTTCGATTTGAGAAAATAAAAATGAAAGCGCTACTACTAATTCTAGTTAAGACAAGTACAAAAAAAAAAGAAATTACTTTTAAATTTATAAAATAAAATACATATGTATGAAGAGAAAAAGCCATAAAACAAATGTAGGTAGATATCGTAAATATGTATAGCAAATAAAGCTAACTATTATTTATATATAATTAATAATAATAATAAAACACTTCCAGTGAATGGTTTGTGTTTAGCAATAAAAAGTAGTATTTTATTTATTATGTATAGCAATTATTTGCAGAAAAAAATTAAATTTTTAAAGTCCATTGTATATATACCACAAACTGAGCGAGTTTTGAACACAAATAATTATTGATTTTTCAGTGCTGAGCGATGAGGATTCTATTTATAATCGATTACAACAGCTATTACGATTATTTATATATTTTTTGTATTACGATTACTGTAAATGTAATATGATTACTGTAATTGTGTTAACTGTAATGGCAATCGTAATCCTCAATCCGCATCGCTCAGCTCTGTTTTGTTAGCGAGTTTTTCTATAGCTAAGCGAAATTATAAGGCTTTTGTGAAATAATAAAAAAAAATGATTTACAAATAATCGGAAAATTTCAGAAAATACATAAGTTTTCTCCTGTGGGCAACAAATTACAAAAAAAAAAATCAACACAGGTTAAAGTTTTTTGAAAAAAACAAGTTAAAAAAAAATTAAATTATATTAACATGATTTAGATTTTTTTACCTCACCCAAAAAATTATACAAATTGTATTGCAGTAGAAAAAAATGACGAAAAAATAAAATTGAGAAAAAAATTCAAGTAGGAAATTTTAAAACAAAAAAATTTTAAACAAAAATATTTATAAAACTAAAAAATATTTTCAACGCAATTCGTAGTTTTTTTTTGCCAGAATAGTAAAACAGATTATTTAAAAAAAGTTAATTATTAATTGAAGAAAACATGAAAAAGTTTAATAAAAATTAAGAACTATTTCAAACAATTTTGACTTCTTAGCACAAAAAAAAAAATAAAAGCTGAACAATCTAAATGCTTTTAATGAAAAATTTTGACTATATGTTTGAAAATTAAAAAAAAACACAAAAATAATAAAAAAAATTTGACTGTATGATTGAAAGTTAAAAAAAAAATACAAATTGTATGCACAAAAAAAATTTTACTTTTTTTTTTTAAATTAAAAAAAAATTTTGAACAAATAAACTTATAAAATTAAAAAAATTTCCAACACAATTCGTAGTTTTAATAATAAAAAAATTTGACTGTATGATTGAAAGTTCAAAAAGAATACAAATTGTATGAAAAATAAAATTTTAGTTTTTTTTAAATTTAAAAAAAAAAAAAAAATTTTCAACACAAACTTATAAAACTCAAAAAATTTTCAACACAATTTGTAGTTTTTAGTATACGAAACAAAAAAAAATTTAAATACAAGCTAAAAATTTAAAAGGGGTTTAAAAAAATTACATTCTTTGTTTGGAAACAAAAATATATCAAATGTATTGCAATAGAAAAGCAAACAGAAAAAGATATAAAAAAATTCCAGTTAAAAAAAAAGCATAAACTCAAAACTTATTTCAACACAATTCGTTATTTTTTTTTGCAGCAAGAAAAATCAAGAGCAACGCTACAAAATATTTTCTAAAAGAAAATAATTAAAAAAAAAAATATTTCAAAAAAATTTGCTTTTTTGGCAACTTAAGAAAAATAAATAATAAAAAATCATGCAAAAGTAAGCATATTGTCAATTGTTTAATTTATTTTATTTAAAACTTTCATTTTCAATTACATATATATGTATGTATATTAAATAAATGTATTCGTTTCAATTTAATTTGTCTTCTCATTTATTTTACACGGTGTAGTGCTTCATTTCAAAAACATTTAGTCCAAAATGTAGAAATGCAACTAAAATTTCGTTAAAAAGAAAATGCTTGCTGTATTTATGTACGCAATTTACAGTTAAATTTTTTGTTTATTTTGTTATAAGCTATATATGTATTTATGTGTGTTTTATGTATGTATGTAAATTAGTTATAATTTTTGTAAACGTCAAATTTTATATTCATTAAATTTACATATTTTAGTTATGAAAAACAAAAATAATTAACTAGCGAAAAGTTGCATTTCAAGTTTGTTTTATGTTCATTTCACTTTTAAATTTACTTTCCTTTATCAACAATTTGTTTGTTTGCTTTTTTTGTGGAAATTTTTGTGTAATTTAATTTTACTATTTTTATTTCAGTGTATTATAAAATATATGTACAAGTATCTATTTTTTATTGACTGTTTTTTTTTTTGTGTTGTAAAAAACAACAAAATCAAAAAAATAACTAAAACTAAACTTTTCAGTTGTGTAAAAAAATGTGAAAAGTTTATGCGAGGATTTCAAATTTTGGTTGCTCTCCCTATTGAAGTATTTATTAAAATTTTTTTTTTTTTAGTTTTTATTACTATAAAATTAACGAAATTCATTTTAAGTGTATTTTTAGCCATTTAATTTTCTTCCTTTTTTGAACTATGGATTTTTTTTAAATTTGTTTGTAACTATTTATTTTTTTCTTGTATTTTATTGTAAATGCCATCTTTTCATTTAATTTTAATTGGTTTTAGGTATTCGTTAAGACAACTGCATGTACAGTGGTGGCCTTATGGTCAGGTTAAGAAATCCAAACCATAAAATTCCACAGCCGAACTGAGGATCAAGCTCGGAGCAAAGCACTCCTCTCTTCTTAGAAAATCAAGGCTCAAGCTTCGAATTTGACGAATATTAAAATCAGGATGTTGTGGTGCAATAAATCCTAGCTTAATTCCTTTCAAATAAATGGGAAAACAATGAATTGTAAACCATACTTAAGAGTGAAATAAGCTATACATTATGGCCCAACTACTGTTTCACAAATACAGGAAATATTGGAACAGCAAATATTGTAACAGTATCAGCAGCACAAAAATCCTCTAACAGGAGGAATACACCAGTCCATACATTTTCTGGCATATTAAATCCGTACACGCCTCAAGGTTACAGAAATGTTGGCTTTTGGAACAAAATGTTTGAGTATTAGATTGCCCTACGCAAAGTGCTGATAAGAATCCACTTGAGAGCAGTCACAAAAGAGCTCCCGTTAAAATGCGTTCTGTGTAACCATTTCTAAATATAAGACCACCACTGTATAAATGAGAGTATGTTTATTTCAATTTTTTCTTGTAAATTTTGGACAATTTTATTTGTTTTTTTTAATGCAAAATTATACAAAAACATATTAAAAATATTTTATTTAAATTATAAAAAAATGTTTTTTTTTTAATATACAAATAAAGTACGATTATAAAAGTATTAACAAAATAAAAAAAAATACGAAAATATTTTCATGCAGTTCATTTTATTAAAGTTCTTTTTTATTTCATTGAGGTTCTTTTTAAACAAATTTTCTAGTTATTTAATTTGTAAATTTCGCACAAAATAAAAATAAACAAAATCAATTACAATTTTGTTTATTGTAGTAGAAAAATATATTTTGTATGCATGTATATATAATTTCATAGTTTTTTGTTTGCTATAAATTTACTATGTGTAAGTGTTAGTGCTGTTTTGTTTTGTTTTATTTTTGCAATTAATTATTTCTGTATATTTTGAATGTGTGTGTGCTGTGTAAATTTTTTTAAATACATATAATAGCTATTTCTATGTATGTATAAATCGATTTGTATATATAAAAAGGGTATTCTGCTTGTTGTACCGGAAGTTGCTGTTGTTTTTTTTTTATCTGTTGCATTAAAATTGCTCGACATTTCGAAATTCATTGCATGAGATTTCTCTTTTGCTTTAATTTTAGTTGTTTTTTTAGTTCCTTATTCATTTTCTGGTGTTCTGTACATTTGTATGCATGTATGTATGTATGTATGTATAAACTATTAGTTGCGTATATATCATATATTTATGACAGTATTTTTATAAATATTTAATAGCTCAAGCAATAAACATATTTTTTCATTTATTAGCTTTTAGGATTATATTTTTTATATTTATGTATGTATGTGCGTTTTAAAGATTCAAGTTATCTTATTTTGCGACTAATTGTTTACTAAAACTTTGATTCATCATATTTACAATTAAATTAACTAATCGATTAAAGCTTTAATCAAACGATTAATGTATTCCGTAACTAATCGAAAGGAAATATACTGCACAGTAATCAAATGTTTGAATAACTAAAAGTCTAATTAGATGACTAATCAAAAAGAAAATGAATTGATTAATCACGTTACTCAAGCATATCATTTACCTAAAACATGCTTATCCAATTAATATTTTTTGCACTTGTAAGCAGAACGCGCAATTCTTGATTAGACAGTTTTGAAGTTACTAGAGTAATGCTCGGTTTGATAAATCGTCAATATGTTAAATTAAGTAATCGATTGAGAACTTGAATATGTAATCGAGAATTTGATTATTAATTAATAATCAGAATTAAATTTATACAAGTAATTTTCATTCTCATTAATCATAATTGGATTAATTAAGCATTCGATTAATTTATTTTTTTAATAACTCAGTTAAACAAATAAAGTAACAGCCCTTATGATTATAAATATTTTTTTAAGTTTCATTGATTTTTATATGTGGCACGGCAATAAACGCTACAGAGTCAACGCAGTGTCATTCCTAGAGCACCAGTTTAGCTTGTTAATTTATGACTAAAGATTGCAATTTGTATGCAGTAAAAATCTTTTTTGACTGGTAAGTCACTTTTTGGAACTGTTATATGTTGTTGCGTTGATAACACAAAACCTTTAATTCTTGAAATTTTTCATAACAAAAAAGCTAGGGATTAATAGAAAATGATTTAATTAATTAATCAGCTATCAATCAATGAAACCATAGACTTCTTACAAATCTTTAAAAAGCATATACATACATACCCATGCATCTATGTACCATATTTATTAGTGATTTTGTATAATATATGTAGTATATACATAATAACATATGTTGCAAAACTATATAAGTTAATACATAGTATAATATATTATATATATAAATATATGTACCTAGATAATTATGGTAAGTAAATCTTATTAGTAAAAATTACATCGACAGTTAAACAGTTGAGTACAAGTAACTAATTGATTAATTTAAAATCAAATTACTGGAGCAGCGTGTAAAGTGTACAGAAATTCATCAAACTTAAAAATAAAAAAAAATTCCAAATATACATATACATATGTATACCAAACAATTAGCAAAATTTTTAATTTTTCCAACGAACAAATGAAATCAATCAATCACCTGTCTCAACTTGTAATTAATTAATTAATGATTTAATTATTTTTTTGTAAATTTATAAATATATATACACATATTTTCATATATATGTACGTGATATATGCTATAATATTTATGTATGTATGTAGTACGTACTTAGGTCAAGTTTTAATTCATATATGAAATAAACCTTATATAGTATTATAAGTAGTATGCATCATTTATAAGTGAGTGCTAACCAGTGAAAGTGGTATGCATCATAAATATATAAGTGAGTGCTAACCAGTGAAAGTGGTATGGATACCCCTTGTCAAAATTTGTGCTTTTCTATCAACCAAAAAGAAACTATTTTTACAAAAAAGTGCGCATACCACTTTCAACAAAAAGTTACTCACATACATAAAGAATTTAAAAAAAAATATATATACATATGTATACTGCAAGTGCTTAGCAGCTACTCATAGTTATGAAAGATATTTATGCATGTAATAAAATTGTTTAAGAAAATAAAGTAACTCACTTTTGGGCAATTAATTCAAAAACGCCTTTTACTTAAAATATATGTAAATATATATGTACACAGAACCATATGTATATATATATGTAAACTACATGTAATAATAATAATAATAATATGGATAATAATAGTAAAAGCAAGTTTCAGTAGCTGTTGTTATTACATATTTTTTGGTGGGTATGTCAAAAAAGTAAAAGAAATAGTTGGAAAAAAATCACCAAATTGCTTATCAAAACAAAACCGCTTTATAAATTTACATATTTTTGTTTAAAAAAAGTAGCTATTCAATGCACTGTAATAATATTTAACAATTTTCATTTTTGTTGTTGTTTTATAAAAAAAAAAGCTTTATATTTTATACTTTTAAGTATGCAGTTTTATGTGCAATTTTATCATTCCCACAACAGCCGGTTCTATCGCACCGGAATGACCCGGGTTTTTTCACCCGGCCAAGGGCTGTTATTTCAGTGTAACCCTGTCCAATCTGGGGCAGGGCGAAGCACTGTTAACAACAACAACAACAACATGTGCAATTTTATATTATTGAATTTCAGCATGTTTAATTATTCGCAAAAAAATGCAAAAAAAAAAAGTTTTTTTCAATCAATTCATTTCAGAAAACACGTTGTTTGAAAAATTTCTTATTTATTCAAAGTTGCCAAAAGAAAAAAAAGCCAATTACCAAATATATCAAACTCAAAAACAAAAGAAAAAATTATTTACAAATGAAAAAGAATTTAATTGAAAAAAAAAAATTTTAAAGAAAAAAATTTTTTAAATATTAATCTTTAAATTTTCAATTAGTTTTACATTTTTTTATTTCTCGTGCGGAAAAAAAGTTTGAAACTAAAAGTCGGAATTTAAAACTTTTTTTTTGTAAATTTAGTTCCTTTTTTTAATTTTTTTTAAAAAGGTTTAAAAACACAAAAAACATAATAAATAAAAAAAAATAGAAATTGAAAAATAAAATGTTGAAAGAGAAAATGTTTTAACATTGTTTGATGAAACACTTTTTCAACCTTCAAATAAAAATTTTGTTCTAATTTTTGGAAGAAAGCTCGAAACTAAAAAATTCTGAATAGAACATTTTTGTAATTGAAAAAAAAAATTTATGAAATTGAATTAAAAAAATTTAAAATATAAAAGTAAGAAAAAATTTCCCACCAAACATTTTTTTGAATTAGGCTGTTCTTAACAAATTATTTGAATTTAATCTTAAAAACAAAACTGCATTTCGAAACATAAAATGAAAAATATGTAAATTACAATTTTAAGATTTGTTTCAAACTTTGAACCGGTTTTTAAATGCAATTGAATTTTTTTTTAAAGTTTTCGTTAAAACTTATAATTTTCCAACTTTGAAAGAAATTGAAATTTTCGCAAACTGTGAAACTTAAAGAAAAAAGTTTGAAATGCACAAAAAAATTTTTAAAATGTTTTCTACAAGTTTTCGAATTTATTTATTTATTTTTTTTTTTTAACTGGTACTTCCACACTTTCTCTAATTTAGCAACTCCTTATGAGTTTTTCAACAGCCAATTGTAAAAAATTCAATGAATTATGAAATTAATTGTAAACACAAAAAATTGTTGTTGCGGCGCCTGGTTACAGCAGCGCCGTTGCTTAGTGCAAGCTAACGCCGCCGCCCATTTTTGACGCCGTTATATTCGTTCTTTTTGACAAAGTTGTTTTGTTGTACGCCTTGTTGTTATTTTTTGTTCAGCCACTGCGTTTAACATCAAACGCGCTCAACGCCATTTTGTTTCAGTAAAATACATGCAAGTGTGTTTATGTTTTTTATTTATTATTTTTTGCTTCAAAGTCGAATTCGTTGCAATTTTTTGTCTCTTAGTTATTATTTTACAAAATAAATTTAAGCGATTTTTTTTGACACGCTTTATTTTGTAGTATTTTTATAATTTCTTTTTCGTTTTCTTGTTTTGTCCAATTTATAATTTGTTATGTTTCTTCATTTACATTTCTTCTCAAGTTCATGTCAGTATATATATTTTGTTTTCGTTTGGTTTTTTTTTTTCATTAAACTTTAAGTTATTATATTTTTTTTTTGTTTGGTAAAGAAAAATGATATCACAAAAAATTTGTTATGTCTACAAATGTATGTAAGTATGTATGTAAATAGTTATTTTAATTTTAAAAAAATTATATACATACACATTTTATATAAAAAAATCCTTAAGCTTTGTAATGCAAGCGAAAGAAGAAACGCTGTAACAGCTTAAAAGAGGCGCAAGGAAGCAGAGGGTTTCCAAAAAATAAGTTCATCAAATAAAAAGTGCTCGTGAGCTGTGGCCACACACAAGGAAAAATCTTCTCAAACAACGTTAAGCACTTGGGAACATCCCCGTCCTCCAAGCGCCTTCTTTGTTTTAAATTACTTTGCATTACCTTTGAAAAATCTACTTAACAAGTTTAGCAGTTTTAATTTAAATATATGTTTATATACGTATGTATGTTCATGTACAGTTAAAGCAAGGTTTTATCATATTCAACGTCTATCTTCTGTTATGTCTTGCCCTGTTTTCCCTTGCAATATTTCCAATTGTTAAACTTATTGTCTACGTTTTAACAAAAATCAATTAATTATTAGCGAATATTTGTAATAGCAAATTGTTTTAGTAGTACATATTTATAGTTAAAAAGAAGTATGTATTTTATATATATCATAGTATTATTAAAAATATTTACTAAAAAAAAAAAACAAAAAAAAAATTCTCACTGCACCATCAAACAGTACCTGCAACGCGCGCTTGCGCTTAAAACATTAACACTTTCTTAACTTGCGCCTAACGCTGAAGGCTTTAGAGCAGTATTTAAAACAATTATTTTACAAATGCAATGTTTTTTTTACAAACTTTTACGCATAGTGAAGTATATTCGTTAAAACTTTAGGTATACCCTACTGCATAGTCAGCAGTTACTTCACATATTTTTGCTCGATTTCCAGCGCTGCCTGTTGATCGTGCTCCCACAGCTCCTCTCCTTCTTCTACTTCATCATCCTCTTCAGTAGTACTGGCGTATTCACTAACGTCCTCATTATCAACCTCATTATCGTCCACAACATTGGCATTCGCTAGCCAAACGACGTCGACGCACGCACGCACGCCGCCGCGCTTTAACAGCTATCAATCTCTTGACAAATTACGTAAACGCGCCAAATGTTCTTGCCGTTTACGCATTTGCTCTCTAAGCACATCTTTCGTATCGCATAACTGTTGATTTTCACGCGTCAACGCTTCACACAATTTTGCCGCCTCACGTAATATATTTACTTTCGGTGCACGCTCTTTATCCTTTATGCTAGGTATTTGTTTCTTTAGCTCTTCAAAGAGATTTTTCAAACCAATACGTCTTTGCCGCTCCATATCATTATGTAAATTACGTTTCTCAATTGTATCGGCTGTCTCATCGAGACTATAATGTCGCCGTACAGCGGTGGCGCTACCATTTGTGGGTGTTATAGCGCCACTGGTGCTATGTTTCGTTGATGCTGAAGAGTTGCCAGATTTTTTGCCACGATGTTTTTTACTAGGTGGCAATGTATAATCCAAATCACGACTCACATCAGTAGTCACTGTAACACCACCAGCATCGTTCGTTGTTAGACGTTTACGTGATTTATCAATTATGCCGTTAGTGGTGATCACTTGACTATCACCGTTAGGTAAAATATTAATTTGTTGTTGTAACATATATTTATTTGTATAGGTTGTAGCTGTATTGCCCTGATGGGGTGTGCTTGAAGGTGAGGGATAGCGTGAGGTAGATACAGATTTGACCGGACTACTGCTAGCCGGCGTATAGGGTAGAGTGTAGGAGCCGCGTCGAAGTGGTGGTATGGTGCGTATACCATTGGGATTCTTGACAATGCGCGCCGTTGAGAATCTGTAGCCAACTTTGTGTTCAATAGCGCGGCGATCACGATCTGATGGATTGGTGGGCAGTTTCTTATCACTCACAGATACAACATCGATTTCTTCGTCTGGAAAAAAGAGAGAGAGAGGGGAAATATAATTAGAATTTTTGAATTTAGAAAACTTATAATTTAGTTCTTAACTTATAATTTAATATGATTTTCCAGTTGAACAATGTATGATTGCAGTACCAAAAAAAATAAATTATTTTATATTTAACCCGCCATGAATAAATTTCTATACATTTCAGTTTTGGAGAATGATGTTGGAGATCACTTGATAAATTTCTTAATATGTCTCAAAGTTTGAAGAATAATTAGAGATCGATGATGGAGAAATACGCACTCACACACCATATATGTAAGTATGTATACTAGATTTGTGGAGTATATTCCCATTTCCAATAAACAAACAAAAATTTACAAAAAAAAAAATTGTTTTTTCTTTTCTCCACCAAAAAAAAAAAAATTTCTTTTCTATGCCAGGTTTTGACAAATAATCGGAGTTTTTACAAATGGGAATGTTGTGTGCAAAAACCTGGTGGAGAAAAGAAAAAATAATTATTTTATTTTATTTATATTATTTTTGGTGAAGAAAAAAAAATGATTTGTTTGTCGGTAATACATAAATATATCCCTAATGTGTAAACATTTTCTCCACCCAAAAAAAAAAAAAACATTTTTTATTTTATCCAATCAAAAAAAATAAAAATATATATTTTCTCTAATAAAAAAAAAATTTTTTTTCTTTTCTCCACTTGAGACTATAAACTTCTCAAAATATCACAAAGATAATTGGAAAGAGATTTTGGATAACAACTTACGAATTATAAATTTGTCAAAGGTCGGAAAAATATTGCTTTTTGGGAACTATTTATTTCCAAAGTTTAAAATTAATGTGTATTCCCAATCTACTCTCAAGCGCAGTTCATACCCCATCGCTTATTAGAATATCACAAAATAGAAATCAAATAACATACTATACACCCACGAATTCGCATAATTCATGAGCCAATCACCCTATAATTAAAGATAACTAAATCATGAAAAATGCTTGAAAAACTGATTAAATTGCATATTGGCGGCCATTGCCTTGGGAGCATTTTTTCAAAATACACGATAGCATCTTTACAAAACGTATAATAAATTGCTTTTAAAAGCGGCTGAGCTAAACCTACATATACATAACATTTTGCGAAACTTTCCCACCCTTCTGAGAACAATGCCACAGGAACATACATAAATCTCTATAGGTTAGAAAAAAAATTGCATAAAATTGTATTCCACAACACGATGAAGCGCTCATAAATCAACAACAGCCGTTAAACGCCACCCTACACTAAAGACAAATCAGAGCACATACATACGTTACGCACACAAAATCCTCGTCAACGTTGGCTAACAAAACACCGTGCTATGGTATGATATTTATGTCAAAACATGCGTACAAAACATATTCAAAGCTAATGCAAAACAGTGTAATATATTAGAGAAAACAGAAAATTGCATGAAACCACAAATCAGGCAAGAGACAGTAAGCCAACCACCTACTCATTTAACTAGCGTATCGATAAGAAATTATTCGATATAGTCGTGCATATTGAAGCGCACAAGCAAACAGACGTCTAACACATAGTGTGTATGAGAGCTTCATAGCTTATAAGACAAGCATAGTAGTCTTTAAATATGTAGCAAGAGAATTGCTATAGCGCCCTATTGCTTTGGCTAGTATGAAGAAGTGCAGAAAGAGAGTTGTAGAGTGTAACACGCGCGTCGAACGGTGGGGTGCGTCAGAGCACAATGACGTCACTAGCGTATTTCAGTGCACGGAAGTTTCCCAAACGCCTACTCGTGGCACACTTTATGCGCTAAAAAATATACAAAAAGCTAACGCCAATTCCCCACACAAGTCGTATACTATTTATGAACGCCCCCATATGTACTATATGCAGAGCCATCGCTATGAAACGCACTAAGAGGGGGTGTTCTATGATTTCAGATAACAATCAAGTTGGTGGGTTACAAATAATCAACTCGACGAAGTTTTGGTACACGTTTCTTTAGACTTGGATCGGATGTATGTACATATATAAAAGCGGATATCTTACTCTCAATCTCCTAAATTTTGCTTCATGTCCCAAACAACTAGACCTCAAAAACCTCATTTAAAAAAAAAAAAAAACTTATTATTATTATTTTCGTGGCCTTGAGCTCGTTTATAGCCATGGTGCTTAAAAAAAAAAATATTTATTTGTTCTATCAAAAAAAAAACTTTTTTTTTATTTTCTCTACCAAAAAATTTTTTTTTTCTCTACCAAAAATTTTTTTTTTATTTTCTCTACCAAAAAAAATTTTTTTTTTATTTTCTCTACCAAAAAACATGTTTTTTTTTTCTTTACCAGAATTTGGCCAACAACCGGAGTTTTAACACATGCGAAAAAGTGGTGGACAAAAGAGAAAAATATTTTTTTTTGATGCAGGAATAAAAATCTTTTAGAACTACAACATTCCTAATGTGTAAATATGCACATGAAGCTAAAAATAAAGCCCCAGAGAGTAGGTGAAAGGTATCAAAATTCAGGAAGCAAAGCAATACCAGCCGCTCCTGCGGGCTTGGCATGTGATGGTAAGTGGCAGGTGGGCGAGATATGCGGCAGAAATAGAATAAAAATAAAAAAATCTAAATAAAAAAAGATACAAATCACAACAACAAAAAGAACGGAAAAATTTACACGTTTCTGCTATTTTTTTTTTAGAGCTGTCAATATGTGAAAAATGGAAAGTCACTTGACCTGTAGGTTTCGTGGAAAGCAAAAAGCAGATTAGCGGCAGCACGAAATGGTTTAAGAAAAGAAAAAAAAAAGAGGAGTAAAATTAGAATTTTGGTATAAAAAAAATGTTGGCTGGTGACAACATAAGTGGCGCCAATGAAAACTACACACATTTGCAAAACTACACACATTTTGTAGCAAAAGTTTGAGAAAGCTCATAATTTCATAAGACAAGAAAAAGTTGCAATATATACTCGTATATCGCATGTGTCTTTGAAGTAGCAGCAAGGGCACGAATTAAATATTTTTTTTTTTTTTGTGGTTGCATGAAAAGAACAAACAGCAGTGCGGCACATGCTCTAAAGTGCACTCAATTTATAAATGTTGGCATGAGGCAAGAAAACTGACTTGCTGCAGCAACAAAAAGTAACGGCTTGTAAGTGCCTGTCTACAGCTAATAAAATATTTTTTGTTATATACGATTAGCCGCACAATAAATAGTTTGAAAGAAATCATTTTTGGCAAAAAAAAAGGCAAATGTGCAAAAATAAGAACAACTAAAATGAACAAAGTGTAGCTATAAAATAGAAGATACAATTGATACTACAAAAAGTGGGTTAATGTAAAATGCAGTGTTCAACAACAATTTTGGGGGAGAAATAATATCAACTCGGGAATGATGGACCAAAAGATCCATAATCTGTATGTATGGGCGTGCATAAATGTGTGATGAAATGGTGACCACTGCTCTACATGACATAGCTCAAGTTTATAGAAAAGAGAGCAAACCTTTATGACTGATGGCGTCACCAATAAACTAAAGTAACTAATATCCTGACGAACAAATTTCAGGTCTCACGTTGTTAACATTTTGAGCAAGTTTTATTAGTTTATATGAAATGTAATTTTTTTTATAGAAATCAGCTTAGATTTTTTTTTGTTGAGTGTTTCCTCAGCTTTTTTCACTACTTAACAACTAAACGCACAAAAATTGTATATCTATGTGGTGCGATAATGGCTAATATGACTAACGTGTGATAATACACAAACACCCTACTCTAAAGCGACAGCGAGTAGTCTTCAGTGAAATTTACGTAACAGAGCGCATACGTCACGACCTGGCATATATAATATAATCGTGTATATAATCACTATGTATACACAAAGCTTTCAAAATCGTGATGTGGTGTTGCTAAGGCAAATATTAAAGTACATTTGCAAATATTAAAGGTAACTGAAGAGTTTTGATATCGCTCATTAGCTAGATATCTTGGCGCAGTCGGTAACTTGGTTGATAATGCGGTATAGATTTTAAGCAACCAATATTTATTTGAAAATTTCGCCAACTTAAAGAAATATATAGAATCTGATAACAAAAACAACTACGAAAATTTTAAAATATAAAAACAGCACAAAAAATATTTCAAAAAAGTTAATTAAAAAAAAAAGATGTGGCAAATATTAAAAAAATACAGAAAATGCAAAAAAAAAATTAATAGAGCAAAATTAAAAAAAATTAATATAAAGAGCCTGATAGCAAAAACAGCAAAAAAAATATTTGAAAAAAGTTTATTTAAAAAAAAAAAATTTTGCCGCAAAAATTAAAAAAATACGGAAATTGCACAAATATGAATAATGACAAACAACAAAAAATTTTAAATTGAAATCCCAAAAAAATGAATATTAAAAAAGGTAGCTTAACACAAATAAAAGTTAGAAAACCTAAAAAATCCACAGAAGTTTCAAAAAAATTAATAAACCAAACTGTAAAGGAAAAAAATAAATAGAAAAAAGAAACAAAAAAGATTAAAATAAATTTATAATAAAAAAACACTATTAACTATTTGTTTTATTTGATAAAAGCATAAATAATAACACAACAACAAAAAATTATATAGTAAAAGCAGAAACAAATATTTGAAAAGGTTAATTTAAAAAAATTTGTGTTGCAAACGTTAAAAATTATAAATAAACTAAAAATATATAAATAAATTTTTATTAAAAAGAAATTAAAAAAAATTAAAACAAAAAAATATTAATACTAATGAAAATAATTTAAAAAAAATAAAAATTAAATAAATAAAAAATTATAAAAAAAAACAAAAACAATTCAAAAAAATTAAACAAAAAATATAAAACAAACAAGTCAAAACAAAAAAAATTGAAAAATATAAAAAAAACCATAAAAATTAAAAAAAAAATCTAAGAAATAAAAAATTATATTATTATATTATAATAGAAATAAAACATAAAACAATTATGAACTTTCAATTTTAAAAACTTGAAAATATTTAATTTATAATATTTAATACGGATTTTAAGAATTTTTTTGGTTACGCCAAAATTGCTCACATGTTCGCTTACAAACAAATCAAAAATATATTTAAAATGTATGTAACACTTAAAAGAAAATAAAATAATAGTCTACGCTAACTTTGCCACAACATTTGTAAAATAAACACACTTCCCAAATGCACTTACGTACGCAAAAATCTATTAAAAGTTTTGCTAAAATAAAGTTTATGTAATCCATCAAATTTTCCTTGCCAACAATTGGGTTCTTAAGTTTTCACTTTATTTACATTCTGATGTGATTTTCGCTCGTTTTTTCATTGATTACATTTTGCTACAGCACATGACTAGCGTTCTACTCACGCGTTTACTACTTGCCGTCAGCCTGTCAGCCTAGCACACGACCCCGTCAAATGCGCCTGTGTCAGCTCACCAGCCTACCAATCCCACACACACAAAAACTATCTATTTCATAAAAATTGCTTGCCAACACGGCATACCGCAAACCATTTGGAAGAAAGACAAACTGGCATTTAATCAACCCATTATGCCATTTCGCCTAAATGCCAAACAAAAACAAACAAAAAATTTCCTATTGAACTCTCGTGTGATTGTTTCTTTATTTCTTTTTTTCTTTCTATTCCTTTTGCTAATGCAAAATTTTTACCTTTGCTATGCGGAAAAACACTTAAGGTAAATAATGATTACTAATCGTAATGATTACCGATTTGATTAATTATTTTCTTGAGAATCCATTTAATGATTGATTACCATTACTTTAAATTTGTAATGATTATTTTCCAATCAATTAAAAAAATAATCAAAAAAAATTATGATTTTCAACGATTACTAAAAAAATCAAAAATAATCAAAGAAAAGTTTAATTGATTACTTTTGATTATTTTTTCTAGTATTGTTGTAGAAGCACAAAATATACACATCAACAATACTGAAAAAAATCAATAATAATAAAAAAAAATCTAAAATGATCACAATACTTTTTTTAATATTTCCTTTTTCTAATCGTTATCAATTATAATTGCATTTACCGATGCTCAATAAAATATTTTCTGCTTGCTTCGAAATCATTTTTAAAGGGAAAGAAAACAACACATTAAGCAAGCTTAAAAAATTATATATAATTTCAGTAACTTAGCTAGAAGCGACTTATTCACATCCATTTTAAAAGAAATTACAGTTTAGAATGTTTTTTTTATTTCTACGTTGCTAAGTGACAACGATTTAAAAAACGGCTAATCTGCTTGCTTAGGAAAAAATTTTGTAGGAAAATCAACAAATATTGGGCGCATTGAAAAAATTATAAGCGGCTATAATTTTAATTGCTTAGCTGTAAGCGACTTATTTATGATCTTTTTAAAAAAAATTACAAATTGTAAAAAAAAAAAATTTGTGTTTTTTTATTCATACCTTGCTAGGTGATAACGATTAAACACGGCTAATATAATAAAAAAGTAGCTGATTATTTGTTTAGTTCACAGCATCAAAAATGTTGACTTATGATTAGCTAAAATATTTTTTAAAGCTACAAATTATAAAGACAAAATCTTGAATTTGTGTAAAAATATTTTCTGCTTAAAAATACTTACAAGCTGTTATAATTTTAGTTGCTTAACTGTAAACGTCTTATTTGAGTACAATTTTCAAGAAGAGAAGAAGAAATTTTCACAACGGCTTTTTATTCATACGCTAGAAAGTGCCTAGGAATAAAAAACGGCAAATATAGTATATTTGAAGAATGTATAGATGAATATTTTTTTTAATTTAGAGCATCAAAAAATTTGGACTTATCTATCCCTTTTCCCTTTTAATGAATGGTAATTAGCTAAATGTTTTACGCAAGTATGTGAAGAAGTACCCGAATTAAATCAAACTCTGTTTGACTGATATTGAAAATCATTAATACTTATTATCAACGCCTTAATACATTCATATGTACTCGTATATGTACAGTGGCACTAACATAGATAGCACGTTGCTAGTTTTTTTTATAACATTTCTAACTAAGTTTAAATCTTCGATAAAAGACGCAAATAAGCATTTGGGATAAAAATTCTAACACAAATAATGCTTAACTAGAAGCAGTTTGTAAAGGCATAAATAAGTGCTTTGGACCCTAGCACTAAGTAGTTTGTAAAGGTATATATGTATTAGGGTGGGCCGATTTGTATGGACGAAAGTTTACCGATATCGCGCCATCGATTTTTCGATAGGTTTTATAGGCTCAGGAAAAAAAGTTCCACTACGCATACCCAAAAAAATATTTTCCAGCCTGCGAAATTTAATTTTTTTGACTTTTCGACTTTGATTTTTAAGGTTTTTTTCATGAGCTACTAAAAAATATTTCATTTGATTTTAAAATTTTTATGAAAATTAAATATTTTAATTTTAAATTGAAAATGAAAAATTTTTTTTTGGGTTTTTGGGAGTGTTTTGGTCAAAAAATTGACCCTTTCGCCATTTTTTTTAAGGTTTTTTCAGCATGCATGCAAAAATGTTTTCGATGAAAACGAATTTGTCTCATATTTCCTGTCCCACTTAAAATTATGCGCTAAAAACGTTGGCGATAACAGTTTTTTGAAAAAAAATTTTATTTTCGGGCTTTGGAAAAGTCGATTTTTCGACCAAAACAAGTCCCAAATGTAATCAAGTTAATTTTCGGTCAGTATAATGTTTGTCAGGTCAGCTAAAATTTTAAATAAATATAAGTGCGTTATTTATATAAACACCACTGTATAATCACAATAAACAAAATCCAATTTCAACACAATTCAAAAACTAAAAAAAAAAAAATTCTTTAATAACTGAAATAATAGTGCTAAAGAAGTTGGACACAATCAACAGCAAAAAAAAAACCTTCTGCTACGCTTCTATGTGGATTTTAAGAAATGCAAGGAACACACACATTTATATGAACCTAATGGTAAATCCATGCCCAGGGCTAGGCAGGGTGAGGCAAGTCAAACCATACAAAAAAGTAAATTTGGAACAATTACCCTCTTGCCAGTGAACGCAATTATTCACACTAAGCATTAGGCATGAAAATATGTAACAAAAGCGTTACTCAGAAGATTAATTGAAAATTTGATCAATCATTGAATCCAATCGGCTGCAGCCACCACTCCCGCAGTTTTATACAATTTATGTACTTTTTTTTTGAATATGGAGTAAGAAATAAAAATTAGAGTAATGCGCGATGTTAAGCGGTGGTATGTCGTGGTAAAACCCACATCCAGCAAACCAACAAACAGTTTTAGACAAACGTGCGTGATCCAGAGAATAGCAGCAACAAAAATTGCGGTTTCATGATTAATTGATAGAAATGTAATCTAATGAAGCCGCAGATATGTATGAAGGTACATATGTGTGTGTGGAAGAAAGTAGCCTCTTTCAGCAAAAAAAAAAATTGATTTCGTGAATGCTATTTGCTGACTGTTGATGATAAATAACACGGGTGCAAATGTGTGTGAACATTGATGTATTGCTTAGAGAAATTGTTGTGCAAAGTTAAAAGCAGGGCACGCAACGATTATAAGTTAGGAAACACATCAGTCAAAACCAAAATAAATAAAAAATAAAAAAATAAAAAAAAATTTTTATATTAAAAAAATTATATAAAAAAAAATTTATATAATTTAAAAAATTAGAAAAATTAAAAAAAAGAAAAAACTTAGAATTAGTAAGAAACTTAAAATTGGAAAATAAAAAAAAATTCAAAAATATAAAAAATAATTAAAATAAAATAAAAAAAATTAAAAATGTAAAAATAAACCAAAATTTAAAGCAGGTATTTAAAAGCAATTCAAAAAAAAAATAGTAAAAAAAGAATTAAAATATACATTGATATCTTGCTTAGAAAAAATGTTCAAATTTAAAATCAGGGCACAAGGTTAGAAAACACAAGAAAAAAAATAAACAATTAAAATATTTATAAAAGAAATATATTAAAAATAAAATAAGCAAATAAGTAAAACAAAAAATATTAACAAAAAATAAAAAACAAAAATAAATAATAAAAAACAAATATAAAAAAAAAAAATTTATTAAATAAATTAAATAAAAAATAAATATTTAGAAAACAATACAAATCAAAAAAAATCTCAATACCAAGAAACGACTTAAAAGCTTAGAAGTATAATCTGCGATTATTTTAACAACAAAAAAAATTTACTTGACTTCTCTACTTGAAGGTTATAATAAAAGGTAATTTTGGTCGTATTTAGAAAGATCTAGAAACGCTGGATTTTCCTAAATTATTTCTATCTTATGCAGATCGATACATTCTATAACACACTCTACTCTGAAGCAGAGCACAAAGGTTTGAAAAATATATTAAAAAAATATTAAAAAAAAAGTAATCAAACTAATAACAATAAAATATACACAAAATAAACTAAAAAACAAATAAAATTAAAAAAAAAATATGTAAAAAAGAATAAGAAATAAAAATATAAAAAAAAAATTTAAATATAAAAAATTAAAATAAAAATATTAATAAAAATTAAAAAAAAAAATATTAATAAAAAAAAAATTTTAAAAAATTAAAATAAAAAAAAAATTTTTTAAATTTAAATTAAAAAAATTAAAATTAAGAAAAAAAAACAAAAATTATAAAAACTACAAATATCTTAATATGTAGAAACGACTTGGGGGCTTAGGATAATCCGACAAAAAATTTAATCTCAAATAGAGAAGTGCACAACGTTTCGAGACCTATCTACAACAACAAAAACCTACCGTAGGACCAACGACTTGCCCGAAAATTTAAAAACAAAAAAATTTTATTCCCTGATTGAAACAACTAACAGCTTTTAGCTTGCAAATTCGAACAAAAATGTGCAACCAGCAACAAATACACGCACATATCCATACAGTAGGAAATGTATTTTTTATTTGCATTTTTGCTCTGTCACAATTAAAATAATGAGAGCATAAATATCTGCAATTAGATACACATATTGGTACAGTTGTTTTTTTTTTTTCGTATAAATTTTTCGAACATTCATAACCACTGGGGAATTCGCAAGCGCGTCAATTCGGGTGCGAAGAAAAAACCCCAGCACCAGTTGCACATGCAAGCGTGAAAAGTATAGATGGAAGCGGGTAGATATACATTTAGATTAGGGTGTTCGTAAATTATAAGTTTTTCGAAAGCTGGCTTTGGAGGATTCAAAAAATAAAAATAAATTGGTAACTAAGTTTTAAATTACAAACAATCTCACTTTGAGGACCATTTCAGACTTAACCTTATTTTCAAATTTCAAAAGTGCTCCAATACTCTTTGATAGCGATCTTGGAAGAAAAAGTATGTTCTTTAGTTCTAGAACAATTTATTTAAAATTATGGAACGGAAATATATCGAAATATTGGGAAAACTTTTAGCCTCAAATGATAATCTAAAATAATTTTAATCGCCATTCAAAAAACGAAGCTTTCAAAAAAACCGTAAGGAAAGGGCTGTCTTCGACTGTGCCGAAGACTTTATACCTTTCATGAATGCGCACCACGGTTTTAAGTGTCCGATCCTTACTCACATTTAGTAAAAACTCTGCAAAACTGATCATTTAAAGATACATAGCCCAAACCCAATTTATCGGAACAATCGATTGTATGGGAGCTGTATGTTATGTTGGTCCGATCTGGGTGATTTTCACTACACACAATACATATAAAGGGTGTTTTTTTTAGGGGTATAGAACTTTGAATTGAAATAAAACACAAGAAAATCGTTTTAAGGTCCATCAATTTGGCTTTATTGGAAGGATAATTTTATGCCATTAATGTTTAAATATGATTTCGGGCATGTGGCCGCCGCGGCTGGCTCGAATAAAGCCAATTCTACAGGTCCAATTTTCAACCACTTTTTCGAGCATATGGGGCCGTATGTCGGCAATAACGCCACGAATGTTGGCTTCCAATTCCCCTAACGTTTCTGGTTTGTTGGTGTAGACGAGCGACTTCACATATCCCCAAAGAAAATAATCCAATGGTGTCAAATCACACGACCTTGGTGGCCAATTGACAGGTCCATTCCGCGAAATTATGCGCTCATCGAATGTTTTCTTCAATAAATCGATTGTGACGTGCGCTGTGTGGCATGTAGCGCCGTCTTGTTGGAACCACAACTCATCCGCATTCATGCCATCCAATTCGGGAACAAAATAGTCGGTTATCATGGCTCTATACCGGTCTCCATTAACGGTAGCTGCCTCTCCAGCATTATTGCGGAAGAAGTATGGCCCAATGACTCCACCAGCCCATAGAGCACACCAAACAGTCAGTTTTTGTGGATGTAATGGCGTTTCAAGGGTCTCATGTGGATTCTCTTCACTCCAAATGCGGCAATTTTGTTTGTTGACGTAGCCATTCAACCAAAAATGAGCCTCATCACTGAACAAAATTTTGCGATGAAAATCAGCATCGAAATCAATCTCATTTTCGGCCCATACACCAAAATCACGACGCATTGCATGGTCTCGCGGCTTTAATTCTTGCACAAGCTGGATCTTGTAAGGTCGCAAGCCAAGATCTTTGCGCAAAATCTTCCATAAAGTTGATGGACAAAGCTCCAATTGCTGTGCACGGTGGCGAATCGATTCATTCGGGTCCTCTTCAACACTTTGCTCTACAGCGGCAATTGTTTCTTCGGTGCGCACTGTTCGACGTCTCTGCGGATGCGTATTATCACATAGAGTAAACGTAGTGCGAAAACGATCCATGGTTAACCGAATTAATTGCTCTGATGGACGATTATGTCGACCATAAAATGGACGGAGCTCACGGTAAACTTCGCGAACTGAACCATTATTTTCGAAATAAATTTGCACGATTTGCAAGCGTTGTTCTTTTGTCAACCTGTTTATGATGAAATGGCAAACCAAACTGAACATAAATGACATTAGAGTTGCCAGATTTGACCACAAAATGCCAGTTTTATCTCTATTCGAAAAACAAACCTGTAAAAAAACACCCTGTATAATAAGTACCAAACCTGCAAAATTTTACGCTCCTAGCTTTTTAATTGCAAAATTAATAGCCCAAAACCCATTTTTCGAAACTATCGATTGTATGGGAGCTATGCGTTGTATTGCACCGATCTTGCTGATTCCGACAAATGATTAATCTCATGCAAAATGCCGCCCCTATTCCAAATTTCATCAAGTAATCTCAAAAACTAAGGGACTAGTTTGCGTACAAACAGACGGATGGGCATGGCTAAATCGACTCAGCTCATCGCTCATTAGTGGGTCTATCTCTTCTTCTTCTCATACTTACAAACATCGGACCAAAGTTATAATACCATTCCATGTTCATGAAAGGTATAAAAAAAAAACAAAGAAACCCATTAAAAAATCAGTCACCCTAACCTATACCCAGTTAGTTATTAAATTACTTAATGTATTTAGTACTTAATATTGAATGCAAATGAAAAAACAAAAACAAGGAAGCAGACCTTAACATATGCGCTTATGTTGTCAGTTTAATGCACAGCAGGAATTGAAAAAAAAAAAAAACAACGCAACAACTAATCACTAATGTATGAGTAAGTAATAAGTAGGCTTAATACCTTGTAATTATAGTAATTATGATGTGCAAATGATCAAGTTTATTCAGATGGCGGTATTATTGCGATTTTTTTTTTTTGTAAAAATAATAACCGATGTGGTGGCTGGCGTGATATAGGGGGTAGTGCGTAGCTAAACATTAAAGGTAGTATACCACAAAATGGAGAAGTTTGGCCTAAAACTCGTAACTAAATAGCTTTACAGCAATTTAGTAATATTAAACAAAAACTAGTAGGTTCTTTCTATTAAAAAAATTAATAAGCGTTCACAAGCGAAAAGTACACATTTGATTTTCAACTGAAATTTTAAATTTATGTAAAAAATTTTATTTTGTTATTTTATTCATATGTAGCTAAGTGCTTATATTTGCTTATAAACTACGCTTAAAGTACTTATATTTGCCCTTATAAATGCTTTCAGAATTTTTTAACAAATTCCTTAGCAGCCTCTTGTAAAGCTAATTTATATAAGGAAGCAAGTTTCATTTCATTGTTCGAGCTTTTCCACAAATATAAGGCGCCACAGAAGCGCCAGAATGTACATAACATTTATCTTAACTCTAAAGCGAACGCTATAATTGCAGTTATTACATTTAAAACGTTTCATAATTTAACAAATTTGCACTTAGCTAAGAAAAACGTGTTTAGTATTAATTATAAGATTTACAAGTTCGCTATAAAACTGAAGCATTAAATAAGTAATAAATAAACGATTTGTAAGCTCGTGATGAGATAAATTAGTTTTCACCGAAAGGAAAACTATACTTACAGTGGTTAGAAAAAAATGTATAAAAAATTTGAAAAAACCTTTTGAAACATAGTTTAGATGAAAGAGATTAGGCAAATAAAGCGCTAGAAGGTAGAAAAATGTTATTCAATAATAAAAAAAAATTTTGTAGCTTTTCGACAACAGTCCAACTGGGAGCACTACTGTAGTTACTAGTGACATTGAGACAATAGGAGAATATAGGAAATAAAGGACGTCACTTCGGTCAATAGGAATTTGTTATTTAACTAAAAGATACTCTTACTGATAAGAGCACGTAAATCACAAAAATATATAAAAAAAAAAGATAAAAAAAAAGGATAAAAGGAAAACCACAAAAAAAATCCAGACAAACCATTTTTTTTAGGAAAAAAGGGAAAGTGAAAAAAAAGGAGAAAGAAAAGAAAAAACCAAGAAAGAAAATAAAACAAAGAAAGAAAAAAAAGAAAGAAAAGAAAAAAAGATGAAGAAAAGAAAAAAAGAAGAAAGAAAAACATAAGAAAAATAAGAAGAAAAATAAGAAGAAAAAAACAAAAAAAAATACAAACGAAAAAAAAATAAAAACAAAAAAATAATAAAAACAAAAAAGAAAGGAAAACAAGGTGCAGAAAAAAACAAAAAAGAGAAGACAAAAAACATATTTAAAAACCAAAACCTAGAAATAATAATAACAAAAACCCGAGGGCAAAGTTAAAATTGCATTGCATATAAAATGTGGATTTAAAATTTGGCACTTGTAAAGTGTGCTACCGAGCCAAAGTGAAAGATGGGAAGGAGCTGGGAAGTAATAATGGTGCTAGATAAATTTTTTATGCTCGAATAAAAAAATTGTTAAATTGGAAAGGAAAAATTAAACAAGCAGAAACAATTACAAGCGCTCAAAATGTTGGTCTCACTAACTCGATTTTGATTGATATTAGAAAAAAATTACAACGATATGCACAGCCAACTTCCCATTAGACCCCTTTTCGGACACTGCGAAACGAACCCAAGTGCCTGCACCAAAGCCTTTTAAATGCTATTTTTTACATGTTGCTAAGTGCTTAGGAATAAAAAACGGCCAATAAGACAAACTAGAAAAAAAAACAAAAAAAAAAAAAACAGAACTGAGCTAGCAACTATAAAATAGTAAATGAAATGTGATTATAATAATAATCTTAATCAACTTAGATGCGCGATTACATATAATGTAGGTAAAACCAGGGAATCAATAAAAATACAAATTAATATGCAAATGTTTAAAGAGAAAAGGTGCTCGTGCAGTGATTTCTGAGAAGAAGAAAAGCATAAACGCTGTCGATAACTAAAATTCCAAATTAATTGGCGGGGTTCCTTTTTTTCTGCTGCAATAAGGAGGAAGACTGAATAGATATCCCAATAAACAAGAAAATGAGCCACTTAATATGCGGCAAAAGGTGAAAAGGAACGAAACACGGCCAAGACAGAAAAATAAAAGTACATTTTATATATAGGTTTGTATAGATATATATATATACTCCCTATATTATAAAGGCAACCTGCCGCTACAGCAGGTAAGACAATGTGACAAGTGGCATACCGCTTAAAGCCAAAATCGAAAGCGAGTAGAATTCGAGTGTTGTTGTCGCGCGTATGTAAGCAAGCATACTACAATGGCACTTAAATGCATATCCTGTGTCATCGACCAACACCAAAGACAATAAGGTTTCCCATAACCGGCTAACTGGTTGGCCTAGCAACAACAACCATTGATTTCTTCCATACCACTTAGACCAGCATTTTTGTGATCTTGACTTGCAGTGGTGCTATGCGGCAAATGACAAGGTTAGAGGGTACACAGTCTGTGGCGACCATAAAAGGTATCGTACGGCATAGCAAACATTATGTCGTCATCGCCAAGTAGAAGATGCGTATCACTACTCATCAACAGAAAAGCAATAAAGGTGAGATAAAGGTAGACTCCTCTTTTAATGGCATGACAACGGTGCTTGTCCTAGTCAATATACTACCAATACTTGACAGTGCATAGCATGCTACAACAACAATGACGTTATTGTCGGCTTAACTAGCTGATTGTTGGATATTATTTAGTATCGGTGGTGGTGCACAGTGTGCCATTTTGTAGAAGTTCAGTGGGTCCAAAAAAAAAAAAAGATAAAAAAAAATGTATTAGAGCCTCAAATACCATACTAAAATGTCAAAGATTTGAGCCCAAGACGCGAGAGAAATTTCTATAATTTAAACATTTAATAAAACTGTACAAAAGCGTATTATCGCCTGTATGTCTGTGTGTTTGTACGCGCATTACACAAAACCTGCTAATTAAAATTAAATGCAATTTTCAGTGATGTATTACTAGAAGTTCTACTTAAAGTTTAGTATGCAAGGTAATATGCTGTACACAGTTGTGGCGGTAAATATAGGCTCAACATTTATTTTATGCATAATAATACGAATTTTAATATGTCGAAGACTTTATATTATAGATATTAAAGCTAAATTCAAATTCGATCAAATAACCTGTTCTTTGAAGTTTTGTGTGTCTGTGTGTTTGTGCGCACATCATTTAGAAACCACTGCATATAATTGTATGAAATTTTCAGCGTTGCATGGTTTAAGTCCGAAGTAAAAGCTTTTGACAATTTCTATGCAAGCAAGATATATTTTTGCGGCTTTATATAGTGGTGGGCACAAACCATTTTTTATACCTTTTAAAAAAAAATTTAACATCGATTTTTCACCACTATACTTCTTCTTTAAATTTCTTCATGTTGTTGTTGTTGTGGTAACGACAAAAACACTCCCCGAAGGTTTTGGGGAGTGTTGTCGAATGAACAGTCCTTGACCGGAGTTGAACCCGGTACGCTCCGGTACTCCCTTTCGGTACTGCCCGACTGTCGTGGTAGCGATTTATGACCAGTGAAACCTTCTAGGTCATGTCACCCCTCCTTCCGTAAGGAAGGAGAAGATGGGTAGTGAGAGGTGAGAGGCATCATATCCGTAGATCAACCATCAAGTTTCACGTCATTACCTTTGTGCATAATAGTCGCCTCTTACGACCGGTATGCCTACCTCGGGCATATTCTAAGCCCCTAACCCAAAGGAGCCACACTATACGAAAATGCAAATTTAAACATAACTAGAGTCCAAATAAAGAGTTTTTTGAAGTTTTGTCTGTATGTGTCGTTGTTTGCTCGCGCATCACTCAAAAACTGCTGCATTGCAAAAGGTCTAGCATAAAGTTCAGGACAGTTCTTAGCCCATGAAAATATTTTGTTTACGCTATATGCAGTGATGGCATTAAAAATAGGCATGAAAAAGAAAACGAAAAGTCGTGAAGACAAGTTTTGAGTTGCGATGCATTTTTTTTTTTTTAATTTTGATGAAACTTTGCCAAGTTTTGGGGAATTAAAAAATAAATAAACTAATAGAATAAAGACGAATAAAGGTTTGAAATCTTTTATGAACCTCAATTTGTAAAATTTTTTATCTTTTCAACTTTTTTTTTTAATTTTATCTCTTTTTAATTGTTATTTCTTTTTAACCTTTTTTTATTTTTTAAGTTGTATTTACTTTTTTTAAATACTTTGTGTTTTATCTATTTTTTCATTTTTATTTTATTTATTTTTTTTTTCATGTGTTATCTCTTGTTAACCTTTTTGTCATTTTATTTTTTTACTCTTTTAAATTTTTTTTTCTTTCTTTTTTTATACTTTTATATTTTTAATAAATTTTTTTTTTGCCATTCAAAATTTTACCAGTTTTTATTTTATCCCAGCGCATTATAGAAGTCGCACACTGTGTGGCATTGGCGCTCTTTCAAACTCATTAACATATGAAAATGGAAAAAAAAAGGTTTAAAAATTCAGAAACATTATTAAGTATAATTAAAAAAAAAAAAAATTAAAATCTTTAATCGAAAAATTAATTGAATATTCATGCGGCAAACTCGAAATCGTCGGCTGCACTGTGGCAATATCTTTTTTGTTTACTTTCTTTGCTCAAGTTGAAGAACACACATCTTTCAGCGTTTACTCTTAAGCGGATGATGCAGCAACTTAACAGAAAAAATGCGCATGTTAATACAATATATTTGTCGACGACGAAAAGCTGCTTAGTGGCATTCCAAGTAACACAATACAACACTCTTAACGGCAACAACGATTCCACTTGCCCATTTTTAATTTGGCGCTGCAAATAACGAACGAGTATGTACTTAACATTTCACATTTCATATTATAAATAAATATGTATAGATAGTTAAAAAGTTTGGAACACACATCAGCATGTCAGCTTAGGAGCTTTGAAGTTGCAACAGCAACAAAAACAACAAGCAACAATAAAGTGAACGTAAGCTCAAAACTGTCTATTACAAAGATTGGCTGCGGCAGACAACTCAAGCGAAATTGAATGGCACTTAGCAACTGTATAAAACGGTTAAAACAATAAAGCTACAACAGCAATAACAGCAAAAGAAAATAAAAAAACAAATCTTAAATCAAATAACTAACAAGCCAACAATCGCACATTTGCCGCAAACCAACTCTAAGCAACTTAAACAACAATCAACCACAAAATTACAATGCGCAACGTGCAGCATCAAGCAACTTGCAACTTTAATCTAAAAATCTCAATTCATTGACCCAAATTCCTGGGGTCTGGGGTAAACAAGCTAGTTACAATAGCGAAACGTGCAAACGACCTCCAAAAATATGTAGTTTTGCCCAACAGTCAAGCTTTCCAGCATTCCGCGCTCTCTACTAATATGCGCTCTCTCTATCGCTATCGTTCCACCTCGTGTATCGCTTCACACTGAGAAGTTGCAACCGTTAGATTGCATTTTCAAACTATTGAGCGGCCTTAGCCTGCTTAGCCCACCTATTGTTGCTGCTTTAACAAAAGCAAAAAAAAAAAAAAAGACTGAGAAACCGACAAGAAAGCCACGACGCGAGATACCGCGCAGAGCACAACAAACAATTTTTCGCTTGTGGCACGAAGTGGTTTGTCGACACTCCCAGCAAGCATGTCTTTTGGCAGCAAGTAAAACTTGTTCTCAACCACTTGGAGCTCCAACTGCAAATCTAATACAAGAATAAAAAGCAAAAACGAAGTTGTGAGCTTGATGCTGCTTTGCAAAAATGTTGCTGGGTATGAGAGCATTCCGCAGGAATGCAACACCCGGATGGAACAACTGGTTAAAAAAAAAACCAACAAAAAAACTAAAATCGAACAATAGAGAAACAATATATTTAAAAATTAAGAAAAAAAGAAAATAAAAAATACAAGGAAGGAAAAAAGACAAGAAAAGAAAAAATACAAAAAAATAAAAATACAAGAAAATAAAAATTGAAGTAAAATAAAAACAAAAGTAAAATAAAGAGAAAAGAAAAATAAAGAGAATAGTAAAATTAAAAGAAAAGAAAAATTAAAAGAAAAGAAAAATTAAAAGAAAAGAAAAATAAAAAGAAATAAATAGAAAAAATGGAAAAAAATAAAATAAAAAACAACTTTCAATACCAAAACTTAAATATAATATTAAGAAAATTCCGAAGGCATAATTAAAACTGCATTGCATGTAAAATTTGCCAATAAAATGTTGTGCTTCTGGGCCAAAGTGAAAGATGAGTGAGTGTGAAGTCGCTGGCAACTTATGAAACTTGCTAATTTGGTATATTGAAACAAGTCATAAAAAAGATATTTGCAACGGATTAATATTCGGCGTTTCTTCGTTTGTTTCATTTAAAAATTGGCTGTAAAAAGTGGTAAGAGGCAAACCATAACAATTAGTATCACAAGCGTGTAACAAGAAATTGCCAGAATGATGCATATTATTTAGGAGTTGCAGCAAATGAATGAATCAATGAGTAACCTCAACGGGCTTAATCATTTAAGATGAAAGTACAAGATTAGAAAGTGAAATAGGCGATTTAGAAAATGTGAAATGAAAATCTTTGTTTAAAATCGTAATTTTTGAAAATCAAATGCTACTTGTTAAAATTTTTAATTTTTTTTTAGTTTTCTTTTTTTTTAATTTTTTTTTTTACTTTTTTAATTTAAAAAATTTTTTTTTAAATTTTTTTTTACTTTTTTTAATTTTTAAAATTTTTTTAAATTTTTTTTTAATTTTTTAATTTTTTTAAATTTTTTTTAATTTTTTTTAAATTTTTTTTTTAATTTTTTTTTTAATTTTTTTTACTTTTTTAATTTTTTTATTTACTTTTTTTTTATTTTTTTTTAAATTGTTTAATTTTTTTTTTTTAATTTAAAAATTTTTTTTTAATATTTTTTTTAAATTTTGTTTTAATTTTTTTCTTTTTTGTTATACATTTTTTTTTAATTTTTTTTCTGTTTTAAATTTTTTTGTTATACATTTTTTTTCTTTTCTATTTAACATTTTTTTTTTTTTCAAATAATATTTTTTTAAATTCATTAGCATTGTTTTTTGTCAATATAATATATTCGTTTTTAGTTTTTTGCTTGATTTTCAAACAATTTTTTTTTATCGATTATTTCTGTTTTAGGTTTCTCATGGTCCCTTTTCTGAATTGGTTTGCCTCATTGTTTATTATCATTTTCTTTTAATTCATATTATTTTCGACCATTTTATTTGGCTTCAAATCGGTATTTTATTTTATTTTCTTATATTGCATTATACATATATTCAAATATATGCTATCATTTTCTATTAATTCACCTTGTTTTCTATAATTTTTATTTAATTTCTTCTATTTCGACTATTTTATTTTGCTCATAATCGATATTCTATTTCGTTTTAGATTTTGTTTGTTTATTTCGATTATTTTATTTTCTGTATGATAACTTGATTCCAAAAATGTTATTCTTATTTCATTTCGATGATATTCAAGATTCTGTTAACTTATTTTTGCAGTTACTCAAATTTTGCAGTTTTTTTAGTTCGTTCGCTTTCCATTTAATTTTTTTATTTTTGTCTTCGTCGTAATTTTTTTTATTTTGTTTTTCTCTTCCAATTTTTCATTCTTTCACTAGTGTCCATTACAATTTAAACTATTTTATTCAGATTTATTTTAATTTTTATTTGAATAAAAAATCCAATTTTTAGAACTGTTTGAACTGTTTTTTTTTTCATTTTAATTTTTTTTGTTTTTACTTTCTTGGAAATGCTATTCCCTTAAATTTTTTCTTTCTTGTTAGTTTTTTAATTTTATTCTTTTTTATTTTGTGTTATTTATTTTATTTGTAAATGAATTTTTCGGACTGCAACTCTTTGTTAACAACAGTGTTTTTATGTTTTGTGTTTACTTTTTATTTTATTCTAAACTAATTTTAGTTTTGGAGTCTTTTAATTTGTTTTTATTTTTTAATTACTTTTTTTAGTTTCTATAATTTATTAATTCCTTTTTTATAATTTTGCTTTGAACTTTTGTTATTCTTTTTATTTTTTTTGTTGAATTTGTTAATCAATTTAACTTTTTTTTTTTTTACTTTTGTTTTTACATTAATCTTGTTTGCTGGAATTTCTCCAGATTTGATAACCTTGTTATTCCAATGCTTACGACTGGCAGTTAACAAGTAAAAGGTGCGCAACTAAAGTCACCGCATTCGCAGAAATTTCATGATTCCGCTGCACACATTCATTCATCAAATTTAAAAGCTCTAGGCAACAACACACACAAGTAATTAGTATGCAATGCAAATGAGCTAGCAACGCTTTTTCTACAACCAATCATTTAGCAACAATTAATTACGTACACTATGGCCCGGTTTCACCAACGCGACTAAGACTAAAACTAAGTCGTGACTTAAGTTAGCACAGATTCGAGACTAACTTAATTTTGGGTTTCACCAACTGAGCGACTTAAATAATTTCGAACACAACAACCCGGTCAGCTGTTTTATGCATAGTAGTATTTTTTCATACCAGACAACTCTGCGCATCCCAATATCCCAGTGCGAAATGGCCATGTATGACTATACACGAAGGAATGTATTGATCTTACACCCTTTTCTCTTTAGTTGGAAGGTACTAAAATTAGCGCTTAATTGAAAAAGATAGTTTGGTAATGGTTGCATGCTTGAAAACAAGCGTTTACATGCATCTACGCTTACCCCGTTAAAGTCAAGCATGATCAAGTTTCCGACTGGGACGTTGCACAAAACAAATTAGCAGGATTACTGACATTAAGGTTTCAAACCACAGCAACACTGCTTAGTGGAGAATAAGTCAGCTGGCAAGTTGACTAAGTTGTGACTTAGCTAAGTTAGGTGGTGAAACTGAAAAAGTGAAAATCGCGACTTAACTAAGTTAAGTCGAGTTGGTGAAACCGGGCCTATGACTTTTACTAAACAAATATAAATAATAATAAATGAATTTCTAAAGATTTTTGTAATTAAAAAAAAATTATAACAAATTTGTAAATAACAGAAAATTTTAAATTTTGCATGATACTGAATGCTTTGAGAAAGCGCAGATGAGAAAAGAGAAATTAATCGTAAACTTATTAAAAGGGAAAAAAAAACAGGTAAAAGAAAAAAAAACACAAGAAATGTTAAACTTTTTCTGCAAAGCGCTTAAATTTCAAATAAATTAATATAGTGAAATGAAATTCATAAATAGTACACAATAAAATAATTCAAACGAAAAGAGAATGTAAAATAAAACAAAAAATTTAATAGCGCTGATGTCTGTGAAACTTGTTTCTTCATTGATTCGCGCACAGAATACGGATTTTTTTTTTTTTTTTATTCCGGTTTTGCTGTCTGAAATTTATCTGTGCGCATTGAGGAGTTGGCTAGCGTAATATTGTGTTTTAGTTTATATATGTACATATGTATGTTTTTTGTCTATATATATTTTATTGTCTGGGCGCGCGCATTTCCATTTCCAACAGCAATAGCAACAAACATTAACGTTAGCCGCCTGGATTGCAAAATACTACAAGTTTTGTTGCTATGCCACGAGAAATTCGCACAAAAAAAAAAAAAAAAAAAAAAAGGCAAAATAAATAATTAAGCCAAGATCAATAGCAATAAAAAGCTTTTTGTTTTTTTTTTGTTTAGAGAGAAATTTAAATGAATACCGGCTAGCGTGCAAGGTTGTGAGTACTATGCAAGCTCAATGCATTCCATGTTTTATATTTTAATTCCTTAATGCAAGACGAGTTTTCTATGATTTTTATTTGGCTGCTTTTGAGCTTAGACATGCATTGTTTGTAGTGAATCAAAACAATCAATGAGGAAAAGCCGGGAGGAAATTAAGCGCACAAAACGATTGTCAGCGTGGCTGTGCTGCTGATAGCGGCGTGACACATCGACGTTTCTTTGCTGACGTCGTTGAACCTGAACCCAAACCTTTAAGTAACGAAGACAGATTGAGTGCATTTTAATGCACTTGACAGTTGTTTTTTCTGGCATGTAGTCTCTCATAGCTGGTAACGGAAATATGAATTCCAAAACGTGTTATACAAAATGACAAGTACATAAAACAAAAATCAATACAAATTTTTTTTTTAATTTCAAAAATTTTTTTTTTAGTTCGAATTAATAAAACTATATTTTCTTTTTATTAATAAATTTTTCCTTTTTAACTTTGTTTGGAAATGTTATTGTCGTGACTTTTTAACTTGTTAGGTTTTAAATTTTATTTTTAAAATTAATGATTTTTTAATATTTTATTTGTTTTAGTATACCAATTATTTTTTTGGAATGCATCTTTTTAAAACACTGGTTTTAAGAGTGAGAATTTAAACGGGATCTGAATAATAAATATACCGTGCTAGAACGATTTCCCCAAAAAAAATTTTGTTTTGTTAATTTTTATTTTAATACACTTATAAATTTTTTTCTTTGTAAAATTTTTTCTTCATTTTTTTTTACATTTTACTGTGTTTGGAAATGTTATTGTCTTAATTTTTTAATTTCTTGTTAGGTTTTTAGTTAAATTTTTAAATTTAAAATTTTTCAAATTTTTTTCGGTACTGAAAATTATAATGTGTTTAACAAATTCTCCGAAAAAAAATTTCCTTTTTGTTTTAAAATGAAGATATGGAGAAGAAGAAAAAAGAACAAGAAATTAAACAAAACAAAAATTCGAATATAAAATAAATTTTACTCAATAAATTTTTTTCTTTTTAACATTGTTTTGAACGGTATTGTCGTGAATTTTTTACTTTTATTGTCAGTTTTTTAATTTAATTTTTAAAATTAATGATTTTTTTAATGTTTATTTATTTTATTATTCCAATTATTTTTTCGGAATGCATATCTTTTTGGTAACACTGTTCTTATGATGCAGAATTTAAACAGGCTCTAAATAATATATATGCAACGTTAGACAGATATCCCAAAAAAATGTATTTGTTTTGTTAATTTAAAAAAAATAAATAAATTTTTATTCTAATAAACAAAAATCGAAATTATAAAACTAATTTTTTTTTCATTACATTTTTTTTTTTTCGAAATGTTATTGCCTTAATTTTTTTACTTTTTTGTTAGGTTTTTAATTTTATTTTAAATTTTTTTATTTATTTTTATTTTTTTATTATTCAAATTTTTTCTAGGAATGCAGTTCTTTCTGTTGAGTGTCCCTATGTTTCAAAAAGTAAATGGGTACTGAAAACTATACTGCTTTAATACAATTCTCCGAAAAAAAAATTCTTACAAAAAAAAAAAAAGTTAAAATACCAAAAAAAAAATTTATAAAAAAAGCAAATAAGAATCAATTGTCTCAACATCTTTGAATGCTGCGAATTCGCAGTTTTTTCAGTTTCCAGCTCAGTTCAAATATCTTTGAAAATTTCTGTTTTGTCAAAGAACTAGTGGCTGAGAAGAAAGCAGCAGACCGATTGTAAAATAAAGGACCATCAGGGAACATGAAAATACAAATTTATTACCAACTTTAATGCACCTTAACTTAATTCGAGAAATTTGAACTTATATAGCAAGTTTAAATCACGATGGAAAGATTAAAACGCATTCAATTCCATTACTGTAAGTACTAATATTTTGTCGATAAACATGAAAACACTTGCAGCATACAACAACGCACTTTAGTTACTTGATTTTTTATGTATTTAGAAAGGTCTTAAAGTCAAATAGTTTGATTTGAAATAGATAAAAATCTCAATAGCTATTAAATTCTCCGCTCGATTACAAACGCTTAGATAGAGGATCATACGCCAGCAGCACTTCACTGCTGATCGCGCTGAAAAACGATAAAAAAGCAAACATACATATATGCATAATAATGTAATTGTTGTGGGAAAGTATCAAGTTAACTAAGTAAAATGCTGAATAATGGATGAAGAGACCTTCACAAGCGAGTACAAAATATGAAGAAAAAAAAACAATAACTAAAAACAAAGACTCGTTTCAAATGTATGTCACAGTGGTCGCTAGGAAAAAAGAATACCACACAGTATTCGATGAGAAGTCAGTAGAGAAAAAAAGAAAAGGTGAATGGCACATAAGCTAAGCAATATAAAATAAAAATATACAATCAAGAAAAAAACATTAAATATAAAAGAGTGCAGCATGAATGTGTGATTGAACAAAAGGTGAAATCAAAACGTTGTGGGCGCAAGAAATGAAATCCATATGGCGTCTCAAATGAAACAGGAAATCAAAAATGGGCGCATGCGTAACATAAACTTTTTGATTTGTATGTAACTATTGAACAGTTAAAAGAAATTGTGATGTACAATGTTTGGAAAAAAAAAAAATTAAAAAAAAAAAAAAAAAAAAAAAACTTGTAAAAAACAACAAGGAAAATGTCTGTACGTGAACAGGAAGTGAAACAATAAGGTAAAGGAAGCTCAATCCGTTTTTGAAAGCATTACAAGTGAATTGTGGAAATTCCAGGCACCAACAGCACCCACGCCAATAAAAAAAAATTTTAAATAAAAAAATTTTAAAATAAAAAAACAAAAAATTTAAAAAATAAAAAAACGAAAAAAAATAAAATAAAAAGAAAAGAAAAAAAGAACAAAAAGGTAAAAAAAGAAAAACAAAAGAAAGGTAAGAAAAGAGCAAAAAAGAAGAAAAAAGGGGAAAAAATATAAAAAGGAAAAAAGAAAAGAAAAAAGGTAAAAAAATAAAAAAACGAAAAAAAGGAAAAAAAAAACGAAAAAAAGGAAAAAAATAAAAAAAAAAGGTAAAAAAATATATAAATAAATAAAAAAAGAAAACCAAAAAAGGAAAAAAAGGGGGAAAAAGAAGAAAAAGGAAAGAAAAAGAAAAAAAGGTAAAACAAAAGAAAATAAAATAATAAAAAAAAATAAAAATTAAAAAATTAAAAAAAGAGTAAAAAATAAAATAAAAAAGCAAAAAAAATATAAAAAAAAAAAAAAGAAAACAAGGAAAAAAAGAGGAAAAAAAGAGGAAAAAAAGAAAAGAAAAAAAGGAAAAGAGAAAAAAAGGAAAGGAGAAAAAAAGGGAAAAAAGGAAAAAAAAGAGATAAATTCATTTATGCGAGAGCCCAACAGAAACAAATTATAAAAGCACCAAATTGAAAAAAGGTTACAGTTCAAAAACGAAATACACATTGTATTTTAGTTAACAGACTGCCACAAATTTTACAAGAAAACTAACGTCACAGCAAAAGTTTGGTTCTCAAATATCTAAATACACTATAAATACTAGTATAAATATAAAAATAATGTCGTTTACAAAATCCCTTGCAATGGTAATAAAAACGAAAAATTTAATCCCGTCTACATAAGTACAACTAAATCAAAATTAAAAACTAGACTAGCCCGGCACAAATCAGATGTCAAACATTGTTCACACTCACATACCCAAAAAATAGCACTCATGGCCCACTGTACAACTAGCGGCCACTCTCCCAATTTTAATAAAGTAAATATTCTCCAGCAAGAACCATGATTAAACAAGGTATATGGTTGTAGTAGATGACATAGCGTCTTCTTCTTCCTCATCCACACCTTATGTCAAACTATCATATTTGTGTTTTTTGTTTACATTCTTTGTTTACAGTTCTTGGAAAAGCTATTGAGTTCGCTTCGTGTTTTATTTATTTTTAATAAAAATTCACTGTGAATTCATATTTAAAGAGTGCTTTGTGATAACATTTTAAGAAATTGTGTGATTTATGTGTGTGTTATAGCTGGAAAGCTTAGAAAATAGGCGAATCGTTATTGCGCGTTCCCGCTCACATGTGCATTTTGACACATGGACAATACGTTGCCAAACGGTAATTACGTGTTGTTGGCCGCTTGCATCAACCATATATAATTTAATCATGGTAAGAACAAAACTACAGTAAGCGCTTTACACTGGAAATGCTGCATATAATAAACACACCGCCAAACATTCGACTGAATTACAAAACAGCCACTGACAATTCCGCTCACCTATATAGACACTTACTAACTAACAAAACGACAGTAGAAAGCTCCGCGTCACACAGCACGGACGTTAAAAATCGAATGTATGTGTGAGGATACAGATGAATTGTAAATTATTTGATTATATCAAAATTAAAATTTTATTGGTTTTGTAGTTTCCCTTGAAGAATGACCTCGAGCCAGCAAAATATTCAATTTTAAATATAATATATATATTTTATCTAAAAAGAAATACTTATGCGCGTCATCCACTAGATACCGCAAAATTAGGCCAATAAATGCCGGTCACGAGTATAAATATGCCTGTGAATGATGTGTGAGTTGACGTTGGCGTTGTAATGGCATCAGAAGCCAGCAAAAAATCGTATAAGCGATCTTAAGGTAATAGCTAAAGCGCTGTTTCCTCTCATGAGTATTCAAAATTATTACAAGTTAGTTTTTATTTTTAACTCAAGAAGTACGCTATTATAAACCCAGACCTGTTAAATTAGATTAGTAATTTGTAATCAATGAATTATGCGTCGTTTTCAATTTGTAATGATGATTTTAATTGTTTTTCAACAAAAGGCAAATATTAATCGATTACGATTACAAAAAATAAGTTAAAATTTTTAAAAAATCAAAAAAAAAAAGTTGATTTTAATATTTTTAATTTTTTCCACTATTGTTGATGTCATTATTTATGTGCTTCTACCAAAAAAAAAAAAAAAAAAGAGAAAAAAAAAAAAAAAAAAAAATTCCGATTTTTTTTTAATAATCATAAAAAATTATGATTATTTTTTTAATTAATTGAAAAATACTCAAAAAATATTGATCTACGGATATGATGCCTCTCACCTCTCATTACCCACCTTATCCTTCCTTAAGGAGGGGTGCCATGACCTAGAAGGTTTCACTGGTCATAAAGCGCTACCACGACAGTCGGCCAGTACCGTAAGGGAGTACCGGAGCGTACCGGGTTCGGCCAAGGACTGTTAATTCGACAACACTCCCCAAAACCTTCGGGGAGTGTTCTTGTCGTTACCACAACAACAACAACATTTGTAATCATTATTTAACAGGTCTGTATAAACCTCATTATATGTTATAAGAAATGTCGTATAGCGAAACCTTAGGCACGGCTTATATTAGATGACCTGCCATCCTGAGCTGCTTATAACACGTTTTCTTCAAGGGAGCGCTAAATTCAATGCTTTATACCAACACTCTGGATTTCTTTTATTATTGCTGCTTATCTGCACGCCACATGATATAAGCCTTATATAAGGTACAAAGTTTTTGTCGAATGTATGTATATACAAACAATTTTTTAGATATACATATTTACAGTTAAGATGTCAGCAGCCAACAATAGCAGAAACGACAACAACAACAAAAATGACAATGACAGCCTTAGTTGTGTGCTCATTGCATTCTAATAAATTAAAATTTATAAATTTGCCATATGAGTGATCTGTTTGTGACCAAAAGACTTATGACATGACAACATCCATGACTCATATCACATCAGAATGACGTCAAATATGTAAGTAAGAAAACTGCAAAATTCTAAGAAGAGCAGAAAGTTATGCCATTTGTGTTACTTTTTTTTGTAGCAGACCTTTAGCCTACGAATTTAACAGAACAAAATTCGAATAGTTTTGATGTCTGGACCCGGCTGTCGTGGGAACACTGCAATTTTTATTTTTGATGATGAGCTGAGTAATCTTAGATTCAAAAAATTAAGCATACCATGGTTCTAAACGGCATAGGCCAGATATTGTTCTGAATAAACGCCATTAACGTAAGAGCAACAGAACATGGGAGGTTTTTTTCCCAAATTTTCTCTTCTGATTTTATTTTCCTTTAAAAAATTTTATTCTAGAAATCGCCTCACCCACCCAAATGTCTGCTGTATTTTACTCCTCAAACGTTTGGCTCGTCCATTGGTATTTTCAACGTTTATTTAGCATTCAAAAAGCGATTGTCGGTCATGTTTTTGTTTACTTGCAAAAATGCATTTTTTGTTATTTTACTTCTTTGCTCTTTCGAATTTTTGCAGTAAAAAAGCAAAATTGCGCGCACAACATGTTTATCCGGTGTCAGTTAATTTAAGAAAAAAATACGCCATACAAGCATAAAGCACACAAGCCAAATATGTAAAACATAAAGATATAGCATCATGTATACCCTACAAAAACTTAAAACTAGGCTCAAAGAGAGTAAAGAGATGCATGACTTAAATCGAATATGTTTGAACAAAAGATTAATACACTTTTTTATTGAAAAGGTTATTTCACCAAAACGCTTTTAATGGTACATTTAACTTTTTTTCCTTTCTTTTGTCATTTTTTTTTAATTATTTTTTCATTATTTTTTTCAATTATAATTTTTTTTTTTTCAATTATTTTTTTTACCATTTTTTTAGATATTTTTTTTTTATATTTTTTTTTAATATTTGTTTTAATTGATATTACAGGAAAATATTTTTAAATATTTTTTATTTTAATATTTTTTTTTTAATATTTTTTCTTTTAATATTTTTTTTTAATATTTTTTATTTTAATATTTTTTCTTTTTAATATTTTTTTTAATATTTTTTCTTTTTAATATTTTATCTTTTGAATATTTTCTTTTTAATATTTTTTTAAATATTTTTTTTTAATATTTTCTTTTAATATATATATATTTTTAATATATACTTTTTAGATATTTATTTTTTTTAATATTTTAAAAAAAATTTTTTTTTTAATTAATTTTTTTTTCAATTATTTTTTTGTTTTACTTTTCTTTATATTATCTTTTTGTTTTAATTTTCTTTATAATTATCTTTTTGTTTTAATTTTTTTTATAACTATCTCTTTGTTTTAATTTTCTTTATTATTATTTTTGTTTTAATTTTCTTTATAATTATGTTTTTGTTTTAATTTTCTTTTCAACTATCTTTTCAATTATCTTTTTGTTTTAATTTTCTTTTCAACTATCTTTTCAATTATCTTTTTGTTTTATTTTCTTTTCAATTATCTTTTTGTTTTAATTTTATTTTCAATTATCTTTTTGTTTTGATTTTCTTTTCAATTATCGTTTTGTTTTAATTGTTTTACAATCCAAAAATTTTTTGCATTGGGGCTCATCAGAAATAGGGACTGCTCTTCAGCCTTTTCTGCGATGACGCCATTTGGAACTATCAGTAAAAATAAAAAATAAAAAGAATCCGCTCAATCGTCGATTTTCTTTAAAATGACTTGAAACACAAGATTTATTAATTTTTTATTGAAAAAAGTTTATACAACTTTTTTGAATTGTAGATTATTTTTTGATTGGTTTCTTTTATTAAATTTTTTTTTACATTTCAATTTCCTTTTTATTTAAATTTTTTTCTTTTTCATTTCAATTTTTTTTTCCTTTTTAATTTCAATTTTTTTTTCCTTTTTAATTTCAATTTTTTTTTTCCTTTTTCATTTCAATTTTTTTTTTCTTTTTCATTTCAATTTTTTTTTCCTTTTTAATTTCAATTTTTTTTTCCTTTTTAATTTCAATTTTTTTTTCCTTTTTAATTTCAATTTTTTTTTGCTTTTTCATTTCAATTTTTTTCTGGTCATTTCAATTTTGTTTATTCTGCCGCGACATCGAAAACTGCTTGAAGAACTCCCTATCTGCGCTGAATATGTATGAAGCTAATCAGAAATAGGGACTCGAAGACATTTTCTGAGGCGAGGCCATTTGGAACCATCACTAAAAGTAAGCCACATTTCAGACGTCAATATACTTTGAAATTAATACTTGAAACAAAAAATATTAAAAAGGTTTTGGGTAGGCAAAAAAACAAGTAAGTCATTTCATATAAAAAAAATCAAAAGTGGTTTTAGCCTCATGATTCCCTCGCAAACTAATCTTATTTCATGCAGGGTATATAGGAGAATTGTATATCCATACAAGTTTATTTGTCTGAATACATTAAAAATTAACATGTATGGCATGAGTATTAACGAATCAAGCAAATGCCAGTCAACCGAAACAGACAGACAAAAGGCAGAGTGACATGAGAAAAGCCACAAACACATGTTGGCAGTCGAGCTAAACAACAAACTATTCATTCATGCAGTAAAGCCTACCAAGCAGCAATATGTTGCTGCACAAATAAACTGGTTGGCAATTGCAATTTTTCGCACGTTAGGCAAAAATATCTTTCATATGTGCCCAGTATTTGTAGCCGTCAAAGAGAGAAAGGAATATATTATTATTTAAAAAAAAGAAAAGACAAGAAAACGTGGAAAGAAAAAAGCGGAAAGCCGGCAACGGATGCGCTGTGAATGCAATTTTAATGCAATGCATGGCAGGCGAGTGCAGACTCTTGCGCAGCGGGAGCGGTTATGTGTCAACGACACTTGCAACAACACAGGCTTTGCAACACAGCTGCCGAATATTATTTAAGAAAAACGAAAAACAAGTTCTTTAAAAAATCTTTTGCAATTGCAGACACTTCCTGTGCAGTGCAGCGTCTGCTTGAAAGACGAGCCGAACAAAAATTTATTGAATTAAAGCAAAAAAAAAAAACAACAAAAACAGCTTGATACTTTAACGCAATTAATATTTTTTAATGGAAAATTTAATTTAATTAGAAGTAATCGGCGTGTGAGTTCGCTTATGGTAGAATCATCAGCACGGAAACTGAACTAACTAATGCAAACACGCAGCAGAGGCACGCCATAGGAGACTGCGCGCAGTGCAAGCTAATTAAGTAAAGAAAAATTGTAAAAAAAGAAATATAAAGAAATGGCTAACCAGTGAATGAGCAATCATAGCTACTTGCGGAAGCACTTAGAATACATTACAAATAAAGAATATATAAACAGAATTTATTTATGAAAAAAGAAACAAAAAAAGCAATAAAAAAAACAAACCCAATGAAAAAACCAATTAGAAACAATAACAATTTTAAGGTCACAAAAAAACAATACCCACCATAAAGGCATAGACTCCAAGGAGACACGCAAATAAAAATGCTGCATAACAGTGAAAAGTTGCAGCAACAGGCAGTTATAGCATCAACCAACAACAAGCAACCACATGGCAAACCGCAGACGTAAAAAAAAGTAAGAGTCTCTGTTAGCTAGGTGAATGCGAATGGTAGAGTAAAACGAAATTGCAGTGTGCTAGTTTGCATGATTAAAAAAAAAAAACTTTTAATAATTAATTAAAAATTAAAAAAACAATAATAACTTACATAAAACTTATTATTATTAGCCTTGAGCTCATTTATAGTCATGAAAAAAAAAATATAAAATTGTTTTAAAGTTTAAGCTGAGAAGTTTTTATGCTATAAAAAAATATTTTTTTAAAAAAAAACATAATTATTTAAACATTATTGATCGTAATCGACAAAACTGTTTACTTCAATGAGAAGCCTTTTAATACATAGTTATCATTGCTTACAATTTTTAATGTTCATTTTCCAATTGATTACAAAAGTCATTGATTAATAATCATGCTTGTTGGCAATTATTAAAAAAAAAAAAGTCTGATCAAAAGTAATCAAAAATAATTATTATTTGTATTTCCTTATCATATGTTTCTTGCAAATATTGATAACTTTCATTGCTTCTGATTTTTTCTGATTACTATCATCATTACTTTTGATTAGTTTTGATTACTATAATCATTAGTTTGGATTATTTTGATTACTATCATCATTGGTTTTAATTACTTTGATTACTACATTACTTTTGTTTAGTTTTGATTACTATCATCATTACTGTTGATTTTTTTTGATGACGTTCATCATTTTTGATTACTATCATCATTACGGTTAATTATTTTTTATTACTATCTACAGTTTTCATTATTTGGATTGCTATCATTACTATTGAATATTTTTAGTTACTTCAACCTTTCTCCAACTATTTTTGATTACTTTAATCATTACTTTTGATCATTATTGATTACTATCACATGAGTTTTAATTATTTTGATTACTATCAGCATTACTTTTGATTATTTTTGGTTACGTTCATTATTACTTTTGATAATTTTTTATTACTATCTATAGTTTCGATTATCATTACTATTGAATATTTTTGGTTACCTCCAACATTCCTCTAGATTATTTTTGATTACTTTAATCATTAGTTTTGATCATTTTTGATTGCTATCATCATTACTTTTGACTATTTTTGGTTACGTTCATCATTCCTCTCGATAATTTTTGATTAAGTTACGCATTATTATTTTAGCATGATTATTTTAGCGGTATCAATTCCACTTCTACGACAAGCACTTCTACAGAAAATTATATTTAATTAAACCAACAAAAGGTTCCACTGTGCGCATAGAACTCACCGACAGACAACAGCAATTTACGGTGCGGTGCATTGGTTTAAATTAAAACTGACTCGTCAATTGCTGCATACAGCAATTGTAGGAGCAGTGAAGCGAAATGTTGTAGCTGCTGCTGTAAATGAGATACAATGAACAGATCTACCAGCACGTTTAGACAAAGTGACTAGCCAAAAGACAGAGTGCAGCGCAACAAGTCAACAAAAACAAGTGTTGCATGCACAGCAAATATAGTTGCGGCTTTTATCTGCACATCATTAGCACTCCATTTCTTTGGGTTGGAATTAACTTTGTTTTATTTTTTTTTTGTCTCCCTCCAACCTTTGGGGTCTTAATATTAGCAGCAATTCTTGTTTGTTACTCATTTTTATCTCGGCTTTTCTTTTTTTCTTGTTTTATTATGTTAATCTCCCTTAAACCAGCGGAACACTTGCATTTTTCTTCATTCAACCGCAGGACAGAAATTTCATTCATATAAAAAACCGCAACCACTACAGACAGATAAAAAAAATGGAGATTTTTACACAATCGGCTGAATTGAAATGGTTTGGGAGGCATGAGTGCGCTGCATTTTAACCTCAGCGTTTGCACTTTGAAATGAGGAAAATTGGCACTGTGGGAGCGACAGCAACCAGCCAGTCAGCCACTGGGCCAGCAAGAGTTGCGTATGCAAGGATTAAAAGCTGATGCTTTATAATATTATAGATTGTTTTTGCTTTTTCTTTTCGATTGTGTGAAAAAGTGTAAGCGCTATGCAAATTCTATATGAATTTCTTCTTCTGCTTTTTTTTTTTTTTGAAAAACATACAAGTCAAATGTTAGCACTACTTGTTCGCAATTTTATAAATTACACGCCCAAGTGCAAAAGTTCCCTACACATGTTGACGACATTAAGATGAGGCTTGTCTGTTCAGGCGCCGCTACATTTAGAATGCTTCCTGATGGGATCCACCGCCACTTTACACACGTCTTGCAGGCTCAAGAGAACGTGGGAAATTTGATGCGATATTTCATGTGGTGTCAAAGTGTATGTGTATTGGGTGCATCAGAATGCTGCAGTAGGGTGTAAAAATTCGTAGAATTTTTCAAATATGAAACAAGAAAACACACAAAATGAAAGCATTAAAAATGTAATAAATGCAAATTTATCACGCAACTGCCCCTGGCCCTGTGTCTGTTGCAATGTGGGGAGTAGCGTAAACACTTTTACTGAAAATTAAGTACTGCGGAAAGTAAAGACTTTGAAATAAAGTTGTAAAACTATTACAGGGTTAAAAGGAATAAAATTTAAAAATTTGTGTGAAATTTTGATTAAAAATCAACTTAGGCTTTTTTATTGTTTTTTAATTTTATTTAATTATTATTTTTCTCATTTATTATTATATTTTTTTTTAGTTTTTTGCTACAACTAATTCTTGTATTTATTTTTTTTCAGTTATTTTTGGTTAAAAATTTTTTTTTTAAATTCATTTACTTCTATTTATATTATTTTATTATTTTTTTTGTTTTACTTAACTTTTTATTTTTTTGTTTTACTTAATTTTCCATTTTTTTTTCTATGTATTATTTTTTTTTATTTTATTTAAATATTTCTCATTTATTTTTCTTATTTATTTTTTGCTTTAATAAATTTTTTTTTTTTTCAGTTATTTTTCATTTTACAAATTGTTCTATTTATATTTTTTTATTCTTTGTTTAACTAATAATTTTTTTTATATTCTTAATTTTTTTGCTTTACTTAATTTTAATTTTTTTTCATATTTTTTTTTGTCTTTTCTGATTTTTTTAAACTTTTCTGTTATTATTTTTTGTTTTCTTTTTTACTAACTTTTTAATTATTGCATATTTATGAACTTTAGGAAATGACTTCTCTTTGATTTTTTTTTTTTTAATTTTTTTTTACTATTGCTTTCTTGTACCAACAATTTTTGTTGATTAAAATTTTTCCTACTCTATTAAAATAAACAACTTAATAATTAATTAAAAAAAAAAAAAAAATATTAAAAAATAAAGAACATTAATAATTTTCATAAAAATTACAAAGTTAAAAATTATTATTCTTGGCCTTGAGCTCGTTTCATGAATACTTTTTTTTTAAATTATATTTTTTTTTAAGTTTTCTTTAAATTATGGAGACACCGCGGGATCTCCCATCGGTCTCCACTTGGTTCTTCCATCGGAGTGGTTTGTATATTATTACGTTTTTTAATTGAGGACAGTGGATCTTTTAATTAAAAGTTTTTATTTTAATATTTTGTTTTAACTAAATATCTTTTTTTTCTATATTTCCGACTCTTCCATCCAATAACCCCATATTCTTCCACTTTAGTATCCTTCTCAACTCTTTTCCTTCCCTGCGTTTCCACTTCCTATGGTCTTTTCCTTCAGATCCCTTCGCCTTTTCTTTCCCCTATACTACTTCTGCTCCTTCTTAGTGGGATCACTTCACATTCGGATCGGTAGAGGACTTTTAGAGTCTAAAGAGGAGACAGGCACAACTTTTATTTTTTTTTATTTAGAGGACTAAAATAGGTTTTGAGGGTTTCGATAGTCTATTTTCACGGGTATTTCGTTTTCAACCAGACTCCTTCAAGTTTACCCATTGTGTCATGTGACACAGCAGCACCAACGATCAGTGTCAACATCTGCACTCGGAAAACACCCCACAATATTTGCGCCAAGGAATGATGGAATCTCGACCATTCTCAGTAGACACAATGCACTGACAGACAGTGACAAGTCTAACGCGAGAAAGACGAATTGACGACTAAATAATAAAGTCAAATTGAAAAAATCAACGCAACAACAAAAAAAGTCTTAATCAAGTTAATTGAAAAAAGAAAAAAAAAAAACAAGAAAAAAAAAAAAGAAAAAACCATGAAAAAATTGAAAGGCGCAGCCCAATTTAACAGCTACAAACACAACAAACTCACTTTTATGCTGATTCAAGCACAAAGAATTACATCATCTTTAGAGGCGGATCACCAACGCCGCCGGGACAAAATTGTTACGATCAGACTTACACGGAGTGTGCATGTGTGTGTGGGGAGCTAAACTGTGGGCGTTTTGCCGATAAACGATGGCGCGTCTCATAACTGGTTTTTGGGGAGACAAGTGCCACTGTTGGGGTAGTCGGACACAAAAAATAGCAGCGAAAAAGTGTAGGATACCAACTTAAACTGGCTTCTACATATCAAAGAAAATTAGAATTCATACAAAATATATTAGGCCTGGAATTTGTGTTGGGCCGACCGACATACAAAAGCGAAACAAAAATAACAACAAAACTATGAATCACAAATTGTTATTACGTTGAGGACAGTTACAATTATTGCAAACGCAAAAGGCAAAGTAATTTATGCAAAAAAAAAACCTAAAAAGTAAGAGAGTGAATTTATATTCAAAAAGTCGACGTCCGTATGGCTGCTGCGTAAACGATAAAATGCAATAAAATTCACAGCAGTGGCGCATTTTGATGATTTGTTGTGTTGATGATAAACTATTAAATGCATACGTAGATATGGAAGAGACCAAAAAAGAAAGTTTTAGGGAAGTTTTTTGGGGTTGAAAATTTTTATTATAATGTTTATAAAATTACTGAAGGTTTTTGCAACCACTTAAAAGATTGAGAAAAGCAAATAAATAAATTGCAGAAAGTGGGAGTTGCTTAATAATTGCTATTACGACGCATTGTGGGGTTGTTTAAAGAAATTTCGTCACAAAATTAAATATTTCGGCAACAACAAACAAAAGAAGAAGCTCTGACTTAAATGATTAGCAATATAGGAGTTGGAAAATCCGTAAAAAAAAAAAATTTATAAGGAAAGCACTACTGTTCTGCTTTTTTAATATTAAAAAAGAAAACTAGAAAGCATTAAAAAGTGGAAATGCGATTTGGCAAAAAAAAAAAAAGAAAAAAAAAAGAAAAAAAAGAAGAAAAGAAAAAAAGAAAAAAAAAAAAAGAAGAAACAAAAAAAGAAGAAAAAAAGGGAAAAATAGCCTTATTTTGAAGTCGAAAATTGCAGTTGTACGGTGCTTCAAAATTTAACACAAACAAACTCATTCAACACTTTATTAACAAAAAAAAAAAAATTTGATTTTCCAGAAAAATTTAACAGAAAAAAACCAGACACTAAAAATTTTAAATGTTCGTATGCAGAATCTCAAGATTTAAAAAACAGCGTTTGATTTTTTTCTTTTGTTTTTAAAAAGCAAAAACAATTATCTTTTCACCTACCAATTTCAAACTTCTTTCTAACTTTTTTTTTTTTGCAAAAAGCTTTTTTTTTTTCATTTCGATGCGCTCAAATAGGAAACAAAAATTAATTTCAAATATATCTTCAGCAAACAGTTTTTAAATTTTTCAAATAAGATTTGATATATGCTTTTTTGTTTTTTTTTTTTTCAGTAAAAATATTCCTTTTTTAAAAACGTATCTCGATGTTTGCCAAAATATTTGAAAATTATTTTTGGAACTTTTGCATAATTTTGTGTACTTTCGCAGTTTAAAAATTTTGTTTTACATATTTTTTTTGTTTGTTTTTTTAATTTAAATGTGCTTTTTTCCAAATTTTGCAACTTTTGCCGTTTGAAAAACTTGTTTTAAATATTCAAATTCAACATCTCAAACGTTGTACAAAACAAGTGTTTTAAGTAAAAAAAAAAAAAATTGTTTCCTTCTACTCCAGCTCTAACCGTTGTCAAAATATTTGTTTTTAAGACAATTTTTTTTCAAAATTGCCCATAGTGTGACGGCTAAGTGTATGCTGCCAAATTTAAATGTAATCGAATTATACGAGATTTACGAGGGCAACTATGAAAGTTTTAGGAATAACAGTTAAAGCTAAAAGACTTACGCTAATAAAGGTCTCCAACAAGTTTTCAAGTTCTTCAACTTACCTGAAAATAGAGAAAAAAAGATTTCTATAAGCATGTTACTATGATACAATTATAAGTACAGTTTGATGAAACATTTTTTATACATAACTTATGTTTAAAAAAAAAATTTTTTTTTTAAATTAAAAAAAAATTAAAAAAAAATTTTAAATAAATAAAAAAAAATAAATAAAAAAAAAATAAATAAAAAAAAAAAAAAATTAAATAAAAAAAATAAATAAAAAAAAAAAAAAATTAAATAAAAAAAATAAATAAAAAAACAAACAAAAATACAAAAAAATAAAAAATTTAAAAATATACGTATATAAAAAATAAAAAAATTCTTGCGAAAAAAAGCTATGGAAGGACTATCCCTCGTAACAGCAAACCACGATAGCCTCCTAACATGAAAGTTCTCAACATTAAATTAGCCATAAACTTATTGCCAAAAAGAAAGAAAAAAAAACTAAAACATAAAGTTCATGCGAGCCTCGTATAGAAAAAAATCAAGTCTCACAAGGACATAATGTATAATGTCTTTTACAAGGACATAATGTATTTTACGTGTTTGAATAGAAAATAACGACGTAATTGTCTGGCAATATTTTATCAACGCAAACCAAATATTTTTGAGTACAGAGAAACCCCTCGCCCAACAACACAAATATACAACAATGGATGCTGAAATGTGCGCAACAAAAACGTTACGACAAAGTGACGCATACAATAAAAATGATGTATTATATTGCAGTAAAATCGAGTGGCTGCATGAGTAAGAGAGAAATGTCTAGCGATTGTGTGCGCGAATTGAACGTTAGTGGGGTAAAAGACCAACCGAAAGGGCGTCGGCACAAAATATGTAAGGATCGCGACGGCATGCATATAACAGTTGTTATAGTAATAAAGTGGAGGTAGACTTGTAGGTGAGTGTGTGAGTTAGTAGTACACATGTCCTTAAAATTGGATGCATGCAAAAAAAAAAATAAATAAATAAAAATTTAATAATAGAAAAATTGTTTATGAAAAAAATTTTATTAAAAGAAAATTAACGTTCTAAAATAAATTTTATCTATATAAACAAAACAAAAGATCTACAAAGATTTTAAATAATTAAAAATTTACAGAGTAAAGAAAATTTGAAGTAAATAAAAATATGAAACATTAAAGAAACGTTCAAAAAAGAAAAGTTTAAAAATTTTTTAACATTTTTAAATTTAAAAAAATTCTACAATTAAAAAATGTTGATTTCAAAAAAAAAAAGAAAAGATAGTAATAAAAAACTAAACATTAAAACTATGAAAAATTTAAAGAAATAAAGTATTTTTAAATTAAAAAAAAAAAATCAAATTTTGAAGGAAAAAAATATATACATATATATATGTATAAAAAAAAACTACTATAATAAAATTGTAACAGGTCGATGTCTGTACATTGCAGATGTTTAAGAAAAATCGATGGGAGGGATCACATTATTAAGCCAATAGAAGCAAAATCAACAGTTTTTGGAATTTGTGTCTGTATGTCTGTGCGTATGTTTGGTCGCGCATCACTCAAAAACTGATAAATGGAATTAAATGCTCTACCAGGAGATATCGACCGACGAAGGTGGCCCAAAATGTGTTTAGTATAATATGGGTATCAAAGTTTTAAATTTAAGAAAACATTTTTAAAATAATTTCACATTAAATACCTAAAAAAAAGAACCAGAACGATTTCAAAAAAAAGATAAATTTCTTAACTTTGAAAAAAAAAAATACCAAGCATTAACAACCCAAAACATAATTTAATATTTTTTTTTTGTTCTAAATACATACTTTTAAATTCAAGAAAAATTTAAAATTATCGCAGACCTACGAGGTTCTTTCTACGCCTTAAGTGATTTCCAAAAAGCTTCGATTCTCGGTATTATTTAATAAATTTTATGATACAAAGGTTCCTTTAATTGACAACACAGCACACAACAACAAAATCCACTTGATTAAATTTCAGGAAATCTCCAATAGAGCTGGCACTTATTAAATTTAAACTTTACAACACAAAATATTGCGACCTATGTAAGTACATTTCCACTCGCATACATAAATAGTATGTACGTACTGATATACAAAACCCACAAGCAAATCAAATTATCCCTAACCTGCATGCGGTTAGAAGTCAGTGATTACATGAAAATAGCCACTGCAGACACCGCAGGAATGAGACTCATTTGGGATTTAGTTACTCGCATCCTCCTGCTGCTAACAAACAAATTGTGCATATATGGATATGTATATGAATATGCCTATATGCATTGCTATATGTACGTACAACATGCCCTTCAGCTATACCCAAACGCAAGAACGTTTGATTAAACAGGAAAAATGGGGGGAAAAAAAATATTACAAGCAGCCTTCAAATAAAAGTCAAGCGCTAGTTGCAGCGTGAGTAAGTGTCGTCTCCTTTCGTAGACATATAGAATTGTATGGCAACAACAACAAACACAAAATACTACAGAAATTGGTTTATTCTATTAGACTATCTTTAGACAAGAAGATTCGTTGCTCATCGACCAACGGCTCGTTGCTCGCTTGACTCGAATCGGTGGTCGAGCAGTGATATTCCGGACGCTATCTGAACACTGTATTAGTAGAATTTGCTGCTGCTTTATGGTCATCCATGCATCCTTCTCTGAATTCAATGAATACAAGAACATTGGCGCCAAACCAAAAAAATAACGCGAGAGCAACATGGTCAAATGCTGCAGCAGCACGCGCCTTTATGTAAATCATGTTGAGACGTAGTGGGAAAAAGCAGGAAATATGCAACAATGTGGCGAAAAGAGGGAGAGCCGCTGCCACAATATCACAGTATAGAAATTCTTTTTGGCTACATTTTTGTGGGCGTATATACCATAGATACACTCAATTTGCGCGCGTATACAACAGTTCTTTGTACTTATACATATAATATACGGCACCGTGCAAATAAATGGAAACACCTTATGATGCATATTTTTGTTTTTTTGTCTCTTAATGTTTCCGATAGGTTAAAAAATTGCTGAATTTTGAAACGATTTTCCAAAATCTCTTGTGAATTTTGCTTTGCGAAAAATCGCGGTTTAGGCGCTGCGCCATCTTCAGTGGCATTTCTCTTCTGAACGCTTTCGTACTAAAAATAAAAATGATTTTCCTTAAGAATTAAACTTTAATATCAGTGCAGTTTTTAAGGAATTTCTTGCGCCCTCTTTGAGATGTTACACATTTTTCAGCTAAAGTTTCCCTGGTAAGCCATCTTCAGTGTAACTTTTTCTAAGCGAATGATTATGAACGATTTTTCTAAAGAATGAACCATTAATTTCAGTGCAGTTTTTAAAAAATTTGTTTCTTTTTTTTTTTTTTTTTTTGAGTTAAATTTTTTTCAGCTAATGTTTCGCTTGGAAGCCATCTTCAGTGGTGTCATTGCTGTTGTACACATTTTTGTGCTAGCAATACCAGATTTCTAAGCTTTTAAGCACTAATTTTAGTGCAATTTTGTGCTAGGATTCGAGTTGTCCAACAAAAAAAGGCTTAATAAATTTCGAAGTCTTTTAAAATGTAACGAACATTTTAATTTGACTACGATAAAAAAACATCATAATTTTTTTTTATTATTAAAAAAAAAAATATCCAGAAAAAATTAAAAAAATAATAATACGAAAAAACTTTTTATTTATTTTAGATCTTTTAATAGTCATGATATTTTTAAAATTAAAATAAAATCGAAAATTAAAAAAAAATGGAAAAAAAAGTAATTTTTATATTTTCAATAATCGTTATAATTAATGAATTTTTTTATTACTTTTAAATCAATTGGAAAAAAACCATAAAAATTTAAAGCAGTGGTAACAAAAAATTAAAAATAGTAAAAAAAAATTAAAAACATTTTCAAGTAAAAAAAATTTAAAAAAAAAACTATTGATTAAATGATATAAAAAACTGAAAGGAAATGTTTACTTTAAAATTTTTTTCTGACTGAAAATTTAAATAATCAACATAACCACAACAAAATATTTGACTCGGACGAAATTTTTTTTTTTTTTCAAGAAAAAATTTAAACGTACACATAGAAGTTATGATAAATGTAACAAAGCTTGATTACCGTCATCGCCAACAATAACAAGAGGTCGTTGAATGCGTAGTAAAAACTCGATATAAACTTGCGCGCTATATATAATAATTACTACAAATACTACGAGAGCGCAATAACTCATACATATGCATGTACAGAAATAAGTAAATAAGTCTTAAAAGTTATATTTATCCGTAGTCGTAGTAGGTATGAGTAACAAGTTGTAAATTATGTAAATGTTTACCGGCGCTTACTGAGCTTTCGTATAAAAAAAAAAAATAAAAATGTGAAAGAGCTGAGTATAAATGAAAGAGCGAGTAAAGACGAAAGAAGGATGCGTGAAGAAAATGCCTCGTAAATTTTACGTTTACTGTATATAACAAGATAAATGTATAGTTGCATAAACGTGAGAATATAAATAAATATGACAAAGAAAAAAAGCGCCAAAAGAGCTTTAAAGCTTTAACAGGCTGGACTGCTTGGGCGTATGGCGTTTTAGAAATTCACCGTTTTCGTTAGGTTCTTAGTTTACAAAATCTGTATTTTCTGGGGTCATGTCTAATGCGTATTTACAAAAATATAAATTTTCGGAACAAAAAGCAATCAAAACACTGTTACCCAACAAGCAAAATTAACATAAAGTCAATTTTTAAAAGCCTTATTGAAAAAAAAATCGGCTTAAAAAACGCTGTTTTTTTTGTTTATGAAACATTTAAATGTAAACATTATAAGCTTATGAATGTAAACAGAAAAAAAAATTGGAAAAAAGCTTTTTATACATGATTTTCATAAAATTCATTTAAAATATATTTTTACTCTTTTATAACAACTTCTTATTTTCAACTAGGAAACCCGGCTCCAATTTAATCATTATAACTCAGAAAACCAATTGAGATATCAAACTTAATCATATCGCTTATTGCAGCGCTCATTAGCACCTTTCGTTTGATACCCATATTATACTAACACATTTTGGGTCAACCGGGTCTACATATTGGTCGATAACTCTGAAACCTCTTAGTTATCGAAATAAGGGATACCTTAAACTGCAAGTTAGATGTCTAGTAATGCAACCGTGAAACATTCTTTTATTATATTTAGCAGGTTTTGAATGATACGCGTGTAAACATACAGACATACAGACACAAATTCTAGAAACTGCGCACGAATTTTGCAAAGAAACTTTAACTAAGAACAAAGAGATTTTGTAGTTTAACAAAATGGTTCTAGGGTTTTCATATAGTGCTAGAAGTAATGATTCCACGCGCAGCCAATGGCACTAGTATGACTACAAGGTGACTTCTACTGTTTCCCTCTATACAATGGGCATTATCATGAATTTCATGTGAACAAAATACCCTAAAGTTTTTAAAGCAAAACAATAACAATTTTTCACACTATGTTTTTGTTTTACTTTATAAATTTTGGGAACATTTGTTTACATGAAATTCTTGATAGAGCCCAATGTTGCTGACGCTAGTATGATAAGAGCTCGCAATGCGTATGCGAATACACACACAAAATTATGAGAAGAAGCAAGGAAAAGTGGGCGCGGGCAAAGTGTAGACCAACTCAACAAAAAGCTTTCATAGGCTACTAGCTGAACCCGTGCGCTCCTTGCGCAAAAAAAAAAAACAAAAATGGTTTGAAACCTTTTATTAGTCCAGGTCCAGGATTTTTCAAACCTTTTTCTCAAATTATAAAAAAAAATTTTCAGCTACACTTGATGTGAGACCACAAAAAATTATACAAATATGCGCAAACAGCTATTTGAAATTCCATCACTTATAATACATTCACATTGAGCCATAAACTTGAGTTGATTGCCAACATCAATATGAATTAACTCAAAAAATGTCCCTTTAACTCGAGTTTATGACCCAGTGTGAACGCAGTCTTATTCACTTATTTTAGCAATGTTCAAGTGTAGATGGCGCGCTCGCCTTTAATTATTCTAGCCCTTTTCAGTCTTACTATTCAACTGTAGATGTCGCGAGGCATATGAATGTCACAGTCACAATAGCGTTGCAGTACAAATTGATTTTTTTGTGCATTCACAATCGTTTATTTTAAAGAATTTATTTTTATAAAATACGCTTAAACAAAAGCACTCCGCTAATTAAAACATGGTTTCGCATGTAGAGCTAACCCCCACCTTTAAAACGATACCTTATTTATTAATATTGGTTCCAAATGAGAGCAGAAAATTAGGAAATAACACAAAAAGACTTTACAGAAATAATATATATGATGATGTGTACCTGTGATTTGTGTTGTATGTACTAGGTATAAGTGAGTCTCACTAAAACGCGCGTTATCAGTGAGAGCGCTGCCGACGAAAATAAAACGTACGTTTTGAACATTGAGCCAGAATGTTCACAAAATGTAAAAAGTCACAAATGATATTTTTCAAAATTTATTTTTTACCCTTTTTAAGTAGCTCACATGATAGCCTACCTTTGCTCCGAATTTTAAATAATTTAAAAATTGTCAGTTAAGCACTTACTACATTCTATCAAACCCAAATATTCGCATGTAGCTGGGCAGCTAATGCTGAAACTACTATCAATGTATTGTGAGATTTAATTTCTGCTTACTTTTTTGTTGTCTTTCATGCATATTCATACTATTATTGCACGACCTTAAAAGTAAAAAATAAAATATTCCTACACGTGCCAAAATAAAATTGAATTCAAAGCGTATACGAGCAATGCAAGGCGCCAGACGCGTCGTGTGAACTTTGATGAAAAAATATTTGTTGCATGTTTCGTTAGTGGAAGTTTAAGAAAATAAAAAGAACTTGGCACACAAATCGATATTAGAAAAACTATTTAAATAAGCAATTACTTGTTTTATCTCCAGCAAGCAGCAGTGCATGTTGTAGCACATAATGTAATGCATAGATGTAATTTAATGGTTTCAACAATGTTGCTGCTGTGTGTTTTGTGAAGTGAAATCAGTTCTTATCACCTTCAACAGATTAGCCTTGGTCCCAAGGTGAATTATTTCATCATAAATTTCTTCATTATCAATATTTTTGTAACTTTTTTGGTTGCGGACTTTTTTATAGTATTTAATTGCTTTTTTTTATCAATCTAATTTTTCAATTTGAAAATTAGTTGAAGACTTCAAATTTATAGACCAATATTAAATAATTTGCTTTACTCTTCATGACTATAAATGAGCTCAAAGCCATTTTTATTTCCTCTTTTTTTGTTTTTACTTAAAAACAAAATTGTTGAATTTTTTTTTCTTATTTCCCTTTTTTTATTCTCCTTTTTCCCCCAATTTGTTTGCATCAACTTACAATTTTCTTTATTTCCCATTTTTTTCCAATTTTTTTTTGTTTTCCTTTTTATGTTCAAATTTTTTTTATTTTCCAATTTTGTTTTATTTTCCTTTTTTTTATTTTCCAATTTTTTTTATTTACCAATTTGTTTTTATTTTTCAATTTTTTTTTATTTTCCAATTAATTTTTTATTTTCCAATTTTTTTGACTCATAATTTTCTTTATTATTAAAATTTTTTTTTTTTATAAATTTTTTATTAAAATTTTTTTTTTTTTTAATTTTTTATTTTCGAACTTTTTTTTTTATTTACCAATTTTTTATTTTTTTTTACTTTCCATTTTTTTACTCATTATAATTTTCTTTATTATTTTAATTTTTGTTTTGTTTTCCATTTTTTTTTTTGCTCTGCCATTTTTTTTTATTTTTCAATTTTTTTGATTCATAATTTTCTTTATTATTTTAATTTTCCAATTTTTTTTTATTGCTTTTTTTTATACCAACAATTTTTGGCCTTGAGCTCGTTTCATGAATACTTGAAAATGCACAGACCGTAAATCAACAAAAATTGTTGGTATAAAAAAAAAGCAATAACAAAACGGAGAGCACACGGTAAGGCAGTTCTGATGATAAAACAGATCTGTCAAAAATCCATCATGATCACACTACTAACTGTCAAATGGCGGAAGTGGTTCATGCATATGGTAAAAAGATGAATAGAACTAGGAGTTTGGATGACATCAAAACCAGCGTATTGTTAGCTTAATGGTTAGCAGTGCGTGCCAAAATTTCTCTGATGAGTGAAGTCTAGCAGCTTCCGAAATGGATCTATAAGAAAAGCTATGGCAGTTGTCTCTAAACATTTTTCCTACTCCATTCAATCAAAAAAACTTTTAATAATTAAATAAAATGATTATTAATAAATAAAAAACAATCATAATTTCCATAAAAATTCAAAAAGTGAAAAATTATTATTCTGGGCCTTGAGCTCGTTTCATGAATACTTAAATGTTTTTTTTATTTTCCAATTTTTTTTTATTTTCCAATTTTTTTTTATTTACCAAATTTTTTTTTTTTACTTTCCATTTTTTCCAATTTTTTTGTATTCATCATAATTTTCCTTATTATATTAATTTTTGCTTTGTTTTCCATTTTTTTCTTATTTTCCAATATTTTTTTTTTGTTTTTCAGTTTTTATATTTTTTTATTTTAATTCTTTTATCCTCCATTTTTTCTCTATTTTCCTTAAGTTTTCCTGTGGTTTAAAAAATGTGTGTTAAAAGCAGGGACTTGAGGAGCTTATTTAAAAATTACAAACTGAATAGACCACAACAGCAAATACAGAATAGTAAGCGGAAAGACATTTGCGATTAATTTAGGTTGCATTTTGTTGCTAAGCATCTCATTTTTTTAGTCCGTTGAGCAGAAATAGTTAAAAAAAAATTTAATACACAAAACGTGGCACTAAAAAGCATCACAAATCGTATAAACTACTCACACAATCACATTATAGCTTATCAAAAAAACATATATATATATCTAATATTTGGTTACAGCAGCGTTGGCGTTAGCAAGGCATCTAATTTCAAGATTATTGTTGTTGCTGTGTTTGTTGTAGCGCAACACTAAATATGTTGTCTCTGACCAAGTTTGCGATTTCCGCTGAAGCTGATTCAAGTAAAAAAATTGCACACAAAATTTTTTAATTTATCTGCGTCTATTTTGGTTTGCTTGTATGTATGTAAATATATTCATTTGGCAGTTTTACATATTTTGCTAATTAGTTTGGTCAGCATACGCCCCACATATCGCACGAATTGTCAGACAGCTTTTGCTCACACACACAACACATTGAATACACCAACAAATTATGAATGTACATTTTGTATATAATTTTTGCACATTTGCTTGCCTGCGCCGGCATTTACACTTCGACTGAGATTTGCCGGCGCCAAAAGCCAAGTATTCGTGTGAGTAAGTGTGTGTGTGTGTGCGTTTCATTTATTGATGTTAATTATGGGAATTTTCACTATACAATATTTTTTTTTTTTTCTTCTAACGACTATCTCACGATCATCGATGGTGACTGACTCAGAAATTCTTCAAGATAAATTCGCCAAATAAAGACATAAAATGTTAAACAAGATACTCGAAATACTTGTGTAGCGGGAGGCACGGGGATAGTATGTAATTCTATTTATTTATCTGCGCCTGTTTTGGTTATGCTATTTGTATATATCTTCGGTGACACTGCAAAACCGCGTAAATGACATTTATGTCAAAAACTTTTTTAGGTCCCTGCCATTAAGGTCTATTAATTTATTCTCAAAAAAACTACATGTTGGTGTGGAAAATAATTAAAAGAACCTGTCTTGATGGGAACTTTTTCCATTAATTCATTATTCTTCTTTAAATTAAGCAATTTGTAGTGGAAAAACAGCCAACTGAGATATCACCTTCGTGGTTTTGCAATTGTGCGTTACGCGGTTTTGCAGTGTCACCGACGATATATAATTTGCACAAGTTTCTAACGAAATTCAATATTTTTGCGGATGCTGTGGTGTTTGCTTTTGTGTGTATGTGTGTTGGTGACGCAGCGTACGTGTGTGGGTGGCACGGTCTGCATTAAATTCTAAAGAATGCCTGATTTTAAACTCGTCTGCTTGTTCCTACATTTTTTTTGTGGTTTCTGCTTTATTTAGAAGAAGATTACACGTTTTGTACATGATAGTGGAAATTTTATGTTTTATTAGATTTTGTTTATAAACTGGGCTTTTGTTTATCTCTTTTTCTTGAGCTCATCAATGTTGCGAAATTTCGGAGAATGTCATAAAATCAAAATTTATAGCTGGTTATACAAACGCTAAAATAACATTTAGATTTAAAATAGCTGACCACGGTTGTGCGATGCTACCACACACACAAAAAAAAACAGTAAATAAAGCAAAAACTGTGAAATGTGTGCTATACTTCAAGATAGACTTAAGGCAATACAGTGCTGAAAAAATGATTCAATTCAAAGTAGTAGTTATTCAGTGACACGCGTACAAACATATGCACATACAGACATACAAGCAAAAATTCTAAGAATTGCTGAAAGTTTTCTTTACATATAACAAAGCTGTAACAGGTAGATATATGTACATTGCAAATATGCAAGAAAAATTGATGAGGGATAATTATTGAGCCAATGGTATACAAAGCAACACAAAGCATTTATGTCTGTCTGTCTGTGTGTTTGTGCGCACATCGCTCAAAAACCGCTAAACTGAACTGAATAAAACTAACCCCTTTGCATTACTAGGCGTCCAACTTAAAATTAAAGATATCACTTATGTAGATAACTCTATGGGGTTCGGAGTTATCGACCAAACTGTGAACTAGGGTGAACCTAAATGTGTTAGTACAATATGGGTATCAAAGGAAAGGTGCTAATGAGTGCTGCAATGAACGAAGTGATTAAGTTCCATATCTCGACAAGCCAAACTTATGACAATGTAAAATATTTTTTGACTATAGAATGAAATGAATTTTGTAATTCAATGACAAAACAGTCCAATTATTAATTATTTATTTTTTTTGTTCTTTTCTTCTAAACGTTCTATATTTAATTTCACTCTCGAAACTTATTAGCTAAGCATGCGATAAGGTTTATTAAATAATCTAACTCTATAAGAATAGCTAATTATGTACATATATACTTATCACCTATTGCGTAGTTTTACCCAGCTTTCTGTATCATTGGCGCCACATACTCTTATCAAAGCCTCTTAAAAAGTCAAGTGGTTGAAACAGATTGCGACAAAAAGCAATAGAGCAAACCAATATTTGAAGTATTAATACGCTAATACAAAATTTCCAAGCAAGTAACAAAAAGAAATAATGAAAATGGGGAAAAAAGAAATAATAAAAATCGAAAAGTTGGAAAAAAAAATTATTATAAAATAAAAAATTATTAATAAAAAAAAATTAAATTAAAAATTAAATTAAACAAATGGATTATTTAAAGAAAAAAATATTAAAAAAAAAAAACAACACTACGTTGAAAGCAAACCTTTTATTTAAACCTTTTGCACAACATTTTTCTGTTTTAGTTTCTTATTCAGCGCGTTAGATTTTAGCGTTCCAAACAGAGCAGATGTGATGAAATCTCAACTAAACAATAAGTTATACGAGGTCTATAAATAAGAGAAGTTACGACTACCAACCTCATATAGCATGAGTGTTAAATCACCCTATTTCAAAATATTTTTGAAGAACAATCTTTCACAGAATTTTTTCAAAAGGCCATATTTCAGAATTTGGTTAAAGGATGTCCTAGCTTAGAATTTTTTATACAACACATCATCTTAGAATTTGCTTCAAAGCGCCGCGCCCTCTCTCAGCCGTTTTTGAAACTCAATCTGACATAGGGTGTTTCCAGCTAAATTCCGGCTGATCTTTCATTCCACGAATGGTTCTGATAGCAGATAATTCAGTAAATCTTAAATGATGTACAAGTGCATATCCCACAAAGTTTGTTGTTCCCAGCTGCCTGGGAGTTATGCTGAAACCCAACTTTACGCGAAATATCTGTTATATATGAGCTATATGAGGAAAAATGAGTAAGCTTTTGCTTGTCATAACCTAAAATGCGTATCATAATCAAGTCTATGAAACACATATTTCTGGTGCTACATTTATTGTCGACTTCTGTTATTTTGACAAATTTGTTAGTGTTGTTTATTTATTATTTGTATACATTTCCATTCTAGTTATATATGTAGCGCTTGTAATGGTAATGAACTGTATCAAGGTCAGCACGCAAATGGCGCACGCACAGCTATAAATCGGCCAACAACAACAATAAAGGTGTGACGTGAGCAAAAAAAATAACAAAATAAAACAGTATTTATGCACGAAGTGGGAAGAAGAAATTTTTGTAAACAAAACAAGAAATCAATTTTAAATGCATTTTTATACATTTTAAACAAAATACCGAAAAATTAGAACGTGTAAGTGTTCAATTTCTTATTTTAAAAGCATTGTATGTGTGCATAAAAGCTGCTTAACCAAAGTTAAATTAAAAAAATTGTACGTTGAATTAAATTTTTCACGCATTTTTTGTTTTTACTTTGTTATAATAGACATTAGTCATGGAAAGTTTTGATTTTGGTATGCCCATTTTTGCTGCCAAGAGCAACACTTTTTTTATCTACACTTTCATACATAAAATTCAAACCAATATTTTCGTAAGAGGCAATCTACTAGGCAGAATTTTTTAACTGAAATTTTAAAATATAAAATTTGTGACACACAAGGATATATTTATATATATTTTAAAGTGAAATATTAGTAGCAAATAGTTTAAATATATAATGACATATGTATATATATATATTTTTTTTTTTTCTACGTATGTGAAAAGCTGCCAAACTGTTCAACGGAATGCCTTGGAACTTTTTCAACTTATTTCTGGTACTTTCAAGAAGGATATAGGCATCGTAAATGTATGAGAACGAAAAGCGACACTGATGATGGCACAACGCCGAAACCGGTTTGTCTCAAAATCAAATTTGACACACGAGAACACCTCTTCAAATAGCGAAATATTTAACTTCAGTAGTTCCAGTAGACAGAATTAATGAGAGCTTTTTTGTTAAGTTTAACGCGGCTCTCAGAAAAATTGTGTTTTGTAATATTTTCCCAGCCAAGTGTAGGTATATAAGTATATTTCTACATATCTAGATATCTGCATAGTTTGCGCCATACGAAGCGTTCAATCAAGCACCAAACATATGTATGAATGTTGTATATACTAAAACTACAATTTCCTTTCTCAAAACATTTAAATTTTTATGTACGTTTTCGTTTACGCTCACGAATTCTGTGAATGATTTTTTCGCGCCAAATTCTTTGCGCGCCCTTGCAATGGCGCATAAGCTAGGTATACCAACAAATTGCATACATACATACAAACATACTACAATCAAGCATGAGTACTACACATACTTGAAACTACATCAACTAAAAAGCACAGCACAGCTTCCGCCGGCTTCGACCCCCACACACATGCATAGATAATCAAGTAAACGTGCGGCGTCAAACTGCAATTTCATTTTGATTGTTTTTTTCCTGTTTTCGTTTCGTTGCGCGCTTTCATTATTATTACTTTTATTATTACGAGTCAGTAGTAGTAATAGTAGTAGTAAGCGCAGTAGTAGTGGAGTGGCGAAGAGCAATCAAGCAATCACACACTGCGCCAAATTGCATTCGGCGCTGTGAGCATTTACCCAACTAACCAACGACCGAGCGTTTCGAAATAATGATTCAAAAGGAGTGCGTAATTTGAGCTCTTTTGGAGTGTTATTTTGTCAACATCAAAAAGCCACTTTTTTATGAATATTCACGGAGCCTTGGGAGAAGAAATAAATATTGTAGAGCGGTTAAACCGCAAGGCTCAATTTTATGAGGGATTTACAGTATTTTCTGATGATTTTTGTTACACCCGTAAAGAGAATTGTGAGAAAAAAATAAAAGCGCAACTAACAGAACGTAAAGACGGTTTTCTAAATGTTTTTCAGCATACGAAAGTTGGAAGCCAAAAGAAGTGCATTTAAAATTAAACAAATAATATATTTTTTGATTGTATGAAGTGTTTTGATAAGTTCGAAATAAAAAACTTATAGTCTTAGATGTACTGATAAACATATTTTTACAGAAAATTTATTTTCAATAAAGCACTAATAGCATTATATTATAAAAATTACATAAATAAAACTGTATAAACCATTAAAAATAGCACTTTCTACTTATTAGTAAAACACAGATATGAATCATAAAAACCTATATAAGCTTTATAAAAGAAAAACACCTTAAATATGACTCAAAAAAAACCCCAAAGCTTCGAAACAGAGGAAAAAATGTTACTAAAACAGTCAAAAACGACTCCAAAAAAAAAAACTTCAATAAAGCATTATGAAAATATGAGTTTAAAAAGGTTCCGAAGTTTTTTTAAAATAGTCATAAAACACACCAAAATCATCGATTCGTAGTAATTTTGAATTTTTTTAATGACTTATTTTAGTGAACCCGCGTAAAAGCCTTTTTTGCTCATTTTGCGCTCCGAAAAGAGCTTATTTTTGAAGCAAATGCTCTGACTGAGAACTGTGTGTTTTATACCTGCGAATGGAGTCTTTTTCTCCTCATTTGGTTAGTTGGGTAAGCTCTCGTTGTTTCGATTTTGCTGTCCCTGTGGGGCTGCAGTGTGAGCGTGTAAAGCCGGCCGGCCGGCAATGCGCATGTGCTGACAAACGACTACATATATACATACGACAAATTCATATAGTCTTCAATTTCATTTTTGTATATATCTATTATACAAGTCGAGAAAAAGTTTCGCCAGTTTTGCAATGAAGGCGTAGTCCATGCAGATGCTAATGCCAACGTTGACGTTAACGCCAACGCCAACAAAATGCGCCGTTGTTCAAATGATAGCGCGCACATGGGCGTAGACAGACACTCCACTGCCAGTTGTGAAATAAATGTATATACTATACATAAATATATATATACATGTATATGCACCTTTATAACGTACATACTTGCGTTTGATGCGTTGCGCCTGTCCACGCGCGGTTTTATTGGGGTACGAGTATGAGCTTTTACTTGTTTTTTTTTTTTTACGAATATTTGGTAAGCGTTTTCAATGCTGCTGGTAGCCAAGCGGCAACCGGCGGGTGTGAGTAACTTCAAAACAGATTGATGTAGGTTGATAACAAATATGTATGAACATGGGCAAGCGCCAGCGGTAGTGGGGGTTGCTGCCAGACACACGTATGTAAATTTTTGGTATGAAAAATGCTACCGTAAACGCGACACTATTGTGGATTTGTATAATTTAAAAGCTTTCCGTGAAAATCAATATTTTTTTTAATGTTAAGTACTCTTCCTTTTACGGAATATTTTTGAATTTTCGATTTTTTTTTTAAAGGAATGTACAATATTTTCGCTTATGAATCTTTAAAAAAGTTCTAGAAATATTAAGAAAAGGAAATGATAAAAGAGAAAAAAATAGAAAAAACTTGGCAGAATTTTTTCAATATTATTTGTTTTAAATTTTTAGTTAATTCTTTGTAATTAATTTTGAAGGTTATTTAAATACTTGGTATCTACTTTTTCTTATTAATGTTTAAATTTAATGTATTCCTTTATTAAATTATTTCACTTCTCATACTTTTTTTTTGTTTTTTGCTTTCTTTCGTGTTTTTTTTTTCTAGTTTTTCTTTTTTTATATATATTTTTTTTTCATTTTTTTTTGTACTTTTTTTTGTTTTTTTTCTTTCGTTTTTTTTCTAGTTTTTTTTTTTATATTTATTTTTTTTTTTTTTTGTTTTAAAATTTTTTTTTTTTAATGTTTTTTGTTTCTTTCGGTTTTTATGTTTTTTCTGTACTTTTTTTGTTTTTCTTTTTTGTTTTTTTTCTTTTTCTTTTTTTTTTCTTTTTCGTTTTTTTTGTTTTTTCTTTTTCGTTTTTTTTTTCAGGTTTTTTTTTGTTTTTTGTTTTTTTTTGTTTTTTTTTGTTTTTTGTTTTTTTTTTTGTTTTTTGTTTTTTTTTTGTTTTTTTTTTTTTTTTTTTTTTTTTGTTTTTTTTTTGTTATTTGTTTTTTTTTTTTTCTTTTTTTTTTTTTTTGTTTTTTGTTTTTTTTTTTTTCGGTTGGTCTTTCTTTTTTTTGGAAAATTCAAATGTAAAAAGAAGTTAAAAAAAAAGAAAACCCAAATTTATTAAAAACAAAATAAATAAAATAAAAATGTAAAAATTAAATAAGAAAAAAAAACTTGCTTTAAATATAGCTAAGTTCTCAACAAAACAACTTCCTCGCCAAAAGAAAAAAGTAACGAAATACATATGTCCCCATACACCCCACAGCTTTCGCCAACCGCCGCCTTCGCCCCTTCACCACTTAACCATATAAAAAGCACGGCGTGAATTTTTTGTCAAAAATGTCTCATGCCAATACAAATTGTATGAAAGCAACCAAAATTGATTATTTCAAGCCAATTCAAAAGTTTTGTGCTTCGGCAAAGGCTGTGCGTTTATATATGGTTGAGCTGTTATTCTCTGTCTCTGTCTTGTTGCTATTAAACAATTTTTTTAAGTAATTTGCACTGAGAATGGCGTGCAGTTTTTCCCAGACACGCCAGAATGAAATTCATCAAGCGTCATCAACTAAGTAGCGCAACAGACAGAATGGGGGGTAAGGCTTGTAGACGTGGTGGTGGGGTAGTCGCCATGAAATTTAAGCATTTGCTATGTCTAGCATTGACTGATAATAGTTTTGGAAATCACTGATTTAATGGTTTCTATCTACAGGCATGCATACTTATGTATGTATGTATGGTTGTTTCTTTGCACTGTTTCATTTGATGTTATTTCGTTACTTGTAAAAATCGTAAATGGTATCTACTTGAACTTCTGCTCCTTTATGTTGCAACTTGAAAGTCTAATCCACTTGTACGTACATTGATATATACACTTGTGGTCATACAATTAAGCCACTGTACTGAAAAATAATATTTCAAAAAGAAAATCACTCAAGTTATTTTGCAATTGTAATCTGTTACGTGCAAAAATATTTTATCATCTTTGCAACGTCTATAGAGGTGGACGAAATCCCGCTTAATTTTGTCGTTTGCGAAAATTTTTAAGTTTTTTCGCTCTTTATTGGTTTTTCCGAGCTCACATAATTAAGCCCTTTTAGAAAATACTGTGATATGCAGAGAAGATGAGGTCACTTACTCCAAAAAAATCAAAGTTTAATCAATTAAACTGTTCTTGAGGAGATTATTTCAGAAAAATTAAGCAAATGGCCAAAAACTGAAGTTCAACTGCATACGGGAGAAATATAAGGGAGAAGTGTAAGAAAAGTGTGTAAAGTACCAAATCAGTAACAGTATCAAATTTATCGAGTGTTCCGCGCAAAGTCAAGACTTAAACCCCATAGAAAATCTATGAGGCATTATCAAAAGGCAAGTCGCGGGAAGAAACCCACGAAATATGACTGGTTTATGGGAAATCATAAAGAAAGAATGGGAAAATTACTTCGGCCCAATGTAGCACACTTGTGGCTACCATAAATAACCGCTGAAAGTAAGTAAACTTCAAAAATGGTTCTCCAACTAATATTCCCATTACCCACCGACGTGTGTAACGTACATTTACGTATCCCGTACGTACGTACGTTTGAGGGAATCTTATGCCCGTGGCGCCAACGGAGAAATCAGCCATTTTCTGTTGTTTACATTCAATACAATGTTGCCATTGATCAGTTTTCATGCATGCTAACTCAAACGTGTACTTTTGAAACAATTATTTTTCATTTTATGAGTGCCCGAAATTAATATTAAATAATTATAGCCAGTCAATTTATTTAAAAGCAACAACTTAATATCGTAATTTCAGGTTATTTCAACATTATTACGAAAATGTAAACGGCATTTTGAGGTATTTTCGTAAAGCAACTGCAAACGATCCATAACCAGCATACACACGTATGAATAGGCAACACTGTCATATGAGCGAGCAATCAGCTGACACGTTCTTACGGAAAAAATCAAAATTTCTTTGATTTCTACGCTACGTACCACGTATACGGATAAATTGAACGTCGGTGAGTGTTCGTTTACATGGCACTCTCATAAGACAGGTCGTGTCAGCTGACACGTACTACGTACGTGCGTCGGTGGGTAATTGGACTAATAAGTATTAGTTGAAAGAAGGTTTATTTTGAGAAAAAAACCTCAATTTTTTGGCATTAATCGGGTTTTTTCACAGATGGCTTAATTATATGAGCACAAGTGTAAGTACACACATACAGTAGAAATGGTACTAGCAGTTAATTCAGTACATTAATATAGTGGCCTTAATATATATGTAAACATGTACAGAAGAGGTAAAAGTAGACATGATAAGTGCATTGCACTGCGTAAGTGAATGAGAAGCAATGCGTGTATTTGATGAAACAAAAATTCAACTTAAAAAAAAAAACAGTGGAAATATTATTTAACAAATTTTTTGATTCATTTTAACTTTTTATCCATTTTACTGTATACTTCTCTTTTTTTATGAAATATAATTTTTAATTTCTTGACCAAATAATTTTTTTTAATTATTTACTAATTTTAAAATTATTTTAAATTTTTTTTATTTTTAATAATTTTTTTAGTTTTTTTGAATATTTTTTTTCTCATTTTTTTATTAATTAAAATTCTTAATTTTTCTTTCAAATTCAAAATATTTCTTTTCTCTATAATTTTTTTTTTGCTTGAACTTTTTTCTAATGAATTTTTTCATATTTATTTTTTTTTAACTGTATTTTTTTATTATTTGGTTTCATTCACTAAACGTAAGTGATATAGTTTTTTTTTGTTATTGATGTTATAGGAAAATTACAACTAAAATTGAAATTTGGAAAAAAAAAAATACCTTTTCATTGAAAATGCCATTGTTAGCAATAAAAGAACTCAAAATAAATATTGAACTTAATTCCAATTATTTCAAGTAAAATTTTTTTTTTTTTCAAGTATAATTTTTTTTTTCAATTTTACTTTTTTAAAATTTTTTTTTTCATTAAACCTTTTTTTTATTTAAAATTTTTTTGTTCAATCATTTTTTAAAATTCATTTTTTTATTTGTTTTTTTTCCAAATTAAGTATTTGATGTTTTTATTTTATTAGATGAAAAACAACAATAAAACTCAATTTTACACTTTTTATTTGACATTTTTCTTCATTTAAACTTTTTTTATTTTATATTTTTTTATTCAATTATCTTTCCAATTCCATTTTTCTTAATTTTTTTTTTCAAATTAAGTCTGATTTAATTTATATATTTTTTTATTTTAATAGATGAAAAACAACAATAAAATTGCTATTCTACACACAAGAGCTCTACCTGCCAAGGGCTTTCGGGTCTGTTTTGTTTTTAAACAGTTAAATTTTCCTTTTTCGTTTTAAAACTTTTTTTAATTAAAATTGTTGCTAAATTTTTTTATTATTGTTGTATATTAAATTTCTTTCTCAATTTCATTTTTTCTTATTTAAAAGAATTTTTCTAAATTTTTTTTCTCAAGTATTCATGAAACGAGCTCAAGACCAAGAATAATAATTTTTCACTTTTTGAATTTTTATGAAAATTATTATTGTTTTTATTTTTTTAATAATCATTTTTAAATAATTATTAAACGTTTTTTAATTGAATAGAGTAGGAAAAATGTTTAGAGACACCCGCCATAGCTTTTCTTATAGATCCTTTTCGGAAGCTGCTTAAGCTTCTTTATCAGAGGAATTTTGGCACGCATTGCTAACCATTAGGCTGGTTTTGATGTCATTTTTTCTCAACTTAATTTTTTTTTTTTTGTTCCAATGTTTCCTTTTTTTGCAATTCTAAATTTTTTTCAAATTTAATTTAAATTAAGTTCAATTTTTTTCCCAAATTTGAATTTCAACGGTTTTTTTTTATATTTAAAATTTTATTAATGCATTACATTTTTTACCGAAAATTTTTTATTTTTTCCTTTTTTTTCAAAATTAATATAGTTCTACTATTTCAAAATTTAACACACACTGAATGCTATTTAAAAAAATGTCTTTTGCCATTATACGACTTTTGCATTTTTTCTGTGTGGCAATGTACTCGTACAGTACATACATATGTATGTATGTAAATCCATACATTTCTACAACCGAAAATGTATACATCAATATTTTGTTACACTCTAAATGGCAGTGCGCATGCCTCATTTTCGCGCCAAGCGAACACACCCGGCAGACAAATTACAAAAAGATTTGTATGTGAACATAAATGTAACTTTTCGTAAGGACTACAACAGCAGCATCATGTGTTCAGTTTAGTACCTAATGTGGAAAATTTTCAGCGAAAAAAAGGATAACACAAACAAGAGCAACAGCTACCGGAATGAGTTGTAATGTAGTAAGATTATGTTAATGAGACAACACGGACGACGTGAAATTTTCGAGTAATAATTTTTCAAATACGGCAGTTAGAACATATTTTAAAGGGTTGCTGTTTTAAAACGTGTTGTCCTACAAAAACGAATTTTACAGGTTATCTTAATAATCGTTCACACTTTTTAAATATAAATAAATACAATTTTTTTTATTTTTTTTTTCATACAAAATAAATTTAATTTTTTTTTAAATAAACAAAATTCAATAGCGAAAAAAAGCCATGCTTAAGGTTGTTTATTTTTAAACCAAAATAAGTGTACGGTTTTGGTTAAACAAATTAATGTTTTTTACTTACAGCTTTTATTCGTTGCAAATGTTGAAATAGTGCATTCGAATATCTTGAAAAAAATATCAACTCATATAAATTGTTATACAAAAGTAGTGCCCGCCATCGGCCTTGTATGGTCTATTGCATACTTAGAGCTGAGGTGGCTGTAAAAAAAATAGTTTTTGCAAAAAAAACTATTTCGCTACCCACTCTGAAATTTTAATGACATGTTCTACAAACCGTACACCTTAAAAAAATTTTTTATTTTGTATGAAAAAAAAAATTAAAAAAATTTTATTTATTTATATTTAAGAAGTGTGAACGATTATTAAGATAACCTGTAAAATTCGTTTTTGTAGGACAACTCGTTTTAAAACAGCAAACCTTTAAAATTGATCGAAAATTTCGCACAATACGGTAAAATAAAAAAATACGTGTCGATTTGTTTTTCCTCCAGATCATAAAAAAAATTGTTTCGGGCAAATCTATGTTTTGGGTTGTAAAAATTTTATGGAATGACCCATATATATTCTAACCATTAATTACACAGAAATGGGCGTATTTTTACGTCCGACCTGGCACCAGCCAACAAGTCGGGTACACAATTTAGTGTTAGGGCACTAGTAGCTAAAGAGTAAATATATATATTTTTATATATGTACACATAACTAGTATATATGTATTTAGTTCCATCTTTGCTGCCACTTTCAAACGAATGTGGGTGGGTGGATGGTTGGCCAACATTTTAATTCTATTTTGATATTGATTTTCCTTAACAGCTTTACATGCGCCTACCAGCTGAGGCGCCAATTGCTTGCTTTTTTCCAATATTTTTTTTTTTTTTTTTTTTCTTTTAAATTGAACAAATAACAAAACCAACTGCGAGTCAGCTAGGCAGCCAAGTGGCAATTGCTGCCGTCACTTGGTTCGTAAAATGGGTAGTATAAAGTGGGCGGAGGTAAGCTGATTGTTTCGAGTTGATACTTTTAGCACGCTCACACACACACATGCATACATACATAGAGACAACACTTAAGAGCGTTGAAGCAGAGCAGCAAAATAAAACTTTGAAATGAAATCGCAGTTTTCCTACAAAGTGGTGACGGCATACGGCGTCAGTAGTGTGAACTACTTTGGAAAGTTCAAAAAACTGTGAAATGACTGCGCAAAAATTGCAAAAACAAAAGCGAGCAGTTTTTTCCATACCAAACATACATACGTACATGCAATAACTTGTGTAAATAACTATGCACCATGTGAACTGTTAAGTAACTCCAACAGGCAGGCTACCACGTTGTTATTCTAGTTGTATGGGGTAGAGCCGCCTTGACACTGGCTACCGCCCATCTGAGGCGCCATCAACAAACGTCATTTTTAACCATTTATTTCACAAGCTGATGAAATAGCCACAGAGCGAGTGGAAATGGGAAATTGAAATGACTGAGTTTTGTTTTCTTTTTGCAACGGAAGTGTGGTACATATTTTATGAATTTTAATGCCACACCTCTATTAGTGCTATATTTAATCTAAGTCGCTGCCAGCTTAAATATCACCCATTCATTATTTATTAATATGAATAATCTCTGAATCTTATAATCTCTTTAATAATTTGCCGATTAATCGTATGATTAAGCTTCACGACTAAGTTAAGTCAGAATCTTATAATCTCTTTAATAATTTACCGATTAATCGTATGATTAAGCCGCACGACTAAATTAAGTTTAATTACCAAAATCATAAGATCAGTTAAATAACCGATTAATCCATAGCTGGAATTTTTACTAGGTCAAGACTTAGTCAAACAAATTTTAGAATTTGTTTTAATTATTTTTAAACACAAAATTAACTTATGGATTAATTTGACTTGATCCAAGACTAGATAATTTATTTAACTGCTAGATTTATTTATGGATAATTTTACTTTATCTAATAATACTGCTTTATCAATTAAGCCACACACAAAATAAGAATTTGTGCTATCAACCAATTAACTGCGAAATCTATTAATGAATTAATTTAATTAAAGAAATTTTCAATACAAGACTAGTTCAGATTTAATGTGATAATCGATTATTAGTTTAAATCATTCGAAATTTATTAATAAATTAATTTGATTGATTAAATCAAATTGGAAATGATTTAAATTGTAATAATTAACACATAAAATAAGTATTTATTAGTTTAAGTCATTTAAAATTGAATCATAAATTAATCTGACTGATTAAATCAAATTCTAAAAGAATGAAATTGTAATAATTAACACGTAAAAAAAATAAGGATTCAATAGTTGAAATCATTCGATTATTAAATTAATCTGATTGAAATTTGAAAAGATTGAAATTGTAAATAAATAAAATAAAGATTTATTTTTTGACTATGACTGTTAATCATTCGAAATTGATTAATTTATAAATCGGATTAGCTTAAAAAATGCGAAATAATTGAAATAGCAATAATTGCCATAAAAAATATGTAAAATATCGATTAATCAGACACTAGACAATTAATCGATTAATTACTAGCTATTTCAAGCGATTAAAAGCACAGTTTTTCAAAAATGAAGTCCGTATTAAGTCGGACGACTAATTTCAAGCAGGAACAATTTTACAATTATTTTATTAATAATAACTAAGCAGACTAATTACAATTAATAAAAGAGTGAAGCATTCTTTTGAATGCAATTTCCAATTCAGTTATAGAATTTCAGTTGATTAGGAATTTGATTACGAACGACTAATGAGTAAAGCTTTAAATCAGCAGTTATTGATGTCAATGCAACTGAAAACCGAATTTTAATCGTATCTTTGACTATCCAATAATTGAGTTAATTTATCAATTAATTAATTAATTAATCGAAGTGTAGTTGAGGCAGAATTTGACTAATAAGAAAATTAAGTCAACAGTTATTAACTTCAACAATTAGTCGTGCATTTATAACATTGATTGATTAAAACTGAAAAATTATTTCTAATCGTTTCTTTGCCTAAAAATTGTTACTAGTCTTAACTAAGTAATCAAATCAAACAAAAAATAAATTTAAAAAAAAAACCCCATTTCAACGCATAACTTCTTTCAGTTCTCTCACTGCTCTCCCAAATATAGTATTTTAAACTTGAAATTATATAAAATTAAAATATTTGAGATTAAAATTCATATACATAACTCACCAGAATCGGAGGGTGTATAAGCCGAATTTGATAGATCATCGATGCCTTCCTTACAACGCGTATAACTGTGATCGCTGTGACAGTGTGCTTGTGTAGCATGATGATGATGACGGTTCATACTCGCTTGGCTGGAGGCTTGACTCGACACAGGCGATGTACGTCCATATGATAATTCGCCATCAAGCAATGACGATGCGGAACCATAACCCGAATTAGCCGTACTCTCTTCATCCTCATCCGATTCACAGTCGGATGTGGTGGTATTGATTAACATTGATGTCGTCGCCGTTGAAGTCAACATACGTTGCGGATCCATGAAACCCTTATTTTCATCGCGCATTATCACATCGAGCACTTCATGTATATCCGGATGATCGGATGTCAAACGTGTATGTATCTTATCCTTACTCGTATCTTGTAATTCTTTGCTTATATTATCGATAATGCCAGCATTTAGCGATATATTATTGCTACCCATCATGCAGGCGCGTAAATCGATATTGGTCTGTTTGAAGTCGGTGGCCTCGTCGTCTAGTGAGGGCGGTGTATCCGGCAATTCGTATGTCATTGTATCAAAGGCGGCTACGACATTGTTGTTGCTGTTATTTTGTAAGCTCGTTGTTTTGTTGTTGTTGTTGCTGTTATTGGATAAATGTAATGTCGAAAGTTTTTGTTGTAATTGTTGATGTTTTTGTAATTTGCGTTGTTGCAGCTGCATTTGTTGTTGTGCATTAATGGATTTGCGTAGCAGTGACGTACCAGGCGGTATGTGTTGCATGCTTTGTACCGACGATGTTGGTTGTATTTGTATTTGTGACAGTTGTGGTGGTGTGACTGTGGTGCGTACATTTGGTATGCTATGTTGTTGTAATTGTTTTTCATAATCATCACTTGGCTCCAATTTGATTTCTGTCTTAATTTCAACACATTGCTGTTGGTGTTCTTGTTGTTGTTGCTGTTGTTGTGGCTTTGTGTTGATAATTTGTATTTTACTTTTGTTGTTATTGGCCACGACTACAGTGGGCGCTGGTAATTGTGTGGGTTTAGCGGTGACCGCAGCTAACGGTACAGCACGCGCTACAGCCAAATCGCTACCTGTCGATGAGGCTGATGTGCTCAATTCTGTTTGTGATTGTCCTGACCACATGCAATCGCTGTTGCGTATTTCTGTCTTGAACGATATATAATCGGGTGTACCGCTTATCGGTAAATCAGTACCGCTATCCATTTTTTGTATATCACCCCAAATAGTACTACCCCATCCGGTCATAAGATCCTCAAATAATTCACTGGGATCAGGTCGGATGAGTGAATAATCATCACATTGATCAGTTAAGTAGCTACCCAAAATGGGTGATGAGCTGAGTGCGCTATATATTTTTGCCATTTTTGTGTCACTTTCTTCTGGTTCGAAATCAAAAATTGTATCAAAATTGGTTTGTTCTTCGTGAACTCCTTGTGGTAGAATTTTGATGCTTTTTTTAAATACTTTCTCGTAAGAAAAAGTTAATTATTCGCCAATCTACTGTAGAGGGCGATAGCTGAAAGTAAAGGAGATTTATATTGTAAGAAATGTGTTATGCTTAATTTTATTTAAATAGGATAATATATGTATAAATAAAAATAAAAGCTTGCACAAAAAGTGAGCTTTCGCAAAAAGCCGAGCTTACACCAAAAAATGAGCTTTCACACAAAATTAGTTTTCACAAAAAGTGAGCTTTCGCAAAAAGCCGAGCTTACACCAAAATATGAGCTTTGACGAAAAAGTGAGCTTTCCGAAAAAAGGAGCTATCGTAAAAAAGTTAGCTTTCACAAAAAAGTGAGCTCTCGGAAAAACCCGAGATTGCACAACAAAATGAGCTTTCACAAAAAAGTAAGCTTTCAAACTATTCAGCTATGAGAAATTTGTAAAATATAAAACCTTTTACAAAGAAAAAAGCTAAATAAATATCAGAGCTTTAAAAAGCTTTTACTTGTGAAACGTAAACACCACTCAAAAATAATTGGTATTTATTATCAATTTTATATAGCTATTATTGGCACTAAAGTTGTTTAATTTTAAATAGCTATAAATAAAAATTAAAGAATCCACAAAGCAATAAGCTTTCACACTATTTAGTTTCAAGTAAATGTATCAAAATACCGGTTCAACACAAAAATAAATTTGATAAGAGATCATTCCAATATACAAAACATAAAAACTTTCACAAAATAAAAAGCTAAATAAATATCAACGCTTTACAAAAGCTTTCACTAGTGAAACGAAAATACCACAGAATCTTAAGAAAGAGAATTTCGTATTATTGGCGGTATTATTAAAACAAGAGCTACACAGTTTCAAGTTTCAAAAAGCTTCCCCTAACGCTCAAAGCTTTCAAAAAAAACAAATATTTCACTCGCTTTTTTGACAATCACAAGGCTTTGAGTATTCCTTCCTAGACTTTTATTACTTACTAAGAGCTTTTAAAATCAAAGAACTTTTTTTGTAAAAAAAAATTCTTCCCAAACTTTTAAGGCAGCTTTCACAAGCACAAAAATGCCTAACAAAATTTCAACATTTACTGTCACCCACTCAAAGTAGAACGAAGCTTTCAAGCACAATTTCACAACAATGTCTAATATTTATTTAACGAATGAGGACTTAACTCAAAACTATTTAGCATGTCGCAGTCATGTGCTTATTTTCTTTATCGCAACAGCGACATATTGTTAATTTGATATCAAACTGTGTATGGCTATAGAAACGCTGGAAACGATGGTTGGTAGAATCCGAATTTAATGACAATCATACGAGGTAGCCATATGTGCGTGTGCGTGCAAGTAAAACGAGAAAAGCCTTGAAACACTTGCGAAAATATCTCTCTACCTCCCTGACAACTGCGTAGTTATCATAATCACGTTTCCTTTATACAAATTTCTTTTTGAACGAGTACTTTTGAACACGTCTCTATGAGCACATAAATTGCACAAGTGTTTCAATGAGCAGTGGAATACTATGTTTGATAGTCGAAAAAACTCTGCAAGAAATGACAGTCTTGAACAATTTAAATATACGAGCATTCTAAATCAACTCACTCCCTCTGGTAGAAATTGGGGGTTGCAAAAGACTTGTCTTCTGAAGCTTTGCATTCATACTCGCAATTTGTAGAAGGGGTCTACATTTGTTTTGGAAACTCTATAACGGGTGGCGCAAAAGTAATCCTCCTATCAGAAAATGCTATAAATTTTGCGATTGGCCCCTAAAGTAAGTTCTGTTTTGACATTTGTGTAGTAAACACATGCGAAATACACGTTAATAAACAATGTTACGCTACACTGCTCCAGAACGCGGAATATTGCTGACTATTTATTTGACCAATAATCGGTCGGGGCCAAACGGTTACTGTGAATGGTGAGCGCTAGAGAGCAATGATCAACGAGTTCTTTTTGCCGCAACTTGATGAATTGGGATTGGAAAACATGTGGTTCCAACAAGACGGTGCAACAGCACACAATGCACGTGCCACAACCGATATGCTGAACATCGGAAGCTTACTTTTGCGCCACCTTGTATATCCCGCATCAAAAGACCTTTTTAAAAAGTTCACTAACTACGCTTTAGAAGCGTCGCTTATTTTAATATATTTTCCTACAGGGAAGCTAATAGACTATCACAAAAAAATATATATATTTTCTTTTACTATCTAAAACTTAACGATAAAAGTAGAGGGGAAACCCCCAAAGCAACTTGAAACGAATTATAAAAACGATTATGTACAGTTGTATATATTAGGGTGGGTCGCGCCATCGATTTTTCGATGGGTTTTGGGCTCGGGAAAAAAAGTTCCACTACGCATACCCAAAAAAAAAATTTCATTTTTTGACTTTTTTCGACTTTGATTTTTAAGGGTTTTTTCATGACCTAGTAAAAAATGTTCATTTGATTTTAAAATTTTCATGTATACCCTGTCCGACCCAAAAATATCCGCTAAAACGTTGGCGATAACAGACTTTTAAAAACAAAATTTTTTTTTGGGTTTTGGGGAGTGTTTTGGTCAAAAAATTTACCCTTTCGCCATTTTTTAAGGGTTTTTTCAGCATACATGCAAAAATATTTTCGATGAAAACGAATTTGTCTCATATTTCCTGTCCCACTTAAAATTAGGCGCTAAAAACGTTGGCGATAACGGTTTTTTAAAAAAAAAATATTATTTTCAGGTTTTCGGACTTGTTTTGGTCGAAAAACCGACTTTTCAAAACCCGAAAATAAAATTTTTTTTTTTTTTTTTTAAAAACTGTTATCGCCAACGTTTTTAGCGGACATTTTTGGGTCGGACAGGGTATACATGAAAATTTTTAAATCAAATGAAAATTTTTTGAGTATGCGTGATGGAACTTTTTTTCCTGAGCCCAAAACCTATAGAAAAATCGATGGAGCAATATCGGTTAATAAATCGACCCAGTGGAATATATATACAGCTCTGTTCAATATTTCAGGAAAGCTAATTATTAAAAAAATTGCCATCAAAATCTTCAAACTTTTTGGCGGAATTTCTAGACAAAATTTGAGTACGCAGTTTTGTAGACCAATAAATTTTTGTATAGCATTGTGCAAGTTGGAATTTACTCAAAAAATTCCCTGATTTTTCAGAATATTTTTCATCAAGGGTGTTGAGTGATTTTTTCCATATAAAGTATGAAGAAAAATTATTTTGTATGAAAAAAATTACCCAACATCCTTGACAAAAAAAATTCTAAACATTCAGGGGCAATTTTTAGGTACTTCTAACTTGCACATTATTATGCTAAACTTGAATGAGCTATACAATTGCGTACTCAAAAATTTGCAAATATTCTGCACAAAAATATTGAAATATTGGTGTAAATTTTTTAAAGTTTAATTAACTTTCCTGAACTTTGTGTAAACTTTGAAATTTCTTTTCATGTGGTTTCTGTTATGGGATTCGCTATATTTTAAATAAAAATTATTAAAAACACCGCTTCTTTTTATTTCATCGAAAGATATCCAATTTAATTTCACTACTATTATATTGAACTCAACTGTATATGCGACTCTGTGCAATTTTGTAGTTTTATGTGTGGCGCCAACACAAAAACCAGTCATCAAACAGCTGCCCAAAAAAAAAAGCAACGAAACAGCAGTAATCAAATCGTCAAATATTAATTGTCAATCAGCAGAAAATTAAATCAAAACCAGCGCCAAGCGAGGCAAATCTTAAAAAATTTAAGTTTTTTTGCATGCTCAATTTTTTTTTGTTTTTTTGTTTTTGTTGTTTATTTTATAAATGTGCATTGACACAAGTCACAACAAAGTATGAAATGCTTTAAATAGTATTTTTAAAATTTAATAGCATGTTAATTGTTGTTCAAGCAAATACAAATGATTGATTTAATTAACTTGGCGGCGTCCGGGCAGCTAAAGTATTTGTATATTTGTGACACTTTGGCCGCGAAAAATTGTGAAAAGCGAACGTTAAACCACAACAATATGCAGTAAATGCTTAACTAATTATTTGTTACGCTGCCATGGGGCGACCACCACCATCACACTGACTTGCCTTTTGCTTGGCTGACTTGTTCATTTGAAAGAAATGCAATTATTTCGACTAGTTTTTATTTTCAACAGTTTTTTTGCCTTTTTTACTTTTTCTATTATACGTAAATATGAAGTAGCGTTGGCATTGTCTTGGTTAAATTTTTTTATTTTTTTATTGTTGTTCATACGACGCTGCGGTACCACGAGCTCTGGAGCGAGCACGACACAATTTGTCTTTTGGCTTTTGTCTTTATAGCGTAAGATATAGAATGATTATTTTTGTTACAAGGTAAATGAGAATCTATGTTTAAAAGTATTTGGCGCAACAAAAATGCGATTCGTTGATCAAAATATAAAATGCAATGAAAATTAGTGGGCAACAATCAAGCTTGGAGTACTGAAGGAACTGCTGGTTACATGAAAACGGGTGTAAGATTCGTGCAGAAATGGCGCGAAAGCGTTTTATAGAATCTACAAAAATCTGAACTGAATTTAACTCACAAATCGATATTATAATTTTTCATATTTTATTTTGTAAATTTTCCCTTTTTAAACCCTAAAACCCAAAAATACAAGCTACAAGTTAAAATGAAAATACATAAAACTCTGTGTTGCTATTTTTTAGCTCAATCACACAAAATTTCAATTAAGAAATAAGAAAAATTAAGGAAACACTAGAAGCAAAAAAAAATTTTTAAAAAAATAAATAAATTGTAAAATAAAAAAACAATTTTATTTAAAAAGATATGAAATTAAAAAAAAAAAATAAATTAAAAAAAAATAAATTTAAAAAAAAATAAATTAAAAAAAAATATGAAATTAAAAGAAAAATTCATTTCATAAAAATAGTGTATAATTTTCCAAAAAATTTTTTTTTTAACTTTGACTTATAATTTAACACTAAAATACCAATTTTAAAAACTTAAAACAATTATTAAAAAACAAATGTGGAATCAGGAAAAAAAATCATAACATTTGAAAAATATCAAAAAAAATAAATTTGATTGACTTGTAACTAAAAGTAATCATTTCTGCACGTAATTAAAAAAACACAATTTTTAAAAACACAAAATAGTAATTAAAAAACAAAGGTAGAATCAGAAAAAATGTCAAAATTTAAAGAAATTTAAAAAATTTTAGCTCAAAAAAAAAGGATATAATTTCATGAAATTTCATATAACAATTTAAAAAAAGATTATATAAAAATATTTTTTATTTACTGAATAATTCTTTTTCTCAATCTAAAACATGTTTTTTTTTTTCTTTTACCTTTTATGAAGTAAAAAAATTTAGGTTTTCATAAAAATTATGCTATTTTAAGACTTCAATAAAAAATCTATAAAAAATGAGTTTTGATAAAGTAGAAAATTAAAATATTTTTGGGTTTTAAATTTAAAATTTAGGCGATGCAACTAAAAACTTCTATAAAAAATATCAATTTTGTACACTTTTTTGACTTTATAATTTTTGTACTAAATTTGGAGCTGAAATTTATGGGTTTAAGGTAGATTTGTTAAATAAAGTTAACGGTTTAATGCTTTTCTTCAGTAGCCATTAAATGAATTGGTCTTTTTATTATTTTAGATTTAGAAAAATCAAAAAGTAAGACCCTTTTGCAGCAATTCAAAAACAAAAAATCTACTAGAAATTTTTTTTAAAAAAGCTAAATTAAAAAATAAGAATAAGAAAATTTTTTAAAACAAGTAAAACAAATATTAACTTTTTTTTTTGTTAATCGAAAGTAATGATTTTTATGAGTAGTTACAAGTTTCTTGCAACGATACGGAGAAATTATAATAAATCAAAAACAGTATTATTAAAATTTTTATTTTTTGCAATAGTTAAAATTACAAATTCCAAAAATTTTAAAAGTAAAAAAATTTTAGAAGTAAAAAAATTAATAGAAAATAAAAATAAATTTTTAAATTTAAATAAAAAATTTATAAAATAAAAGGAAAAAATTTATAAAAAGTAAAATTTAACTATTTTTTTTCTTTGTTAAATTTACAGTAATAATTTTTTTTTTTGATAATTATAAAAAGAAATCAAACACAATTACTACTTTGCATAATTTTTAATGTTTTTATATGTTGTATTAAACCTAAAAAATTATGAATTTTTTTTCTTGCCATCAGGTATTAATTGCTGGTTTCTGGAAGGTCGCATTCGTCTGCACTTATTGGTGCTTCTTTAGGCATATTCCATAACAGTCCGTTCCGCTTGCCATAAATTTGTCGCTATACATATAAAACACACCCCAATGTAAATTTTTAAGCGCTAAGGTAGATGTACAATACAAAGTAAATTGCATTAACGAAACAGCTAAAATACCCTTGGGAATTAAAAATAAAAAACAAAAAACAGACAAAAACAGACTTTATGAATGAAAATAAAATTCATAATATACTATAATTAGTATGTAATTCAGCAAGGAGCACAAACATATGCACATACAAAACTTATAGCAAATATGACTATCTCAATTAGGCGCCCAGTAAAAAACAGCAAGCAAAAAAAGGGCCAAGGAAAAAAAACCGTAGATCCATAAGAAAAGCAAACACATTACATTTTTATCAACATTGCATATGTAGGTATCACGCTCGCCACACATACCGACAGGGCACTCCAAAGTTCACAAATATATATATGTAAATATATAAATATTAACCAAGTACATATGTACTGCAATATGCGCTGGCGTGACATATGAACGTTAAACAGTCAGAGTCAAACGGTTGCCGGCCGGTATTGCCCGGTATATGGTGTTGTTGTATTCATGTTTGTTAAATGTGTGTGCAAAGCGCAAAAAGCACAAAAAATAAGTAACTACAATAACAAAAAAAAAAAAGCTGGCGGACAATACACAGCGACCGTACAAATATGTTCTCTCTATAGAGCTCAATTACTATGCATTAATATTTAGATTTTATAAGAAAAATAAAAATAATAAATTAACAATAATTATAATATATAGCTCGAACGTAGTTAAAATAGTTATTTAATGAGGTTGACAAATTGTATTAAAAAAGTCTGTAGTTTGCTAATTAGTACTAAATAGCGTATATTATATATTAAGTGATTGAAAATATGTTTGCAAACTTAAAAGATTAACCTCACAGGCGCGACAGATTATGAAATTTTGCTTTTGTTAAATTTAGTACAGTTTTATAAATGAAGTTTACTTTGTTTTAATAATGTTTAATATGATAAATTTTTCTCTGAATTTTTTCTTAGAAATTCGATCAATAGTTCGCTTAGGACCGATCTCGAAACGCATTCAGAGTAATAATGTAAGCTGTAAACAGTAAAAAAAAAACACTTGGAGTGTTTCCTGATCAGATCGAGGACCGATGTACTGTGATATAACTGATTCAAACATTTAGTAATTGAAGGCATCATTCCTATCTTTCCACCTTCATCATTTGACGGGGGAATCGAAATTTAAGCAAAGTATAATTAAAATTATGAATTCTGAAATTCTGCATTAGTTTTTCTGCGGTTTTTTTTATTTGCGAGTCTAATTGGACCATATTATCGTATTCCTAATCAAAAAAATTTGTGATTTCAAAAGCAATTGAGGAAAATTAGTGCTGAATACGAGTAAAATAACTTCGTTTAAAATAACATAGAAAATAAAAATTTAAAACTAAAATTTAAAAAAATAATTAAAAAAAAAAAGGAAAAAATTTATTTAAATTTCAAAAAAAAAAAATTATAAAAAAAATATTATATAAAAAACCCAAAAAGATGTTGAGTTTCATTTTCATATACATTGCACTATCGAGACATTGTGTCACACTTTTATCAATTCGAAACTACCTATTTTTGCTGTAGAATTTTTCAGATCTATTTTATTTTCCACTCGCCTTGTTTGAATTTGCTTTAAGTTTATTTTGCTTACAAAAAACCTTGCTCAGTAAAAAAAAAATATTCCACAAATCAGACGCTTAATGCACAACACGCTCTAAACATTTTTCTATGTTTACGACATAAAAAAGCATAGAACCATGAGAAAATATCGTGAACTTTTTTACGTAAAGCCAGTTAAGTTGTAAAATAAATGATGCAGTTAGGTGCACATAAAAAATTTAGTTATAATAAACATGTCGCTGAGTCAGAGACCTTGGTTTGAATTGGCACGATATTACACTATACTTTTTTTTCTAGAATTTTATTTTAGAAATAAAAAATACAGTGGACTCATAGCGAAAATAATCCAGTTGGCTCTGCTAATATAGCACGCAAAATTCTTAAACTAAGATTCGTTTGTTAATTCCATGTAAAAATCTGGATAGTGAACAATTTTTTTTTTATTAATTATTATTTTTTTTTTTTCAGAAAATAATTTAATTAAAAAAAGTGAAAATATTTCAATACTTTTTCATAGAAATCTAACGAAAAATTTCCTGGAAAGTCTGAGTGAGTATTTTCAAATATGTGCAAGAATTTTAGAATGATTTTTAAGTCAGCAGTCGTAAGTAAGTCGCCTATTAAATTATAGTCTCACAAAGTGCAAGTATCAAGACGCTTATTAATGTTTAGCAAAAGAAAAAATTAAAGTTTAATAAAGATAAAAACATTTAAAATATTGAGCAATATGTGCGAAATTTAATTTTAACTAAATTAAGCAAAATAAATAGAATGACAAATGTTACAAAGAAAGATTAAAAAAAAGGTGATGAAAAAAGAAATATTTCGAAAATACATATAATAAAAAAATTAGTGGGTGCACAAAAATTTAATTGCAAACTAAACAAAAGAAAATTTTATAAAAATAAAACAACTTTAAACCCATTTTTTTTTAATATGAAATTTAAAAAATTTTTAACAAGAAAAATTTTAATTTAATAAAAAAAAAATATATTTTAAAATTTTGAATTATTGAAAAAAAAGTTTATGAAAAAATGCAAGTTTACTAACGCCAAAAACCCCCAAAAAATTCATACAATAACTTTCAAAAATTATCAGACAAAAACAATAAATAAAAACTCAAAAATTATCAGACAAAAACAATAAATAAAAACTCAATATAAAAAACTTCCAAAATGCGATATAAAAAACTTCCAAAATGCTAACAAAAAAAAAAAAAACATTTAAAAGATTGTGAAGAATATTTTTAAAAAAAAATTTTGTTTAATAAGGGTACAGAAAAATAATTTAAATAGGGGAAAAAATTTTATTTCATAAAAAATTATTATTATTGGCCTTGCGCTCGTTTATAGTCATGGTAATTAAATAAAAATTTAAACCAAAAAAATTGACTCTAAAGGATAGCAAAATAAATCAAAACCTTAAGAAAAATGTTATATCTAAGTTTACTGGGATAATATATTCAATTTTGTTATTTTTGTAAAATGTTTATAATCACGATTTCATTTGAATGTATACTAAAAACCGTGCTTGAAGCCGCAAAATTCATTGAATGATAACAAAATGATAAAAACTTAAAAAAAAAATATAAAACCATAAATAAAATCCTTGACATTGAATACTCATTATCTACAACTTGCTTGCTTTCGTTGCTTGAAAAATAAATTTCACCAGCAATTGTAATTTCCATGGAAAACAAGAAATGCAAATTTGCAAATTGCAACACTGCGTCATCCTTCCACTCTTCGTAGTGCCACCAATGCATTCTAGTAACGCCTACACAACTCTATAGAAAAGCACTCTGCACTGTGTAAAATAAATGCATTGATAATATGTAACTGTTAATTCTCAGAAATTGCACAGACGCAAACACAATCCTTCAAACCCCTCATAGCTGTTTACGCCTGTCCTAAGTTAGATAAATATGCCAAAAGCAAAATTGAAAATAGTCAGCCCACACACGTCACTCGCAAGCCAAATGTATTTTGTTCATTGTCCATTTTGTTGGTGGTGCATTGCAAAAAAAAAAAAAACAAATTGGAAAATTCCCGACTGGACTATGTCGGTTTAATGATTCCTCGGTATATAACAGAATAACCAATAAATAGAACAATAACAGTTAGTTATGTTCTTGTACCGATGTAAACAGGTTTGTGTGTATGTTTGTTTGTAAATAAATAAATAAAGTAAAAACTGAGTGAGTTATAAGGAAGGGCGATCGTACAATTATTGATGGCGCGTTGAACGACTGATCAAGGCCAATTGTAAAGCAAATGTCCAATAAAATAAAAATAAAGATTTTGCAAATTTTTTTTTTACTTGCAAGTAAAATGCAAATATGTATGTAAACTTTGTTTCTCACGATTCTTAGTAATATATTCAATTGTTTTTTCATACAAATTAAATTAAAATTTGTATTTTTTTTTCTGACATGATCCTAGCAACTTCGTGACCAGCATGAAAACAATACAAATTAATATTAAAATAAACTAAGTTTAAATACTAAAATACCTAAGTCATGAGTGAAATTGTTTCGACTTGAATGAAACTTGAGTTGGTTTTTTTTACTTGCATAATAAAGCAAATTAAATATTTCAAAAAGAAAACTACTCCAACGGGTTAAAATTCTATCAGAACTAGGTAACAAAGCGAAAAGGTTGTTAAAAAATTTTCATATACATAAATTTTCACATCTGTTTTTTTTAATTATTTCACTTGATTTGAAAAATATTTTATCTTATTATTTAAAAGGTATGTTGTTAATTATCTCTTAATTTTAGTACAGCGTTAGAGCTTTATTTTTATTTACTTTTATTACTTTTGCTCCTTTTATGATTGATTAATTTATTTCAATAACATCTGGCAGCTCTACATCAATTACCCACTCACAAAGCGGAATTGAAACAAAGAAAAAAAACTACAGTTACAACAATTGATTGACAACAACCTAATAAATATACCGCTAAACATTGTAGAGAAAAAATGTGAACATAATTGTAGCCACAGAAGAACAGAAGAGGAAATTGAGAATGATTTTATATTTAAATTAAAAGTTACAAGAAAAACAATTAAAGTGACATTTAAGAGGAACAAAAAAAAAAAGTGTAAGTAAAATTTGCAATGAAAAAAAAAATTGTACACTTCTTTTTATAAAAACCTGTGCGCCTGCGTGATTAAACTAACAGTTTTGCAAAGGACACAAATTTAAAATTTTGATTTTCATTGATATTTAATTGAGACTTCAAAAATAATTGAACAAAAAACCTAACCATGTTCAAAATTTACACACTCAGCATAAAAGTTCAAAGTTTTTTTAAGTAAAATTTCCAAGTTGAAGATAATTCACAAAAAAAAAAATTATAACAAGAAAGTTCTATTACAAAAATATAAAAACAATTCACAATTCTATATTTCGAAATATTTAGCGAACAGGTGTTAATAAGTAGGAATTTTTATTAAGAATCTTGTAAATAAAAAAATAAATCCAAATTTTCAAGGTTTCAAGTATTTTACAAAAAAAGGGTTATCAAAATTTAAGAATTGTTAGAAAATTTTTTATATATTGTTAAAAAAGAAAGAAAGGTTGAAAGAAATACAATTTTAAAATTTCTTCAAAAACACATCTATGCGCGAAAACTTTGTAACTGTTTTATAGTAGTTAGTAAGGAAAACTAAAAGCAAAAATGAAAAAAAACGAAATTATGGTGAAAGGACCATATTTTGCTCCTTTTTTTTTAAGTAGTTAGCCTATCTATGAACGTACCCAAGGGAATAGCCACTCAAAAAGGCAAGAGTATAAATTCTAAAAAAAAAACTATCTAAATTTAAGCTAAAAACTTATGTTTTGATAATCGATAATATTAGCAGCAATACCAAAAATAAACTTTAGTTAATCTTCATATTCCACCTAATTAAAAAATTTTTTAATATTAAATTAAACTCTTTTTAGAAATAAAATTTTTCACCATAAAAAAAATTGTCAATATTGACCATAACAAACGCTAATATAAGCAATGTAAAACTCGACTTTATTTAAGCTATCCAATAATATAAAAATTTTAAATTTTACAGAGTTGAAAGATTTTAAAAAACGGCAAATTTGAAAAAGGTTACAAAGTTTAAAAAAAAAATTTAAAAAAAATAAATTTAAAAAAAAATTTTAAATTAAAAAAAAATTTAAAAAAAAAAAAAATTAAAAAAAAAAAAATAAACAGTTAAAAAAAAATAAACAGTTAAAAAAACCATAAACAGTTAAAAAAAAATAAACAGTTAAAAACCCATAAACAGTTAAAAAAAAAAAAAAAATAAGTTTAAAAAAAGTTCAAAAATAAATAAAAAGTTAAAAACAAAATTAAAAGTTAAAAAAAAATTTTGTTTTTAAACTAATCCGAGTTTTACTGTCTTTTATTTTTAAGTTTTATTATAATAAGCTTTATAATTTCTTATCCTTAAAGTTTATATTTTTTTGTTTTTGAGATATTTTAAAAAGTTTCGTTATACTTGAGTAGAATAATAAAATAATAATAAGAAAATTTTTTTTGCTTTTTACAATAAATCATCACTATAAGAAAATCTTAAAAAAAAAGACTCGAAAACTGGAATACGTTTAAAAACAAAATTTTGACTTCTCCAATTTTTTTTTTAATTCTATTTTCTTTAGTTTTACAGTTTTGTAATAAAAATAATTATACACTTTATTTTAATATTTGTTTCTTTTTTTTTTTAGTTAGCCATTTCCACAATTTTTCTGATCAAAAAAATTTACTACTCCTTTTTATTTCAATTTAATATTTGTTTTTTACTTTTTTAGTTAGCCATTTCCACAACTTTTCTAATCAAAAAAACGTATCGTTAAAAAATTTTACTTTATTTAATTTAATACATTTTTTTTTTTTTGTTAGCCATTTCCACAATTTTTTTACATTTAAAAAAATTCAATAAATTACGTACTCACTTTAGCTTCTTGTATATAGCTGCTTAAACTGCTCCTTGCGCCTTTGTGGTCAAATACAGTTAGTGGTGGATTTAGTATCGCAAGTTTTCAACTTTTAAATTTTTTCCACCTTGTCAATTTTGATTTTGTTACAATAACGAAATTTTTTAAAAAATTTCAAAATTAAGCATACGAAATTTTCCAAAAGCAGATTTTTAGCAAAATTTGTCAATACAACTTAGTTTTAGTAGTTCAAATTATTAAATTTCGCGCCTTATTTGCACTCGTCAGGAATTTAAAAAATAACACTAAAAGGTGTAAAGCAACAAAGCAAAAATAACAGTATGCGCGCACTGTTTGGTAGACAGGAAGCGATTGAACACTCTATTCCTGTAAAAATGTCACTTTGGTCCCTTTTTTTGTTTTGATTTTGTTGTTGTGACGCCTACGCCAACAACTTGACTGCTTGGTGACGAAAATTCTGCGAGATTCGTACTTGTTGCCTGTCTTGCTAGCTGTAGGTATACGCCCTTCTTTCCTTTTCCTGCTTGGTTGTTTGCCTTATGTGTGGACAAACAACAACACCAACCAAATGAAAGACTGCTGGAATTTGTTGTTCCCAAGTCTTTGTTTTTGTAGTTAGCGGTTAGTATTTTTCCACTTTTAACTAATTCGCTTTTAGTTTTGCAGAGATTTTGTGTATTACAAGTTATTGTTGTTTGACGTTTTCAACAACTTTAGTCTCACTCCACACTCAATAAAGCGGGTAATAAACAACAGTAAGCAATAGCAACAACATTGATGTCTAACAGTTTTGTTGGAAAAAATATTCTTGGAAGCTGTCTGGGATTTTTGTTCTGCTGCTTGTTATTGTTGTTGTTGCAGATTTTTTGGTGTAGTACACTCGCGTTAAATTTTTTTGGTATTTTCTTTCGTGCGCCGACACTTTTAATTTGCACACAAAAATTATTAGAACGATTCGTACACAATAATTGTATATTTGTTGCACTACGTTTTTTCTTTTGTTTATTATTTGCAAAATTGCGCACTTTCCGGACAATTAATGATGATTTAATATTGTTTTCAACTCTATGCATGACAGCAATTACTCACAGCTTTTTCTTTTGCTTGCCTTTTTTGCTCCTTCAACTTCTGAGTGTATGGACTTGCGCGAAATTGGCTATGGAGATACTCTTGTGGAACGTACAAAAATGGTGTAAATACCGTTTGTATTTATTGTGTGGTCAGTGAACAGTACAAATCACTGAATTTTACAAATATCCAAGTTTTTATTTTTTGCAAATCAAGTTAGTCCTTCTAGAAATCAATTCACGCCCAACTGCCTCTCGCTTTCAGTTTTTTCCGCTAAATCGTTTATTTTTACTTTTGTAGTTCTTGTTCGTTGTAACAAGAAATTGCAAATTCACGAAATTTCACTTTTGATGTTTCTTGAATGTTCTTTGTTACAAAACGGCAGCCAAAACTCATTAGTTCAGTTTTTATTTTCACAATTTAGTGCAAATGTATTTATTATTAAAAATACAAATTTTCTTTCACTTTGTTAATTAAATATTTTTCTTTTGAAATTAATTTGCACCAGTAAAGTACAATTTTCTTTTTATTGCTCGTTTTAATCTTTTCCTGAAACCGAAATTGAATTGAGCCCGATGTTCGTCTGTCGGCTACGTGGCGTTGCTGCTGTTGGGTTTTGTGTGTTGGAATGAGTAGGTTGGCGAATTTTTTTGTATCGCAATTTTTACTTCTAACTTTTTGTTTAACAATTTATGAACTTTTCAGCAATTTTTATAATATGCCGAATTTCTTCTTTTCTTATAATTTCACAATTCACATCGCGTTGTTGCGCGCGTCTCTTCAATTTTGTCTGCTAGTAGTAAAATTTCTTTTGTATTAACGAAAATACCTTCCTTAGAATTTTACGACCATTCTCTTTCGCTTTCGAAACGAGATTGAAGTCAGAGAAATATACGCGCCGGTCAAGAACTCAAAAATAAACCGTGTTGTAAAACAAGAAAACTACACACGTACATATATATGAGTGTGTGAATGCAACCGTTTCTTTGTTTAGTAGTTTTTGATAGCGTTTGACCGTTGTTGTTGTAGCCACGGCTCAGCAACCTACACGTACGACGCACAACACAAAACGCGGCGAACAGGCTCAAAGCGTACGAACGAATGAAGACCGTTGTTAGAGTGTTTTGCGCCTTTATTGGACCAAATATATTGGTAAAAATGAGTAATTGAGTGAGAGAGTTATTAGTAGTGTGGCAGTGTTGCTTAATTTATGTAGCAAAAGGTATTAAATACCGGTGCAAAAGCCGGTAAAAACACATATATGAATTCAATGAGAAAAATGTAGGCTTTTTTTTAAGAGGAATACGCATAGTTGCCGCAATTGGTAGTTTAGTAGCAAATGTGGTACGAATATTTCAATGGATTTGGTACCGTTTTACACAAAATTGTTTTGTTATTATTAATTAGTCTTATTTCGGATACTACATTGTAATAATTATTATATAATTATAATATTCCAAAGCATGAAAACCATACAACCAAAAATCCTCATGCTAAAAGCTGACTCGCCGAATAAGAGTTTTAAGTGCTGATTAGAATAAATATTGATTTTACACTAGCAAGTTTGTGGGGACTTAAAACACGCCATTTCGAACCTCCTAAAAATCCTACACTCTGTTAATAATAGATAATTTGTACATTCCATAACATTAAAAAACCATTAAAACAATTTTTTTTTAAGTAATATCAAGAATTGCTTTGGTTAAAACAAGAAGTGTGAAAATTCTTTTATTATTAATTGAACGAAAATTTAATCAAAACTAAAAAATTTTAGTGACCAAAATAATAGGTCTACAGAACTTTTGTTTAAAATGAAAATAAACAATTGCGTGAACAAATAGTTATTCCACAGTGTCTTAGTAACCGGAATGCCGTCCGTTTTTCCGTTTTAAGTTTTCCTATTCTATTGTGCTTAGATTTGATAGATATGTGATAAGACTCCAAAGGAGTTTGATCCCAGAGTTCCTGTGTTTTCTGACACAATGGATACTTATTCTGAAGTAAAAAAAAGACCAGCCCCTCTTGAGTTCACTCCACATGCTCTCGAATAGGCTGAGGTCAGCGGATTCACTCGGACATTGCATACAGGTCACATTTACATTTCCGAACTACACTGACACCAACCTCAAAGTATGTTTAAGATCGTTATAACGTTTTTGCCGACTCCGAACGGCATCTGCAAAGACAGATGAATTTTAGTTGAGAAGCCTTGTTGTTGTTGTTGTTGTTAACAGTGCTTCGCCCTGCCCAATGGGCTCGATCACTCTAAATTGTCATCAGGCTCTTCTAACGGAAGTCCGAGGAAACGCGCAGTTTCCACAGGGTTGGACCAGATTGATGTAGGGGTTAGAAGAGTGGGTTCAACTGAACAGGAGAAGAGATGCATGGTATCATGAAGGGTCATACCACATGCAGGGCATGTATTTGGTATGTTGGGGTTCAGTCTGGATAAGTAAGAGTTTAACCTATTACAATATCCAAAGCGAAGTTGTGCCAGTATGACTCTAGTCTCCCTCGGAAGTACACGTTCCTCCTCAACCAATTCAGGTGGTTGAGTATTAATAACGGGATTCACAGGCCGAGATCTGAGAGATCTGTCTACCGACTCAGTGTGAAGGTCATTTAGAGCTCGTCTATGATTCCGCAGATCAAACGGCAAAGAGATGCCGGATCTCATCGTAATGCTTACGGAGATGTCTCCTTATGTCTCTGGGGGGCGGTGCTACATCCAAAAGATGTCGGTTTGGATGACTAGGTTTATCACAGTTCAGAAGGAACTGTCTACTCAAGAGTTCCGCGTGCTCTTGAACATTGAGCAATTTTGCCTCATGATGGAGGTGAGACTCAGATGACATAAGCAGGCATCCCGTAGCAGTTCTGATGGCGGTGTTTTGGCAGACTTGCAATTTCCTCCAGTTGGTGTCAGAAAGATTGGGCGACCATATAGGCGCAGCATAGTCAATAACCGCCCGGCCAATAGTCTTATATGTAGCAAGCAATGTTTCTTTGTCTTTTCCCCAAGTACTGCCGGCCAGTGACTTGAGGATCTTATTGCGGCTCTGTACCTTTGAGTTGAGAAGCCTTCAATGGTAGGAATGCACTCGAAAAGTTTGCCTAACCATTGCCAAGGGGCGGCCCCGTTTAAAACAAAAAAAACACCTTGTCAAAGCACTTTTGATGTTACCTGACCCGGTACTCGAATCTTGGATCTTCTTTGTGGTAGGCAAGCAACACTACCGCTACAACAAGGCGGCTGAGTTAAACAGTAGTACGAAATCAAAAATATGTGTGACATTTATTAGGCTAAAAAACTGTAGTTCCAATTTTCTCCTATATTTTCTGGTTTTTGATTAGAAAAATATTAAAATGTAAATAAAATCAGAAATAGAAAATGATGAAACATGTCAAAATAATTGCGATGTACCGTTTGGGATTTAGTTTCAGAAATTAATTTTATATCGACCAAAATTTAAACGATCATGTCTTGAAAAAAAATTAATTATTAGATGCTATTTGTGAATTATATTTTAATAAGACGTGTACTGTGAATCATACTTTTTGTTACATTAAAGAGCAACACTACCATCCTCACTATTAAGAATTGAGCCGAAAAAGAGTACAAATCAAAACTAGAAGAGAGTAAATCATTTTCACCTTTAACTCCACTCAACTGCAACCCTCAAGAACTCTTCGACACACTCAATTGAGAAATAACCGCAATTTCTCACGCACTCAACAAGTCACTCAAAGTCAATGAGTCAACAAAGGGGAAAAAATGGAGTGAATTAAATCGAACCGGCTATTCTCCTAGCTTTACCGGGTGTCGCGGCAAACATACCAACAAGTTTGGCTTATTACCGTTTTGTTTTGATTTGCATTTTCCTTTGCATCAACAAAGATCAAATACAACAAAAAATCAAAACAAATTTAATTGTTTATCTGCAAAATGCGCTTTTGGAGTAGGTTTATTTTGCAAGCATTGTGCTTTGAGTTACAATCCATATTTATGGTTGTACATATGCATGTGGATATGTATGTATGTATGTCGATAGGTTCGTACTTTGCACATACCTAGTAGATATACTCGTATACAAGTAAGTTTTATTTGTAAACAAACCTATTTCCCACGCTGTTCTAACTCTACAATTGCTGTGTGTGGTAGATACGGCTATGACGCTGCGTCGTACAGTGTAATGTTCACATAGAAACTCTGGTCCAGTGTTGCCATTAATTGCAACGTTTAGCTATAGAAGTTTGGGTTTAGCTGTAGCTATTTTTTTAGCTTCTTTTTTAAATCGAGTTAGCTATTTTAGCTATAATTTTTTTGTTTAGCAATTTCTCTTGATCGTGTGTACTGAGCTTTATGACTATTAAATTGTACAAAAGCTGGTAGTCTGGCATGCCCAATTCATTTTTATTATATCGATTATTGATATGTAATCGAATTGCTACTTCCACCCTTAATAGTAAACCGCTTCACTTTGTTCACGTCGTCTCGAAATGGAAAGGTAATACAAATCAGCAGTTTTTAAATTTAAATAAGTAAATAATATCTTTATATTTTAGGAATAAAAGCAGCGTTAGCAGTACTGACGAAGAGCCGTGTACAAGTGAAAAGAGGTTATATTCTCTTGATGAATTTGTACATTATTTTGTGTTTAACGAAACTATTTTTTACTTTAGAAAGTACAAGCAAACCTTTCGATCATCTTGGCTGAAGGACAAACGATTTGAGAAGTGGATTAGCTACGATGGAGGTAATATTGTTTGCAAATATTGTCACTGCAAAAACTAAAAAGCATGCAAACGCAATATTTCCTTTCACTCGTGATATACAGAAATCTGTACCTTTTCGACCAGCGAAAGTAAATACAAGCCTAGTAAAGGCAGAAATAGCAAATGCTCTTTTTATTGCTGCACATTCTTCGATTTTGTCGGTTGATCATCTCATACAATTACAAAGTCATATATTCGACTTTAGTAAAACTGCAGCCAGGTTTAAAGCTTGGTAGGACAAAATGAAGCGCTGTCATAAAAAATGTATTATTTCCTCATTTAAAAAAATTATTGATAGATGACATTGAAACAAATATGTTCAGTTTGATAATAGACGAGTCAACGGACATTAGCGTAAAAAAGTATTTGGGTATTGTGATTCGTTACTATAGCGAAAGTTCTAACAAATTATAAATACTTTTTTAAAAGTAGCTGAGCTATAAGACATCGGAGGGCATTGTTGAATCAATTCTTAAGTCGCTGGAAGAGTACAATTTATGTATAGAAAATATGGTAGGTCTAGGAACGGACGGGAGCACCTCATAATCCCGACACGACATAATCCAGACAACAAAATCCCGACAAGACATAATCCGGACAAATTTATTATATTTTCGGCCTGGCAACTTTTCCTTTAAATTTTTGTAAAGAAAGATAAAATTTTCATCGCAAAACTTTTCAAAACTAATTTAAAATAGAACATGAATTAATAAAAAAAAAGGTTTGGGACAGTTGTCGGGATTTTTTGTTGGGATTTTGTATTATTGGGATTTGGTCGTGTCGGGGTTTTAAATGGTCGGGATTTTGTCGTGTCGGGATTTGGTCATGTCGGGATTATTTGTTTCGGGATTTTGCGTGTCGGGATTATGTTATACACCCAGAACGGACAACGCTAATTTTATGACCGGAATTAATCGAGGTGTAATCGCTCCAAAATCCAAAGTCAAACTAGTACCTTGTATTTGTACCTTTTGTTTGTCGAAAAAAGTCAAAAAAATGAAATTTCGCAGGCTCGAAAATTATTTTTTTTTGGGTATGCGTAGTGGAACTTTTTTTTCTTGAGCCCAAAACCTATCGAAAAATCGTTGGCGCGATATCGGTTAACTTTCGTCCAACAAATCGACCCACCCTAATGTTCATATCCATGGCAAGATTCCACTTCTACAATAAAGTTTTGGATAGAGGTGAGAGAGTTTAGAAATGCCATTAATGAAAATCCGTTTGAGGAGTTACAAAATTTCGTGTTTGAAAACAAAGCAAAGGAATAGAATGCAGTTGTTTATGTTAAACTCACTACTGACTATCAGATATGGTATGAAAAGGCTTGGCAAATGTTGTAATAACTTTAATATACCTAATGATCTTATAAAATCAATGAATTCAGTTAATATATACGACTCAACATGTGAATTAAATGAAGAAGATATTGTTTTTGAACTTTGTATCAATCAAATTTATATAATATTTCACTATTCGAGATTATATGTTGTGTTACTATTACAATCTAATGTATATAAATATTAAAGTATATTTGTAATGAATGGATTATTTTTGTTTTCTTTATAATAATTTAGCTACTACACACATACATGTGTGATGTTTTTTACTGTTAAATAAACGCTCATTTAGCTATTTTTTAAGAAATTTTTTTTTAGCAATTTTTTTTATTTTTTTTTTTAGCTACAAGGTGGCGCAAAAGTAAGCTTCCCATGTTCAGCATATCGGTTGTGGCACGTGCAGTGTGTGCTGTTGCACCGTCTTGTTGGAACCACATGTTTTCCAATCCCAATTCATCAAGTTGCGGCAAAAAGAACTCGTTGATCATTGCTCTGTAGCGCTCACCATTCACAGTAACCGTTTGGCCCCGACCGATTATTGGTCAAATAAATAGTCAGCAATATTCCGCGTTCTGGAGCAGTGTAGCGTAACATTGTTTATTAACGTGTATTTCGCATGTGTTTACTACACAAATGTCAAAACAGAACTGACTTTAGGGGCCAATCGCAAAATTTATAGCATTTTCTGATAGGAGGATTACTTTTGCGCCACATTGTATAAGCTCCAACAATTTCTGGCAACACTGCTCTGGTCAAAAGTATTTACCAGCTACAATAGAAGCTTGCCACCAGACTCATATACGGCAAATATTAGTGGAACCCTGTTTCGTCTCGCTTTATGATTGGATGCGCTGACTAAGGATGGCGTCCAAAGTACTTCGGCGATCTTTATGAAATTTTCACAGTAGCTGTTCACTGGGTACAGCATAGGCTATATATAGGTTTGAAAAAGTGGGAGGTGCCACGTCCTCAGAAAATGAAAATGTATGATTCGTCATAACTTCGAATTTATTTGGTTAGATTAAAGATATTTGGATGAATAAATCGGTACATGATTTTGAAAAAAGAGGAGCAGTACCACGCGCAAGGGGAGCGGAAAGGAGAAGAGGAAAACTAAGATGAACAAGGCGAAGAGGAGCAATAGAACCACGGAATGGAAGCGGTAGAAGAGGTGATAGAGAAAAATGAAGAGGGTGAAGAAGAGGGTAGGAAATTAGACAGGGTTACCGGTTGAAACACCTAGTCCACGAGGGACAGTTATTTGGCGGCTCTCTTTAACCTCTCGTTAACCACTTACGCCATTCCAACTGATCCTGATGACGATTCTAAGAGTGATCGTGCCCATTAGGCAGGCCGATGCACTGCTAACAATAACAACAACGTGGAAGAAAACAAGAGGTAGATGGACGGCTAAATTAAGTAGAAGCGTGATATATTGAGTAAAGAGGATATAATTGGTCAAATATTCGATTTATTTTCATATTAACCTACTATTTAAACTGATTGCTGTTATTGCATGACGTGTTGAAAATTGCAATTTCACAATAAGAATTGCAAATAAAATGAAAAACTTCCATAACGAGCGCTTACATACAAAAGCTTTGATAGTACATAAATGGGTATATAAAGTTTTTAACCTAAATATGAATGAATAAACATTTGCACTTTGGCTTTGCTAATTGCTTATATATTTCACCACAGAGCAGAGAAACTGATTTTAAATAGATACTAAACACAAACGCAAATCTAGCGACCCAACAAAAAATGCGATAAGTCTAGAATGAAAGCGAGATGTGACGCAAAGACGACTTTTTACAGTTTTGATCGCTTTTAATGGGTTAACGTTGTTTGATGAAGAGGATAATGCCACCTTTTATGCCCATAAGAGACCAACTATGTCCATAACAGACACTAGGTGGGATCATTTATACTCCACTTTCATCGAAAATGTTTCATCGCGGGCCATTCTCTACAGAGTTAAGTAGCACAAGTTTTTATTGGGTATGAATAATTTGATTCAATTCCTCTACTTTTTATGGCTATGAAGAAATGAATTTGTATGGCTATTTGTGATTAATGATGACCCTGAAATACAACTACAACTCACATGCAAGGTAACTGTAAAATCAACAACTCACAACAAAAGAGTTCGAACACAGATTTATTTGCAAGACTTCCCATTATAAAACTTACTCAAAAGGAACACTGGAAACCGGAAATATATTTCATTACATAAAGTTGACGATTGTACTTCGGTTAATTTAATTGAATCGATTTTATATAAATGTCAAAGAAACAGTACTGCAATGATGAACTTGTTATCGTGGGAAGGAATATCACGTCTCATTTCACGCTGCATTGCACCATCGCTTTCAAGTTTCGATAACTATCAACATCTTCATGCTTTCAAAATGTCGAATGGAAGCACCGAAGCTTCTGAATTAACGAAGACAAGCACTGGTGACATGCTATTTGAACCAGAGACTTGTAACGCGTTTCGGGTGACGTGTCAAAATGTCAGAGGAATTAATTTCACTGACATTAATTCGCATTTCAAAAGCGTATTAGTGTCACTGACATTAATTGGCTTTTCCAAAGAGAACTAATGTCAATGACGTTAATCCTGCGGGTTAGGGGTTTAGAATATGCCCGGGGTAGGCATACCGGTAGTAAGAGGTGACTAATATGCACAAAGGTAATGACGTGCGACTCGATGGTTGATCTACGGATATGATGCCTCTCACCTCTCATTACCCATCTTATCCTTCTTTAGGGAAGAAGGGGTGACATGACCTAGAAGGTTTCACTGCTCATAAATCGCTATCACGACAGTCGGGCAGTGCCGCAAGGGAGTACCGGAGCGTACTGGGTTCAAATCCGGCCAAGGACTGTTAATTCGACAACACTCCCCAAAACCTTCGGGGAGTGTTTTTGTCGTTACCACAACAAAAATCGCGCGATGTGGTGCGAATAGTACAAAATGAAAATTTGGCATAAAAGCTGCTTAGCTGAAACTTAAATAGCACTTGCGCTGTTGTTATATAATAAAGTGTAAACAATTTATGATAATGACGTTAGTTCTCAAACTAATTTGACATTAATTCTCTTTACAAAAGCGAATAAACGTCACTGACATAAGTTCGCTTTTGAAATGCGAATTAATGTCACTGACATTAATTCCTCTGACTTTATGACACGTCACCCGCGTCTCTATATCGTTATTGTTCTACAGGTAATTTACGTAACATGATTGTATTGATATCTGCTATAGCGAAAGGTGTAACGAAACTGTGAGAAACGATAGACATTTGTATCAGAACGAGTAACAATTTCCTGGAAACGATTTCAGCGAAAACAAAATCTCTACGATAACTGCCCACTACAATGATGATAAGAACAGAACTGTAACTTAAACGAGCGATAACGAAACAGAAGTAGTAGCGCCAGCTAAGTAACGAAACTGTAACGAAGCGTTTGAGTAGAGAAAAAGAACGAAATCCCAAGCGCATTTGAGCATTCTAAGTGCAGTGCAACATCGTTACACCCACGAGACACGTTACTAGTTTCGCTTATGTAGAGTAACGTTTCGTTACGAAACGAAAAAACGGCATTTGTTTTTGTACCATCTCAAAAGTAAGTTTTCTAAAATCCTTTCGTTATCGCACCGGGGGATTCCGACGTACACCTTTCTATGGAATCAATCTAGGAATGGAAACAGTGAATCATCTCCTAACATGAAGCTCAGCAAAATTTCAAAGCGAAAAATAAAATCAACAAGATAAAAAATGTTTTTATATGAAAATATACCTAGTAAACAAATAAATCTAACAGCTAAAGCTCATATCAAAAATATTATTGCTTAGCATTTCTATAGAAAGAGAGTTACGGATGAGTAATAAATTAGTTGACATCACACAGAATTAAAAATAAAATTTAGTATTGCAAGCTTGCACAAGTATCAAGCTCTGTAAGGTTCTCTCCTCTCCTGATATATATGGCTCGAAAGCCTAACATCGGTAGGACTCGCTACTATCTTCTTTTATACAAATCAAGCAGAAAAGATTTCCCTTTTCACCGGCACCCTATAAATCTAGGGTATAAACGATTACATATGTATCGTTAGATCTGCTCAAGCTGCGTTGACATTCATCCAAAAAAAAAATCACAAAAATAAATGCCATATAAAAAAATCAGGCTAAAAGTGGCGCTGGTGTGTGTGTAGACATGCTTGCTTGATTTGATGTTATTACATTATTCGCTCGCTAACAAGGAAATAGATTGTGTAAGTGCATCGATGAACTCGAAGAAACATCTCTACAGAGCCATGTTGAGAGCGAATGCAACGAGCAATATGTGTGAGCCCTAGCACGAGTTAAAGGGGGTGCCGAGACGTCTTTTCTGGACGAAAAAAAAGAGGGGCAGAAAATCGCGAGTGCGACCAGAAATTCTATAAAAAAATTCACGCGAACGACGGAAGGTTTTAAACCCGGAGCGAGCTTCTGGAAAAATGAGAACGGCGATCAAATCACCGATGTTCAGAAGCTACTAAGACTATAGGAGGAGCAAGTCTCTACCCTGTTAAAAGGAGAAATCATGTAAGAACACAGAGAAAATGTCGGAACCGACCCCACAATCGAAGATGATGGATTTCATATTCCCCAATCCGACTTTGACTAGATGCAAATAACAATATTCTGATTGAAAAACAATAAAGCCGCGGGCGCTGACGAGTTGTCGGATGAACCATTCAAGTATGGCGGCGAAATAAAATAAAATAAAATAAAAACAATAACATACAATAACACAAAACAAAATAAAATAAAAAATAATAAAATAAAAATATAAATAAAAAAAATGTAATAAAATTAAATAAGATAAAATAAAATAAAAACAATATGATACAATAAAATAAAACAAAATAATGTAATATAAAATAAAATAAAAAATATAAAAAATTTAATAAAATAAAAATAGCAACACTGAAGAAAAAAAGGATATGATGAGAGTGAAGGAAGGAAATGGAACAGCAAAAAAATAAAATAAAGGGAAAGAAAGATAAACGAAACTAAATTTTTGTAAATAACAGTTTCTATTATTGACTTAATATTTGTATTGAAATGTTTCCGGGTTTACATATTAGATAACACCAAAGAAATATTATAAAAACAAAATAACCTATCAAAAGTTAGTTTCTAGTTCTGTTTAGTTGTATGTGAACTAATGAATCAAACCGATACAAAATAACGTGTTCTCTGCAATAGAACCGAGAGATTATTGAGGATAGGATTGATCAACTTTGGATAGTAAAATATTACTATAAATATAGAAACTGGGATGCATACTTAATACAGAAATCAGATTTAGAAAAGCGACGAATTAGCCAATTAACAATTGCTGGAAGCTCGCAGTGGATAATATGTTCTATGGGAAATTGGTCTGGAGTGACGCCGTAGACATTGCAAGTACTACAAAAAGGTAATAAGAGCAGTTGGAATCAACGCTGGTTTTTTGTGCATTGCCTACTAGCGAGACTAAAGACTTGGTACAAATTCTTAAAAAAATCGAGGAGGGTCATAAAATCACTGCGTAGTCGCTGACCTTAAGAAAATTGTCGCTGTATGGTTTGGGAAATTCTGAAAAAGGGAGACCTTTAGATTCACCGAGACATATTTTATGGGCTGATAGAAAACACGGGCTAAGTTTGTTCCAGTTAGAAAATGGGGAAGATATTGCAGCTGATTATTTTTAGAGCTGTGATTGCAACGCTTTTGCCTACCTTTTATTTTCACTTAAAACACCAACCAGCTACGGTCTTATTCCCAGATGTAAACAAAACTAGCTTTGCCGTATTTACATATGAACGTATATATGTATATAATGCACAAGTTATAGAAGAATGAAAAGTTTATAATACCAAAAACTTTAATTGCATTTGCAAAAACAACAACAAGAATGTAAACCGGCTTCTTATAACGCTTCCCGCTTCTACGTAAACATAAAGAAATGAGAAAACATTTTGTCGTTGGGTGCTAGCACGTTGCGAATAAATGAATAATAAATAAACTGCATTACACAACAACAAACAATATCAACGTGAAAGGTGTTATATCGATTGTTAAACAACAATAAAGACAAAACAAAAAAATGTAAACAAACCTAGCGCACCTAACCATAAACATGAAAAGTCTTGGCAAAATGCGCGGTAAAATAAAAATAGAAAATTCCCTGCAGAGAAAGCGAGAGTTAAATCATTCGACGATAGAACTAGTTTTAGCTCAATACCCGAGCAATGTCCACTTCTGCATGGCGTTGTCATTGACGTTGGGCAATATAGTCCCGTGCGTAGAGTTCTAAGCTAGCTTCACCCTGGCTAGTCCACAAACGTTTCCCTTTCGGTAGTGTAGCGGTAGTTTTGCCTAATCTATTATCAAAAGGAAAAACGGTGATCTATAACGATATCATTTAGCGACTCTTGGTAATACAAAAAATTAATTATCTTTGATTTCTCCCAAAAAGATTTCATTTATTTTTTTTAGCGACATTTGTATTTTGTTGTCTTTTTTGTTTCAAAGTTCAAGTACTTCTTTTAAACCATCAAAAGTGGTCGAGCTAGACCGCCCCCACAGAAACGATAGGTTTTAAAATAAAACTATCTAGGAACTATGTGTTCCAAGATAAGCTGTCGCTCGCCCGGAAAAAACAGAGGCTGTGGGCAAGGGGGCGGGGGCGCTATCCCCAATCGACAAAACAGAAATTAGATTAGCAAATAATTATGTGCTCAAAAATTCTAAAAACAAGTTTTCGTTGCTGAAATTTTGAGTGCTTTTTTTAAACTTCAAAAGTGTGGGATCTAACGAATCAAGCTGGACGGAACGGTAGGCTTTATAAAAAAAATTATACGGGAATTTAATGCTATTTAATAATCAAATAACTGTTGAACCAGAGCGGTTTTGAATATGTAATGTTGTTCATGCGTTGTATGGAAGAAACAGATCTGTTAAATAATGATTACTAGTCGTAATGATTACCGGTTTGATTAATTACTTTCATGAGAATCCTTTATTTGATTGCTTATTAATTGCTTTTAATTTTGAATGCGTATTTTCTAATTAATTAAAAAAATAATCAAAAAAATCATGATTTTTTACGATTATTTAAAAAAAAAAAAAAATTGGATTTGATTGCTTTTGATATTACATTTTTTTCCAATAATTTTTTTGATTATTTTTGTTTTTTTTAGTATTGTTGTAGAAGCACATAAACATTCCCATCAACAATGCTGAAAAAATCAAAAATAATAAAAAAAAATCTAAGTATTCAAAGAACTTTTTTTTTTCTTTAGATTTTTTTGTGATTTTTTCTAATGGAATCAATTAATAATTGCCTTTTCTTGAAAAACAATTAATATAATCATTGCCAACTAAAAAATCTGTCTAATTAATTGATTACTAATTACTAATCAAATTTAACAGGTCTGGGAAAAAATACGCAACACCATCGACACGAAAAATTCTGAAAATTCAAGGAAAGTTTTGAGGTAGTAACTTGCGCAACATGCATCATCACATCCAATAAGCTACAAAACTGCGTACCCAAAAATTATCTAAAAACTGCCCAAAAAAGTGTAAAATTTTTATGGCAAACTTTGATGAACTTTCTTGAGCTTTTATAAAAATTATAAAAAACACGTTAATAAATATATCTTACCAGCAAAACCGGGTCTTCTATTATTTTTACCTCAATATCAATTGAGATAATTGTACGTTAGGCGAACAAACGTAATATACTTGTTGGTATAAAAATTTTTAAAAGTAAATATTAAGATAATGTATACGTCAATGTGAATGGATTCATTATGAAAATTTTCTTAAAAAAAATTAAATTAAATAAAATAAAATATGAAAAATAAGGAGAAACAAAAATTAATTTTAAAGAAATCCAAATATTTGAGAAGTCTGGAATTTTTTGGTAATACAGTGGTTGCCAAGTTTTCGCCTAAGAGTTTTTCAAATATCAAATATTCAAAGAAGCGAATTTATAATGACAAGGAATGTACAGCTGTGTTCAATATAATAGTAGTGAAATTAAAATGGATATCGTTCAGCATAATAAGAAGAAGCTGTGATTTGAATAATTTTCATTTAAAATATAGCGAAATCCATAACACCCCACAATTATTTTTATTACTATGTATTATTATTTTTTCAACTAATCGAACTTCTGTTAGTCTCCTTGTACTCAAGCAGACACCAATACTTGTGTACGAAGAAGATAAATTATTGTTGTATGTTAAAAAGCAGATTAATAAGTGCATTGCGCCTTACATTGCAGCTAAGTTGCCGATAGAAAATCTATAAATGTTTGTTTACTAGGTGGGCGCTGATTGCGGAAATGCTATTACAACAATTTCAATTGAATTCCGGAAAACCTTCGACTATATTCTACAATTCTAATCAACCTTAAGAATGTTTGCTGGACAAGTAATAATAAATATTGAAGTGCAAATAAATATTTAGTATTTTAATTACGCTGCTAAGTTAGTCGATTTTTTGCAAAACAGGGTTTGGCAATATTCGAAAAGCATTGCGCCCGACTCAGAGTTGGGCGATACGGATGATGAGCATGAGACGATTATAATTACCGCAAACGTTATTTCACTTTTTTTTTTAAATAAGCTTACAATAATTATAATTGTAAGAATTGCGTTTATGACAAAATAAGAAATTACAAATACTGAAATGTAATTGCAGATATTTTGATTACCGATTACAATAGTTGTATGTAATTTGAAAAAAAAAAAATTTCGTTTGAAAATATGAGCAAGCGCTTGGATAATGAGAATAACTAAGCGAAGAATAATTATTGTAATTGTGCTTTAAACTTTTTTTAAATATTGGTAAGACTTCTTTGTTGTTGTTGTTGTAACGACAAAAACACTCCCCGAAGGTTTTGGGGAGTGCTGTCGAACTGACAGTCCTTGGCCGGATATGAATCCGGTACGCTCCGGTACTCCCTTGCGGTACTGCCCGACTGTCGTGGTAGCGATTTATGACCAGTGGAACCTTCTAGGTCATGTCACCCCTCCTTCCGTAAAGAAAGAGAGATGGGTAATGAGAGGTGAGAGGCATCATATCCGTAGATCAACCATCGAGTTGCACGTCATTACCTTTGTGCATATTAGTCGCCTCTTACGACCGGTATGCCTACCTCGGGCATATTCTAAGCCCCTAACCCGCAGGGGTTGCAAGACTTCTTTAATAATGAATCTTCACGGTACTGATTACTGGTTAAATTTATTATTTTCTTTAGAAGCCAGTCAATTTTTTCCTTTTTTTTTAAACAATTATGATTTCTTCAGGATTATTAAAACAAAATTTAAAATAATGAAAAGTAATTATTTTTTATTTCAAGTATTCATGAAACGAGCTCAAGGTCAAGAATTTTTTGAATCTTTATGAAAATTATTATTGTTTTTATGTTTTTAATAATCATTTTTAATTAATTATTAAAAGTTTTCAATTGAACAGAGTAGGAAAAATGTTTAGAGACAACCGCCATAGCTTTTCTTATAGATCCATTTCGGAAGCAGTTAAGCCTCTTCATCAGAGAAATTTTGGCACGCATTGCTAACCATTCTTTTACATAAAAACAAAAATAAAAGAAAATTTAAAAGAAAAATCTAATAAAAAATTACGGTAACAAATAAATAAATAAAAAAAAATAAATAAAAATAACCATTACTTGGTCTTTCCATGTCAAATCGTCAGATAGTTGGAATGGGCCTCTCCCGATTAAACCGACATTTTGTGAACAGTTTAATTTTTTTCATAAAACGAAGTTCTCGCAAAAAAAAAATTTTAAAGTTTACTTTCAAAAGGCAAACAAATCCGAAATTTCACTTTTGTTTCTGTTTGTAAAGTTTATTTTTCAATATTTAGGAAACTACTGCATTAAAAAAAAAACTGTGTCAAAAAATATTTAAAAAAAATAAAAAAATTTTAATAGAAGATTTAAATTGCTAATATTAGATAATATTCAATTTTTTACAATCGTTAAAATTAATGTTCGTTTTTGTTTTAAACAATAATCAAAAAAAGTTGTTTTGAATACTTTTAATTATTATAATTTTTTTTTTTGTTGATAATTTTTGATTTTTCTTTTGATTATTTTTGATAATTTTGGATTTTTTTCAGTATTGTTGATGTGCATATTTATGTTCTTCTACAACAATACTGGAAAAAATCAAAAATAATCAAAAAATCAAAAATAATCTAAACAATTTTTTTTTTTTTGATTATTTTTGATTTTCTTCAATAATCGTAAAAAATTATAATTTTTTTGATTATTTTTTTAATTAACTGGAAAATAATCATTAAAAATTGAAAGTAATGGTAATCAATCATTAAATGGATTCTCAAGAAAATAATTAATCAAACCGGTAATCATAACGATTAGTAATCATTATATAACAGGTCTGCTAAAAACATACAAAAATTAAAAAAATAATTGTTGACCAAAATTCAAAAAACCATATTTTTGTAAAACCAATCTCGAAATTTCAGGATATCTTTACATATATCAGAGTTATAATACAAAAAACTGCAGTTCAAAATTTAATGGCGAACCTAGTAGTACCTCCTTTGAAAGCGGCAAAGTTTTTTTTAGTGTTTTTTTTGTAATACAGTTGTTTCCGAAATATTAAAAAAAAATAAACTTTACGAAGCAGGAAAAATAGTGTAATTTCGAATTTGCAAAGCTTTTTCAATTTTTTTTTTCTTCGTTTTACGATGAATGGAAACCACCAAATTTCGTTCAAATCGGAAGGGGTAAATTCCAACTATCTGACGATTTGATATGGAAAGCCCCTGCTTTTTTCAATAATTATAGATAATCATGACTTTTGGATTTTTAACGGTTATCAGTTACTGATTTCTTCCTTCTGAAAATAATTGAAATAACCATTGCGATTTAAAAGATAGATAAATACATACTTCTACAAATTTTCCAAATGTACATCGCAAAGTATGAAGTGTTCTTCAGAAATCGTAAAATGTATTTCAGAATAGTCAGTTGTTCTTCGGAAACCGTTAAATAATTTTCAAAATAAGTAATTGTGATTCAGAAACTGTAAAAAATACATTATAACCCGTAAATTGTGCTTGAGAAGCTGTTAAAAGTATTTCAGAAACCATAAACTCTGAACTACTATTGATTATTCTGAAGTACAATTTATCACTTCTGAAGTAAAATTTACGCTTTCTGAACTACATCTGACTATTCTGAAGTACATTTGACGAGTTATGAAGTACATCTGGAAAAGGTGTAGATGGATAAATAATTATAATTCTAATTAAGCAGATCTGGTATCGTCCGAGCTCTTTGCTACTAGCACTAAGGGGGGATCGCTCGAGTTAATTAAGAAACCTAACCGTGTTACAGATTTGGTGCCCAAGGAGCTGTTTGTCCTTAGAAAGATATGAATATTGTTTATCTGCATTTGGACTCACCATTATCAATACTTTCGTAATTTTTTAGTCCCAGTATTAGAAATCGACGGCTGAGTGAAAATTCGCCCTATTTCAAAATATTTTTCAGAAGCACCCTTTCATAGAATTTCTCTTAGCAACACGCCATTCCAAGATTTGTATAAATATTGATACCCTATTTCAGAATTTGGTTGAAGAACGCCCTATAAATTGTCTCAAAAGAGCCTTAAAGTAAATTGAAAATCTCTTCAGCTGAGTTTGAACGTTTTTCAGAAAACTTCTCATATAGGGTCTTTTGAAATCGGTTGATGAGAAATATAATATATATTGAAATACCCTATTTCAATAAGTTTCTGAGGTAACAGCCCACCAACGCAGAAAAAATTTTGATTTAAAAAAATGCTCAATGAAGCCTGAAAAGAAGGATAACAGCTCTTTTGTGTTATAATTTCAAAAAGGTAAAATTTTTAAGATCTTTGGTTTTTTAATTTTGATTTTTCTAATAACGAACAACTCGACTTCCACGTTCCAGTAAGACGTTTTCACAGACCTTGTTTAAAATAAACACATTTTATTGTTCCATTAACCATATACACTTACCTTGAGATGCGCTGCTATGTATCACATTTTTCTTGTTTAATTTGTTGGCAGATTTCGAGAAGATGCGTCGTGGTACATATTCATAGTAGAAAGGCACATATTATTACACTTAATTTAATTAAAACATATTTCTTTGCAAAATTTGAATATTCAAACGGCACAAGAGCATTTTGACAGAAAACAATTTTTAAACTAATACAAAATTAAACATTTAAAAAGTTCTTCACTTGAAACACAAAATTAAAACTTCACTAATTCTTAAAAGAGAATTTAAATTAAATCACTGAAACACAATTAAAGCGATTTCATTTGGGAATGATTGGACCAATTAGAGATCTGGAAAAACAGTAAACGAGAATGACAATTAATGAACGAAATTAAACATAAATTAAAGAGCATAACAAGTAAAAATAACTATAGATAAAACTAGGAAATTGTTTATAATTTTTTTTAAAAAGATCAAACAAAAACAAAAGTAAATATCGACGGCTGAGTGCCACTTTGATATCTTCGAAATAGTAATAATTTCAAGTACCCTGTGAAATTTGAAGTCTAAAGCAAGTGTAAGTTTTTGTTTGGGATTTTTATTCACATTAATTAATGCGACAAGAAAAACTAATAAAATTCTAAATAAAGTATCAGTAATGATGCCCTTGTAACTATCGGCAACACTGGCGACAGCGTCCCAAAACTAGCAGATAAAAATAAAAAGGTAATTTCGCATACTTTTGCATTTGTCCGTGTGTTTGGGTGAGCTCACATGCACAGTCACAGCACAGAATGGAATTTTAACATATGCCAGAAACCAGCGTTGCCAGTTTGGTCAGATTGTACCAAAGTTTGTACTCTCATTTCAATTTGGTAAACCGAGGACTTGCTACAAAAACATAAGTATTTTGAAAACTGATACTTTCATATTGAGCAAGAGAAATAATCAATATGAAAATGTAGACTTATTTAAAAATAATTTAAATTAATTCCATTTTACTATTTGTCTAAGCTTTAAGCGAGTAGTTTTTTTGAGTTATTTTTAATTATATTATTGGTTTAGAGAGGGAAAGGGGGTGGGCGGAGCACATGTTTAGTATAGGGAGCCCTTCCCTAGTATTTATTTAATTATTATTTCATTTATTTGAGTTATTTGTTCTATCTACAACGTGGGGTGCGGGGCACCTGTTACACCTTGTATGTATTAATTGGGTGCGAGCACTATTGACCCTGAGGCATTGCGCGGGATTGGCTTCCTCATTTTCGCTGTGAAAAACCCCGATTTGGGATTACAAAACATAAACAATATTTACGAAATATTTTATAAGCTGCTTGTGAATTACAAGAGAAGCCTCTCCCTCTCTCTGCCTCCGGATTCGCGTGTCGATAGGAAAACCTTGTATTCTTGAGATTCTCTACTCATTCGTTTAACATGGCCCAGCCAGCCGAGCCTTTGAGCTTTAATTCGCTGTAGCAGGTCATCATTAAATTTACTTCCAAATGCGCCGTTGACATCACGGGAAGCACACTAATTCTACCGGAGAACTTTTCTTTCGAATACTCCAAAGGGTAATTTCATCTTCTTGTGGCACTGTACATAATTCCTATACTTTAAGACAGGTATGATGAGAGCATTAAAAATGTGAGCCTTGTACGTCGAGAGAGGACTTAGCAGTTCAATTGCCTACCCAGTCCAAACTACCGCTTGTTGGAAATACTGATTTTCCCGTCAAAGTTTTGGCCTGACATCTTTCTTGGTATTACTATTCCAAATAGACAAGTCCCTAACAGTTTCACACTTGTAGCTATCAAAAGTGACGCTATAAAACGGAGGCGCGCTGATTTTTCATTTGATGAGAGCAAATACTTCGTGTTGCTCTCGTTCAATACCCACTTTAATAGCCTTTTTATCCAGGGCAAAGAAGGCAGAACTTACGTTCAATGCACGCTATATTTTGTAATAAAATGTACCAGTGCTGTACTTGCTGCTCGAATCAAGCTCCCGAGCACCAAGGTAAAGAAATAGCACGATAGCAGTCGAATTGTAAGAAGCATAGACTTGAAGAGGCCCTTCCCAAGGTATAGAGTTCATCATAATTCTAGCAGTTTTTCAATAAATAGAAGTGTTCTCGGCTCTGTTTGTCGGTTACCAGGTCGCTATAATTTTTCGCGGGGAATTCGCCACATGCATAAAACCTTTCGTTAGCCTCCAAATCTTTTTATTATTCCTACTAGAAAACTCGGCCACGCTTTGTGTCGTCTCATAACTTATAATATACACGATTTGATTTGAATCGTTATGTCTCCGAAACCAGTTGAGATATGGAACTTAATCACATCGAATATTGTAGCACGCATTAGCTTATTTAGTTTGATACCCATATTGGTCTAACATATTTGGAGTCACCCTGGTCCACACATTGGTCGATAACTCCGAAACCGGTCAAGTTATCGAAACAAGGGATATCTTAACTTCAAGTAAGACTTCTAGTAAATCAACGAAGAAAGTTCCATTCAATCATATTCAGCAGTTTTTGAGTGTTACGCGCGCAAGCATACATACAGACAGACTTACAAAAATTCTAAAAACTTTGGCTCAATAATGATCCCTTCTAAAAATTTCCTAGAATATCTGTACTGTACAGTTACAATTTTATAATATGTAGAGATTAGCCAGCACGTCCTTCGGTCTCCAATTGCTTCTAGAACTCTTTGGAAAAATAGAACAGCATTCGCCACGTTATCAATTCTTCTCCTCTAAAATTTCTTATTTGAGGGTTCTGGGGCCACTGCATTTCCTTCACTTTATTCTTCTAAAAACACATTTAAGGACCATTGCCATGTGACCAGTAGCGAAAAAGCATCCCTAGGAGCGAACCGTAGCATAGCCACTCACTTAGTAACTCTACCTGGATGCCTTTTTTTACTAACATTACAAGCCCATAAATTCAATTAAAAAACAATAGTACATACATTGGGAATTGAAGTAAAGGGTGTTTTTTTTACAGGTTTGTTTTTCGAATAGAGATAAAACTGGCATTTTGTGGTCAAATCTGGCAACTCTAATGTCATTTATGTTCAGTTTGGTTTGCCATTTCATCATGAACAGGTTGACAAAAGAACAACGCTTGCAAATCGTGCAAATTTATTTCGAAAATAATGGTTCAGTTCGCGAAGTTTACCGTGAGCTCCGTCCATTTTATGGTCGACATAATCGTCCATCAGAGCAATTAATTCGGTTAACCATGGATCGTTTTCGCACTACGTTTACTCTATGTGATAATACGCATCCGCAGAGACGTCGAACAGTGCGCACCGAAGAAACAATTGCCGCTGTAGAGCAAAGTGTTGAAGAGGACCCGAATGAATCGATTCGCCACCGTGCACAGCAATTGGAGCTTTGTCCATCAACTTTATGGAAGATTTTGCGCAAAGATCTTGGCTTGCGACCTTACAAGATCCAGCTTGTGCAAGAATTAAAGCCGCGAGACTATGCAATGCGTCGTGATTTTGGTGTATGGGCCGAAAATGAGATTGATTTCGATGCTGATTTTCATCGCAAAATTTTGTTCAGTGATGAGGCTCATTTTTGGTTGAATGGCTACGTCAACAAGCAAAATTGCCGCATTTGGAGTGAAGAGAATCCACATGAGACCCTTGAAACGCCATTACATCCACAAAAACTGACTGTTTGGTGTGCTCTATGGGCTGGTGGAGTCATTGGGCCATACTTCTTCCGCAATAATGCTGGAGAGGCAGCTACCGTTAATGGAGACCGGTATAGAGCCATGATAACCGACTATTTTGTTCCCGAATTGGATGGCATGAATGTGGATGAGTTGTGGTTCCAACAAGACGGCGCTACATGCCACACAGCGCACGTCACAATCGATTTATTGAAGGAAACATTCGATGAGCGCATAATTTCGCGGAATGGACCTGTCAATTGGCCACCAAGGTCGTGTGATTTGACACCATTGGATTATTTTCTTTGGGGATATGTGAAGTCGCTCGTCTACACCAACAAACCAGAAACGTTAGGGGAATTGGAAGCCAACATTCGTGGCGTTATTGCCGACATACGGCCCCATATGCTCGAAAAAGTGGTTGAAAATTGGACCTGTAGAATTGGCTTTATTCGAGCCAGCCGCGGCGGCCACATGCCCGAAATCATTCTTAAACATTAATGGCATAAAAATATCCTTCCAATAAAGCCAAATTGATGGACCTTAAAACGATTTTCTTGTGTTTTATTTCAATTCGAAGTTCGATACCCCTAAAAAAAACACCCTTTACATTTGCAAGGTAAAAATATTCAACAATGGCAACACCGCTCACAACAACTCCAACACAAACATCGGCGCTAAAAGCTCTTGTTTGCTCTCTTTTATAAAAATTACCACAAAAAAAGATACAAACAGACACACGCGCATATGAGCAACGGGGGTGCCGAGTACAGAGGAAGGTAGAGTGTGCAAAACCTGCCGGCCGGTTTTCATTGACGTGTCGTATTTTTGCAAAATTTCGAGAATACGCATACAAAACCAACAATCAGATAAAATTCTCAAGTCGTAGCAGTAGCACTAGGGGAGTAAGAATGAATGTATGGCGCGAAAATCTAAGTAAATTCTGGTTATAGCGCTCAAAGCTGAATTTGTTGTTGCGTGTACGAAAGTGGGGTTAAGGCAGCCAACCCAAGGGGGCTTTGAAGTGGCACAAAAGTTCTTTTTATTTCACAATATGTATTACAAACGAACTGTTCGGCCAAAACCGGGAATTTCACAACGCAATGAAAATGACTGGCAAACTTTGAGATATATGGATAAATACATACATACATATGTACACTTATATAATTGGTAACATCCAAAAATACGACTCATTTACAAAGCTCTTGTGTCATTTTTGAAATAGGTAGACATACATATTTACATATTGGTATATGGTATTAATAAGTTCTGCTATTTCCTGAAGGCAGACCAGTCACAGCAAATTAAACTTTAATCATTAAAGACTTATCCACGTATGTGCGTATGTCGATATGTGTACTGTAGAGAATATCACAAGTGCTATTATCACTCGGTGGTACACTAGGTACATAATTTTATCGCGATGTATAAATACATTGATATTGTATAATAAATATATACACATATATGTAGGTAGGAATGTATAGCCAACGAATTAGCTTACGTACAAATTCATATAGTTACTTTTTAACCCTTAGCTGCGGACTATATATTTAAAGACCCATTCCCAATAACAGCGATATCTTAGAGCCATTGAATGAGCTTGCAATTAGGTCCATGAAGCTAGCAGAGCAAAGTCAGCAGTACAGTAAACTAGCAAATGAAAAATTAGGTGCTCGATAAGTGTCCTACACCAAAAAAAATACTCCATTTCTTAGCTTCTGAGTACTTTAGGAATGCCTACACGAGATTACTTTTCAAAATGCTCCAAAAAAATTACTCCATGGAGTACTCAACGCAAAGCGAGACTAGTAAGAATCACCTACTCCCTCTCTCGCTTTGTTGTTGAATACTCCGTGGAGTAATTTTTTTTGCAGCATTTTGGAAAGTAATCTCCAGTAGGTACTCTCTTGTAGGTGTTCCATGAAGTACTCAGAAGCTACGAAATGGAGTGCTCCGAGATGAAGTAGGATCACATACTACTTCCTAGGGCATCGCCGTGTAAATTGGACCAACTTTTTTATATGACGATTTTTTGGGAGCATTTGATACTTCCTCGTTTTTTGCAGGGAACATATGGAAAATTAGGTGCTCATGAAGTGGTTACCCCCCAAAAAATTGCTCCCCTTAAAAAAAAAATGTCCTCCTAGCTTTAGCTAAACCTAGCAGAGCAATATGCGTAAACAGTCTAAAACTATTCCTACATTAAAGGCAAGTAAGTAGCATTTAGGTGCTCATTAAGTGCCATACCCACAAAAAAATGTATCGACTTTTTCTAATGAGCCAGCTATTTTTTTTTTTGGTTCCCTCTCCCATGGTGGTCAAGAATGAAGAATTGAAGAAAGAAAATGAATAAGGAATAATTAATATATAAATGAAGTGCAAGTACAATTTTACCCAAAATACTTATACATAGAACAAATATTTAAAATAATAATTAGAGTGATTGGTCCGCTAAGGGTTAAAGCGTACAAAGTCGACGGTGTATTCATAATCGGAGAAAAATTTGAACACTCGCTGAGTGTTATTGTTTGAGCGAGCAAGTTAACACAAGCAAAAGAGAACACCGAGCGAGCTTTGAATGAGAATGAGTAGAAAATTTGCAGAGAATTTTGAAGAAGCGCGCAAGACAAAGATGGGTTGTCGTTTCAATTAAAAAGTAGTACTTCACAAAAACTATGTAATTTGGCGCAAAATTATGAAATTGTGAAAAATGTGCATACGTAATCAAAGTAATATAAGTATAAATATGTAGTTTGTGAGGCGAGTCTGAAAGCAATTAGCTCTGATCCGTCACACACAAGGGAAGGCAACCAGTTGAGTTTTAATTTTTGAGAAGCTGAAAAGGCTTAATATCTTAAATTTCTGAGAGGTTGTAGAACAAAGTGGTTTCCCAAGGATTTCATTCTACGTATGCAGAGCACTGCTTTGTACCACACAAGTGCTTCGTAGGTCAAATTAATATACTCAGCAGACCCCACTTTTTGTCTAACATTCGTACGCAGGCATACAGAGACCCATATTGCCGCCATTAAATTAGAAGAATAACAAAAGAGACGAACTTGAATACAGTATGCAGTGCTGCCAACTAATATTCTGCGTGTCATTTGCGCCCTTGCACCAATAACGTCAATGTATTTTTTGTTTGTCTGCATGTTTGTTTGTGCATCACTCAAAAACCGCTGCATAAAATTGAATGTCTTTTCACCGATGTATTGCTAGATATACAACTTAAAGTTTAGTATCCATTTTACTGCACGGAAATATTTTATATCCGCTGTTCACAGTGGTGACCATAAAAGTTGGCTCAAAATATTTTTATACTTATAAAGCAACTAGAAAAGGCCGATTTATGTATTTAATAGATGTTACGAAAATGTACATCGTAACCCGGATTTAGAGTAGCAGAAGCAAAAGGAAAAATTTTTTTTAATTTATGTCTGGCTGCATGTACATACATATGTATATTTGGCTGCGCATCACTCAATAACTACTATATGGATTTGAATGATTTCTTCACCAATGTATTGCTTGAGGTCTAGTTAGCCATTTCAATATGTAAAAATAAATATACATACTACTAAAAACTAGCAAATCAAAACTTAAATTTATGCAACAAATTTTGAACATAAAAAAATAAAATTTCAAAGAAGCCTTTTTACAACTTTTTAAAATTTAATTACGTATTCCACTTTTGAACAGATTGTCTAGCAACGATAGCAGTTTTCTCAATCAGTATGCATATATGTATGTGTGTACGCTCTGATAATTGTATCTTCTGCCAATTTTTACACGAGCAAAAAAAGGCGCGCATAACGTGCAAATACACTTTCTGGCTACAAGAACAACGAAGTGGCATACAAAATTTATTATTAGTTCAAGTGCATGTGTACCTAAGTAGATACATATTTCCATTTGTAGTACCACAGACGCATAAGCTTCTAAAAATAAAAACAACAAAAACAATTACCTACAGATATTTTTACTGTGAGGCAACTGAGCTTAATGCTTGTGCTTTTGCGTTGCACACTCAGGCACACAGCACACAATTACACGCACTGCCCCCAGGGTGGGTACAGAAAAAATAAACTTACAAACACAATTTGTAAATACAAACATTCAAAAATTACTCTTATTTCGAAAATTTGACGTCAGTTCAACGAACTTTGCATTGTCTGCGAACTTAAACTTCGACTGATTGAAGGTTATCAGAGGCATTAAGGCGCATCGCAACCTGCTATCTACCACCCACTTGGGTTAGTGCGCAAGGCAATGATAAATGGCTACACTTTTACTTACATGTAGCCTAGACTGGGCCAAACATTTTTTTTATTTTTTGGAATTAATTTTTTTCATTGGTCTTTTTTGTAACGTCATTTCGTTATTAATTAATTTTGGTCTGAATTTGGTCCGAATTTAATTGAATGCAACAAAAAAAAATTGGTAAGTACACAAATTATAAGCGCTAACAATTTTGGTTGCCATCATGTAAGTGACAAATTCATGTTTGATTTTTAATAGAACTTTCAAAGAAATAAATTTTGTTATTTTATTCAAACTAGATATTTTTTTTACATTATTTTATTTTAATCCCTTTTCTTTTATTTTATGTCATGTTATGTTATGTTATTATACCTTTCATGAACATGAAATGGTATTATAACTTTTGTCCGATGTTTGTAAGCATAAAAAGAAGAAGAGATAGACCCACCAATAAGTATACCGAAATGATGTTGTTGTTGTTAACAGTGCTTCACCCTGCCCAATGGGCTCGATCACTCTAAATTGTCATCAGGCTCTTCTAACGGAAGCCCGAGGAAACGCGCAGTTTCCACAGGGTTGGACCAGAGTGATGTAGGTGTTAGAAGAGTAGGTTCGACTGAACAGGAGAAGAGATGTTTGGTATCATGAGGGGACATACCACATGCAGGACATGTGTTTGGTATGTTGGGGTTCAGTCTGGATAAGTAAGAGTTTAGCCTTTTACAATATCCAGAGCGAAGTTGTGCTAGCATGACTCTAGTCTCCCTCGGAAGTACACGCTCCTCTTCAACCAATTCAGGTGACTGAGTACTGGTAACGGGATTCACAGGCCTAGATCTGAGGGATCTGTCTACCGACTCAGTATAGAGGTCATTTAGAGCCCGCTTATGGTTCCGCAGATCAAACGGCAAAGAGATGTGGTGCCGGATATCATCGTAGTGCTTAGGAAGATGTCTCCTTATGTCTCTGGGGGGCGGGGCTACATCCAATAGATGTCAATTTGGATGACTGGATTTATGACAGTTCAGAAGGAAGTCTCGAAATATAGAAATTAAACAAAGGGGGAGAGAGAACACCACCTTGCGGCACCCCTTGTTTTATTCTTCGTGGCCTAGATTTCTTGTTCCTGAATTTGTCTGATCCCTGTCGACCGTTGGAGTAATTAGCGGTCCACCTTTTAAGGCCGGCAGGGAGCGGTGTCTCTTCCAGGTCTCGAAGGAGTGCGGTGGTTGACCGTATCAAATGCATTTGATAGGTCAAGTGCCACGAGAACCTGAGTCGATTTAGCCATGTCCGTCTGTCCGTCTGTCTGTTTGTACGCAAACTAGTCCCTCAGTTTTTAAGATATCTTGATGAAATTTGGTATGGAGCCGTTATTTTGCATGAGATTAATCATTTGTCGGAATCAGCAAGATCGGAGCAATACAACGAATAGCTCCCATACAATCGATAGTTTCGATAAATGGGTTTTGGGCTATACATTTTGCAATTAAAAAGCTAGGAACGTAAAATTTTGCAGGTTTGGTACTTATTATATATGTAATGTGTGTAGTGAAAATCACCCAGATCGGACCTACATAACATATAGCTCCCATACAATCGATTGTTCCGATAAATGGGGTTTGGGCTATGTATCTTTAAATTATCAGTTTTGCAGAGTTTTTACTAATTGTGAGTAAGGCTCGGACACTTAAAACCGTGATGCGTATTCATGAAAGGTATGAAGTCTTCGGCGCAGTCGAAGACAGACCTTTTCTTACTTGTTTTATTTTATTTCATTTTACTTCATTTTATTTTATTCTATTATATTCTTTTCTATTTTATTTTATTTTATTTCATGTTATTTTGTTTTATGATAGGTTATTTTATTTCATTTTGTTTCATTTCATTTCATTTTATTTTGTTTCATTTCATTTCAATTCATTTTATTTTATTTTATTTTGTTTTACTTTAGTTTATTTTTTTTTATTTTAGTTTATTTTGTTTTATTTTATTTCATTTATTTTTGTTGTTATTTATTTCATTTTATTTTATTTATTTTATTTTATTTTATTTTATTTTGTTTTATTTTATTTTATGTTATTTACTTTATTTTATTTTGTTTATTTTATTTATTTTATTTTATTTATTTTATTTTGTTATGTTAGGTTATTTTATTTCATTTTGTTTCATTTCATTTCAATTCATTTTATTTTATTTTATTTGATTTTGTTTTATTTTAGTTTATTTTAGTTTATTTTATTTTAATTTATTTTATTTTGTTTTATTTTATTTCATTTATTTTTGTTTTTATTCATTTCATTTTATTTTATTTTATTTTGTTTTATTTATTTTATTTTATTTTATTTTATTTTTTTTATTTGATTTTATGTTATTTACTTTATTATGTTTATTTTATTTTATTTATTTATTTTATTTCATTTTGTTTTATAGTATTTCACAGAAAAAAATACAAAACCGAAACGAATCCTGTGTTGAATATTGTCAGCTCCAATATCATAAACATGAATAATCCCTTATTTGGTTTTTGCAAACACTGTTTATATCATCATTCAAGTTCACATATTTGCTCATTTTGATTGCTGTCTTAATGTTTCCACCAAAGCAACTCTTCCTGCTCTCAGTGAGAGCCGTTTACACGGGGCATTGTTTGTAGCGATTAATACAATAACAACAACTCAAGCATGCATGCATGATATGTGCACTCACCCAACAACGCCTCTGTAGTGTGAATAATAATTATAATAAGCTTTTTTTTTTTTAATTTTTTGATTCATGGCACGCAGCTTGAGCAGATCTATCGATACATACGCAATTGTTTATATCTTAGATGTTTAGTTTGGCGGAGAAAGGGGACAAACTTTTTCAACTTGCGCAATTATATTATAGATGCTGCTAAGTGCTTACAAGAAAATTTACTAATATAATTTTAAAAACAAATTTATTTTTTGTGCCCGGTCTAATCTACCCCGACATACAGACATACATATTTATAAGAAAGTAAAAAAAAAAATGTGTTAAATAATTTCATGCACATCAAGTCTCGTGAGACTGAGTCTGCTGAAACAATTTCTGTTATCCTATTAGTATGTAGACAGCTCGAATCTTTTGTTTCGCATGTTAATTGATTTGCGATTTTCTTAATTCCATTACTGGAAATATCGAAATTGCGTGTGAGCTGAAGTGTATAACATGAAATCTGGCATATTTTACTAGTAGCAGCGCATTATGGAAGTGGCGAAATAATTTGATTTTGACCGTGCCAATCTTACGGAGCTCAATAAAAGTCTTATGCACTTAGCCTTATTTAACCCAGTCGTAATGGTGAAAGGGCTTGCTGAAATACAAACTGATAGAGGATGTGAGTGGGCAGCAGCGCCAACCACACGCTAAGGGATTTGCACGAATGTTGAAGCTCATAGCCTTAGTGCCTTAGTGAGCCGCTAAACCAGCTCAATTATCATCACAGCACTAGCTTGTAGTTATCTTAGGCTGCGTCAAAGCTAGTAAGCTTGTAAGTTTCTCGGAGTCTAGCGTTTGACGCCGTTCAACAGCAGACATCCTTCGACACAATAGTTTTTTTTTAAATGTTTAGCTTGATAACCCTAGGAAATTATATTATTTTGTTATCAGTGGTACCACATCCCCTTGTCTCCAACACTTTTAAACAAATTTTTAAAGCTTAATTAAATTTAAACTTTTTGTAAGGAATATGAATATACTAGCAATGGCAATTGCTTAGATGTTTAAAATCTCGAAATTTATTTATTTTTTAAAATGAAAATAACTTTAAAAACAAAACCTAAATTATTGGGTGCCAAATTTTTCCAGAAGTTTTGAATTTTCTGAAACATTTTCTTTTTTTAATTCTTAAGGGGTTTTTCGAAATGTTTAAAAAAAGATCATTTTGATAAATACAGTTTCCGTAAAATATTACACATCAACAAAAAAAAATTAAGATGATTTTCATAAATAAATCACCTAACGGAATTCAGGCAACCATCGTTTTGTTAGACTAAAAGTTAACAGAAAGTGACAAAATTTCTCTGAAGAGATCCGAAATGGTTCTATGAGAAAAGCATTTGGCGTTTCCTTTTCTAATGACAAAAATTATTTAATAATAAAAAACCATAATATTTTTTATAAAATTATTTATTCTTGGTCTTGAGCTCATTAATAGACATAAATCATACGTATTTAGTTTTTAGTTACATATTTCCAATCCCGGAAATCCCAGAACTGTAAGAAATATGTAAGTACGCATCCCCCATGCATGCATTTACATATCGCAAAAATTTTTAATGCTCGACAATTTACAATTCATGTATCGCTTGATTATTCCTTTGTTTCTAATTTCAGTATACGAGTATATTTTGGGTGAAAATCAACAACAAAAAAAAAAAACAAATCACAATCAAGGCTGGGTGTCATCAAGAAGCAATCGTTGACTGTGGAGAATTAGCGAAATGCTTTTGGAATTGTGTTATATTTATATATATGTATATGCGAAATGTTGATATGTATTAAAGTGAGGGTCAGCTTAAAGTCTCTTGAATAATCCATAATATGTATGTACAGTGAAACCTCGCTGCAGCGAAATATTTATTAAAGCCAAAAGTCAGTATAAAAAATGTTTGCTGAAATCCCGTAAAAAAAACACTTATAATCCGAGGGCAGTTTTAAAATTCGGTGAGTTCAGGTTTTGAAATAATTTCTTTTCTTTTAGCTCGATACATTTAGTTGAACGGTTTGTCAGTTTTTGTATACGTTCCAAATATTAGATACCATCTTTCAAGGCCCTCGAAATAGGTACTTGTTCCAACATCTTCATTTGACTTTGAAAAGAAAATAGGAGTTTACAGTAAAAATGGCAATTACATTATACAGAGGTTTTACTGTAAATACTAAAACGAAGCGTATAAAACTTTGTATTTGATTTCATTTTTATTTTATGTACTAAAAATATATTTCTCACAATTGGGATGTTTATTTTAACTTGTGTGGTTTGTATTTAGAAAGTTTTAATCAATAAGCTGAATAAAAACAGCTAAACACCAAGCCTCTAATTAAATCTAAGAAGCGATTGGCTCTTGCAAATCGCAATATATACGGTGGGAATGTATAATTTTTTTATTTGAAGATGTTTAAAGGGATCGTGTGAGTGCGCGATTGAGCTGCTTTGGAGTTACAAAATACAATAAAAAAATTAAAAAAAATTTTTTTAAATTAAATAAAATAAACAAAATAAATAAAATAAAATGAAATAAAATAAATAAAATAAAATAAAACACAAGAAAACAAAATAAAATGAATAAAAATAAAAATAAAAAAAATAAAACACAAGAAAACAAAAGAAAATGAAATTAATAAAATAAATAAATTAAAATAAAATAAAGTAAAATAAAATAAAACACAAGAAAACGAAAGAAAATGAAATAAAATAAAAAAATAAACTAAATACAAAAAAATAAATAAATAAAATAATATTAAAAAAATAAAATTAAATTAAATAAAATAAAGTAAATAAAATACAATAAAGAAAATGAAGTAAAATAAAATAAAATACATTAAAACAAAAAAATTAAATAAGATGAAATTAATAAAATAATTCAATTTAAAAAAATTAAATAAATTAAAATTATAAATAAAATAAAAGAAAATAAAGAAAAATAAAATAAAGTAAAACGAAATAAAATAATATAAATAAAGTCAAAATAAAAAACAAATACACTCAGAGAGTTTTCCAAACGATTGCCGAGGGCCGACCCCAACTTTGGATGTTAATGACATTAAATAAAAAATTTTATTAAATAAAAAGAGTCACATAAAATACAATACAATAAATTTAAAAAAAAAATAAAGTAAAATAATATAACAAAAAATAAAAAGATAAAATAAAGTAAAAGAAAAAAAACTAGTAGAATAAAATAAAATAAAAAAGAAATACACTCAGAGAGTTTTCCAAACGATTGCCGAGGGCCGACCCCAACTTTGGATGTTAATGACATTAAATAAAAAATTTTATTAAATAAAAAGAGTCACATAAAATACAATAAAATAAATTTAAAAAAAATAAAGTAAAATAATATAACAAAAAATAAAAAGATAAAATAAAGTAAAAGAAAAAAAAAACTAGTAGAATAAAATAAAATAAAATGAGTTAAATAAGAGATTAAAATAAATAATTTTAAGATATATATATATATAAAAGACAGTTTTGTCATGCTAAGTGACCCCTATTTAAATTGCCTGTTTTAACAAAAAATTTCCCAACACATCAAATGCTTTCTCCATATCTCGCATACACCTGTCATTCGTTACCACGTAACTTTAATTGTTGTAATATTTGTCAACGTTATCAACACTCAAACACTGTCGTATCAATCAACCGAGCCCTAAATTTAGATACCCAACGAAGTAGTTATTTATGGTCGTCAACACTTTTCAACGAATATCAGGTGTGTTATTTTGATAACGGGAATTTGGAGCATAATCAACCAAACATTTAATACATTTTGTTTACATTGCAATTTGTTGATAATAAATGAAATTTTTACTTTTTTTCGTGGTAACAAGTATTTAGCTATTTATGTTTAGTTACGCATTTTTGTACGTTTCTCATATTTGTTTATGTTGACAAGGAAGTTGTAATCAAAAAGAATTTACAGTGATTAAAATTAAGCAAACTAGAAAGTTAAAAAAATTAAAAAAAAAATGTTTGGAAAAAATTCTAAAATTCATACTATTGAAAAGAAAAAAAAACCTGCTGAAAATTTCAGGATATCTTTAGATATATCAGAGGTATAAACAAAAAAAATTATGCCCAAAACTTTAATTTGATCGATTTTGAAAAATTAAAAATTTTCTAAAAGTAGAAATTATAAAATATTTTTTTTACACCTTTAAGTACCCCCTTTGAAAGAGAAAACTTATTTTTTAAATACACAAGTTTCAGAAATATTGAAAAAATTAACTTTACAAACCAGAAACAAAAAATGAAATTTTGAAATTGCATAACTTTTGAAAAAGAAAAATTTTAACTGTTTAGCAGAACTTCAAAGTATCAAAGACTTTATTTGTATAAACCTAATATGAGACACTTTTAATAACTAAGGTGTTTAAGTTAACTTTGGATATGAAGACCGCACCCCTAAAAAGTAACCTTTTTTTATAAGTGAGGTGTTTTGAAGAATACTCGTATCTGCCATAAGTGAGTCATATGAAAAATGTTCATCGAGATATTCTATAGAACTAGGGGATCAATATTAGAGCGAGGAATGTTAGATGAGTCCGTCAAACGGGTCATATGCAGAGATGACGCATATTTTTGGGTGCAGTAACATATCTGGCCATCTGCCTGATAAATAGATAAGGTCTACAAATAACATTTGATCAGCCAATGTCCTCGCCAAGATTGTTAATTTTTTCGGTCAGATTCTCTCCAAAAATATTTTTTTTTTTTTTGAATTTGTATCGACAACTTTTCAAGGTCAAGTGAGCAGCAGCTGTGTGACCGACAAAAATCAATCAAAATCGGTTATAGCCACACAGTTATTTATACCAGAAATCCAGAATAACTCTCTATCTAATTAATGCCATAAGAATAGTTACCGTTGGAAAGGTAGAAACAGAAAAAAGGAAACCCAAGTCTTACAAATAATTAAAAATACTGCTCAACTATTATATATACTGCTGAGTGGAAGATCACCTTATTTCAAAATATTTTTCAAAAACGCCCTATCTCAGAATTTTTTTGAAGAACGCCCCACCTCAAAATTTTTTTCAATAACCTATTTTAAAATTTGGCTTAAGAACGCCCTATCTCAGAATGAGTTTCAAAAATGCCCTATATGAACGAAAATTCAATACATTTGTAGTTGAGATAGGCCGTTTTTGAATCAAATTCTCAGATAGGGCGTTGTTGAAACTCATTCTGAGATAGGGCGTTTTTGAATCAAATTTTGAAATAGAGCGTTTTTGAAAAAGATTTTTAAATAGGGTGATCTTCTACTCAGCAGTTGATATGTAATTACAAAAAACCGGTCTTGAATCTGCATAAAGAATCAGCAACGAGATTTATTTAGTAACCTGACTTAACAAATGGCATTATGTTCTACTAGCAAACCCGGCCACGCTTAGCTGAGTCTCAGAACTTATAATAGACTGAGTCCGATTTTAGTCATTATACGAGTATCTACGAAACCAGTTGAGATATGGAAATTAATCACATCGCTTATTGCAGCGCTCATTAAAACCTTTCGTTTGATATACATATTGTCCTAATAAATGTTGGGGCACCCTGGTCCACGTATTGGTCTATAACTCCGAAACAAGTCGAGTTATCGAAACAATGGATATCTTAAACTTGAATTTAATAAAACAACAGTGATAATTTCATTCAATTTTATTCAGCAGTTTACGAGTGATACACGTGTAAACACATAGACCGACAGACGAAAATTCTTGATTTGGATTTCATTGGCTCAATAATGATCCTTCCTATCAATTTGTTTTTTTTTTTTGAATATCTGCAATGTACAGACATGGACCTGTTACAATTTTATTATATGGAGAGATTTAAAAACTTCGTTCCGTGATCAACGACTCAAGGAAGAGCAGCTGGACCTGTTTGGATACTTGTTCTGGAATTTGGTAGAGATATCAATTTTGGCATTGCCTACACCCACTTATAATTTATAAAAACAAATCTAGGTTGTTTTGAGGTGAACCCCAAAATATCTTACTAATATTATAAATGCATAAGTTTGTGAATGAGTGGGTTTGTGAGTCTTTCAGTCTGGAAGGAAGTATAGGCTATGTCTTTTAATAATTTTAGGCTTCTGGTCCCACGAGAACCCGTTAATTTTTGATATTTTTTTATTCTATTCTGAGTTTACTTGACCTATCCTAATGTTATTTGTTAAATAGGTAATACGTCCAATAATGGTTTCAAACGAAAGGGAAAGGTCAGAGGTTTTATTTGGACTCCGCCATGTTTCGATATAATTATCGATAAATGAGTTATCGCTCTAAATGTGCTTGCGCTAAAACCTTGAAATTTACATTCCACTATGGGCCAGCTTTTTCGTACGAACTTTAAAAATTAACATTGTAAAAAAATTTAGCTTAAGTTCTATATTAAGTGTCGTTATCACATGTAAATATTTATCTGGCTGTTTAATAAAAACGTCAGTGAGATATCTTCGCTTATTGCAATTGAATTAAAGAAAGTTTTCTCTCAGTTAGAAACTGCAAATATTTTGTATTGAAATATTACTTTGGAGCTCTGCATAACAAAAATCTAACATTTAGGCTTTCAACTGTGAAAATCTAACTTATGCTATTTAGTCATTCCAAGCACGTGTAGCATTTTGTGTTTTTATCAAAACTGCTGGAGTTTAATTAGATAAATTTGCGATTTCTTTATAACGTCGTCGCTTTTTTCCATGTGCTTTGGCCAACATAACTCAATTTAAAAACTTTTTCTCACCCAAGTGGCTGATGTTAGAACTGAATTATGATTAATCGAGAAACAATATATCTTTAGCTTCGCTTTGGTAATAAAAGCAACAAGCGAGTGGAACACACAGTGGAATTTTGAACGAATTGCGCATGAATAATGAGATGGATTTTTCCTTATTCTGATTTTGGTTATCCTAGTTACAAGCAATAGTTGAACAAAAAAAAAAAAAAATTGAAAAAAAACTTCTTTGCATGGTTCTTGTCGTCACTTGCTTTTTCATATCTCTAAAAATATAAAACATAAAACATGGCGTGAGCACTTGACTGTGCGGATATGTTTCATAAAGTCATTAAGTACTTACTGAGAAGTGCGTATACAAGTTAAAACATATGCTGACTTTTAATTTGATTTTTTGTAATGGTTGGCTTGCTGTCTTGCCTTCATAAAAAAGTGTCCACTTTCGGCAAAGTTGATAGTTATTCTTAGCAGCACTCATTAGGTTAGTGTATTAGGATGAGCAATTCTGTTTCAGTTTTTTGTTTTTGACTCCAAAGATATTAAGGTCGAGTTTGTGGTCCTATTTATGGTGTGCTACTTTTCAATTGTTCCTACAAATTGGTGGGACATACACTGAACTCCTGTATTTGTATCATGTTGCCATTCCCGGGATAGGAACCTGGCACTTCTGGTATGCTGGGTGGAATACTGATCTCAATGGCAATACACTAATCTATACATATAATAAAAATGTGCTCGATGTCTGTACCTTTGCAAATATTCAAGTAAAATTGATAGGTGGAATTAGTATTAAGCCAATAGAATCCAAAGCAGCAGTTTTTTAAATTTTTTGTCTGTCGGTATGTATGTTTGGACGCGTATCACTCAAAAACTGCTGAAGAGAATTGAATGCAATTTTTACCATTGCATTACTAGACGTCTAACTTAAAGTTTAAGATGCCTCTGATTTCGATAACTCCACGCGTTTCGGAGTTATCGACCAATTTGTGGACAAGGGTGACTAAAAATGTGTTAGTATAATATAGGTATCAAACGAAATGTGCTTATGAGTCCTGCAACAAGCAATATGATCAAGTTCCATGTCTCAACTGATTTCGAAGATGTATGATTTAAAATGGAACTCAATCTATTATAAGTTCCAAAACCAGAAACGAGCATTTCATTATCATTGAACATTGATTTCGATGAGTTTGAAATTCATGAGCACTTTATTTTAATGGAAATTTATCTGCATTCTTACCCAATTTTCTATTTAGTGGAGATTGGACTGCATTAGCAATTATTAACACTTAACACATCTACATTCATACCCGTTTTAATGGATTTCAGATTTCTGAAGTATTAAAATCAATAACCATTAATGTTAGTGCAAACAAATCTCCACTAAATTTGAGTGGTTATTGAGACGAAGTTCCAATAAAAATAAATTTTAGTGCTAATGTAAAGTAAAACTCCACTCAAAATCAACGTACAATTATAATAGAAGCGTTGTTTCACTAAATTAGAATTTTGAGTGGTAATGAGAAAGCAAAAAGCATTATCATTCAGCCTTTACTTAAGTGAAACAAAGTTTCAATTTACAGCAATAAAAAGTAAGCAATTAGCCGAAAATATAAGTTCTCACAATTTTGGTTGATATCTCAGAAGCGAAAAATTTACATTTATTTTCAAAGGAAATTTCATATTTTGAAAAAAAAAATTTGTTATTTTATTCACAAGTCCCCTAGTGCTTGCGAAAAAAAATTGGCTAATATCATAGCATTTTCATTTTATTTTATTAAGAAAAAAAAAAAAATTGTAACATTCCAGACTTTTAAATTTCATCCAACCACCCTTATACTCATTGAGTATTGCACCGAAAGAGATGGAGCAATAAAATGAAAAACACTTATCACTCTTATGTACCTAATGACTCTAATACGATAACCCCAAATGTTAGGGGAAAGGTTATTGTTAAGAGCGCAACAAGTGAAAGGCATCAGATTCATGCATGAAATGGCAGTGGCAAAGAACTATGGAATATTCCTACTTCAAGTGGGTCGATATTTTTCAATTTACATAAATAGTAATAAGAGACAATGATAAATGATTCAAAGCGATTTATGTTAGAGAGAAGATTTGGGGAAAGCAAATAAACTAAAATTGATTTGGTAGTGCTTTTTTGTTTTTGTTCTAATTAGCGCGACGTGATTTGAAAAAAATTTAATAGAAATTTTGGGGAATCAAATTTTGATCGATATGAGCAAGTCCAAAAAACATTTTTGCTCAAATTCAATTTAAGTAGCATTCAAGAGCTTACTTAATTAAATCGCTGAAATTCAACTTAATTAACCTTTGATAGCAATGAGTTTCTCGCTAATTTTCAAATTGAGCTATTTAATATTCTTAAACCGCTAAACAATAGCCGATTTTTTTCGTAAGCACTTAGCAACTTATGTATGAATAAAATAACAAAATGAAATTTTCTTTCAAAATTTTTAATTTCCTTTGGAAATAAAATGTGAAATTGTCGCTTGCGGGATAACAACCTAAAGTGTGAGCGCGTATAAATTTTTATGTTTGCTTATTTTTTTGTTGCTTCAAATAAAAAATATTTTTTGAGCACCAAATTTTATTTAGCACCGAAATGACGAATAAAAAAAAGCCCATTCTTTCGAAAACTTTCTATATAATATATCAATAAATGAAATGCGAACAAGTGTGTTGAATAAAAAGACCATTCACTTAATGATTTCTCACATTAGATCGTATCACTATATAAATTACATATTTTCATTAAAAGAAGAGGGAAGTGATAATCATACATAATCCAACCCTAACATCATCAAAGAAAAATCTACATAAAAGCCCAAACAGTATGCTGTCTTCTTTAAGGTTGATGAATAATAAATAGAGTTGACGAATAAATCAAAAGATGATGTGAGAGTGATGAAATGGCAGTAAAAGATATAAACGGCAGTGATTATTATGTAAAAATACACACACATACATAAAAAAAATAAAACATAAAAATCTAATCTACTCAGATCTATATTTCTGTAGACAGAGATTTGAAAGATAACGCGATATACAAGTTATAAAAAAGGAACAGGTCGAAAGACAGTCCACTACAATCGTCAACTTCAGAATATTTACTGTGACCGTAAATATAAATTGTTAAAATTTCTTACAAAATGTATTTATAAACAGGATAGAACATCCGTGATGAGATCTTTCTCACGTTGCAGTACTAAAGTTTAAAAATCAGGCTGTTTTGTAGATTTTGTATTATTTGATAGTCTTGTATTCTATTTTACAGTTTCCTTTACTTGCAGTTCTTTTTCCACACCTTCGCCTTTACGTTGCTTTCTTTTCCCTTCCTTTCGTATAATTTATAGTGCCCTTGTTTCTTTTGTTTTAGCTTATTTTCTGTTATTTCTTTGCCATTTAATAATACAGTTTTGATTTTATTTATATTATTTTATTTCGTTTTACATATTTTTGTTTCATTTCATTTTATTTTACTCTATTTAATTTTTTTTTGTATTTTACTTTACTTTATTTTATTTGACTTTATTTTATTTTATTTGACTTTATTTTATTTTATTTTACTTTATTTTAATTCATTTCATTTTATTTAATTTTTTTTTAATTCAACTTAATTTAATTAAATTTTTATTTTATTAAATTTTTTTTTATTTTATTAAGTGTTTTTTTATTTTATTAAATTATATTTTATTTTATTTTATTTTGTTTTGTTTTATTTTATTTTAATTTATTTTAATTTATTTTATTTTATTTTAATTTATTTTATTTTATTTTGTTTTGTTTCGTTTTATTTTATTTTATTTTTATTTTGTTTTATTTTACTACAATTTATTTTCTTTTATTTTACTTCATTTTATTTTACCATATTTTATTTTATTTTATTTCATTTTATTTCATTTTATTTTATCTTATTTTACTTAATTTTATTTTACCATATTTTATTTTATTTCATTTTATTTTATCTTATTTTACTTAATTTTATTTTACCATATCTTATTTTATTTTATTTTATTTCATTGTATTTTAATTTATTTTATTTTATTTTAATTTCTTTTATTTTATTTTTATTTTGTTTTATTTTACTACAATTTATTTTCTTTTATTTTATTTTATTTTACTTTATTTCATTTTACATAATTTTATTTTACCATATTTTATTTTATTTTATTTCATTTTATTTTATCTTATTTTACTTAATTTTATTTTACCATATCTTATTTTATTTATTTTATTTTATTTTATTTTATTTCATTTTATTTTATCTTATTTTACTTAATTTTATTTCACCATATCTTATTTTATTTCATTGTATTTTATTTTATTTTTATTTATTTTATTTTATTATATTTTATTTTATTTTGTTCTATTAAATTTTTTTTATTTTATTTTATTTTATTTTAATTTATTTTAATTTATTTTATTTTATTTTAATTTCTTTTATTTTATTTTTATTTTGTTTTATTTTACTACAATTTATTTTCTTTTATTTTATTTTATTTTACTTTATTTCATTTTACATAATTTTATTTTACCATATTTTGTTTTATTTTATTTCATTTTATTTTATCTTATTTTACTTAATTTTATTTTACCATATCTTATTTTATTTCATTGTATTTTATTTTATTTTTATTTATTTTATTTTATTTTATTTTAATTTATTTTATTTTAATTTCTTTTATTTTATTTTTATTTTGTTTTATTTTACTACAATTTATTTTCTTTTATTTTATTTTACTTTATTTCATTTTACATAATTTTATTTTACCATATTTTATTTTATTTTATTTCATTTTATTTTATCTTATTTTACTTAATTTTATTTTACCATATCTTATTTTATTTCATTGTATTTTATTTTATTTTTATTTATTTTATTTTATTTTATTTCATTTTATTTTATCTTATTTTACTTAATTTTATTTTACCATATCTTATTTTATTTCATTGTATTTTATTTTATTTTTATTTATTTTATTTTATTTTTATTTTATTTTATTTTAATTTATTTTATTTTAATTTATTTTATTTTAATTTATGTTATTTTATTTTAATTTACTTTATTTTATTTTGTTTTGGTTTGTTTTATTTTATTTTTATTTTGTTTTATTTTACTACAATCTATTTTCTTTTATTTTATTTTATTTTACTTTATTTTATTTCACTTTATTTTATTTCACTTTATTTTATTTTACTTAATTTTATTTTACCATATTTTATTTTATTTTATTTTATCTTATTTTACTTAATTTTATTTTACCATATCTTATTTTATTTTATTTTTATTTATTTTATTTTATTTTGTTTTATTTTTATTTTATTTCCTTTTTATTTTATTTTATATTACTCTATTTTGTTTTGTTGTATTTTATTTTACATTATTTTATTTTATTTTACTATATTTTACTTTATTTTATTCTAGTATAATTTATTTTATTTTATCTTACTCTATTTTGTTTTGTAGTATTTTATTTTATTTTATCTTGTTTTGCTTTATTTTATTTTACTTTATTTTATTTTGTTGTATTTTGATTTATTAAATTTTTTTATTTTTTTTTTCATTTTACTCTATTTTATTTTGTTTTATTTTGGTTTGTTTTTTATTTTACTCTATTTTGTTTTGTTGTATTATATTTTACTTTATTTTGTTTTGTTGTACCTTATTTTATTTTAATTTATTTTCTTGTATTTTATTTTACCTTATTTAATTTTTTAATTTTATTTTACTTTTTTTTATTTTCTTGTATTTTATTTTATATTTATTTTTTTAATCATGAAAAAAAAATACTTTCATGTGGTTACCGTAAATATATTACGTACACTCTTCGTATTCACGAATAAAATATGGAGTAATATCAACAATGAGGCTCACGTAACATGTGATAAGCATTTGCAACAGAAGATTTAAATAAAGGAAAAGTTAAAAAATGCTTGCCGCATTTTTATGATAGTGCTCGAGACTGTTGTTTGTATATATTTATATATATGTATGTACATGTATGCATATGATAAGTGAAGTGAATGAAGGATGTGAAAGAAAGCACTTATTTTTTTTAATTGTTTCTTCAGCGCGGAAACAAGGTCAATTATTTTGATGAGTCGTTGATATGGAAGCAGGAAACAATCATAATCTTGCTCACGATGACGATTGTGATGCAAGGGGCGAGACAAAGAGATGAGCTGAAGGTTTGTCAGCAATATAGAAGAGTAGAATTGCAATTTTACGCATTATTTTTAATTAAATCGATAATGCTGTGAGATAGGTGTGACAATTATAAATAAAACTAATTTGTATAAAATCTAAACGTTTTGAGAGCTACGAGTCCAAAAGATGTGGCATATTTTTGTATAACAATTTCAAAATGCACTGAACTTTTCAATACACAACCTCCTTATATTTTTATTAAAAGAATTTAAATGCCAAAACGTGTTGCTAGTTCATGACAGTTCAGGAGAAAACTGAAAAAAATCCATCAACTTTAATGATAAGAGAAAGGAAACGTAAAAAATACCTTCCGGTAATAATAAAAACTCTATACTAACTGAACTCAAGAATAGCAAGTGTGATAATAGAAATAATCTTACTGATAAAGCGCGCTTGCAAAAACTATTGATAAACCAAAGTGGGAGGCACTGAAGATTGTATACTGTATGTATATATGTTTGAAGGGCTTCAAATATACACTGCTATAAAACAGATATAAAGTGTGCGACAAAACTTAAACAACAAAATTCCCTTTAAAACATTTGACTCAAAAAAATCGTAAGTATGAGTTCCATAGATTCTCTGTTCGAAAATAATAGCAATACTTCTACATTATTATCCCTTAACTATTTTCTAAAGCAAATCGCTATATTTGCCTGTAGAATGTCTTTCCGATAGATCCACCTAATGATATTTCTTCCTCCACAAAAAATTTCACGAAGACTTCATGAATGTCTTTGTACATGAAACGATCCAATACCCCTTCTATTGTATAAATTGGACCCACTCAAAGACCGAAGAAACGTCTACAAATCCTTACACTGCCTGAACCGTGTTTTACCGGTCGAAAAGGATAGCAAAAGTGAGTAAGTCTTGTGTTACAGGAGTGCGAGCATCCTAATATTTGAGCAAACTTTTATTTGATAGAAGATAATATTCCTCGTCGTATTGCACTATTCCAGTGTATGTGGGATTTTGAAACCAAAGAGATTTCAAAGCTCCGAAGTGAAGTAAAGAGCACGTCTTTAAATTGTCGTACATGAGGCTGGATATCCCAAATTCTTTTATAAAACTTCTTTTGGAAATATGTTGAGGCCAGGAACGATTGCAGGATCGTTACTATCATCCTACATCGTTTAACGGGCTAAATAAAAGAATGAAACGTTTGTTTTAAATGTTTCGAATTACAAGACCTACTTTGATTTTTCAATTAGCCTGAAATTGCAATTAATTTTTTTTTATGGACCATGAAACCATTTTTTGTTTCATATTTCAAACGGCTAATACTTTTTATGTCAAATCGTCACATAGTTGAAGTCAACCCCTTCCGATTTGAAGTAAATTTAGAGAAGAGATTCCTTCTATCATAAAACGAAGTTCTGTTAAAGAAAAAAAATTTGAAATTGAAAAAAAAAAAAATTTTTTTGGAAAGTTATGCAATTTCAAAATTTCCCTTTTTTGCCGTTTTGTAAAGCTTATTTTTTTAATATTTATCAAACTAATGAAGTTAAAAAAATAAACTTGGGCACTTTGAAGGGGAATGAAAAAAGGGGTATAAAAAAGTATTTAAAAAAAATGCTTGAAATTTCTAATTTTAGAAAACTTTTGATTTTTCAAAATCGAAAAAATTAAAGTTCGACATAAAATTTAGGACAAACATTTTTTTAGGGTTTATTATTAAAGATATCCTGTCAGAAGGGTGTTAATATTTTTTTTCAAAAAATTATATTTTTTTAACTTTCTAGTCTTGTTCCAATAGCCGAACACAAAATTACTCAATTTTGATCACTGAAAGATTTTTTTCGTGGTAGTGGAATGAAAAAAAACATATGCTTAAATTTTTTTTTACATTCTTGTTTTTACTTTCCACTCGATCAGAAACTTAAAAAATTTAAAAAAATTAAAAAAAAATATTTGGAAAAAATTTCAAAATTCATATATTTAAAAACAAAAAAAAACACCAAAGAAATTTTTCTTTAATAACCACAATTTTTACAAAAAAAAAATTACTTCTTGTTTTTGAAAAAAAAAATTTATAAAAAATGTATAAAACAGGCCACTTACTTAACTTTATATAAATTTAACATTAAAAAATTAAATAAAAAAAAATTGGAAAAAATTAAACAAAAAAAAAATTGGAAAAACTTCAAAAATTCATATTTAAAAAAAAACACCCAGGCAATTTTTATTGTATTTAATAACCACCATTTCTTCGGAAAAAAAATGAATTCTTTTTTTTTAAAAAAGGCATAAAAAATGTATTCATCAGGCCACTTAATTTCAAATATATATAAATGTTACATTTAAAGAAAAATATCAAATATGGCATTTATAGTAGGTATCCATAAAGTTTAAGAGAGAGAGAGTTGTTCCGCACAGACGTGAAAGACGTCTTCTTTGATTTTTTCCTTTTCAGGGCCGCTCTCCGAATAACCAGTCAATTCTTGCCGGCACTTAATTTAGTAGAAATTGTTCAGGGAATCACCTAATACGTAAGTTTGAGTAAATTGCTTAAATGAAAATTGAGACACAAGCGGCGCTCAATCGTCAAAAAAAAACTAAATTAAATTAGTATTTAGCTAAATTTTAAATGTACAGCGAAGCGGAGGTATAATACAAGTGTACAATGCTATGGAAATCTTGCCCCCAAGATGTTTAAAATGTTAAGAGGTCAATGTAATTATTGGCATAATTAGTTAATATTTCGTTTATGCGTAGATTTCATTCTCCATACTCTCTTTACCTACTTAAGCGAACCCAAATAAAAAAAATAAAAAATTGAAGCGTTAAACCAGCCGAAACAAATTATTACAAAAAGTTGTGTTCATCATCTATTAAGTCGTATACCTTTCATGAAGATGAAATGGTTGTTTAATTGCCTTAACTGGAAAGCTGTCAAAAGATTCAGAATACCTACTCAGTTAGCACCGCTCCTGCGGACAATACAGGATACCAGCGAGCTCGGCAGAACAACTGATAAGTAATGCCACAAAATCGAAAAGGTTCCCCTGCGGGTTAGAGGGTTAGAATATGCCCGAGGTAAATATGCCTGTAATTACCCATCGTCTACTTTCCTATGGAAGAAGGGGATGACATGACCTAGAAGGTTCCACTGGTCATACCGATCAATCGTTTCCGCAACCTTCGGGGAGTGTGTTTTGTAGCTAAAAACAGCAACAACAAAAACAAACCCGAAGAGGAATGACGTTGATTGGCCCTGTAGTCAACCTTTCTAAGAATGAGTAGAAGGAAGATATACAGATTAGTCGCGGTACTCACTTGAAACTTGAAGTGGGTTAAGCATAAGCTTCAAAGCCTTTGTGGGCGTTGATGCAAGTTCGCGGTTATAAACATTTCCGCTGACCTCTTAAATCTGTTCATCCTGCTTATGTTAGTGCTTACGTCGAGCGCAAGACACCACACTGCAATACCATAGAAGAAGATGGGTCCTACTACCGCTGTGTACGAGAGGGTTCATCCCGTCTTTTACCCACGGCTGCAGTATTTGCCTTCCAGGATCTGTCTTCAACATGCTTGTTCCAGTTGAGTTTACAATCCAAGATGACGGCGAGGTACTTTATCTCTGGGGAAAGTTTTAGCCTCACTCTATTTAGGAATGGTGGTCTAAAGGCTGGTACCTTGTATCCCTTGGTGGAAAGAACCATTATCGTTTTGGAGGTATTCACCTTGAGCTCCCTTTTCAGTGACCAGTTCTCCACGAGGTTCACAACGCTCTGGCGTAGTTCGCCCAGAGTTTGGAGATTCCAACCTGTCACCTTAAGAGCGATATTATCGTCATAGGCAATAACTTGGCAGCCATTCTTTTCCAGCTTCAGAAGCAGGGTGTTTACTTTTAGGTTACACCTCCTTGTGGTGTACCCCTAGATGCGTATTGCACTATTGAGACCTCTGTCAAATTAGATTGGATAATTTTGTACAACGAATTCCAACAGCGGAGACTGTAGCCCCATGCGTAGAAGAGACTATATTACGACCTTTGGATGGACGTTATGGAAGGCTCCTTCTATATCGAGAAAGATATGAAGAGTGAAGTTCTTGTAGGCAATCTATCTATCTTCTAGGAAACAGGTATTTTTGGCGCTAATTGTAGTCAGAGGGGAGACACCACATCGACGAAATCAAGAGGGATTCGTTGTCGGAAAGTTTCAAGATCGGGAGTCTAGGCACAGCTTTCACGAACTGATTGGAACTAATCAATCAGTATTTTTCAGCTATTACGATTCACCTTCTTTGAGCTACTTACTTCTAGAAATATCAAACAGATTATGCTCTATTCCCATTGTTGATACATAAAACGTCTTCAATTAAGCCGAAGACCCGTTGCTGGTCTGAGCTTCTCGTGTTTCTTTTTTATATTTTCTGACATCTTCTGTTGGCATGCGATTTTACCACAATGCTATATTTAACTAATTTTGAAGCTCACACTTAAGCTACTAATTGTTAAACGCTCATTATACTAAATACTAGTTAATGAAAAAAGCAACAACTAAAGAAGAACTTCAACCAAATAAAACAAAATAAATAAATAAAAACACTAACAAAAAGAACTGCGCAAAAACGGAACAAAGTTATAAAAAGCTAATAAAGAAGAGAAAGCAACATCCACGCTTACAACTTTGCATTACTACAAACAAACATGCACACTTAAAAAGAGATCTACAAAAATTCTGAAATCTAATTTAAATAACAAAAACCATAAAAACAATCACCAACAACCATTACAATCAACAATAATTATTTGTGTTGGTTTCGTCGATTAATGGCGCGCGTAAAACAATCAAAAAGAAAGAAGTCTGGGGCGTGTAAAATATAAAATTTTTGACCCTGAACTTAGCAAAGTCAGCCAACGACCTGTGGCTACAAGCATTTCACACATATCACACATGTGTAGCAGTATATCAGCGTTTCCAGCTCCAGCGTACCTACAGCAAAATCGCTTGTACTTTGCTCGCACATCGTCGCCGTCCGCAAGATCGTACATCTGCGAAATGTTCGTGCATTTCTTTTTTTTTTTTTTGTTTCTTGTTTTGTGATTTCATTTGCTTTTACTTAGCTATTTTTGTTCGTTTCAATTCTTAAATATTTTGCACAATTTCTTACTCATTCACACAATCATTTACTATGGAGACGTTACTTCCTCCCTCTGCTCGCAGCACGCTTTCCTCTGCTGCGTTAGTCAATTGAAGGTTTTTAGTAATTTTTATTGCAAAACTTACAGCATTCCATTTTACTCAATACATAGACTTCAAAGAAATTGTTATATTATGGAAGTTGCATATGTTGCTAATGTACGAGAATACGAGGGCTATACGAATCAGATTTTTATTAGGGTGGGTTGCAAAGAGTGGTTCGAATCAGCCTCCATAAAAGACAGTCTTAGTTCAAAGGCATTTTGAACTATCAGATATTGATAAGAGACCTGTCAAGTTTGATTAGTAATCAATTAATAAAACGGCTTTTTTAAAACGGGTTTTCAAGAAAAGTCAATTATTAATTGATTACGATTAGAAAAAAAAAATACAAAAAATCAAAAATAATCAAAACAACTTTCTTTGATAACTTTTGATTATTTTTGATTTTTTTTTATTATTTTAATTTTTTTCAGTATTGTTGATAGGATACTTATGTGCTTCTACAACAATACTGAAAAAAAATCAAAAAGAATCTAAAAAAATCAATAATAATTACAAGTAATCAAAACAACGTTTTTTGATTATTTTTGATTTTTTTTTTTAATAATCGTAAAAAATCATGATTATTTTTTGATAATTTTTTTAATTAATTGGAAAATAATGATTAAAAATTGAAAGTAATTGGCAATCAATCATTAAATGGATTCTTAAGAAAATAATTAATCAAACCGGTAATCATTACAATAAGTAATCCTTATTTAACAGGTCTGATTGATAATTACTCATCCACCAACAGAGCTAACACTAAACTAACAGAAATGTTAACTGTTTTGAAGTTGTGTTAAATATAATTGTAGTGAAATTAAATTGAATATCGTTCGACGAAATAAGAAGAAGATGTGTCTTTAATAGTTTTCATTTCCAATATAGCGAATTCCATACAAGAAACCACATAAAAAGAAATTTCAAAGTTTACACAAAGTTCCTTAAAGTTAATTAAACGTTTAAAAATGTACATCAAAATTTCAATATTTTTGGGCAGAACTTTTTGAGTACGCAGTTTTATAGCTCATTAAATTTTAGCATAATAATCTGCAAGTTAGAAGTACCTCAAAATGGATTGGTCTACAAAACCGCGTACTCAGAAATTTTCTAGAAACTCTTTAAAATAAAATTGGAATTTTGATGCCCATTTTTTTTAAGTTTAATTAACTTTCCTTGAACTTTGCGTAAACTTGAAAATTTCTTTTTATGTGGTTTCTGTTGTGGAATTCGTTATATTTTAAATGACAATTATTAAAATCACATTTTATTTTCCCTACTAATAAAGGGTGTTTTTTTTAGGGGTATAGAACTTCGAATTGAAATAAAACACAAGAAAATCGTTTTAAGGTCCATCAATTTGGCTTTATTGGAAGGATAATTTTATGCCATTAATGTTTAAATATGATTTCGGGCATGTGGCCGCCGCGGCTGGCTCGAATAAAGCCAATTCCACAGGTCCAATTTTCAACCACTTTTTCGAGCATATGGGGCCGTATGTCGGCAATAACGCCACGAATGTTGGCTTCCAATTCCCCTAACGTTTCTGGTTTGTTGGTGTAGACGAGCGACTTCACATATCCCCAAAGAAAATAATCCAATGGTGTCAAATCACACGACCTTGGTGGCCAATTGACAGGTCCATTCCGCGAAATTATGCGCTCATCGAATGTTTCCTTCAATAAATCGATTGTGACGTGCGCTGCGTGGCATGTAGCGCCGTCTTGTTGGAACCACAACTCATCCACATTCATGCCATCCAATTCGGGAACAAAATAGTCGGTTATCATGGCTCTATACCGGTCTCCATTAACGGTAGCTGCCTCTCCAGCATTATTGCGGAAGAAGTATGGCCCAATGACTCCACCAGCCCATAGAGCACACCAAACAGTCAGTTTTTGTGGATGTAATGGCGTTTCAAGGGTCTCATGTGGATTCTCTTCACTCCAAATGCGGCAATTTTGCTTGTTGACGTAGCCATTCAACCAAAAATGAGCCTCATCACTGAACAAAATTTTGCGATGAAAATCAGCATCGAAATCAATCTCATTTTCGGCCCATACACCAAAATCACGACGCATTGCATGGTCTCGCGGCTTTAATTCTTGCACAAGCTGGATCTTGTAAGGTCGCAAGCCAAGATCTTTGCGCAAAATCTTCCATAAAGTTGATGGACAAAGCTCCAATTGCTGTGCACGGTGGCGAATCGATTCATTCGGGTCCTCTTCAACACTTTGCTCTACAGCGGCAATTGTTTCTTCGGTGCGCACTGTTCGACGTCTCTGCGGATGCGTATTATCACATAGAGTAAACGTAGTGCGAAAACGATCCATGGTTAACCGAATTAATTGCTCTGATGGACGATTATGTCGACCATAAAATGGACGGAGCTCACGGTAAACTTCGCGAACTGAACCATTATTTTCGAAATAAATTTGCACGATTTGCAAGCGTTGTTCTTTTGTCAACCTATTCATGATGAAATGGCAAACCAAACTGAACATAAATGACATTAGAGTTGCCAGATTTGACCACAAAATGCCAGTTTTATCTCTATTCGAAAAAGAAACCTCTAAAAAAACACCCTGTATATTGAACACAGCTGTACATATAGTCATTTTCTGCGATTTTCAGAAAATTTTGGCCTGAATGAAACATGTCTCAAGGTCTATTACAAGAACTGTAAATTTTGTTATGAAAATGTACGCAAAATTTCGCAAATTCTAAGAACTTTTTTTAAATTTTAAATTTTTTTTCACAGAATTTTTAGAATTTTTTGGATCATGCTGTTTTGAGCTAAAGTGTTTTCTTTCACATAAAAAAATGGCGTTCATAAACTTGTATGGAGGAAAATACAAACGTCCACAAGAAAAAAAATTGCCAAAAATCAGCAGACGTTGTTCTTCCTAATGAAAATACTTACCAGCATTTGAAAAATTACAAAACTTTCCCTACTTAACTCTAGATTCGTAATTCTAAGCTTTACTCGTCGTCTTATTCATTTGCTTAACCCTCGTCAGTCTCTTCAGCTTTCTATCCCGAGCCGAAAATTTGCTTGTGTTGTTTTTGTTGTAATAGCAGTACGCCGCCCTGCAAAGTAACGTGTTCCACACGCTTTCCGCTTCTTATTTTCACTCTCCCTTTCTCTTTCACGTTTCTTTTCACTTTAAATTTCTATTTCATATTCATGTTACATTTCCTTAACTCTTACACATATTAGGGGGCCAGGCGTCACACCCTTTACAAAACTCTATTAAGATTTATACCCAAATATCATTAATCATCGGCAGAAAGCGCATACGGTAACGTTATAGTTTCGTTACAGTTTCGGCACGCAAGGAAGTTTATGAGCAGTTCCCGCGTACAAGAAACGTTACTACTTTCATTTCTGTACGCAAACGTTTTGTTACGATTTCGTTACTCAGAAAGCGTTACAGGTTTCGTTTCCGTGCACAGTGTTTCGTACCTACTTAAGGTGCCGGTGGTCTTCTTACCTAGAGTTTCGTTACACTTCTGTTAATCATTGGGAACTGTTCCTATCATTCCGTTTCTAATTATCTTTAAATATTTCTATAATACTCGGAAGAATAACAGCAGACACGATGTTTCGTTTCTATACGAGCTTCGTTACATGTTTTATTTAAACCTTCTTCCTGCTTAGTGACGTGTCACCGCTCACCTTTCCAACATTTTTTGCTAGATGCCTACAAAAAAACTTACATGTCGCTTCAAATTTTTTTAAATGTAGCAAATTTTTATGTAGAGCAACGTATATACATATATTATCGATCGAACCAAAATGGATTAGAAGTCATGACGAATGGGAAATTTTCCAAGAAATTCGTAAATTTTAGTCCATAAACCTGAAATATTGTTTTGTAGCCCATCGCACTTAGTTTTTCAATTTTTCCCATATAAAAATAAATGTTCTTATGTTATATGAAGAAAAATGCGGTGAAAAAAAATTTCAGAACGATTTTTAAAAAATCTAACATTTTACAATTTGATGCACTCTGTATTTTCGGTTTTCTGGTTTAAATCGCCCAGGCGTTTAGATGACCATTTAAAGAAGAGGTTTAAAGAATTTCAATATTTTTCTTATTTAACATCGAACCAATCGGTGTCTTTTACCTATTTTTTTTAGGAATTTTCTCCATTGTCAAAACAAAAATAGTAACCCTGGCATATTCGAGATATGTATTTCAGTCACCATTATTTGTAATATGCGATCGGCTAGCAACTAATATCTTCTGTACATCTGAGAACAATTTTATTTCCATTACAAACATATTTACACCCAACTAAAGAAAAATAAATCCATTCACACGACGCACATTTCATGAGCACTTTAATGACTAAACTCCCGCGATCAGCCAGTATTCGATCGACTCTCGAGTTGTGGTCCATACCATAATGATGACCTTACTACCACACGCTGCGTTGACCTGTTCCTAGGCATGTTGATTTATGATTTTATATAAAAACCAAGTATATGTACATATATGGCGATATTTCTTACGATCTACGCATGGCAATGGATATTTGCAGAATTAAATTTGCATATCGACAGAGATCAAACATGAGTACTTGATGACTCAACACAAAGTAATTTATCTACAATAAAATATAATTCATTTGTCATTGTGATAGAGTAAAAAGCAGGCATAAATGCGAAAAGCAAGGGGGTCGGCGTTGAGGGAGGGGAATAAAAGTACCAAAAATAAATTTTCATTTGCTCATATCGCTCAACCTTTTTAATTGTGGTCAGACAAATGCGGGCGTAATAGAAATTTCAAAATTAAAATGTTCTGGCAACTAAGTTGTAAAGAATAAAAGCAACAAAATAATAGCGTGAGGTAGTGTTGGAATTGGTAATACGAATGGAATTTGTTACGTGATCTTTGTGAAACAGAATTTGTAAACAAGGCATTTTCGAAACAATATGCCACCACAAAATTTCAAAACTAGTTGCATTTTTTAAAGAACAATGGCAACAGCAAGAAATGTGATTTTTAGAGGCTAAATTTTGAGAAACGTTTTTGAAAAAAGCCATTTTCCAAAATCTATTTTACTTCGAAAACCGAAAACCGCGTTCTAAGAGATTTTAAGCTCGTATAGATAAAAAACAATTTTGCATCTATTTTCTTTTTTCTTTTTTTTTGATTACTAAGAATATGAGGAAAATTTAACGAAATATTAAAATACGTTTCTGAAAAAATGGTATTTCGTCTGCTTTAGAATTGTTTTATTATAAAAAGCAAGCTTAGCAATATGTTAAATCCCATTTTTTATAGATTTTGAGATATGGGAACTGAATCCTCATAAAAAAAAATTAATAAAACAAAAAAAATTTCGAAACGATTGAGTTTTTAAACTTTTTTTTTTCGTTGTTGAAAAAATCGAAGAAATGTTTAAAACTGAGTGTTCAAAAACGTTTCTGAACAATTTAAGTTGGTCTGTTTTGGAATTTCTGAAAATGTTTGGAAAAAGTTCTAAAATTTTGTTGTTTTTAAATTTGATCTCATACAAAATTTATGGATCTGAAAATCCATAAGTACTGGGATTTTGTAAAAAGCAAAAAAAAAAATACAGATGAAAATTTTAAGAAAAAAAGTTATTAAAAGTAAAAAAAAAATTTTAAAAATTAAAAAAATTTTAAAAAAATGTTTTTTGGAATATAAAAAAATTGCCTTTTTGTAATAACAATTTTTGTTGATTTCACATTTTTTATTTTCAAGTATTAATGAAACGAGCTCAAGGCCAAGAATAATAATTTTTCACATATTAATTTTTATGAAAATTATTATTGTTTTTATTATTTTAATAATAATTTTTTAATGCCTAGCAGCTTCGGAAATGGATCTATAAGAAAAGATATGGCGGTTGTTTCTAAACATTTTTCCTACTCTATTCAATTAAACAACTTTAATTAATTAATTAATTAAAAAATGATTATTAAAAAATTTAAAAACAATGATAATTTTCATAAAAATTAAAATGTGAAAAATTATTATTCTTCGGCTTGAGCTCGTTTCATAAATACATAAAAAAAAATTAAAAAATGTTTTTAAAAAAATTTAAAAAGTTTAAAAAATAAAAAAAATTTAAAAAAAAAGTCAAGAAATAAAAAAATAAAAAAAGGTAAGAAATAAAAAAATTAAAAAAGTTAAGAAATAAAAAGAAAATAAAAGAAGTTAAGAAATAAAAAAAATTCAAAACAAAAAAATTTCAAAACTTTTGTTTGAAAAATTTTACCAAGAAAAAATAAATCAAAAATTAACTATAATTCCTAATACATCCAATAAATATAAGTATCCTCTTTTCATGTACTAGAAACTGCAGGCACGTAAAGCTTCTAGATTATTTGAAAAAAATTTTAAAATATCAATTTCGATTTTTTTAAACTGTAAATTTCGAAATTATTAACTATTTTTCAAGTAATTTTTAATTGTAATAGTTATTAATTTTAAAATTTTTGGATTTTTAAAAATTGTAAAAATAGTTATTTATATATTAAATTATTTTTTAAATTTCGAAATTATTAACTATTTTTTAAATTGATATTATATTTGAATTTCAAGTTTTATTTAGAATTTGTTTGTTATAAATAAAGTCCAAAAATTTTATTTTATTATTAGAAGTAAATATTCGAATAAATGTTTCAAAACTGAGTATTGAATATGTTTTTGAAAATTTTTATTTTGTCTCTTTTTCGTTTATAATTGTGGTAAGTAAGCTAAGCACTACTTTAACTTTAAATGCTGATGTTTAGAGATTTTGAGATTCGGGAAGTTAATACATATGTAAAAAACACATTTAAAAACGAAAACACAAAAATTTCAAACTTTTCAAACACTTTAACTATAACAAATAAATCAATAATTAACAACAGCTGTTTCCAACTAATAAAAATTCGAAAAGTTTCTTAAGTATTCGAACAAATTTTGAAATAGTTATTTTGGTTTTTCGAAAACGGTGAATATTTGAAATTAAAAAAAAAAATTTGGTCTTCCAGTAATTATAGTGTTGTATTTCTGTTTTACAACTAAGAAATGGGTTAAATGATATTTTTCAAAAACGATTTAAAAAAAAATGTAAATGATTAAAACACAGTTAAATTATTTCTGTCTTTTCTCATAGTAGAAAATATTCGAATAAATGTTTAAAAACTGAGCATTGAGTATGTTTTTCAATTTTTTTTTGCCTGATTAGAATTTTTTTATTGTAAAAATGAAGAGTTGAAATTTTTTTACAGATTCGAAATTGTTCACCAAAAAACGCGAAAAAAAACTGTAAAATAAAATTTCCCAAAAACATTTTTCAAAAAAATTTTAATATTTTTTCTACCTTTTCTCATAGCAGTATCAAATGTTCGAGTTTGAAAACAATTTTCACTACTCCCTCTATGCGTTATTTCATTCAGGGACAACTTTTTTCAGAATACCAAATACTGCGTGGATCGAGATACGAAATCAGCTAATTGCAAATTATATATACGTATAAGTATATTTTGGTTTTGTTGGCGGATAAGCACTGCAATACACATATACATATGAAGTACATGTGTACGAAAATGTGCATAAAGTCCAAACAAATTAGCCGACCGGCCGGCTAGTGGCAAAAAGCTTGCGGCTAATCAGCCAACCTGGCACTGTCACTCACTACCCAGTTTATTTGTATGCATTTGAAAGCTTCCAATGTGTGTACTTTTGCATACTACACCAAAGAAAAAAAGATAAATAAATAAGAAAAAAACAAAAGCTGACACACACTTCTGCACGCCACTCACTTTTCATCTACCCTGCCGACGACAACATAAAATACTTGGCGAAAATTGAAATGAAGCCAGTTTAGGCGCGCACCAAAATTTGAAAATAAAATAAAATATTGTAAATATTGGCAAATTACCAGAAATGTCAGCTACGGTACAAGACTTTTAGTATTTTATTTCATTTCAAAAAACAAAAAAAAAATGTACGCTTGTATTCAACCAAAATTTTTTACGCGAAATTAGTTCAGTGAAAAAAATGCGCAAAAACATGACGTACGGGTATGCGGGGTTGTTGATTAAATAGCTGCGCAATCGAAAAAAAAATTTAAAATTTAAGTTAAATATGCAAATAAATAAACAATGGGTGTAGTATGACTAAAAATTTGCTGAACATGTATTAAACTTTTTACGCAGTTGCTTAAAAAATCCCAAATTTATGCACTGTGGCTAGCACGAAACCAGTGAGGAAAGAATTAAATTCGAAATAAAAAAAATATTTGGAATCAAGTGTCACTAAACAGTAAATGCATGACTTAAAGTAAAATTTTGTAAATTAAGCACAATTAAACGTTAAACTGGTTTTGACGCCGATTTCTTGAAAGTTTTGATTTCCAAGTAAAAAAAGAATATGTCATATTTACTAAAAACAAGTCATAAAATTAATAAGTAAGCATGTATGTATAAGTTTGGGTGGAACCGAATATTAAATAGTGAACTGCAGTTTTGAGAATTTTTTTAAAGACTTTGTTGTAAAACTGGGCGTGGTCTCTAGACCGTTTGGCTCATTTTGACGCATTTGATCTTCACAATTAACTGTGTGGTCTGTATTGTCGTGTACCGAGTTCCGCCATGGTATCGTAAGCGGTGCTAGAGTTATCGAATCCTGAAAACCTGTCACTCATATGGGGCGCCCATTTCCCACAATTTTCTGAAACTTATACACTATATATATGTATCTACCCGAGTTTTGTCAATTTAGTTACGCCAGTTTTTAGAAGTTATCGATATCGAAAAAGGCTGTAATTTCTCACATTTTCAATAACAACCTCCTGATGCTTCGCTGCATCTTAGAACTTATACTAAACTGAGTATGATTTTAGTCATTATATATTGGTACTTAATTGCAGCACTTACTAGCACCTTTCGTTTGATACCCATATTGACACAGTTTGGGTCACCCTGGTACACATATTGGTCGATACCTCCGAAACTGAGCCGAGTTATCGAAATAAGGAATACCTTTAACTTTAAGTTAGACATCTATCATTGCAACTATGAAAGTTTCATTCAATTATATTTAGTAGTTTCTGAGTGATACGCGCTCAAGCATACAGACAGACAGACAAAAATTCGAAAAACTGTTGTTTCGGATTCAATCGGTTTAATAATGAGCCCTCCCATCAATATCTACATTGTACAGACATCGACCTTTTACAATTTTATTGTATGTAGAGATATTGTGTGCACGGACAACGAGCGGAAGGAACGGCATGATGACACAATAAATTTCTCCATTCATGCTAAGAATTTTGATTTCCCCTTCTCAGCGTCTTTGCAGGTTCTGCAAGATAGAGTGATACTTTTTAGTTACTTTCGAATAGTTTGAGACAGAATTCGAAGTAGAAAAACGGTGCGCATAAACGCAACTGATTATGCACCTACATAAATATGGGCAGCTCCACGAAAGGTTAGACTTTTTTGTGATTGAAACTTTAAGGCGCACATTTTTATAAATTTTATAAACATGAAAATATATATTAACTTTGATACATTGTATTTTAATATGAGAAGAAAAAAATATGGACTCATCAATATGTATAACAAAATTATCACGACGATGACAATTTAATAAAACTATAGATCACCCAATGGTTGAAATTCAAGCACCAAACTTTATTTTATTTTAACACTTTGGTGTCTTTTTTATTCGCCTCCTTTCCCTCTCTCTGCTGTTCTTTTCCTTCCTTTTCTTTGCTTTCCTCTTCTCTCTACAGTCTCTATATTTAATTAATTTTCTTGTATTCTATTTTATTGTTTCATTTTCTTGCTGATTTTTTTCTTCACTTTCTTTAAATTCTTTTGCTTGCATTTTCTTTTATTTTCTTTCTATTCCTTTCCTCCCCTCCCTTTCCCTTTGTTTCTTTTAATTAATTTTATTTTTTAAATTGCATTTTATTTTATTATACTTTTTTAATTTATTTAGTTTAATTTTGTATTTTATTTTTTTTATTCGTTTTTATTCTTTTTTATTTTTTTATTCATTTTAATTTTTTTATTCTTTATTTTTTTATTCTTTTTTATTCTTTTTTATTTTTTTTATTTTCTTTCTTATATTTTCATTTATTTTATTTTATTCTATTTTTTTAATTTATTTAGTTTAATTTAATTGTATTTTATTTTTTTTTATTCTTTTTTAGTTTTTTTTCTTATATTTTCATTTATTTTTTTTTCTTATATTTTCTTTTATTTTATTTTATTATATTTTTCTTTATTGAATTTTATTTCCTTTAACTTTATTTTATTGTATTTTATTTTATTTTTATTTTTTAAATTTTTTTTCTATTATTATTCTTTTTTTAATTTATTTAGTTTAATTTAATTGTATTTAATTGTATTTTATTTTTTTTTATTCTTTTTTATTTTTTTATGCATTTAAATTTTTTTATTATTTTTTATTTTTGTATTTTTATTTTTTTCTTATATTTTCGTTTATTTTATTTTGTTATATTTTTCTTTATTTAATTTTATTTTATTAACATTTATTTTCTTTTATAGTATTTTATTTTATTGCATTTTATTTTATTTTATTTTATTGTAATTTATTTTAATTTATTTTGTTTTAATTCATTTTATTTTATTTTATTTTATTTTGTTTTGTTTTAATTTATTTTGTTTTATTAAATTAATTTTTATAATTTTTTTTTGTTCTGCTTTATTTTATTTTTTTTTTGTTTCTATTTTTTTAAATTAATTTAGTTTAATTTAATTGTGTTTTATTTTTTTTTATTCTTTTTAATTTTTTATTTTTATTCTTTTTTACTTATATTTTCCTTTATTTTATTATATTATATTTTTCTTTATTTTAATTTATTTAACTTTATTTAATTTTATGGTATTTTATTTTATTGCATTGTATTTTATTTTATTGTATTTTATTTTATCGTGATTCGTTGTCATAAAAGTTATACAGTTTTCGGCACAGCCGGTTTACTGTTGTGTTCAATTTTTTATGGAAACCGGCTTGCCTTCATAACTTCCATACATTTTACTCAAATAATCTCCTCAATAACTCACGCAACATTAAACAGATTATCGATGTAGAAATTGAAAAATTCCAAAAGGTGTCGATTGCAAAACTAACCGTTAAAGTTGTTGGTTAGGAGTAAACCTGAGAAGCGCTACTTTTAGTGCTGATAATTTTATATTGTTAAAAGGACATAAGCTTTGAGGCCGCAAAAATTGCACTTGTGAAGGTCTTCCAGAATCTATAAACTTCTTTCCCTATGACGACGACCAGATGGAATAGTTGTGAGATTGAACTAAACCCTTTGTAGAATCACTCAAACGATAAAGGTTTAGTGGACTTGCTCCCAAGGTATAGTCAGTGTATAAAAACAAGTGAGAAAATGGCAACTACTTCTGGTCAGCAGAAGGTTAATATTCAAAATATATAACTACGTCTTTTTTTTGTTTTTAAAAACAAATAATAAAATTATAATCGAAAAACGCTTATTTATTCATAGAAGAAAAAATAAATTTCCCACTTGGGAAAGTTTTTAACAAACGCAATTTTCAAAATGAAATATTTTTTGAACTATTCGCACAGCATTAAGAATATTTTAAATACAAATTTGTGCCTTGGAACTGTAGTCTAGTTTGACTAAGTACATATTCCTCAGGGTTTTTTCCGAGTACTAAAGTATGTCTCACCTGAAATTTATTGTACTCGAAACCTCTGAAAAATGCGTAAGAGAAAAGGCGTCAAGAAGAATTTGCCTATTGCCTAATTCTGCCTATTACAAATAGTTGTTTTAATATTTCAAATTTAGCGTTGCTACTCACAACATAAGAAAACACTATGACTATTTATGTGCGATAATTTATGTTTCTTAAATCTGAATTTTTAATGTTTCATGCCCATTTTTTTTAGAAACATTTAGAAGGTCGTTCAACTCAGATATGAAATGAGTCACGGGATAATATATCACATAAAATAAAATAAAATAAAGGGAAGCAGCATCAAAGAAAAGTACGAAAGTGAAAGTAAAGGCAAAAATCAGCAAGAAAATGAAACAATAAAACAGAATACAAGAAAATTAATTAAATGTAGAGACTGTAGAAAGAAGAGGAAAGCAAAGCAAAGGAAAACATATTAAAGGAAAGTGATAGCAAAGGAAGGAAGGGAAGGAGGCCGAATGAAAGAAACAGCAAATAAATAAAATAGTAGTAATGGTGATTTCTAATTTTATAAAAAATTGTAGTTAGTTCTTTTATAGAAACCTTTTCAATTAGTGTTTACAAGCGTATTTTAAAGAATGTCATTTAAAAAAAATTGTCAAAAATAAGTAAAAAATTTAAGAAGCGGTGAAGGATATAGTTTTTATTCCGGCAGACTGACGATATCCGTAACACTTCGTCAATCTCCAGCGGAGGTTGGCTTTTTTTTTTTTTTTTTTTTTTTTATTAAAAGGAGATGAAAATAAGTGACAATCTAAGCTGAAATTATTAAATTATACTTTTCCCTTATTTAATTTTTATTGATTTATAATTGTTTTGCTAATTTTTGAGATACTTCACATCATTCGCTGTTACTTTTATTTTCATCAAGTAACGAATGCTTGAATACAGTCATCTCCAAGCGTTGTCTTATTGAAGCTGTGGTTAATAGCTGCCGCCTTCAATGTTTTCAGCTTTATTGACTTTTAGTCGTTTTGCATCACCCTGTGTATATAACAAACTATACTAATAATGCAGGTGCAGTTTTGATTTAATGCAATTCCGAATACTGAATATATAACTGACGTTGAAGAATATGATTATGACTTACATTAGGGTATTTCAAAAACATGGAGATATGTGTGATCGTTTTGATCGTTTTGATCTAACTAAAAAATGTTCGAAAACTGGCATAAATAATTATGAAAAATATGACAAACATATATACATATATATGTGTATAAAATTTTATAAAAGAGGGCATTATCATCCCCCTTTTTAATAAAATGCTTAACTCATTATAGCTCCGCAACTATTCTAATATTTAGTATAGAAATGAAAAAGAATGATTATAGGAAGTGGAAGATGAGTAGTAATTAGATACATTTTTACATTACTGTTTCGGGTAAAAAAAAATCTCTCAAACTGTCTAATGTCCATACATACAGACGCACATAATAAAAACTGATATCGCCCAAGGTTTTATTGTTTTTTATTTAGTAGGTATATGTTCATGTTTACTATGTTTGTGAAGCATGAAGTAGATCGCTCTAATTTCTTAACTCAATTTCAATGTTTGAAAAGGGAAAGAAAAGGTTGATTAAATATTTAAGGTGTAAATTTGTATAAACTGTTTACTGCTTCATTTGTATCTACAGTAAATTTTGAGAATTTTTTTATTTTTATTTCTTTTTTTTTTTTTTCAAGTTAAAGTGGCTAGACGAACTTCCTTGTGGTAAAAAGACAGAATCGTGATGAGATGTGCATTAGAGTGACCAGCAAAAAGGGAAATGTTTGCTTGAATAGCGACACATATAGCTGAATTATAAACTAAACTCACTCACAGACATTTCGGTACAGAAATTTGCTTTGTCGACCACTCCAGTGCTTCGAATTAAACTGAGGTCAATTGTTATTGTGTTGTCTGTACATTTTAGTTGTTAAAAAATGCCAAACCTACAGTTTTTAAAAATTTTTTCTGTCGATCTGTATGTTTGTTCGCGCATCACTCAACAGCCGCTTTATAGAATTGAATGTAATTTTCACCGAGGTATTGCTAGTTATTCAACTTAAAGTTTAGTATCCATTTTAATGCACTGTACTTGCTGTATACAGTGGTGGCTATTAAAGTAGGCTCAAAATATTTTTGCACATATAAATAACTACTACTTGAAATGGAATGGTTTCTTTACCGATGTATTGCTGGTAATCTATCTTCAAATATATAACACCTTTGGAGGAGAGGCAAGGCATAAAAATTTTCGAAGCGATACTTCAGACGAAAATGATATTACATAAGTTCTTAGGTATGTAGGGTGATGCCGATTAATGCTACAGGTGGTAATTGGATAATCATACAATGTTGGCACGTGAAATTGTTGACATTGTGTTAAGTTCATGAATAAATGAATTTACTAACATGTTTCATAAAAAAAAAAATTACGTCTAGCAGCTGCTTGAAGAAAAATCAGATAATGCAATATTTACAAACTACATAGAAATTATAACATGCTACATACATACATACATATCGATTATTTCGTTGCAGCAAAAAAAAAACTCTAATCTAAAAACCTTTTGGGTACATATGTATGACTTTTTTGTTTACACTAATCATAATCGTTCCAACCATAATTACGTTTGCATAATCGTAACTTACCAATGTAATAATTATAATCGCTATCGTAGATGTAATCGATTACATACCAAATCCTGCTCACCTAGCTTCGTGAGCGTCCTAACTCGAATGCACCATGTGTAAGTTACAGCCAGATGAAACAAAAAAAACATAAAACCAAAGAAAATATTTCATACTTAATATAATCACATAGTTTCTCGCTTGCCTTCTTATTTTTATTTGTACTTGAAAAGTAAATATTTAATTTAATATTTATCTTATTATATTTTCAGTATAAAAAACTGGGTGCATAAGACCGTGAAACAAAAAAAAAGTGTGCTCGACAAAGCGCGCTAATGATTTGTTAAATCGCGATACGCTCGAAGCAATTATTATTAGTAGAGTTCGCTGAGTGGTTGAAATTCAACCAAAAACCGGCCATAATAATTTTGCGTCGTAACCTTTCTATTTAACTATACTTAGCATAGTTTTTTTATATTATTTTATTTAATTTATTTTATTTTATTATATTTTGTTTTGTTCATTATTTTATTTAATTTAATTTTATTTTATTTCATTACATTTTATCTTATTTCATTCCATTTCATTTCCTTTTATTTCATTTCATTTTATTTTATTTTATTTTGTTTTATTTTATTTTATTTTATCTTATTTCATTTCATTTCATTTTATTCTATTTTATTTTATTTTATTTTATTTCATTTCATTTTATTTTATTTTATTTCATTTTATTTTATATCATTTTACTTTATTTTATATCATTTTACTTTGTTTTATATCATTTTACTTTATTTTATCTTCTTTCATTTTATTTTATTTTCTTTAATTTTATTTTATTTTCTTTCAATTTATTTTATTTTCTTTCCTTTTATTTTATTTTCTTAAATTTTTTTTATTCTTTTTACTTTTTTTTGTTATTTTCTTTCATTTTTTTTTTATTTTCTTAAATTTTTTTTTATTATCTTTATTTTTTTTTCTTAAATTTTTTTTTTCTTTCATTTTATTTACTTTCATTTTTTTTTTTCTGTCATTTTATATTTTTCCTCCCTTGTCACTTGACCTCCAACAGTGGAGCGAAAGAGAGTTCAACCTTTAGCAGTCCCTTTTGTGTGTCCAATTAGTTTACTTTGTTGAACCTCTTTGAAAAAAAAAAAATATTTATTCTGAAACGGACAAGTGCATGCTGGCAAAAGCATGTCTTAGTGAAACAGAAAGAAGCAAACATTTTATATTTGATTGATAGACGAACGAGGCGATGGGGAATAAATTTGTCTAGCAACAGGTTTTTTTGTTCAAGGCTAACGGCGTAACTATATGGGAATAAATAATACTTATACACAGTAGATTCTGCTCACATTTTCTAGTCCCTAATAGAAATTCAGCTGAATACATTTCGTGGTATTTTGTTAAGTTGCTACAAAAAAAGGTTAACATTCGATAAAGTTTTAAAGACATATTCAACAAAAGGCTTTAAGCTAGAGACAACCACCAGCGGTGTTCCCCACATCTATGCTTTGAATGGGAATTGGAGTCAAGAGTTGAAAAGTCAGGAAACCAGCTTAGTATGTAGTCTATTTATAAACGAAATCAGATTTAAAAAATTTCCCATCGTTTGCTGTTCTTTTCCATTTAAATTTTTACAAGGAAGTTGTGGTTTCACTTTTCGCATTTTAAACCAAGAATTTCGATAAAGCGTTTTACTAAGTTTCAATCGAAATGGTGTTTACACTCGCTAAAGTATGAGTGAGTATTGTTGGATCAGCAAATATTTCCCTTGATATTATATTGTAGCTAATTTGAAGCCAGCTGCGTAGTGTTGATAAAAAGAAACACAAAATTTATATACGTACTTATTGATACACTAAGGGCCAATTTCATAAAGGCCGGTTAAGCCTAATCGGCGATTAATTTGACAGCTACAAAATACGTAAATTAAACTCCGGTTAGCAGTTACCGGCTTTTATGAAAGCGGCCCTAAAATGATAAGAAAATTTTAAAGGATACTATTACATTTATGTTGCCAAGAAGCAGCAGCAAATGTGTGTTTAGACAAAGATTTGGTATCTTTTTTTAGCTTTGGAATTTTAATCGTACCAATTGTAATCAATTTCTGAAGTTTGCGTGTATTTTTTTATCAAATATTAAATTGTTACCGGGTTCTGTGTGAAGTTTCGAGTCTCTAGCTTACCGGAAAGTTACACAAAAATTGATAGAAAGATTTAAAATTTTGCAACCTTCATATTTAACTATAATCCTTTTTTTTGCTTTTCTTTTGCTGTTTAATTTTTTATTTAATTTAATTTTGTTTTATTTTACTTTATTTTATTTTACTTTATAGAATTTTATTTTACTTTATAGAATTTTAATTTATTTTATTTTATTATATTTTATTTTATTTTATTTTACATTATTTTATTTTAGTTCGTTTAAATTCAATCTAATTTAATTTGATTTAACTTAAATTTCATTTAACCCAATTTAGTTCAATTTAATTTTTTTCAACTTAGTTTAGTTTAATTCAATTTAATTTAATTTAGTTTAATTTAATTTAATTTTACCTAATTTAACTTAATTTAACTAAATTTAATTTAATTTAATTATTTTAATTTAATTTAATTTAATATAATTTAACCTAATTTAATTTAATTGAATTTGATTTCAGTTAGTTTAATTTAATTTAATTTAAAATTTTCTTTATTTTAAAATTTTTATTTTTTTTATTTGATTTTAATTTTTTTAAATTTATTTTAATTTTATTTAATTTAATTTTATTTTATTTTATTTTATTTTATTTTTTTATTCTATCCAATTTAATTTTATTCGAATTTATTTTTTATTATATTTTATTTTACTTTACTTTATTTTATTTAATTAAATTTTTTTATTTTTATTTTATTTCATATTATTTTATTTTTTTAAATTTAATTTAACTGTTTTTATTTAGTACCATGACTATAAACGAGCTTAAGGTCAGCAATAATAATTTTTTAATTTATTTTATTATATTTTGTTTTATTTTTTTTTTTAATGTATTTTTTATCTATTTTGAAATAGCTGGAAGCTTCACAAAACTATGTCTGAGTTTTTTACAGTTGAAAGCTTTGCTTGGATATTAAGGCGACAAATGGTTCGGTTCTAGGGATAGTCGCATGTTAGCGCGGCTTCCATTCAGATTACGAAAGATACAAACTTCCAATTGATTTAGAAGAGCGCTGACTCCGATTTCGGTTCCTTTTTTTAACTCGGAGTTATAATTTGTTACAGCATCATAAGAATTATTATTAAAACGTAGGACTACGCTATTGTTTTTCATCCTAAGTTTGTGTCAAATATTTAAAGAACATTTCTAAAACAAATGTGATAGATCTATATTTAGCACTTGAGTATTGGAACAATTGTAGATATTGTTCGTTGCGAAACTTCTTAATTTAATAACTTTTCACTGAAATAATATCTCAACCTTGAAAACTTTCATGTGGATTGTTAATTGTATTCATTTGTTCGTTGTTTTGTTGGCGCCAAGCTTATAAATTTGGCATTTTTAGTAAACTAGAAAATAAACTTAAATATGTTAAACATATCTGCAAAGAATGAGAAAGGCAAAACGATCATATTATATTCTTGACGTGACGTGTTCAGATTTTAACCATTTATTTTTAAATTACTTTTATATGATATCATTACCGTTTGTTTATTATTACATAAGCTTTAATGAGAAATATTCGTTAAGAAGCCAGAGGTTGCATAGTTAGAAAGTTGCTACAAAAATATAAATGTCATATTGTGTTCGCTGTACTCACTTATTTAAACTCGACGCTCTTGTTACCATTGGATACTGTTATGAATCTAATTCGCCCATGAACTCACTCAAAATATTTTCAAGTTTTTTTTTTTTTTAGAAATATACCGATATTAATTTGTTAGAAAAGTAATATTAAATTTTATTAACTAACTTAGTCATAGAATATACAGCTAAATCGTAATCTAGTTAAATTGATTACGCAGAAATTATAAATGTGAAATAAGTACCTTGTATATATTCCGAACAAATCCAAATATATCGTCAACATACCTGAAAAGAAAAAAACCATAGTAAGCAAAGTGAATAAAATAACTAGTTTCAATAAATTATATTCTTTATGGGTAATATTGGTGCAAAATAAAATCTTTAAAATGATATGTTCCAAACCTTGTGAAAACTGCAAGTTCTCTATTGATGATTCAGGAGTTGGCATCATAACAAAATACTATTACAATAACAACTGGCTATTCCAAATAAGATTCCCTATATCCTATAAAATAAATGCTCAAGTTGAAAAAGGTTCGCCCCATTTACGGCCAAACTATACACCTGAGGTATAAACAATTATATATGTATCGATAGATCTGTTCAAGCTGCGCTGCCATCAATCAAAAAAAAATTAAATAAAGTTAATTGTGATATAGAAAAATCCATTTAAACGTGACACCACGACAAATGCCGAACATGTAGGCATGCATGCTTCAGTTTTTATTGTACTAACAGCTGGTATACGATGCCCACTGTGAGCGGCTCTGAGAGCACGAAGAGATGCTTTGTTTGAAACATTAAACTTAATTGATGATACAGTATTGACAAAAACAGTTTCGGTGATAATTCGAGTTGAATATATTGGGGTTGAGAACATGGAGTTAGTTATGTTTTTGTGGTTGGATGTAAAATAAAATAAAATAAAAAAAAATTTTATAAAACAAATTCAAACAAAAAAAAAGTAAATAAAAAAAATAAAATAAAATGAAATAAAATAAAATGAAATAAAATGAAATAAAATGAAATAAAATAAAATAAAATGAAATAAAATGAAATAAAACAAAATAAATAGAAATAAAATAAAATGAAATAACATAAAATAAAATGAAATGAAATAAAATTAAATGAAACAAAATAAAATAAATTCAAATTAAAAAAATAAATTCTAATAAAATAAAAAATAATAAATTAAAATAAAATAAAATTAAAATAAATTAAATGAAATAAATTCAAATAAAATAAAATAAAGAAGAGCCCTATAAATTATACGAAAGGAAATCAAACGAAAGGAAAGTGAACGGAAGGAAAGTAAAGAGAGCAATTTAAATGAAAGTGAAGAAAAAGAGAAAGCCAAAACACCGCACTCAGAACTGCCACGGGGTGCCTCCTTATGTCTCCTGAACACCATCTTCATAATGAGGCAAAAATGCTCGATGTCAAAGAGCATTGCGAGATGTTGACCAGACAATTCCTGTTCAACTGCTATAAACCGCAGCACCCGAACAGGAACCTGCTCAACGAAAATCCGCCTCCCAGGAGAATAAGGAGTCACCTCCGTAAGCACTATGACGAGATCCGGCACCACATCTTCTCGCCGTTTGATCCAAAGGTGCACCGGCGGGCCCTCAACCTCATCCACACGTAGTCGGTAAACTCCTTTGTCAGGTCACGCCCAGTGAATGCAGTCCTACAGGCACAAGCTCCACCTGTTGCCGACGAGGAACGCGAACTGCCCAGGGAGACAAGAGTCACGCTGGCCCAACTTCGTTCTGGATACTGTAACAGACTAAACTCTTACCTATCCAGACTGAACCCTGACATGCCAAATGTCTGCCCGGCATGCGGCGTGTCTCCCCACGATACTAACCATCTGTTCATCTGCTCAACTGAGCCCACTCTTCTAACACCAATTTCACTCTGGTCCACCCCTGTTGAAGCCGCGAGGTTTCTTGGACTTCCGTTAGAAGAGCCTGATGACAATGTTGGATGGGGGGTGACATCCTGTGCAGGTTAAGTAGTCGCTACAACAACAACAACAAGAAAGCCGAGAAAAAAAATAAAAGGAACAGCAAATAAGTCAAATAAAATAAAGTGTTGTGGTTGAATTTTTACCAATGAGCATAGTCAAAACGAAATCTGAAGTTCGTTTGTTCTATAACTCTATCATGTGATAAAAAAGCCGACAGAGCTAACACTAGTTCAAGAAATATTAGATAACTTTAACTTTTATTTGTTATATAATTAGGGGACGACTTGAGAAGCACTGAAAAAACTTGACATTCTCATAAAAAGAGCACAATTCTAGGTCCGTCAAGGTGAACCCCCCTATGTGGGAAAAATTAGGGGGGGCGGGGAACAGTCACTGCCTTAAATTTTTCTAGATCTCAAAAATAATAAAAGCATTGCATTTGTTATATAACATGTTAACCTAAATAAATATATATAGACTCTGATTGTGAGATTAAGACAGTTCTTCAATAATAAAAGATTATTATCACAGAGCAAATGTACAAACGCTAGAACTAAAGGTTTAGAATTCTATAGTTATCAGGTGAGATTTCGAAACGTTTACTAAGAATTATATTGTGAACTAATTGCAAACGCTTAAAAATATCTAACAGTCGTGAAGAAGCAAACTACTTGTATTTGTACACCTATGTACATAATAAACAATGCAGCTGAAGGTTTATTTAGGTTCTGTTTATATGTCAACATTTGAATAACCATCATGAAACTACGAAAAGAACAAAATCAAAAAAAAACATAGATACATTAAATGAAATAGGAACATAAATGAGCAATATATAGTACTACAAATGATTAAAAAAAATTTACACTCCATCTTTAGGTAAATACAAATAAGAACTAGGTTTATTGGAGCAAGTGTTTTAACAAAAGAAGATAAAAGAAAGAAAAATAAAAAAAAGAAGATTCAAGTCAAATTTCAACATTTCTTTCTATGGTTCAATGGTATACCTATTGTTACTTGGTAAACGTAGACTATGCGTAAGTATTATTAACAAGAAAAATACTCAGATAAAAACGAATGTAGAAAAACCACCCTGCAAAAAATCAATAACTAGTGACTATAATTTCTGTTTAGAATTAGAGTTCTAGTGCCAAATTGTAACTTATTCGATATTGAGTACTAGGTATGTTAGGGAGCTTCTATTTCCATTTCGAAATGTCGGAACTTCGGATTAATTTAGACTTCTGATGCCGATTTCCGACTGTTTGGAATAGGAATTATAGTGTAGTCGATCAGTAGAAAATATATCTCACAAAAATACTTGTTATGGCGGAATAATAGCATACGCAATGTCTTTGGCATGGAAACACGATGGCACATTCGCCTTATGATTGTAAAAGAAACTTAAAATAATGATTATATATATTGAAAAGTATATTTCAACCTAGTGGTTGAAATTCACAACAAAATTTTAGTTAATTTTATAATTTTACTATCTACCCTTCCTTTCACTTGCCTAACTCCTCTTCCTTTTTTTGCTGTTCCTTTCCTTTTCTTTTCTTTCCTTATTCACCCTATATTTAATTTGTTTTCTTGTACTCCATTTTTTTGTTTAATTTTCTTGCCGATTCCTTCCTGCACTTTCATTTCCGTACTTTTCTTTGATGCTTCTTCCCTTACTTTTCCTTTATTGCCTTTTCCTTTCCCTTCCTGAACCTTCCCTTTCTTTCTATTAATTCTATTTAATTTCATTTGATTGTATTTTATTTTATTTTGCTTTATTTTATTTCACTTTATTTTATTTTATATTATTTTCTTTTATTTAATTTTATTAAATTTTTTATTTTATTTTATTTAAATTATTTTCTTTTATTTTATTTTTTATTTTATTTTATATTATTTTCATTGATTTTTTATACCAACAATTTTGTTGATTTACGGCCTGTACATTTTCAAGTATTCATGAAACGAGCTCAAGGCCAAGAATAATAATTTTTCACTTTTCATAATAATTCAAAATTCACATAAAAATTCAAAAAGTGAAAAATTATTATTCTTGGCCTTGAGCTCGTTTCATGAATACTTATATTATTTTCTTTTATTTTGTTTTGTTTTATTTTATTTTTTATTTTATTTTATTTTGTTTTATTTTATTTTATTTTATTTTATTTTATTTTATATTATTTACTTTTATCTTATTCAATTTTATTTTGTTTTATTTTATTTTAGCTATTTTATATTATTTTCTTTTATTTTATTTTATGTTTTTTATTTTATATTATTTTCCTTTTTTTTTGTTTTGTTTTATTTTATTTTTTATTTTATTTTATTTTCTTTTATTTTGCTTTATTTTATTTTGTTTTATTCTATTTTATTTTATGTTTTTTATATTCAGAACGATGGTTTTCCCTATGGGGCAGAAACAAGTAAAAAAATTCCACTTGCTAATAGTTCTAATTAATGAATTATTTAAATTAGGACTTTGAAAAGTACCTGTTGTAGTGTCTAGTGAGGAAACCCGAAGAAATCGAAATATTAAAAAGTCAAATAGCAAAAAATATATAAAAGGCAACTTTCATCAGCAGTGGCACAGCGTGTATCATTAGCATAAGCTAGTGCTAAAGTGAAATGAGATGAATGGTGGCAACAGCTTATGCTAATGTCAAGGAGGAAGACAGACAAAACAGATAATTTCATGCTAATCTTATTTTATAAATAAAAAAGATAATTTTGCAATAGAAACCTCACAAGCTTACTCATAACACCACACAGGCATAGTCTAAACACCAACAGTAAACCAACTGGGTGATAACGGAAAAGGGGGAGTGGCAACAACCCTGCGAATGGGATTGGTTATAATGCAAATCCTTTGAAGTAGTCATGTTGGGGTTTTTTTTTTTTTGGTGAAGATCAGTGATCGGCATAAAGAGAGACCTCACTATGGGAATAAGTTCTTACTTAATAAGATTTGAAGCTACAAGAATTTAATAGATCGTGGCGAAGAAAAAAAAATTTTAAACAGATTTTTTTGGTGTTTTTTTTGTGGGCGAAGAATAATGAACGGCATAATAGGGAACATATTACTATTTTATGAACTCTTTCAATAAATTTTCACGATTTTTCAGCACTAAACTGACATTATTCTAGTTCGGATTATGTTATCAAACCGCAAGTACTATAGTTCAATATATAAAAAAAAAAAAATTTGTTGCTGCACCCAAAAGGAGTGACTATGAAAGAGGCTGGCATAATTCACATATATTCAACTGAAACTAACCCACTTGGCATTATGTCATGGCACCAAAAATGGCAATTGCCACAGCGTTCAAAGAAACCACGGCTCTAACAAAAAAAAATACATAAAATTCTAAAAATCATTGCAAAAACTAAAACTGTCAATGGCGCAACAAACTAGTTTGTCACAAAAAAATGGCCAAATATTCTAATTATGTAGAACAAAGCCGATAAATTATGATAGAAAATGAATTAAGTCAGCCAAAAAGAAATTAATTTCTTTGTTCACAAAACGCTGAGTAAATGTTTTATTAATTTTTTTTTTACAAAACTTAATTCTAACGAATGTATGTATGTATATTATTCATTGAGCGAAATTTCAATATTTAAAAGCAAAAAATTTTGTCATTTCTAGCGCACTAACATTTTTTTTAACAAATTGCTCTGATAACAAATTTATGTAAATGTGCTTTAACTTATGTATGTATGTATGTATGTATAAAGTATTTTTTTTTTTTAAATTTATTTTTAGCAATCGCAAAATATTAGTAAGCACTTTGATTGCAAATTCGCAAAAAAAATTTAAAATTTGACATGGCAACAACAATCTTTGCGTAGCGGTGCCATTTAAGCACGCGCTTTTTATATGACAACTAATAAGCATTATGCAAAATTAATTTTTTAAAGGTTGTCAATTTAAATGTATTTATGTATAAGCACAGACACATAACTAAGGAGATATGTATATAATATATATACTATATATACATGTATGTAAGCATATACGATAATTAAATTAGGCCTATCTAAACCAATTTCGATTTCAATTATGGTTTCTATTTAATATTTCGTTTTCAATACGCGTATCTAAAAAATATTTATAGTGTTGTTAAAAAAAATATTAACAATTTATTTAACATGAATTTTTGGATTAGTCACGCTTAAGCTCAATAACTTTTTTTTTCCGATTCCGGCGACACTTTTCCGTTTCATTTGCCTGCTTTTATTATACAAATTGTGATTTGGCAAATGTGGCATGGATGTACATCGCTACAGCTATTAACAGAAAACTAGCACCACGAGATTTTTACAAGCTTTAGATCAGCAAATCAAAAAATCGGCGATTTCTTTCAATTCGCATACGTAAAAATCGAATTGCATCGTAAAAGAAGATGGTAGAAGAAGAATTATAGTTGGTTATGACGGTTGTGACAATTATGAAGAGACTACAAGGACAGAGAGGAAGGTGTAGTAGAGTACGGGGACTAAGACCGTAACCAACTGTAACTGCAACTGTTACGATAGCTACGTAACTCATAACGTAACTCTAGCTTTAATTCAGACTGCAACCGTAACCATAATAGTACCGAACTTTTGCCCTTAATCTTTACGGGAATACATCGCCCTAACCATAAACGCAGCATTAAACGTAGCCTTAAGCACCGTAGTAAGCGGAATAGTAACTGTAATCGCATCGGTAACTGCAACTGTGACTAATACGGTGAAAAAACTCAACAGTACACTTGGGCATTTTCGATAAGTTTGCAGTTTTGTTTACGATAGCGGTTATGGTTGAGGGTTTCATTTCTGTTACGCTTTTCAATTAAATTAAAATTAAGGCTTTTTGTAAAAGTAGGGTTACGGCTACGGTTATGTCTTTGCTAAAGGTTGCGTTCACGGCTACGGTTATCTTTTTGGTAAAACTAGCGGTTAAGTCTACGGTTATCTTTTTGACAAAAGTTGGGGTTACGGCTACGGTTATGTCTTTGCTAAAAGTTGCGTTCACGGCTACGGTTATGTTTTTGGTAAAAGTAGCGGTTAAGTATACGGTTATGTTTTTGGCAAAAGTTGGGGTTACGGCTACGGTTATGTCTTTGCTAAAAGTTGAGTTCACGGCTACGGTTATGTTTTTGGCAAAAGTATAGGTTAAGTCAACGGTTATGTTCTTGGCAAAAGTTGGGGTTACGGCTACGGTTATGTTTTTGCCAAAAGTTGCGTTCACGGCTAAGGTTATGTTTTTGGTAAAAGTAGCAGTTAAGTCTACGGTTATGTTCTTGGCAAAAGTTGGGGTTACGGCTACGGTTATGTCTTTGCTAAAAGTTGCGTATACGGCTACGGTTGTTTTTGTCTAAAGTAGAAAGACGTACGGTTTCAATTTAAGCAAAAAGATTTAAAAACAAAGACCCATTTAAGACTAAACATCTATCGAGTTCGGAATAAGTTTTATACTTCTTTCAGCCGCCTCTCATAAAAGGACTTTCTGATGATTTAATGACTAACGGAATTTAATAAAAAAAAAATTAAAGCATTTTTACGGATAAGCTTTGGCCGAAATACACTGCCAATTCAATGTTACTTGTTCCGCCATATAAACCTAAGACCTTCGCTGTGGTAGGCCAGCACATTACTGCCACACCATGGCGGCCCTAAAAACCCTCAGTTATAAAAGATCCTAAAAAAGTTTTGATATTGTTTGGTATTGGCGTGGTGTTAAAATTGTACTTTGGAAAGGTCGCTGTTCCTATTTCCTTGGCGAACGCTTCTAGATTAAAAACATACCAAAATTAAAAGCATAAAATAATAAAAGTCGCACCATCTAGCTTCAAACACTAAGATTATATAATTTATTGCGTCTGGTTTAGTGGCCTTAAAAAAAAACTAAGAGAAATTGTATACAAACCTTAGGTACAGAGTATGGCACGGCACAGCTTTACCCTGTATTGGAATTTTTCGGTCATCTTTGCAAACCGAAAAAAAAGTTTTATAATGTGAAATCCCTAAGTATAGCGGGTGTTCTTGATAAGATATTCATGCACCCTTGTGCCAAAATTCCTGAGGCATATGTGCATGTCTTTTTATTTCTTGGACATTTATAATTTATTTATTTTAATTTTAGTTAACTGTTCAAATGCGAATATACTTTTTATTGGCCCACCCAAAAAGTATTTTTTATAAATTCATCTTGTGGTCATTTCTACTTTAGCTTATATGGTCACTTGTACATCTTTAATTAAGCCTATGCCTTATTCTCAACCCTAACTTCCTCTTTTAATTAAGAATCGGCAGATGTTAAATGTACGTCTATGCAATGCGAGGCATCAGCGCATCATTTTTTTTTTTATTAAATAATAAAAATTCAACAATGAACATATCCACAAACATAATCGAACATTTATTACACAACAAAAAATGTGGGTTTTATTCATTTTATGGAAAAGTTTATAGAGGAGGACCTTAACTTTTAAGCAGTATCAGTAACGGCCATAAGCTCTCTCTCTCTCTCTCTCTCTGTGAGACAACAAGAGGATGGGTGCAATAAAGCCAGATGGCCCTACTTCTCAACTTATTGAGAAATAAGGCCAAATTAATCAATGTGACATTCTTTCCACTATGTAAAATGTGAAATAAAGCCACAGAAATTAAGAAATAGAAATAAAGCCGTATAATCACATCGCACACTAAATCAGGAAGTCACATTTCAAAATCTGAACAAATTTGTGTTCAACGCTTCAGGATAGCGCTGTAAAATTATTACAAACCATTAGCTCTTTAGCTAAATATGATTATTATTAAAAAAAAAATCTAATGCAATTATTGATGGAAGTTTTGTGAAGCGAAAATTGTGGGCGTGGCATGATATCGGAATATTTGTAAAATGGCTGTAATAGGTAACTTTAAGCTGTGATTACTTACTTGTACGATTAGAAAAGTATTTAAATCAGCTTTTGAAAACATACACGGTAAAAATTTAACAATACACTGAACATTTTTTTTTGTGAAAAATAAAATTTTGAACTGGGAAAACACTTCAAAGGTTAGGTGTTTTTTAATGAATAACAGTTTTTAGAAATTTCGGTTTAAGAGTCGATTTAGTCATGTCTGTTTGCAGATCTCTCTATCTCTATGGCGCGATATACAACAGGTATATCATCATAAACCTCCTAAGAGATTTTTGCGCCAAGCTTCTCTTCCAATTTGTGGTGTGCCGATTTGAATTTTCCCTACAAATTGGTGGGACCTACAGTTTTTTGCCGACTCCGAACGGCATCTACAAAGGAGACGAATTTTTGCTGAGAAGCCTGTCATGGCAGAAATACACTCGGAGAGTTTGCCAAACCACTGCCGAGGGGCGACCCCGTTTTTGAAAAACTTTTTTCAAATCACTTTTGATGTTACCTGTACCAGGGCTCGAACCATGGACCTTTGGTGTGGTAGGCCGGCAACACTACCTTCACACCACGGCGGCGGTAATAAACTCCAAACCTTTTATTTACCTACACCCATTTTGAATTTATTGCGAATTGAACTGGAAAAAAAACGTCTAACATTTTTTTAATTTCTTTTCTTTTATTTCTGAAAGATTTTTCAAGTTATTGAATTTTTGACAGAGCTCTCCTAACTTCCATTTTTGACACCCCGACTGTGGTCTTTGGTTTGGTTTATTTTATATATCAACAATATAATCGAAATGTTGTTTTTACGGATTGTAAATTTTTTAAGGTTTTCACGACTCGTTCAAGGCCAAGAATTATTTTTTTTATTTATATCTTTTAATATTTAATTAAAAAATAATTCTTAAAAAAATAGAATCAATAATAGTTTTTTTATAATATTAATCTTGTTGGCCTTGAGCTCATTTACAGTTATAAACAATTTAAAGTTAGTTTCTTTTAATTTAATTAATTAATTTAATTTATTTTCTTTTGTCAAGCTAAACTGTTGGAGAATATCAAATTTCAAAATCCCGGGACTAATACCGAAAACCACGATACTAAACAAATAGAAAAATTGTTATCTTTACACAGTACCTATTCATTTGAATTTTTGAAAAAATGCCTAAAGTTACCCCATATCTTGCATTGTCAGCGCATTCTCATGCGCATGTCTTGAACCCTCGTATGCATTATTATATAACATTGTCAATGAGCTCTTAACTATAGTCCAAGTTAAAAGTATCTAGCTGAAAGGGTACTTACTTCAATTCAGCATTTTGAGCTCATCCCTAAGCGCACTTGCCCGAGCCTTCAGAAATCCTCGATTTTTCGGCCAAATAAGGAATTGGAAGAAATTTTACTCAAATATGTTGTTAGAAAAATTGATCTTTTGGAAAGAAAAGTTGCTATTTTTTTTATTTCTAGGCTATATATTTATTTAATATCAGGCAGTCTAAAGATGATCGTTTGGAAAGTTTGTGAACATTTTATCGCGTGCTTTCATTTCATAATCATTCAATATTTATATTCATTGAACATTTATCAATTATTTTCATAACCGCCAAATGCATTAAAATAGTTTTTTTTTTTACTTTGAATTTGATATTTCTGATCCACGGAATTAGGTACACATTTCGTTTTCAACGTAAGTAATTCCGTTAATACCACGCAATTAGGGTATTTTAACACCTATTAGAATAAGTCTTTTTATCATTAAATAAGGCCCGAAAGCAGCTCTTGAGGTAATTCTGTGGCATAATTTTATTCAGACCTGTTAAATTTGATTAGTAATTAATTAGACGGCGTTTTTAAATTGGTAATGATTATTTCAATTGTTTTTCAAAAAAAGGCAATTATTAATTGATTACGATTAGAACAAAAATAAACAAAATAAATAAAAAAAAATTTTTTTAAATTAAATAAATAAAAAAAATTTAAAACTAAAAAAAATTTAAAAAAAAGTGGTTTTGATTATTTTGGATTTTTTTTTTTATAATTTTAGTTTTTTTTTAGTATTGTTGATGAGAATGTTTATGTGCTTCTATAACAATACTGGAAAAAATCGAAAATAATAAGAAAAAAGTTTAAAAAAAATCAATTATTTTTGATTTTTTTTTAATAATCGTAAAAAAATCTCGATTTATTGTTTTGATTATTTTTTTAATTAATTGGAAAGTAATCATGAAAAATTTTAAGTAATTGGTAATCAATCTTCTTCTTTAAATAGTCATCTAACCGCCTGGGCGATTTTGACCGTCCAACATAGCTCGCCAAAAGGCTTTGTTGTTGAATTTCATTGGAACGTTGTTTCATGTGGTGGGGCCCAAACCCAACGCACAACCCGTTTCACGGGAGGTTGAATTCTATTACACGTTTGTATAGCGAGCCGCTTGATCCAAGACAGACGCCCGCTTGCAGCCGCACCACATGGTGATCAGACGCTGCTGTTTGAACCCCCCAGCAAGCCCTTAAACCGATTATGTCGGAGTGGCCTTACCAGGTTGTCGCCTTCTCACGTTTAGCTCACCACCAAACGGGTGTTCGGTGGTTACCCAGAGGATACTTGGGCGCAAAGCCAGGAAGTAGTGAGCTGCTTGAACCGCATGCAAAAGAATCGCTCTGGCCATTCCCAGGTGAATGGCGATCAGAAACTTTCCCCACTTGCGTGGACTTCTGCACACGGCCCCATCCTCCGGTAATCAATCATTAATTGGATTTTCAAAAAAAAAAAAATTTATCAAATCGGTAATCATTATTATTAGTAATCATTATTTAACAGTTCTGATTTTATTTACCTATTCGTCAATATTTTACCGAAACATTGACATTATTGAGTTTTTGTTGTTTCGATATTTTCGAATAAAAATTAATAAAATTATTACTCTATTATGCTTCCATATCGTTATTTTTTGCATACATATTTATAATAAAAAATAAAAATAACAATACAATTTTTAAACTGTTACGTTTGATAGGCTTATCTACAAGTATTTTTATTTTATTTTAATATTTTTAATTAGCTATTTTTTTAAGATCCTTAAGAACTATTTTGAATAAGAAAACTATTTAATTTAAATTTTTAATTTATTTTAAAGATAAACGGCATATAAAAAAAAAATTGCTGAAGGAAAAAATAAGCTTTCAAAAAAAGCTAAAAAAAAAATCACAAGTTTTTAATAAATGAATATAAAAACAAAAAAACCTGAAATCATTTTAAATGCAATAATAAAGACTTTGTTCTATTTTTAGTAATGAAATAACGGGTTTACTACATACCACGGAGTTAGGGGCATTTAACCACGGAACTAGGTACATCACAAAATTGTTTCTATTTTTTAGGTTTCACCTTTTTGTTTCAACGTAGGAGGAATACAAACTCAAAAAAATCCGCAGTATTGCGGGACTAATAGAGCTTGATCTTTCATCGTCTACAGAGTACTGAATTTTTTTTATTTCTACTCAGTCCAAAGTAGAACTTTCCGGCCTACTTTCAGAGAAATTCGTTAACTATTGATAATCCCTGAATGAAGCATGGATTGTTCCACAAATATGTCGTCTCGTTCTTTTCAGATAGGAAGTCTGATTCTGTTCTGATGCCCCTTACTAAAACATCATTCAAGCAAGCGAAACTGGAGTTTTGTACTGTCTCTGGGAAGATGAGAAAGTGCGATAAAGTTCTCACTGACTTATCAAGTAAGCCTCGTGTGCATTAGTATCTACAGTTGTACTATTTTAGTGCGCTTTAATTTTTTTTTTAATTTTTATACGAATGTTTAAACAAGGAAACCTCTTAAGAGTTAGAAGTGTTTAAATGAAATACTTTTCATTGATAGCAAATAATCAGGAAATTTCAATTGCAACAACAGCAAAAGCACATGGTTGTTGTTGTTGTTGTGGTAACGATAAAACACATGGTAAATATGCGTACTACAGGTTTCGGTAAAATTATTTAACGTACATAAAATGATTGCTGTCAACTTTGTTAGTGTCACATTTCGAATATACTTCATTTTCAGTTACTTAAGTATTTATTTTAATAAAACTGGGCGTTAAAATATTCTTATCAGATCATAAAATTTTAAAGTTCTTTAGATTTATCTGGGTATATGCTCTTGTGGGTGCATATATACTACATATTAGACTGGGTCGATTTATTAACCGACACTACGCATACCCAAAAAAATTATTTTCGACCCTGCGAAGTTGGACATTTAGCAATACATCGCTGACAATTGCATTGAATTATATATGACGGTTTTTAAGTAATGCCCGAACAAACATGCAGATACACAGACAAAAAAATTTAAAATTGTTGCTTTGCTTGTTGTTACTCTAAGAATCCCTTAGCATTTTTTTAATATCTTTCAATTCCATTAGAGAAACCTTTTAAAAACCAATAACTCGCGCAAATAGCGTGAATAGAGATATTTCTCTAAAGTGAAAAGAACAACCCTTCATTTATTTCATTAACTCCCTTTCGAAGTTTTTCACTTTCTATGCGGGTGTTAAAACAACAACACTCAACAGTTATGGTTATATTTTAAGAAACAACGAAATATACAGGGTGGCGCAAAAGTAATCCTCCTATCAGAAAATGCTATAAATTTTGCGATTGGCCCCTAAAGTCAGTTCTGTTTTGACATTTGTGTAGTAAACACATGCGATATACTCGTACACGTTAATAAACAATGTTACGCTACACTGCTCCAGAACGCGGAATATTGCTGACTATTTATTTGACCAATAATCGGTCGGGGCCAAACGGTTACTGTGAATGGTGAGCGCTACAGAGCAATGATCAACGAGTTCTTTTTGCCGCAACTTGATGAATTGGGATTGGAAAACATGTGGTTCCAACAAGACGGTGCAACAGCACACACTGCACGTGCCACAACCGATATGCTGAACATCGGAAGCTTACTTTTGCGCCACCTTGTAGTTCGGAAGAGTGGCAATTTAACAGAAGCCATACACAAATGAGTGAATTGGAAAATTCAAATGATGTATGAGCAAGGAGTGTCAGCTGGATGATATTTCTTCAATTACGAATGCCTCTCTCTGGTTGTTGGCTGCTTGGATGATACTAGCAGATAAAGTTTAATTATTAATGGAAAAGTACTACGTAGCCAGCAGTGGTGTTTAGCGACGACTGCAACGCGACTTGCCTAGCTAACAATACTACAACAAGAAATCAAATAAAAAAAAAAAATACAAAAAAATTAAAAAAAAAAATACAAAAAAATTAAATAAAAAATAAAAAAATTGCAGAAAAAATGCAATAACAACGCCGCAGTTCAACATCAAACTATTCAGAAAAAGTACTAGAATATTACTAGAATTTTCTAACGCATCTCTAACTAATCAAAAAATCGGTATCAACAAAAATTTAAATTTTTCAAGTATACGGTAGTGTCCAGAGTGGGAAAAATTCCAGTAGAGCATATTTTTGAATTTTACTGTCTCCAGAACCAACGCCGAAAGCTCTGATCTTTCCGTACTTATCCACCATGTCCAAATACTTTTAAATTATTTTTACTTAACAATTAACATATAATTAGTTTTTTTTGGCTATTTTGAACCAAACCTGTAAAATTCCCATTAAAATTGAGCAATCAATTTATTGGAAGGCTCTTTCAATCCAAAATGACCATTTCAACTTCAAAAGTAATAAAAAAAATCAAAAACATAAAACAAAAATTATAATAAAAACTTATTTTGAAAAAAATAAAAAAAAAAATAATAATTAAAAATTATTTAAAAAAAATAAATAAAAAAAAAAATAAAAATATTTAAAAAAAATCAAAAATAATAAAATCAAAAATAATAAAAACAAATCAAAAATAATAAAGAAAAAATCAAAGATAATAAAAAAATCAAAGATAATAAAAAAAAATCAAAAATAATAAAAAAAAATCAAAAATAATAAAAAAAATAATCACAAACAAAAAAAAACCATTCATATATATAATTCAATAATCAAAAATAATATATAAAATTTTTTTATTGTTTTGAACTACCTTTGACTATTTTTGAATTTTTTTTTGGAATTTGTTGATTTTTTTTTATTATTTTTTAAAGTTAATTTAAAAAAAATTATTTTTTTTTATTTTATTTTTTTTTATTAAATTTTTTTTTTTTATTTTATTTTTTTTTTATATTTCTTTTTAATTTCTATTTTTTTTATTTCTTTTTTAACTTTTTTTTGTTTGAAACAATAATAAAAAAATAAAAAATAATAAAAAAAATCAAAAATAATAAAACAATAATAAAAAAAAAATCAAAAATAATAAAACAAAATCAAAAATTATAAAAAAAATATCAAAAATAATATATAAAAATGTTTGATAGTTTTGAATTACTTTTGATTATTTTTGAATTTTCGTTTTGAATTTGTTTATTTTTTTTATTATTTTTTAAATTAATTTAAAAAAAATTATTTTTTTATTAATTTAATTTTTAATTTTTTTTATTTATTTTTTATTTTTATTTTTTTTTTATTTTATTTCTTTTTATTTTTATACCAATTTTCTAATGGATTTCATACTAAAAACATTAAAATTTCTCGAAGTTGTGTTGTTTCTTATGCTTCTGAAGTCTACTAATGATCCGGAGTGTTCTCGTCAGAGCCCACCGGATGTCCGCTACTACTCAACAGGTCTGTTTACTAGCTCGACAATGGTATATTTTTGCCCGAAATCTGACAATTGACCTCATATAAAATATCCTGAGTTACTTATCTTGAAAAAAGGAGAGTTGGCAGACTAGTTGGGCTTGCTCCGTATACTAGTTTTGAAGTAGTTTACAACTATATAGTTGGCTTGACTGCAGCGATACCAAATGTATTCACATCTGAATGTCTGTTCCCTTTTGCGCGTGTTGATCCTGCAACAAGATATCCTTATCAAAGTCAACATTTTAGCAACGCACAATTGAAAGGGGTTGAAAGCAGTGATATTGAACTTCCTAGGAGCTTCGGATCATCATTTTATTTTTGGCCAGGAATTCGACTTGAATATGTTTTAGCGCACGAGCTGTTTTGCATTTAAATTGCACTTAATTGCAGTTGTTGGGTAGTTAAAGAAGTGTGTTGAAAATATATTTGAAGTAAACTTAGCGTTTAAGAGCACTGTTACACAGACGATCACCTCAGCGCAAACAAGAACAAAACTTGACAAAAAAAAATTTTTTTGTTGAAAAGCTTTTATGTGCAATTTGCGAGGTTAATGTAAGTTCTCATTTGCTAACTCATGAAGGAAATCTACATCATTTACCCCTTTGCTCTTCTCATGCATTTAGTTAAAATTTTTTGGTTTTTATGTAGTCATGGTTTTGAAATTATTTCAAAATATGGTTTAATCCATCAATTGCATACATAATTTTTAAGTTTGAAAACATTTATTTAATTGAAAAATAATACCGCAAAAATGCAATAATACATCACGTAATCTAAATTGGTTGACGGAAATGAAAGGGTTAATGAAGCAGATTACTTTTGAAATATGAATGTTTGGATACTTAACGTTGCATCTCTTATTAGTCTACATCAGTGATGCCCAAAGATTTCTTATTGGTGAGCAAGTATCATGCTTAGAAAAAATGTATTCTGGAAGCATAACCAAATAAGGACGTAATTTAGGTCTGAGTTTGTAAGTGGTATATGGGTCTTTCCATCTCAAATCTTCAAATAGTTGAAATCGCCCTCTTCTGATTTAAATTAAATTTTTTGGGGAGTTTCTTTTTATCATAAAACGAAGTTCGGCCAAAGAAACAATTTTATTTTTTTTTTCAAAAGTTATGCGAATTCAAAATTTCACTATTTTCCATCCTATTCTTGTTTCGAACGGGCTACTTTGAGGAAATAAACAAAAAATTTCAACATTTTTTTTGTTTTTTTTTCGAAAATTTGAGTCCAAATGGAAAACTTTAATTTCAAAAAATTTTAAACTTTCTAAAGTTTGAAATTTTAATTTTTTTAAATTCAGAATTGAATAGCGAACTTTAATTTTTTCGATTTCAAAAGATTTTTAATTTTCTCAAATTAGAAGCTTAAATTTTTTTTCAAATTTTTTATTTTAGTACCTGAAAGTATCCTCTTTGAAATAAGAAAAAAGGGAAAAATTTTAGTTCAGAATTTATTGGTGAACTTTAATTTTTTCGATTTCAAAAAATTTTTAATTTTTTAAAACTAGAAGCTTCAATTTTTTTTTCAGAATTTAATGGCGAACTTTAATTTTTCGATTCCAAACAATTTAAAATTTTCTAAACATAAGAAATAAAATTTTTTTTTTGAATTTTTTTTTTAGTACCGTAAAGTACCCCCTTTGAAACAAGGAAAAAAGTGAAAATTTAGACCAAATAAATGTTTGTATCTTGGGCCTAAATTAAATGTCGAAACATTTGACGAGGCGAATAAAAAAATTTTACTATTTGGTAGTACGGTCTCTAGAAAGTTTGTCTAAAGCCCCGTTCACTACAAAAGCCGTTAAACGCAGTAGAACCAAAGTAGTTCTAAAGCTATTAGAGGACGTTGTGTTACCATATGTCCTCTGATACTCTTTAAGGAATATTCTTTGGATGATGGAATGGAGTATTTTCGTTTCTTGCAGGGATAGAGCTTGGGCAACATTGGTCTACATTTAAATATATTTAAGTATGTGGACAAATACATACATAAGTAAGTCAGCCATAAATTAACTTCACTTTGCGGTCAAACTAAAGTCACGAGCATGTGACATCTTTCACCTGCGCTAAGCTTTCAAGAGAAATTGGCTTTTAACACCAAAAAGAAAATCAGAAAGAAATACAAATTAGACCAACGTTGTGTTGATAAACTTAAAAGTAAGAAACTAAAATACTTAAAAAGTGAAACATACAAAAGCCACTGACGTTTTGCACCCGAAAAGTTCAGCAATCAACAGTTATTTATACCCCAGCGGATCGCTTTCATCACTTGAGAGCGTGCGGGTTAATGAAGAAAAGTAGATTCTTCAAGAAAGTTGTTTTTATAGAAGGCAAATTTGGGAGTGGTGCAGTTAACATTGGGTGCACTTGAGCTTAACCCTTAGTTATAAGGAAAAGAGAAATTTAAATGTTTAATAGGCTCAGAGCTGGCAGCATACAAATTACCGTCGTGGCTGGTTTCCGGATTTGAAACCCACGAAAAAGCCTTGAAGAGATGACATCGATCATCGAAATAGATTTAGCTTTCATCCGTTGGAGGCTCATTGTGATCATATTAGTTTTGAAAAGACAAAGCTGTAAAGTGCTGACTACATCTGCCCTATGGCAGTCTTTAATAAAAACTGTAGGAAAAAATTTTAAATATGGTGATCTAGCACAGAGAATGGAGAGATGATGCTCTTGCACTTCAGTTTCCACGGACGGATCAAAAATAGGCTCGACGACGTCTATACCTATGCCGCTCTCGGATTTGGCGAACGTATTTTAATTAAAGATCTATCAAGGAGGCACGTCAGATATTACAGTTAACGGACAAGAGTGGTATTGAGACAGCCATCTACGCGGATGGACAAACAGGTCGTAGGGTTCTCGCTGAAGCAATGATCACACCGAGTTTAGTTAGTCAGCGTAGAGCGTGGTCTAGGAGCCTGGCGATTCGACCAAGTGTTTCTTTAGGTTAGGTTAAGGTGGCCGCCCTTGTGCATAGCCGAGAGGCAAACTTAGGCAGGATGACCCATTGTGATACCACTAAATAAGGGCTAGAGCACTTCCTCCGTTAGACGTTCAGAAAGTTGAACCAACTTGTACGCTTAATCGTGATGAAGCAGTTGTTAAGGTACTCCATACAAGTCCTAGCCAGTGCGGGACAACTGCAGAGAGAGTGTTCGACACTTTCTATTTCCTCTTGGTCCCTGCTGCTGCAACAGAAGCTGTTCGATGGGACCAAGATGCTCTCACACCCGGTACGCTTCGGTACTAAATAATGATTACTAATCGTAATGATTACTAATCGTAATGATTACAGATTTAATTAATTATTTTTTTGCTTTTTGTTGATTTACATTTAATTTTACATTTTAAAGTATTCATGAAACGAGCTCAAGGCCAAGAATAATAATTTTTCCCTTTTTGAATTTTTATGAAAATTATTATTTTTATTTTTTAATAATCATTTTTATGGCGGTTGTCTCTAAACATTTTTCCTACTCTACTCAATTAAATAACTTTTAATAATTAATTAAAAATGATTATTAAAAAATAAAAACAATAATAATTTTCATAAAAATTGAAAAAGTGAAAAATTATTATTCTTGGCCTTGAGCTCGTTTCATGAATAATTAATTTTTTTCTTGAGAATCCATTTAATGATTGATTATCAGTTACCTTCAACTTTTAATGATTATTTTCCAATTAATTAAAAAAATAATCAAAAAAACATGATTTTATGCGATTATTAAAAAAAAATTTGATTACTTTGAATTATTTTTAAAAACTTTTGATATTTTTAATTTTTTTTAAATAGAAAGTAATCAAAACAACTTTTTTTGATTATTATAAATTTTTTTTTGATTTCTTCTAATAGTAATCGATTAATAACTGCCCTTTCTTGAAAAACAATTAAAATAATCATTACCAATTAACAAGCTGTCTAATTAACTCATTACTAATTACTAATCAAATTTAACAGTTTTGCTTCTAGGTCATCTCACCTCCATCGAAGAAGAAGATCCTTACGACAGGCATACCTACTTCGGGCATATTCTAACCCTCCTAAACCTGGGACTTATCAGGTTTTGTATCTCTCGGCATCTTCATAAGACGAAATGCTTCTTCAACGCTTTGTAAGTTGAATAGAAAGAATATTTTGTTGTTCCAAAAGCTGCGCTCTTCCACAAGGCTATAGCAAAGCCCATAAAACTCTACAGTGGCGATGAATAACTGTTAGCTAATTTTAAAGCTCTACTTGGCACAAGTACCAAGCATAAACTTACAATTTTAGTTAGCTTTGCTTTTAGTGTCATTACTGTTATTTATGAGCAGATTAGACAGTTACATATTTAAAATAATGGACGCAAAACGTGAACTTGTTGTTAAACTGTATTTGCAGGGCACGAAGCCAAGTAAAATTTTCAAGGCACTCAAAAAGCTTAATGTGAACAAAATTTTTGTTTATCGAACCATTGCGAGGTATAAAAAAACTGGGAGCTTCCAAATCGCCAAAAAAGACTGGCCCTAAACCCACCGTTAGAACTCCAGGAATGGTAAAGAAAGTACAAGAGCGAATACGTCGAAGCTGCGCAATTTCGGCAAGAAAGATCGCTAGAGATATGGGTGTCTGCCATAAAACTATTCAAAATGTGATCAATAAAGATTTGAAGATGCGAGCTTTCAAAAAAAAAACCCAATTCATGGTCTGACTAATAATCAGCGGAAAATGAGAAAAGAAAAAAGTGATCAGCTCCTTCGACGAAATGCAGACTGTGAAATTCTTTTTTCGAACGAAAAACTGTTTCTATTGCAAGATAGTCATAACGCTCAGAATGACTGCATATATGCAGCAAGTATGGCCGATATCCCCAAACATAAAAAGCAATTGAACGATATCAAAACGTTTCGTCGGTTATGGTATGGAGTGCGATTTCGAAAAAAGGCAAACTTCCTCTTCTTTTTATTGAAAAGGGCGTAAAAATTAACTCTGCTTACTATTTGGAAGAGGTTTCAAGAAAGCACATGTTGCCGCACGCCAAAAACTTATACGGAAGTACACCATTTGGTTTCAAGCAGGATTCTGCTCCAGCTCGAAAAGCAAATATTGTTCAGAGCTGGTGCAGAACCAAATCCCGTGTTTTATTTCCTCGGATGAATGGCCATCATCTTCACCGGATCTGAATCCACTGGATTACTGTACTCGTATATGGGGCTACATGCTGGATAAAATGAAGAACATAAAGCACCTTAAGATGGAACAATTCAAACAACGCTTGCAGAAGATATGGAATAAAATCCCCGAAGAAGTCGTCCGTGCCGCCTGTGCTACTTTCCCAAAACGTGTACGACTAGCCAAAATAATTTGAAATTATTAACTAAAACCCTATCAGAATATGTAATACAAGGTGGCGCAAAAGTAATCCTCCTATCAGAAAATGCTATAAATTTTGCGATTGGCCGCTAAAGTCAGTTCTGTTTTGACATTTGTGTAGTAAACACATGCGAAATACTCGTACACGTTAACAAACAATGTTACGCTACACTGCTCCAGAACGCGGAATATTGCTGACTATTTATTTGACCAATAATCGGTCGGGGCCAAACGGTTACTGTGAATGGTGAGCGCTACAGAGCAATGATCAACGAGTTCTTTTTGCCGCAACTTGATGAATTGGGATTGGAAAACATGTCGTTCCAACAAGACGGTGCAACAGCACACACTGCACGTGCCACAACCGATATGCTGAACATCGGAAGCTTACTTTTGCGCCACTTTGTAAAAGAAAACTAATATCATTTTGTTTCAAAATAAATCATGGTCTCGGTTATTTTTAATAAAATGTTAGTAACAGTTATTCGACGCCACGATGTACATTACTACCTCAATTTACTTGAAATTTCAAATTATTAAATCAATTTCAATTGGCATGGCTGAGAGCAGAAAACGCTGCCCACAGCAAGTTAAACTTGACGTTGGTATGTACCACATCTGATTTCGTTTGAACATTCCAAAGTACAAGAATCATTTCAGCAATTTTCCATTTCCCATTTTCCTTCAAAAGTAGTAGTCCCAAAAGTTTTTCATGAACACTATTTTCCCCCGCCACTACTTGTGTGTTTATCACTAAAAATGCATACAAATATATATATTTTTTTCTAATTAATTATCATCAACCTAAAACTGTCGCCCAGCTAGCTAAAAAAAAAAACAAAATTAACATGGGAGCGCGAGACCTTAGCAAAGCATCAGTTGGTACAGAGAGGGGGGTGCCAGTGCGACATCCAAATAAACAGACACTTTGTTGTTTTTGTCGCCGATAATAGAAACCTGATTAAAATCGATGTTTGACAATTTTTTCTTAGTTTTTGGTTGTCGGTCGGCGCAAGGGTAAATATTCTTTGAATTATGCTTTTTCTTGCTTCTTCTAAGGTGGGGGCTGATTGGTTCCCGCTAAAAGTCAATGAACTCACACATAATATTGATGTTTAATACAAAGAAAAGGAAAATATTTCAAATTGTGTTATTTTTATTATCTATGTGGCAACAACAAATGACGAGAGAAAAAAGCTGGTCGCTATCTTGTAGACCTACTCGAGAAATATGTAATTTTTAGTGCTGTTGGTTTATTTGCGTTGAGTTCACTCACACTTGTTCTAACACAAAATAAGACGTGTTGAAAACAATTTTAGTTGGTCGCGTTCGCTTTCATTTGAAATGACTTTCGTTGTTTCAGGAATCTAATCTTGCCAATTTTCTTATTTCGCTACAAGCCAAAAACGCATGCAGCAGAGATATCAAGTAGTACATAGCAATAACAAGTAAGAATGTCGAGGTTCGGGTGGAAACGGACGGGAAATAACCGGATGTAGTTGTGAATTACATGAGCGGACAGAAATCCCCATGGCTTGTAAATAATATAGGTAATAGAATATGTGGAAGGCTGAGTGGAAGATAGCGATACTTCAAAGTTTTCAAAAAAAACTTCATATTTCAGAAATTTGTTGGACAACCATTAATCTCGAAATAGGTTTAAAAAATTCACTATCTGAAGGAAAAATCAATTCATATTCAGCTGAGAGAAGGCCTTTTTGAAACAAATGCTGAGATTGTTGAAAAAAAATTTGAAGGGCATTTTTCAAAAAAATATTTTCAAATAGAATGATCGATATAGTAGAAAAGAATAGCTGAAAAATGTTTCATCAAAAAATTTAATTTTTTTGGAAGAAGAAACAAAAAATGCTAAAAATTCAGGGTAAATTTTGAGGTACTTACTTGCAAATTACTGTACTAAAATTAAATGAGCTTCAAAACTGCGTAATAAAAAATGTTCTAAAAATTCTGCGCAAAAAAATTTTGTTGGCAATTTTCCAAACTTTGATAAATTTTCCTGAACTTTGTGTAAACTTTGAAACTTTTATTTATATGTTTTTTTTAAGATTTTGCCATCATTTAAATGAAAATTAGAAATATATATTTTACGAATGAAACCGTTTTAAATGTTTAGTCTATTATTTTTGCCACCACTGTGCATAAAACCAAAACCAAAATTTTTGAAGGCGCATAACAGACGATCTACTAGGCCTACTTCCCTGATTTTAATTTTAAAATTACATAAGGGTAAAGGCGTATTTTTAACTGAAATGTCAATAACAAATATGTCAAATATATCATAATTGTATGCATATATACCGCTCGTCATTCAAGACAAAACATTGCTCTCCAAACTCGGCTCTTTTTATGCTTAGTACCAAAAATAAAAGTTCATACAAGAAGATGCATCAATCTGTTGGAATTTTGGAAAAGTAGGCAATACTCACTTAGCTTGATGTGTAAATTTTGACCCCATATCCGTAATATGAGCGTAAGTATTACCTATACGATTTATTTTGTTTTCTTGATTTTCCGACAGCGTGGAAAGTTGATGTATATTGGAACGATTTCCCGTCATCCCTTGTCAAATTTGGGCTTGTAACAAACCGGTTTCGGCGTTCCGCCATAACCATAACCATATCCATAACTATGAGCGCAAGGATTACCTATACCATGCCCGTAACAGTAACCTAAGCCGTAACCATAACAGTCATCTTAACCATAACCATGACCATAACCGCAACCGTAAAATTATGTTTAAGCGTAACGTATGAAAATTAAGTAGTTAATCATTAAGTCTCTTCCCAGCAAACACAGTCTCAAAATTTAGAGAAATATTGTAGTTTTACACTAGAATTCTAATATAGTTCTCTAATCGAAAATCCGGTTAGAGATATGGGCTAGAAGTCGATTAGAGAGCGATTAGAAAAACACCCAAGAAAAAGTTTACATTAGAAACAAATTAGAATTCCAAGTTAGAATTTGATTAAATAACTAACCTTTTTCTCGATACCGAGAACTAAGTCCCCTTTTTGTAGAGAATACTATAATTCTCGAAAGTTTCTCAAACCGTTCTCTAAGCTTCTACCTTAAATACATAGAATTCGGGTCGTTTTCTAATCGTCCTCTAACTTAAGTGTTTGCTGAGTTTACTGTTACATGATACGGTTACGGATACCGCTGCCATCACTATGGCTTACGCGTTGCGGTTAAGGATACGTTTACGTTTATGTTATGGGCCCAGTTACAGTGAGCGTTATAGCTACGGTTGCGGTGACATTATAGATACTGTTATTGGTTACAGTCGTTGTCCCTTTCTTTACCTTTCGTTTTTCCTTTTATTTTTCACTTTCTCTCCTTTCTAAAATAGAATTAAAACACAATAGTTTCGTGACCACAAAACAGAGAAAAGGGTCGACTTCACCCTCGTTAGAGTCCCCTACACTTTTAGCAGTCTTCTGGGCCGAATGAAACATTTTTCGTTGTCAAAATTATTAATTTCTCTGAGCATATTGTAAATCAGTTATCATAATTACTTCTGTGTAGATTACAAGCATGTTAGACATAATGAAAAAACACGTGCCTTCCAAACATTCTGTGCAACTTCCTTCCCGTTCACAAATTATGTTGCGTGATCGTTTTTTAATGGTTTCACTTTGTTAACTGATTTCATAAATCGTATTTTATAAATCGCGTATGTTGTTGTTGCTACACAGCACATACTATAATACCCCGAAAAATGTGTATTTTTAAATGCCACATAAATTACTTGTATCTTTTGGCTGGATTGGCGCTAACCGTCGTGGGAGGAAGTCAACGCACCGTAAAGTCTATTTTATTTTAGGTTTTGACATATTGACCACAGAAAATGCGTGAAAATAAATAGTCAAATATAGGCGGACAGCCAAGATTACAGAAGCATTACGTAGGAAGCTGTGTACATGCGCAGGTAAAATGTAATTGGTAAAACCATAAAATCAAATCAAATAGAAGTGGTTCTCTTGCACATCGATTTAAGGAAATACTATTTTCTGCTTTTACGCAGTAATAGAAAAGTGTTGATTCTAACAGCAAAGTTGAACCTTCGACAGCTATGGTAAGTTGCATAACTATAAAACACTCGGAATTTATATATTTTTCTCATGGTATTGTAATTAAAGGTCGTAAAAATTTGTTGTTTTCTAAGCGTTATAAGCACGTCTTAAAAAGCTCAAAAACAGTTTTGAAAATTTAAAAAAAAATTTTAAATATTTGAAATCAGAAAACTGAGAATATAATTTTAGTCCTGTACAATAACGAACAAATTATAACGGGATAAAAAAAAGAACAAATTCGCAAATTCCCGTAATAGTTTTTTTTATTGAATAGAACTTTTGTAGCCCAGCAAATTTTAGTGTAATGAACAGACCTCGAAATTGTATGTCAGTGCATATTTTTATTTGACAACATACTGGTTATGTAAAGAAGGGATTTATTTTATCGACAGTATGTTTTACATACATATTTGTACATTTATATTTTATATATTTTCATAGTTTATGCATATTTTCATACATTTGGAATATTTTTTTTGAATATTTTAAATAATGATTAAAATTTTAATGATTATTAATTATATTGTGTCGTCCTCAGAAAACTGTTTAATGATTAATTGCCAGTAGCTGCACCATATTAATGATTAATATTTAATTAATTAAACAAAACTTAATTAATTAATTAATTTTAACTGCTTGATTATTTTAAAAATTTCTGATTATTTTAATATCGGTTATTTGATTGATTATTTGATTTATGGTATATAATTTTATTAATTTTTGATTAATTTTTATTATATGATTAATGTATTTAAATGATTATTTTTTATTAATTTTATTTATTTCCTGTATTTTTTCATTTCAATAAACATTTAGGTAAGAAAAGATTACATTGCAACGATGTTTAAATGTGAACGGAAAACATCCAGTAAGTTGATAATTAGCAACCGATGATGACATGTCGCGAGTGTCGAAACCATTGTTTTGCATAATAAAAACATAATAAAAACAAAAACAATATTTAAACGACTTAAAAGTTTTTTTAATTTTTTGTGTTTTGATATACATAAACAAACATACATAATAAATAATTAAATAAATGAAAATAATCAAATATTAAAATTTAATTATTTAATTGCTTATTTAATTTGAACTAATTGTTTAATTGCAATTCTTTAATTAATTTTAATTGTTTGATTACTTTCAATTACGCGATTGTTTTAATTAAAAATAATGGGCAATTTTTTCAAGTATTTTTTAAAGGCCATTAATCATGATTATTTTTATTAATTAAATAATAATTTCTGTTTAAGACCAACAAAATTAATTAATCATTAAAATTAAAAAAGCCAAATATATATATAATTACTAATGTTAATGGAAATTTAACAGGTCTGCTTAGAAGTACATACTTTGGTGCTATTTTGTCAAAGAATTCTATATTTTATGCACTCAAAGAAGTCGCTATGATATTAGAATATAAACTTTGGCTTTCTTCATCTTAATAGTAAATGGTGTTTCATAGTATTTGATTGAAATAAGTAGCGGGATTAAAGAAATAGCTATTTAACTAATTTACCACACATGTACTCAAGACCGTTGCTGCCCAATAAATACAAAAATTATGATGATGTCGTTGTCGAATTCGAGACGGATTCCCGTAAATAGGCTTTCTCGAATGTAATTTTTCCGAATCGTCTCGAGTTCGAGGCATATTCGCTAAGCAGATTTTTTTCGAAAATGGTTTTTGGGTCCCATGTCAAATCATGAAAATCATCTTTCGAGAAATAATTTTTTGTCCATTTGCCGGAGAGCTAAAGCCTAGGTCTGCCGAGAAGATGAAATTTCGGTTCGCTAACAATACTCGCCAGAGAATTCGACTGAAGATGAGCAGACGCCAGACATTCCTATAGCAAGAACTGAGCATCAGTTTAGAGATAGACCAGGAAGTAATGAAGGTGGCTTCAAATGTATAGTCTACCGTTGTGAGAGGGTAGGTTCAAAGCAATTACCGGTATGAGTTCTGCAAGAGGCAAAGTAGCATGCCTTGGTCAGCACGTGAAATTACCAGGTAATCTCTCTATCTCTATGGCGCGATATACAACAGGTATATCATCATAAACCTCCTAAGAGATTTTTGCGCCAAGCTTCTCTTCCAATTTGTGGTGTGCCGATTTGAATTTTCCCTACAAATTGGTGGGACCTACAGTTTTTTGCCGACTCCGAACGGCATCTACAAAGGAGACGAATTTTTGCTGAGAAGCCTGTCATGGCAGAAATACACTCGGAGAGTTTGCCAAACCACTGCCGAGGGGCGACCCCGTTTTGAAAAACTTTTTTCAAATCACTTTTGATGTTACCTGTACCAGGGCTCGAACCATGGACCTTCGGTGTGGTAGGCCGGCAACACTACCTTCACACCACGGCGGCCGCCAAGAACTTATAAAAATCCACGTGGCTGGCGCTACTGTCCTACATCTTAAAATATTAGGTGCGGCGATTGATGACACTCTTACATTCATGCAACACGCAACCATGACTATCACCAAAGCTCACAGCTGTAACCAAATTCTCAAGTCACTAGCTGGCTCTTCTAGGTGCAGATATGACGAAACAGTCATGGCCATGAACAAGGCATGTTAGACAGGAGTAACGCGTCTGGAGCAAGTTGGTAGTCGGTCAAAACACTTTCCCAGGAACTACTATCGGATGTGACCTTATGAGATCCTTTGATCTGAACTTCTGAGCAGCAACGAGAAACAAGTCTACAAAAAGGGCGAATTCTTTTATTTACGCATGCCCAGTGGGTCCCGTAATAAACTTTATCGCATTAACTTTATCGAATGAAGAAAGCAATCTACCAAGAGATACTGGATGATTCGATACCAACTTCAATCTGGATACTGAATAACCTTAAACTCTCAGCACTGGTTGGGAAAGAATTTGATTTCACCCCAATATAAATTACACAACGGCATTGGCTTGGCAGTAGGTAGCATAATATCAAGGTCCTGGTAACACTTTTTCGGCTCAAATACGGCAAGTAGCATTCTGGCTAGCTAAGTGATGTCCTGGCTCAAATTGACAGAATAGGCTGCTACAAAAACAAAGGCAAACACTTTTTTTACTTTCATAAGTTTTGGTTTTTATAATATTTAAGACATATTTTTAGCAGATTAAAAAAATTCCGAGCTCTGGTATTGAAGTATAAATTTTAAGTTCAAAAAATCGAGTTTAATTTGAATTAAAAAAAATGCTGAATGGAAAATTACATTTATTAATTCACCAAAAAAAATTATTCACACGTTACGCACTTTTCTGGATAGTGGAATGAAAATAATTTTAAAAATTCGGGGCGAATTCAAAAAAAAAAAATTTAAATGTACACTTTTTTATACCAGAATTTGATGGACTTCCGAATTGTATTTTTGGTTCTTTAATTTCAATATTTTTCTCATTTCAGATTCCCATAATTCTATATTCTCAATATTTCATAAATTACAATGAGCCGCACTTTGAAGCAAAGAACCACATGGAGCTCATGGATCATCTTTTGTTGGTTTATTATTTTAGCCGTCGAGCGAATCAATGCATTTGCTTCCAAAGTACTGAATATGGAAATTGGCAATCTTTGCATAATTTTTTAGACAGATGCACGTTTGTTTGCGGAAAGGATTTTTTCAATGTTCAACTTCCTATTTCCCAACTCCATCACAGAATTTTTGTAAGTAGAAATATGACGGATATTGACAGCAAGACCATAGAGTTAAGGTAGGCACACAAATTTACCCTGCCGTTGTAATACACAAGATGGTTATTTCAAATACTTAAGCTGCTACCGTAAATGAATAATAGAGATGTAACGAATATTCGTATTCGAATCCATACACAAATATGAAGATTATTATTATAATTTTTTTAAAAGTTACTCTAGTAGCGGGACTCTCCGAGTGTGTGACTCGCTTCTTCTTTTGAAGGACTACCCACGTAAACCTAACCTCGCACGGAACGTGCATTGTTCGATACCAGGTACCGGGTTTAGCGTTACTTCAAGCACGGAAGTGCGCTACTCGAGCTCTGTGGCTAGTCGCACGCTAATAGAATAGACAACCGTCCTCACGTTTTGCGAGGAGTATGGTCTTCGCGTATCTGCTGGCCATATCCCATCTATCTTTTTCGCAGATCATCTTTTGGATGGCACTGCGTGGGGATAGTACGCCAAATGTCTATTCCACCACCCTTTGTCGTTGAGCGAATTATTCGCATTCGAAAAAGATGTCTCGTACGTCGTCTCTGCCTTCACAATAGAGGCAGCTCGTGGTTTCAACCTTGTCCATTTTGTGAAGGTATTCGCGGAAGTAACCGTGTTCCGTTAATAACTGGGTCAGGTAGAAGTCGCCCTTTCGATGAGATCGCTTCAAACATGGCTCCAGTTTGGAAATTAATACCGTGGTCCACCTTGTTACGGCACTGCTACTCCATTATAGTTGCTAGCGCCGGATCGATTCCCGTCTCGCCTGCGGGGCAGCAACGTCTCTACATACTTTTTCCTCTTTCCTTTGCGAGGAGGTATATTGGTCTAGCCTCGCAGTGACAATGAAAACAGCATCTGCGGAAACCGTGCGGTATGCAAGTATGTCTTCGCATTAACATCCAAAGTGACCAATAGTACTACCGGTCTTTCTTGGTAGTTTGCCGTCTCGGCTTCCTGTTTCCTTACCGAAAGCTATATTTTATAGGGACAGTCCTACCCTATCGTCTACGGTTGTCGTTAGACGTTAATTTATAAGACTCTCCACAATTGTTTCTGCTGTGTCAAGCATGCACAGTGGGCGTATAGGCGATGGGGAGTTTGTGTCCGTTTTGTCCTCCGGGATAAGGACGAGCCGTTCTGTCTTACAATTGGCGGGGAAGATTCTTGCTTCGAAGCATTTGTGCAATGAACAAAACAAGAGCTCAGGGCAGTTATTAGCAGTTTATCTTATAGCCTCCGCGGGTATTCCATCGGGGCCAGGGGCCTTCCAGGGCTTCATATTGCGCAGTACTTTCTTGAGCTTTTCTACGTTAAACTTCCTCCTTTTCTCTGGTAGATTGTGTGAGAAATAGAGCGTATACTGTTTTTCTCATACTTTTTTCGTCCATCGTCTGGTTTGACTAACGAAGTTTATTCATAACTACTCTGTAAACTTCTCTACAAGGCTCTTAGTCTACTTCACCACAGAGCTCTTTCTAGCATGTGCGCCTGCTTTGTTTTATGGTGGCGTCGAGAGCTTTCTTTGCCCCCTTGTATGCTTTCACTCTTTCGAGTCACGTGCGCGCGGTTCAAATTATGACATTCGTAACATCTCTAATGACTACCAATTCAAATGGCATACAAATATTAAATAAACAAGCGCTATTTGTCCTAGTAAATTACAGTGACACCTCATGAGCTGGCTTAGTGGCTAAAAACTCGTTTGTGTGCACCCTTTTAACACGACCGAGCCGGGCCGGCTGTCAATCAATCATCACAAAGTTACACAAACCCAAACAGTTATAGCTCATAATATTTAATTAGCACGCAACATAAAAATGTTGGTAGGAAGGAAGTGAAGGTATTAATTGTACAAATCGAAACAGGAAAAATGCCAATTACACATTCAAATGTACAAGAAATAAACGTACAGCCTGGCCTGCTAAACCCAAAAAGAAAGTACTTACATATTTAGTATGTGTAAACAGGAGGAAAATAAATTGACTTTCAACTGTGTGAAAGTGTGAGGGGAGTCTATATATATGCTATATTTACAAGCTCGCCTTTTTAAGGATAACGAACTACATTTTGATCAATGTGTTGAATGATTATACTGCAATGTTACCGCCTGCCGCAATTTAAAGAAAAAGGAGGCGTATGTTTTCGGCACAAACTGTTCATCGATCGTACACAATGTGTGTGCTCATCTCCTGCTGGAATGTGGCCCAAATGTTTATATTGAATTAGGTCAAAGCGCAATCGCACTGTCTAAACCTTAGATACTAAAAACTTTGTGGGAAGTATTGCTTAGGTTAAAAAAAACTCTCACCCAAAATAGAGACTTTGCACAGTTTAGAGTTAGTCTTGGATGTATTTGAATCCTAATGCAGTCATTGAAAACTTCCAAGGACAAATTTGAACCTGATGGAAAGACTTGCTCACCAATGGTAGAGAACACCTTTTCCCGACAAATTCGACAGGGTTACCTCCAATTACGTAGTATGCACGAGGATCAATAGTTATCTCCGGCCAATCACAGCTTTTTCACCGACCAAACTAAATCAACGTCTACTCCCGGCGTGCAAGGCGAAGATAACGGCTTCACCTGCGCTAATCATGCCATCGCAATAGCCCCTCAGATACAGATACGCAACACTTGTGGTAAAGATAAAGAAACGACAATATGCTCGCCCAATATTGATGACACCTACTGGAGGAAGTTGCAAGTCTGCCAAAATACCGCTAAGAGAACTGCAACAGGAAATTTTCTTATGTCATCTGAGTCTCACGTCCATCAAAAGACAAAAATGCTCAATGTAGACGCTTTCTACTGAACTGCCATTAACCTAGTCACCCAACCCGACATCTATTGGAACCATAGGTGGGTTTCACATAGAGTCGGTAGACAGATCCCTTAGATCTCGGCCTGTGAACCCCACTACTGAGATCCAACCAATTGAAATATCTGAAGAGGAACGCGTTCTTCCGATGGAGACTGGATATTGTATTACGGTAAACCATTACTTATCCAGGCTCAACCCCACAATAACAAATACTTTCCCTACATTTAATATATCTCTTCATGATACTAAAAATCTCTTTACCTGTTTATTTGAACGTACTCTTCTAACACCAATATCACTCTGGTCCAACCCTGTTGAAACTGCTTGTTTGTTTCGACGTCCGTTAGAAGAGCTTGAGGACGATTATCAGCAACAACCACTTTTCCCCGCTTTTCTATCTATTCGGTTACAGTATTTAAGTTAATTCCTTGATTAAAACGAAAACGTTCTAAAAGAATATTTAGCGAGGTTGAGCATGCAATTTCAACTCTGGTCAACTTGGTCGAGCTAATCCTATCATTATACCTGTCATGAATATTAAAAGGTATAACAACTTTAGTTCGATGATTGTAAGTACAAGAAAATGAAAATATGGGTCCATTAATAAGTACACCAAAATGATCAAAACAATGAGCTGAGTCGGTTTAGCTTTGTCGTCCCCTTAGTTTTAGAGCTATCTGGCTAAATTTTGCCACCGCCATCTCTATTGCAGATATTCAAGAAAACTGCATAGGAGGAATTAGTTTTGAGCCAATAGAATCCAAAGCAAAAGTTTTAAGAATTTTTAGTCTGTCTGTCTGTATGTTTGGCCGCGCATCACTTAAAATCTTCTCACTTTAAGATATCCGTAATTTCGTTAGCTCGACCGGTTTCGAAGTTAATGACCAATATGTGTACCAGGCTGACCCAAATTTGGTTGGTACAATATGGGTATCAAACGAAAGGTGCTATTAAGTGCTGCAATAAGCGTTGTGATTAAGTTTTATATCTCAACTAGTTTCGGAGTTATAATGATTAAAGTCGAATTCAGTCTATTATAAATTCGAGGACTCAGCGAAGCATGGCAGGGTTTTCTAGTTTTACAATTTATTAAAAATATATTCCATATATTTGATCGCATTTATAATACACGTAGTGAGTGTCATAATTGTGATAATATTTGAATATTGGACCAAACTTAAAGCCTCCATACAAATGATTGTTCCAATAAAAAAATGTTTGTTTTTCATATCCATTCATTGCCCACACTTCTCCCCTGAAATCGAGCCTGGGAGCTTTGGTATCTACAGGGCATATCATGAAGACTAGCATACTTGCTTGCAATTTCCGCAGTGACCCTGTATTTTACGCATTGTGCCTTCTGCAATTAAATGCAGAGCAAATAGCTAAATAATTAGCACAGTACTATGCCAGCTCTGCGCGCCCGAAACATCCCATATTGAATTCTTGGAATTGAAAAAGATTCGCTAGAAAATTTGAAGATTTTCTAAAATCTAAAAGATTTGCCTGCACTTAAAATAGGTTTACATGTTTTAGGGTTTGTTAGTAGGCATTCCGCTTTTATTAACTTTCGTCTGTTTCGTTTACCTGCCTGCCAGCGCAACAATAACAACGTCAAAGGAAACACATAGCATCACACAATCACTATGCGGAAAACAAAACAACAAAATCAGATTAACTAGCCGGATTTATGGCGTACAATGATAACAATAAATGCTCAAAGAAATTGAAATAGGTAATTTCTCTGTGTCACGAGGATTTCCTTTGCAATTTTAAGGTGAGCTAAACAAATGTCTTCACATCTTTGTATGAATGTGAGTGAATGAAGGACAAAGTTAGAAAACGACAGCGGGCGTTACGCTTACAAAGACCACATTTAGCAAATGAACGTAAGGAAAGGTATTTGATGGCAATGAAAAAGTTGGCTGCATTTTAAGCTGTGAAATTGTTTTCACAATTTATTCATGGCAACAGCGAAGGTTCATTATCTTTATTTTTTAGGTGGGTAAATGAAAATGTGCGCACGCGCAATAGGTGGTAAGGATTTACAGACGTGGATATACAAATATGTATGTAAGTACATTAGAGTATTGCAAAAAAAATTTGAAAACTCAAAGTTTATTTAAAGTTATGTAACGTGCAGTAAAGGTCAATACACGTTTTCTTTAGTTTGAAATATAGAATAGGGTTTTTGCAGATCTCAAGTTAGGTACTGGGTTTTCCCCACACGGACAGTTTTTTAAATTCTAAATAAATTACTAGAAAACCTGCTTCGCTACATCACAAAACTCGCAATAGACTAAGTGTGTTTTTATCCTTATATCTCCCAAACCTGTTGAGATATGGTACTTAACCACATCGCTTATTCCAGCACTCCTTAGCACCTTTCGTACTAACACATTTTGGTTCACCCTGGTCCACATATTGGCCATTAACTCCGGTCGAGTTATCGAAATAAGAGATATATATTTTACTTTAAAATAAAATAAAATAAAATAAAATAAAATAGAATAAAATAAAATGAAAGAAAAGAAAATAAAATAAAATAAAATAAATTTAAAGAAAATAAAATAAATTTAAAGAAAATAAAGTAAATTAAAATAAAATAAAATAGAATGTAATAAAATAAAATAAAATAGAATAGAATAAACCGAAATAAAATAAAATAAAATATAATAAAAATAAATGGAACAAAATAAAATAAAAATAAATAAAATAAAATAAAATTTAACCAAATGAAATGGAAAAAAATAAAAGAAAATAAAATAAATTAAAAACAATAAAATGTAATAAAATATAATAACGTAAAATAAAATAAAATATAATGCAATAAAATAAAATAGAATAGAGTAAAATGAAATAAAATTAAAGAAAAGAAAATAAAATAAATTAAAAGAGAATAAAATAAATTAAAATAAAATATAATGTAATAAAATAAAATAAAAATAAATAAAATAAAATTTAACCAAATGAAATGGAAAAAAAAGAAAAGAAAATAAAATAGATTAAAAAAAAAATAAAATGTAATAAAATAAAATATAATATAATAACGTAAAATAAAATAAAATAAAATAAATTAAAAGAAAATAAAATAAATTTAAATAAAATAAAATATAATGCAATAAAATAAAATAGAATAAATTAAAATGAAATAAAATAAAATGAAAGAAAAGAAAATAAAATAAATTAAAAGAGAATAAAATAAATTAAAATAAAATATAATGTAATAAAATAAAATAGAATGGAATAGAATAAAACGAAATAAAATAAAATTTAACTGAATTAAATGGAAAAAAAGGAAAATAAAATAAGTTAAAACCAAATAAAATGTAATAAAATAAAATAAAATATAATAAAGTAAAATAAAATAAAATTAATTAAAAGAAAATAAAATAAATTTAAATAAAATAAAATATAATGTAATAAAATAAAGTAAAATATAATGTAATAAAATAAAATAGAATTAAATAAAACTAAATAAAGTAGAATAAAAACAAAATTAAATTAAATTAAAATAAATAAAACAAAAATATATAATAAATAAAAATAAAATAAAACAAATAAAATATAATAAAATAAAATAAATTGAAACAAAATAAACTATGATGTAAGAAATTAGAATAAAATAAAATAAAAAAAATAAAATAAAATAAAATTAAATTAAATTAATTTAAATTAAATAAAATCAAAAATAAATTATTGTTCAATTTTAGTGGTGATTTTATGCGAAAATAATTTAAAGGAATGGTGGATAAGTACTCGTCCCAGATGGTAGAGTCACTTGATAGAGCTCTGTTGCTGGAAACACTAAATTTAAAAAATAAGTTATACCAGGATATTTAAAATTCTGGGCACATCAGTATAAGTAATTAGTAAAATAGTAATTCGAATTTCTCTTTCTAAGAATTTGTTGCTAATCGGTCTGGTGTGTGACGAGTTCGACAAATATATTTGTAAATTAATATTTCTTCTGCTTACTTAAGTTTTCGCTGCAGAATCTTCAAACATTTACAGTATGAACCAACACAACATAAAAGTAAAAATAAAAATAAAAAAGCAGTGTAATTAAAGCTGAAGTTACAACAATTAAAGAAGGTAGTGAATGAAAAGTACTGTTGCAAGCTACAAATTTAAAAAATGACTTTTGGCCTGTAAGATGTCGTTTATTTTGGAAAGTACTTAAGACATTTTTTTTTCCTTTTTTCTTTTGTGCTGTGCATTGCGTTATCACACACAATTTGACTTGCCTGCTGCAAAACTCAAAGCGATGGCGAATTTAATTCAAGACAAAAACAAAAAAATAATGTCCCAAACGCACGCACAAGTACAGTTGACGCAACAGGCTGCCATAAAAAGCCAAAGTACCAAAAGCAAAATCTCTCAAAAAATGACTCAACCTAAGAAAACATAAATAAACTAACTGGTCAAAGGTTCAAGCAATGCAAGACCGAAGAACATAGCCACTTAAAGAAATACGCACATAAAAGAACAGAACTGAGGGGGACAAACACAAAAAACTACTAACAAAAATAACCAAAACAAAAGCATACAAATAAAATTAAAAAAAAAAACAGAGCATAAAAAATAAAAAATCATAATCTAAGTCCACAAGACTGTAATAAATAAAATAATAATAAATTATGTTTTATTAATAATAATAAAACATAAAAAAAATTTTAAAATGGGTTTGAAATGAAAGAAAGGAACAATCTAAGCCCAACAGAAACTGAAATTAGATCTCGATTAGATGAAACTTGTAGACATAACTACACCGTTAGTCTAATTTCAAACGCTAGAGGACGACTCAAAAAGATCGGGTGTTCTTTTGTAAAATGGGATCTGATTTGTAAATAGAGAAGATTTGAGATTAGAATTTTTTGAGAAAAATAACATTCACGTACAGCGGGTGTACAAACCAACAGCTGTTTCGATGATACCACGATACATCCTGTGTTTAACAGCATCGACCACCAAGCCCTGCTTGGAATTGTTATTGCTTTTCTCAATTCCATGAACTTTTTTAGAGATATTCAGCCTGAAAAGTTAAGATTGTACGGGAGCTGCCACACCCCTTTTTGGGTGAACGAGGGCAAGAAGAAGTACAAGGTGGCGCAAAAGTAATCCTCCTATCAGAAAATGCTATAAATTTTGCGATTGGCCCCTAAAGTCAGTTCTGTTTTGACATTTGTGTAGTAAACACATGCGAAATACACGTTAATAAACAATGTTACGCTAGACTGCTCCAGAACGCGGAATATTGCTGACTATTTATTTGACCAATAATCGGTCGGGGCCAAACGGTTACTGTGAATGGTGAGCACTACAGAGCAATGATCAACGAGTTCTTTTTGCCGCAACTTGATGAATTGGGATTGGAAAACATGTGGTTCCAACAACAGCACACACTGCACGTGCCACAACCGATATGCTGAACATCGGAAGCTTACTTTTGCGCCACCTTGTATTTGCTCTGTTATAAAATAACGAAGCGGCGCATCTTAGCCTTAGCAGTCAAATCACTGTTGACAGATACAAAAATAAAGGCCTGTTAAGTAACGACTTATAATCGCAATCGTAAATCGTAATGATTACCAGTTTAATTGATTATTATATTGCGCAGCTATTTAATGATTAAATAACTTTTTTTTACATTTCTAATGATTATTTGACAATTGATTAAAAAAAATTACGACTTGGCAGCATTTTTAAAAAAAATCTTAAAGAATCAAAGTAATTATTATTGTTGATTATTACATGTTGCTAACAAAAGAGCGAACTAATCAAAAATGATTTCATTTGATAATTTTTGATTTATTTTTTTTGATTATTAAATTTATGATTTTTAATTATCATTTAATAAAAATCAGTTCTGAAAGCTAATAAAATATTTATTGTCAAAAGAAGCATCTAATCTAGCGATGTGCGATTAATCGATTAAACAAATTTTCAGTTAATAACTTTTCTGATTAATCAAAACTTTTGTTAAGCAGATGCTAGTTTAGCAGATACCGTATTATTGTTGTTTACCCAAATAATTTGTTCTTTTATGAAGCTTTGTTAAATTTTTTCGAATTCTTTGCTTAACAAATAAATCAATGAATTTAAAACGAACAGCTGATTGTTAAGTTGATAAAATTAGAGAGTATCAAGTTTGTTAAGCACGGAAAAGGCGAAAAATTTAATTTTTCGGATTAATCAGGTTGTGATTAATCAAATTAATGAGATTTTAATTAATCAAATGTGATTATCCGTAAAATATTGCTTTGATTAATCGAGTATGATTATTCTCAGATTAATTAATTAATAAAATTTAGGTTAATTGGCATGTTAGATTAATCAAATCTAATCCAATCAACGGATTTTTAATCTTAATTCTAATTTAACCCGAATCACCCTGGGGTTGCCATATGGCAACGTGAGAGAAAGGTGTTTTCAAATTACTATAACATTCAAAATAATGCAGATATCTTTACATACAGTTGTGTTCAACACAATAGTAGTGAAATTAAATTGGATATCGTTCGACGAAATAAGAAGTTTTTTAAAGTTTAATTAATTTTCCGGAACTTTGTATAAGCTATGAAATTTCTTTTATGTGGATTCGGTTACAGAATTCGCTATACTTTAAAAGAAAATTATTAAAAACACACATTTCTTATTTCGTCGAACGATATCCAATTTAGTTTCACTACTATAATATTGAACACAGCTGTAGATACCAATGACATTCTAAAGCCGCCACGGCCCGCACACCAAATCGTATGATACAATTTTCTAGTTTATACGTAATGATGCTATTAAGAGACAATCTTTTGCAAATTCAGAAATTTACGTAAGGTTATTACGGTTACGGTGGGATAGTCTTTGGAGTATTTGAAAAAAAATTTCTGCGGTAGATTTATGGTACTTCCGGCTATGGTAAACATGAAGAGGGATGACTGCTTGCTCCCCTAGGCGGACTACTTCTTTTTATTTTTAAGGTCTCTTTGTATATAAACCATTTGTTGCTATAAGTCGTATAACAATCATAACCAGAGAAAGCCGGTTCTATGTACCGGAATGACCCGAGCTTTTTACCCGATCAAGGGCTGTTATTTCAGTGTAATCCTGTCTAATTCGAATGCCTAATAAGTTTATAAAAGCTCTCGGATCTACAAATTTGAAAGGCTTTAGAGAAAAAAAATGGGGGAAAAAAGTATGCTAAATGTAAGTTAGAGTACTGTACCACTTTTATCGTTTTACTCTAAAAACTCATGCATATTTAAGTAAGAGTATGTAAATATGTATGTAAGAGTGTGCGTGCATGTTTAAATATACAAACTTCAAGTAAAACAAGTTAGCAAAACAAAAACCTAAGGAAATGAGAAGGATCAACGCAATCAGACACGAACTAGACATGTGCAAAAATTAAAAACACACATTTATGTACATATTTATATATATATATATATATATATATATATATATATATATATATATATATATATATATATATATATATATATATATATATATATGTACACGCATATGTTGAATGAAGAAAATTGAAAGCTGCAAACACATTATTATTATTTCTGAAGAAAACAATAGCTGAAGACTACCGGCACTTCGTAAAACTGTGCAAAGAGCAGAAGATTACGTTGATGGCATTCTGTTTCTTCGCCAATTATATGTATGTACATTGCAAAATTTTGATACACTAGCACATAGTGAAAATGGGACAATGCATTTTCTTCACAATTCTGTATATAGAAAAATTTACAAGTCTAGAAAAATTCGCACGGATTGTGAGCTGTGTATTCTTTTAACTTATGAAAACCAACTGCCAACGAAGTTAAAGTTGACTTTAGCTGTTATACGTGTTGTCAAAGATTATTAGATTTTCCTTGAAGTGGTTTGGTTGTAGCTGCATTATGCATTATCTCTTTTAACTAGGAGGGGGAGCGCTTGCAATTTTTCGATTTAATTTCTTCCAACTATAAACTTTTGTAGCTTCAGAGCTTTAGGGTAGACCACAGTAGCTTCTATAGTTGTAAGATTCGAAGTGGTTGAATAAATCATTCGGGTAGGAGACGCGTTTAAAGGATATGGGACGAGTAACCAACAACGGGCTGTCAGACCAGCAGGACGTTTAAAGAATCGATAAAAGCAATGCTTTCAGTTCGGTCAAACACGAGTCAACTTGTGGATGCCGCAGCATGTTTTTGAGAGAGGAAACACGGAAATCGTAGGATGAGAAGATAATGTGTTACAGCAAAAGCAGTAAGCGGCGATTAAGTTGTTAAAATAAGTGACTTTGCGTTAAAGGCAAATACTGATTTCTCTTTATGTCATTTATTAATTCGCACAGGTCCTCGACTTATAGATTTATTGGTTAGGTTGCATTCAAACTGAATGAAAGATCTGCCGATTTCAAAATATTTTCCTAAAACGCCCTATCTCAGAATAAGTTTAAAGAAGGGCACCATCATGCTCAGCCGCTGGATCTGCGGAATCATAAGTGGCCACTTAACGACATCCACACCCAAACGGTAGATGCCTCTGTCAGATCTCGCACTGTGAAGATCATTATTAACATCCACCCAACCGAAATGGCTGAATAAGAGCGCGTCCTTACAAGAGAGACTAGAGTCACTCTGGCTCAACTTCGATCTAGATATTGTAATAGGTTAAACTCTTACCTATCTTGACTGAAGCCCATCGTACCAAATACTTGCCCTGCATGTGGTATATCCACTCATGACACCACACATAGATTCAACTGTTCAATAGAACCCCTTCTTCTATCATCAATTTCGCTTTAATCCACCCCTTGGACTTCCGTTAGAAGAATTTGATGACGACTTTCAAAATGATCGTTTCCATTAGGCAGGGAACAGCACTATTCTAAACAACAACAGGGATTTGAATCGTTTCCACCAGTTTTGCCCAACTCAGCAGGCGCCACTGCCTTCTCCTACTGCTTAGTGTCTTCATTCAAACAAATAATATGACCAACGAAGCCATTTTGCTTTTATTTGCTGCACTCGCCTCAATAATCGCTGTCAGTGTTATAAATGTTCCGAAGAGCTCTAAGCTCTCTAAAATAATATAAAATATTAGAATCCAAAAAATCGGTCCCTCTCCAATTTTAACTACGATTGACTGTATGGCATGATTGTGTATTGCATGATTACAAGCAAATGGCAAACTCACTCACGGATCCTTAACAACACATCAACCAAAGTCGTATTGTGTTGCCACCGATTTTGTTGTTGTTTTTTTTTGCAAAGTCCCTTGCCTCATACATAGCATAGCGTCGTTATTACAATTATATATTTACTCCATTTATGAAATAGCATGGCAGTGACCGTATTTCGGTTGAACATCTGTCGCATTAAGTGGCAGCCGCTGTGACTACAACTGTTACTGGTTTGGTTTGCTCGGCCTCCTCCTATCGCTGCCGTTCGCTGGCTAGTCTTACCGCATCTTGTCTGGCGTTGTCTTTTCTTGATCATAGCATAGTCTTCGGCGTCTCCTGTGGTTGTGGTTGTTTTGTGTATAAGAATTTTGCAAGCGATCAACAGCTTCTTTTGTGCAACAGTTTCTTATTACAGCTGCTCTTCATTTGATGGTATGGCATGTTGAAACACGTTTGCCGCCAGCACCAGCAGCAGGATCTATCATCAGACCGACAACGGTAGTTAAATACTCTGAGGCATTTATGTAAAAATTCCTTCCCTCTTTCCTGGTGCCATAGACACATAAATGGTGTATGCTCCTTTGCAAAGAACTGGTTAACAGCTCATTGGCGCAATCAAATTGTGATTGTTTGAAAATTAATATTTACGCTTTCGCCACGTGTTGCATGTGCTACGTACGTACCGAAGTAGGTATTAGGGCAAAATATAAGAAATGGATGGAAAGATCTACACAGTCAAAGGCATTGTTAGATATTAGATAAATGTCAAGGCATAATAAACAAGATTTTGTGTTCGAAAAGGATTATTATAGCGCTTATCCAAGCGTAAAAACGAAAATCGTTCAAGTAATGCAAATTAGAAGCAAATTTCATATTCTAACTACCCTTAATGCTAAGGAAATGCAAACACAAATAATATGATAGGCAACAAAAGAACTTGTTAGTGCCGAGAATAACGAGGCGAGTTTATAAATCATGAACGTATCTAATTTAAATGCCCACACCAAATGTTTGAGGAACTTTGTCTTCCTTTAGCTGGAAAGATTGGCCGATTGAGTTATCCTGCCTTTCCGTTTGATTGTTAGATTAGGTTAGGCTAGGACTATACGGTCACTAGGCCCTTCGACGCCTAAGACAGCCTCTGCGGGTTAGGGGGTTAGAATATGCCCGAGGTAGGCTTACCGTCGTAAAAGAGGCGACTAATATGCACAAAGGTAATGACGTGCAACTCGATGGTTGATCTGCGGATATGATGTCTCTCACCTCTCATTACCCATCTTGTCCTTCCTTACGGAAGGACGGGTGACATGACCTAGAAGGTTTCGTTGGTCATAAATCGCTGCCACGACAGTCGTTACCACAACAACAACAGGTGCAACCTAGCAGAAAAATTTACGATTGACTGAAGTGACGTTCTCGTCAGGAGGTTTTAATTAAGTCACCGGTTATATTATTCACAGCGGTGCTTCGTGATTCTAAGGTAAAAAGTTCTGCAGTTATTAGCAGTCGAAATTTTATAATTTGTTCATTAACATGTGGGCGGCGCCACATTTTCAAAAGTAACAGGATGACCAAGTCATTAAAAATGGCTACCATAAGTGCACAAACTACCTTGGGACGGAGGGACGAATATGGCTCAAACGACTTCTCTATTAATTTCTCTATCGATATCGGTTATTTATGCCAAACCCACATCTTTGTATCATAAGGCATCGAATAAACATGTAGCCACAACACACTGTGGAAAATACTCGAAATGAACTCATGGATTTTCGGGTGCGATTGCTGCTCATTTTCCCCACTTACCACTTACATGTGTACAAACTTATAAAGATATTTATACTTTTGGAAATAAATTTCATGTTAAGTAAAATACAGCAATTATGAGTTTGTACAAACATTCTTACATACATATTTATGTGTTAATAAATAGTGCACCGAAGAAAAAAGGAATGACCCCCTACTGCTGACCGATTTACGAAAGATAAAAACACTTCTTAAGTGTGGAACAGTAAAAATTAGCAACATGTGTCGCGATATGGGAAAATCCTTGAAACGACAATTTAATTCCATAAGCAACAAACGCGGAGGTAAGTTTTTTTCTGCAACCCTTTAAAAGGCAGAGCTCTCAAATTTATGTATGTATGTAAATAAGTCGCACGAAACCATTTCTGTTCTTTTTGGGCCGTTTGGGTGATTTATTATGAATATGCGGCGATCTGTAGTAAACAGGGGTCAACTAAATTTTCGAAGTGTTTCATCTCATACATACTCCAAATCACTAATCTAATTTTGAAACTAAAACTTGCCACATTTACGTATTGATATTATCAATACTAAGCTCTTAATCAAAAATGGGTTGTTTTAAAGAAGGTCCTTTTGCTAGATATAAATCCGGTACTCTCCGGAAAAAACACCTTGCGGCACCAGCCACAATGCCGTGGTAGCAATTTCTTTGACCCCGGGAAAGGTGGGGAGCCTTGTGCTGCTCGAGTTAAGTTGTTGTTGCTGTTGTGGTAACGACAAAAACACTTCCCGAAGGTTTTGGGGAGTGTTGTCGAATTAACAGTCCTTGGCCGGATTTGAACCCGATACGCTCCGGTACTCCCTTGCGGTACAGCCCGACTGTCGTGGTAGCGATTTATGACCAGTGAAACCTTCTAGGTCATGTCACCCCGCCTTCCGTAAGGAAGGATAAAATGGGTAATGAGAGGTGAGAGGCATCATATCCGTAGGTCAACCATCGAGTTGCACGTCATTACCTATGTGCATATTAGTCGACTCTTACGACCGGTATGCCTACCCCGGGCATATTCTCAACCCCTAAGTATTTGTAATAACTGCATTAAAGTAGCTTCAGAGCTGTAGGTAATTTGCCTTCTTCCTATTTAAAAAAAAAAAAAACAATATCTAAATTCTCCAATGAGCCATACAAATATACTATACTCTCCTCTTTAGATTCAAATCAGAACTTACCTTCGTATTTGAAGTTTAAGTACTAGTTCGTGGTGCAAATGCTAGCCACATGCGTTGAAACTCATCCTCGAATTGTTCTACTAACTGTTTATTCGAACTGATGACAATGTTTTCCCAATTACCGCCGAACCCCTGTAAAAATTCCAACGTGGTATAATTAGTATCACCACTCGTACGAGTTTGCATTATTATTTTTTTCAATCATACACACCTGCATTGTCCAGTTTAATGAGCCCGACATAACGACACCTTTTGCAGTCTTTGTATCGTAAGTTTTGTTGACATTTGATAAAACCAAACGCGCGCGTTTTGGACCATCGAGTAGGCAAAATTTATGATGCATTAACATAGTGGTTAAAGGACAACGAACTGGTACACCTGAAAGAAAATTCAAAAATATTAGAAAATAAAAAAATACTGCTAGGTATATGGATTTTGTGATTTGAGTACAAGAGATCAGAATTATAGTTATGTACCCAGATCACACGACGGAACGATTTGATGAGACCACGGAGCACCGTCAAGGTAATGGCACCCTTTCATTGCCCCCTTGCGTAAGGACATTTTTGTATTTTACGATTGATATCAAATGTATAACTGAAAATGTTTACCGAGTCGGGTGGATTACAAAATTTTCGTGTATCGGTAAGTATGAAAATATGGAAGCAACCTTGATATTCCCTCGTTGATATTCGCAAATATGTATGTACGTATGTAAAAACGAAACTGTATATCTACTAGAACGGAAATGTACTATTTTATCGACTAACAATTGAAATCGACTGAGCCTAAAAGTATGCAAGACTATTTGAACGCAAATATGACTGTCGGTAGGGCAGTACTTTTCTTAGAGTGATGCCATCCCGTTTTACATTGCAGTACAATAAGTACCAAACTGTAACAAATAGTTTTTAGACGAGGTAGTGGTATTATCCAGTTACCACTAAAAAGAGGCGAAATTGGAAAAATATGTATAAAAACACATTTATAACTAATAATCAGCTCACACAAGCTTTACGGGTACCGATCTACAACTGCACGACAACCCAGACTAAGTAAAGTTTGGATTATTTTTTGAATATTCAGATATTATTTGTCCCGGGAGACAGTGACCCAATTGTGGATCCGGCTAAACGATATTAATGGGAATTTTAGTTTTATTTTGCTTTGTTGATTTTGGAGTTTTAGTTTTTAAGAGGAAGGATAAGGCAAAGAATAAGTAGTAAACGGAAAAAGCCTAGCAGAAAAGAGTGGAATAGAAATTATCGAGAGCAGAAAAGAATATTTTGAAGGAGACGAATGAGCGAGAGAAAAAAGAAATTTAAGGGCTGATAAGGACACAGGAAAACAGAAGTAATACAATGTGGAAAGGAACCCCGATTTCAGGGTCACAGCTGGTGCCAAAAAGTGTCAGTAGAAAGGGAAAAAGAAAGCAAAGCTAAATTTACCTTGAACATAACTAGAAAAGTAGAAAGGGAAAAAGTGATAGCAAAGTAATGAGGGGGAGAAAGAAGGAAATTACTTTGTCCTGAGCAAAATCAATATGCTTCTTTCGAACAATAGAGCTCTGTCGTATGTCGAACTATGCGAAAACGATTTTGGGTGTTATTTTTCTGGTTAGAATTACTTGCAAAAGTCTAAGTACATAGCTCAGGTGTCGTGCATTCCCACGACAGGGTGAAGGTGCCAAAATTACTGGAATTTTATCAAATCAAGGGTTCTTATTTCAGTATAACGTGTTACATGCGCATCCATCTGTGGGCATGCGCACAAAGCAGGCCTAAGTGCTGTTGCAACAACAAAAACAGTATGCATATGAGCTCCCTTCTAGGGGCTCAAATCTTTCAGCTCTCGAAAGTCAAAAAAAATGTAAGCCATTTGCAGCTATTCAGATTCCAGTAAGCTATAATGCAACAAGTCGGGAAAAAGTTAAATAAAGTCATATCCAAGTATATAGTCTGCCTACATACCTGCTTTGGTTAATGTTATTATCTGCGATCCGCTGGAGTAAACCATTTCATTGTCACTTATTATTCGAACGGACACACCTCGACGTATGGCACGCAGAAAAGCTTGTGAAAGGTCGTATGATGTAAAAGTATACATAGCAAGATCAATTGTATATTTGGCTTGATCAATTAATGCAATTAAACGGCCAACATTTTTAGCAGCACAAAAACGATTCTGACATGTTGGACTAGCGCTGGGCGATGGCAGTTTAGCAACATGTCCATTCTCTATCATTCCATTGGTCGGGCTCTCGGGTTGCATGGGACCCTTATTTTCCGATGCAGTTTTTAATACATGGCCACCAGCGCAACTTTGGGTTAACTCATTCGTCCAGATGACTTCGGCGATTTCATCATCAGATGCATCGCGACGCCATAAACTTTCGCGTACGTACAAATAGCTACGATAAACAATTTCAGACAACAACACCGCCGATATGCTTGTAGTTAAGCTATAAAAAGTGTAGCGCAACACACGATTCTCCAACATTTTGATATGGATTTTTATATTATTGGTTAAATTATAAAAAGGCGTGGGGTGATACACCTATGCACTGCAAATATAGATTTGTATCTGCTAAATTTTACACAAAATGCACTTTGCTTATATTTTTTATTTATTCTTCTTTAATACACTATGCACTTCCATGAAGGGGTTATTACTTTTATTGGATATGTTTGCACTACAAAGCGAAAAGTCGGGGTGGGTGTGAGGTGCGATGCGATGCGATTGCAACAAACTCGATTAACTTTGCTTGCGTTTACAGCAACTCCTGAGGGATTTACTTCTTATAATTTATTTGAATTTGAGATTATTAACGCGCACGTCACTTATAAGGTTGCACTTGTTTAATTTCTACTTTTTGAGCACTAATTGCAGAATAACAAAAGAAAATATGCTTGCACCAGTCGGTGTCAGCCAAACTTTTGGATTCAATGGCTTTTTTGAGCACACGATTAGCACCACTTTCACATTTATTTATTGGGTTTTCCTAAACTTTTTATATAGCGTGATTTATTGTTAACTTGAAAATTGTAAAATTTCAGATAAACGTAAATGCTGTAAGTTGCAAATATTAGATTTGTCAGATGTAGCGATCAAAAATGCACGTGTTATTTCGTTCAAGATAATCCAATTTCATTCTTTTGACAATCGAATCAGCTGTGCGCGAAAGCGGATGCGCAGTGTTGCCATAGAATGAATATTTCATAGCACAAGCACATGGTTGCAAGGTATTCTTATTGGGAAATGTGCTTACAAGACGCTGTTAACGACATAAGATTATTCATTCCCACAACAGCCGGTTCTATCGCACCGGAATGACCCGGGTTTTTTCACCCGGCCAAGGGCTGTTATTTCAGTGTAACCCTGTCCAATCTGGGGCAGGGCGAAACACTGTTAACAACAACATAAGATTATTCATATTGCTACTACAAAAGTGATTACCACTTTGTTGTACGCCCTGGTGATCGCTCAGCGCTACCTTTCAGATGACGGCTCATATGATGGTCAAGCTGTCTTGTAGGGCATGTTTCTAATTAAACAAGTCTGACGGTTTTAAATTCAAAATATCAATCGTTTTACTATTTTTTATTAGATATGTGTTCACAGATAGATGAATCGATTATAGAATGTCCCTGAGAGTTGGGAGCTTAGAATAAACCCGACTGTAGTGAAAGGCGTCTTAAATCTTGTCTCTGTTCTTATATAAGAAGTGGGTAAGACGACCTAAAAGGTTTCACGTAGTCATATCTTATCCGCTACAGCGGCGAGGGTTGTCCCCGCGTTCTTACTCAAGCCAACGAAGTTATAGACTCTATTTCGTTCGTATTTTAGGCAGGCTAGTACTAGAAAGTGTTGGTATGGAACCTACCGAATTCATTCCAAAGTTTCGGTATTGGTTTTCGATTACAACAACAACCACAAAAGATGCCTTCACACAAGACTATGTAAGAGGTGACATTACATTAATTTAATTTAAATAACAAATGAAGGCTATTATGGTTGCTTGGTAATAGGTCTTAATCTGTAAATGGGACTACCTTATTGGTTTGAAGGGAAATAATTCCCTAATGGATCATTTTAGACATGGTTGTTGTTGTTAACAGTGCTTCGCCCTGCCCAATGGGCTCGATCACTCTAAATTGTCAACAGGGTTGGACCAGAGTGATGTAGGTGTTAGAAGAGTGGGTTCGACTGAACAGGAAAAGAGATGTTTGGTATCATGAGGGGACATACCACATGCAGGGCATGTGTTTGGTATGTTGGGGTTCAGTCTGGATAAGTAAGATTTTAGACATGGTAGTTGTCGTAAACTGAAAAAGCATTACCCAAATGCTCCCTTCACCGATGTGGATCTGGTACGAGCATCTTCTAATAAAAGATTCAGTGTGCCGAAAGCGATTGGATGGACCCTCGGACCTGTGGGTCGTGGATTTTAGTCGATACAACTTGGTAATATATTTTCCAGAAGATGTTTGAACAGTGCCACTTAACGTGAAGGAAAGCAGGAGATTTATAGTGAGAGCTAACAGTCGATATATCAGTAGATCCGCCATATTTGGACGTTTCTTGTCCACAGCGTTTTTTGGACGAAGTAGGAACGTGCACCAAGGGCACGTGCACCCTGTCCAATCAGTGTAACCCTGTCCAATCAGTGTAACCCTGTCCAATCTGTCCCGTCCCACCCTTAAATTGTCGTCCTCGGAGCAAACCCTTGCAGCTGGGTTGCTCCATTGTCTCTTGTTACGGGCTGGGGTCGAACCTAACCCTGGACCAAGAGACTGGATCTGCTGCGTTTGCTGGAAGAAAATTTATATTAAACGGTCGTATTCGGTACAATGCGCCAAGTGTAAGAGATGGTTACATAAATCTGGATGTTCAGGGCTTAACCCTGCCATCCACAGACCCCGTACTTTCTTTAGTACCTTTGAGGCACCTTGCTGTACACGTCCTAGGACGTCCCGCGGTAGCCGCCGCTCTGGCACTCCCTTACCGCCTCTAACTACTTCCAATAGTCACAATAGTGGCTCAGTCTACACGACTGGCAGCACCGCTGCCATCCCTGCCTCACCCACTCCCGACTGTCGCTCACGCACGCTAGCGTCTCCATCTCACACGGCCGCTCAACACTCCTACTCCCCCCGGAATAGGTCAGATATGAGCATCGCCGAGCGTCAGTCCCCTCTGTCTCTGCCTCCAATGCCCCCCCCTGCTTCCAGCCTGCACGTGGGTCAGGAACACCACCTCCTAGTACCTTTCACTACGTGCACCGTTTGTCGGCAAAGATTGTATACGCCTGCGACATCGGTCAAGTGCAACAGTTGCCTTGGCCTGTGTCACACCCTTATGTGCTCTGGGCTCGCAAACGGCAACCTTTGGACGGATTCGTTCATAGCCCCCTGTTGCAGTACACAGCCGCCCTCCACGCCAGACAACATCGGCCATGGCGCTGTCAACTCTAGACTGCGACATAGTTTAGGCCTTAGCCTACCTCCACCTAGGCAAACGCATCCGTCCCTCACGCCTAGTATGTCCCCCGCCTCCCCTCCTACACACTTCAAAATTCTCAACCACCTGAATTGGCTGAAGAGGAGCGTGTACTTCCGAGGGAGACTAGAGTCATACTAGCACAACTTCGCTCTGGATATTGTAATAGGTTAAACTCTTACTTATGCAGACTGAACCCCAACATACCAAATACATGCCCTGCATGTGGTATGACCCCTCATGATACCATACATCTCTTTTCCTGTTCAGTTGAACCCACTCTTCTAACACCCACATCACTCTGGTCCAACCCTGTGGAAACGGCGCATTTCCTCGGACTTCCGTTAGAAGAGCCTGATGACAATTTAGAGTGATCGAGCCCATTGGGCAGGGCGAAGCACTGTTAACAACAACAACAACAACCAAGGGCCGTAAAGGGTTTTCAAGAAGAGGTCGTGCTACATCAGTAGGTTATAGGTAATCTGTGGAGAAAACACAAATTAAGTCTTAACATGGCGCATTTACTACATATTTTCAAGTCGATTTCGTTTTTTTTTTTGCAAAACATAGCAAAAGGGTGTTAATGGCTCCCATAACTTTTGTAGAGGAGCAACTTTCGAACTGTGTAAGTTTGCTCGCGGTTATGAGCCTTGGTGAAATTGTACAACCAAATAACGTGGGAATTATGAATGTATGTATTTCAATTGAGAACTTCAGTTGTATACTGATCATTTGTAGAAACAATTTATTACAACTTGTATTGCATGTTATAACCAATTCTTAATTAAGGTTTCAAAAAAAATAAAACGTAAAATCCTTGTTTATGTACTCAAAAAACAGTGAAACTTATAAGCGTAAGCAAAAAAATTATATTTAACATTTTCATACTATACTTAATAATATTCCTCTTTCAACAGAACCACAGAAAGGATCTGCATTTCAATAAAGCTCAAAAGTATTACAGAAAGATCAAAAGAAATTAAGAACGCAAATTTATTTCAGAAAGTTATTTTTGAATTTTTCTAAAATATATTTGCCCCCTTGTAAAGCACATTTTAGCCTTTCTAAATACATTTGTCGTTTTCCGATGTACTGTTGGAAAAGAAGTTGATATATTAAGTCGTCTATTCCACGCAATATTTAATCATATTGTGAAAATTCGTAATTCGTCTTCTTTCAATTTTTAAAGTTATTTGTTTGCTATTTTTACTTTATCTAATTAGTAATTCCCTACCGCATTTGGCTATACCGTGGTGTGTCTGTTGGCTTACGATTTGAAAAGAAATTTCTTAATATTATTATCTGTCCAAAACCGATTACTAGCACTATAAACGTCTCTAGTCCAGACCATACCGTTACTGCCTCATTTAAGTCCTCGGCACGTTTACGACCTTGTGCCTCACGCAGACGGTGATGCGTTTGTGCATCCAATATGTCATTTAGACTTTTGTGTATATTTTGCGATGACGTTTCCATTTGTGTTAATACGGTTGCATGTTCGTCAATGCCGGGCAATGCTGGTTCATCGCCTATTTGAAAATCAACATAGACAATCTTATGTGAAAATGATGAAAATTGATTGCTAAAGCAAACTTTATAGACGCCCGTCGCCTCCGCAACAAATTGATGACTATCAAATGTGGCACGTTGTTGCTCATATATAACTTTGTCATGTGGGTTTGTTAGTTTCACATCTACATCTAATTGTCCACCAGCAGATACTTGAAACTCCAGATAGCATGATGTATTGCGTCTCACCTCTTCGTAGAAGCAATCTTCCGAATTGTCAGCTAAATCAAATGTGAATTCTACAGCGTGTGCTGTGCGGCAAATTATACTCAATAGTAATGCTAATGTAGATGTTCTAGAACTCCATCGAATTGCAGACATAATTTTGCCGTCGCTTAACAGCGATATTGATAGTATTGTTTGTATTACACCAATATGAAGAAATATATTAAATAGTGTAGTGCCACGCAATGTCAGGAGGTAGAGGCAGCGCCTAGTAATCAAACGAATTTATGTGCAAGTAAATATTAGGCTGTTGCGAACGAAATACATGGGTACGCCAGATATACTCACAAATTAATAGTAATTTAAACAATATCTTTGGTTATTTTAATGTAGATATATCGAAAAACTCGAGTTGTTTGCCTCCATATATAATTTTTAATATTCTTCTTCTATATGTAAAAGAAAATTCTACATAAAATGACAGCTGACAACTGACGTGTCAGAGTTCTAATAAGCTTTGCCACACTATACATAATTCATAAATAAATAAACATAAGGCTGTGACGCAGATTGCAGATTATCATCACAACTATTGAATACGAGCATTTGCGCTATGATCTAAAAGCTAATTTATTCTTGATTTAACATCTTATGAAGTTGTTTTTTGTACTACTTCTAAACAGGCCTCCTTCGCTGTTGGATACTTGTATATAAAACCACTATCCAGAGTTTCCTTTGGATGTATTTTAGCCCCTGATAGAAGTAAGGCCGAGCGCTCTTTGCCAAAAATAGTTTGTACAACAAATTCGGGTACCGCGAAAAGGCAGGGCCGATGCATAGCAGAAGCGAAAGTCTAAAAAGATAGAAAAATTAAATAACTTGTAAAGTAATAATAAATATTTGGTATAAAATTATAGGAAGGTGAAATAAACTCCGAGTGAAAAATTATTAAGAATTGGGCTGAAAAGGAATTTTCATAAATGTTTATAAACAAAATGCAGTTAATTTACTTTATGATTGTTGGTGTTGTTATTGGGTGAAATTTTAGTTTCGTTAGGAGCTAGGGTGTTCGTGGGAGTTCTTGCTGTTTCTAACGACAAAACCACTCCCCCGACTGCCCGTAAGGAGAAGATGCGGTTGTGAGCAGCATATCCGTAGATCAACCATCCGGTTGCACGTCATTAGCTTTATACATTTTAGTCACCTCTTACGACCGAAATGCCTACCTTGGGCATATTGTAAGCCCCTATCTGGAGGTTGGTAGCTGATTGCAACCAACTTAGCGTCATTTTCACAGTGGTGAGTTAACTGACATTCCACAGTAAAATTTCGATTTTCACGTTGAGTTAAATACAGTTCAACTGCCAATATTTGTGAGTCAAACTCTTGGTAGAAATCAAAACCTTATCTAGTGGGCATTGGGCAGGAAATATTAAGCAAAAGAGCTAAAATAAAATTGTGAAACTATAGTTAACTATGGAATGTAAGTGAAATCGGCACTGTGAAAATGTTCCTTTGACGACTACTAGGGAATGGTCGATAGCGATAACTGAAAAGTTACTTTAAAATGATATGTCATATGACTGTCAGCAGTCAAACATTGCCATCATTTTCTGTAAACACATTAGTTGTGTTCGGTGAGCATAAAATTTTGAAAAATTGTATAAAGTTTTTACTGGAAAGTGTTCGATGACACAAAATATTTGCAGCGAGAGAGCGCATTTTGACATTTCATTGAGAGAGAGTTGCAAGTTTCTGCTGGGGTAATTTCATTTAGTAAAACTTGAAAGCGAAAAAGAGCTGATCACAACAGCTGTTTTGCTTGCAAGTTTTTACTGACTCCTGTTCGGCGATATATTATTTTTCCTCTAGCCAAAAATAATAATAATTAACTAAGAATTATTATCAACTGGTCTTGAGCTCGGTAAACTTACAAAAATATGTAAAAATGAACAGACCATAAAACCAACAACAAGGATAACTTTTTACTTTTGGCGTTCCGAGAGAGTTTTACTTCATTCTCACTTTACTGACAATTCTTTGCAAGTTTTGTCACTGAACACAGCTATTAAGCGGGGTGTGGAAATGTTAGGTGTGTTTGGCGAGTGCTATGCGTGAAGCGAAAATACATCAATGACTGGACGACGTAAAGTGCATAAGCACTTATGCATGCGTGTAAACGTAGCATTAGAACCGCGCTGTCAATCATCAGTCGGCGCACGTAATTGAAACTTGTTTTTGTACGTCAAACTTTTTATCCCAAAATATGCAAGCTTTATTTACCTTAGAAAATTCGGCATTTGTTACAATTTCTGGTGCCACACCATTTACTACGCCCTCAACTTTATTATTTTCGATGACATGTATTATCAGCCGACAAAGATCCTCCAAATGAATCCAGGGCAGAATTTGTTTACCACTGCCTAGAGGGCCACCAACACCCAACTTGAATGGAATCCAAATATTTTCAATCATGCCGCCATTTCTTCCAATTACCACACCCGTGCGTATTTTAATCTAAAAGGATGAGAACAATTAAAATGTTAAACATGTACAATAGCAAGTAAACACATGTGTATATAAGTGTGACTACTCACCCCTCTACAATGGGTAACATCCGCTGGCAATGTTGCAGCCTTCTCCCATTCTAAACATAATTTCGACATGTAATCGAATCCATGCACCTCGTCCTTTTCTGTATATATATGCGTTTCATCAGGTTTATAGTGACTTACGCCAGATATATTAACAAAAGATTTAACATGAGGTGCCGCGGCAATAGCTTTAACTAGTGCTGCACTTGTATTAATGCGCGAAGTCCAAACATTTTGCTTAAATCCATCGGTCCATCGGCGACTGGGATCCAATACATTTTGCCCAGCCACATTTACCACAGATGTTATGCCTTTGGGTATACCATTTCTTTCAAGGTCCAGCCATGTTATACGATTTACTCCAGGCATGCGTGATATTAGAGTGACATCATAGCCGTTCTTCACTAGCCATTTGTTGAGTTCCTTGCCTACAAAACCTGTGCCACCGCCTGCAAAATTAAAATATCTGTGGTTGCAAAGTTTTTAATTGTTTACATTTTAATCAAATACCAACCGATTAAAGTATGTCGTAACATAATTCCAATGTAATGTAAGAAAAGTTTATATTTACGTAAATAGCTGATGTATTTCACAGGAATGAAAATTTCTGTGCGGTAACAGGATGAGCCAAGCAAAACAAACGAGGCAAAATGTTGCAACGAACCAGAGAATGTCAATGATATTGTGGCGACTATTCTCAAGCATGTACCATCCCTAACTCAATAATACTCCCACTACTAGTTAAACACAACAGAGATAACGATGGCTACCAGACCACAACAGCCGGTTCTATCGCACCGGAATGACCCGGGTTTTTTCACCCGGCCAAGGGCTGTTATTTCAGTGTAACCCTGTCCAATCTGGGGCAGGGCGAAGCACTGTTAACAACAACCAGAGAACGTCAATGAACGAATCAGAGAATGTCAATGATATATCGTATGTGATATCGTGATGTAATGATCGTAATGTGATATCGTATGCTTTGGCCATGTTTACACCCACTAGTTTGGCATCCACTTTTTTCGAATCGGAGTGGAAGAAATTTAATACAAATTTTCATAACATCAAAAATTATGAAAAAGTCTTCAAATTTTCACACCCCCAAAAATTATAAACAAATTTTATAAAAAACCACGATTTTGATAAAAAATTATAATAATTTTAAATTTTACGATTTAAATATACAGAATTTACTAGGAATCTGGGCCTTTACTCTGTAGTTCTATTCGAAAGGCTATTCTACTCGAAAGCAAAAAGCGATTTTAATACACATAGGCACTCTGCAGTTCGTTAGAATTTAGTTTAGAAAATATTCCAAATATAAGGCATCACTGTTTCACAAATTTCAAAAGGTTCAGGAGTTCGCTGGGCACGACACAGTCTGTATAAAACTTTTGGAAAAGCCCCCAGGTTATATAAAGCTGCAGTTCGGTATAGTTAGGAGTTTATTTGGTTCAAGTTAATGACATTTTATATATAGATGTGTTCTATGTATCAAAACGTCAAAGAAACGTCTACCGGGTTTGCTAGTATATTATAAAATGGCGAAAGCAAACAACGAATTTCAGCATTCTTTTGTAAAACTGAGAGACTAGTTTGCATTCAAATAGACAGACGGGCAGACAGACAGGCGACCGGAGAGACGGGCATGGATAAATTGACTCCGCTCATCGTGCTGACCATTTTAGTGAACTTTTCTCTTCTTGTTCTCATACTTACATACATTTAGTGTTTATGAAAGGTATGAAAATCAGAAAAGATATATAACTTCACTACTGCAGTGGGCTAATAAATACGTGCCCGAATATTTTGCTTGTGTGTTTCCCGATTTGGCTAATTTTTGGCAGGAGTATAATACATACTACTGAGAAGCGGCTAACGAATTTTGATTGAAATATCAAGATTGAATTATAAACGATTGCCTTTGAAAATAGCAGAAATTTTATGCTGAAAAGCGAGCGGCGCCACGTCTACTTCTTCAAAATTGGCAAAATTTGTTTGCGGTTGAGTTTTTCTGAAAAAGCTTATTATGTGTGCAAAATCTGATTGATATAACTTGCTTAGTTGTAGTAATATCGATTTTTAAAGTTTACAAAAAAATTTTTCAGAACTATGTTAAAAAACTGGGCGTGGACAATAACCGATTTCGCCCATTTTACAGGAAACAGTTACCTTTATATATAGAACATTATCACCAAATTTAGTAAAAAGTTTTGTGGAATAGTCCACTATAAAAGGGGCGGGGCCACGCCCATTTTCGAAAATTTTAAGTTTTTGGATTTCTTTGTTTACGGAAACTTTAAAAGTAAAATATATCTACGATCCTCTTCAAAATCTTTCATATAAAAGTGGGCGTAGACCTTAACCGATCCCGCCCATTTTTTCCTTGAACATTCCTTGCATACCTGAAAACCTGCTTGCTGAATTTCATTTCGATATCTTGAACGGTTTTTGATTTATGATTAATATTATTTCTAAATTTGACTTAATCAAAAGAGGGCGGTGCTACGCCCATTTTCAAAAATTTATTGAAAAATTTATTTTATGCCTCAATCTCAATGTATTCACCAAATTTTATCCTTATAGGTGTATTATGTACTGAGTAATTACTTTTTTGTGTTTTCGAAAATATTCTATATATAAAAAGTGGGCGTGGCTATTGTCCGATTTCGCCCATTTTAAATAGCCCTCGGAGATGAGTGCCAAGGAACCTGCATACCAAATTTGACTAAGATATCTCAAAATTTACTCAAGTTATCGTGTTCACAGACGGACGGACGGACGGACGGAAGGACATGGCTTAATCAATTTCTCTTTTCGTCCTGAATACAAGGTGGCGCAAAAGTAAGCTTCCGATGTTCAGCATATCGGTTGTGGCACGTGCAGTGTGTGCTGTTGCACCGTCTTGTTGGAACCACATGTTTTCCAATCCCAATTCATCAAGCTGCGGCAAAAAGAACTCGTTGATCATTGCTCTGTAGCGCTCACCATTCACAGTAACCGTTTGACCCCGACCGATTATTGGTCAAATAAATAGTCAGCAATATTCCGTGGTCTGGAGCAGTGTAGCGTAACATTGTTTATTAACGTGTTCGAGTATTTCGCATGTGTTTACTACACAAATGTCAAAACAGAACTGACTTTAGGGGCCAATCTCAAAATTTATAGCATTTTCTGATAGAAGGATTACTTTTGCGCCACCATGTATATAAGTCAATATCTATCTCGATCCGTTTATGCCGTTAGGCGACTAAAGTTAATATACCTTTTGTGCGTAGCACTACTAGGTATAAAAACACTTTGCATAAATCGCGAGTGCAGTATTAGGCAGCGTAGTTTAACAAGTCGCAGTAGCGCAGATGATAAGAATCTCGACTACCACGCGTGCGGCTGAAGGTTCGAAAGTAAGTGATTGCACAAGTAATTTTAATTCTTTTATTTTATTTTATTTTTATTAAATAAAATTTTATTTTCTTAAATATGTAAATACTTCTAATCTGTAAAAATTTTATTTTCTTGAATTTTTCCAATTTTTTACACATAATTCTTCAATTATTTTCTGTCAACAGGGATTGCTTAACTCTTTCTGCGATAAAAATGATTTCTTGATGAAAAAAATAATAATTGTTTTATTATCTTCTTCTTTAAATGGTCATCTAACCGCCAGTCGTTTCTTCGTTGCGCCAACTGGCGCCAATTGGAAACACCGCGGGATCGCAAATCGGTGTCCACTTGGTCCTTCCATCGGAGTGGTGGTCTCCCTCTTCCTCTGCTTCCACCGGCGGGTGCCGATAAGAATACCTTCTGGGCTGGAGCATCTTCGCTCATTCGCACTACGTGGCCTAGCCAGCGAAGCCGCTGTGTTTTAATTCGCTGAACTATGTCGGCGTCTGCGTAAAGTTCATACAGCTCATCATTAAATCTTCTTCGGTACTCGCCGTCGCCAACGCGTAGAGGTCCACAAATCTTTCGAAGAACCTTTCTCTCGAATACTCCCAGAGCCGCCTCATCAGATGTTGTTAGTGTCCACGCTTCTGCACCATATAGCAGGACGGGTCGATGAGTGACTTGTTTTATTATACTCATAAGAAAATACGCTTTTGTGGATTTCCGTTTACTAAATTTTTGTAGAATAAGATTTTCTAACTTTCGACCATATTGGCATATGCTTTCCAGATAGTGAGTACCAAATTTTCTACAATCGAAAGGGAATAAATCAAATGCGAAGGAAACAGAATGGAACTCGAACAACGAATGCGTTCTACTCAAAAAGTTCGTACAGAGTTCGAACCAAATTTTGTTTCGAATAGAGCTACAGAGTGAGGGCCCTGTTTTAAATTCACAGTAGATTAAAATGTGAAAACTTTCTCCGATGTCGCAAATCTATTGCAAATTTTCATACATTTGCAATAGTATAATCACTAATATGTCTTTAAAATACTAAATCTTCATGATATAAATATGTTGGGTGTGCTTATATTTGTTTCATGCCGCACTGTTTCAACTTTTTTTTCAGTGAACTTCAACAAAAAAGGACCAGTTCTGTGAAGGGGCTGAACCCCTCTACCTACTTGAATTCACTGTGTTTTAATTGTATATTTACACAAAAAATTATAGTTGGAGGTACAAAAACGTTTAATTGTGCATATTGAATAAAAATAAAAGGGTTAATAACCTTGAAAGTCGCGATATAAACGCAAATTTTCCCAGTGGTGGATTACCTACCCGCGAATTGACGGTTTAGGGCCATTTTCTCAATATCCGGTTTACGCTAACCGATGCTTTGCTTGACAGACCGAACATTGAGTAAATGGCGCTTAGTGTTTCCCACTATTCGTCGCTTTGAACCTTCTTTGGTTTTTACGTTCTTTGGTTGAACTTCTTCTTGCCAGCAGAGCGGTGTGCCTTGTTATCCTTTATACTTGGGGCGTTCTTGCTTAACTTTATAGCGATTGACGCTGATAGTAAGTAATCGAGGAATTCTGAAATTCGCCAGAATATCGATATTCGACTAAAGTCGATGTCGATTCTACTAACCCTAGTGTGTGCTTTGACTAGTAGAACGAACTGCAATTGCTTCCATTGAAGTGAAAAATCGAACTATTTTCTGATTTGTAAAATGTCTGCACCACTGGAAAATTTGGAAACGCAATTGGAGATGTTCATCGAAAATGTGCGTCAGATACGAATTATAGTGAGCGATTTTCAGCCACAGGTTTGTAGCAGCCAAAAAAATAATTCACCAAATGCATACATATTTATTTCAAAACTTTTTCACAGGGCCAAAATGTGTTGAATCAAAAAATGTAAGTAAACATTTGGGTCATACTTTACATCCAACTGTAAAAGCTGCACTAAAAATGTCGATATTGATACCCAGAAACGCGATTCGGTCCCAGGAACCCTAATTCCGTGGGCGCAACCCATTATTTTTAGTAATTTAAAAGTTATTGGCAAAATTTCCTTTAGGAGACAACTGCTAAAACACGTCCAAAAATATCGGGAGAGGTATCAAACAACGCGTTTTGACTTCGGTATCAAGAATCCGAAGAAGGATTTTACATTTTTTGTTTCGGTGAAAAGTTATTCGCAAAAAACCCAAAAATGACCCAGGTCCTATCACAAATAGGGGGCTTGATCCAAGGTATTTATGTGTAGAACACCTTTCTGTGTAGTCGGCCTTCGGCCGCGCTTTAAAAAAATAACCCTTAGCCGGTCCAACACCGGCTACGCGGTCCACAGTGTTTCTGCGCAAAACACTTTTTGCACTTTTCGGTACACCCTAATCTGTGATTACAACAACCACATGAAAATTGCAGAACATGTTCAACTTTGATTGCAAATATCTCTTCATTGAAACAAAAACTCGAAAATCCGCTTCCAGATTATTGTTACCGAGGTCAAAACGCGTCTTTCATACCTTTCCGGATAACTTCGGACGTGTTTTAGCAGTTGTCTCCTGAAGGAAACAATTACCAACCAAACATTTACCTAGGTTCGATCCCAAAGGGCCGGTCCAACACCGGCTACGCGATCCCCAGTATTTCTGGGCAGAACACACTTGCACTTTTCAGAACACCCTATATCTTTGTCTACAACAACCACATGAAAATGACAGAAAATTGTTAACTTTGCTTGCAAAATATCTCGCAAACTACTAAAAATATTGTCTTTCCCCTACAGGATTAGGGTTCCTGCGACCGAAACGCGTCTCTTTGTACCAATATTGGCATTTTTAGTGCAGTGTTTACAGTTGACGTTGTAAGTAAGGTATAACCAACATTTGTGTGCCCTTTTTAACCTAAACTTGCTTCGCCACTGAAATATTTCTCTTTCCACAGTCAAGGTCTTGTGAGTGGTCTACAGGAGATTGACAAACTTAAAAACCAAGTGCAAGACGTTTTTGTACCATTTGAAGTGTTCGACTATATTGACCAAGATAAGAATCCCCAGCTGTATACAAAGGATTGTGTTGAGAAAGCTTTAGCCAAAAATGAGGAAGTCAAAGGAAAAATTGATGCTTATCGTAAATTTAAAACAAATTTGCTAATTGAATTATTCAAAACATTTCCTAACGAAATGAATATGTATCGTGCTTATCGTCCAGATTCAATTCAGTAACCTAGTTATATGCATTCAAGATGTTTAGATAAGTGAAGAAAGTATATACATATATAGCGTACAATTAAAAATAGGTTTTTAATAAATAATAAATTTGATTCTCAACAGCAGCAAAACGCTTGTTATCAATTTTATGTTTGGATTAAGAATGTTTGGCTCTAGTAAAACTGAGTCTTTTACATAATCGGAATTGGGCTCAGTGTAGGAACGATCCCGCTGCATATGCGGTCGAGGACTGGCTAATGGGCTTTTGACGTTACTGCAACAACAAGCAGTAGAAAAGACTAATAATATCTTCTAAGACTGTCGGTCGAACAATTTAAATTACCACGTTGAGTTTTCAAGGCCATCGCATCGTCTACAACAGTGATTTTCTTGAAGAGAAGAGCGTAACGAAGGCAACAGCGACAACAGCTCTTTGATCTGATGAACCACTACCGCCAAATGTACATAAATTATTTCCGTTAAAAGTCGTCTGAAGATTGGTGTCAGACCGATTTTTAATTTTTGGCGAAAGCAGATTTGTTTTTGATAAAATTTTTCCTCACAGTAAAGCATAAACAAATATACCTTTAAGAATGTATTGACTTATCACGGTAATAGAAACATATGGGTTTCAAGAGGCATAATAAATACATAGCTCATTCAAAATTGCTCGAATACTCAGTGGGCAAGACCTGGCTTTTGCTCTAGTCCTGCAGGAGAACTGCCTTTTTTGACAACATGAACGCAAAAACCTTCTATCCTTATCGATTTCTTCAGTTAGAGAAACTTCCTTTAAAAAGGCACGGATTGAGGCTTATTTCATCTTTATGACTGCTTTTTTTTAGGCATTCGCGACCTCAAACACAAACATAGCCTGTTACTTTAGTCAGGTACGGCTTGTTGTTTAAACCGCAGAAATACTACCCGACAGCGTTGGGTTGAAGTCTCTGATACAGAGCCACATTTAGGCCAGTATCAGAAAGGCCTTTGTGATACCACAATAAGCCATAACTCGTGTTCTTCGAAGGCCAGATTTCTTAGGGTCGTAATATTCCCAATAATGTTAAAAATTATTTTTTACAAATACTGCAGTATGCTAAATCTCCACTTTTGTTGAAATATTCCAAAATTGATCATTTTGGTTTCATTATTGAATCAGCTGTTAGCAGACAATATGTGTACCAGTTACCAGATTTTTGATAAAATGAAGAGGTGCTAGGAAAACTTGAAATAAAATACTCAAGACTTTTAGCGGTACCTGATTCTAAAACGTATATACATATGTCAAAGTTATACGAGGCTATGTAAGTTATTAAGTCTGGGCTGCGACTGCTACCGAATTTGATCGGCCGATACCCACGACAAATTCCGACATGTTAAAATGTATCTCCGGGTAATGCCTAGTTTTTCGGGGGACAAAATGTGCTGGTTTAATACTTTTTTGGTAACCTCTACTATGACATGTATAGTGGAATGCCGTGTCCGGGAGCCTTGCTGAAGGTGATGAAATCCCACCCCGTTCTCCATAAGTAGCTTTTTTTTTTTGTAGCCTTGTTGTTGTTGTTGTAACGACAAAAACATTCCCCGAAGGTTTTGGGGGTTGCTATCGAACTGACAGTCCTTGGCCGGATATGAATCCGGTACTCCCTGCGGTACTGCCCGACTGTCGTGGTAGCGATTTGGTATGACCAGTGGAACCTTCTAGGTCATGTCACCCCTCCTTCCGTAAGGAAGGTGAGATGGGTAATGAGAGGCATCATATCCGTAGATCAACCATCGAGTTGCACGTTATTACCTTTGTGCATATTAGTCGCCTCTTACGACCGGTATGCCTACCTCGGGTATGCATTACTTACCCTAATATAAATTTGTCGGTACATCGCTCGAAAGGAGTTCAGTAAAGTGGCACAATTTAGTTGGTTTGCGATAACGTTGAATATAATATTTTATAATTTTGATGATTTTATTACTGACTTTGATTTCAAATATTGTTTTATTTCTCTAAATACATTGGCTTTCCTTGTTTAATAATTCTTCAAAAGAACTAAAGCACGTTGTGATTTTTAATATTTTTGAGTTTTGTAAATAATACATATTAAAACACTGTTATCTGCAGGATTATTGTAGCATGAAATTGAAACTATTCATTCATATTGTATTAAGTATATATGCATGTATATAAGTAAGTATTATATTTAAGTAAGTAATCAAATTGGTAAAGCTTAAATGCATTTATAAGTAAGTTGGTAATTGAAATGTAGCTTACAATCAAAGATTTTGTAAAGACATACATACATTAAACAATTGTTTCTATATTGGCTTTTGCGATAGTTACCAGTTTCCAGACTTAAAAAATACTTCACAACTAATTGCAGTTTTTGTTTTAAAAATTAATTTCACAACATTTTTGGCGGTTGTTACAAAAACATTTTGATTTATTTATTTATATTTTTTTTGTAATTAAGTTAAACAAATATTGTAGAGCAATTTATATAAATTCACGGTCTCAAATGAATTTATAAATTTTTTTTCCTATTTTGGGGTTTCAACATCGATTAAAATTAACTTATTTGGATTTAACAATTTTTTGATTTCAATAATTACCATCAAAAGTTTGTATGTATATTCTTTCTTTCTCTTCACTATAGTTTATACATACATACATATATGTATGCATATTAAGTATTCAAGAATAACAAAAAATATTAAATTTGCAGCTTTCGACGACGAGTAACAATAAAATATATATAAAAAAAGTTCCAGCATCATCGCAAACTTCCTATAGCATCACATTTCTTTAACTTCTACATATTAAACATAAAATTTTCACTGTTCATCACACCAATATTGGCGAATTGCACTTTGCGCCTGCGCATTGGGTGGTCATTTGCTCTCGCAATATCCATTCAATTCCAATTGTTTCTGTAGTGCGGGTGGCAGCGAATCTTTCGTCTTGGTATGATTGCTTTTACCAAGCAGCGTAGGCTCGATTACTTTGCCTTCCTGAATGTCCTTGATTCGCTTGAGCAAGTCATAGTTGATCACATTACTTACAACTGAGTCATGTCTGTAAGGTAAACAAACAAATATTTATAAATATAATTGTTACTTATCTTTTTATAAATGAAAACTGTTTCAGAAATTTCTGAAAACTTTTTGAAAAATGTTACCCTTTTCTAGGTAAGACTAAAAGCCTATATTGAGGTTTAATGTATTAGACAGCTAGAAGGTATGCATCAAAAATCGTTATCAATCAAAATCTATCAAGTGAAGTAATAGAGATCAACGGCATTGACCCTGTCAGATTATCACATTAGAGACGCTTAATTCATATATACCCTGGGGAAAAATGCGAACCAGTCTGCAAAATAGACAGTTTTAGTGCTACACACTTCGTATCTCATTCTTAATCGGTTACAAAAGCCGAAAGCTAAAAGACAATTTCAAGTATCGGATATCGATAATCGCTCAATTACAAGCCGAACTGTCCCTCAAACTATCCGAAACAGAACCGGTAGAGAAGGAGTTGCCAAGAGTTGCTCTGGGCGTTATGTACAAGTGGTAATTAGACAGTGTGAAATTCGAATTTAGTTCGAAGTCGGAAATCACAAACACACTTGAAGTTAATTTCAGCATACTAAATACTCACTTATAATCTGGATGATTGAGCACTTGCTCACGTATCCAAGTAGCTGTGGTGACCAATTCACCCGAAGCGCGTTTCTCTATAAAACGCAAATACTGCTCAATGGTGCAATGAGTGTCGGGATCAACTTCCATCGATTGTAAATAGCTACGAATTAGCGGCACCAGACCAGGGAATGAATCAGCCTGAAAAAAAGAGCGAGATAAAAGCAACATTTAGTAAAATTTAATTATTCTATACTTAAACTAGTTTTTTCTTGTTTACCTTGCCATTGAATATTTCACCAACTGACATCAGTTCAAGTTCTTCTTCAATGTTTTCACCATTTTCTTTAATTCCATTATGATCAACACCATTAACGCCATTACCATTTATGTAGCAATTCTTTTTAGTTGCTTTGCGGAACCAAAATTTCTCTTTGCGGCAAGCATCACGCTTCTGAGCAGTTTGCATATTTTCATCAACCTGAAATTATAGGCAAAAGTATCTATTTAAATAATGATTTCAATCAGTTAATACGACAACAACAAAGTACAACATCATTTTATAAAAGAGTTTATATTCTAGGGTTCACTTCAAAGAAAATAAGCATATATAGTTCAAATAGAAAGATTTGATATGATGTGATATCATATGAATTTCATGTGACATGATGTGATATGACGTGAACAATTCGATTAACTACGATTTCACAGCTGCTATAGCGGCTTGAAAAAGGGTTATTCACGATGGAAACTATTTGGTAATTTGTCTCTTGATCTTACTGGATTTGTTCTGTATGACAATCTTAACAACAAATCAGAACGAACTATAAGAAAATTAGGGTCGCATGGAATGATACGATGTGATATGGTAAGAAATTATTTCATCTAATAGAATACTGTGGTAATGCTGTAACCAAAATGTATGCTATTGTTTTAATGCAGCACATAGAATGTGTTTTTAGGAGTGAACTGATGATGTGATCTGATTGAGACATGTCGTGATATGATTTTATTTCTTCTGATATGTTGTTAAAGGATACAAAAATTATATGAGCAGATGTGATATGATATATATCAACCGTTTATATCTGGTTCAGTCTGTTTTGAATGGTGCCTGTAAGTACTTTAATATGATATCATGGGATATAACTTGGTGATGTAAAATCAATGATGTCATATCATATGACATTGTTTGAGCAGATGCGATGTGAATCGAACAAACTAATACGGATATTTAGTAAAAAGTTTGCCATAAGTTGATAAAATGTTATATCATACGCACTTTCTTAATCAGATGTGATATTAATATGGAAATTTAGTAAATGTTTACCATGATTCAATATGATATTATATCATACGACCATGCTTAATCAGATGTGATGTGTATCGAGCAAATTGAATGTTATGTGGTGTAATATAACATATTATGTAATGATGTGATCTTAACTGATATAAGGTAGTTCTCGATAGAATTCTGACACGCTAAAAGGCTGAAACTTCCTATATTTGCAAAATTTTTCGACACAGATTTGAGAAATTTTGATGCTCTGCTCAAAGTGTGCTTAAGTTTAATTCTTCGAATGAAATATCTCACTATATGGGCGAAAAAAAAAATTTCAAATGTGAAAAAATTGATTTACCTTGCTTATGGGCGTTAGGAAATTCAATTGATACGATAGTATCACTCGTGTCAGCAGCACGACAAAGCATACAAGGGCAGCATTTTCGAAATCACTAATTTGTGCCTCACATGGTCGAAACTCCACACGCCAGCCAATTGATGAATTGGGTGGTGGCGGTTTGAAACGCATCGTTTGCCAATTGGTCGATTGTATATTCTCAAAATGATCTGTATCTTCTTCATCATTTTGATCGATTTTCTCGCTAAACAAAGATACCGTATCACGTATAAATAGATGTGCCACATGCTGTGCTAGCAATGGATCGATGCCACCATCGCGTAGTCGTTTATAATCTGCCTCATCATAGGTGAGTGGTACATCATTGTATTTGGCACCCTCTGGCGAGAGATATGAATCAATCGAATCATAACGTGATTTAGCGATACGAAATTTATTTTCACGCAATGGTCTTAGACCACGTTCTTCTTCAGTTCGGCAATCTACCGACGAGCTAATCACATTCCAACGACAATCGGATTCGGTTAAGTAACCACGATAAACAGGCGATGCTGCTGTTAATGCCAACATAATGGGACACAATGGTGCCAATTGATCGTAAAGTTTGCGTGCCTCATTTATATTACAAGCTTGGAATGTAAGTTGTAGGCAACAACAACCCATGCCGAAGCCCATGGCGTCAAGTAGAACGACATCTGGTTCGCCTGCTGGTGCGCCCTCAACAGGAATTTTTGTATTTAAATCTTTGTAAACTGTAAAGAAAAAGTAATTCAATTAAAATGGCAATAAAATAAAATAGAAAACATTCCTAGAACGGAAAGAAATTCCTGCAGGGACATTACAAAAATGCGCGGGAGACGTTGAACCCGATACTAAATTCCTGACGATGCAAAAAAGTCCCACTACACGCCTATGATGAAGTGAGGATGGCTATATTTCGGCTCAAATATTATTAAGTCTCGACCAAATCTTTACGATACGCCAAATTCTGGAGAAGACCCTTTGTCTAATTCAAAACCGCTCAGAATTGAGAAGGACCTTTCCGAGCCTTTCGATACCAAACGAGGCTTCAGCCAAGTTGACTCCGATTGATTTCCGTGTGATTTCCTCAACTTGATGCCTGAGAAGATAGTTCAACCAGCGGAACTGAACCGCAGTGGTCCAATTTACTACAAGAGTGTTGATAGCTACAAATTTGAAACTGTGAAGGACTTCATCTCTTTGGGAACCAGCGCATACACCGAAAATAATGTCAGCCGAGAAATTCAACGGAGAATCATTCTTGCCAACAAGTGCTACTTTGGACTGAGTAGACAACTGAACCCTCTCTCGACGAACAAAGATCTAGCTCTATAAGTATCTCATCATACCTGTCCTGACATGAGGCTCGGAATCACGGACTGTGTCGAGAGAAGATGAGATGGCCTTTCCAGTATTCTAGAGAAAAGTTCTTCGGAAAATGTATGGACCTTCGGGTGATGCCAACGGCGATCAACGAATGTAATTTAAGTGCAGCGAATAAAAGCCCGAAGACTCCGGTGGCTGGATCATATTATGCGAATATACAAAGAAGCTCCAGCCCAAAAGGTTTTCCCATCGACATCCGAATTCGACAGCAGAAGAAGGCAGGGCTCGACTGAGTGCGAAAAAACCGGTGGAGGATGACTGGAAGTCTCTTAGTGTTTTCAATTGACCTCAGTTATCGATGAAAAGGGGTGACTGGCCCGCTTTGATAGGCAACGGCCAGAATCACTTTAACCGCCTAGCCAATAAATGATGATGATGAATACCGATCAAGGAAGATTCTGAAAGGTGAAAGAATCTTCAGTGCCGAGACGGATCGCTCCTAGTTGGTTTTATGATGCCAAGTCCGTGGTAGATAAATTTTCGGAAGAGCATTTGCGAAACTTTTCTTCTAGGTTAGGTTAGGTTTAAAGGGTGCAGAGCTCTTAACTCTTTTTGGACTTTTTGCAGCTGTTTAAGGTAAGTAGAGATTGTTGGTGCAGGCCACCATATCAAAACGCCATAGCTGAGAATCCGACGTACATTGACTGTATAGATTCAGTGTATTGCTGTGAGAAAAAACAACGAAAACCCAATTTCTCTCAGCTCTTTTCTTCCGCTCTACTATGATGTCATTTGAAAGTAGTTTTATATATAGAATGACCTCCAAATACTTGTCCATAAAAGCTAACCCCGTTTCAGGTAGGTGATAGATTTGGTAGTTTTTACTTCCTTGTGCAGAGGACTAGTTTCGGTTTACCTTATTAAGAGGACTAGCTCGGGTTCTTTTTAATCTCGAGACCTTAAATTTGCGCCCAACAACATATTGTGCCGTCTCCATTCAAAGAGTTTTGAGGGTATCTTAGACGCATGACTTCCATGAGACCTTTTTCCTTTTTTCTTAGCAACTCATAAAAACCCACATAAATACATAAATAAATATATAATTCAATTAAATAATCCTTCATACCTTTCAATTTGCTTGCGACTTTCTCACCACGCCTCTTACGTATATTACGTGTTAGCGTCTTGAAGCGTGGATGGCCCGGATAAATGGCCTCATCTGGGAAATACAATGATTTAGCTGAACTATTTGGATCATTCGGATTTGGATAGTAAATGGGATGTGTAAATTCTGGAGCGCCGAGACGTGGAAAGTTTGTTATCGACATAACACATTCATCTTTATCCAATAATTCTGTGACCTCTTCACGTCTGTAACGCATATTAGCCTCCACGAGATTAAAATGAGCCATTAGACTGCCAAATGGTTTACCTGGTGTGCCCTCAATCATGTAAGCGCCATATTCTGGACGCCATAGCGATTTAACGCCATCTGGATCGGCTAACTCTTTTTCATTGAGTACATTTAGAAGTTCTTGTGCCTTTAGGGAGACACGTGCCACACGATTTTCATCATCAAATTTAACGATTATATATTCAACTTCATCACCCCATTTGAGTATATCGCCAGTACGATCTTTTAGTCTGTGATAAAGATTTATAAATTGAGTAATTCCATGTTCACGTACATGATTTGAAAATTTTTTTGTTTCCTCCCATGAGAGTGGACTGCCTTCGGTGAGTAAGCCCATTGCTAGATGTGACGATGAACTACAATTACAAGGAAAGTAAGGCATAAGTTAGAAAAAAGTTGATTTAATAAAATATTAAATAACATGTTTAAATGCTTATTTATTTATTTATTTATGTACTGCAGTAGATATGTCGGCGTTTGTCCGATTTTACGGAAATAAACGGTAATTAAAGAAAATGAGAAACGTGATATACTTATATAGGTACACCTCCAATTTCGTGAAGTTGCTTCCTTTTATGTACTACATATCTTTACTTGCTTGCTTGTGAGTACATTAGGCTGATTTAAATTATTATAATTATTTTTTTCTTCCAGCATTTTCGAAAAAGCCCAACATTTTCTGGACTTTTATTCGCTGCATGTGCTCATCTCTACATATAATGGATTTGTAACAGGTCGATATGTCTGTACAATACACATATGCAAAAAAAAATTTATAGCAGAGATCATTATTGTGCCAATATAAACCAAAGCAACGGTTTTTTGTATTTTTGTCTGTCTGTCGGTATGTTTGCGCGCGCATAACTCGAAAATTGCTGAATGGAATTGAATGCAACTTTCACCGTTGCATTACTAGACATCTAACTTACAGTTTAATATATTCCTTATTTGGATAACTCGACCGGTTTTGAAGTTATCGTCCAATATGTGAACCAGGGTGAACCAAAATAGATTAGTACAATATGGCTATCAATAATGATGAGTGCTACAATAAGCTATGTGATTAAGTTCCATATCTCAACTGGTTTCGGAGATATTCTTATTAAAATCAAACTCACTATATGCTCTGAGACGCGGGGAAGCGTAACCCGGCCACGCTAGTATATGAGTAAAGCTCGTACAGCGCCATTAATATGCCGAAAAACTTTGCTTTCGAATACTTCAAGGACCATCTCATCTTCTTTCGGCATTGTTCATGATTCCGAGTCTCCCGTCCGGGTATTGGTATCCGCACTTAGTCGGGCGGCTGAATGACTTTTCCATTGTCAGGGTTTAGGGTAACAGGTTCGTCATCTTCCAGGCAATTTAAGTACGCTCCGTAAATAGGTTGCTAGGTGGCAGTAATTCAACACGGTCTTGTCACCTTCCGTCATTCGCCGAATCTTTTGTTAGCATTTTCGAATATTTGCTCTGTCAGGTAGCATCTCAAGCAAAAGTCATTTAGGTGGATATAAACAATTTTGTAATTCGATGGAGTTAAAAAACCAAAAACGGCCTGGGATGAACCGGTGAGTCAAACACCTTAATAAGCGCCTAACCGTATTTAAAATTTTTTTTTTCAAAAGTAACAAGAAAATTAGAAACAAGTTTCCAAATGTTTTATGGCGGGGATGGAAGATGCAATTGCCTGAAGTAATTTATGCACGTAACCAATTACTTTGCTTGCTTAGCTCCAAATAAAAAAAAAGTTGGTAGCAAAAATGCGAACAAAAGTAAAATAAAAACTTGTAATTGTTTTAATTGCAAAAAAGTGCACGCGAACCGCTTACAATTCCATTGTTGCATCAGTCAAGCGATGCAGTTGAAGGCGATAACGATTTATATATGCATTAGGGTGAAACGAAATTAAAAAAAAAATGGAAAAATTGTTTAAAAGTCTATTTTTACATGTTTGTAAGATTTCAAGCGCTTAAGACTAAATATTTTGTTTTTTTTTATTATTTTGCCTAGTGAATTGTGATTCTAGCCTTAATACTTTTTGCACCATTACCCCCTTGAGCTAACCCACGAAGAAACGTTATCTAAATGCTTTGCTAGGGATGTGAGGATTGTGTTCCACACTTCGAAAAAACATCACTTTGACGAACCGAGCATTAAAGGCAGGACATCTTCTGACTTTCATTCGTGAGCTGGTGATCGAAAAAAGAATCTAAACTCAACTCATATCTTTTTGAAATTTCTTGTTCATGTTCGCACTTGAAGCCCAGTGTAAGTAGGCCTTTGCACGTGTGGCAACGTTTTTTTCTCTATCTTGATTAACAGTGGACCGCAAGGGCTATGGTATGACCAGAAAAGACCGTAATTGAACACTTGGAAGAAAAATAAGATCAAGATTTCCACAGCGTGTTTGAAGAAAAACCCACGTGAACGCTACAATTCCGGCGAAGAAATACAATCGAACCAATCAAAGTTTAGCTAAACGGAAGCTAAAACTCAGTCGGCCGTAATCATAATCAAAGTAAAATAGAGTTTTATCAACTTAAACATGATTCTATAATAAACATCATTTCATGTCTGTCATTGTTAGCTTAAAATACATTTTATGTCTAAGACGGAGTTTTAATTTTAAAACGACGAAAATGCCATTTTAACATTTTAAAATCAGTGTTTGTGTCTACGGTTTTGCTTGTGACATCGCTTACTCCAAACTTGAGTTTGGATTTTTTCGCTTGTTGCTACAAATATGCTATGGTTTGTGAATTAAATAGCTGATACAGGGTGACCTTGCAAAACATAAAAAATTTCATACCACCAACCAACTAAATTGTTACATTTCATTTCAGCTAAAATCTTTGTTTAATATGACTATGATTGACCAACATTTTAAATGTCTTTTTAAGTTAAGTAAAGATATTAATTAAAACGCGTGTTAAGCAACGACAATGATTACGGGCCTATGTGTTTTATTTTAATCCACCCTAATATGATGACTATGGACTTTTTATGTCTATGACCGACACCAAACAAAACGGCTGCAAAGTCAATGCGAATCATAGTTGCTGGTGCATGAAGCGTAGATTGCTTGCGGCTAGCCATAGAGAGAGAGAGATAAGTTTCAGCATCGAAAAAACTTGCTGAATTTAAAATTAAAAATAAACAAAATATCAGTTGCACTTTTTAATAGGAACAACAACAACAAGAAATTGCAGTTATTCACTTGCAGCTGTTTATGAATCGTTTATAGCTACAAAACGCATTGATGGACATTATAAATATAAAATTTTTGTTCAAATGTCATGCTTACAGTTGCAAAAGAAATGCCTTGTTGGAAAACTAAAGCATTTGGATGAAGCTGTAAGCCTCATTTGTTCGTAAGAGGAAGAGCTGGGGTCTGATTTTTACATTTAATAAAAGTGTAACAGGTCAATGTCTATCAGTTATAGATATTATATGTACAAACATGCATACTATTGCTATTATTTTACTAGTAAGCCCGGCCAGCTTCGCTGCGTCTTAGAACTAATAATAGACCGAGTCCGATTTGCATCATTATATCCCATACCAGATAAGATATGGAACTTTGTTACATCGTTCATTGCAGCTCTCATTGTCACCTTTCGTTTGATACCCATATTGTACTAACACATTTTGGATCACCTTGGTCCTCATATCGTTCGATACCTTCGAAACTGGTCCAGCTATCGGTACAAATGACATCTTCAATTTTAAGTTAAACGTCTAGTAGTGCAATGGTAAAAGTTTCATTCAATTCCATTCAACAGTTTTTGAGTGATGCGCGAACAAACATACAGACAGACAGACAAAAATTCTAAAAACAGTTGATTTGGCCTCTATTGGCTTAAATATCTGCAATGTACAAACATCGAACTTTTGCAATTTTATTATATGTAGAGATAAGAGTACTAGAAGCCAAACAAATTTTTTTTTTTATTTTTATCCGTCTGTCCGCATGTTTGTTCGCGCATCATTCGAAAACCACTCTATAGAATTGAATGCCATTTTCACCAATGTATTTCTAAATATCTAACCTAAAGTTTATGACCCATTTTACATTACGGCAATACTTTATACAGTGGTGGCAATATATGTTATGTAAATAGCGAAATTAAAACAGGCCGATGTTTGTACGTAAAAGAAATTACGAAAAAATACATCTTAATTAAACAGGTTTTTAAATATCTCTTTGTCTGTCTGTATGTAAGTTTGTACTAGTCAGTCGTTCTTCGCTTTGCCGGCAATTGGAAGAATCGTGCGATCTCGAATCGGTTTGCATGGCAGTGGCGGTATTCTTCTGCTTCCACTGGCAGGTGGCGATAAGAATACCTCCTGGGCCGAAACAATTTCGTTCATTGACATAACTTGCCTGGGCAAAGAGTTCGTTGAACTATGTCGATGTCGGCTTAAAGCCCATCACTAAATCTTCCTTGGTACTCACCGTCGCCAAGGCTTAGAGGTCCACAAATCTTTCGCATAACCTTCTCTCGAATACTTCCAGAGCCACCTCATCATCTTTTTTTATTTGGAGTAAACATAAGTTAGGTTGTTAAGGCCTTGACTAGTCATGCGCAGAACAGCGGAGCCGCAACTTGTCTCCAAACTGAAAAAGGTACACTCCAGACTCAGTTTCAAAAGCTTGGAGGCAGATTTGACAGATCGGTTTACTACTACTCAAGCAGCAAGTACTCGTATGTAGACACTTCACGATAATCACTCGGAAATCAGTTGGAAATGTAAAGTACGATTTAAATACCAAATTCAGAGGTAGAGCATTTTTGAAGACCACATTTTGATGTATAGAATTTGTCAAGCAAACTCTGAGAAAGAATAAAAAGCTCTTTACATATTATGTACATATATGCTTATAATTTGTTTGATCTTAAGTAATGCCAGTCAACAGTACATACTTACATACATGCATACATACATACAAATGTGTTCTATAAAATATTTGACACTGAAATCCGAAGGTTATATAAAGCTGCGCAATTACATCAGGTAAATCAAATAAACCTTTACATATCCTCCTTACCCGCCCTATTATTTAATGAGCGTTAGCTTTCAACAAGTCGATCAAATTATCATACACTTGTCTACCCAGCCAACATTTAGAAGTTTGGTACTGTCGCTTACGTTCGCAAAGCAGAGTGTGATTGTTCTTTTGTGCCATGAAAACGAGACTCGTTTCTGACTCATAAATGACATATTGTGACTTTTAACCGCTTCCATTCAGGGCTATTAATCTGTAATTCTATACGAAAGGCTGTTCTACCCCAAAGAAAAAATCGATTATAATACTCATCGGTACCCTGTAGTTCGTTCGAATTTACTTTAACAGAGATCCGATAATAGTAGGCATCACTGTTTCACAAATTTCAAACGCAAAGCAAAATACAAAAAAAAAACGCTGCGCAGATGATAAGTTTAGCGACTACCATGCGTGCCGTCGCAGGTTCGAACGTATGTACATAGGATAATTAATTTTTATTATTTTATTTTTATTAAATAAAATTTAGGTTTTTAAATATATAAATACTTGAATTTTTCTGGAACGATTTTCCGTCACCCCTTGTCAATTTTGGTTTGGAGACAAACCGATTTCGGCGTTGTGCCATCTTCAGTGTCTTTCTTCGTTCTACTACTTCTAAATACTTCTAATCTAAACTTTTTTTTTAAATAGTCTAATTTTTTACCTAACATTCTACAATCACTTTTTGCTATAAAAACTATTTCTTGATAGAAAAAACTTATTTATTGTAATTATAATCATAAGAAACTACATTTTTGTGGATTTCCGTTTGCTAAATTGTTGCCGAATCAAATGTTCTAACCTTCGACCATTTTAGCATATGTTTAAGAAATAGGGAGTACCAAATTTCCTACAATCGAAAGGCGGATTAATTAAAATCGAAGGGAACAAAATGGAACAATGACTGGGTGCTACTCGAAAATTTCTTACAGAGTACGAATTACTCGAAAGCGAACAATTTTCTTTCGAATATAACAACAGTGTAAGGACCCAGGATTCTCTCTTTTCTCTCCTAGCTCTGTTAGATCGGTCAAGAAATCAGAATTAAGCACGAATCAAAATGTTTACTGGGTATGAGTTTGGAAGTAGGTATGGAAAAATGTTCCGCACTTTACGTCCACTGGCTGCCAATTATAAATTTGTTTCTGTTTCCCTTTTTTATAAAGCTATCAACCAAGCACAGGCATTTTCATGCAAAAGTTAGCTAAAATTTAGAAGTGCGCTGTAAAAAATTTTTTGGTAGTTTTTTAAAAGTACTCTCCCGTGGGTGTGCCATGAACTAGTTACTCTGAAGCAAAGAAATTGACTGCTCTGAGATTGCGTAGCTGATCCTCTCCTAGGACAACACCATGCAAATTAGACCACCTTTTTTATATGGAAAATGATTTCTTAGGAGTACTCTGATACTCCCTAGATTTTTGTAGGGGAACTGACAGGCCAAGAACTGTCACACCGGAGGCACACCCTCAAACTTTAGGGACTGTTTTGTTTTCAATAAGAAAATAATAAGGAAAACGCGTTCTTCCTTAAAACTGCTCAAGTGCTAACAGATTATATATATGTAGAGGATTTCTAAAGAGAATTTTAAAATGTCTGCATTGAGTTTCGGCACTTCTGGTACCTGAGCGTGTTATCTCTCTTTTCAACCTTACATTGAATTAATTTTTTATGACAAAATTCGTGTACAACATACTGTTCCTATGTGTTCCCGAAACAGAAAAAAAAGAAGCTTCAATTAAAACTTTTTTCGGTTGTGTTCAACAAACAAAAATAAATATTTAAATAATTTCATATTGAAGTAGACGATCATATCGAGATTATTTCATATTATGCAATGTCCATTTATTCTTAACTGCGCAAATTGTAAGAAGATTGAGTACGGCAAATACAAGATTAGTAGTGGTGGGTTGCGGCGCAAGTTTTTGTGCGCTTATACGATTGATATTAAATTAATATTTATTTCATGATTTTTTTTTATGCCCTGAAAAACTTTTTAAAAGAAACTTGTATGTTAGGTAATGGTCGGGTCGGGGTGAACTCGCGGAAAACGAGGGACAATCGCTCCAATAAGCAAAAGCAATTTGAGTTTCTTCAACTTGACTTTATTTCGGCAAAAATATGGGGGCTCATATACGATATCGCCATATTATATATATGTAGGACAAATTGAAAATATACAACGAATTAAGTACTGGTGATGAAGTGTTTTTCTAAAAGTGGAAGAGAGCTGGGTGATCGCAGAAGCCGAAACCCATCAACCGATTCGGGCAACTCGAAACAAGAATTCCAAAGAAATTCAGCAGGATTTCCAGTACCGAGTACCTGCTTGCTTAACAGCGACACCTACAAGTGGCGATGGAGCAATAGGGTGCAGACCTTAACAGGCAGAATTACGCCCTTGGAGTTATTTCAACACTGCCGAAGGCTAATCCCGTTTTCAAAAACTTATTTTCCTAAACTTTATTTGATGCTATCTGCCGCAGGACTTAAACCAGAGAGCTTAGGTATAATAGGCCAGCACACGGCGGTATTTAGTTCACTGGACCCTTCTATGTGCGACCGTAATCCCGAGTGAAGCAAAATATTCCAAAATTTCAAAACCAATAAACTTTTAAAATTGATTTCCCAACGTAAGTGAGCGACGATATCTCTCTCATAACCAAAATTCTGAGGTTTTTGGCGTTATTAGCATAGCTGTGAATTATTGTGCCCTCGGTATCAACGCAATAACGGCACAGTGCGCTGCGTTAATTTTGCAGCGTTACACAGCACTTTAGATTAGATTTTTATGTATACAAGTACTTGACCGTAATAGTGATATCAATATCGAAATTTCGGTATTCCGAGTCGTGTATGTCTGTTAAAGGGAATATAGTAACAAGAGTACCACATGGACTATAACTTGTCAAAGTTGATGACGAGCAGTCAGAGCATTTTAATTTGAATTGATAAAAAGTACATACGTAAGTAGAAAACACGTTTTCCACATTCTTTTTTCAAATAAGTTAAGAGTTTTTAAAAAACAGTAATCGACATTTTTGCTAATATTCATGAAATTTTTTTTGGGTTTTTATTTCCTTTTTTTGAACAAAAACTTTTGAAGAAAAAAACACTAGTTGCAGACCTGTTAAATAATGATTACTAATCATAATGATTACCGGTTTGATTAATTATTTTCTGGAGAATCTATTTAATGATTGATTACTATCACTTTCAATTTTTAATGATTATTTTCGAAATAATTTAAAAAGTAATAAAAAAAACTCATGACTTTTTACGATTATTAAAAAAAAAATCAAAAATAATCAAAAAAACGTTGTTTTGATCATTTTTTTTTATTTATGCTTTTTTTATGTTTGATTACTTTTGATTTTTTTCAGTATTGTTGCAGAAGCAAATAAATATACACATCAGTAATACTGAAAAAAAAATAGCAAACAAAAAAATCTAAATAAAAAAAATAATCAAAAGTAACCAAAACAACTTTTTTTTTGATTATTTTTGATTTTCTTAATAGTCGTAAGAAATCATGATTATTTTTTGATTTTTTCTAATCTAATGGTGTGGAGGTAGTGTTGCCGGCCTACCACACCGAAGGTCCATGGTTCGAGCCCTGGTACAGGTAACATCAAAAGTGATTTGAAAAAAGTTTTTCAAAACGGGGTCGCCCCTCGGCAGTGGTTTGGCAAACTCTCCGAGTGTATTTCTGCCATGACAGGCTTCTCAGCAAAAATTCGTCTCCTTTGTAGATGCCGTTCGGAGTCGGCAAAAAACTGCAGGTGCCACCAATTTGTAGGGAAAAATTCAAATCGGCACACCACAAATTGGAAGAGAAGCTTGGCGCAAAAATCTCTTAGGAGGTTTATGATGATATACCTGTTGTATATCGCGCCATAAAGAGAGAGAAATCAATTAATAATTATCTTTCTTAAAAAAACCATTAAAATAATCATTACCAATTAAGAAAGCCGTCTAATTAATTGATTACTAATTACTAATCAAATTTAACAGGCCTGGATTAATGTAATCTTAGTAAGATATATTTTGAATATCCGAAATAACTATAAACTGTGTTTCAAACATAGAACCACTAAATAAATATTGAAATATTATTTTATAATATAATTATATAAGCTCATCTGGGTGTCGAAAATGTCGAAAACTTTTTTAATTCTAATATTTTCAAACTTCTTACCAATTTAGCAAGCGTGACTTAGTGTAGCTAACAGTTTCGGTACCGGGTACGGTTTTCCAAAAGCCAAAAAACTAGTTTAGCAAAATGTAGCAAGAAACATATCGGGACAAGAGGCGCCAACAGTTGCTTAGATATTAAGTAGATTAACTTCAATAAAAAATAAAACAATCAATCACGATAACCTCATGATGACTTCACAATGGCAGCTGGACTTTTATTGGTAACTCGAAATAACGGAATTCATAACGATCGTTGAATGATTAGCACTGGCTAGAACCTTCACACGTATAGAAGAAATAGCGCGTAATATATGTAAGTACCTACCAAAAAAGTTGGCAGCTTATACACTTACCCCCATATTCATAAAAAAAAATCTATATTATATTTATAAAGCGCTTATAATTCAAAATTTGTATGGAAATGTCATTTTAAAAAGTTCGATAAGCCAATTTAATTTTTTTTTAATATGGGGGTTAAAGTTGTTTCATTTGAACAAAAATCTTTTTACGTGAGGCCCTACAAGACGACGGTGATGGATGCATCAGATTTTTAATATTGCTACAAATCTGATGGGCACTTTATTCTACGCCCTGATGACCGTTCAGCGCTTTCTTTCATATGACGGCTCATATGATGGTCAGCTGTCTCATAGGGGTGTGTACTTTGTATGGAGTTAAGTTATACTAAAAATTCCTTATTTTGGCGTCATTAAGGTTTAACTCTAATTAGAGATAAACTTATGCATAAAACTAATAAGCCTTATATACCAGCTGTGCCAACCATATGCATCGATGAAGGACAGATATCAATAGTGTGGGCTTAAAGTCGAGACTGCTACTAGCGGTTATTTCAGTTCTTTTTGACTGTAACTTTAGTTCCCGAATAGCTACTCATATCAAGATTGAACAAAAATTATTATTGGGATGGTTTTGTATGCACAACTAGTGATATTCCGATTAGAGCAACTACGAGAATATAGTCGAGTACCCTGCTCAAGTACCGAGTTTATTTGTAGTCGATTACCTCGTGCCAGTAAAAGTACAGGTATCGTGTACGTAAGCTCAGTATCGCACTGGGCCCGAATCGTGACAGACGTGAACGAGCAACTCGCTACGTAAAAATGTTAATATCGGATTATGACAGCCGTGAGAGTACAAATTTATCGAAAAACGAGATGATAACAAACGTGAACGAGTAGATAGACGAACTCGTTCGTTAGAATTGTGACTCGTTCACAAATTGTCAATCGAAGGCGCAACAAATTGAAGAAAAAAGCAAATATTTAAAAATGTTAGCATATTAAAATTATATTTGTATATGTTTATTATTTAAACTATCTTTTTTTAAAGGACAAACTATAATAAACTTAGTTTAACGCAAAAGAACATAGAGGCGAAGCTTATGAGCGAACATCGCGATTGGGATGCGCAGGGAAAAACTACTGCGTCGGCGTACCATGTACACATTCGTTAACTAAAAATGACAAAATATTAAATTACACACATACATTTATGTAAATTTGAATTTACGTCCAAGAATTCTATGTTTTTCCACAAACCAATCTTTACATTTTTGCGAATCATCCGGGTCGAAACGTATAAACTCCGGACACTATTTTGCTTCCATTCAACTTGGATATGGCGCTCTGGCACATTCCAATCAAATAATCACTGCAAATAGTGTGTTGATATCCGCCACTCGCAAGGAGCGAAAGAGTTGCAGCTAGTTGTAGGACTGAAGGCACCGATTTAGTGTCATGACACTTGAAATAAATTTTAGTGAGGTCATAATTGAACGCCTACCGGACTTACGCATTATTTGATAGCGCCAGTGGGTAACTTTTATCTCTAAGTTGTTTGCACACAACTTTCTCATCGCGTCCACTATCACTTCAGCTTATATAAAACAAAAAACTAGGATCTATCGTCTTTTTACACATTAATTTTATTTGTGACAACCTTATTTTGACATTAAAACGCCTATTGTAACTTCCAAAACTGAAGAAAAAGAAGAAAACAAACGATAGCAAAACTGACAATTACGATTCGTTCACTTTCTGCTGTAATAATCCGATATTCTTTACTCGCTAGTCGATTGACGTAATCTTTGATCATACGATTGTGAACTCGTTAACGACTGTGACTGATACGTCAATTATCGCTCGCCACCTTTTTTGCATTGTTAATACCAGAAAGAATTGTGTAAGATTTGCCAAAATTCACGCATTTTGCATTCCCCTATAAAAATATTAACCAAAAATCGCCCCATACAGACAAAAATTCTAAAAACTGTTGCTTTGGATTCTTTTGGCTCAATAATGATCCGTCCTATCAATTTAGCTTGATTATCAGCAATTTACAGAAATCGACCTGCTTAAAATTATAATATAAGAGATACCATTAGATTGATTGGAGTGTAATTCGGAATAAACAGCGCTGCCAATGTTTTTTTTTCAAAGTCGCTCCCAGTATTTTATGAAGGGTATTTATATATATATGTGTTGGCATGTGTATGTACTTAGCTTGCAATTAAGTTTATGTTTATTACACCACTGATAAATAAAATTATTGTCAATATAAAACACACACACATGAGCTTATACATAGATACGTACAGGCTAGGGATCCCGTGATATTTTATGTGCCGCAAATACCGAGATCTCTTAATTATAATCCCGGGATTTTCGAAATTGGAAATATGTTGTTCAAAACTGCATATGTGTGATTTATTTAGGAAAATGATTTTAATTTTTTTAGATACGCAATATTTTGTAATATTTCAATTGTATATATATTTTTGTAAGTTTAACGAGCTCAAGACCAGTTGATAATAATTCTTAGTTAATTATTATTATTTTTGATTAGAGGAAAAGTTGAAAGCAACAAACTTATACAGGCTATAGTTATATCGGTCTTGAGCTTCTTAAACTTACAAAAATATGTAAAAATTAATAGACCATAAAACCAACAAAATAAAATAAAATAAAACCAAATAAAATATAGCAAAAAAGGAAAATAAAATAAAATAAAATGAAATGTAGTAAAATAATTATTAAATTAAAAAAAAAAAAATTTTATAAAATAAAATAACATAAAATAAACCAAAGCAAAACAAAATAAAATAAAATGGAAAAAGGTTTATTAAAATAATAAAATAAAGTAACATAAAATAAAATAAAATAACATAAAATAAAATAAAGCAAAATAAAATAAAATAAAATGAAAAAAAAATTAACTAAATTAAATAAAACAAAAATAAAATAAAAAAAAACAAAATAAAACAAATTTGTTGGAACATTTTTGAGCTCTAAAGTAAAATAAAATATAATAAAATAATGTAAGTTTTAACGAGCTCAAGACCAGTTGATAATAATTCTTAGTTAATTATTATTATTTTTGATTAGAGGAAAAATTGAAAGCAACAAACATATACAGGCTATAGTTATAGTACTATTTCGAAAACAGCCACGATTTCTCGTCAGACTATATATTGATTGTGTTACTTAAAGTAATCTGGACTTTATAGCTACGAGTACCGAAATTTTTTCATTTATTTATTCAATATTTGACTTTGTATTCAAGATCCTTTAACAATTCTACTGAAAATTTTAAAATATTGAAAAAGATGTACCATATGAGTTTGTCCAAATAATTGTTATTTATTTTAAAGTTTAACAGTTTCTCAAACATTTTCTTCACATTTTTCAAACTAAACTGTTGGACAATAGCGAATACCCAATTACCGGCATTGTAAAAATATCTTCCGAATACAGGGTGGCTGATGAAAGCCGCTACCAAAAAAAAATTAAATAACTTTTTTTTTATTTAATGAATCTGGTTAATTTTTTTTTTATTTTGCAGATTGACTTTTACATTTAACAAAAATGGATAACTGGGACACTGAAACAAGAATTTGGATTGTCCGCCGCTATCACGCACTGGAGTCCGTAGTTTCGGTTCAAAGAGAGTATAGGCGCACGTTTGGTGGCAATCCTCCGAGCAGATGGACCACAATAAGACTTGTAAACAATTTTGCCGAGCATGGGACAGTCAACAGAAGACCTTACCATCGAAACCCTTCAGTTCGAACGGAGGAAACAATCGCTGCTGTAGCTGTTGCCATACAAAACAATCCACGTGTTTCGACGAGAAGCTTATCTGCTCAAATGGGTGTAAGCAGACAGTCATTACAGTCAATTATGCACAAAGATTTGGACTTATTCCCATATAAAATTCAAATGGCCAACAAACTGAACGCTGCAGACTTGCCGATTCGCTTGGAATTTTGCCAGAAGATGCTTCAAATGGTGGAAGAGGATGGAAACATGTTGAACTGTCTTTTCGTGTCTGACGAGGCCCATTTCGATTTAAACGGCAACATAAACAAACAAAATTGTCGAATATGGAGTGCTTTCAACCCACAGATACTCCATGAGACGGAATTGCATCCACTTCGTGTCACAGTGTGGTGTGCAGTTTCATCACGCTGCATTGTCGGGCCCTACTTCTTCGAAGAAAACGGTCACACCGTTACGGTTATTGGAGACCGTTACTTGAGCATGTTGAGAGAGTTTTTCTATCCAGAATTACGCCGAATAAGAATTTCTTTCAACTCTGTGTGGTTTCAGCAAGATGGTGCAGCTCCTCATATAGCCCAACCTGTTATGACAGAATTGCGACGAAAATTTCCCAATAAGCTGATATCCAAAAACTCCACATTCCGTTGGCCACCCAGGTCGCCTGACCTTACTGCACCTGACTTTTTCTTGTGGGGTTATTGCAAACAGGAAGTCTTCAAAGCAAAACCAACAAATTTGAATGAACTAAGGCAATCCATTCGAGAAACAATTGCGGCTATTCCTGTCTCAACTCTCCAAGCAGTAATGAACAACTTTTTGGTAAGATGCCGCACATGCATCGACGAGCAGGGGGGGCATTTAAATTCCATTATTTTTAAAACTAATTAAGCTATATTGAATAAAATTTAATGAGCTTTAACATGAATAAAAGAAAAATGAATTCCATACACTGAAAAAAAAAATTATTTGAGTTTCTTAATGTAGCAAAATTCATCAGCCACCCTGTATCCTGGGAAATCCAAAAAATGGGCATCCCTTGTACGTGTATATAAGTCGTTTGAAAATAAATTTTTTGTTTTCGCTAAGCAAGCACATTACAAAAAAAATTCCAAAATCTATATAGGTACTCTACATTTTGAATAAATAATTGATTTTTATGTAATTAATAATAAATGGGGTAGTTCCAACCGAAAAACAATTGTTTTAAATTTGTTCTAGAATTTGTAGGGTGTTCCCTCGAAAGTTAATGGAAAGTTAGCAGTTGAAATAATTAAATGCACTTTTTCTGTATTTTGGATGTTTTTTACGATTTTTGTTCTCATTTCTGCCTGTCTGTGTGTGATTGTACGCGCATCCCCTGCGCGGAAATACTCCATTCCATCATGCAAAGAATACTCCTTAAGGAGTATTAGAGTACGCCAACACTTATCCTCATTCATATAAAAATGTTGGTCCAATTTACAAGGCGATGTTTAGTGATTGGATCACCTAATCCATCTCGGAGTACTCCATTTCCATGCTTTTGAAAACTCCATAGAGTACCTACGTGTTCCTCAAAAGTACACCTACTACCTCTCTCGCTTTGGTGTTGAATACTCCATGGAGTAATCCTTTGGTAGCATTTTGAGAGTACTCTCACGGAGGTACTCTATGGAGTATGGATTAGGGGATTCTATCACCGGACCACCTTTTTTATATGAATGAGGATAAGTGTTGGAGTACTCTGATACTCCATCGTTTTTTACAGGGTCTTTAAATAACTATTACATAAAATGAAATATAGAGCACATTTTGCCGTTCTTTTTAAATACACTTTTTTCATTAGGGTGTGTGGCGCAGCCTCGTGGATTGCTCGTAGCTAGTATACAAATAAAATAAGATCGACAAGCGCGTACTGGAGCTTTGCTATCAGAATCAGAGAACAGCTTTCAATTTATAACAATTTTAGTGGTTCACCACTGTAAATGTACACATTCTTATTTACACAATTTTAAATTGTTACAAACTTAGTCATTTGCAATTTTCGCTCTTGTACATGCCTTTTTCCGCTTGTACGTCGATACCTCGCCATTTTAAAAAAGCAATTTTTGATTATGCCGTATTGTAATGAGTGTTTTGTTTACAGAAAGCATGGCCGGAAATGTAAATGTAAGGCAAGATTTTTACCTTGATAAAAAATAAAATTTTTTGTAAAAACGCCGCATTTAACATGTTTTCACTATTAGACCATATAGGTTTACAAAAGCTGCACAACACCCAAGAAATTTTCGTAAGTTGGATAAAGCTCTCATTAGCGCGTATTTCTTAGAAACAAACTGTATTAGATACATAAGGGCTGACAATGGGCTAAATTTGTTGACGACCACGGCCACTTTTTATAAAAATTTTTTAAAAGGTTATAAATATATAAATCTCTACATATAATATAGGTCGCTGTCTTCACCTTGCAGATATTTAAGAAAAATTCATAGAAGAGATCATTATTAAGCCAATAGAATCCAAATCAAGAGTTTTTAGAATTTTTGTCTGTATGTATGTATGCTTAAACGCGCATAACTCAAAAAATGCTGAATAGAATTGAATGCAACTTTCACCGTTGCATTACTAGGCGTCTAACTTAAAGTTTAATGTATCGCTTATTTCGCTAACACGCCCGTTTTTAGATTTATCGGCCCATATGTGGACCAGGGTGACCCAAAATAGATTAGTATAATACTGGTACTAAAGTAAAGGTACTAAGGTGTACTGATTAAGTTTCATATCTCAACGGGTTTCAGAGATACAATGATAAATATCGGACTCAGTCTATTGTAAGTTCTGCGACGCAGCGAAGCGTGGCCGAATCTTCTATTTCACGACAGCAGTGCTTTTCTAACACTCAGTGCAAACACTTGAAAATGAGTGTGGCAGTCAGAGAATCGCCGATTTCAAGAATGCGAATTTTCCTCAGTATTTTTGATGTTACTTTTTGTGAAATCTGAAGCTGGAACCTGGTAGGCCATAATAATTTGAAGGCAACAGGTGAATTACGTTTCATTTTAATAAATAGAAATTGTCACCATTTATGCATAGGTAATTTTTCCAAAACTTATGAATTATGACATACACAATCTTATCATAACACATTCGGCCATAACATAGTATACACACATTCATTTAGGAAAATAGTAAAGCTATTTATAGGTGTTTCTATCTTCCTTCCTGCTCTTCTAAGGGCATTTGTTGATATGTACATACAGACTATCTGTGTTCACAAAAATAGCAGCAACGGAAAGTTGTGTAGTTTTGTATTTTATTTTCAACACTGTATAAAGTTAATATCTTTCCTTGTGGTGAAATGCATATTAAACTTTAAGTTGGATATCAAGAAATACATTGAAGAAAACCGCAATAAATTTTGCAGAGTGGTTTTTGAGTGATGCGCGAACAAACATACAGAAGGACATACAAAAATTCTAAAAACCTCTGTTTTGGCTTCTATTTCTCTAATACAACCCACTTGTAAGCATTTTTCTTTAATATCTATAATATACAGACATCGGCCTATAAAAATTTTACTATTTAACGAACTAGACTGATATCTCATTAAAGTGAGACGATATCTCTGTACACATTTCTCTTCTCAGAAACTTACATTTGATATTCAGTATTTGTTTAACAAACGCGAAAGCAACGAGACACTTTAAGCCAAAGTAAGATATCATTGTTATTTTTTACTATTTACTAAGTTGTCTCTTCAATACACCAACTATTTTAGATTACTATTTTATGTTCTATTTATTTTTATTACCAACACTTTCACAATAGCAAGTTACAAATACGAAAAGCAAGCAATCTGTAAATATAAAGGGGGTTCCAATTGAGACGCATTGAACTGGAACAGAGGGTGTTGAGCAAATTTCACTCAGTAAGACTTGCAAGTAAAAAAGTGCAAATTTTGAGTTATTAACCAGAGAAAAACAGAGTTTGCCTGCAAATTTTTTACAAACTTCTGTTCGACGCAAGTTTTTTACTTTTTTGCGGTTTCGAGAGAGTTTTAGGCAACACTCTCTTTACTACCAATTCCTGCAAGTTTCTCATCGAACACACCTTCTGCCTTTGTTGGTTAGGATAATTTTTGACAGCTGCAAGTGTTGCCACATCAATAAAGAGGAAGTAACCAAAAATTTAAAAATAAATTACCAAAAAACTACCATTTTATAAAAACGAACTAATACAGGTTTATTTGAAATTACAGGTACGTACATACGTAAATCAAAAAATATAAAAAGATTACATCTTAGATGGAGATGTGAGCAGAAAAATCAACAAAATTCCTTTGAATTTCTTTAACTAAATATACTTCAAAAGTTAAACATTTTCTTAGCCACCGTCAATTTTTTAAGAAAAAAATAAATAAAAATTTGTGTCATAACTTAAGCTAGTTTTTCTGAAATGACATTCTTCCAGCATTTGCGGGTTATTTAACTTAAAACTTTATATTAGCCTCAAGACATCGAAAAAATTACCAAAATAACAAAACCGTTTTAAAGTGAGGAAAATTACCCATTTTAGTTAAAAATAACCAAAACGGCAGCACTAATCAGAACAAGTCATATTTGTTTGGGTGCGAACAGAGTGAGCGCTGAAAGCCGAGCCGAGATTGTCAGTGCGATGAAACTGATTACATACAAGTCAATACAAATAAGCTTGTGTATAACACAGTGAACGCCGACAAGAGCAGAGAGCAAAGCCGATGAGTGCGAGAAAACAGTTTCAAAGCGTTTTGCGCGCTTTTTTGCATTGTTGATGTTTACTTTTTAGCATGCAGTCGTGTTTTTAATGGTTTAAAAATAAAAATAAATGGATATCATCGATCTTAAACCATTATATAAATGATGAAATTCACCAAATTCATTCCTTTTTAGTGTAATTGGATGTTTTCCAAATTCTTTTGGGTTAATAATTGCATTAATCACACTAGGGCCCGGTTGTCAGTCCTTGGTTGAGCTCAGTTTGAACTAAGTTTGCTTAAACTTGGCATAAATTTAAATTCCAGTTAAACTGCAGAGCGGTTTTTCAGTGAGAGTTTAAGGCCGCTTTTAAGATTTGCTTTTTATACTGCAACACTGGTTTTTTTTTTAATCTAGATACGGCAACAGATGACATTTGTTTACATATTCAACGCCACTGCTTCTCCTCAGTATTGTAATAGTTAGGATTTCGCTAATTTCTGCATCACTATAATCACTTTCGTCAGATGATATATCCATTATTTAATTAAATATACAACTATCGTCCTTTTTTAATTGCGTTCAGTTTAATGTTTCACAACCAAAACCATCAAATACGTAAACAGCTGACAGGTTAACTAGAGTTTAACCCTGCCAGATTGGCCGCTTAAACTACGTTTAAACTTCGTTTAAAGTTGACTGAAAAACTGCGTAACAAGTTTAAGCTTAGTTTAACTGACAAATTATGTTGAACTTGTACTGAAAAACCGGGCCTAAATGACAAAAGCAAAACACATGGAATAAACAGAATTTCAGCGCTGATTCTCGTATTCACTGTGTTATATACAAATTCGGCATCAGCGCTGACTCTGTTTGCACCCTTAGGCGTCATTCGGTAGTCGTGATCCTGAGCCAGATAAAAAATGTTACATGTAAATGCAACAACAACGATTTTAGCCAGATATACTACTGGTTCAATTTGTGAGCTAGATAATTTTGCTCGTTTCTCATCTTTAGCACGGACACAATACCTTTTGTAAAACTAAATGTGCTGCTGCGCCATGATTTATATGTTTATGCGCGGAGTGTTCAGATTGAGGTATTTGGTTAGGATTTCATACTAAAAACATTAAAATTTATTGAACTTGTTTTGCTCCATTAATATGAGATATACAGGGTGTTCTTTTTACAGGTTTGTTTTTCGAATAGAGATAAAACTGGCATTTTGTGGTCAAATCTGGCAACTCTAATGTCATTTATGTTCAGTTTGGTTTGCCATTTCATCATGAACAGGTTGACAAAAGAACAACGCTTGCAAATCGTGCAAATTTATTTCGAAAATAATGGTTCAGTTCGCGAAGTTTACCGTGAGCTCCGTCCATTTTATGGTCGACATAATCGTCCATCAGAGCAATTAATTCGGTTAACCATGGATCGTTTTCGCACTACGTTTACTCTATGTGATAATACGCATCCGCAGAGACGTCGAACAGTGCGCACCGAAGAAACAATTGCAAGGTCGTGTGATTTGACACCATTGGATTATTTTCTTTGGGGATATGTGAAGTCGCTCGTCTACACCAACAAACCAGAAACGTTAGGGGAATTGGAAGCCAACATTCGTGGCGTTATTGCCGACATACGGCCCCATATGCTCGAAAAAGTGGTTGAAAATTGGACCTGTAGAATTGGCTTTATTCGAGCCAGCCGCGGCGGCCACATGCCCGAAATCATATTTAAACATTAATGGCATAAAACTATCCTTCCAATAAAGCCAAATTGATGGACCTTAAAACGATTTTCTTGTGTTTTATTTTAATTCGAAGTTCTATACCCCTAAAAAAAACACCCTTTATTATTGATTACTTTTATTTGTATATTATTAACTGGAATTGTATATATAAGTTAAATTATCATATTACCATCGTATTCATAATTTCGTATTCAAATTTCATGATTTTTAGTAATAAATAAGAACATTTGAGGTATTTAAATATATCTACGTGAAATGGAATCTGACATCTGCATCTGAAGTCTACTGCTGAGCGGGAGTGTTCCAGTGAGAATTGAGCGTGATCTAGAGCTCGAACTGCCAGTAACACATATACATAGATCAAATATATGTATAATTAATGTTAACTTAAGAGATTTGCAGTTATGAGGAAGAAGAAAAATAAGTATGACGAAATTGGTGGCCAATTTCTTTGGAGCTGCTGGATTTTCCTATCTACATCTATATATATAAAATTCAAATTATGTATGTATATATATATATATATGCATCTATAGATCGACTTGCGTCCTAAACGTATAAAGGTATAAAGGGGGCGTGGCACCTCCCATACAAATGGAATATTTAACAGTCCGTATTTCTGGAAGTATTTACGTTAGACTATTGAAATTTGGTAAGGGGTTATATGACATTAATCCCTACCACATCCAGAAAAACTGCAGATAACGAAAAAGGGGGCGTGGCACCTCCCATACAACTGGGATTTTGTTATAGAAATATGGGGTGAAACCTACGGGTATAAGCTAGTTATACATAAAATAAAGAGCAAAACAGCCAATCTGAATTTCTCAATTTCAAATTTCAAAATATCATATGCTCACTAGTTACACAAGAATATAGGGTAATTTAAAAATTTTGAAAAACTTGGCGGTATCATACCGATAAGAACGAAAAGAGATAATGCTGAACGATTTTGAGATAAACTATTCTGGAAAAATAAATTAGTGGAAATAGGAGGATCATTAACCTATAAAATAAAAGTGATATATTCCGTATCACAAAAGTTTTTACTTTTTTTTCACCTCTGCGTATCTTTTAGTGACTTTTCTATAAACTTTTATGCTCTTATTTTTCTTCTGCTAGGTACGTGTTGGGTCTGCTGCAGAGCTCATGGGAGAATACACTGCAGTTTGATTGTTGGGTTAATATTACTCGGTCACTAAACGCCAACTCACCGCGACAACTAACACAAATGCACAAAAGGTGACGCGGTGACGAAACAAAAATATTATTGGTCAGCAAGTAATACAAAGATATAATAGAAACGTGAATAAACATGAGGGCTATTTTTGGATAAATAGATATTTTAATAAGCATAATTTCTATGTGCAGGACGATGTGAAAGCCAAAAGTTCTAGGCGGTTAAGCACCAATAAATGAATGCATGAGAGCGATGGCCACTTAATTAATTTTCAATGAGAGGGAGGCGTGCAAAATGTGGCCACAGCACAATGACGCTTTCATGCCCTTCAACGCAAGGGAATTCTTCACAAATCCTGTGGTGGCGATGATAATGAAAATTAGCTTAAGAAATTGACAAGTTGCGTAACTCTTTTACAAATTATTTAGAACAAACGCAATTTTTTCTACCGATAAGATAAGTAACCCTATCTAAGTTGTGTTTTAATAATCTGCATAAGATTAAATGTTCGTTCCTATTTTTTTATCATAGGGTAAACGCACCAGTTTCCAGACATCCAACGTTTTCCTCAACTTTGAATTCGACTAATTTTTTCACTATAAACGTTACCGCGAAAAGATATACGTCTGTATAATTTAAAAATATAATGTTATTAATATTATTAAAGTAAAAACTCAAAAAAGTTCGATTTGCTCTAGTTTCCGGACACTTTGGTTTTAGTTACCGGACACTCGAAATTTGTATGAAATTTGTATTTTTGTTAAGTACAGGGTGTTTTTTTTCCAGGTTTGTTTTCCGAATAGAGATAAAACTGGCATTTTGTGGTCAAATCTGGCAACTCTAATGTCATTTATGTTCAGTTTGGTTTGCCATTTCATCATGAACAGGTTGACAAAAGAACAACGCTTGCAAATCGTGCAAATTTAATTCGAAAATAATGGTTCAGTTCGCGAAGTTTACCGTGAGCTCCGTCCATTTTATGGTCGACATAATCGTCCATCAGAGCAATTAATTCGGTTAACCATGGATCGTTTTCGCACTACGTTTACTCTATGTGATAATACGCATCCGCAGAGACGTCGAACAGTGCGCACCGAAGAAACAATTGCCGCTGTAGAGCAAAGTGTTGAAGAGGACCCGAATGAATCGATTCGCCACCGTGCACAGCAATTGGAGCTTTGTCCATCAACTTTATGGAAGATTTTGCGCAAAGATCTTAGCTTGCGACCTTACAAGATCCAGCTTGTGCAAGAATTAAAGCCGCGAGACCATGCATTGCGTCGTGATTTTGGTGTATGGGCCGAAAATGAGATTGATTTCGATGCTGATTTTCATCGCAAAATTTTGTTCAGTGATGAGGCTCATTTTTGGTTGAATGGCTACGTCAACAAGCAAAATTGCCGCATTTGGAGTGAAGAGAATCCACATGAGACCCTTGAAACGCCATTACATCCACAAAAACTGACTGTTTGGTGTGCTCTATGGGCTGGTGGAGTCATTGGGCCATACTTCTTCCGCAATAATGCTGGAGAGGCAGCTACCGTTAATGGAGACCGGTATAGAGCCATGATAACCGACTATTTTGTTCCCGAATTGGATGGCATGAATGTGGATGAGTTGTGGTTCCAACAAGACGGCGCTACATGCCACACAGCGCACGTCACAATCGATTTATTGAAGGAAACATTCGATGAGCGCATAATTTCGCGGAATGGACCTGTCAATTGGCCACCAAGGTCGTGTGATTTGACACCATTGGATTATTTTCTTTGGGGATATGTGAAGTCGCTCGTCTACACCAACAAACCAGAAACGTTAGGGGAATTGGAAGCCAACATTCGTGGCGTTATTGCCGACATACGGCCCCATATGCTCGAAAAAGTGGTTGAAAATTGGACCTGTAGAATTGGCTTTATTCGAGCCAGCCGCGGCGGCCACATGCCCGAAATCATATTTAGACATTAATGGTATAAAATTATCCTTGCAATAAAGCCAAATTGATGGACCTTAAAACGATTTTCTTGTGTTTTATTTCAATTCGAAGTTCTATACCCCTAAAAAAAACACGCTTTATTTCTAAAACATGAAGAAGGACTTTGAATACAATAAATACGTCTTAATCATATTCACACCTCTCTGATTTGGACACTGGTCATAAACCAACATTTTGATCGGTGGTTCGAGGGATCAGCCAAACTTACGGTGTACGCAGTTGATGTTTTATTTATCATAATTGGTAGAGTTCCGGGAGCTTCAGGAGGTCCTTGTCTGGGCATCCGACGTTGGGTTAATCGCAAAATGCGGGTTTACATAGTCATGACGGGATGCACGTGAGTCTTCTCACCCTCTTTCTAATTGGCTATTCACCACGATTGTGGAGCTAATAGTCATTATGGAGTCCTCGTTTGGTTACCAGCCACACAAAAAAAATTACTTTTGTTAACAAACTGGAGAGAGTATGCACATAACCAATAATTAGTATAATGGGAGGCTTGAATGCCACCCCGACAGAATTATTAAATGCCATTATGTACATCGCACCCGCAGACTTAGTGGGCAAAAGCATATTGTTTACAACTGAAACTAGGCCCAATGCCTCGTGGCAGTAGCCTGTACCAGCGCCATCAAAAACGTGGCCGAGAGACTGTATGGTCCCGCCCGCACTTCGAAATGGGTGTTGAAGCATCTATATTTGATCATGGGTCATATGGGCATAGATGGAAGCGAAAGGGATGATATCTTCACATAGAAGGGGAACTCTCTCGAAAAGTATACCATAGAACTCCCCATCAGATTGAGAGTATTGAAAAGCAGTCAAGAGCTGTAAACGATCTACCAAGCAAAAACGGCTTAGAAGTGACATGGGATGGCAAAGTCTTCGAGGCCGTGTGCAAGCCGTATGGGTTAACAACATAGCTCTTGTCCATAAACCGGTAAGACTGCAATATTATGTTTTTTTAGGTTGTACAAGTAATGCTTAAACATATTTTGTGATCCTGTCGCTCGCCAGAGTAAGGCTCCGACTATTAGGAGTTCCACAGCTATTCTAAGCTGCCGCTGGTCTGATGCTTGTTTGGTTTGACCTTATAACCTCGAAGGGCTGCGGTAAAAGTCTGCATTCATTCTTTAAATAATAATATCGATAAAAACAACAAAGTTTGTACAAACTGCTAACTGTCCCGACATTGAAACTTATTTTCTCATTATCTGGACAGCGATATTTGTGCTTGAAAAAACGTGTCCGAAGACTGAAAACATAGGAGAAAAATATGTTTTTCTTTTTGTAATGCATATATAATATAACAAACTATTATTTAGGAGCATTAAAATGGCAATTCGTAATTTTCGCCCTCTTTTCAGTATCCGGAAACTGTCCGGAAACCGAAAATCATCTCAAATTTTGGTTCTGGTATCCGGACAGTAATAATTTAGGCCGAATATTTAAGTCAATTTCTTTTTTATTTATAAAATGAAAGTTTATTATATTTTAAACAAATATTATTAACTTTTATTGTAATATGTTAATAAATACTTGTTTAAGCCACTTACTTTGCTAAAATGCTCCCACTATTTTTTTTTACAAAATCTGTAATTTTGACGCATGCTCAGACTTCTAGCACTAAAATTACGTGTAATTTTTGAACTATGCTTTTGATTCAACTTAAACTTTCCACGTACACTCAGAAAACATGTACATTTCCATTTGTGTTGTTATCTGAGACTATTTGTTAGTTATTTGTCTATTAATCCCAAAACATTGACATAGTGTCCGGACACTAGTGCAGTTACCCTACTCATATGTATATTAGGGTGTTAAGTGTTTGTTTTTCCTAGGAACGATCAAAAGTTTGGTTTGTTTGCCAAAATAGGCATGGCGGAAGTTTTCAAGATCGGGGCGTATTGCCGCAGAGACGATGAGAGCGATATGATAAAGGTTATCCGAAGAAAATTAAACGAGAACCCACTTGATGTTTTCAAATGTCTTTAGTTTTCGACGATAACTTATCGTTATAAAGATCCGAGCGGGGATTGACGTAAGACTCATGAACTGTAGTAGTTACACAAAAAAAATCACGGAAGGGTTTAACAATCTTTGACCATATAACGTGAAAAGATTTTATTCAAAGGACCGTTTTGATTCAATAAGCGGTGAAAGACGTCACATCAACCCTTCACCGCACCGTCATAAGTCACCTGTTTGATACACTCAGATTTGTGGTGTGTGACTTTTTAATACATGTACAAACATGCATATTTACATTAACTAAATTAAAACTCTTGAGTAATGGAAATTTACAAATGTATAAATTATCTATAAATAAATATTTTTTCTTATCACATATATGTATGTATGTATGCATGCATGCACATTAGGGGGTGCGTCATGCTTAAACTTTTTGCTACACTTTTAAAACTTGATTAATGTGGACAAAAGGCGCGTCTTCCACATCGGCGCCACAAAAAAAAAGAAAATTAATAGGGACAGAAAATAATGCAAGTTTTTTTTAACTCAAGAATCATAATGTTAATCAACAAGGTGAAGTAAGCTGTCAGTTGTCTCACTCGAAATTCTTCTTTGTTCTGTCATTCGGCTATCTGAAAATGTGGAGCAAATGTTGTATCCGCAAAAGTGTTGTTTTTTGTGTAAAATAAGTACGTTTTATTACATATTCGGGTCATAGCTTTTTTGGTAGTTCTTGAAAGCAAAGTTCAGCAAAATCATATCGTGGAAGATATTTTCACGAAAAAAGGCAATTTATCTTTAGAGATATCCTTCAATGATATCATAAAACTGTAGGTTTCTGCAAGGTTTTAAGGAGTAATACAGTAACTGACATATCACTATAAACAGTGCAACGATTCCGATTCATATACAAGCAAAGGATATGGTAGCCCTATCCTGCATCTTTGACGATGCGCTTAACAGTACCTCACAAAGACAACATTTTCAAACGACGCTTTATATATGAAAAAGCTGATGTGACAAGTGAGTCACAAATATCTTCAAGCGGCAAACAACCAAATAATTATAAAACAAAACAAAAAAGTAATAAGTAATAATAAGGCAAGTGTGACAACTTTTATGGAGAAGCTTTTTATTCGCCAAAGATTGGAGCTAAATACAGTTTATTATTGTCTCAGCACAAGATCTACCACCTCCGCAAACCTTTCCTGAAATTGTTTTAGTAAGAAACCGTTTGGATCGATTCCAGCCGAGAAACCTCTGTAAAGCTACATATTTTAATTGTAAAATTTTCCATACCAGAGTGAAAGGCAGGAAACCATTCAAGAGTCGTAAAAGGTAGTAAAGTACCAGTCAATGGCTTATTCATGGATGTGATATCCCTTTCACCTCTCGCTATTGATCACCTGTTTATTCGTCACGTTACATTAAAATACTAAAACAAAATTTCTGCTATTGGTAATGTTAGAAAGTTAGTAACTTTTTTACTCCTTTTTTACAAAAACGGGCAAAAATTCTTCAAGATTTTACCCTCCTGCGTACCTGGAAAATACACCCGTACCATTTCAGTTAGCGTACGTTTTCTGTCTCTTTTTATTTGCTTCACCTTGTTTATTACACTATGCCCAAGAATGATGATTAGTAGGGTGGGTCGATTTGTATGGACGAAAGTTAACCGAAATCGCGCTATCCATTTTTCGATAGGTCCTATACCCCGAAAAAAAATTTTTTTTTTCAAAAAACCGTTATCGCCAAGGTTTTTAGCGCATAATATTAAGTGGGACAGGAAGTATGAGACAAATTCGTTTTCATCGAAAACATTTTTGCATGTATGCTGAAAAAACTCTTAGAAAAAAATGGCGAAAGGGTCAATTGTTTGACCAAAAAACTCCCCAAACCCAAAAAATATTTTTTTTCTTTCAAAAAATGTTATCGCCAACGTTTTTAGCGGACATTTTTGGGTCGGACAGGGTATACATGAAAATTTTATAATCAAATGAAATTTTTTTTAGTAGGTCATGAAAAAAAACCTTAAAAATAAAAGTCGAAAAAAGTAAAAAAAAATGAAATTTCGCAGGCTCGAAAATTATTTTTTTGGGTATGCGTAGTAGAAATTTTTTTCCTGAGCCCAAAACCTATCGAAACATCGATGGCGCGATATCGGTTAATAAATCGACCCAGTCTAATGATTAGCCATTATCCGGTGGTCGTGATCCGGAGACAGATAAAACATTTTACACGCAAATGCAACAACAATTTGAGCCAGATATATCCATATAAATGTCTGGTACAATTTGTGAGACAGATAATTTTATTACTTATTAACTTAAGTATGGAAAAACTACATTTTAGATAAACCAAATTTGTAAGTATCAGATGTCACTGCTGCGCCAAGATTTACATGTTTAAAATTTCTATCCTTCACTTTGAGCTTGGAGTCACTTATGGTGTTTCGGATGAACTACAAAGTAGCTGCCCCAGGTGGCCTTTGCGATGTATCATAATCTACATTTCTAGTACGAGTCTTGCTTTGTTGCCAAACAAAAAAAATGTCGACATAAAAACCGGGCGCCACCTAATGTGCTCATTACGACAACATTTAATACGTCATTTGGGATTACATATAGGTATGTACATAAGTGAGTAAAGGAATTTTAATTGGGTACACCTCTTAGGATTCCTCTATACAATTTGGTGGCATTTTTTTTTCTTCCCACTTGTTACCGTTTTGAGTGTAAAAAGCAACATGTGAATGAATAAACGACAAAATGAAATATAAAGTGTCAGTGGGTGGGAAGAGACAAAAAAGTTAATACGACTATATCGCACGAATAAATATGCATTACTGATACGAGCTGTATTTAAATTGGCAAAGGAACTGTATTATTCATAAATATCAGCTGAATACAGTATCTGCTAAAAGGAAACATATCTACGTTTGTGTTTTTAGAATAACAGTTCATTAATGCTAAAGTCGGACCAGAGTTTTACTAGAGAATTTTGTAACCGAAAATTATAACCACTTAATGTAACCGAGATTTTGGTAACGCGTGGTAACATTATAAACAACAAAAAATGTGTACCCAATAGAAAATAAAAATGTGAACAAAATTTAGTGTAAAAAATGATTATAATAACCGTGTTTTTATTCGCAAGCACTTAAGATCATATAAATAAAAAAATCTGATAAATTTGTTGGCAATTTCTAATTTGCATTTAACAATCTATGTGCATAAGTCGCTTGAAATTAAGCAACTAACATTAAAGCTGCTTAATTTTTGGTTGATTTCCCCTCAAATATTCTTCATAAGCAAGCAGAAAATATTTTATTGAACAACGAAGTGGCGTATGTTTTCAACCATAGCATGCCACCTTAAAATTATTGATTATTATTACTGCACATTTGCCCCCTTTTTTTCGTCAATCACTGAAAATTGTATAAATAAAAAAACAGCCCGATGCGTAATTTCCTTAAAAAACTGATGTAAGTCGCTCATTTACAATACTAATGTTTATCTATTTGTATTAATTTTAGGTAGGCATAAGGTCGTGACAAGAGCTAAATGGAGAAAAATCCGGGTATAGCAAAAAGTTTTGACACAAAAATCCAGGCTGCAAAAAAGTTTGAAGAAACCACTTCCTTGTAATGAAATTTTAACGTACTCAGTTTTATTCATTTCCAAAGGATTGCAGACATCTCTCAATCTTTTTCTACTTCTGGCTAGTTCCAGTAAGCTTTCCTCCTCATCAGATGATCACAATTTCGTCGTACTGAATTTTTTTTTATTTCTTTATATTTGAAAACTTATTTTGTTTGTATTCATGAAAATACATAAGTACAAATAGCATTTGCTTAGTTTTGTTTTGTTGTTTTTCACTTATTTTAAATCACAGCTGACAGAAATGTGCTATTGTGAACAGTTTAAATGATCAAAATTCACAATGACGCTGGTGTTCGACGAATGGCTGTGGCAGTACCAAATGAAAATTCGTTCGATAAGCCACAGTCGAAGATCGAATTTTTCTCATAATAGGGGCTTAAATGAAGTAGCGAATTTTAAATATATACCTGGTTGCATTTTTTTTGTGAGTCACTGTTTATTTGCACATTTTCATGATCTTCTTAGTTAAACAATATTGTTTGCGTGTTTAGCAGACATTCGCCGAAAACGCGAAAATAATTGTGCAAAACAGAAAATTAAATACAACATATTATGTTAATATATGTATAGAAAATGTATACAGAGAACCATGCAGAGAATTCAACTAACTGAACACCACATCAATTACCGATAGTAACAGTTCAAGCTCAATATACTGAAGACTTTTATATAGCGACTAGCTTTTACCAGCGTCTATAAGCTATTTACTCGTATTTCAACGTTAAGCTATACAAGTTTGCGTTTAGCTATTAGCTATTTTTTTAGCATCTTTTTAAAATCGAGTTAGCTATTTTAGAAACATTTTTTGTTTTATATTTTTTTCACAGAATTTATCATTTTGAACTGACTAGTCATTTTTTAGTCTATAAAAAATTGAACGTGTGTACTGTGCTTTATTGACTATCAAACTGTACAACAGGTGGTAGTCTGGCAAGCCCAATACATTTTAATGATAGTTGTGTTCGGTGAGGATAAAATTTTTAAAAATTTTATAAAATTTTTACTGGAAAGTGTTCGGTGACACAAAACATTTGCGCAGAGAGAACACAATTGGACATTTCATTAAGAGAGAGAGTTGCAAGTTTCTGCTGGGGGAAGTTCACTCAGTAAAAGTTGTAAGTGAAAAACAGCTGATCGTGACATAGGAAAGCAACAACAAAAATTTTAAAATTTTAACTATTAGCCAATCAAAAAAGCAACAACTGTTTTGCTTGCAAGTTTTTACTGACTCCTGTTCGGCGAAAACTTTTTACTTTTTGCGTTTTGAGAGAGTTTTACGTCATTCTCACTTTACTGACAGCTCTTTGCAAGTGTTTGCAAGTTTTGTCACCGAACACAGCTAATATCGATTATAGATATGTAATCGAATTGCTACTCTCACCTTTTAAAGTCAATCGCTTAACTTAACAACGATATTGTTAATATAATAACCCGTCGAAATGGAAAGATACAAATTATCACTTTTTAAATTGAAAGAAGCAAAGAACACCTTTTTATTTTAGGAATGAAAAGAGGTGATATTTTCTTGGTAAATTGGTACAAGTAAAACTTTCAACTATCTTGGCTGAAGGACAAACGATTTGTGAAGTGGATTTGTGGATTGTCACTGCATTTTGAAACCAAAGTTGCAAGGCCTCGTTTTATATACTAAAACTAAAAAGCATGAAAACGCAATATCTCCTTTTTCCCGTGGTATACAACCAGCTGTACCTTTTTGACCAGTGAATACAAAAATAGCAAATGCTGTTTATATTGCTGCACATACTTCGATTTTGTCGGTTGATCATCTCATACAATTACAAAGTCATATATTCGACTTTAGTAAAACTGCAGCCAGTCTAAAGCTTGGTAGAACAAAATGTAGCGCTCTCATAAACAAATTTATTATTTCCTCATTTAAAAAAATTATTGATAGATGACATTGAAACAAATATGTTCAGTTTGATAACAGACGAGTCAACTGACATTAGTGTAAAAAATTATTTGGGTATTGTGATTCGTTACTATAGCGAAAGTGCGAAACAAATTATAAATACTTTTTTAAAGTTAGCTGAGCTACAAGACTTTACATCGGAGGGCATTGTTGAACCCATTCCTAAGTCGCTGGAAGAGTACAATTAATGTATAGAAAATATGATATCTCTAGGAACGGACAACGCTAATGTTATGACCGGTATCATTAGTACCTTGCATTTGTCATTCGCAACAGATAGCTGCCTATACAGCATCCAAAATTATTCCAAGTGAAATAGAATGCAAAACCCACAAAATTTTTTCCAATCTTCAGGCATGCATTCATCCAACCATATTCTGCATAGAAGCTGATGCATTGGCCTTACCAGCTCCTCGACTCCGTGTTTGAATAGCTCAGCAGGCAAACCATCAGCGCCAGCTGCTTTATTGTTTTTCAATCGGGATATTGCTATTCGCACTTCATTATAGTCGGGTTCTGGAACGTCAATTCCATCATCTTCGATTGTGGGCTAGGGTTCGGTATCTTCTCTGCTTCCTTGCTCAGTTTCTCCATTTAAAACGGGGGAGAAGTGATCCCTCCATATTCTGAGTGCTCTCTTAACATCGGCCACCAGGTCGCCGTTCTCATTCTTACAGGAGTTTGCCCCGGGCTTAAAACCGTCTGTCATTCGCCGAATTTTTTGATAGAATTTTCGGGCATTATTCCCGTTGGCCAGCATCTCAAGCTCCTTTATTTCACGCTTTTCTGCCTCTTTTTTTAGCCCGGAAAAGCCGCCTCGCTTCCCTCTTCAACTCGCGGTAGTGTTCACACACACTCCTCGTTGCATTCGATCTCAGCGTTGCCTTGTAGGCTTCGTCCTTTCTTTTCGTTGCAGCGCGGCACTCTTCATCATCATACCAGTTGTTTCTTCGCGTTCGCCGGAATGCAATTACTTCTTCGGCTGCGGTACGGAGTGCTCCTGAGATATGATCCCACTGCTCATGCATTCCACTAGGTTGAATTGTGCTCTCGGAGAGCAGGTGTGAGAGGCGATCAGCGAAATAATTGGTGGTCTGTTGCGATTGCAGCTTTTCGACGTCCAGCTTTCCCTGCGTTTTTTGTTGCACCTGTTTTGTCGTACAGAGGCGGGTACGAATCTTGGCTGCTACTAGGTAGTGATCAGAGTCGATGTTAGGTCCTCGTATTATGCGGACATCTAAAACGCTGGAATCATGCCGTCCGTCTATCACAACGTGTTCGATCTGGTTGCGTGTTTTTCGATCGGATCTTCTTGTGCATAAACCTAGTGCTGGATATGACCATTTTTCGGGCACCGGCGAAGTCGATCAGCCTGAATCAATTTGGAGAAGTCTGATCGTGGAGACTGAAGGTTCCGACAGTGGGGCCAAATACACCCTCTTTACCCACCCTGGCGTTAAAGTCGCCAAGCACGACTTTGATATCATGCCGGGGGCAGGGCTCGTATGCTTCTTCCAGGCGCTCGTAGAATGCATCCTTTTCCACGTCGTCCTTCTCTTCCGTCGGTGCATGAGCGCAGATAAAAGATATAGTGAAAAATCGTACTTTTATGCGGATTGCGGCGAGACGCTCGTTCACGGGTGTGAACGACAGTACTCGGTGACGGAGTCTCTCTCCCACCACAAATCCCACGCCGAATCTAGGCTTGTCTTCATGCCCACTCCAGTAGATGTTGCAAGGTGTTTTGATCGTGTTTCCTCGCCCCGTCCATCGCATCTCTTGTATGGCGGTGATGTCAGCTTTTGCTTTCCTCAGGACCTCAACCAGCCGGGCAGCGGCACCTTCCCCATTAAGGGACCAGACATTCCAGGTACATGCCCTTATCTCGTAATCCTTATTTCGTTTGCGGGTGTTGTCATCTAAAAAAGGGGTTCTCATATCCGAGGCTTTGTTGTTGAATTTCATTGGAACGTTGTTTTATGTGGTGGGTCCCAAACCCAACGCACAACCCGTTTCGCGGTAGGTTGAATTCAATTACACGCTTGTATAGCGAGCCGCTTGATCGAAGACAGACGCCCGCTTGCAGCCGCACCACATGGTGATCAGACGCTGCTGTTTGAATCCCCCAGCAAGCCCTTAAACCGATTATGTCGGAGTGGCCTTACCAGGTTGTCGCCTTCTCACGTTTAGCTCACCACCAAACGGGTGTTCGGTGGCTACCCAGAGGATACTTGGGCGCAAAGCCCGGAAGTAGTGAGCTGCTTGAACCGCATGTAAAAGAATCACTCTGGCCATTCCCAGGTGAATGGCGATCAGGAACTTTCCCCACTTGCGTGGACTTCTGCACATGGCCCCATCCTCCAACAGTAATTGTAATCCTTATTTTATGATTACGATTACAGTAATCGTAATCGTAAAGTTTTTTTAATTACAATTACAGTAATCGTAATCATGCAAATTTTGGATTACGATTACAGTAATCGTAATCGTAAAATTTTTATTATTACAATTACAGTAATCGTAATCATAAGTAATCAAAATGTAATCGTAATCCTAACCTCCCCAGCTCTGATTACCACCCTCAAAAATTAAGAAATGGAAAATTTTAGATTTTAGCCAATCAACGCCGGCAGAGGTACGACGACAGTCGAATGCAAGTAGGTGTGACACGAGGACCGCTGAGTGCACTAGCTCTTACAAATTTTCAGTCAAGTCTGTAGTACCGTCACGGGTCCGTATAACTGCGATAGCTGAGCACAAAAAGAGAGAGAGAAATTATAGCGCAATATGTGGTTTTCTGTTGCTCTCTAAGCTTAAACGCTTGAATAACAAAAGGTCTTGCAATGTGTAGATCATTGAAAAATTTAATACTTGAATTAAACATATTTATTATAAATTGTTTTAATAAAGAAATGTCCAGCGTCCTGTTAACGCAGGAGTGAGATATTAAAATTTGATCTAAAAAGGTCGGCCCAGTAAATCGCCTGTTTTGCCCTACGAAAGTTGAAGTTTGAATTTTATATACACATATACATAGTCTAAATTCCATTTGCGGTGGCAATTGTGCAACTGGTTCTTTACCAATACCATTTCGGATAGTTTAGAGGTAGTTGCGGGTTTGGTTGAGAGATAATCGATATCCGATAGTTCAATGTGAATTTTGACTATCGCTCTTGTGGCCGCTACAGAACGAGGTCTGTTTTGGAGACTGTGATGCTATCTTATCGTACTGTATGAAAATTAGATACCCCAACTCTGTTATACAAAAAAAATCGGCATGTTGACTGGATCGTAATTTGTTATCTTTTCTGAAAATGTTATATCTTATGTATATACAGTCGATGACATAAGTGTACATACAGTCGTTTTCTGCCATTTTCACAAATGGTAGCCTCAATAAAATTATTTTAACAAAGCTTGAGAAAAACATTTGTCAGGGTCTAGTGCAACAACTATAAATTTTGTTTTAAAAATGTACACAAACCTAGTGGAAATTCAATTTATTAAAATTTAGAATTTTTTTCCAGAATTTTTAGGAGCTGTTATAGATCTTAGGCCGCCGTGGTGTGAAGGTAGTGTTGCCGGCCTACCACACCGAAGGTCCATGGTTCAAGCCCTGGTACAGGTAACATCAAAAGTGATTTGAAAAAAGTTTTTCAAAACCGGGGTCGCCCCTCGGCAGTGGTTTGGCAAACTCTCCGAGTATATTTCTGCCATGACAGGCTTCTCAGCAAAAATTCGTCTCCTTTGTAGATGCCGTTCGGAGTCGGCAAAAAACTGTAGGTCCCACCAATTTGTAGGGAAAATTCAAATCGGCACACCACAAATTGGAAGAGAAGCTTGGCGCAAAAATCTCTTAGGAGGTTTATGATGATATACCTGTTGTATATCGCGCCATAGAGATAGAGAGATTTGTGAAAATCGTAGAAAACGACCGTATGCACACTTATGTCCGCCACTGTTAGTATACAAGACACTTGAATAAGTTTGAAAACAGTCACGAATTTTAGAACAATAGGAATGCCACTTAGTTTAAGTACCCACACATCATTTGGATGAATAAGTTTTGAAAATATGGACACTTGATTGTATTTTGATTATTTTTAGCGACTAAATACTGAGTTTCAATTAAATTGAACATGTGGTATAATAAAATATGATTCCTTTGGACGATTAAAAACTTGTCATCATTTTGAAACCACTTTTTGCAATCAATTTTGAACAATTCGTATAAAAGAATTCGGAGGTACCATAAAATTTAGCAGGGGGAATAATCAAATACGTACACTTTTAAAGATAAAAACTGCCAATAATTTTTTTTATCACCTTTTCGAATTATATTTGATCACTTTTGGTGACTAAAAACTTGTGGCGTCATAAATTTGAATAAATGGAGAATGGAATATGTCCATTTTTGATGATAAAAACTGATAATCCTTTTTGTATCACATTTGATTACTTCTAGAGATTAAATACTTGTGAAATAAAATTGAATAAAATGTATAATAAAATATGCTCACTTTTGTTGATCAAAAACTGCTGACAATGTATTTTGTACCTTATAAAATTTTACTGCACAATAAACTTTTGATTTTTCTCCACTTCAACACACTTTTTTTTACACAAAATGTATAAGCCACATAAGATGTAATTATTTCTTTCGTTTATTTCATTTGTAATTGTAATTCGCAACCAGCTCATGAAATATTCCAAAGATATAGTTTATGTTTTGTAATCCCAAATCGGGGTTTTTCACAGCGAGGAGCCAATCCCGTGCTTATACCTCAGAGTCACAAGTGCTCGCCCCCAAATAATACATATAAGGTGTAATAAGTGCTCCCCGTTCTAGGCCTGAGCCAAACCAAATAAACTGATAAAGAAAAAATAACTTAAATAAGCTACTCGCCCTCCATAAAGCTTAGATACACGAAATTCGGAAAAATTAAAATATAAAAAATTTATTGAACGTCCGTTGAACAATCTGCTTATAGAAAATGTTTCAACATAATAGCTTTCTCACTGCTTCTATATAATTTTCACATACTTAAAATAACCATTTAGATATGTTATGACCATGACCATCTTTCGTACCTAAGTACATTTAACTTTGCTCGAAATAGTCGTAGAAAATAGTCTAAAAATTTATCATAAAATTCATTTATTGTCATTACAAAATTATATCAAATATGATAAAAAAAAATAACTATAAAGTATTCATACAAAATATTCAATTATGTTTCTGAACTCAAATTAAAAGTGATCACAAAATTATTGCGAAAAGCAGTCAAATGTTATCACAAAAGAAATTAAATACGACCTTCCAATGATATCAAATATTACAAAAAAAAAATGTTTAAAAAGTGTTAAAAAATATGAATCATTAATGATTATTTATGGATAGTCATATTTAGGGTACACTTTTCTCCCGACGGTACATTGATATTCGAGGGGAAAATATTTTTAAATTTGATCGTTTTTAATCATCTGTAGAATGATATTTGAATACTTTTTGTTCAAAATTTTCAAAAAATGCTGGCTGGGTATCGATATTTATTTCTATAAACATACTATTTTTTTTATATTTATTTCTATCTACATATGTATGCATGTTAATGTTGTGCATGCCTAAACGTGTTTTTAAAATGTTAATTTGTTATCGTAATTTCTAAGAAGGATCACCATGTGCAAATTTCAAAGTGGATTTATGCCGAATGCTCAGAAAGCAAAACGCAAAATCAAATACCTTAATCAAATAAAAAAGCTGAAAATAAATTAACAAAACAGACCATTGAATAATTGTTTTATGCGAAAGTAGTTTTTTGTTACACTTTAAAAAAAAAGTGCAAAATCATTGTGAGACATCGTATATATGTAAATAAACGGTACACAAAAAGTACCTACACAACAACAAACTGTTGAGGCTCGTCGAGTTTCACCATGTCTATTGTGTGACATCATCAACGAACCAATAAATGTGTATTTAGGAGCCAAATGTGTTGAACAACTCATCAAACCAAACGAAATTAAAAGAGTGTGGCACAAAATAGTTACTTGTCATCGTATGATAGATAATTTTGTGTGCAATTATCTAGATTTTTCCCATAATGAACATGGTGTGTATGACTTCTTGAGGCAATTTCAATAATGCATAAATTGTGATAAGATAAAACGAACGGAAGTTTTTGGTTTGAGTGGCATACGTCATACTACCGCCAGCACAATACAAACGAGCTAGCAGCTCCGGCACACATGGTGCTGTCAAAAAGTCTCTTTAGTTCTCTATCTTACACTTTCTCAAATTTTCCAAATTTTAAGCTTTTAGAAGAACGCGCTATCTCTGAATGAATTTCAAAAACGTCCCATCTAGATGAAAATTCAATTTATATTCAGTTAAGCTGGAGTGATTTTGTATCAAATTCTGAGATACAACGTTCTTCAACAAAATTCTGAAATAGGGCATTTAAAAAAAAAATCAGAAGTGGAGTGTTTTTGAAAAATATTTTAAAATTTTGTGATCTGGCACCCAATCGTCAATTTATTTGAATTCAAAACTTTATTTTAATGAAACTTTTTAAACCCAAATGTAACTCCAAAATTATATTATATATTATATTATTTCTGGCGGCCGCCGTGGTGTGAAGGTAGTGTTGCCGGCCTACTACACCGAAGGTCCATGGTTCAAGCCCTGGTACAGGTAACATCAAAAGTGATTTGAAAAAAGTTTTTCAAAACGGGGTCGCCCCTCGGCAGTGGTTTGGCAAACTCTCCGAGTGTATTTCTGCCATGACAGGCTTCTCAGCAAAAATTCGTCTCCTTTGTAGATGCCGTTCGGAGTCGGCAAAAAACTGTAGGTCCCACCAATTTGTAGGGAAAATTCAAATCGGCACACCACAAATTGGAAGAGAAGCTTGGCGCAAAAATCTCTTAGGAGGTTTATGATGATATACCTGTTGTATATCGCGCCATAGAGATAGATTATATTATTTCTTACCATACTTTAGCTGACATAAGCTGATAACCTTCAAAGATACGCCGTTTGATAATTCTCATGATTTAAGATAAGAATTAATAAAATGTTTTTGGTTTGATTTTCTGTTTATATGTTGATTACTACATTTCGACGGCTAAGTGAAAGAGCATCCTATTTGGAAATATTTTTAAAAAATGCCCTTTTATATGTATTACACTTTCGTCCAGATAGGACGTTCTTTAAAACAAAATTTGAAGTAGAAGGAAGTTATTGGAAAAGTTCTGAGATAGGCCGTGGTTTAACCCTGGATGGTCATCCTTTTTTTTTGTACATTAACGTCATCCTTCGTCAATATGACCACGACTTATTTCAAATCCATTTTCAGTAGGGTGTGAGTCGAAATAATGAACGCGTTTTATTTTTTTTAATTATTTATTTCATTGTTAATAAATACAAATTCAAAAAGAGTAAACAACCGACTATCGCTGTACGAAAGCGGAGATCAACACGAACAATAAAAAACTTATTTACAGTGAAAATAAAATAGTTCGTAGTCATTTTGACGAAGGATGACCGTCTAGGGTTAAGAAAGTTCTGCCTAAAGGCGTTTTTTTAAATTTCAAATAGGGAGATCTTCCACTCAGCCGTTAATTTAAAGTATGACTTTTTAAAACCCCTTCAAACTTTGTCTTGTGCTTCTTTAACTTTCAATTAAATCAGAGGTCCTATAAAGGCTATGAACTTTACGAATAGCGACATGGGTGTAATATTTCTTGAAACCTATAATATAAATGAGCATGTTGAAAAAGTGTGTCCCTTTTTACGGCCAAAGTATACATCTAGTTGTGAACAATTATACAAGGTGGCGCAAAAGTAAGCTTCCGATGTTCAGCATATCGGTTGTGGCACGTGCAGTGTGTGCTGTTGCACCGTCTTGTTGGAACCACATGTTTTCCAATCCCAATTCATCAAGTTGTGGCAAAAAGAAATCGTTGATCATTGCTCTGTAGCGCTCACCATTCACAGTAACCGTTTGGCCCCGACCGATTATTGGTCAAATAAATAGTCAGCAATATTCCGCGTTCTGGAGCAGTCTAGCGTAACATTGTTTATTAACGTGTATTTCGCATGTGTTTACTACACAAATGTCAAAACAGAACTGACTTTAGGGGCCAATCGCAAAATTTATAGCATTTTCTGATAGGAGGATAACTTTTGCGCCACCTTGTATATGTATCGATAGGTCTGCTCAAGCTGCAGTGCCATCAATCAAAAAAAATAAGTTAATTTTAATATGGAAGAATCAGTTTAAAAGTGTATTCACACTATAGAGCCGTTGTTGTGTGAGTGGACTCGTCATGCATGCGTTAAGTGGTTATTGTATTAACCGCTGGCATACGATGCCCACTGTGAGCGGCTTTCACTGAGAGCGCAAAAAGTTGCTTTGTTGGAAATATTAAGCAAGAGATGATACGAATAGTGTTTACAAAAACAAAATAAGTGATTAATCATTTTCTATATATTGGAACTAAGAATACTCAACACAGGAGTTAGTTTTGTTTCTGTGTACTTTGAGGTTAGATTTGTGTGAAATGGCAGAAAATTAAATTAAATAAATATAAAAAAAACAGCATTTTCAAATAGTAAAGAAATAACAGAAAAGGAAATAAAGGAAGCAAAAATAAAAGAAGGAAATGGAACGAAAAAGAATGGAGAGTAAAGCCAAGAACCAGTATAAAGAGAGCTACTGAAATGAATATGAAGAAAAGAAACAACACATTCCCACAACAGCCGGTTCTATCGCACCGGAATGACCCGGGTTTTTTCACCCGGCCAAGGGCTGTTATTTCAGTGTAACCCTGTCCAATCTGGGGCAGGGCGAAGCACTGTTAACAACAACAACAACAACAACAAAAGAAACAACAAGGAAAGAATAAAATAAAGGAAATTAAATTAAATGAAAGAAAATAAAAGGAAAAAATAAAATAGAATACAATAAATTAAAATTAAATAAAGATAGAAACTGTATTATTTAATGTTGTCGACAGGTAATAAAAGAAAAATACGGAGAGTTAAGGAAAGGAAACTACATTAAAGGAAAAGAAAGAAAAGGCCAAAGAAGAAGAAAGTGAACGAAAGGAACAGAAAAAAAGGCGGAGCAAAGAACAGCGATTCATTAAAATGAAATAATGTTTTGTTTTTGAATTTCAATCACTGGGCGATCTCTAGTAATAATAAAGCTTCTACTGTCTGAAATTTAAGTAATTTTATTAGCAAAGTAATATTTCAAACGATTCATAACATCGTCTATGGTTAATCAAGTATCAGGGTGTTTGAACTTCAGTACTATTATACTTGATTTCATTCTGAAAAACTAAAAATCAAATTAAACAAGTAAGAAAAGGGCTGTCTTTGACTGTGCCGAAGACTTTATACCTTTCATGAATATGCATCACAGTTTTAAGTGTCCGATCCTTACTTACAATAAGTACAAACTCTGCAAAATTTTATGGTTTTACTCTGTTAATTTAAAGATACATATCCCGAACCCCTTTTATCGGAACAATCGATTGTATAGGAGCTATATGTTATGTTGGTCCGATCTCGGTGATTTTCACAACACACATTACATTTATGATATGTACTAAAACTGCAACATTATACGTTCCTAGCTTTTTAATTGCAACATTTATAGGCCAAAACCCGTTTATCGGAACAATCAATTGTATGGGAGCTATCATGCTGGTTCCGGCAAATGATTAATTCTATACAAAATGGAGGCCTCTTACCAAATTTCATCCAGATTTCTCTAAAATTGAGGGACTAGTTTGCGTTCAAACAGAAAGACGGACGGACGGACAGACTCAGCTCATCGCCCTGATCATTACGGTATACTTATTGGTGGGTCTATCTCTTCTTCTTCTCATTTCATGTTAATGAAAGGTATACAAAGTAATGTATCTATTACTCTTTAACTTCATTTAACAAGAAAAGCTTTTAGACAAGTTATTTTGCTACAACGTCACAATTAAATTGTTCGTAGTTGATAGAATTTTACCTTGTGCGTTAGCTGAAACGCCTAAAAGACTTGTGGTTTCGTAGAATGATGCTAATGAGTGATATTTTTTTAAAGTTAAAACCTTGTCAAGTATTCATGAAACGAGCTCAAGGTCAAGAATAATAATTTTTCACTTTTTTTGAATTTTTATGTACAGGCCGTAAATCAACAAAAATTGTTGGTATAAAAAAGCAATAACGTTAAAACCTTATAAAATTTCTTCCTAATTGTTATGCTAATCTCTCTCTCTCTTTTCTTTTGTGTGGCAAATTTTTGTTGTTATTTTTAAATCTCTTCATCCATGAGCCACGTAGAGAAAGCCTAGCCCTTTATATTGCATTGTTTTGAAGTCTTTTCCCAGTTTCAATATTTTCTTGTCGAAGTGTTTTGAGTGCTAGGAGAAAACTGTCTACTAAACTGGTGTAGCTTATTATGAACTAGTCAGATCTTTATAAAACAATTTAATACATTTTCAACATATTTTCGGTTAATGGATTGCAAGATTTCGCTCCTCCGCACTCCATACGAGTTTAACAAATAAGCCAAGCTGTTTTGTTAATTGATCGGAACATAACAAATTGAATTTTCTTATTTTACACACATACAATACATACATAATTACTTGCAAAATATATAAACAAACACTGGATACTTTTTCGCTATCACAAAGGGCCATAACAATCCGATCAATCATTCGCCTCTCTCAGAGTTAGTACTTAATGTAAACGAATATTTTTGCAAAACAGAAGTTTGTTTTTGTTAAGTAAATTTTTGTTACAAACAAAACCTTTAGCCGCATAATTCATTGTGAAATCGATCGTACTTAAAACAGAATTGAGGTCAGGAGCTTCGAAAAAGAAATCACATGTGCAACGTAATAATCCATGCAAATAATAAGTTTCCCCTTACCAATTAGTTCCATGATCAAGAGTTTGAAAAGTGATTATATACAGCTGTGTTCAATATAATAGTAATGAAATTAAAATGTGTATCGTTAGACGAAATAAGAAGCTGTGATTTTAATAATTTCCATTTCAAACATATCGAAATCTGTAACAGAATCCACATAAAAATAAACTTCAAAGTTTACACAGAGTTCAGAAAGGTTAACTAATTTTGCTTTGTTGATTTTCCGACAGGGTTCGTTCCAATATACATCAATGTTAATTAAACTTTAAAAAATGGCCATCAAAATCTTCAATTTTTTGCAGAATTTTTTTTGAGTACACACTTTTGTAGACCAATCAATTTTATTTTAATATTTTCAGAATTTTTTTCGTCAAATGTGTTGAGTGATTTCTTTCATACAATGCATGAACAAAATATAATTTTGTACCTTGCATATTATTGTGCTAAGATTGAATGACCTATAAAACTGCGTACTTAAAAATTTTGAAATTTTGAAGTAAATTTTTTAAAGTTTAATTATGGAATTCGCTGTATTTGAAATGAAAATTATTAAAAACACAGCTTCTTCTTATTTCGTCGAACGATATCCAATTTAATTTCACTACTATTATATTGAACGCAACTGTATTAGCCAGCATTCTGATCTGTTAAAGTCCTAAGCTATGACATATCTAATACAAACTGAAAATACAAGACAAGAGAGAAATACGAATGCAATGAAATGACACTGACGATGGCACAACGACCAAACTAAATTTTACAAGGAAAGGAGGCAAATCATTTCGATGTGCGTACATAAACTCTGCAAGCAATCATTTTCATGAAAACTTTAGATGGCATATAATTGAAGAAATTTGTATGTTGTTTGTTTTAAAACTTTAAACTAAATTTTTTTCGAAAATGCGTGATAACAACTTGCCTTCCTTTAGAAAAACTATGAAAAAGTATGCAGAGGATATATGACAGCCGTCATACGTGAATCTAATTAGTGGGAGGTCGAAGAAAAAACATTTTGAGATACCTAAAAACTTTGATGACAAAAATAAATAATAGCATGCATATACATACACATTAGGTTGCATCATTCTCGTGCGCAAAAATGGAAACAGTTTTTAGATCGGAAACTTAAGAACTTATTTGCGACTTTCTAAAGACATATTATTTAAAAAAAAAAGGGGTAACATTTCTTTTCTTTAAACGTGACTGTTAGCAGCAAAATTTGAGGTTGAAAGCTCTATGATAACTAAATCAGATTAGATTTTTACGATCTAGAAGATCACGTAAGAACTGTTCGAATGCTCTACACCTTTCATGAATATGAAAAAACTATAACTTGATGATGAATGCTTAGGAAGTTTGTTTCAAGAAGGGAGATTTGTCGGAAGATCTCATATCCGAATATCTCTATATTATATATAGCGCCGATTTAGAAATTTTTTTTCAGAGCCGTTTGTAAGCTTGTTGTGTAGTATAGGCCATGGACCTTAACGACGAAAAAGAGTCATATCCAAGCAAATTTATTATATATACGAAAGCATGTGGAGTTCCGATCGAGTTAATATTCGCAGAAAATGTTAAGTGATTTGTGAGTGTGTCGTTCACAAAATTTATAGATGACAGCTGTCTAAATAAAATATTTATGTGAATTACCTACTGCGATGTACACTCACCTTCGTGTTGGATCTTCTCTATAATTTTAAATTCCCTATATTAGCCAACAAAATTTGACACGTTTTTCTATCTATGCCTTTAACTACTAAGCCACTGTTATAGAAAAGGTATTTATTATAATTATAAACTCTTTAAAATATGTAAACATATATATAATGATTACTAATCGTAATGACTACCGGTTTGATTAGTTATTTTCTCGAGAATCTATTTAATGATTGATTACCATCATTTTAAATTTTTAATGATTATTTTCCAATTAATTAAAAAAAAAAATAATCAGAAAAAATCTTGATTTTTTACGATTATTAAAAAAAAATTAAAGAAAAATCAAAAATAATCAAAAAAAAAGTTGTTTTGATTACTTTTAATTATGTTTGATTTTTTTTTTTGATTACTTTTGATTTCTTTCAGTATTGTTGATGTGTATATTTATGTGCTTCTACAACAATGCCGAAAAGATTAAAAAATCTAAAATAATGAAAAGTGTTTTGATTACTTTTACTGATTATTTTTGAATTTTTTAGATTTTTTTTTGATTTATTTTTGATTTTTTCTAATCGTTATCAATTAATAATTGCCTTTTCATGAAAACCAATTCAAATAATCATTACCAATTAAAAAATCCCTCTAATTATTTGATTACTAATCAAATTTAACAGGTCTGTATGTGTAAAACAGTTGTTTGAACAAAATCCTCAAAAACTACTTTCAATTACGTTTTTTGAGACACTTTAAACACTTCCCAAAACACTCTCAAAAACACTTTGACGGATATCTTGAAGAACTGCAACAATTTTCACTGAGACACTCTAATATAATTTAAATACATACACATGCATAAGGGAAATCGAGAGTGTAAAGAAAAATAAACACAAAACTTGGGTGTGTCGTGCCTTTATTTTGCTTCTATTCAGATTCTACTCCTATCAAGAGAAAAGTAAAATCAAACTAAATTCTATTTAATTATAGAATGTGGTGGCCGAAAGTGAGCGGTAAGAGCGAACCACATTGTCTGTGATTTTCACTGCATAAAACACGTGGTTAGATGGCCACTTCTGTGTTCTCTGTTAATAGCCTTTCGTGAGTAGTAATTTTAATTTTGTTGAATCAAATGTTGTAAGTCTTGGAAGAAACCATCTGCTAGATTTCACGTCTCGCGTGCAATGGAAAAGAGAAGATCAATATATTAAATCTAATTTTGGCCTCTATTTCTACGCGTTATTGAAACAAATTTTTAGGTGGGGCGTTCTTCAAAGAAATTCTGAGATAGGGCGTTTTCGAAAAATATTTTGAAAAAGGGTGATCTTCCACTCAGCAGTCGATATATTAAAATTTAATAGGTCGATGTCTGTACATTGCAGATATTTAAGAGAAATCGATTGGAGGGATAATTATTAAGCCAATAGGAGCCAAATCAACAGTTTTTGGAATTTGTGTCTGTCTGTCTGTATGTTTGGTCGCGCATCACTCAAAAACTGCGGAATGGAATTCAATGGAACTTTTACCGTTGCATCACCAGACGTTTAACTTAAAATTTAAGATATCATTTGTTTCGATAGCTCAACCAGTTCTGGAGATATCGATGGATATGTGGACCAAGTTGACCCAAAATGTGTTTAGTACAATATGGGTATCAAATGAAAGGTGATATTGAGTGCTGCAATAAGCGATGTAATTAACTTTCATAGCTTATCTGGTATGGGATATAATGATTAAAATCGGACTCAGTCTATTAGTAGTTCTGAGACGCAGCGAAGCGGGCAGGGTTAACTAGTTATGTAATACATTCGATCTTGGACTTCTGATCGCTTAAGAATGTTGGCACAGTGCAATTTTTTTTCGGATAAGCTAAGATTTGAAATAAGTATGACTTTAGAAAAGAAAGCAGCGCAAAATAATATAAAAACATTCTCGGAGCATTCATAATTTGAGAGTCTGAAATGTGTGCTAAATATGTGGGAAATGTAAGTCACAGAAATATAAGCAAATACAGCTGTGTTCACAATAATAGTAGTGAAAGTAAATTGGATATCATTCGACGAAATAAGAAGCTGTGTTTTTTTTAATTTACTCAAAGTTTACACAAAGATTAGAAATGTTAATTAAACTTTAAAAAATTGTCATCAAAATCTGCAAATTTTTAGGCAGAGCTTCTAGTTTTTGAGTACGCAGTTTTGAAGAATAATAATTTTAGTACAATAATGTTCAAGTTCAATTAAAACACAGCGGCTTCGCTGGCTAGGCCACGTAGTGCGAATGAGCGAAGATGCTCCAGCCCAGAAGGTATTCTTATCGGCACCCGCCGGTGGAAGCAGAGAAAGAGGGAGACCACCACTCCGATGGAAGGACCAAGTGGAAACCGATTTGCGATCCCGCGGTGTTTCCAATTGGCGCCAGTTGGCGCAACGAAGAAACGACTGGCGAGCTATGTTGGACGGTCAAAATCGCCCAGGAGGTTAAATGACCATTTAAAGAAGAATGTGCAAGTTAGAACTTGTTCGAAAGTGTACATCAATTTTTTTTCGCCGAGAGTGTTGACTGATTTCGTCCATACAAAGCATGAGCTAAATTTAATTTTGTTTGAAAGAAAATTTCGAACAGGTTGTACAATAAAAATTCTAGAAATTCAGGGAAATTTTTGGGCGAGTTTTGACTTGCACATTCCTAAAACAATTTAAAGTCATTTATGACTATTACGGAAATTTCGAACAGGCTGTACAATAAAAATTCTAGAAATTCAGGGAAATTTTTGGGCGAGTTTTGACTTGCACATTCCTGAACTAAATTGTTTTAGGAATGTGCAAGTCAAAACTCGCCCAAAAATTTCCCTGAATTTCTAGAATTTTTATTGTACAGCCTGTTCGAAATTTCCGTAATAGTCATAAATGACTTTAAAAATGATTCGTAGGGAAATCTTTTTTTGAGTTTAATAAGTTCCGATTATGAGACCAAATGATGTATGTAATTGGGCTTATATGGGACGACAAATGTAAGAAGGGAAATACCATCATTTCGGACTCACAAATGAGCTCATAAAGAGCGTAAACGCTCCTATATCGGACTCATTTATGACTGCAATGGTTTGCTGGGTTGAAACATAAAACTAATACTAACGACAAAAATAAATGGTATCTTGAAAACCAACGATTCCACACCGCCGAAAGACAGATTCACAAATGCGTTGCACAGCGAAATTTACGAAACATAGCCCGAATCATAAAGCAGTGATGCTCGACGATCGAATTCGACTCATAACAAGGCGTTCTGTTATATGAATAGATCAAACTTCAAGCTATAACCTTTAGTAATGTTACCCATAGCAAGATTTCGGGCAGATATTCATGTAAGCGAAACTTTCAAATCCGATCATGTAAAACTATAGGGATTCTGGCGAGCAAAAATAAGGACCTCTCTGAAGTTGGCAAGACAACTTTAACGTGAAAAAAAGTAGACATGTTAAATTTGATTAGTAATCAATTAACTAGACGGCTTCAATTGGTAATAAATATTTTAATTGTTTTTGAAGAAAAAGTAATAAAAAGTAATCAAAACAACTTTTTTGGACTATTTTTAATAATCCTAAAAAATCATGTTTTTTTTTGATTATTTTTTTAAATAAATACCATTAAAAATAGAAAGTCTGATTTGCAGTAAATTATCCGTCAAACAAAAAAAATTGCAGCGCCCATATTTTGGAAAATATCGCTAACTTCACATTAACGTGCCACTTTTGGAAAACTACATTAGACGCCGTAAATTAAAGTATTAAAAAAATTGTTTTTTGTTTTGTCATACAGTAATGGTTCCTTGACATCAGGAACACTACGTTAACGTAGAGCTGATTGAATTTAATTTGTATTTTCTAGTCCAAAACATTTTCGAGTACATAGCGAACTATATAGCTTGAGCAATATTCTATTCAATTTTGCAGGCCTTACACAGGGAAAACTGTTATTCGTTCAAGGTCGGCCGATATGACGAAAATTTCAATCAAAAGCATAAGTTTTTGTTACAAAATTCAAAGTCCATGTATTCCAATGGGCACAAATATTATCTACAAAAATATTTTCCTAGAAAAAACAACCCCAGTTTATTTATCGGATAAAAGAAAATATAAACACACTTGAATCTATGAAACGGTGGTGCGCATAATATTGGGTCACTTGACCGGAAATATCTGGTAAGAAATATTGTTAAAAATATGTTCTCGAATAGAAGGTACTTATTCATAAAAATTCAACTCTATATTGTTATTGATCAAGTCTCATTTCAATTGTTTTTTATAATACGCACAAACCTACATATTTATACCTAAAAAACTTAATTATACCTCAAGAAACTTTATTTTTGCAAAAACTAAACATAAACAGAAAAAAATGAGCTCACAAAACAAATAATAAAAAAATCAATTGAAAGTGTCAACATTTTGTTTATTATTTATTTAAAGAGCAAAAGAATATGACAAATGAAAAAATTTTGCCAATGACGCCAAGCCATTTTAGAGATTGAACAAATTTCATTGGAGTTATTGGACCCACTTACGGTGTTTATTCCATTACGGGTGGGCGGTAAATAATTATAAGCTGAACAAATACATAATATGCTTTGGTAATAGAAACGAGATTGAATTTTTAACTTTTCTGTGATGTATGTAAATTAAATTGTTTAATTTTCCACATTAACGAGCATTTTAGAATTTTTTTTCTGTTTTTTGCGCAGTATGGGAATTTTCTTAAAAAAGGAAGTTAATTTAAATTTTTTATTTTCTTTTTTAATAAATAAAATTGAATTTTATTTTTTCTAATTAGAATTTTTAACTAACATTCCTCAATTATTTTATGTCAACAGCCATTGCTCAGCTCTTTCTGCGATAAAAATTATTTTTTGTTAAAAAAACACTAACTAATCACATTTTTGTGGATTTCCGTTTGATAAATTTTTGTCGAATAGAATTCTCCAACTTTCGACCATTTTGGCGTATGGTTTCGAAAAAGGGAGTATAAAATTTTCTGCAATCAAAAGGGGGATAAATCAAATCCGAAGGGAGCAGAATGGAACTCGAACAGGGAATACCTCTCTGAACTTGGCAAGACAACTTTTACGTAGCAATAAATTAACTATTGGGTAATTTGCCGTGAGTTAGTTAGGAGAGCAGTTAGGATAAAAATTGCAAACATGCACAGGAGTTTGCCGTAAGTTATCCGTAATTGAATGGCATATTCCAAAATTTAAAAAAAAAATGTGGATTTTTTTTGGTTTGCCCCGCTAAGTTCATGTGAAGTTAGTGCGGCAAACTTCATAAAACTAATTAAGAGACCAGTTAAGAAAATAGTTCTTGCACAGGAATTTTCCATAATTTATCCGTAATTTAATGACATATTCCAAAATTAAAAAAAAAAAAATGTGGATTTTTTTTGGTTTGCGCCGCTAAGTTCATGTGAAGTTAGTGGGGCAACTTTTCAAAAACTAGTTACGAGACTAGTTTGGAAAATAGTTCTCTTACTGGAATTTGCCGTAAATTATCCGTAATTTAATGACATATTCCAAAATTAAAAAAAAAAACAAATTAGGATTTTTTTGGGTTTGCCCCGCTAAGTTCATGTGAAGTTAGTGCGGCAAACTTCATAAAACTAATTAAGAGACCAGTTAAGAAAATAGTTCTTGCACAGAAATTTTCCGTAAATTATCCTTAATTTAATGACATATTCCAAAATTAAAAAAAAAAATGTGGATTTTTTTTGGTTTGCCCCGCTAAGTTCATGTGAAGTTTGTTTTTTGTTTCACGGATAATTTACGGCAAATTACCCAATAGTTGATTTATTGCTACGTAAAAGTTGTCTTGCCAAGTTCAGAGAGGTACCTGGAATTGGTGCTACTACGTTTCTGAAGCGGTATCGAAGGACAGTAAGAATACTTCTTTGAACCATAAATGAACTATATACATACATACAATAAAATTGCTGGAAAAGAAAAATGGTCAAAACATTTCGATAAGTTGCCCTGTTCTTATTTTTTGAGTTGAGTATGCACATAATTATTAGGGCATATCTAAAATTGATGATACGTGTGAAAATTCACAATAGATAATAAATATATTTAGCATACTTACAAAGGAACGATGACATTTGAATATGAGAAGCAAGGAAAAAAAATTGACCTAATAAAATAGTAAAATGCTAGCCAAAGCACCTACATATCAATAAATCGATTCATGTATGAATTCACCTACATATGTACGTAGGTAGCTGCAATAATGACGTAATACAAGAAGATGAACTAACTCGTAGCTATTTCCTACTGTTTTTCCATGGGTTTTTGGAATAATGATGAAGAAAACTATCAGTCCTATTAAGTAAGATACAAAAATATATATTAAAATAAAGAGAGGCACACACATACTAAAAATTGTATAGTTTTGGCCTACACAGGTCCTTAATTTACAATTTTTCAGAAAGTCTAGTTATTTGATTTTGTTATATCACGAGATAACTTTTTTTTTGCTATTGTTTATTTTTTTTTATTGACTCCCCAAAACACTTAAGGAGTGGGCTTTTAAATCAATCATCAACACGTGTTGACGCACATTTCGTACCCCACAAACATTTTCGGAACGCTCGTAATTTAAGCGTCCTATATGAGTTCAAAACACTTGCAGCGAGAGAGCGCATTTTGACATTTCATTGAGAGAGAGAGTTGCAAGTTTCTGCTGGGGAAATTTCACTCAGTAAAACTTGCAAGTGAAAAACAGCTGATCGTGACACAGGAAAGCAACAAAAAAACTTTTAAAATTTGAAATATTAACCCATCAAAAAACCAACAGCTGTTTTGGTTGCAAGTTTTTACTGACTCCTGACTACGGTGAAAACTTTTTACTGTTTGCGTTTCGAGAGAGTTTTACGTCATTCTCAATTTACTGACAGCTCTTTGCTAGTATAAGTCAAAAAAGTAAAGCTGAAATTATTTTTTTTCAAACCAATTTTATAATTTTGCAAGTTTTATACTTTTTAATTCAAATCTCTAGTTGAACTAATATTTCAAAAATGATTAATTTTGTTCCCTTAAAAAAGTTTTTAAGCTCCGTTAATTTGTAAAGCAGCCCATACTATAGCTTTTAATACTATCTATCGTTTATTAATTTATTTCTATATTAAAATTGAGTTTTTACTTTTTAACTTAATTTTTCATTAAAACGTGTTTCTTATTTTTTTTAACAACGTGTTATTTCTATTTAAATACGATTAATATTGTTAGAACAGCTGTTTTTATTGAGGTTATTTATGACTACAGAGCGTGCAAACCAAAAAAAATTTAGTCAGAACATGAATTTAAGAAGTAACTGCAATGTTGATAAGTATTATTTTTTTATAAAAGAAAAAAAAGCACATACTTAGAGTGAAAATACAAATAAAAACTAGACTTAATCTCTTGTAGTTTCTGCAGCTTATATTTGCATTCTTCAATTGGTTAATGTGAAGCAAAAACCCTCAAAAATACAACAAAAAGCTGCGACAGTAAAAGTCCTACGATTTGAATACTCGGATGTCTAAATAAAGGGAATTTTATAGGTGGCTAAAAAGTTGTCGAAAATAGTTGTTGTTGAATGCAATGGCGACCTTGTCATAATATTTGGTCGGATTGGATAGGGCCTTGACAGTCGACCATAACTTGCCTACTCAGCCGGAGAGGTTGGATGCCTCAAGATGTTGTTTCCACTTGGTCAGTTTGTGTTCATTGACTGTCCTACAAATTTCCGCACTGAGATCTTTGATTCTGGCATCTGCGGGATTGATGAGTTTCATTTGGTTACGTTTACTTGCCAATGCCGCAGCTTCTGTAGGGAAATTCCGAAGAATTTCTGGTATTCTATCAGCAGGAATGAAGCGGCCTGAGGCTGAATCGATGACCTTGCGAAACTCTCTTTCACCTTTGCGTACGTCTGTCGGTGTGGGTAAGGCAGTGAAGGAGCGCTCTGTATAGTCCGTAAGGCGGTCCCAGTCCGCTTTGGTGAAGTCGGTTGGTCGTTCAACGGAGAGTTGGATGGGTATGTGGTCTGAAGCTAATGTAAGCATCGGTCGCCAGTTGATGAAGTTAATTAGGCCCGCGCTCGTAATGAAGATATCTGGCGAACTGTGGCAGTTACCTTCCATTTTACTAATTTTTTTCATTTGCTAAGTTCTTTCAGGCTACGTTTATCCCTTTTCTCAATCGATAGCAAATCAAGATTGGTCGTGCAGTAATCAGAAAAATTATAATAATAGTAGTCAAATAAAATCAAATGCGCTACTTTGCACACATGTGGGCAAATCCAAGAAAAGTGATGCCAAAAAGACTTTCCAAAAAAGTTGAAGATAAAGGTAAGTAATTGTGAATATTGAAAAAAAAAAAAAAAATTTTTATTAAAATAAATACATTTCTGCTTAGAATCATAAAGGGCGATTTAATGAATAAATTTCATTTCTGCTATAAGTAATTATAAAAAGTAATTTGGCGTGATATGCCTCTGAGATGAAAGCCGAGGTAGTTAAAATTTTTCGCACAAATCGCCTTAATCACGAAATACGTTCAATAAACATTTTTAGGTAAAATTCAAAAATTAGTAGCAACAAAAATATAGTTTTAAATGGAACCGTGAAACGTAAGTGGCACTGGATCTGACCATAAGAATGTGTGTACGTATGTATGTCTTTATGTACACATGGAAGCAGTGAAATCAAAATGCATGCATATGTCAAGGTTAAAGCAATTTATTCGAACATTTAATACAATAACCCGCATGTACATACATAGCCGTACATTAGACCGTTAAATTGCCCTCGACTTTTTTGTTGAGCATTTAATTCACAAAAATACACATAGTAAATTTATACTTAATAGTTCGTCTGTATGTTATTAAACCCTGACGGGGCGAAGGTGATGATAATGCGATTTCTTATATACTAATTCTAATGCTAATAATATTTGAATGGTGCTGTAACAGTTTTTCGGCCTGTTTAATTAATTCCAGTACCTAGATTCCTTCAGACCCCTTGACTTGGACAATATGGTCGTGGATTTTAGTGGTTGTTGTTGTTGTTGTGGTAACTTACGATAGCCATACCCTTCCAAATTCTATAACACATTGAACTTATGACTGTTTTGTAATATACCGGATGAGACTGCTGAGCACATTTTCCTCGAGAGCGTTGCCATTGCTAGGAAGAAAGTTTATTGACCTGATCTTAATAATAAAAAAACTTTTAATCGAATTAAGATATCTGTTTTTTAAGTAACCACCCTGCAGTAAAATTGCGATCCAGTCTTCAAAAGAGAGAGTCTTGAGCTACATGCTTTGTGAATCGTCCTATACCAGTTACAAAAGTAATAGTTTAAGGACAGTTTGAAATCATCAACAATCAAACCACCCCAATCTTTCCGAAGGTTTCGGGGAGTGTTGTCGAATTAACAGTCCGTGGCCGGATTTGAACCCGGTACACTCCGGTACTCCCTTGCGGTACTGCCCGACTGTCGTTGTAGCGAATTATGACCAGTGAAACCTTCTAGGTCATGTCACTCCTCCTTTCGTAAGGAAGGATAAGATGGGTATCATATCCGGTTTCGTCATATTGTGGTTTCGTCACACAATTTAGCTCAGTGATAGTTCTGAATTATTCTAATTTTCTGTAGGGTAACAACAGGGCACAGTTCACCCTTAACTGCTTGTACCGCATTCATTTCTGCCAAAGAACTGTCAATTTCAATACAACTTTGTTGGGTCCTTCACATACCATTCCATGATTGGTTGCGTGCCCTAATTAGGGCGAAGTACTGCTACAATAATAATAAGGGTACAGTCCAACGGTCAAACGGTTACTTACATACTCCATATTCTAATGTGGTTTACGTATTAAATTATACTTACCCCCTAGGTTTATTTAAGAGCTTTGCTCAAGTTGCTTTTCGGCTTTAATATATACGATGGCGCAAAATCAAATTATGACTGCAACACAAAAGTTTTCCTTGACTTGGTTGTTGTGTAATAAAAATTTGTGGTATTAATTGCACTATCATTTGCCGGTAAGGAATGTAATTCTTCCTCTTAACTTATATAGAGATAAGCTCTTTCTTATTACTTTATATGTACATATGTATGTGGATAGTAGGCGATGTTTAAAAAGATTCGGTTGAGGTACAAACCCAATAGGTAATTGTAAATACCTGATTAAAATTTCGCACTTAGAAAGATTTTCGTATGACGAAGTATTCCAAAAATGTTTATTTTGCTTTTTAATTGCTTACAATTGCGTTAATCCATTAACTCCCTTTCAATATAGTCCACTTTATACAACGTCATGCGACTTTTTCACTATCTCACTTATTGCTTTCATGGGAAATATCGTTCCTTTTTTATTTTAGTTATCCACTGAATGACCTCACTCACTCCTCAGCGCACATGTACACACTCATAAGCTGCATGCAGATGATAAACACAGAAATTTTATTCTTGGGTGGTTCCCACACGGTCAGAAATTTCACAACCGCGAGTCTGAGTTGTCGTAGTCGGCTTCGCAGCAGGAATATATTTTTTTTGGTCGGTACAAAAATTTAGATTGGCCGATTGTCCACAACAAATGCACGGTTGGTAAAACGTTTGGACTTTATGCGAAGTTGCTCCACACCCCGTTTTTGCACTTCAGCCCAACTGGAATTCCAATTATTTGAAAGTCCGAGTGAATATGTGGGACTAAAATATATCTTCATACATATGTATATATTTTTCACTTCCTAATTAAGCCGTTTTTGAGCCTTAATTGTGGTCCTCACTAATTTGTTAACACAAAGCAACACTTTCCGCACTTCCTAATCGTAAAAAATTCTATTAACTTTGAAGCACGTTTCATGAAAGCTTCGCTATTTATACAATTCGTTTGATATCCACTGCAAAGATTTATTTCCAATTTCACTGCACGCCTGTTGGTAATCTACTTCCACCAGCTGCTTCTGTCAAAAAAATTAAAAAGATACCGAATAATTTGACATTTTATTTTGTTATTGACATTCTGGCTTGTGGCCATATCGATTGAAAATTGTCTACGTGCGGTATTCACAGGCGTTTAAGGTATTTTTGGTTTAAAATGAACTTTACAGCCACTGTTGGTCTGTACAGCAATTTCATCCTTAGAATCCCCAAAAGGAAATTGGGTAATTGTTTCCTTTAGGGGACCAAAGGGAAAAGTATCAAAAGACGCGTTTTGACCTGGTAACAATAATCCGGAAGCGAATTTTCGAGTTTTTGTTTCAGTGAAGAGATATTTGCCATCAAAGTTGAAAATTTGCTGTCATTTTCATGTGGTTGTTGTAATCACAGATTAGGGTGAACCGAAAAGTGCAAAAAAAGTGTTTTGTGCAGAAATACTGTGGACCGCGTAGCCGGTGTTGGACCTGTAAAGGGTTATTTTTTTTATGCGTATTTCCGTCCCGATTTGGGACGTGTTTTAGCAGTTGTCTCCTAAAGGAAACAATTACCTTTTTTTGAAGCGTGGCCGAGAGCCGCCTACGCAGAAAGGTGCTCTGCACATAAATACCTTGGATCAAGCCCCCTATTTGGGATCGTGTCATTTTTGGGTTTTTTGCGAATAACTTTTCACGCGTTGTTTGATACCTCTCCTGATATTTTTGGACGTGTTTTAGCAGTTGCCTCCTAAAGGAAACAATTACCGGAAATTGTTTAAGACCCCTACCGAGTGCTAAAACACGTCGAAAACAGTCGGGAGAGGTATCATAAGACGCGAATCGATCCCGGACATCATGCGGATCTGAAGAATAATTAGCCTCTCGAGACTTTTTAGAAGTGTTTAGTGCTCTGTGGTTGCAAACAATTACCCCCAAAAACTTAAAATATTTTGGATGAGCGGGATCAAAATTTAAATTATGAAACTTATTAGTTTTTGAGAAAAGCTCCAGATTTGAGAGTTTTTTGCTGTATATGAATCGGTGCGTTCCGGTACCGAGACATTTCCCGTGCCAATCAAATATGGAGACAGGCAATAGAGGTACACTTGCGAAAATCCAAAAGCTGTGTGGAGTCAAACCGGCTCATTATCTGACTTTTTAGAGTAGGAAAACGTTCATACTGCTTTATTCACATCTTCACGATGGATATTACCAAATCTTACTAAATGGTGATACCCTGGATGGACTTTATTTTTTAAGTTTCTCATTGCAGAAAAAGTAAAAATAGCAAAATTCTTCCAAACGTTAAGAAAAGAGGTCAGAAAAAGCCAGATGATTTTTGTATACTTATTAGTCTTTTTTAGTGTTGCGGATACAGGCGATCTTTTGAAGGAATAATTCTGGTACGATTTAATCAACTCTTCTGACAGGAAACTCACTATGGTCCAACCCTATTGAAACTGCTTGGCTCATTATTGGACTTTCCTAAGCAGAGATTGATGACAATTGTTGTTAATTGATGTATGCTATAAAGACTCGGGCCAAACTTCAAACTAATTTTTCCATACTAATTTTTCCGTTTGGGATCAAATTATTAATAAGAATTATTGGCCAGGATTCCATTTTTTTTATTGGCCAGGATAGGATTTTGTGGGCAAGCTTTTGATATTATATGCATTAATAAAAACTTTATAAATCATTGAATTTATTACAAGTTATATACAAAATATCAAGAGATATCTACATTTATATGTATAAATCAGAGCTGAAAACCACTCTAATGGTGCACCGGTTCAAGATTGGGTGCATATATATCTCTGAACCGGGGTTCGGGATTCTAGTACATATCTAAATATAAAGAATTTAATTTTGCTGAAAAGCTTATGCGGCTATGCCAAATACCGTTGAGCTATACCAAGTACGAGTACTTTACAACTGGCGTTTCATAAAGCAAAAAGTATTTAGTAGTTTTGCGATTAGGGCGTATTTTTTGGGCAAAGATGTATTCAACTTGAAAATGCTTACAGTGGATTCTCATTTGGAGACGCACTGAACTATTTTTTAGTCGTTCCGGTTGTGTGGTTGGGTTTCAGAACGGTTTCACAGCCCTGGTATATATGTCTAGAGTACATGTTTTAGTTAGATTAATTGTAAATGCAGGACGCAAAGCTCTGTTAATATTGTCACTACATGTTCGGCAGTTGTCAAACCAAGCACCTCACCCGTATCTTCGAGGGTAATCAAATGTTGCTTTCCAAGTCTTACTTGTGGCCCACTACGATTTCGTAAACCATCTGCACCGTCATAGTTGGATTTGTACAGAAAAACATGACGATGTGACTCACAAATTAGAGCATAGTTCAAATCGGGCGAACAATCAACGAATTTACGCTGTTGCTTGGAAGCTTGAATATAACCAAAAGCATGTAAATTGCCTTCATGCCGTAGTGACCATTCATCAGGTTTATTAGGATTGTACTGTTGCAACCAAATACCGGCATCAACATCTTGCCTTATTGCCAATGCGTTGGGAAATCCTGGGCGCAAATTTGTGTTAAAGAGTGGAGGCGATGAACCAAGTAATGCAGCGTGTGTGACTGATTTTGTCGACAAATGATAACGGCCTTTAAATATAAATGCTATGAGTATTAATTTTTTATAGAGGTAAAGAGTTGAGTTATACCTATTTTTATTTCCTCTTCAATACTGCCCATAAGGAAATCACAGTCCTCAATTGGTGCTTCCAAATTGGCAATAGGTTTTTGATCTATTCGTAAGTCGTTTTCTCTACTGTCGTCTGATGTTTCCTTAGGATCCATGTTATTAGGCAGAAGTGAGGGCCAATATAATGTGGTAGTTTGCTTAATTAACGTTATTTGTAAGTAATTATTTTCCTTGAAAAAATAAAAAACAATAAAGTAACATATGAATCTCATATATGGGTGGGTACGGCTTCCAAACGTTTACTTACAATAGTCCATGTTGTCAAGTCTGCATCGATCTTCGAGAAGAGCTCACTATCCAACAGCGTATCCTCACAACATTTCACTGTAAGTTTGTTAGCAGCATATTTCACATTGTAATCCGTTTTTTCTTTACCTTCTCTGACATCGAACTTGATCGTAATATCATCGTCGGTTTGTGTCCATGTGAAGCCTCCAAAATCTACATTCGCATCATGTAATTGAGGCTTTTCAGCGCTTTTTTCTTTCACATTATCAGCAGCCGTTGTTTGTGAACGAAAAATATATTCATGATTAGAACAAATAATCAGCGATTCAGCACGCGGTTCAAAAGCGCAGTATTGCAGTGATCCTTTACTCTCTAGAACATCAGCTATTGAAAACAACCATTCCTTATCGTCCTGCACCAATTTGGCCCAATACAAATGCATAAAATGGCTGGAACTACCAGAGGAGGTGTCTACACGCTGCACCCTTCCAATTGCCATACTAATTTGCTTCTGCTCCTTCACGATATCCAAGCGACAGTCATACAATGTAAAATTGCGCTCGACTGAGGTAGCATCAGCAGCATTTTCACTAATGCGCTTTTGTGATATTTGCTTCCATTCAACTGCTTTAAGCCGATCATCTGTATCTAACAAATAAATATGCTGAATGCCATCACATAATATGCAATATTTTTCTGATATGAAACGCATAGAATAATTATAGTCCCCTTTGACACGTGTCGTATGGGTTGGCAAATGATAAACAACTTGCAGAGGTTCAGCGCGTCCAGAAGATTCATTGTAAGCGGTACGCATAACTTCACCAAGTCGACTTACAAAGTAGGAATTTGAGCGCGCCCATGGATCTACTTGTAGTAAGTTTTGCATAGAGAATAGCTCCACGTGCAATAGAGAATACCTTTAAGAACTTATAAATTAGCTTACATATGTATAAATATAATAAGACCTCAACGTACTGGTCTTCACTTGGCACAGCCTTGAGCGGGGTGGTTGATAGATCCTGTCGTAAAAGTGGTACTGCGTCCAGTGATAATTTATATCCATCGAAGTTGTTTCGTATAAGATTACGATCTGAGCGCAGCTCAACAATTTTTGGCATTTTTAATCAATATAGTTAGCGTAAATAAAAGTAGTAATCTTAAAAAATGTTTTTTGCCGGCCACCGAGAGTAAAAGAATACTGTTCTTTTGCTATACAGAGTCCATCAGTGGCAGTTGAAAATATTTTTCGTTGTATGGAAAGGGACAAAAAAAAAAGACAATTGAAGAAACCCAAGTATGACTTCAAGGCATTTGGCGAACATACCATGCATTGTTCTTTTGACGGTAGGGTAAACAAAGTCCAAGCGGTGTTTAATAGTATCAAACGGAGAGCTGCCATCACTAATTATCCACATATAAAATTTACTGTTATGTTAGAAACGCAATCCCCAAGCGCTGACGGAAGTATTTTCACACCCATCAGTCTGTTTTTGTTGCATGGATATGGAGGTGACATGATGGACATGTCTGGGTAAAGGTCAGGAACACTAGATATAAATCTCAAAGGATTAGACAGGGGTTGCCACAGAGTGGTGTCTTATTCCCCATTCAGTTTAGTTTCTATACTTCTAGGCTTTATCCTCCACCACGAATTCTCCATTGTCTCCCACGCTGACGACTTTCCAGCTTGTTCACAGAGCGAAATCTGACTCTATCCCCGACAAAATCGACGACAACTCTTTTTAAGATTTTGAATGCACAGATGAGGTAAGAGTTCAACGTCCACGTAGCTGAAGTAACTTCACCTACGGTCAATCACCCCAAAATCTGGGGGGTGATTTGATAATGGCCTCACCTTCGCTAGACATACCACCGCAAAGGTGCAGAGCAGCAACTAGATCCTCAAGCCACTTGACTGAACACTTGGGCCGACCGGTTATTAATTACGCTGCTCCCATATGGCGCCCCAACCCTGCTGACACTACCTGGAAGAAGTTGCAAGTCGGCCAAAACGTTGCCATCAAAACTGAGACTAAAATGCTCAATGCTCCGCGTAGCTGTTAAGCAAACAGTTTTAACAAAACTGCCACAAACCGATATCTATTGGATGGAGTTCCGCCTCCTAGAGACATAAGAAAACATTTCCGAAAGCACTAAAATGAGATCCGGTACCAAATTACTTTGCCGTTTGATCTGCGTAACCATAGGCGTTCTCTAAATGACCGTCACACGGAGTTGGTAAGCAGATTCCTCAGATCTCGCCCTGTGATCCCCGTAACCGAATTCCAACCACCTGAAATATCTCAAGAAAAGAGCGTCCTTCCGAGTGAGACTAGAGTCATTCTAGCACAACTTCGTTCTGGAAATTATACTTATCAAGACTCATTGCCACCATACCAAATACTTAACCTGCATGTGGTCTGTCCCCTTATGATGCTAAACATCTCTTTACCTGTTTAATTGAACCTACTCTTCCAACACCAATATCAATATGGTCCAACACTATTGAAATTGCTTTGGACTTCTGCTAAAAGAGCCTGATGACGATTCCCAACGTGATCGTGCCCATGAGACAGGCCTAATCATTGTTAACAGCAACAACATAAACATGATTGAAAGATCACGGAAAGGATTTGCCAGTTTGAAGTGCTCTTACTTTTCTGGGGCGGCTTCTTGTAAAAAAAACAAGATTTTTACCTTATAAAACATATACAAATATTTGAGCAACCTAAATCAAGGTCTTTTCCCCTCCGGACTATAATTCCTGGGACCGCAGTACGACTTTTGAGACATCCCCGAAATTTTTCGACGCGTCTGTAGTTCCTTCTTAGTTATTTTTGGAAACCGGTTGGCAATTTTACTGCGAGGTTTGCTCACATTTTTGTTCTGTGGTCAATGCCATTAAGGTTAAAACTGTCTTTGACATCTTTCAAAGTACACTACAGGTATTCATTTTAACATATTTCGCTGATTCTCAATTTACTTAGTCCACACGGTGTCTTTATAAATACTACAACTCTGGCTACACAGACCACAATTTGACATTTCTTTTAGTTCTTTTCGTCTTTATTTTGATTACCGACGTTCATTACATTGTCCTTTTTTATCCAGAATTTTATAGGAAATGGGTGGGTAAATTTTTCTGGCATTCAGTATTTGCTTTCATATCAATTTGTGTGTAGTATTTGGAAAACTTGGTTTATTGAAACTTAAATCTAGAAAGTGAGAAATATTTTCACGCAAAATAGAACAAATTCGTGTTGAAATTAAACAAAATTTGAAATTTTCCGATTTATTAAAAACTTTGAATGAAAATAACTTAACATACATAAAACGGTAATTCTATACGACCGTACGTAACTGCTAAAACAAGTCCAAAATTATGGGGAAAGGTATCAAAAGACGCGTTTTAACCTCGGTATCAACAGTCCGAAAGCGGAAACACGATTATATATTTCTATCAAGAGATATTTGCAATCAAAGTTAAACATTTTGTCATTTTCATGTGGTTGTTGTAATCACACATATTGGGCGTTCCGAAATGTGCAGAAGTGAGTTTTTGCAGAAATATTGGGGATCGCGTAGCCGGTGTTGAACCATGGATCAGGCCCCCCGTTTGAGATCGGACCTTGGCAATTTGTTGGATTTTTGCCAATAACTTTTCACTGAAAAAAAAAAATTTGGTAATTGTTTCCTTTAGGAGACAACTGCTAAAAAACGTCCGCAGTTATCGGGAAAGGTATCAAAAGACGCGTTTTGACCTCGGTAACAATAATCCTTAAGCGAATTTTCGAGTTTTTATTTCAGTGAAGAGATATTTGCAATCAAAGTTGAAAATTTTCTGTCATTTTAATGTGGTTGTTGTAATCACAGATTAGGGTGTACCGAAAAGTGCAAAAACTGTGTTCTGCGCAGAAATACTGTGGACCGCGTAGCCGATGTTGGACCTGCTAAGGGTTATTTTTTTTATGCGCGGCCGAAGGTTGCCTACGCAGAAAGGTGTTCTGCACATAAATACCTTGGATCAAGCCCCCTATTTGGGATCGGACCTGGGTAATTTTTGGGTTTTTTTGCGAATAACTTTTCAGTGAAACAAAATATTTAAAATCCGCTTTCGGATTATTGATACCGAAGTCAAAACGCGTTGTTTGATACCTCTCCCGACATTTTTGGACGTGGTTTAGCAGTTGTCTCCTAAAGGAAACAATTACCCGGATTATTGACACAGAGATCAAAACGCGTCGTTTGATACCTTTTCCGATATTTTTGGACGTATATTAGCAGTTACGTACGGTTATATAGAATTACGCATAAAACATACATACTTACACGCGCACCTCTATTCAAAGGACTCGGTTTTTTTATTAGCTTGGTTTTGTATTCGGATGTGTTGATGTGCCTGGCGTTGCCTACATTGTGTTCTTAAAGAATACCACAGTGTCAATGTAAAAAGGAAACGATTGTAAAGACAAAAAAATTTAATTAACGTCCTTGGCTGGAAAATGGGTAAGTGAATAAACAGGGGCGTAGTCTTGCTGCCACAAAGTGTGGAGAAAAGCTATTATGGGCAGTCCAAATGAAACGTTTTTGTTTAGAGACTTCGATTTGTACACCATTCGCGTTAGCTACATTATATATGTGATTGTTAAAATTTTGGTACGCTACTGGAAATGTGTCCAAATGTTTTTTTTTGGATCCATTGCAGTATCACTCTTAAGCAGTTTCCATGTAGTTTTATACTTCACCACAAATTTATCAATGCGTTTTAAATATAAATCAGTTATTTGGGTACTTGGCTGCCGCCAGTGTATCACGGCACCTATGGCTACATATAGCTTTTCTTCTAAAATGAAATCCCTACAAATTTCCAAAAGAAATCAAGAAAGCACTCTTATCAACCGGTTATAGCTGAGTAGATCCACATTAGAAGAAGTTGATGATGTTAAAAGCCTAATGAGACGTAGAACAGGTCATTCCCACAACAGCCGGTTCTATCGCACCGGAATGACCCGGGTTTTTTCACCCGGCCAAGGGCTGTTATTTCAGTGTAACCCTGTCCAATCTGGGGCAGGGCGAAGCACTGTTAACAACAACAACAACAACGTAGAACAGGTTATTTTTGTTCAACAGTTGCAAACTTCAACATCAACAAAAAATTGTTTGAAGAAGAAGCATTTTCCCGGAACATAAGGAAACATCTCCGTAAGCAGAACGTCCGGATCAGGCGCCACATTACGTTTGGTCTAAAGGTGCTTCGGCAGGTTTTAAAAAAAACACACTGAGTCGGCACAAGTCACAAGCATCCCTTCTCGCCTAAAACGAACTCGAACTTTCACGGATACGCGATTCACTCTGGTACAAGTTCGATCTTTATATTGTAGGTAATGGGTTAAACTCTTGCAACTCCAGTGTAAACCCAGGCATGACCTGCGGTTTAGGGGTTTAGAATATGCCCGAGGTAGGCATACCGGTAGTAAGAGGTGACTAATATGCTCAAAGGTAATGGTGCAACTCGATGGCTGATCTACGGATATGATGCCCCTCACCTCTCATTACCCATCTTCTCTCTACTTACGGAAGGAGCGGTGACATGACCTAGAAGGTTACACTGGTCATAACAAATCGCTACCACGACAGTCGGACAGTACCGCAAAAAAGTACCGGGTTCATAGCCGGGAAAGGACTGTGACTTTCGATAACACTCCCCAAAACCTTTGGGGAGTGTTTTTGTCGTTACAACAACAACAATAGCTATACGCACATACTGCGGGTGTGTTGTTGTTGTGGTTTTATACGAGCGGGTATATTTTAAGCCCCTAACCCGCTGGGGCGCCGAATGTTTGTTCGTAATGTAGTGTCCCTGCCTACGATACCAATCATATTTTAACTTTTCGGCGGAGCAGACTCTTAAAACCAACCCTAAAGACCCTACCGGTAAGGAACGTGTCAATAACGCAGGGCGTGGTTGTTGTCTATCCGCATATATCCTTTTAAGTAATGACCACGGACCACATTCTCATGTAAAGTTTAAGATTTATCTGTATGATTAAAACATTTTGGGGTATTGAAACCACTTTGCCCCCCTATGTACGAACACATTAGGTTTCAGCTAAATGAGGAAACGTTAAAATTCACAAAAGCAAAGTTGAGTGTCCCTACATATTATAGTAAAATAAAGGTCGTGTGAGTGGCAAGTATGGCGGGAGGGCATTATCCACATTTTTGGCAGTTCCACTCATTTCGCTGAATTGGGTGGTGTCAACTGCATGCTTTACTCGCGTCTCAGTGCACCATGTACAATGTTTTTGAAGCTTCATTTTTGGGAAACAATTGAGCTTAGTGCCTTGTGGCGCAGCTTCTGCTGTAGACGTGCTTTTGTTATTACGTTAAAATTGTGATATTTATTGTTGTTTAACATTATATCCGCTACTAGTATTGCCTTATGTCTGTTTTGTATAATTATTGTATAATAAGTGTTGTAGAATCTTTTGTTTGAATCGTCCTTTTTATCTTTATTTCTATTTTTTCGGTAAAATCAACAGAAAGCATCGAAATGCTGAAAGCACTTTACGACTTCCAAGCGGTTTATCCCAAAACTATAAGCTTCGATGAAGGTGAATACTTCATTTTATATCAGACATCAGCCCGTCAACGGAATTGGTGGCAAGTGGTTAGCATGAAAGGAAATATCGGTTTTGTGCCTTCCAATTACGTAATGAAAATTAAGGTAAGTAAGTAACTACTTGCGAGGGTTTTGTTGTTATTGGCCAAACGTGTTAAGCGCTAAGTGAACGTGTTCCAAATATGTTACTTATGTACAAATGGTTGTGTGTTCGCCTGCAAGATTTTTGCATAACGATTATTTTGTGGCATCCAAACAAATGTTAGTTAAGTAATTTTGTAACGAAAAAGGGGTGTGGCTACTTTTGCGAGTAAACCTACTTTCTGTGAAGGAAATTTCTCTGCTACTAATTTATTTTAACCGGGTTAAATTTGGTTTACCTTATCTAATGTGGCCCTTTTTTGAGACTATTTCCAAAAGTGGGCGTGGACATCAACAAATGAGGGGTGTTGAATTTTTTTAATATTTACGCATTGTTTCTTACAGAGGGACTTTTGAAGCAATATTGATAGCACGACCACCCCGCTTAACGCCATTAATACTCAGATGGGTGTCGGTCTCAACCAAAATCGCCCTAAATACAGGACTGTACTGGTTGCACTTGACCTGTCGAAAGCCTTCGATACGGTCAATCACGCGCAACTTATAAATGACCTGGAGGAGTCAACTCTTCCCCCCTGCCTTAAGCGTTGGACCGCCAATTTTCAGAGTGGTCGGCAGTCATTGGTGGAATTCAGAAATGAATGAAAAATGAAAAAAGTGGTTGTTGTTGTTGTTGTAGCGGTGCTACAGGGTGGTGTCCTATCCCCGCTTTTGTTTAATTAATACATATCGAGGCTCCCCTCCCCACCAGAGGCTGTCTCGATCGTCTTCTACGCCGTGGACTGCACGATTCTGGCAACGGGCCCCTCCGTACTTGAGCTTAGCTCAAGAATAAACTCCTTGACCGGTTTATTAACTGGAGGAGGTCTGACATGTCACCGACCAAATCCTCGGCCACCTTATTTACGACGTGGACAGCGCAGGTACGCCGACGGCATTAAGCTTCCGACTGCCACACATTCCAAAATCTCAGGGGTCACGTTTTATAACATGTTCAACTACGGTGCTCATGTTTCAGGCAACGTACAAGGCAATCGGCCAACCGGTTCTGAGCTACGCGACGCCTATATGGTCGCCGGGGCTAGCAGACACACACTGGAGTAGGTTGCAGGCCTGTAAAAACACGGCACTCAGAACTGCAATGGAGATGTTCACCGGTCGGATTAAGAAAAGGACACAGCTTAATCAATTTCCGCGTTTTTTTGAAGTTTTAGAATTTTTTTTTGTCAGCATGTTGGGTTTTTTTCCATACAAAATTTATTTTTCTCCATGCGTTGTATGGAAAAAATCACTCCACATTTGACGAAAAAATTCTGAAAGTTTCGGAAAATTCTAACTTTTCCAGAAATTCTGCAAAAAAATAAAAATTTAAAGATTTCGATAGCCATTTCTTAAAGTTTAATTAACTTTCCTGAATTTTATGTAAACTTTTAAATTTCTTATTATGTGGTTTATGTTATGGAATTCGCTATATTTTAAATGAAAATTAATAAAAACACAGCTTCTTTTTATTCCGTCGAACGATATCCATTTAAAATTTTTATTTTTTAAGATTTTAACTTAAAATTGTAAAAAGAGTATTGAATGATACTATTAACTACTAATACTACTATTATATTGAACAAAGCTGTGCAGACGTCTACATCTATCTCAGCTCGTTTACTGACCTACCGTTAAGTGAATAATATTAAAATGCTCTTTGAGCTATGCTTACACAAAGAATAGTGGATGAACTAATACACAGCACAAGAGTCCGTCCCTTTTCTTTGCCATCAAATCCTTATTGTGGATCTATGAACACAACAACAGCATTCTGAGATCCCAATTATTGCAGAAGAATCTGGCTCTATACCATAGTGTATTGCAGAAAAAATATATATCACCCTTGCTGGTTAGCGGCTTAGAATATATATCCCCTTCGGGAAGTGTTTTTGTCGTTTTGTGCGTACCTCTTAGCTTATAACCGCGAAATCAATGCTATTTATGATTTCTTCAATAACCTTGGTAATGTGCTGATTTGGTAAACCATTCAATGTAGTCCCTGTTCTGTCACCAAAACACTGCTTCAACAATCATCTTTTTGTATTTAACTGAGCGCTGATTTAGCACTCATGGGATTTAGGTCGATCTTACTCTGCATTCATTTTGATTAGCTACTAAACAAATTGTGAAAACTAATTCAATTTTCTGCTTCATCATATTTTCGATTCTCGTATACACCTAAAATCTCATTACTCTACAGCTTGGGAGTTGAAGTGATGTTTGTATGTGTGCATGTGTTTGCTTCTCAACCTATTATTACCCATAAAGATTGCCTCTTTATCAGATTTGCATGTCTCCCAGAGCGGCAGCAAGTGCCGGTGAAGTAAGTGGATAAAATGCAACTTAAGGGTTATTGACACCAATATTCGGACCGAATGTCTTTTGTTGTTGCATTGTAGATGCTACCGCAGAGATGGTGAATTCATTCAATCGTTTCGCTGCATGTTCATGCTCACACGTGTATGTACCCGCCAAATAATGTGCTTCTTATTATATAAGGCTGATTTCGATGGTGCCCAAGTGTCGCGGGAACGATTTAGTATGACCAGTGAAACCCTCTAGGTCATCTCACCCCCTCCTTCTGTAAGGAGGAAGAAGATTGGTAATGAGAGGTGAGATCAAGTTCCACGTCATTAACATTTGTGGCTTTTAGTCCCAGCTTACGACCGGTATGCCTAACTCGGGTATATTGTTGTTGTTGTTGTTGTTAACAGTGCTTCGCCCTGCCCCAGATTGGACAGGGTTACACTGAAATAACAGCCCTTGGCCGGGTGAAAAAACCCGGGTCATTCCGGTGCGATAGAACCGGCTGTTATGGGAATGCCTCGGGTATATTCGAAACCCCTAACTGACTATGGAAAGTATATAAGGTACATATATACCTTCGGGTGTCGATAAGAATACCTTCTAGACCGGATCATCTTCGTTGGTTCATGGCCTATATTTTTAATTGGGTAGCTATAAATATGCGCATATGAGTTAGGAATGTTGCGGATATTCGCAATTGCGGAGCTTGGAAAAGTACTGCCGTTCGGGTTTGCCGTTTTTAATTAAATTCCATTACATTCGATTACTTTTAAGAATATATAAGTATCGTTTTTTTATATTGAATTTTGCGTATTTGTTAAAATTTCCAAAGTAAAAAGTGAAATAAAGAAAACCAGCCAATGATTAAAGCGGACCAGTTAAATTTCCCATTAGAATTGATTGGATGGTTCTTTAAATCAATAATCCGCAATCCGTACTAACTGATTACCATTGGAAAATAAATAAATAATCAAAACTTATAAAAAAAATCGAAAAAGATTTCAAAAGTAAAATTTTTTTGATTAGTTTTAATTATTTTTACTTTCTATCTTACTTTTGATTCGATTTTTTGATGACATTAGATCTTTTTAATTTTTTTACTTGATAATTTTGGATTTTTTTGATTACTTTTGATTAAAAAATTTTTTTAAAATTATTTTTGATTTTTTTTAGTTTTTGCTTTCAAAATTTTTTAAATTATTTTAAATTTTTAAAATTTTTTTTTGATTACTTTTGATTTTTTGAATACATCAAATCTTAAATTTTTTTTATTAGATTTGATTTTTTAATCTTTTTTTTGGATATTTTTAATATTATCAATTTTTTTTCCACACATTCTATTTTTGAAATTTTTTTCATTATTTAATGATTGATTTTTTTTCGATTACCATGATTTAAAAACTTTATTTGTTTTTTTTTTTTGATTTTAAAATATTTTTTTTTGATCTTTTCGATTATGATTAAAAATTTTTTTTTTGATTAGCTTTGATTTTTTAGATTATTTTAGATTTTTTGATACCTATTGCTTATTTTGACTTTCTTAATTTTCCAAAAATGCTGTAATTTTTGGATTTTTTAAATATATTAAACTCCAAAATTTTTTTGATTATGTTTGATTTTTTAATTAATTTTTTTTTTTAGATTACCTTCGGTTTTTTTGATTACTTTTGATTTTTTTGTTTTTTCTTCATTATTTTTTATCTTTTTAATTTTTTTGGTTTAAAATTTTTTTTTTATTTTAATTTTTTTTGATTACTTTTCATTTTTTTATTACCTTTGGTAATTCTTGATTTTATACATTTTTTTTGATGTAAATTGGAACGATTTTTCGTCATCCCTTGTCAAATTTGGTTTTGAGACAAACCGGTTTCGGCGTTGTGCCATCATCAGTGTCGATTTTCGTTCTCATTTTTTCGACATTTTTTTTGATTATATTTAATTTTTTTGATAATTTTTGCCTTTTTAATTTTTTTTGATTTGATTAGATTTTTAAAATTTTTTGTTGATTATTTTAAATTTTTTGTTATTAAAAACTCTTTAGCGAATGCCTGAAAAAAAACTCATTTATTGATGTCTTAGCACCAGATTGGTGTCTTCAAAGATGTAGGTAAATAAATAAAAGACAACGAGATTTTGGCAGTCAGCTGAAAAAGAGGAAAGAGGTCCAATAATAGATTGAACTTTTCATCCTCTGGGAGTGGGTGGGCTTCTTTCAAGAATTCGAGTTCGTAGCGCCAATAAAAGCTGAGTCGAAGTTATTCCAGATAAGCAAATTATACAAAATGATAGTTTTAGCGAGTTTTAAGTCGTAGTTGATTTTGGTCTTTTACCTTTTTCCTACAAATTAAACAATTTTCCATGTGGTCTGTATCTGTATTCCAATGCAAAAGAGTTTATGTCGAGTTTAATATTCCCGCAAGGTCAGTATTGCACTAACCCGGCGCAAATGCTTTGTGAATGTTAATGTGGTTCAGGCGTACTAAGCTACTTTTGATAAGCGTCCGTTTTCCCTTGTTGAGGTTTATAAGAAGCTGGCTACTTTTGACTCAAACTTTTTATTAAATAAAATATATATTTAAAACAAAATATATGTATAGATGAATCACATAGTTTGCCTAGTTGTCGCCGAGTCAGCAGATGTTGTCATAAAGATATTGAATCACAATGAAGTCATAATATTGGGCCCACAAGTGGAGCCTTTTAGGATCCCTCGAAATCCACGGAGTAATAATGAATGCGATTATAGACTAATAAAAGCTGTAGAAAGTTCACATACAGTAGCTTAGTAGTTAGGTCTATGGCAGGTACGAATTTATTTATAACGAAAAAATCCATGGAATCCATGTGGAATACACAAAGAATGCGACTAAATAAAAATTCAAGGATGTCACAAAACTATTTGAAAAAGTTTTTGATGCATTTTTGTTCTGTTATATTCGTGGCTATAATGAGTTTTTTTATCTTTATCCAGGTGGAGCCGGATTTTCTCATAAGTTTTCTCAATTCTTCAATTGAGTCGCTTGAAAAGTCCAAAGAGACTGAAATCAATGGAATCATGCCAAAAGAAGAACTATTGGAGCGATTGCGTGAGAAAAAGATGTCCATGGAAAAACTCTATTTGGTAAGTTTTGTGATAATTGAGCTAAACACACCGAAAAACTGACATTAAAACCAACTCATATCTCTCTAGGACTACTCGGAGCGTGATTACGATTCATCTTTGTCTTTTTCACAAAGCATTAGCGAGAAAAATTACACCAAATCACAAAGTAATCGCGCCACATCCACATCAGCACAACAAACACCACAAAGTCCGCAGAGTCCTCCACGTTCAAAGCGTTTGGATGGTAATAAGAAATCTTTGTCCAGTCCCGCTGTTGGTGTTGTAATGCCACAGGTTATACAAGAATCCACAAGCATGAGCACTATGTCAGTACAGACACAACAATCCCAACAACAACAGCAATCACAGCCAACCAATAAAGGCAACGATATCGCACAAGATAACAGCATCACATCGGAACCTTCAGAGACTACCACACCAACAACAACAACTAGTGAGGATGTCGTCACCACATATAAAGAAACTAGTCAACGTGAATCATCCTCATTAAAAAATTATTCTAAACATAATGGTAGTGAACGTCAGTCTGAGGCAGGTGATGCTAGTGGTGGTGGTGGTAGTGCCCCTAATAGTTTTAATGGCGGTATCAGTGGCATTGCTGGTACAAATAACATTACAGATGCTAGCGAATATTTTATTGATGAAAAAGTTACAGAAAAATCTGAAGGGAGTGAACCGGTGAGCGATGGCCGTGATGGTGCAACATTGGCGAATGATGGACGTGGTGATTTTACTAATAGTGTCGAAAATAGTCAAGCACTGGATAGTGAGGATAGCGCTATACAACAGGGATTGGCTACACATGGTGCATCATCTACAGTAACTTTAAATGCTGGCATATATGATGACGTGACACGCAACAGTTTAAAAGTTGAATCCTCAGATGTTTATCAAGTAGTTGATATAATCAGACGCAATACGAATTTAAGTTTTGATTTGTCATGCGAAGCTTTACGTGTTGTCTTAACTAGTTTAGAACAATTGTATAATGGTGCCATAAATCCATATTTGGAGGCTGTGGCGATACATGTGACTGATAAAGTGGAAACACCTAAGGCTTTACTTGGCATGACGCACGATTCGAAACGACTACAATATATATTCTCGCAGTTGGCGGATTGTAAAAATGATACAGAGCAACGTTCATGGATGTTGTATGAAGATGAGGAGGATATTATACAATTCCTAGAGGAGTTAGTGGAGATTTTGGTAATTTTATTATTTATTTTATTTATTTAATTTATTTAAACTTTAAAAATTCCAACATTGAATTTCTACATTGCAGAATAATGCTGACGAAAATATTAGCTGTTATGAAATGTCGTGCGATCAATATCAGGTGCTCATAAATTTAGTGCAGTATTATCAAATGGAAACACGTTGGCCAATAAAACAACTTTTGTTGAAAGCATTTACCGCTGCTTGCCATTTAGATCACATTATAGTCGATATTTTACTCACATCTGTATTGCCATTAGAAATTGTAAGTTGGCATATATTTGCTTGGGGTTTTTGTTGAATTTCTTTATAGTTTACGTTTTCTTTTTTTGTTACAGGTAGAAGACATGAAAACCAATTTTGCCAATTTAGATAAATTTAAGAAACTTGTCAAAATGTTAACAATCATATTCTCATTAGGTCAACCAATGCCAGTTAATCATCAAGGTGAGTACAGTTGTTTCTACAAATAAATGTGAAAAGTTCTTCAAATTAATCATGTTGGGAAAAACTTAGTTTTGCTTTATTTTAAAAAATTTGATCTTTCAGATTATCTTGGCGTACATTTTGCCAGCTTCCTTTTAGAAACCGTTGAGGGCAATAATCCCGAAAGCCTAGTAGACATGGTTATATCCTTAATATTAGCATTTAATCTACAATTCACTGATTTTTCACAAAATGTTGTTGTAGAAGCTATGCAAAGTTTGCCAAGTGCGAAAATTTTTACAGAAAAAATTCTTTTGCTATTAAATAGAGAAGGTTTGTAAATTAAATTTTGAATATTGCTTTATTTTTATATTAAACTAACAAATCAATTATTACAGAGGATCCCGTACGCGTGCTGAAACATTCAACTGATTCAATGAATTCCGTACTTAAAATATTTATTGATATCTTTAGCAATCCAGATACGGCTGGCATGTTTTATACGAACGATAACAAAGTGCTTATTGATATCTTAGTACGACAACTATCGGATTTATGTGCAGGGAATCCGGTATGAGTTAGTTTTATTACTATGACACTGTGCTAGTCAAACGTTGTACAGTGCGAGAAGACTACTCGTTTTGAAATTTCTACCAAACTTTAGAAACGTATAACTTTTAAATATTATATAATATAAGCTTATTAGAATCGATTCGGGATTCTTAGTTATAGCTGGTGTGAACATTTGTTTTACGTAGCCATATTACTATATTTGAAACTATACGGGGCTGTATCTTGGGCGATATGTTCAAAAATTCAAGCTAACGTTGAAAAAGGCTGCCAGCCACCATGAAGTCCATCTGTACTGTACTCCGTTTAAAATTTTATTTTTTTTAAACTTTAAACAATTTATCATTAATATTTAAATTGTTAAACTCTCCTTTTCCAATTACAGATGCGTCGTTGTTATTTGGAATTATGTCGACGGATATTACGTAATACAAATTACTCCGAACATCAACATCGTAAACAAGATTTTATGAAAATTTTCACGCGTATATTTTGTGAGGAAACCGAATGCAGTGCATCGGATCAACAATTAGTGCGTGAAATTGCCAACGAATTTCCACAATTGTTCAAGGCTTAAAACAAAGTGCATTTGATTGAGAAGGATTTGTATGCTGAAATTATATAAGGCAATTTGTTGACTGATCAAATAGAGTAGTAGCTAAATTTTTAGTAACGCAATTTACTTGTGTTATACATAACATAAACTGTTTTTATTTTTTTCTCTATTAATTTGTGATCGAACATTTTTAAAATCAGATATTATTGTGCTCGCATTTGAAAGCTTATATTTTACATGTGTATATATTTATATGGCATATGTGTATGTATGCTTTATTTTGCATTTATATAAAAAACAAAAAATATATTTTGATGAATTCTTCAATATTTTTATTTTGTTAATTACTTTTAATAAAAATGTCCAAATTCAAGCTTTATTTTAGTGTTTTAAAAGAATAACTACAAAAAACATGGTCTAAATTATGCATGTAATGTTGGGTGAGCTCCTACATTGGAGGTGAGGCAGTTGTAGCGCGAGTACGCGTACATATGTAGTAAATACGAAATAAGCATTAGTATAAATGAAATATTGAACCGGTTTGCAATATTTGAAATTATACCTGAATCAATTTAAAAAATATTAAAGTAATATTTAATTACTATTTATGTAACATTAAATAAGCTCAAGCACATTTACAATATTCATATGCCAAAGGGGTAGTTCCAAAAACAAGAGTTTAGAAAACATTATACACATTTAAGTCCTCAACTTAGGTTATTTATTATTTTTTATTTTTTTATTTATTATAATATTTTTTTTAAATTAAAATAATTTCAGAACAGTCACAATTTAGAAATTTTTACAAAGTTATTAAAATTTTTTTAATAATTTTTCTTAGTATATACATATATTTGTTTAAATGTGTTATAGAAGTGTTCAGTATACAGTTTTATAGATAAGTAATTGCTCATATACATAATTAACTATTGATATTTGCTATTTTTTTCGTTGACTGTTATTAAAATAAATATTGTAATAACCCAAAAAATGCCAAATATTCTATAATTTAGTCGCAGGCTGTAAGTTCTATGTAGACAAAGTTTAAGTACGGGGTTTTTCTTAAACTGATTTGAACTTAGTTTTAAATAGTTAAAATAATTGATTTGCGAGAACTATAAAAAATTTGTGGATTCAAAAAAAAAAAATATACATATATTTAAAATGAAGTATATCGTCGTCACGACGTTAAAAGCTGCTAAATCAATTCAGCAAAATTGTCCAACAGAACAAAAAAACTCAATTGAATGGAAGCTACACTCAACCTTCAAAATTATAAAAATTTTATGGCGTTAGCAGCTACTCAACATTTTTTGGAGCCAGCAAAATTTTTTTTAGCAAGTTTCAGAAGTTTAAATAATTTTGTTTTTCTACCAATTGAAGAAATCTCCCACCTTACTAGCAGTATGAAAAAGCAGTTTTAAGTGAGAAGTAGATTATTACTTTTACTGCCGTGACGGCGATAATGTCCGTTAAAGATTTCCCTCTATGTCACCCTGACTTTAGAAAAGTTTAGACTGATTTGAAATATATATTCTTATTCGACATACGAAATTCTAATTTCAGATCGATTAAAAAACGTCCTATCTCGAGGTGAATTCAATATGTTTTCAGATGAGTTTGAATGTTGTTGGATAATAATTCTGATATAGCGGGTTCTTCAAAAATATTCTAATATAGAGTGTTATTCTACTCAGCCGTCAACTTCTTATAATAGTTCTTATAATAGTTTCTTATAATAGTTCTGGAGCTTTGCTGAAAATAGAATCAAAAATTAATCTTTCTGTTGAATTCTAATTGGTAACGTACCAACATTAGTAATACAATTCCTACAAACAAGATTTGCTCCTACAAATATGCTTTGTTGCCTATCACGAAATTTGCTTCTCTATTTACAATTGCTACATGCTCATTTCTTCATTGTTTTCGATCTTTTTCAAATTACAAAAATTGCCTGCGTAAAAAACCCACTGCGCACATAACTTACAGAGACAAATATTTATTTGTAATCAACAACAACTAGTCACACATACATACATTGTATACTTTTTTTTGTAAAGTTTATTTGATATTTATTTCCTAATATAATTATATTAATGATAATACATTGTAAGCACAAAAATTGATAACGAATTGATTGTATTTAGAAAAGTGCATCAGAGGCAGCAATCAATTTTTACCTTTTAATACACAATTCTAATGAAATACAACGTAATAAAAAGAAACGAATAATTTGAAAAAAAAAATACTAACAACAAAAGAAAACCAAATAATAACAAAATTTTTATTAAACAATGCAATGTTAAATTTGACTATATAATCTATGTAATGAAATCTAGTAAAATATATATATATTGAAAATAAAATGAGTATGTTATAGCCAATACTGAAAATATGAGAAAATCCACATACATAATATGTACATAGATTAGGGTTTTCGTTATTGCTCAAGCTGAACTTTTTTGATTGCCGCCACTTAGATTTTAAGTTTTTGGCTCAAAAATTGATAATCTACCAAAAAACAAAACTTCAAAAACATCCGAGCATGATCCAATAATACAGGTCCTGTTAATAGACCAGCTGATTTTTACTTTTGTCTCGAATTTTGACATTACACTCATTTCTCAGTACGATTTTGACGTTAAACTCACAAATTACAAAAACAAAATACATACACATTTTTGTGTGTCTGTATTTTTGTCGAGCTGCTACGACCTGTTGTAGTTGGATCATGCACCCGAGAGTTTAATGTTTTAAGAATTATTTTTTTTTTCGAATAAAAAATTTTGTGCGTAATAGAAAACTTTTAAATTGTTTTACAACCAGTTTCACGAAAGAAAATTAGATGATAAATTATTTACACACTCAAATTTTATATAAAATCTGACAGCGGAAAAAATAATTTTTCATTTAAATTGCTTCGTTCAACTGGCTGTTATAAATTAAAAATATTTGTTATCCTAGACTCCATTTCGTTGGAGAATGGCTTAGATCTCGTAACGACTACCAACCATTATCCACGTTCATTACCGAAGCTAACACTTAAGAATGCTATTCGTTTTCCAACTATTTTGTAATTGTTTATCAAGGCCAATGTTTATTGGGAATAAATTTTGGAAAATCACTATGGATAAAAATTACTTCTAAAAAAGTTTTTTTTTAATCGTAAACACTTCAAATCGAGTGCGTGGTTGAGAACAACTTACTGGAGAAATAACGAACACCCGATATATATACAAACACACATACACTAAAAAGTATATGACAAAAATAATTTAAAATTAAAAATTTTCTAAACTGTTCACAATCAAATTCAAGTACTATAATAAACATTTAAACGCAGATGTAGTTAACAACATAAAAATAAAAAATAAATGTATTTTTAGTAAAACTGAATATCTGAAATTTTTTCCATTTTTCAATTAAATTCAATACGACTAAAAAAAAGATTAAAATTTTTATATGTTTCATTACACATACTAACATATTTCAAATTGAACAACCAAAGTGTGATTAAGGTTCAACAACAAGTTCTTTACTATTTCAAGCGCTTAGGGGAAAAAGTGTACAGATTTTTTTAAAGTGATAAGTGTAAGTCTACAATATTTTGCGACAAGTTTACACAACAAAAATTGGCATTAAAAATTTAGTTTCAAAAAAGAGGAATAAGCGCCTCAAATATTGGGAGCAACAGTAGAGGTGTCAAATTATCGATAGGATCATCAATAGTTTCGTTAGTTTAAAAATAATCATTATTACTAACGATAATTTCATACTGTTTATAGTACAATAATCGATCATTTCGATAATTTTAGGAAAACTATCGTTGCCCTCGAAAAAGATGTAAAACTAAAATTATCGAATTTACAATTATTGTGAATTTACAAATTATTGTGATTACTCACTATACAATTTCTTATTCAGATTATAGTAACTATCGAAATTTTCAATAATTTTAAGATAACTATCGATACTCACTACAATGAAATGAAAACCGAAACTATGGATACTAGTCAATAAGTAGAACTTCTGTTAAGTTCCCATTATAATTGAGTAATTAATTGATTTCAATCAGTAATGATCCGCAATTGATGAAAATTTTAAATAATTGTTTGTCTGCAACAATGCCAAAAGGTAATCAAAAACAATCAAAAATAATCAAGAGTAATGAGAAATAAAATTGTTATTGTTTTTAATTTTTCTTGATTGTTATTGACTATTTTTGATTTCTGTTCATTATTTTTGATATTTCTTGATTTTTTTTATTGCATTTGATGTTCCTTCTTTATACCCAGCGTGTACTAGTACACAGGGTATTATAGTTTTGGTCATATAACGATGGTTTGTAACGGTACAAAATAATGAAGGTAGATGTATAGTTCCATATATCAAAGTTATTAGATTGAACAGAGGAATCCATTAAGACATGTCCGTCCGTCTGTCGGTGGACACGATCACTTGAGTAAAAATTTAGATATTTATATGAAGTTACGCACACAGGTTGCTTTCTGGCCAAGGTAGGTTGCTATTTAAAATGGGCGAAATCGAATCATAACCACGCCCCTTCTTTCGATATCGAAAATTTCGAAAAACGTTTAAAAAGAGATAATTCAATAATAAAAGCAGCTACAATAATGAAACTTAGTAAATTTATTAAGTTGGTCGTCCTATTGACGATTTAACCAAATGTAAAAAAATGGGCGTGGTACCGCCCACATATGAGTGAACAAATTTTTAAACTTCGACTGTTAATAACTACTGTTAATAACGTTTATGCTAGAATTACGAAATTTGGTAGGAGGTATACCATGGTTGGGTACATACACCCATAGAAAATAAGCGAAATCGCTTTTCGACCACGCCTACTTTTTCATAAAATTTATCTGAATATTAGGTAGAAATACTACACTACCCATATCTCATTGACTGATACAGGTAAAATGATATAACTTAGTAGTTACCTAAATTTTCTTATACTATGTACGATTTTTGCAAAATTTGGAAAGTGGGCGTGGTAACGCCCACTTATGAGTCAAGCAAATTTCAAATTCGACTGTTAATAACTGCAGAACGTTGTAAGATAGAATTACGTAACTTAATACGAGGTATACCATAGACATGTAGAGTACGCCCACGGAAAATGAGCAAAATCGGTTAGCGACCACGCCCACTTTTGGACCAAAGTTTTCTAAAAGATAGGTAGTAAAGCGGAACATGCCATATCTCCTTCACTGATGCAGATAGAATGGTAGAATTTCATAGTTAGAATGACCTGAAGATCTCATTAATGATTTTTTTTGTTAATTGATATTAGAGGAAAAATTACAACGATATGCACAGCGATGGTATGGGATGACATGTTTCGAAGTGCCAAACTTCTCATCAGTACCCTTCTCGGACACTGAGATACGAACCCAAGTGTCTGCACCAAAGCCGCTGTTAGAGTACTCTAACAACTAAGCTATGATGCCCTGTAGCGTCACGATGCATTTTTCCTCTAATGTGCCATTTGCTTATTCCTTTTATACATTCTTTGGTACATATATTTTTTTTTCAACTCAAGGAAAGTGGAATATTTTTAGGCGCGTTCATAGAACAGTTTTAGATACAGAAGGGCTTTTGTGCATATCAACACTTCCGTGTTATTTGTTATGCATCCGCACTGTACCTGTAACAATTATAGTTATGGTGATTGTTTTGTTTGTTAATTGATATTAGAGATTTTTTTTTTTAATTTTGGAAAATGAACAAAATGTAAAATTTCAGCTATTATTAACTTCACAACCGTGTTGAATAAAATTGCGAAACATGATACGAGGTATACTACGAGTATCTACGCTTTTCAAAATTATATATAGCCTATGCTGTAACCAGTGAATCCAAGAATCTACTGTGAAAATTTCATAAAGGTCGGTTAAGTACTTTGGACGCCAGACACACAGACACACATTAATTTTTATTTATAAGATAGCCGACATGGTAGCAGAAAAAGTTTGAAACCTCTATAGGTCATAACTCCACAACAATTAACCAATTTACCACGACCACTTTTACACAGCTGGGTATTTAATGTGTGGTTCCACTTTTGGCCATTTTGGATTTTTCTTGTTTTTTTAAAAATTTTTTTTCCTTTTCATTTTTTGTTGATTGTTTTTGATTTTACTTTTCACTGTTCTTAATGGTTTTTGATTTTTTTTGATTGTTTTTTTGACACCTTGACTATTTTCGATAATTTTTTTAAATAATCATTAAAAATCGAAAACAAGGGTTAATCAATAATTAGTAGGCTTTTCCAAAAAATAATCAATCAAACCGTTAATCATTACGATTAGTAATTGTTACTTTAGTGTTGTGATTTCTTGTACTGTTACGCTCAAAGAAATTGCTAGAGATTATCGACAGTCGCCATCGATAATTTGTCACATATACAAACTAGTTATAATTGAGCTGCCTTTGTCAAAGAAAATGAAAAATGTTTAATACTTGTCTGTAAAATTTATCATTGTTATCGATTACTTATTAAGTTTATATTGTTATATATGACTGTTTTAAACAAAACAAAAAAAAAACCTATCCAAAATACTCGTATCGTACTATGTGCATCCAATGACAAATGTGTTCAATTCATTTTTGAAAAATTCTACACAACACAGCACATTTAAATTCAACGAGATTAAATCAAAAGAAAAAAAATTTAAAATGAGAATAATAAAATGTTTGTTTTAAAGTACAACCTATAGTGTGTTCTATTTATTATTTCAAAAAATATTGACTACAGTGAATTTAAATGCAAAAATGAGTAATTCAAATCTTTGCCTACAGTCTATTGCGTTTAGATTTTATGATTTCGTCAGGCCTTTCCGTTCAAAATAAATATGTTTGCTAATCAAACTACGTCAGCCCTTTTGACCCTTTCACTCATCTTATCAAATTTGTATGTAATATATTTTTGAGATTGTTACAATGTCAGTTTAGAGCTTTAAAAGTCAGTTAAAGTTAAAACAGCATCTGTTTCGATTTTTTGATTGTCGTGCGTACGCCAGTTAATTAACAAGGAAATCTAACGTTTTTATATTTCCAAAGTATTGCAGTGTGTCATCAGAAAAAAAAAAGGAGCAAAAAAAAATAAGAAAGTGAAACCTCTGCTTGATCTGAACATTTATAAGCCAGATGTAGTTGAAGCTGCAAGTGGGCGTGGTCTCCAAGCGATTTCGATAATTTTCACCGGATGTATTTTGCGCAAGCGCGATAATGTTTTTAACAGTTGTCTTTTTCAAATTTTTACATTCATATTAGGGCGGTGCCACGCCTATTTTCCAAAAAAATCTGAGAAATCATTGATAGGACGATCATGTTAAAATAGCTACGAACTTTTACCATTTTAGCTGCATCAGTCAATAAATTATCTCATTTTAAGTTTTTCGAAATTTTCGATATCGAATAGAAAGGCGTGGTTTTCATCCTCTTAGATAGTTTCGAGGCATATTGGATAAACTTTGATCTCTATACTGTAATAGGTGAACTTTTGCTTATCTAGGCGCCACCCCTATTTACCAAACGTATGCTGGGCAATCGTTGTTCTCCCCACCAGAAAAATCTGCTCAGCTAAACAGACTTTCCTAAAGCAAAGTCATCACGTCCCAACCCTGTTGAAAATGCTAGGCTTGATGACAATATTTGGAATGAACTTACGGTTAAGGCAGAGCGAGGTACTGCTACCATACCACTTGATGTGCTTATACCTCATAAGTTCACTTCAATTTGAAGTTTTGATAAAGGCCATTAAGTCCTTGACGTCATACTCCGCAATTTGGCTGACATTGTCTAGGAAGGGAACTCCGAGGTAACGCCGTCTGCCGCAGCTTAGCGCTGGGCTGTTGCAGATGAGGTGTTCCACATTTTCCTTCCTCTTCTACAGCAACGACGATAGGGCACACCTAGCCTTTCTGCCTGCCTCCCAATAAGATAATGCCCAGTAGGTAGTCTTATTAACTTAGAGATTTCAGCCCTTCTTAGGGTGTAGAGAACCTGCTTGCTCGTGCTCTGCCTGGCAAGGTCATCTGGCCTAAAGTTTCCCTCAATATCCCTTTGTTCAGAGTTTATTGAGTGAGAGCCAATAACCACGCCGTAGCTTCCATGTTCGCAGAAACCTTAGCCTGGAAGATACTAAAATGATCAGGTAGTCTGCAAGGGAGCTCTAGGTCGCGATTGTTTGAAAAGACCACTCCTCCAACTTTCCTATTCAATTTAGAGCTGTCGGTGTGTATGGATATGCTACCTTCTGCACCGATCCGACTCCACCCAATCCTTCCTACTAGAAATATTTACCGTGAAGTAACTATCGGCAACTGTAGTAGTCGGGTAGCTATCACAGCCTCCAGAAAGAAAACTGCAATTGTTCTGGACGATTCCCTTAGCTGGACGATTCCCATTTAGTGTATAAGAATAGTTCTACTTTTTCAGGTAACACCTTGATTGGAGAAGCTAGCAGGGGGCTGTAAGGTGCCTGCCTGGTTTTTACTCGATAATGTGCATTTAATTTAAGTTGATTTTCATTGATTGTAATAGCTCAATGAATGGAGAAGAGACTGTGGAGGTGCCCGGGTTCAGAGACAATGAAGTTCTTTTCTTAAATTAGCATTGCCTTGGAAAAACTAGGCAGGACTTAGATAGACATTACTACCTTCGTCATGTCTTAAAAAGCATTAAAAAACTTAGTAGGGCCTACGTGTGTTTTCCTTGGCAGGCCCATACAAATCTAGCCGGCCTGGCTAATTTAATTTTCTACCTGGGAAGCTTCTTCATGAACCATGGATGTTAATATTGTTCAACGAATCTTTGCTACAATTTGCTGTGGTGGAAAAAAAAGTACGTATATTATTCTTTTTGGCTAACTTTTTTAATGGCACTACTATCGTTTATCTCGACAAAATTTGGACTTTGGTTTATCGACACCTATCTAAATTTCAAGCATGGAAAAAGGCAAGCAGATAATCGTCGCTTTGCGTTTGTTGTTAACGGTAGAGCTTAGAAACAGGCAGCAATGAATGCCAAATAAGAAGCTGGAATGATTTTAGTGCTGCCAAGCAAGGATTGATTGCAGTTTTTTTGAGGTTAGGTTTCTGCATAGGTTTTGGCTGTTGTTGCTATTGTTATAACGGTAAAACACTCAGTTAAAGCTGCAGACAAACTTTCTTATCCATAAATCGACAGTCATAGCCATACCATATAGTTAACCAAATCTATTGTCATCGATTAATGGTGCCCTAACCTAAAAAAGATGGTAATTTGATTTAAAGTTAGAATATGCAAGAAATGGCAAATGATTTACACAACTAATAACTGACTTCATCAAAATGCATCAAAAACGAAACATAAAAATTACATACAGTTTATAAAATTACCAGCTGAAAAATTTATAGGTTATGCATATAGCAGAAAACCCAAAACCAATTGGTTGGCTGAGATATGGTTATGGCGTTGGCGCTATGGTACGGCACCATGAATCGATTACATTGATTTCCATAATGTTGGCCATGAGCCATGTTTTATATGCATATGGCTACGTCACCATTAACAGGGCTCTAAGACTGGTACTTGGTGAATTAGGAGTCCTAGGCCCTGTCCTATTAGGTATGTGCGCTTGAAGTGGAGTTGCGTGAAAGAGAGAGTTGGCATATTTGTTTTCATGTTTGAGTAACAAGATCACTCCCGCGTGTTTTTGACATGACAAGTCTTTTCCCGATATCAGGAACTCGTATCTTCAGGTAGTATGCCAACTGAGAGGGATTTGACATGAAGACAGCGAGCCCCGGTTACCAATTTTTCGAAATGAAATACAGTTTTTTGGTTTGTTTGTTTTATTTTGTGTGTTTTCAAAATACCAATTTCTTATTTCAATTTATTATTTCTTAAAAGGCATGAAAACATGCAAAAAAAAAAAACAAAAATAAATAATAAAATTTTTTTTTATAAAAACGTTATTACAAGTTTTTACTACATAAAAATGTTTCACAGTTTTTATTAGCTTTGTAGGGAGGCGTTTTTAATTGTTTTCTTTTAATAACATTTTTTTTTGTTAACAACATACATTAGTGTGTACACATTTTCCGATTGCTGACGAAAAACATACATTCTGAGTTTCGTAACAGAATGTCAAAATAGTGTCAAAGATGTCAATTGTCTAAAGTAATAAATGCACTTGACTCTGGTACTTGGGGTTTTATAAACAAATTATTGTTGTTTGCTTTATCAAAGTGCAATAAATCCGCTTTTGAAAACAGAACAATTATGAATTGTTATAATTTTCAATAGTTAAAGGTAACATTAATATTTCCTTTACAAAAATGGACTTATGACACTTTTAAAAAAGCGGCTAATACGTTAAATATTTTTAGCCATTTTTTTTTTAGCAACTATGGGAATAACTTTGTTCAACTAGTCTCAGATAAATTTGGTGTAAAAGATTTTGGAAGTTAGGATTTTTAAAAATTTTCATTCCATTTATGTCCAAAACAAAAGAGTTACACTTCTACACGACACATCGTTTTTTACTTTTCTCATTATAATTATGTAACGAAATTGCTTTAATAATTAGTATTTTGCAATCGTTTTCAATTTGTAGTTTAATTAACTTAATTAAAACTCTCCGTTTGTTCAGCTCTATTATAATATGTTACCTTACCCTAGAAGTTAAAAATAAATAGTTTTGTTAGAACTTAAGTATTTGTTAAATACGAAAAAACAAGTCTTTATATGTTTTAAGAACCTACGAAGGAAGCTTTATACAAAATATTTTTGCTTGCTTCCTTTTTCTACGCTTAAAATAGTAGTGAATCGGTGCGCCAAATTAAATATATAACCTCTGGCGCACACTCAAAAGTCCAAAACACAAATGCAATGTTAGAGTAGACAAGAAAAATGCGAGATTTTCCATTTCCCACAAAAAACCAAAAACAAAACAAGTAATACATGGAACTGTTTGTAGCTTAAAAACCCACTAAATCTGCTTGAGTCCATACCAAAATTTTGTATCATTTTTTTAAAGTACTAGTAATTCGTTGCCAGAGCTAGGTTAAGGCATTACATTTACAATTACTATGGTAATTTTACATTTACAATTACATTACCAGAATAATTGCAAAACAGGTGAACAGTTTTCTCAGTCTACGCCATAGAAATGAAATACATTTTAAATTCTGTGCAAGTTATGCATTACATTTATAATTACTCTGGTAATATTACATTTACAATTACATTACCAGAGTAATTTCAAAATAGGTGAATAGTTTTCTCATTCCACACCAAAGAAATGGATTACATTTTAAATTTTTTCTGCAAGTAGTGCATTACATTTACAATTACTCTGGTAATTTTACATTTATAATTACATTACCAGAGTAATTTTAAAAAGGTGCACAGTGCTCTCAGTCCACGCCAAAAAAATTGATTCATTACATTGCATTAATGCAACTTAAAAAAATAATTTATTTGAATTTAATAAGTAATCAAACAGCACTGTTGCGTACTAAATCTAACGGTTACTAACAGAAATTTCTTGTAATTTGTAATTAAAAGTAATTCACATTCCAAATACCTTATTGAAACCCAGCTCTGATAGACATATAGCACAAAAAACTAAAATCTACTAATACATTGTTCTCTATTTGCTAGCAGAAACTTCTACTAGCCAAATTCCAAATGGGGAACAAATATTTTTTATGCTCATGGCATTGGAGCTCGCATGCAGGAGAGTGTTTGAGCTATTGATTATTCGATTTCTACCGCCCATGGATGCTGTATTTTGCCATATTGTATGCCAGTTAATGTTTCTCGTATCGATTCATGCAGCGGTTTCTCTTGTTCCATGGTGGGTATATAGAAATCTGTGCCCATATAATTGATGCGATTGATGGGACTAACCACGCAAGCTGTACCCGTCCCAAACATTTCGAGCAGCTGAACGTGTGGGAAAAAAAGAGAAAGAGAGAGAGAGTGTGTGAGCAGGCGTTACTTGAAAAGAAAATAATATATGAAACTTACTCTTCCTTCATTAAGTAGTTCAAGGATTTGTGGCATAGTTATGGTCTCTTCACGTACTTCGAATTTACCCCTTTGTCTGGCTAACGTGAGTATTGAATCTCTGGTTATGCCGGGTAAAATAAGACCATTAAGTGGAGGTGTGAGCAGCACTTTTTCTGTAATTTAAAAACAAAATATTAAATAATCTATTTAAATTGTCACAACTAGTGTATATAAGATATACCTCCTTTTTCATTGGCAAAGAACACAAAGATGTTCATTGTGCCCACTTCTGTTAGTTGATGATCAACGCCATATAGCCATAGCACTTGTTGCAGTCCTTTTTGTGCAGCCTCTTTTTGTACATTGATCGTGGGTGCGTAGTTAGAGCCCATTTTACGATTTCCTACACCACCGGGCCACGCTCTAAGCAAAAATCAACAATGACACATACATATATTTTACATTAATTCTATCAAACTCACCTTGTGTACCGTGGATCGGCAAGCAGTGAAATCGCACCATCACTATCAGCCTTAAAATATGTACCCACTGGGCTGAGTATCGTGTAAAGCAGAGCAGAATCTGAGGAAGCAACACCAAGCATTGGATCGATACCGATCAATGTGGGGCGGATGTATAAACTGGCAGATTCTGTGTGTGGCACCCATTCGGAATCGATGGATAAAAGCCGGGATAAACATTTGATATATTCTTCACCTTCGAATGTGGGTAGACCGGAACGTTTTGCAGCCAAATTCATACGATTCATATTCATGTTTGGGCGGAAGATACGAATTTTACCATCAACACCACGATAAGCTTTCATACCTTCGAAAAGCTGTAAATTGTGAAGAGAGAGAAGTGGAAATAAATTAATTAAAAATTTGTATACAGAAACTGTGTGAAATGCGCATAGAAAAATTTAAAGAAAAGTAAGACAAGCTGGGTAAATTGATGGGTAATTAGCGCTGTTTCCAGCTTTGGGTTCTTGTTTAAACTTCTTGCTGCATTGTGTGGTGTATTTCACATTTGTTCCTCATGACTTTATCCAAGACATGCACCAAAGCAAGAAACTTTTAAATCAGCTGTTCGTTTGCTAATTTGGAGCGATATTCAAGTTAAAAGAACTAGTTTTTCGCATGCAGATCTAAATAAATTCTTACAAAGCGAATTATGTTGATACCTACAAGATTTGAGATGACCTAGGAACTAAAGCTTTCCAGGAGCATGTATCAGTGTATTCCCATAGTGATGTTTTTTTTTTATTTTTAGTTGAAGCGGCTTGTTTTTCGAAGTTGATTTTGTTGTTTGCTGATAAGCTTTAGTTGAAAACAACTTGTTTACAATGAGACGTTTCGTGGAAAATTTTCGCAAGCTCAGCTACGAATTAGGGGCTACATTTGGTACTGCCACATCTTTGAAAATGTGCCTACTCAAGACATCAAATTCTTGATACGAACTCTTGTCAACTATCAGCTATCTATCACTCCTCTGAAGAAAGCATGGTGGTGAGTGTTGACAGCATTTTATTCGACTATTGTGGTGAATTACTGTATGACACTGTCAACGAGGTGGCTACGTTTTTGTATTGCCTTCTACGCGCCAAAAATTTTGACAGCGGCCAATTGCCATTTTTCAGTTCAATTTGTAAAGACGTGTGGTTGTAAAAATTTAATATAATGCGGCAAAATTAGAATTGAAATCGTCTTGGCTTGATTGAACTAAATAAAATATAAGTAATGGCGGACCCACTGGGGGACTTTCTAACCATATATAGAGTGGTAAAAGTCTGCTTCCAAAGTCTCCAAGTGCAGAAGAACCATGCATACCCTAGACAGTCAGTAGTTCTAAGAATACTAGAACTTCCAAGAACATGCTAAATGTCTACAACAAGTTGAATTGCTTGGAATATAGTTGGTCAGTAGAGCTACTGATATGCTCAGCTGAGAATCTCTACTGATTTGCAGACAGCTCTATGTTGTGTCATTGTGGGAAATCGAGCTTTCGTTACATGAGGTTAATGAAAGCTTTCGTAGATCTCATTTGTTTTTTCAACGAAAGTCTCATGAAATTTCAGGAGTGGAAAATTTGAGTTGCCTAGTGAGGATCTGGTGGTCTTATTTTTTGAGTTAATAAAAGATAATGCTAACTATTATTGCATGATATATGAATATGCTAAAATTAGTGATGAGCGTTAGTCCCAAAGTCTGCTCCTCACATCATTGAATGCCAGATTTACCTCAAAAGATCATGACTTTTACTATGCATAAGTTCTATTAAAAACAGTCATGCTTATCAAAAGTAAAACAAACCCTAACAACTCACCTCAACTGCATAGTGTAATACTTTAGCTGCGGGATGAATAACAAGATTTTCCAGTGGCGTTATCTCGGGTCTCTGCCAACCGCCTAAACTCTTATGGTAGTATATTTTCAACATATGATCTGTGAATACTTTGCCAAAACCCAAAGCCTCATCATTATCTGGTTTGGGTTGTAATTGTTGTGGTGATGCCAATCGCACGGATAATTGTACGGCAGCAAATTGTGAGCCAACGTCTTTGTCATGTTTGATGGGTTCAGGAGCATGTGTGTATTCGGTGGAAATTGATGCGCTAATCTGGATATCTGGTTCGGCATGCTGTTTGGCTTGTTTTTGTGCTGTTTTCAATGATTGATTGCTACACAAACGTATCGATTGCTCTATGAAACGTATAAGTCGATGTTGATTACGGAATATATCCTAAAAAGGTAAGAAACATACACAGAGAAAAATAAGTTAGAGCAGTAAATTTTTTTAAAATAAATAACGAAAAAGTTAAGCTTAAATTTATAATTTGAAAAAAAAAAAATTTAAAATCAAAAAGTAAAGCTTAGAGTAATTATTAGACCTAATTACCCCTTAATTGACTGTTAAAACATATTGAATTTTATGTTTTTTTTTTTTTAGTTTGGAAAAATGAGTAGAAATATTTATAATGTATCCGTTTTGGCTCTTATTCCTTATTGTCTTTTAGTTTATAATGCGATCTTTTTGCGCATTTAATTCGTGTTTGAGTTCATGTTCAAATAATTAATTTATTCGTCGACAATGCAAGCGTAAAAAAATACATTGTCTTCTTCTTTTGTAAAAATTTTTTTTTTTTTAATTTATAAAGCAAAAGCTTAAAGTTCAATTGTTCATCAATTCGTATCGTGATTTTATTTTATAATCATTTGAAGCGACTTATGTATATAAAAAAAATTTGCAGTTTAATGTGAATGTTAAATTAAATTAAAGTTTGTGCTGCAAATTTTTGGGATAAAAAAACTGAATCGATGTTTTAAAATTTAGATCAATTTGCGAATGAACAAAAAAGTTCTGACATAAAGGAGCTGTATATTGACACTCGTATTTGGAAAGAGAGGAAGTGGGAGACATCGACTTGAAAAAGAAAGAAACAGGTAGTCAATTGGTCTTTCCAACTAGTTTTTCTACAAATGTTATGGATCAAGGTGCGCGGCGAAGCCTTATACAATCGCGCTTATCTAGTCTGGAGAAAATAGGGTTAATTTATTTGTATCACCTTTATCTGTATCTTCAGTCTCCGTGTCTATATATTTTTGACTCAGATCATAATCGATGTCACTCTCATTTTCGCTGGGCTCATCCTAAGAAATTTCACAATTTTTTAGCTTTCCAAAAATTCTTCGATATCTTCCGGCTATATATTTTTATAAATATCTATGAAATAATTGTCAAGCCACTTAGTTTCATTACCAAACCGATCAACGAAACAATATCTTTGCAAACTAGTTGCTAAACATATTATAAGCAAATAAATTGATAAGTCGATTTTATGTAACCTGTAATGCCTGAACTCTCAAATTTGATACTCCCAAAAATTGCAAGATTTTTTTGAACCAAAATATATCATAGCCGAAAATAGTTATATTAGTCAAAAGTATTTTTGTATTATTGTTTTTTTTTTTAATAATTAAATGCTTTCAAGATTAATTCCGGTAAACTTTTTGAAAAAATGTATCAGGGATTCAATCCAGCACGAAAATAAAATGTTCCGTTATTTAAACAAGTTTAGCAAGTCATGCTAATTTGCTAATTTTTGCTCAAAGAGCATAAAGCGGTGATAACAGATATACAATCAAATATGAAAGCACAATACAGGCGGCTACAATGCAATTTCCAAATCTGCTAACAAATTTGATAGTTAGGCATTTCACTAATTATGAATACAAAAAATACTACTTTTTTCAAACAAATATATATCTTTTTATTTCTTTCCTTTCTTAATGTTTGTGGCAAAAATGTTGGCAGTTTTTCGTTTGACAGAAAGTATAAGTGCTGCCATGTGCAAAAATTGCAGGCGCACTTTAAAATTAACTCCAATGGTTTTCAAACAGATAATAAAAATTGGGAAAAAAATAAAAAGAAAGTTTTATTAATGTATTGGGTTCTTGCGTTTTTTACCAAATACGTGCCTACCGAAATATATTTTGGTTGCCACATTGGAACACGTCGTTGACCCATTGATAACCCAAACGTTAAAATATGTGTTATTTGATTAGAGGGTAATTGCGTTTGCGCATTTATTCATTGAATTCTTAATTTTTATTATGTATGTATGTAAATATAAACATGTAAATGCTCGGCGTTTGCAGTTATTTGATAAACTTTCATGAGATAACAAAATTTTAAATCAAAACTTTTGATGTCTATTTTTACAATTTTTCTTTTTTTTTGCAAGTGAGATAATTTCAAAATATACTCAACTGATTATTTATATATTTTTCGTTTCTCTTAACTTTTGTTTCAATCGATCAACACAACGATTAACTATTTCACTTTGTTATTTACTTCTTTTTCAAATAAATAAAAAAAATAAAAAATGGCTGAGTATTAAAACTACTTTGAAATGGCATGTCAAAACTGCAGCTGTATTCATAATTCCTTAAAAAAAAAATAAAAAAATTTTGGTGGTTTCTTAGAGTACACTAAAATTTAAGAAAAAATAACATGAAACTACCAAATTTTCCTTTTTGTTCAAAAAAACAATAAACATTTCTTTATTGACAAAAAATGACGCTCCAAATTAACAAATATTTATTCAAAATAGCTAATAGCAACATTACTTAAGTATGCGATCTTTTTGTTGCTTTAAGGCCATAAACAAAAATAGCAAAGCAAAAAATTGAAATTAGGTTAGGCTGATGAAATTTTTGGTATTTTCAAAGCGAGCTATTTTTCATATTTAAGTTACGTAAATAAATGTGATATTAAAAGATCTAGGCTTGCTTAGTTTCTTTGGTGACCTTCAGTGGCTGAAAACATTTAAATCAAATTAAAACAAATTCTAGTTTTTGTTTAGTTTGCTTCCATGTGTTGGGAAAATCTGATGAAACATCAAGTTTCTTTTAAGCGAGGGTTTTTGTCGTACAAACAGCAGATAGGCGAGTCCATTTCACGACTTTTTTGAACTTATTGGCAAGACAACAAGAATAAATAAAAAATGTCTCAATCAGGGTATTCGTTAAATTTCTTGTAAACCTCGTAAACTTGTATGAAAAATTACATATATACGAGCTTTACATAATATACGATGCATGTAAACGCATACCCTGAATATAAATACACCTCCCAATCAAAGAAAATAAAAAAAGGTTGAAAAGTGATAGTTTCATATATGTAAATTTTCAATTATACTATTTTCTATCTTTACTAAAATAAATAACTTAGCCTCCTGCGTACTTTGTCCCATATAGTATATTGAGACACAAGAATTCTGACGTTTTTTTAATTTGCAGCACTAAAATATTTCTATTGTAACTTGCATTGGTATTTCAGGTTATGAAAAAAAAAATTAAGTCAAATATTACCAAGGCGGATTTATACCAGGTGATATCACGGCGAATTCATTGCTGTATACACACACCTACTTTTTGCTTTTGCGGCTTCCGCTGCTCATATGTTCTTATGATATCACCTGTAAGTAAATTCGCCTTGAATATTATTCACTGTTATTTTAAAAATGGTGTCGTGAAAACAACATGTTAATAAGCGTCATCGTAACTTATATAACAGTATTGGATACTAATGTTTAAAACTAAAAAATAGTCGACTTCAGATAATGATATTTATGCCATTGGGCTTTGTAAAGCGCAAGAGCATTTAATTAATCATTCATTGCGGCTTTAGAGAATTCTAATTTTTCTGACGACCTGGACTTTATTCCCCAATAATTATGTCAAAGGACCAGTGACCACATTGATACCAGTAGCTTGGGTGAGGAGGATGGCACGGTATTTACTCTATTGGCTTCCTCTTCAGCATTAGCTGCTTTGTCGCTATCGGATAAGCCAAAGTTGATTTTGTTCTAAATTTTGATGTATGACGGTGACGTCCTTTATGCAGAACATACATACATAGAGCATAAACGCCTCCTCTTTGCAATGTACCTATTACTTTTTTAATATTATTTCCATACTAATAATTCCTTAAGTAGTACCCCTGCAAAAAATTTGATTAGTCTAGGATGAGAATCCGGGATAAGTCGCAAAGGATCATGCGACCAATGTCAGTTTCCATCACTTTGTATGAGGAATCTCTTTTGTTTGAGCATGTCCTATGAAAAGACTAATTGGTCCCTATCATGCCCAAAAGGGTAGTGTCGGACAGCTTCCCTTTGTTCCCCTACGGGAACGGTCGGACAACTTTACTTTCAACACCTAAAAGTAGGCTACGGAATTTAAAATCGTCTTTTCCCTCAACTATGCCTATAACGGAATAGTTTGCATCAGTGGCAGCCCACTGTAAGCGAAAGATATTGATCCCGGATCAATCTCTTTAGAGATCAATCCTACGATTTGTTGCACGGATACTATTGAAATTTTGTTGCAAAATCCAAATTGTAAAATTACTTAAAAACCCTTCTGGTATGCATTAATTAATTAGCCCTCTCGGGCTTCCAAAAATTGCCGTAGTGGACGGTATTTCACGTCCCCATGGCGGGGTATTGGTTAAAGTTTTCAACTAGCAATAATCGCACCTCAGTAGAACTTCATTGGTTACGATATCGCCTCTGCGCAAAGCTAAAGAATACTGGTACAAAATTCACTATTTCAATATGTTCAATTATAAAACGTTTGAAAATTTTAAAACAAAACAAAAATACCAAGTGTGAAGCAATGAAAAATGGCTAAGATCTGTACTTCAGATAACAAAAACAGCCCCAGCCAGCCAACAACTGCGGCAAGAAAGGTAAAACCAAATCAACAATTGACTACCTAACATTCTACTTTAACACAATATGCACAAACATAACTAATGTATGTATGCATACGTAGTATGTATGTATGTATGTATGTGCATATGCCCATCTACCAACAAGTTGTTTAATTTTGTACACAACTTAAACAATTGCAACAATGCAGAAATTTACTTGAAAATCTATGAAAAGTCAGTGCAAAATCCACCCCGTTGCATTTTGCTAAGATTTGTATGTTCATTCATAATTATATTGGGTGCATTGAACGCATCTATGTATGTAGAAGCACATGTTCACACATAGGTATGCAAAAATGATTGACCAACAGCCTTGCCGCTTTCATTTATAATAATTACCAAAACAAAATTTGAAAACACCCACAAATTCCCTGCTTCAAATTACAAACTTTTTGAGACATTTTGTTTGTATCTTTATGTCCTTAAACTGTAGTTCCAGTTCCTTCCAAATGTAAAAAATACAAAAAAATACTAAACGGCAACGCTGCTGACCAATGATGTAGTTAACTATGTAAATTTTGAATGCTTTTGTTGCATTTGGGCGCAATGACGAATTTCTCCTTAATTTGCATAAGGGCTACAAAAAGATGCACTTACATGTGTTTAGAGAAAGTATATTTTCAAGTCCTCTTATTTTTTTAAGAGAAACAGCTAAAAGTCTGGTTTTCATTACGTCAAATTCACTCGACTTTAACGAAATTACTAGGGCTCTTGCTTCCAATCGAATAGGAAATAACAAGTCGAATGCAAACTACTGGACTATTATTCGATTATTAATAACCGATTATTTTTTTTAAACAACTACTTTAAATCGATTGGTCGATTATTAAGAGCTCTAGAAATTAGCAACCGTATGTCGATTAAGCCTGTAGAATTTGGCTGCATTTGACCTAATGGAAACCAAACTGGAACATACTTCCATATTTAAGCATATATCTCTCTCAAAAAATGTGTTCGTTATCATTTAGATATTTCATATGACGTAAAACGTTTATCCAACGTTTCTGTTTACCAAATGTAGAGCATAAATATGTGAATATGTTGGGGGACCTATGTACTAGGGATGTTGCGAATATTGTCATTCGAATGCAAACCTATTGCGAACAAATTTTACTTGGGCATACTTTTTTTGGAGTTAATTTTTATCGATTTCTTTAGTGTTCTATTGGTAATTGATATTTAGAATATTAATTAAATCGCCTCCACCGATGCCAGCGGATGTGCAAAATTGTAAATTCCCTACTATTGAAAATGCTTTACTGTAAATACCCAATATGCATAAAATTTATGCCATAAATGAAACATTTTTTCGTCGTTTAAGAAATGTCTAAATTTTCAAAGTGCTTTTCAACATGTTTCTCCACTTGAGTTTGAACATTTTTCTTCCAATGTTTGATTTCAGTTTATAAACAATTGGAGTTCATTTGAAAAGTACACCTGCAATTTTTGCACTTGGCAGCACTCGTATTTTCTGTCATATCTGACATAACAAATTAATATTGAAACAGGTGAGCCAACAAAAAACTGACAAAATGTTTGCCATAACATCAAATGAAAGGAAATAAATAAAAAGATTTATATTTGTGTGAAAAAATGTAGTATTTATGAAATTATACTGCCCATTTTGTTTTAATATATACTGAAATGGCTAACAAAAAAGTAAAATGTGAAGTTTGATTTCAGTTGGAAAATACTGATGGAATTCAAGTCGGGATCCAATATTTTTTCAAGTGGAGAAATAACAATATTTTCATATCAGAAATGTTTCCTTTTGCTGTAGAATGGACTATTTCTCCAATTGATTTCAAGTTAAGAACTAATGTTAAAAAATGGAAAACGCATGTTATCTGAAATGAGATTTAAATGCATTTCGCACAGAAACGCCTACTAGGTATGCATATTGTTACATATTTATCAGTAGGTGATCAAACAATTATGTATGGAAATGTATTTATCAACTTATGACGCTATTCGAGTCAAAGGCATCATCTGACAACCTTAACACCGTTTTGGTATTTTGCTGTTGAATTTACCGGCTTTTAACCCTTAACGGGTACTGTCGGACAGGTTAACTTTCTACCCCTATGGGTACGCTATTAAAATTGAAATTTCCTTAGCCCAACTATGCCCATAAGGTAGTAATGTACCTCAATTTTAACCCACTGTATACGATAGACACTGTTGGCGGGCCACTTTCTTTGGAGATTAGCCGCGCAATCCGCGGCCGGTCACGAAATTATTTCTATGTAAATTGACGTCAAGAATTCGTACTTTAAGTAATATTTATGTATGTTGAGTATATTTAAAGTTGCTCGAAACTAGGCAACATAATAACATAAAGCATACACCCACACTTCAAATAATTTGCGATCTTCTTTACATAAATTGACATGAGCCCGATGGAACTACCTACATAAATTTATTCATAAAATATATATAGAGATATGTTACGATCGGAACGATAATATATCGATACAAAGCGTATGATTTCGTTGATCTGGAAGCTACGATGGATTGCAAACTTAATTTCAATTTTCATATTAATGCAACTGTCAATACAGCTAGAGGTGTGTTATCATTCGTTAATTTAATGACCCGTACGTAACTAAAGCCCTCTTTACGACATTATTAAGACCGATACTAGAATACGGTTCAATTATTTGGAATGTTAGGTACCATGGTCACGTAGATCGGATTGAATCAGTGCAAAAACAATTCTCACTTTTCACGTTAAGAGATCTTTCATGAGATTCCTTGTATCATCCCCCCCCCCTCCCCCCCCCCCCCCCCCCCCTATACTAATAGTTTGAAACTTATTAATCTCCACATCCTTTTTAGTAGCAGGGAAATGCTTGGAGTCATATTTATGATAAAATTCTTTAATAGGTTGGTCTCCAGCCAATTTCTGTTAAGCGTAGTGAACCTTAACATTCCTTCTCGTTTATCAAGACATTTTAAACCTCTCGTCAGAACCAGTTTTTAATTCAATGAGCCTTTCCGCTGTTTAATAATTATAACTCTCACTATAGGCCATTTGATATTTCTGACTCGTTTTTAGAACTAAAAAATCAATACTATCCTCACTTAATCAATAATAGTCTCATGAATGTATATTGACTATTTACAATCCAATTGATTCTTTCTACTTTCAACAAAATATATTACGCGTTATGCGGATGCGCCTCTCGTATCGGTTGGGCGGGATGGTGGGTTGGAATTATTATTATAGTCATGCCATATATTGATACCCATATACAGGGTGGCGCAAAAGTAATCCTCCTATCAGAAAATGCTATAAATTTTGCGATTGGCCCCTAAAGTCAGTTCTGTTTTGACATTTGTGTAGTAAACACATGCGAAATACACGTTAATAAACAATGTTACGCTACACTGCTCCAGAACGCGGAATATTGCTGACTATTTATTTGACCAATAATCGGTCGGGGCCAAACGGTTACTGTGAATGGTGAGCGCTACAGAGCAATGATCAACGAGTTCTTTTTGCCGCAACTTGATGAATTGAGATTGGAAAACATGTGGTTCCAACAAGACGGTGCAACAGCACACACTGCACGTGCCACAACCGATATGCTGAACATCGGAAGCTTACTTTTGCGCCACCTTGTAGTACTAACACATTTCATGTCACCCCTGGTACACATATTGGTTGATAATTCAAAAACCGGTCTCGTTAACGATATAAGGGATACCTTAAATTTTAAGTTAGACCTCTAGTAATGCAACGGTGAAAGTTCCATTCAATGCCATTCAGCAGTTTTGAGTGATGCGCGTACAAACATACAGACAGATAGACTAATTTTATAAACTGTTGCTTTGGATTCTATTGGCTTAATAATGAACCGTCCTATCAATTTTTCTTGAATACCTGCCATGTACGCAATGTTATTATACATATGTAGAGGTTATAATTGTTTTCTTCATAAATCAAGTATGTGCTGCTGGTACATATTCCCTGGTCTTGAAACTTTCCATCATTTGCCGGATTTTTAAATGTGTCTAGTTTTTATTTTCGATGCCGGCATTATTTGTGTGAATGGAGAGAGTTAAGCACCTTACATTTTTTTTTATCGGCTAAAAATTTTTTCGGCGGAAAGCTCACAGATAAACTTTTAGGCAATTATTTCCTCCATTACGATCTTCAACATAATGTGTATGTAAACGAATTTTATAAACGTATGTATCTACACACATATGTACTCTCCTTTCGTCTTCTCACAAGAAACCTGTTGTAGTTTTCTTCTGGAATAATCGCCAACTTCATAATTACATTGGTGTATGTGTGTTTTTATGTTAAATGATGGCAACAATCAATTCAAGTTCCTTCTTTTCAAATATTCATACGACTACTTGAGCACTCCATTTAAATTGTCTTCGCTGTTACACGACCTTTTTTTCATTTCAGCGTTTTCACATTGATCAATACTTCTTTTTAGCCTTTCCCCCTTTTATTTAAAATTTTTTTTATTCATTTATTTACTTAATTTCAACAAGCCCATTACAATACTTTTTTGCCCCCATACAAACCTTTGCATTTATCGCCATTTTCGTAGTCATTTTGCCAGTTAATTTATTATGAAAGTCGCCAACAAGTTATTTGAAAAAAAGTTTTTCTTTTATTTTTGTTTTTACACTGTCCACTTAATTGGCACAGTCTTGTCTTTAAATTCTTCGTAGCTCGTTTATTGATTTTTCAGCATTTATTTTGCACAAAGTAATCAGGTTCACAGCCTTTGCTACTGATTTAAGTTTTATTCCGTGTTTTTTATAAATTTATTCTTGTATTAAATAAACTCTTTGCACTTGCTTCACTTTTATTTCACGCTTATATATTTTCTTTTTTTTCTTAGATTTTAAAAATCTAGTCTTTATTCTTCGCAGTATCTGCAACAACTGAGTTTGTTTGGCATTTGCACCTCTATCTATAGGCGTTTAGCAGCACCGATTGCAGCCTACCGATTCGATTAACCGACCGGATGCGAGATATGCTAGCAGTTTCTCACATTTACGTATGGGATATGCACATACACACACACCGTCTTTGGTATACACACATACATGCATATGACAATGGCGGGAGTGTGACTTTAACAGTTATTGCTCCTTGCACTCAATTTTATATGCTTTATTTCACCTAGGATCAAGGCTGCCGACCGGTGTAAATTGAGTGGTATTTGTACAGAACCACTACGCTTTTTCGGGCTTTAAAAGGAATCACAAACCGAACCTTTTTTATCTTGAAAAGACAAAACCGAAGCGAAAACCAATCTGTTTTGAATTCCAAACATTGTGCTAAAAAAATCTTCCGATTTGCATATGTTACGAAAGATATTTTTTTTCAATTAATAATAGGCTACATTCCTGTTTTTTTCTCCGAACATTTTCTTTGAAACTTGTTAACTGAGATTATTTCAACTGTAGGATACTTCGACTCAAAATAAAATCTCTTCAAGTTAGAATAGCAAGGCGAATTTATACCAGGTGATATCACAGCGAATTTGTTTCTGTACACACACACACACACTTCATGTGTTTTGCTTTTCCTTTGGCGTCTTCTCCTGTCAGATTGCATAGAATTTTTTTATTTTGACAGAAGAAGCCACTGCTCATATGTTCTTATGAGATCACCTGTAAGTGAATTCGCCTTGTTAGAATTGCTTGTATGAAGTTCTCTGTTTAAACAAATTTCCATAAATTCATGGTCTTGGGTTCATTTATATAGTTTTGAAAGCCTTAATGTTTTGGCGAAATTTGTATATCGACGGCTGAGTGGAAGATCGCCCTATCGCAAAATATTTTTATAAAACTCTCTACTTCAGATTTATTATTATAGGGCACTCTTCAACCAAATTCTGAAATGGGAAGTTATTGAAAAAAATTCTGAGCTAGGGCGTTCTTCAAACAAATTCCGAGCTAGGGTGCTCTATTTAGTAGGTCGAGAAAATCCAGTTGAGAAAATCTTTACCCAGCGGTAAAAGCTTTTAAGTCCAATTTGCACACAAAACAACTTTTTTATACCGCTGAAAAGGTGTACAAAAGAAAATGATATATTCAATATTTAGAGTCCATAAAACTTACCTAAAAATCATGAAAATCTGCGAATTGGTTTTGAACCGAGTTGATACAGTTTTTATGGTGGTTTGTAGACCTGCCGCCAAATAAATAAAAATATCATGTGCTTCCTTTCTTTTATTCTCATTCACGCACTTCTTAAATTCTGTACAAGTAAAAAGTTTGAGAGCTTAAATTTTAGCTACGCATATACTTGTACGTAGATATCACAAGACTCGTCATTAACAATGCTGTTCTCACAATGGTGAAGTCTATAGAACTTGAGCATAGTTCCCACTTTGGTACATTTGGACACAAAAAATGGTGCTTTTTGTTAGCACGTGGTTCGATGCTCCTCTTTCCTCTGATTTGGTCGCTACGTTGCCTTGAGGGCCTACACATTGGGAGGGGTTGAAATTTTTTTTTGGCTGACCCATGCTCAGTAGAATTTTTACTTTATAAAGAAAGAAAATCGATTGCCTCTTTTAATGATTATTAAATTTAAAAAAAGTTTAAAAATAAAAATTAAAAAAAGTTTTCAATGAATTGATAAATTGATAGCCAATTGAAAGTTATTTTTGTAAATGATATAGAAAATCAAAAAAAAAAAATTAAAAGCCCCTTTTTTAAAAGAATGAAAGGGGATTAAAAAAATTGAGGTCTATCAGCTATTCGGGCAAAACTGGCGGCGGGGAATAATTGTAATAGAGTTTTGTGATCTCCATCGACTTTATCGAAATTCACTGCCAAATTCCGATTAAATCGATACAATTATCTCAAGATCTATTACATTTTCCCCGTCGGCAGTTCCGTCGGAATAGGTCAATTTATCAGATGAAGCTTTTATTTATTTACGTGAAAATCGAGAGACTTATGTCAAAATATGGAGTAGCTTTTTTTTATCTTTTTTTCCTTTTGAAATATAAATAATACCCCCTACTTAGCAAAAAAAATGTTTTTTTTTTTTTCTCACCGCACAGTAATGCATTTCCGAACACCCCTGAAGTGAGGTCTATTCCGGGTGGATTTTTATGTGTTAGCAGTTGTTGTGTTAATGGTTATACTATTTTCGTAGATTCTCAGTGGAGCATATTGGAATCACATGAATGATTCCATGCTACCGGGTGGACATCTCTTACTATTGGTTCAAGCTAAATGAAAGAAATATGTCCAGAATATGTATCCAGTTGGAAGCCGAAGCTGTCAATCATTAATACTTTCAACCCTACTTTTCATGTGCGGAGCATAACAAGTTCCATGACTACTCCTCATGACTAACACACGGCGATGGCCACCTTCGCACGAATGACTTTCGTTAGGAAAAATAGCAATGAAGGAACATCGTTCAGAAACGATCGTGGGTACATGCTTACATAGCTGCTTTTTTCATTTGGTCGTTATGATAGGTAGAAAGAAGGTATAATTGGGCGTTCAAAAACCAGCTTTCTATATGACGCCTTTATTGCTGAAAAAAGCATGACATCTCATTTTATAACTAGCAGTTTCACGTCTTCGTTAACAGCTTCGCTATTCTTTGATTTAAAATTAAAATATTTGTATTTGTTTATACAGATTTAAAATTTTTAGTTCTCCACTTAAAGAAGATGTATAAACAATCTTAAGTATAATACAAAGTTTAAACTAAAAAGATGTAATTCGAAAAGGTCTCAAACTAATATTTATGAATTCAAAACTAACATAAGTTCTTAAGTCTGGCCGACAAACAATTTTTTTAAGAAAAAAATGGAATTACAAGGAATTAATGTTATCATTTAGTTTAATATTTTTTTAAGATTATAGTTTGTCGGTAGGAATAGGACAATTAAAGATAATTCTCCAGAAAAAAAAAAAAAAAAAACTAAAACAATTTTTTCGCCTAAAAATCACAACACAAAAATGCCTACGGTTTTTGTAGCGATACCTTGTAAGATCATAACTTTTGCCTTCGTTTCTCGCACTTACCATTAAGATGCTCCATTCGTAGCTTCTAACAGCCTTCCTTTGTTATCTGATAACTTCGGCTCCACCTACTTTAAACATGCTGTAGTATGTTGGAATTTCGTATTAAAAGTTTGCATGACCAGGCAATACATTTTGAAGTACCTGAGATTAATCTTACAAAGTCATATATGCTGGCATGAATAAAACTTGAAGGAGCTAACATAAAGTCCTAGTGGGTAGTATTCTTTATTTTATACAGATGTAATAAATTCGTATAGAAATTTGCCCAAAAGGGGGCAAAAATTATCTTGAAAATAATTTTTTAATTTGTTAAGTTAATCACTCAGAGGTGAATATATCAATCAAATTATACTGCTCTAGAAATAATAAGCTTTGAAATACTGACATTTTATTTGGATACTGGATTTTATTCAAATTTCTAACATTTACTAATGTCAATCTTAAAACCTTATATTCAAGTATCTAGCTAAGTTTTCACTATTTAAGACCGCTTCTTTGTATGAATTGCGCCCATGTACGTCAGTTGGAAACATCTTCATCTCTTCTTTCCAAATCAGTAGAGCCTCCCTTGAATCTTCTGCCCAATTTCGGAGTTGAAACGAGCATCTTCAAGGCCAAATAATTATGTATATAGACAAAACATATGAGAAGACCGTTATTTTAGTTTTATTTTTTGGTGATTCTTCTTGTTGAATTTTGGTCCTTTAAATAAATTAAGTATGGCAACCATGATCTTGATAATGACGACTGACAAAGACAACTGTACTAAAAAATAAAAATAAAACGAATGTTGCTACTGGTTTAATAGGTGTGAGAAAGCCTGCTCTTGTTTAAAAGTAATCTCCGCGTTCTCTTCCTTATCAATGCGGAGAAATTCAAATATTTCGTTTTAATTCACAAAATTTTGGTTTTTTTTTTGATTTGGCTTAAAAATAATAAGTATATTAGGGTGGGTCGATTTGTATGGACGAAAGTTAACTGATATGGCGCCATCGATTTTTCGATAGGTTTTGGGCTCAGGAAAAAAAAATTCCACTACGCATACCAAAAAAATAATTTTCCAGTGTGCGAAATTTAATTTTTTTTACTTTTTTCGACTTTGATTTTTAAGGTTTTTTTTATGACCTACTAAAAAAATTTTCATTTCATTTTAAAATTTTCATGTATACCATGTCCGACCCAAAAATGTACGCTAAAAACGTTGGCGATAACAGTTTTAACATCAAATGAAATTTTTTTTAGTAGGTCATGTAAAAAACCTTTAAAAACCAAAGTCAAAAAAATGAAATTTCGCAGGCTCGAACATTATTTTTTTGGGTATGCGTAGTGGAACTTTTTTTCCTGAGCCCAAAACCTATCGAAAAAGCGAAGGCGCGATATCGGTTAATAAATCGACCCAGTCTAATGTATATAGTAAAATGATATGTAAGTTTTAGTATGTATATAAGTAGATTTGTCCAACTGAAAACATATATACCACATAAAAAATAATGGTGTTTTGGTGAGTAATGATTTTGATTTCAATATTTCAATGATATTTTGCCTTATCTATGGTAATCCGTTAGCGCAATTTCAAGGCCATTAGGATTAGACCGGTTGGAAGGCAGCAAAGTAGAAAATTCTTGTTTAAGTGAATAAGTTGGTAGGGAAACCATAAAACAACCTCGAAGTTAGTACCATAAATTGTTTTTGTACACCAAAATTAGTCAAATCGATTCAAAAGAATCCTTGTAGTTGCCACCATTTCAAATTTTGGATTCGGTATGTTCTGGGAAGGAACTATTGAATTCATCAATCAACATTTCTCTATTAGCTTCATTCCATTTGTCTTCCACAAGGGCTTTTAATAACTTTAATGTCGTGAAAGCAGAGTAATTATTTTCATGAATTTTAATAAGTGGAACTGAGAAGTAAACTCATCTCTCGACGAACAAACATCACTTTCTATAAGTCTCTCATCGTACCTGTTCTTATGCAGAGCTGGGAATCATGGACAGTGTCGAAGGAAGATAAGTAGTTTTCGTAACCAGATGCCAATGAAAAAATTTTTGTAAAGTACCATGACTATAAATGAGCTCCAGGCCAAGTATAACTTTTTTTTTTATGAAAAATATTACTGTTTTTATTTTTTAATAATTATTTTTTTTTTAATCAATTATTAAAAGTTTCTATTATAATAGAATAGGAAAATTAAACAATTTTTGTTTTCGTCAATCAGTGAATTCATTTGGCTCACAACAGCCCTCCAAAAAACAGAAATGTTCCGTTCGATTATGTAAAAATACTTCTTAACGTGTATCAGAGTACTTCAATAAGTATCCTCATTCATATAAAAACAATGATTAAATTTGATTAATTGATATATACCCTTATTGCATTCGCATGTAATTAGGTGTGACACCCCAATATCCTCACACCCAGCTTGGCGAGTTGTGTAGAGCTTAACAACAAAACCAAATTGTTTTTATGTTGCTGAAATGAAGTACATTTTTGGTCTATTCAACTGAATTAATGAATGGTATTTCTTCTAACTTTCTAAACATAGATTAACAATTCAAGCATTTAATGCAATATTTATTAAAGATTGAATACTAAATAACTTATAGTACAAAATATACCAAATTATATATGATTTGTTTATATTTTTTGTATTTTGCAAAACAATTGTGCATTGTGTTTGTTGTAAATGTTTGGCTAATTTTGTTAGGATTAATTTATTTCTGTGGACAATGGTTACTTGACAAATGGCACCACGCGCGTGTTGAAACAAGTAATGTTAATTTTTCAAGCAAGGTGCCTTAATTCCAATAAAATCTTGCATATTTTTTTTATTGCTTTTTCATTTTATTTATATCTATGTATAGCAATATGCACGAATCCTATATTTTTCCGATTTTCGAGAAATGTTAAAATTTTCAATGTAATTCAAACATGTTTCTCCATTTGAGGTTGAATATTTTCCAAAATTTGAAACCATTGGAGTTCCTTTTGAAAGTGCACCTGCAATTTTTACACTTGGCAGCACTCGTATTTTCTGTCATACTGACATCAAAAATTAAGCAAAACATGTGAGCAAACAAAAAATTTACAACATTTTTGCAAAAACTTAAAAAAAGGAAAGAAATAAAAGGTTATTTCGTAAGGATAGTACATTTCGTTTTAATAAGTAGTGAAATGCATAACAAAAAAAAAAAAATAAAATGTAAATTTTAATTTTAGTTGCAAAATATTGATGGAACTCAAGTCGGAATCCAATATCTCTTTCAAGTGGAGAAATAAGAATATTTTCATATCAAAAATATTTCCTTTCGGTGGAGATCGAACTATTTTTCCAAATGTTGGAAATTGGAAAACGGATTTAATCTCAAATGAGATTCAAATGTATTTCCAGCGGAAATGCTTATTGAGTAAAAAATTTTCCCAGCACAATACAATAATTGAAATTTTTATTTTCTGGCTCAGTCAACATAGATAATTTAATAGTAGGGGAAAATAGGATATATGAATTCGAACCTGAACGGTACAACGTATATTCGTATATGTACTTTGATAATTCCTTTGTTTGAAAATCGGCGTGACACTTAAATTTTAGAAATTTTTCCAATACATTTTTTTGCATATAAAGTAGGAACAAAATTCATTTTTATGTAAAGAAAACGGAAGATGACATCAGAAAATAAATTCTTTATTATTACGTGAGCTTGAAATGGGGATGGGGTTCCGATAAGAAATCACTTTTTTTTAATGAGAATCTGTCATCCTGTGCTAGCGAGCTGCTTTGTATTTTTAATGGAGAATTTGATGAACTACCAAAGAGCATGTATGAATAAGAGGCACCAACACGTATGTTCGAGCAGAGCTACTCGCCACACTTGCTCGCCGATATCTATTAGGGTTTCAAGCATTCCCTTTTGTGCATTTTCTTAATTTATTTAGAGTGACTTTGCCAAATATCAGCTGATCGAATGAGTAGCAAATTTTTATTTTGAGTAGCTGACTTCATTGACTTTTTGATGAAGTTGAGTCTTTCCGGACATTGCGTTTTCATGAAGTTGAGGATATTTGCCTATTATGTTTGTGCAAATTGATCAACTTAATGGAAATAAAATATTAAATATGACAAATATCAAAATATTGGAATATTTTCATTTTATTAATTGAAAATGTTTTCCAATAGATATTTGAAGATATTTTTATTTTTATTTCCATAAAATATGCAAGCAAGCTTCCATTTGATATGGTGGCTTGGCTTACCAGACCCAGGTTCAAGTCCCATCAAAAGGAACAAAAGTTTTGTTTTCCCTTTTTTTTATTAATATTTGATACTTTTTTTTAACTAGAAAAGGCATTTTAGATTGAAAATAAAAAAAAAATAAAATTTTCAACTAGATGTGAAAAGCATGCTTCAAGATATGCAAGGCATGCTTACAAGTATGAAATATTTGATTGCAAAGTGTTCTGCTATAGGTACATATGTATATATGTGCAAAAGTAGAAATAGATATCAAATAGCTGAAATATACAGACTATTTCAATAATATTATTATAACTTTTCATTTATTTAATTTAAAATTTTTATATTTTCTTACCGAATTTGAATTAAATTTTCAAAAAAAAAAATCACTAGTCCATAGTTTTCAAAAAAGCCATACCTACTTCTAATGGCAATTTTCGAATTTTATTTAAATTAGGTTATCTATTTTTTCACCTATTTTTTTGAAAAAATTGATAGCTAATTCTATATATTTTTTCCGAATTTTAATTAAAAATACCTAGCCATAACCTAATATTTTTTATAATAATATACTAATATAATAGTTTTATCCAAAAAAAGATTCATTCATAATCAGATTTGATAAGAAAATGTTTATTATCACATAATTTTGTACGTACAAACGTCAATACGTATTATGCCATCTAATAATATACATATGTATGTAGATATTTGTGTATGTCCGAGGCTGCTGGCATCGTTGAATGGATGAAGGATATATGTGCAAACATTTAAACTTCGCGAAAACTCAGTTGAATGTTCTGAATTTTCATAGACATAGCGAAAATGCTGAAATTCCACATAACACCTTCATTCATGCAATATGAACATTCACACATAAATACATATGCATGTGCGGCAGCCAAGAACAATGTTGCCGTTGCAGCTTCTAGTAAAACGCAAGAAAAAGGGACTAAATAAATTACTAGTGAAAACGCAAAATCCCTACTATTTTCTTGTATTATGTTCTGTAACTTGGCAAGACTATAGCTAGTCGGTTGACTACGCTTTTATTTTACATTTCAGAAATGTTAATAGCATAAAAGTCTCGAAAATATCCAAATTTGCAAAAGGCAGTCACAAAGGAAGCTGGTGCCGAAAGGGTAAAATTGATAATTAGTACAACATTGTCAAGCAAATCAGTCGCTCTGCTACTGCGATCTACTTTTTTAAGGGATCTCATCACAAAGCTCAAAAATTGCACAAACAACATATACTGCGTACTTTGACACGTTTAAAATAAAAATGCCAATTTTGTATGAAATATATAAAAAATATATAGAAAATTTTGAAAAATAACTTTTTCGTGTTTTAGTATAGATTTATACCAATTGCTGGTCAATATCTGTATTTTTTTGTTTAAATTTTTGGAAAGATTTCCAATATATTGGTATATATAGTAATAATATCAACATATTGCATATATATATCTCGTGTCTTACTTTCAATTTCTTCATGTTACCTGTCCCGGTACCTGTACTTGGGACTTTCTGTATGGTGGGTCAGAATTTTATCCAATATACAATGCTGGTTGCCTAGCAAAGTACCTATGAAGTTCCTAAATTAAAAATTTTTAGCAAATATGCCCAGTTGAATTTAAGTTTACCCCGTCACTGAATACCCCCAATATGAATTGAAGTTGGAAATTAAGATTTTTGTCAGATTTTAATTTTGTCGATCAGGAAATAATATTTGATTTATGAATGAAATAGTTATTGTTGTATTTATGACGACAGATTTGTAGGACAGATTTCGCTGCTGCGACTGTGCGTAGAAATGGTTTTTGTTTTTGTATCATGGTAGTTGTGGACAGCACTTGCATTAGAGGGGGATGTGAGGACATGTGTAGGTATTTATGTGTGATTGTGCGCATACGTTTGTTTGTTTTTTTGGACATATGTATGTACACAAATATGTGCGTGCGCGGTAGCTTTACGCATGCATACTTTTTGGTGGATGATATGGGAATATGAATGTGTGATTTGCCGACGGCAAAATGCATTCTTCCCATATTAATGATTTATTGATATAATATTCACATGCATATCTCCTTTTTTCTGCAATTTTATTATCCTTACGTAAAATCCTACTCCCTATATTTATTTTTATATTCAATAATTCAAATTTATTTCAAATGCAATTGCTATGAAACAAATTTTGGTAATTGTTTACTTTAGGAGACAACTGCTAAAACACGACCGAAGTTATCGGGAAAGGTATCAAAAGACGCGTTTTGACCTCGGTAACAATAATCCGGAGGCGGATTTTTGAGTTTTTGTTTCAGTGAAGAGATATTTGCAATCAAAGTTGAAAATTTTCTGTCATTTTCATGTGGTTGTTGTAATCACGTATTAGGGTGTAAAAGTGTGTAGGGGTTAAAAGTGTGTTCTGCGCAGAAATACTGTGGACCGCGTAGCCGGTGTTGGACCGGCTAAGGGTTATTTTTGGGTTTTTTGTGAATAACTTTTCACTGAAACAAAAAATTGAAAATCCGCGGTAATTCTATACGACAGCACGTAATTGCTAATATACGTCCAAAAATCTCGGGAAATGTATCAAACGACGGGCTTTAACCTCCGTATCAAAAACGGAAGTTCGATATTTTATGTATGTTCAGAGATATTTGTAATCAAAGTTGAAAATTTTCCGTCATTCTCATGTGGTTGTTGTAATCACAGATTAGGGTGTACCGAAAAGTGCAAAAAGTGTGTTCTGCGCAGAAATACTGTGGACCGCGTAGCCGGTGTTGGACCGGCTAAGGGTTATTTTTGGGTTTTTTGTGAATAACTTTTCACTGAAACAAAAAATTGAAAATCCGCGGTAATTCTATACGACAGCACGTAACTGCTCATATACGTCCAAAAATCTCGGGAAATGTATCAAACGACGGGGCTAACCTCCGTATCAATAATCCGAAAGCGGAAGTTCGATATTTTATGTATGTTCAGAGATATTTGTAATCAAAGTTGAAAATTTTCTGTCATTCTCATGTGGTTGTTGTAATCACAGATTAGGGTGTACCGAAAAGTGCAAAAAGTGTGTTCTGCGCAGAAATACCTTGGATCAAGCCCCCTATTTGGGATCGGACCTGGCTCATTTTTGGGTTTTTTGTTAATAACTTTTCACTGAAAGAAATGATTTAATTTCCGCTTTCGGATTATTGATACAGAGGTCAAAACGCGTTGTTTGATACCTCTCCCGATATTTTTGGACGGATTTTAGCAGTTGTCTCCTAAAGGAAACATTTACCCTATTGTTTTATGCAATTTTAATTATCCTTACCTGCTTTTTATATTTATTTTCAGGTTTACTATAACATAAATTTATTTAAAATGTAATGCTATGAATTTCATGTTTTAGGTTGAATTCCAAAACGCTCGAAAATTACGAGTTTTTACTATTTCTTTGTAGAAATTTTTATAAGTAGAAATGGTATTGTTTGTTAGGAACCATTAAATAACTTTTTTTTCAAAGATATTCAATGAGCAAAATCAGCTTCGTTTGCGTTTTGCGAAAACGTTTAAATTTTAGATCAGATAATCTGATAACGATAAAAGGTATTTTCAGTTTTTTTTTACCTTTAACCAATTTATTATAAATTGAAAGCAATTGCATACCTACCTACTAAAAAAATTTATCTAAGACTTTAAACTTAAAATATCCTATTGAAAAAAATTATTAAAATGATTGAACCAAAGGCTTAAGTCATAAAATACTTATTGGAAATAGAAATAATAGAAAGGAAAAATGTTTTAATCAAGGTCTGGAGTCATATACATCCATAGATTTGAGATCGGAAATCTCGAAATAATAGCACAAAGTATTTTTCAGCATTTAATTAAATTTTCGCATCAAAATTATTTTCAAGTAAAATACTTGCATTTTTTGGCAAACGAACGTCAAAATCCACGGCCATCACATTAAAATGAGTCGTTTATTCAACTCATTCCGTTTGTTTACCTTTTGGGTTTACGCAATTCCCACTCATAAAGTACAAACTTTAACTCAAATAATTTGGAAATATTAAGGACAAAGCACAAAGAGGACTCGCTGAAACCCTAATAGAAATCATCGAGTAGCATCGAACATACGAGTGAAAATTCTGCCGATTTTCAAATGAGCGAACTGACGCCTCTTATTCATACATGCTCTTTGGTAGTAGTGCTCATAATGAAGATCATACTAAAGGTGCAATTACGAGGATTTCATTTACAAGCCGTATATGCTTTGTCCGTAGCACTTTTCCGTAGAAGCTCCTTAATAGTAACTTGTTATTGTTGAAGCATAAATGTTTAAAAATGAAAAATCAAGATGTGAATGTGCATCTTTATCAACATTCTACATCCGGTGGTGGAAAATTCGTAATAATGCCGGTGATTATCACATCATAATTTTCATTTCTATGGTTTTCAAGAAACTACACTACAACCTTAAACTACTACCTTAAAAATGTTCCTCGCATATTTCTCCTTATTGCTGAGGAACTCCGGTGGAATATCTAAGTTCATAAATTTTTTTATTTGTAACCATAGCCTTACCCCCATAGTCATAAAAAATAAAATTGGTTTACAAAGCCTTTTAAAATGACATTTCCATACAAATTGTGATTTATAAAAGCTTTATAAAACTTTATTTTTTATTTTTTATGAATATGGAGGTTATAGACATTGTAAACATAGCATAAGTACTTTCATATTGTATTATCGATATAAGAGGCAACCCTAAATAACGGATGATGACCACAGTGTAATTTCCGGTTTAGAGTAAAACAAAAGAAACGTACTTTTTTACATCCTGACTAAATGACTCAGCATCCTTGAATAAATCATTAACCCTCTAACCGGCAAGACCGTCTTTAGGCGGGGTTAAGTTGAATAGAGATAACACGTAAACCTCTAATTTTCTGCTATAATTATTGCCACATAATCTTCGCCAAATATTTTATCTATGTCACAACCTTCATTTTGTAATTGTAAGTGGAAGCAGAGTGAAGATATAATCATTATCGGTGAAAAATTTAGTGCATTTTGTAAAAAAAAAAATTAGTTTTGACAGATGTGGATTCGCTACTACAAAAAAGTGATAGAAAGTATTTCTGTGGCAAAACACAAAATTGTCGGTAATTGAAATAATTGTTAAGGATTAGAATTTATGAATAACATGTTTAATAACAAGGGTATTTATAGAATTATTGACCAAAAATCATACCGCGCCTACAGGCGGAGTGGGCTGTTAACAGACAAGTCTGGCTAGAAGGGGGTTGGGGGTTTTCAGCCCTGGGAGTAATATGTAATATGAACCCTTTTCGAAATATGAACTAAAATTCGAGTTTGTTGCACTAGATTTACAAATTATTTTTTTCATTTTAAACCAAAATTGCCCTGTTAGAGGGTTAAATAACTAGACTTTAAATATTTGAGGGCCAACAAAGACTCCAGCTTTAATTTTCGCCTCTGAGAGTTACAGAGAAAAGTCTGCAATTATTTGAAAGCTTTAGACGCAATATTAAGAGCCTTCAGAAATTGTTTAATAATAAGGCCCAGTATGCAATGGCGGTATAAATATTTGTTGCAGTAAATTACAAGCATTGCAGTTTTTTTACATCTCCGATTAAATTAATGATTATTGTTGTAGAGGTAAAAACTATGTAGCTACATACGATAACATACAATGTATATATAGGTATACTTATGACTGTATCACAGAAACCGCTTATCGCTGCTTCAAACACTCTCCCCTCCCTCTCTCTCTTCTGTTCTATATTTCTTTTCATTCATTAATTCCATAATTACAACCACAAGTTTCACCATTTTCCATCAGTGATTATTAATAAGGCTTTTTTTTTTGACAAATACTTCAACAAATTGGTTATTTACAAATAAATGCAACAAAATTGTTATTTGATTACATACTGACCCAGGAAAACATTTACATAGAATACAGAGGTGGCCTCAAGGTTATGTATTGCGCAGTTTCCACTCATTATGCACCGGCATTTCTTACTTACATTAACATATCACCTCTTGATAGGAGGAATAATTATTGTGCCAATAGAATCCATAGCAACAGTTTTTAAATTTTTTGTCTGTCTGTCTGTATGTTTGGGCGCGTATCACTCAAAAACGGCTGAATAGAATTGAATGCAACTTTCACCCTTGCATTATTAGACGTATATCTTAAAGTTTAGGATATCTCTTATTTCAATTATTTAACCGTTTTCGGAGTTATCGACCAATATGTAAACCAGGTTGACCCAAAATAAGTTAGTACAATATGGATATCAATGAAAAGGTGCTATTAAGTGTTGCAATAAGCTATGTGATTAAGTTCTATATCTCAACTGGTTTCGAAAGTGGATTGATTAAACTCGGACACAGTCTATTATAAGTTCTGAGGTGAAGCGACCTTGGCCGTGTTTCCTAATATTGAAATAAAAACCTTCGTGTTAAATAAATTAATATTAAAATCCAGTTAGTTGTTATTCAGCTGTATAAGAGCTTATTGGTCTGTAAATATTTGTTAAATTGCTTCTATGAATGAAAAATCCATAAAATGAAAGAAACAAATCCTTACCATTGAAATAAAGAATAAAAACTACAATAAATAGAAAAGGAAGCATTATAAAGCAAATGAAAAGTCGGCTGAAGGTTTAATGAGTGGCAGAGCGGAGCCAGAAGTTTTTTAATAAGTCGAGTTCCTAATTTTTTCTCTTTATAATATGACATTAAAAAAAAACTAACCATTTTTACTGGCCTTGAACATTGAAAATGAACTTGTTATTTATTTTGAAGTTAGTTATTTTCGCAAAAAATTTTTCCACTTCTTTCAAATTAAACTGTCGGAATCCCAGAATTGCAAAAATCGGGAAAGTTGCCATCGATAGTATGTATCCGACAACTTTGATTTCAGTTTGAAAACCATTGCAATTAATTTTTAAAGCGCACCGGCAACTTTTACACATGGCAGCACTCGCATCAGCTGTCATATCTGACATCAAAAATTAATCAAAACACGTGAGCGAACGAAACATTACCAAAACATTGAAAAAAGGAAATAAATAAAAAGGCATCCTCAATTCATTGATTTTTGGTCTCTCCGATTGGACTAAAAAAATTATTTGTGATTTATTAAGTACTTCCAATTCCTTCTACACAGCTTAACCAGCTTATTGGGAACGTTTTTAAAATATCAGCATTCAATATATTATCGAAAATAAGTATTTTTTTATTGCAGGGACTAAAACAAAGAAAACGATCGTTTAAAAAAAGTTTAGAAAAACATTTTTAAAAAATTTTCTTTAAAAATTTATTACAGGTTTACACTCAGCCTTGAAATAAACGTGCCGTTTCGATTAGATAACGCAAAGCAATCGTTCATAAGACTCATAATCTATATTCATTTCCACCTTATATCTCACGCCTTGTGGAATATTTTACTATAACTTCTCATCATGGCAATACCATGGAACACTATTCGGCGTAGTAGAGTATTACGTAAACATGAAATGACTATTCAAACGCTAATCAATCAATTATTCAATGTAAATGGAAAATTAGCTTGTGAAGTGCGAAGAAATATAAAAATTAGAATCAATTCACACTGCGCAAAGTTCGCTCCAGCTCGGAAAAGAAATACTTAATTTACATTTGGCAACATTGACCCTGACACAAGCAAATATATTTGCAAAAGGGGCAAGCACTTCTTGCAATTAGAATTTATTTGAATTCAATAGTTAGAGTATGTATGCAAGGAAAAGATCACCACGGCTGCGCAGGTTATGTTATGCCAATATGAATGAAGAGGTTCCGCTCAGGAGGTCGCGTAACTATATCATACACATTTTCATAACGGAAAAACTGCACATCTACTGGGACGATTTCTCTTGTTTAATAGTCCGAAAACATACTGGCACATAACGGATGTGTCATTGTTCTTGGCCTGTCAGAACACTGCTATTGATATAGGGCATTATAAAACGTGCAGACGAAACTCGTTTGTTTTCTTAGACCGATGTGAAACATTTTATGCAGTCTCTTTTCTATTGATCACTCCTACAAACTTAAAAAAAATATAACAGAAATGCTAAAGTACAACATTTTATACAATAATTCACATTATCGATATATTTTAATTGAGTCAAATAGTCCCGCAGGGTTGTTAGATAGTTGTCAAGTGAAAATAAGAATCGCAGGTTTGAACGTACTTGTTTTATGGAAAGTGCTTTATACGAACGCGCGTTTTATGCTGTAGTGGGTACATAGTCTTAGAACGAAATGGGTGGCATTTGACAGTTCTTTTTATACATGGTGTTTTGTTACAAGCTTATAATATTTTAGGGTTATATTCTGAGGCTTATTTCTTAACGGAAGAGGCCTTAACTTGATCACTTTACGAATGGCAGACATGAATGCGTGGCATCAATTGATTATATATTTTGTTGTAAGGGTGACACGTTTTAAAATTTATATTAGAAAAGTAATAAAGTTATACATAGTAGCAAACGCCTACTTTATTTTCTTGATCAGCGACTTAACACGCGTAGAACCACTGAAAAAAAGACAATCAAAACCATACAATATATTTTTCTCAAATTCCTGTATATTTTAAGTGATAAATATGGAATCACTTCTAAAAATTGTCTGCGCGGATCTATTCTGCATTGTCTTAACGGATACGCGTGTACATTACGATGTCTCACTTTTATTACAGAGACAAAATCGGTTCTATTTTTCAAACGGAACTATAAGGATCATCTTCTTTTCAGAGCCGTTCATTCATTTATTTTGAAGCTTTCGACTAGTAAAAGAACTGAACTATTTCCATTTATTTTCATTTAGTTGGGAAGTATCTACCCAGTATTCTGCATTTAGATTTGCATCAAAATTTTCCCAGTTTGGCAACTTTAGCATTTTGCGTTCCGTTCCCGTTCAATCGTACTTTGAAATATTCTAGTCTCTCTATTCTTCAATTCAATCGTAGCTCGGGTCATTGTGTATCAAAACAAGTTTGATATGTTATTTGTCAAATTCGATGACAGGCACATCAATAGCTGTATTCGGTGACAAAACTTGCAAAGAAGTGTCAGCAAAGTGAGAATGACGTAAAACAATCTCGAAGTGACAAAAGTAAAAAGTTTTCGGCGAACGGGAGTCAGTAAAAACAGCTTTTGCTTTTTGATTGGCTAATAGCTCAAATTTTAAAATTTTTCTTCTTGCTTTCCTATGTCAGGATCACTTGTTGTCACTAGCAAGTTCTACTGAGTGAAATTCCCCAGCAGAAACCTGCAACTCTCTCTCAATGAAATGTGAAAATGCGCTCTCCCACTGCAAATGTTTTGTGTCACCAAACACTTTCCATTTATAAAGTATTTAAAATTTTATCCTCACCGAACACAACTGATATGGACTTTTTTTGAGGAACTTCAATATGGCGGCGGTTCCGGTGCAAAGCGAACTCCTATCTTTCAGCGAATGATTGAAAGAGATGCAGGATGAGACCAATATAGGAAATAAAAAAAACATAATGTTGACGTCTTGACCTTAGATATCACACTTGGCATGGTACACAATGATTGGGTACAAAAAGGCGATATCAGTACAAGGTGAAACTGTCCAACCAGCTGTTAGCTATTTTTTCGCGAATTTTGACACTACAAATTTCGCCTAGGAAAGTGACGGAAATATGGGAGAAGAAGAGGAGCGAATGTGGCAGTAATCAATTGTGAGAGCACAATTTCGCAAATGTACTTCAATTGTCGAACAACAACTTTGAAATAAAGGATCATGGATTCATTTTATTGTCCTAAGTATTTAACTAAATCTTCTACGCAGTGCCTAAAAAATTGTTTTCGGTTAGCTAAATCTTGACGCGCATTGTTACTGCAAAATTTTTGCAAAACAAAAATAATTTATTGAACAAACATTAACGCAGAGAACGCTCTTTGAATGCCTAACAGGTAAGTACGAGCGTCAACTGGTTCACTGAAAGAAAAACTTTTGTTCGAATATGCAAATATTTACTTTATCTGGTTCGATGGGAGAACATACACACGCTCCTAATTCTCATATTGTCGTCCAGCAGGGACTGCGAGAAATCATTTTTGTATTTTTAATTGAAAAATTTTTTCGTCATTTGAAAAAAAAAAAAAAATTATAATAATTTCATAAAAATGTTTAATAAAAAAATAACATATCATATAACTAATACTTTTGAGCATAGCTATCATGAAAAAATTTGATTAAAACTATCTATTACACATCCACACAAAAAACTTCTTATAATAACTGATACACATAATGATTACGGTCTCTGATTCATATAGCCTTTGACTTTCGTTTCAAATATCGAATACACGTGTAAATTTAAATTTGATGTCGAGTTTATTATTTTGTACAATTCAACCCTTCCCTTACATACTTCAACTTTCTTTGTTACTACCCGATGAACATTTCAAAACAATTGTATCTCAAATAATATAATAATAACAGCTTTGATGAGACAGAAAATTTTGAATTTTGTGTACACTTAGTATAAGATTATGTTAAGTAAATAATAAATAAATAAAGCTAGAAAGGACTATGACTTAAAGCGCTTCTGTTGTAGAATATACGAGGTAGGAGATTATGGGATGATAAAAAATAGACACAATGGCAGGAATTAATAAAAAATGTATACCAATATACAAAGGGCCATATGCAATTCATAAAGTATTAGGAAATGATAGATCATAATTCACAATATCGAGAATTGTAAGCAGACTCAGTTGCCGTACAACGGAGTCGTGGAAGCACACCGTATTCAACACTGGCTGGAAAAGCCGAACTGCATTAACGATGGAGGCACTCACTGTAGACATCAAATAAGAATGTGTGTAAGTAGAATGTAAGAGTGTCTGTGATCGAGGTCGAACTGTAGTCAGATTGGCCGAGTTTTAAACTTAGTTACATGTGAACATAGCATAAGAATATGATAAGGTAACTCTGTGCATAAATAATGTAAAACAACAGTTGTTGGCATTTATATAAAAGGTACAACGAGTAAAATTTAAACCACAGAGCACTGTATTCTTCGACAAAAAGTCCCATTAAGTTATCAAGTGCGGCACATATTTAAAAGGAAATATACTTTCATGGCATGCAAAATAACTATATATAAAATAAAAGGTAGTAATGTAAGATAATATATAAAAAATACGTTTTAAAATATGTTAATACCACAATTTTCTTCGTCATCAGCTGAATTAATATTAGAATTGCTCATGAGTTGAAAAACAGCTAAAAAAAAAATTCTGGAAAAAGCTAAAAAAAAAGCTAGCAGCTAAATTCCATTTTTTCCAGCTAAACGGCAAAAATAAGATAGATCTAGCTGGAAAACAGCTAAATGGCAACACTGTACATAATATTTTCCACCTGGTCTTCATAAAGCTTATCCGTGCTATTTGGTGGAATATAAGATACGCTAACGTGAAGAATACCAGATTTGCCTTTTATGGAAATTATTAATTGGTCCAATACAGAATCAGTTATATTAAGATATAGATTTGACTTAATATTATAACTTAAGCTCAAAATATTAGTGCCGTTGACGTATCGCTATAGTCGTATCCTTACGAGTATAGTAAGAGAAAAACCAAAATGCAATAGGTCGGTGAGGTTATGTTGCGGATAGAGAATTACGATATAGCACCAATAATCGATTGCATTGTTTCTCATAATGTTGGTTGAATCAGCTGATTTATAAGGTTACCGATAACGCACCAATAAGGGGATTAGTTTAAGCATATGAATTTATAAAGTATAAATTTGTATCTGTTTACACACACTGTTATATGAACGCACATGGCAATCTTGTTTGATAAATTTATCGATCAGCTGATTATTTGTCAACAAATTACAACTGTAACCGCCTCTAGCATATGAGTTGCCTCTGCCTCTGTCCATCTGTGTGATGGATTGACCCTCCTACGCTTGCACTTCTTTTCAGTTATCTTCTTCTTCTTCAAATGGTCATCTAACCGCCTGGGCGATTTTGACCGTCCAACATAGCTCGCCAAAAGGCTTTGTTGTTGAATTTCATTGGAACGTTGTTTTATGTGGTGGGTCCCAAACCCAACGCACAACCCGTTTCACGGGAGGTTGAATTCTATTACACGTTTGTATAGCGAGCCGCTTGATCCAAGACAGACGCCCGCTTGCAGCCGCACCACATGGTGATCAGACGCTGCTGTTTGAACCCCCCAGCAAGCCCTTAAACCGATTATGTCGAAGTGGCCTTACCAGCTTGTCGCCTTCTCACGTTTAGCTCACCACCAAACGGGTGTTTGGTGGTTACCCAGAGGATACTTGGGCGCAAATCCCGGAAGTAGTGAGCTGCTTGAACCGCATGCAAAAGAATCGCTCTGGCCATTCCCAGATGAATGGCGATCAGAAACTTTCCCCACTTGCGTGGACTTCTCCACACGGCCCCATCCCCTCAGTTATCTAAAACACAAAAAATTATATATAAAATTGCATGAGTTTCGAACATTTTGTTGGTAACTTACCTCTTCCATTAATTTTTCAAAATTTAATAAAAATATATCTCAAAAACTGTGAACAGCTGTCGTGCGCACATGGCTGCATTTTTTGATTTTACAGGGTTTACACACTGAAAAGCGCGTGTAAATATATCAAATTTGTGTAAACTAAATATTTCTCATACAAAAAATTACAGTTCATTTACACACTTGATAAAATTATACGTTTACACGTTTTATAAGGTTAAATGAATCCCCCTAATGTTTTGAGCTGTAAACGAGCTGTTCTTGTATACTTTTATATCCCACTATCTCTGGAACGACTTAGCCGATTTCGATGAAATATCGTTTGTAAATACATTCTAAGAATTTCTACCCATGCGTTGCCACACAGTCAGAGCCGCAGAGAGCCGATCCGGGCCCCGAGGATTTCGCGTTTCTTTCTCTTTGAAATCCTGATTAGAGTACTGTCAATACTGCTTTACCTTGCCGGGCCCCCAAAAACCTTCCGGGCCCCAGGGAAATTGTCCTGACTGCCCCCCCCTCTCCGCGGCCCTGCACACAGTATGTTTTTATGGGGTTGCCACCCATTTTATTTTTTTGAAATGAAATGTGATATGCCAATAATTTTATCAAACAAGAGTTATTGTATGTCGTATATTTCAACTAAAATATTTATAAGTAGGGCTACCACCTAGGACTATGAATACATAATTTTTCGATATCCGTCATTATTTCGAAAAGTAGTAGAAGAGTGAAATAATAAATACACACGGTAAAAATATCAACAATAAACTGAATTGGCTGTCTTTATGAGAAAAAAAAGAAAATTAGTAACCCCTGTCCGGCCGTCCATCCACCCGTCAGAATTGTTGGAGCTAGAGTTCTATAAGTTTGAAAAAATTGTACATACTGTTAAGACTGGTTTCAATTATAATCGGTGATTTCGGCTTGATAAATAATTTAATTTCTAATGTCGATTGGCATATGCTTTTTGATGGGCGCAATCTTGCGGAATGTTTCGAGTTATTTTTAAGCAATATCTGGGAAATATCGGTGAATAACATTCCTAGATTTCTAGCAAGGGTGTATAAGTTGCCCTGGTACACAAAAAATCTTAAGAAACTTAAAAACTTGCGTAATAAATATCATAAGTTCTTTAAGGAATCGGGTCTCCCTCAGCACAAGAAAGAATATTTCAAGTACTTAAATGAGTTCAATTGCCTTGAGAAATTTTTATATAATCAGTATATCCACAATTTCGAAAATAATATGAGATCGACTCTAAAATCGTTTTGGAATTTCATTCGTTGAAAACAGTCATCTTCGGCAATTCCGCTCTCTGTGTCTTACCAAGGTAGGATTTCCACATCAACTTAAGACTCAGCAAATTTGTTCGCTGAGTTCTTTAAAGCTAATTTTGATACTGACGACGCATGGAATGACATTGGTATGTTAAATAGCATAACAACTTGTCTGAACTTCGGCTCATTAGTACTAGATATTGATGATATTATTTAAAGTATTCAGTCTATTAAGTAATGTTTCAAACTATCGGCCAATTTCGAAACTTTTTGAGAAAGCTGTAATGGGTAAGTTAGCGTCCTCGGTTAACCGATATATTTGCCCATATCAGCATGGATTTGTTCCAGGACGTTCAACGATTTCTTATCTTTCAGTATTTTCTAACTACTGCATTTCATCATTTATAGATGGCTGCCAAGTCGACTGCATCTATACGGGCTTGTCCAAGAGATAGAGTTTCTCATAGAGTATTATTAGCTAAGTTACAGAAGTGGGGTTTTTAGTCGACATTCTTACAATGGATAAGCTCATACTTATCTAATAGAATAAATAATGTACTTATTGATAATGTAAAATCAGTACCCTACGTGGCTACTGCGGGTGTTCCTCAAGGAAGCATCCTAGGGTCGCTTTTCTTCATGTCGTTTATTAATGACGTAAGTGCTTGTTTTGAACATTGCGGCTATTTTATGTATGCTGATGACTTAAAAATCTTTTTCAAAATATAATATGTGTCTGATGTTCTCACACTTCTAACCGAGTTGACTGCTTTTAATGACTGGTGCTGCAGTAATAGGCTCGCTCTCAATATCAATAAGGGCCGCTTTCATAAAAGCCGGTAACTGCTAATCGGAGTTTAATTGACGTATTTTGTACGGTTAGCTGTCAAATTAATCGCCGATTAGGCTTAACCGGCCTTTATGAAAGTGGCCCTAAGTGTTATAGTGTTACGTATTCCAAGTTATTTAAAAACTTGATTTCGACGTACTATGTATCTGCTATAACTTTGGTTAGGGTTATTAAAATACGGGATTTAGGTATTGTATTTGATTCATCATTTACATTTACTGAGCATCTAAATTTTATAATCCCCAAAGCATACTCTTTATTAGCATTTATTAAAAGAAATGGCTCAGAGTTAAATATAATGCATTCGTAAGATCAAGACTTGAATATGGCTTTATAATCTGGTGCCCCCTTTTATGAGGTGCACAATAAAAGGATTGAAGGTGTTCGAAAAATATTTATGAAGTAAAAATTCGACCTGCCACTCCCTTCATATATTTCCAGGTGTAAGTTAATTAATTTACACACATTAGAGTGAAGAAGGGTTATTTCCTCTATTATCCTCTTCGGGTATAATGTCCACATATGTGGACAAAAGTTTTTTTTGTAAAATAGCTGTCAATATTTCATTGTTTTTCTCAAACAATATAACAATTTATTGGGAACATATTCGCTCGCTTTTCTCGCTTTTAGTTTCTCTCTTTACTTCTTCTGTCGCGTTCATTTCATACGATATTTTCAAATGGACTGAAATATGCAAGATTGGATCATATTTTGTCACAAGTGAGTCAATATTTTTTTTGTGTACACATAAACACTTTTACTTTTTTTAATATATATTTATTTATTTTTAATAGAAAAACAATGAAATAGCTTTTTCTTTTTATTACATAAGAATATTTTGTTTTATTTTGCAGTTATATTAAAAATTAAAAATTTCGAAAAACTGTTTTTTAGTATAAAAAAAAAATTACAAAAAAAACTTTGTTTGAAATAAACTCTTCAGAGACCAGTTATTAAAAATAAGTCATAAACAATTATTTTTTCGAGCGTATTTTCGGTGCGGGATTGAAGAGGTTAAATGTATTTATTTATGATATTGTTAATGGCATTTTCGATTGTTCAGTACTTCTTGAGGCATTGAACTTTCATGTGTCGCCGCGTAACTTGCGTCAACATAACATATTTGCTATTGAAAATTTCAGGGCTAATTCAAGGCGAATTCATTACACGTGGCGTTGGTAACATATATGTATTGAACTTTTTTTATTTTCAGTCGAAAGGGTAATGTCAAACTCAGCCAAATTCAAGGCGAATTCGAGTTTTAGCAATGGCGCCCAAGGCGTATCCATAAGGCGAATTTGGATTTTGACAGCTCGCATCCGATTTACAAAAACAAAATACATGGGACATTTACATATATGTTCCCGCGACCACCTGTATAAATTCGCCTTGGGCTAATTATGCGCTAAATGGACCAATCACATGCGCTCTAATTGTAATCAACTCAATTAATTCCAATCATTGCATTGCTTTTTCTTTATCCCGATCTTGCTTTAAGAGTATTTTATTATCTGTTTTAAGCTAAATAGCTTAGTACTATCCGTATACATATATACTCATATGGAATCTAGTCTGTAAAGTTTTTTTATTGCAAATCATAGACTTAAATAAATAAATAAAAATATCGCTTCGTTTATGCCGTTACGCACCTACCGTTCAGCTGACTGATTAGAGAAATACCCGAAATAATGCTTAAAATCAGTAGCCTTTCTTGCTGCCTTTCTTCATTCTCTTCTTTTCTCCATACCGCTCTCCTGAACCACTAGTGTGTTTATAATTTCGCATGAAAGTGGATTTTGATAAATAATTTGGTAATATATTAAATATATAACATGTAGGTATCTACATATGTGTGTTTCAATATGTACAAGTAGGAAAGTTATCACGGAGCTTTGATATTATTTACTAAAGCTGCCCCTTTTTCTTTTGATATGACTCACTTATTTCGCACTTTCTCAATTTTTTTGTTAAAGGCGAAACTACGTTTATCGACAAAATAAAAAACATATTAGTTTTAAGTTCAGTCCACTTGAGATAATATTTATTAATTCAATCTTCAAGTACATTTTAGAGCGACAGACAATTGATTGCCATAACTCCTATTTCTATGAATGAAATTTCTTTCACGAAATTATAGGCCAAATATCATTTGATAAAGCCACACACATGATATCAATACATAACTAGGCATGCTAATTAAATGCCGTATCGCTATAGTCGTATCCTTATCGTAAGAGAAAAACCAAAATCCAATAGGACGGTAAGGTTATGTTGCGGATAGAGAATTACGATACAGTACCAATAATCAATTGCATTGTTTCTCATAAGGTTGGTTGAATCAGCTGGTTTATAAGGTTCCCTAACGGACAATCCTGACGCACACCAACACATATAGACATTTGACTAAGCGATACACATAGACAAATGGCTCACACGTACACAAATGTTTTGATAAGATTTTGCAACACCGCCATAGAAATCTTATCACAATTCTGATGCCTCACTACCTATGACCTGAGTATCAGCTGAGCTGCCACTGACCAAACAGCTGTCCGGTAGGGTTACCAATAACGTACCAATGTTTTAAGCTAATTTATCATATTTAACCGATAGATGCTGTGTTGCTCTCTTAAACCATTTTGTAGCTACATCAGGCCAAAGAATGCAGCTGTTGTTGATGTTGTTATTAAAAGTACTTCGCCCTGCCTAATAAGCAAGATCACTCTGAGAATCGTCATCAAGCTCTGTGCGCAGTTTCAACAGGGTATAACCTGAGTGATATTGGTGTTAGAAGAGTAGGTTAAATTGAACGTCACCAACGTTGAGCCATTTAGCCTCTTGATAGAGGTAAGACTCGGATGACAAAAGCGGACATACCGTTCCAGTTCTGATGGCGGTGTTTTGGCAGCCTTGCAATGTCCTCCAGCCGCTGTCAGCGAGGTTGGACGACCATGTGGGCACAGTGTAATCAATAATCGGTCGGACAATAGCGTTTTATATAGCTATCAACGTTTCTTTATCTTTTGCCCAAGTACTGCCGGCAGTGACTTGAGGGTCTTTTTGCGCCTTTGAACCTTTGAGGTTATTGGGGTGGCATGCCTAGCGAAGGTGAGGCCGTCATCAAACGTCACGCTCCAGATTTTGTGGTGATTGATAGAAGATAAAGTTACTCCATCTACGTGGAGGTTTAACTCTTGCCTCTTCTGCACATTCAACGTCTTAAAAACAGTCGCCGTCGATTGTTTCGGAGACAGGGTCAGATTTCGTGAAGAAGCTGGAAAGGTCTCGGATGTAGCAGGTAATTATTGTACAGAGTTCGTGAACAGAGGAGCCCTTACCCGAAGCCATAATCTTGCAGTCGTCAGCATACGATACAATGGGGGGAAGGACACCACCCTGCGGCACCCCTTTTTTGATCCTTTGTAATCTAAATTTCATGTTCATGAACTTAACTGACGCTTAGGTAGTTAGCGGTAGGTAGTTAGCGGTCCACCTGTTTAGGCCGGCAGGGAGCGGTTACTCTTTCAGATCACTTAGAAGCGTGGCGTGAATTCCGCTCCTTTTCATGATTTGTATTAATGACATTAGTAAATGTTTTTCTTATTTAAATAAATAAATATTTGAAGCGAGATAACTCCGAAGAGATTAAGGCCGAGCTTCTCTACCAGCTTGGGGCTTGCTGCTTCTCATTTTCCTACAAATGGGCGGTACACATAGTTTTTTGTCGACTGCGAAATTTGCTAAGAAGCCTTCCATTCCAGAAATACCCTCGGAGAGTTTGCTAACCTCTGGGGGGCTACCCCGTTTTTTATCCGAAATTTCCTCAAATGTTTGCGATACAGCAGATGCACCTCAGCTTCAAAGAGATTTAGATAATGTTTATAGGTGGTGTGACAAATCACGTCTCTCCTTAACATAGACAAATGTTTTTACTCAACATTTTCTATGCTTGAAACCATAATCAATACAATGTTTAGTACGCTTTTTTCATCAAGCCTTTAATTTTAAAGATCATTTTAAATTTACATTGTCAGTAGTCGGACAAGAAATCAGAGAAAATGGCGAAGTCGAGAATGATGAAATTCATATTCCCCAAATCGACTTCGATTAAGGGTGAGAAAAGCAAAAGATTTATGGAGCTTTACTATCAATGATGAGTTGTATGCAGACATCGATGCAGGACAATGGATTAAAACCCCGCGGCTTCCGTTACTAGCAATGTTATGCGCATGAGTGAAGGTGCTTTATCCTTGCTTGTTTTGGAAACGGAGGAAAAAGAAGATCAACGCCAAAAATGCTTATTTTTTCGCTCAACTCACATTTTCACCTGAAGCGAATTTTGCGTTCATTTTGTTATTGTAGAATTTTATCATACAATCAAATTACTCACTCTTTTGCGTACATGCATATGTACATAAACAAAAACAAATAATAATAATTAAAAAAATCCCTAATAAATCAAAACAATAACAAGCCCCCAATGATGCGTACTCCAACAAAAAAAAAAAAAACGAGGGCATGTAAATAAATCGAACACAACTGCGCAATGTTTTGATGTGAATTCAGACATTAACGTACATATCAATATTCCGATTAATAAAAAGTGCAAACATATCATCTACATGTTTTTTCAAAATAACCATCAATATATTATCCATGATCCAATAATACTTCCGCCATGACATTATCTATAAATTGCAGCACTACGTATCTAATGTCAGTCTCACAACCTTTTCGTCTTTCTGCTTTTTCCAAAGTCCCCCCGTGCTTGAAAGATTCTAATATTCGGACACTATTCGTGTTGGCTAGAATCTCACGCTCTACGCACCTACGCTATTCTGATCTCATCGTTACATTTGCTCTCAACGTGTCACTTCAAGCAGCGACCCTTCTTTCCGTTACAACATGGCCCTCTTCATCGTGCCAGGGGTTTTCCTCGAGTTCACTGCTTCCATGATTAAATTATATATGGTTGTCGCAACCGGCCAACAACACGTAATTACCGTTTGGCAACGTATTGCCCTTATGTCAAAATGCAGATGTGAGAGGGAACGCGCAATAACGATCCGCCTATTTTCTAAGCTTTCCAGCTATAATACACATAAATCACAAAATTTCTTTAAATGTTATCACAAAGCACTCGTTAAATATGAATTCACAACGAATTTTTATTAAAAATAAATAAAACACGACGCGAACTTAATAGCTTTTCCAAGAACTGTAAGCAAAGAATGTAAACAAATAACAAAGATATGATAGTTTGACATAAGGTGTGGATGAGGAAGAAGAAGAGGCTGATTCATTTAAAATTTTGTATAATATTACATTTTTAACTACTATTTTTACATAATTTCGACAAAAGGCAACCCAGAATGTAAATGACAATTTTTTAGGCAGCAAGATGGCGGAAATTGTCAAAATATGTCACTAGAGAGCTAACCTTGTAGTTATTGAATCATGGTTTGACATAAGGTGTGGATGAGGAAGAAGAAGACGCTATGTCATCAACGACAACAATATAAATTATTTAATCATGACTGCTTCTGCATTTCGCTTCACTCACAGAGAGCGAAATGTTTACCATTATTGTATTACGCTCTTGAAATTTTATGTTAGAAACGACAGCAAAGCAAATGATGTGATGATTGTTTTCGATCAAGATGATAACAATAAATAAAGGAAATGAAAGATAAGTATGATGAAAAAAAAAAAATTAAAAAACTTTCGGAAAAATATTTAACCAAAAATTTAATCTTGAACAGAGATGTCATACGATCAGTGCGTATGCTGTTATCACAAAAACGAAATACCAACAGTAAATTTCAGAAAAATCAGAAAATTTACGTCATACAACTATCTGGTCAATGACGTAAAATTGTGAGATACATTTTAATATAAGTACTTTTTCCGTTTTTATTTACTGCTAAAAAAAAACTACATAAAATGCAAATATGTATGTTATTAAAATAATTGTTGCATAAAATCAAAAAGCACTTATTGATAAGAGCTCGTAGTGCCCTCATCGGGATTCAACCGACCATGACGACAGTGAGAAATGCAGTATCCTGGCTGTTAATAAAGCGCTGGGAAATTATAGACTACCTGCGGTAAAGAGTAGGGAAAAAGAATGGAGGCAAATTATGGTCGGTGGTTGTTTCGGTGAACGTAACTTCCTGAGTATGAAACTATGCAATTTTTAGAATTTTGCAACAAAATTTTAATAGTGTAGTGTACACTTAAGGATTACTTACTAACAAAAACAAAGTTATAATACATTGGAAGAAGGGGGTTGTTGCTATGTTCTACATGATTCAGTTCACATGTCTTTCATGGAAGACAAAGCAAAACCCTTTTTATACCTAGTAGTGCTACGCATACAAGGTATATTAACTTTAGTCTCCTAACGGTGGTATGTAATGGCATAAACGGATCGAAATAGATATTGACTTATATATATCAAAATGTTCAGGACAAAAAGAGAAATTAAGCCATGTCCGTCCGTCCGTCCGTCCGTCTGTTAACACGATAACTTGAGTAAATTTTGAGATATCTTAATGAAATTTGGTATGCAGGTTCCTTGGCACTCATCTCAGAGCGCTATTTAAAATGGGCAAAAGCGGATTATAGCCACGCCCACTTTTTACATATAGAATATTTTCGAAAACACAAAAAAAGTGATTACTCAGTACATAATACACCTATAAGGATAAAATTTGGTGCATACATTGAGATTGTGGCATAAAATCAAATTTTCATTAAATTTTTTTGAAAATGGGCTTGGCACCGCCCACTTTTGATTAAGTCATATTTAGAAATAAAATTAATCGAAACGAAATTTAGCACACATATATAAATTAATATAGAGAATGTTACGGAAAAAAATAGGCGAAATCGGTTCAGGTCCACGCCCTATTTTATACGAAAGATTTTAAAAAGGATCATATATATATTTAATAGGCAATAACTTTGCTTACAAAAGCTTTATACCATTTCTATTTCACTTTTAAAGTGTAAGTGAACGAAGAAAGTCGAAAAAGATAAATTTCTGAAAATGGGCGTGGCTCCGCCCCTTTTATAGTGTATTATTCCACAAAACTTTTTATGCCATAACTGCTGCAAAAATTGATTCAGCGAAACGATATTTAGTGAAAATGTTTAATATATAAAGGTAAGTATTTTTTTCAAAAATGGGCGAAATCGGTCAACGGCCACGCCCAGTTTTTTAACATAGTTCTAAAAAATTTGTTTGTAAAATGTAAAACGCGATATTTCTATAACCATGCAAGCTATATCAGTAAGATATTGCATACATAATAAGTTTTTAAAGCAAAACTCGACCGCAAAAAATTTGTGTGGATTTTAGGGAAGTAGGCGTGGCATAAAAATTCCGCTATTTTCAAAGGCGATTGGTTGTAGTTTGAACTAGATATTTCAATCAAAATTGGTCAGCTGCTTCTTAATAGTATGTAGTATACTCCTGCCAAAAATTAAGCAAATCGGATAACACACACGTAAAATATCCGGGCAAGTTGTTAATACCCCACTGCAATAGGGAAGTTATATACCTTTTTTGATTTTCATGGTTTTAAAGAACATGACATTTTTTTAAGTATGAAAAGAAGAAGAGATGGGCCCATCAATAAATAAACTGAAATAATAAGGACGATAAGCTGAGTCGAAATTTTCCAAACATAAAATGTGCATGTATTGGTGTTTTGTAAAAATGTGGTTAGCAGTTGTTGGTGGGGAAGCTATTTATAAACAAATAAATTAATGGCGGCCGCCGTGGTGTAGCGGTAGTGTTGCCGACCTACCACACCGAAGGTCCAGGGCTCGAGTCCTGGGACAGGTAACATCAAAAGTGGTTTGAAAACTCTCCGAATGTCTCCATGGAAGGCTTCTCAAAAAAAATTAATCTCATTTATAGATGCCGGTCGAAGTCGGAAAAAATCTGTAGGTCACAGCAATTTGTAGGAAAAAATTCAAAACGACATGATGATATATATACCTGTTGTATATCGCGCCATGCATTTATATTTTTTTAAAAGAGGCATAGGGCACCCAACGTCTTCGAGCTGGCCGATGTCGGGTAAGTGGAATGAATAATAAAGCAACAATACAAATTAAATTCGCAAAATGTTTTGCTTCAAAGGTTCGTTTAGGCCTAATTTGCACTAAAATCACTCGAGTGATTATATCAACAGCAGTCAATAAAATCTATATTTATGCCCTGAAGTCTCAGGTGTAGGAGGTTACCAAAATGCAGTTGGCAAAGACTACATGCTTGAAATGGAATCTGAGTTGGGTGAAAAATGGATAAATATAAAGATGAATGACGATGAACATGTGGAATCTCGTAGTTACTTTTTCAATAAATCAAAAATTCCCTGTATTGTAATGTGAATTGATGGTACGCCCATTAGAATTTCAAAACCCTCGAAGCAAATTCTCATCTACATTCTACAAAAGGATTTTGTTCGTTGTCTAAACGCATTAAAATCCGTGTTTGCCCAATAATTACTGTTTGATCATATTTTTTGTGGCTTTCTTGGTGAGCTTCATCTGCTCAATCAACAACGCGAACTGCTCCCGGTTTTTGGGAGGACTTCTGTTGAAAAATATAATTAGTGCATATAATTTTATTAAAACCCAATAAATTGCCGTACTAAATTCCATCTTAATTTATTTTAATTTACAATTTTGAAAAATGACTGTCGAATCCGCATCAGATATTAAGCGGATTGCAATTAGAACAAATGACAGCTCTTGCGATTCGATTGCGTTTATGAGAATGTAGTGAATCCACGAGCTGCTTTATCCACGTATTTCTATTCGCGAACTGCTTTGCCTATCGGTTATGAGAATAGCAGTTCTTCTCAATTCGATTCGCATTCCATTTTTTGACGACGCTATTTGTAAAATAACAGTGAATGATATTTGACATTTGCATTTTTCTTTCATAACCTAGTTAAAATGCCAATTGCAAATTACAATAAAAATATTTTAGTGCTGCCAATGAAAAAAAAAAGCTGTCAGATTTTTTTATTTTCAATGTACTATATGTAGGGCAAATGTACTCAGGAGTTTAAACGCTATAGCTTTTTCGGCAATGAAACATCCCAGGTTATACATTTTAGGAAATATATGTATAGAAACATAAAGAACACCCATGGTTACAGGCCGATTTTGACTGTTTTCATTAGCATGCCTTATAGATCCATTACATCCAGTAAAACAAGAGTTAGTGCTAATATTGGTGCAAAAACTACTCCGTTTAGTGGTACTGATTTTCTTACAATACTGGCAATGTTTTTTAAAGGTTAGTTTTTTGAATAACATTTTTTTTGATTCTCTTTTAATTGACTTCGCTGGTAACATGCTTGAAGTTACCTAACTACATTTTTGTATAAAATATTGGTTAAATATGCAAGTAGAAATTGTTTGTCACAAGTAGTGCAATATACATATACATATGTACACGGTTAAAAATTTCGGTTTAAATTGTAAACCATGCTTTCGATTTTCGCAATTTCTTAACTTGATAAGCTTAAAAAAGTTGCAGAAAAGGGGTGACGGAAAATCGTTCCAATATACATCAACTTCCCACCCTGTCGGAAAATCAACAAAGCAAAATAAATCTGCAGAAAAACTTTCATAGCCATAACGCTCTAGCAAGAACCATACCATATACTACTATACGAGTATATATCACTAAATTAAAAGAAATGGAAAACGAAAAATTTAATTTTTAAAACTCTTATAAATTTATCAACCGAAAAATATATACAGTTGCGTTCAATATAATAGTAGTGAAATTAAATTGGATATTGTTAGACGAAATAAGAACAAGCTGTGTTTTTAATAATTTCCATTTATAATAGAGCGAGTTCTGTAAAAGAATCCACAAAAAAAAATGTATAAGTTTACACAAAGTTCAGGAAAATTAATTAAACTTTAAAAATGGCCATTAAAATCTGCAAAATTTTTTGGCAGAATTTCTAGACAATTTCTAAGTACACAGTCTTATCGACCAATCAATTTCAGTACAATAATGAGCAAGTCAGAACTCGCTCAAGACTTTCCGTGATTTTCTTGAATTTTTTCTTGTACAGACAATTTTCTTCCGTACAAAATTATATTTTGTTCATGCGTTGTATGGATGAAATCGCTCAACAGAACTGCATTGCCAATGGTTACGATTTTCGGTTAGATAATCTGCCAGGTAAAAAGTTACCGGTTACGCACAGAACTGATCCCTTACGAGTAAAGGGATTTACAGTGACCGCAGCTTAGTGGGAAGAAAACTCGACTTTTCCTTCTGATTTCTATTGTAGACATTTCTTAAACCACTTATAAGAACATTTCCTATCTCAAAAATTTAATTTGAATTTTTTGGTAGTACAAAAAAGTTCCAAATTTAGGTTAAAAAATTTTCACTGTGTATGTATGTACAAGGTGGCGCAAAAGTAAGCTTCCGTGCACGTGCAGTGTGTGCTGTTGCACCGTCTTGTTGGAACCAAATGTTTTCCAATCCCAATTCATCAAGTTGCGGCAAAAAGAACTCGTTGATCATTGCTCTGTAGCGCTCACCATTCACAGTAACCGTTTGGCCCCGACCGATTATTGGTCAAATAAATAGTCAGCAATATTCCGCGTTCTGGAGCAGTCTAGCGTAACATTGTTTATTAACGTGTATTTCGCATGTGTTTACTACACAAATGTCAAAACAGAACTGACTTTAGGGGCCAATCGCAAAATTTATAGCATTTTCTGATAGGAGGATTACTTTTGCGCCACCCTGTATATGCCTCCAATTTAAGGCAAACAAAAAGAGCCCAAATGCATGAGGACAAACAAACAAGTTTTCCTTCGACAGATCTGTCTAGAAAGCAATCACAGCATTGAGCCAGCTAACAATGCAAAATTAAGAGTTCGATAGCAGCAACAATTTGGCAAAACTTGCCACTGCACTATAGGCCAACAAACCTGCTTTTGTCGACAAGAGACATGAAAAAAAACAAAAAAAAAAATTTATTTGAGGTGGGAGAGCGTTCTTTGTATAACTTAGATTTCACGGAATTTTAAGTTGCATAGAAAATTTTTAAGTTAAACTCATATACATAACGAAATGTTTAATATTTTTCAAAATTGAAACTGTTAATATATTCATGCCTGTTACGGTAAACGACGAGAATTCCACTCCCGCGAATGCCATCCGATTCGCACTCCGCTCGCTTGGCGAAGTTTACGCTATTACCATCAGTGTGACCAGGTTAGGCCTTTTCGAGGCTAGATTTAGCCTTTTTTTGTCCTTTATCCTCATAGTTTTGGTTTTAGCTTCGTGGCTTTTTTTTAGTCTTTTTTCCTCCAAACCTTTTCCGGTCCCAACACCATATTTTTCATATAAAATTAAAGTTAAATGAAGATAGTATTGATGACGAAATAGAGAATAATACATATAATAATAAACTCTTTACAAAAGATATTTTTGTTTTCAGTTGGTAATTCTTTGAAAGTTACAAAGCCGGATGTATTTTCTCACTTCCAGAAGAAAAGTCTAGGTATTCTCCAAGTAAAGTAGCATTGATTGAGCTGCAGTGGCGACTTATTTTTATTTGCGAACTGCTTTGCCGATCGGTTATGGGAATAGCATATCTTTGCAATTCGATTCGCATTTCCTGCGGAAGGCATCCGTCGGATACCGTAATAGGCCTGATTATCTCAACAAGCGATTAGAAAGCGACATATCCTAGAATTGGTTTGAAGACCGCTTTATCTCGAATTTTATTACAACACACCCCTTCTCAAAGTAAATTTTTAAATAGAGATTCAAACGAATTTTGAGATAGGACGTTGTCTTCAAAATTATTCTGGGATAGGGGGTTTTTCGAATAGGCTACCGGGGTAGGGCGATTTGTAACTATATGTGTATATAATTCCAAGTTTACAAAACCTTGAAGTGAAATGTGATTGTTTGACTGTTTCAGTATTTGATTTTGGCCACCACATGTGGTCGACTATCCCACAGTGCATGTGCTTAAACTTAATTGAAACAACTAGTTAACGCATACTACAACAACATTGTTATTTGGCAATACTGGACATAGTAAATTACAGAAAATTACAATGCAGACGAAGACAATTATGGTCAATGATAGCAGCGATTGTAGTACGCCAATACAATTGCAAGGTAAACAAACCCAAGATTTAGCACTGTTTGTTGTTGCCCCTTAACATCTAGCAGCGACTACGTATCTTTTTTCAAAGTAACAAATTTGGAAAATCGGCCACAAGATACAGTATGTGGTCCGTTATTTCTGATGGTACATTTACTTGCTGATCCCCGCACAACTACAACGCTCAGGAACCATCTATTACAAGAGTGTACAATTGCTGGCATAGTTTGAAATAGTAAAGGACTACGTTTACCTGAGAACCAGTATTAACACCAACCATAATGTCAGCTTAGCTGAATATGCAATTGAGAAGCAAAGTTCTCTCTCCACGAACAAAAATCACGCTCTACAAGTCGCTTACAATACCCGTCCTGCAATATGGAGCAGAAGCATGGACGATGACAGCCGCAGATGAGTCGGCCCCTGAAGTATTCGAGAGAAATGTTCCTTGAAGGATTTATGCGCGCCTACGCAATGCCGACGGTGTTTACCGAAGAAGATTTAATGATGAGTTGTTTGAGCTTTATGCAGACATCGACATTGTCCAACGAACTAAAACCCAGCGGCTACGTTGGCTTGGCCATGTAATGCGAATGGAGGAAGATTTTCCGCCCCGGAAGGTATTCTTTTCGGAACCCACCTATACTAACAGAGGAAAAGGGAAGCCCCCACTCTGTTGGGAAGACCAAGTGAAGAACAATCTGCAATCCCTTGGCGTTTCTAATTGGCGTCAACTGGCAAACTATAGAGTCAGGTGGCGCGCTTTGCTGGAAGGTCAAAATCATTTAGACGGTTAAACAAACAGCTATTAAGGGCTGTTGACCTATATATGTATGTATGTATGATCCCCGCCCAATTAAAAGGATTCACCTTCTCTCTGTTTTTGATTTTTCTAGAGATGATTAGGAAGGCGACTAGGACTTTATTCCTAATAAAGACTTTATTCGCAATAATTAAGTCAGTGATCATTACATTGGCTTCCTCTTCAGCATTAGATAATTTGCCGTCATCGCCTTTAATAATGCGGTGAAGCAGCCGCATAACAAATTAATCTCTGAAACTCGTGATGAGCTTAAGCCGCAACATAAAAAGCTCAGGGGCTTAATAAACTTAATAAATAAATAATTGATTTGATTCCCATGTCCTTCATGTAGGACATAGCAAAACCCCCTTTTTATACCTTTCATGAACATGAAATGGTATATTAACTTTGGTCCGATGTTTGTAACGTTTAGAAATATAAGAGATAGACCTACCATTAAGTATACCAATTGATCAGGACGATGAACTGAGTTGATACAGCCATGTCCGTCTGTCCGTCCGTCTGTTTGAACGCAAACTAGTCCCTCAGTTTTTTTAAAATATCTCGATGAAATTTGGCACACGGATGTATTTTTGTATTATATTAGACATTTGTCGGATCCGGTATAATCGGGTCACTATAGCACATATCTCCCATACAACCGATCGTTCAAATAAGACGATTATGACCATTTCTCCCTCATTTTTTAAGATTAAAACTTGAAACTTGGTGAGATATTTGCTTATAGATGGTAAAAGATCGGAGCTATACATATATAGTATATATCCCATACAACCGATCGTTCAGATAACTTTAAACAATGCGTATTTAAGTTTGCGCGTATTCATGAAAGGTATAAAGCCTTCGGCACAGCCGAAGACAGCGCCGTCCTTACTTGTTCCAATTTATTGTTGTTTTGTTTTTTTCTTTTTCATACTAAGTAAACCTTAGGTAGTACAGTATCGAAATTTTGTTGCAAAATTCCAAAAATTGCATGTTTTGTACTTAGGAGGTTAGGTTTGGTAGGTTGGTGGTGGCTAAGCTCTTTAACGGCAGTACACAGATTACTTCTTAAATGATAGTTCCATGTGCTTTCAAGCTTTGTAGACCTTTTGAGTTATGTAGATTATTGGAAATTAGTATCATCACTTACACCCTAATTCTAGTCTGGTAACAACGTTCTTTTTACTGGCAAATAAATAATTTGGCAACTTTTACACCTTTTTGGTACTCTGCCGGCTTAAGTTGCAGTTCAATTTCGTAACCACCAAAATAAGTGGTAACGTCATATAACCGCGAAAGATTACACGTGTTTTGTAAATACAAACACAATTTTTTACACATACTAGTTAACAAGAATTAATAAACCATATTTGCACTTTTTTACACGAATTCTCTATTATGCATTGTTTCGCTGTACGCCAGGATCGCGGTTACTTGAACTGCATTGCCGTTGGTTACGATTTTCGTTAGATAGAGCTATAAAATTATCCGTAATTCTCTATTGCACATTTTTCGGTTTGGTAGCGTTTGAATCGTAGTCGTAGGCACTACATTATCGACAGTGGCGATTTTTGGTGATAATCCTCCAGGTATAAAATTACCGCTTACGCTCAGAATTGACCCGTTAATATAATTGCAAAGAAATCGAATTTGGGTTAAAATCTTTTCATACACATAGAAATATTGAAAATGCACACTGTTGACGCCTTATGTAAAATTAATGAAAGTTGAATGGACATCAGTTCCACTTTAGTAAATTTAACTTAAATATACTAACATTTCTAGCTTATAAAGTGGGTGTGCCTGTAACACATTGTCGACAATTGTTGATGGTCAAGTGCAAACTAATATGGGTCGTGTCTGTAGAAGACTTTCTAGCTTATACAGGGTTAAAAATTTCGGCTTAAATTGGAACAACATTCATCGGCTTAAGCAATTTTTAAAACTTTTTCATTGCAAACCTTTTAACTTCCTACTCCAATTTTAAATTTCCCTCCGTTTAGATTTAATACCTATCTATCTATCTCTATCTCTATGGCGCGATATACAACAGGTAAGAGATTTTTTGCGCCAAGCTTCTCTTCCAATTTGTGGTGTGCCGATTTGAATTTTCCCTACAAATTGGTGGGACCTACAGTTTTATGCCGACTCCGAACGGCATCTACAAAGGAGACGAATTTTTGCTGAGAAGCCTGTCATGGCAGAAATACACTCGGAGAGTTTGCCAAACCACTGCCGAGGGGCGACCCCGTTTTGAAAAACTTTTTTCAAATCACTTTTGATGTTACCTGTACCAGGGCTCGAACCATGGACCTTCGGTGTGGTAGGCCGGCAAAACTACCTTCACACCACGGCGGCCGCCATACCTAACAGAATGAAAAATCATAAAATGGCGTTTACACTAAACAAAAATCCTCTCTTGCGTCCTTTCTTTCTGACAACTTTTGCTTGCTTGTATGTGTCCAAGGCGAATCTATTGATAATGATAGCAAAGCGAATTCATCCATATTCGCCCTGATTCGCCTCACATTTTTGTAACTCAAAATGTCAAAGTAAAAGAGAATATAAAGGGACCCCTTGGTGAATGTTAACAAATCGTTTCCCATTTTCTTTTACTGACATTCTGAGGTACAAATGTGCAGGAAGAACAAGCAATCAGCTGTTTCTATGCCATCGTCAGTAGGTCGATTCTGTAACTATTTTAACGCCAGGTGTTGGCGTTAACTTCGCTTAACACCATTTTAAACGTTTTCCGTATTAGCTAACACTTTTCGTGTGGTTAGCTGTCGCGAATTATTTTCGAGGTGTTAACAATAGCGTTAATATATTTGCAAGTGTTTTAGCGTTTGGAAAAAGTAAAAAAATTAGTTTTGAGTTTTTTGCATGTAATTTAGTGCAAAATACGGCGAAAAGAGAAGTATTGCCATCAAGAGTCAGCTGTTTAGCGGCGTTAAAGGAGAGTTACAGAATCGCACTTTCGTTAAGAACAAACGCCGAAATTTGGCGATAAGCTTAACGCTCGGCGAGTGGTTAAAAGTTACAGAATCGGGCTACAGCTATATGAATTCGCCTTGGTGTGTGTCGTAGCTTAGTGAGTAGAGCGCTCGCCTCTATTGGGAAGCACTTCGGTTCGAAACCTAGTAAATAATGTATGTTATCATTTTTAAGAAATTTGCTTTCGACTGCGGTTCCGCTTCCTAATACAGTTTCGGTTCAGGCCTTGATTTTCGTTTGAGTCTTGGTTCTGGTTCGCCTTCGGTGCTTACGCTTCTTTTTATTTGATCTTTGTTTGTTTGGCTTGTTGTTTTGCACTTGAAAAATTTGTTTTCGCATTTCTTCAAATACACACATGCATACAAACACACATTCATAAATATGATTCCAGATAAAAAGTAGAGGCTTAAAAATCAACAAAATATGCATACAAACTGCGTGAGGCGATTGCGTTATACTTTTTTCAATTTTGGCAACAACTAAGTACATAAATACCTACATATATATATCAGTGATGCAACGAATGCCACTTTTTGAACATTCGCAAATGCGAATGCGAATATCCACTAATGATATTCGCGAAGACGTGCGTTTCGTTTGCATTTTGTTCGCGAATCGACATGTTGCCAATACTCCTGGGCATTGTTTACTCCTACTAGTTTGACATCTTCTTTTACGAATCGGAGTGGAAGGCAGTGGCTGAAGGCGCCCCATATACTATGCTCCTGGGTACCCCTTTCGACATTTTTCATGGCGCCGTCTACGAAGTTGTCTACGATGAGTTTTAATAAATATGAAGAATCTAGTGTTTCTGGCCCTTTTGGCCAGAGCATATGTCTACAAGTAGCGCAACTTACTCCGAAGCCCCACAACACAAACCAACACAGGGTGGTTTGCATTCAATATTAAAACAAACAAATTTAAATAACATACTATTTACCTATAAAATTCACAAATAATTTAAAATAAAGCAGTTGTAGCTCGCAAATTTTCCGAAGACTGACACCAAAGTGGTATAAAAATTGTGTATCTTCACAGCGCTCTGTTGAAATTAGAGTTAGTTTTTTTATGAACAGTGTTTCTTGTGAATATGATTTCTCAGTCGCAGCTTATTTGATCCGATACTGTGACTGCACAGTGATAGACATAGAATAAGAGCAGTAGCTGTGTTCGGTGAGGATAAATTTTTGAAAATTTTTACTGGAAAGTGTTCGGTGACACAGAACATTTGCAGCGAGAGAACGCATTTTGACATTTCATTGAGAGAGAGAGTTGCAAGTTTATGCTGGGGGAATTTCACTCAGTAAAACTTGCAAGTGATAACACCTGATCGTGACATGGGAAGGCAACAACAAAAATTTAAAAATTTAAACTATTAACCATTAAAAATGGAAACAGATGGTTTGCTGCAAGTTTTTACTGACTCCGGCGTTTCGAGAGAGTTTTACGTCATTCTCACTTTGTTAACACTTCTTTGCAAGTTTTGTCAGCGAACACAGGTAATGCCTATTGTTATCTTTGTTTTGGTTATGCAACTTTATTTGCAGTGTTCGAATATTGCACAATTTAAGAAATTTTTAATCAAATTAAAACAATAGCAATAGCAAAATAATTACGCACCTTCCCAAAAAACTACCAAAAATAACTATAAGTTTTGGTTTTTAAACGACATTTCCAAAGTAATTTCCTTTTACACACCAAAATACAATATTCACAGTTATCAAAATTGAGCATTCGAAACTTAAAGCAAGCAAGTTAAATCATGTTGCAATAAACTTTAAAAAACATTGGGGGAAAAGCACCATTTTTTTTAGTCTGCACGTATTTGTTTGTGTTATATGTAAATTTAAATTCGCATCTGCATTCCTCTATCATCTAAATAACACAAATCACTGATTCATATTGACAAAGCCAAGAGAGCGGGAGAGAGTCTCGTATCAAGTCATCTTTGATAGAGTTCTTTGTCAATGTTTATTTTATTTTTTGGAAATAATACTACATTTACATTGCACCAAATGAGTCATTTTGGGCGAAAAAATCCAAATGCGTCGCATTTCCTCATACAAATCGCATTTGGTATGAAATGGCTCATTTGAATTTTCCAAATGCGGTGCAGTGTAAATGTAGTATCTTATATATAAATAGACAAGATGAATCCAATGTAGAACCGTTTTCTGCTAAACTATAATTCTAAGGTATACAAATTATATATGTATAGATAGGAAATTTTGAGGTGTACTTTTATCCGTAAATAAAAAAAATTTAAAAAATCATTTTAATATAAAAAATTTAACATAAAAGTCACACCACTACACATTCACTTATTCACACTATAGACACGCTGTGTGTGTGTGTACTTGCGTTTTGTGTACTATGCTGAATCGTGAGCATGGCCGAGGAGCTGCTTTGTAGGAAAAAATTAAGAGCCGTTGTAGTGTGAGTAGACTTGCCATGCATGTTTTTGTGTTATTCGTGTGGTCGGCTCTCACTGTGAGTGCTAAGAGTTGGTAGTGGACCAATGAAAAATAAGTATTCGCACTATAGATACTCTGTTGTGTCATGCATTTTTGCTTTAGTTGTTGTTATTGTATTGATTACTGCCTACGATGCCCAGTGTCAGCTGCTCTCCTGAGAGCACGAAAAGTTGCTTTGTTGGATACATTAAGCAAGCAATGTAAAATATGAGCAAATATGGAGGAAAGTAAAAAATAAAATAAGAGAGTAAAATAAGAAATCAAGGAAAATAAAAATATGTTAGAGGAAAGGAACGACATAGAAAGGAAGAAAGGCGGATAAAACATACCTACAGCAAAAAAATAAAATAAAATAAAATAAAATAAAGTTTATTGGTTGAATTTCAACCACTGGGCGAACTCTAGTAATAGTTATTTGTCAACGTTTTTTTTTTTTACGTTGCTTGTGTAACATTCACTTTGAGGACTTAGACTTGCCGAACTATTTCTTTTAAACTTTCACATTTTTCGTTAATGCCTAAACGGTTTGATAGCCTAGCGATTTATTTTTATGTTTCAAACTCGAAATTCTGATATCAATTCTCCCCTGGGTAAAATTCGGCCTACGAAGAAAACTTCTCGCATGCGATTTTTTTTTGATAGAAGAGAACTTAGTAGTACTTATGTCTGTAAACAGTCCTTCCAACTATTAAATATTTTGACAAGTAGGATATGGGGGTGGGAGCTTGTTTTACAGAAGACAGAATCTTTCTTTCCGTTTGAACCATCAACCAAGCAAGTTGTGGAGTTACCTATATAGGACAGGTGAGTTTGCATATATTCTTTTTGAGATTTTGTTTTTTTTTTTTAATGAAGGTAGAGGGTGTAGTTTAATTATAATTCTTACAATTAGTTTCCTTCTTCCCTTTGATATGTCGCATAAAAGAAAACCAGCGATTTGAACATAAACATCGATGGTCTACCAACAACGCTCTTTCCGCGTTCGATTAAAACCAAAGGTAATAACTCATCGATACGAAATCGAGATCCATCTTTTAATCAACTCCCTTATGCTATATCATCCGTCAGAGAACAGGATAGTCGCTGCAAGTGGCAGAAAACTCCCACTCCCAGCTCTCCTAACTTCGATTCGCCGGCGCAAAAATTTTTAATAGCAGTAATGTGATGTACGGCGAAAATAAAAAAAAACTCAATTTTCGCTTAGCTAAAAGAAATTGTGCGTGATTTTCCACTGGTATAATTTCATAGCTGCCCCTATAAATATGGGCGGTGGGAGCAGAGTGTTGGTACAGTTATGCCCAAAAGTTCCCGTCGGTCAAAATAAGATTTCTGAAGAAATCGTAAAGTTAGGTTTAAAACAATAACGAAGTACCGAAAAAAAAAACAACAAACGAAAAACTAATAAAAAATAAAAAAAGTTAATTTAATACAATCATAAAATTGAACTAGTGGGAAATCGGTTTAATTTAGTTAACAATCTTGTAAAAATATTTGATTTTATAATTTTGAAAGTTTGTCGAGAAAAAAGAAAGAAAAAAAAACCAGACCAATCCTCAAAAATGTACAAAAGGCTATATAAACCTTTTTGCACATTAGGAATACAAAATCAAACACGAAATTTTATTCAACAGCCTCTCTAAAAAACATACTAAAAGCATACGGTTATCAGAATATCAGTGTAATGACAACGCAGTAATCAAAGACAAAAATCTCGCAAGTTTAATTTTTAGCTACCATTCGCGGCCGCCGTGGTGTGAAGGTAGTGTTGCCGGCCTACCACACCGAAGGTCCATGGTTCGAGCCCTGGTACAGGTAACATCAAAAGTGATTTGAAAAAAGTTTTTCAAAAACGGGGTCGCCCCTCGGCAGTGGTTTGGCAAACTCTCCGAGTGTATTTCTGCCATGACAGGCTTCTCAGCAAAAATTCGTCTCCTTTGTAGTTGCCGTTCGGAGTCGGCAAAAAAAAAAAAAACTGTAGGTCCCACCAATTTGTAGGGAAAATTCAAATCGGCACACCACAAATTGGAAGAGAAGCTTGGCGCAAAAATCTCTTAGGAGGTTTATGATGATATATCTGTTGTGTATCGCGCCATAGAGATAGAGAGATTCGCTGCAACAACAACACGAAAGGCCTTTCTACGTTTTGCCAGAGAATGTTTACAGAGAATGGTAGGGCGGGTTGCGAGCCACAAAACCAAAGACCATCGTTGGTATTGGGAGGTAGGGTGAGGTTGAGAGCATCACCTATTGAGACCCTTTCTCTTTGTTGTTGTGTAGAATAGCGGCCCAAAGTGTCGTATTGACTATCTATTCTATTTTGGTTTATTTTTTTTGTGTTGAGCTACTCTATAATCATAAAATGTCCTGTTGATGATAGCTTCGCGTGTAGCCAAGAACCGCCCCAGTCACTGAAGCCTAGCCACTGTCAACGGGTCCCGACAGGCTTCTCGCGTTGCTAGAAAACTTCGTCCAATATTTAAAACTCTAGCTTAGTGTGGAATGACCTTCCAAGTTAGATGTTTGCGAGCATACATTGGTTGATTACCAACGCGGGGTCAAATCAGCAGGTTATTACACTTGATAACTGTTATGGATGAGAAATACTTTTTTTCGTTGCCCAAAAAAATTTAAATTTGAAATAAGTTTTTGTATTTGTTTTATAATACCAATAAGCAAAATACGTTTACTACCCAACAATCATTTCTGTAAATGTTTTTCAAAATAATTTAAAGTAAACTTGCTACAATAAGCTATACGAGTATATAAGCTTTTTCAGTTTTAATTTATTTGAAAGTTTCAAGTAAACTTTTTATAAACTTCAAGAAAAAACTGTTACAAATAATTTCAATTTAAAAGTGAAATGCAAATTTTTATAAAAATTCAGAAAAACTCTTAGTCGCTTTTTTTCTTTTCAACTTAAAATACTTCCAATTCTTTTCAAACAAGATTTTATATGAGAATGACGTCGAAAAAGCAAAAATCATGGCTGCATCTTAACCACTTCCGCAATCTGGTAATAGTTAGTTTAAGTTGCAGCATTCAATGTATGATTAGAACTTAGTTATTTATTTTATTGCAATAGCTAAATAATATACAAAATTTGAATAAAGTTTCAAAAAAAAAAAAAACTTTTAGAAAGCATTCTTCAAAATCTTTTTTGTAGGTTTAAATTAATAAGCTTTTTATCAACGTGTCGTTTCAATTACACCACGTTTATTTTCAAGCGTTTTATAAACGAAAAATCTGAATTTTGTAAGCTTAATACTTATTTCGGAAAGCTTTCAATTTTCTTTTATTTTAAGTTTACTTTGCTTGTTGGGTATGAGTGGTATGAGCTTACGATAAACTTACATTAGCAAGCTTTCCATTTGGAAAACGTTTACTATAAACACGTTTGGAAAAAATGGTCGATTCAACAAAAGTGATCCCTTTTTAATCAATTGCGAATGAGGTTTGGAATACAATTTTTAATTAACGTTTTATTCAACGTACAGTAAGGGTTTGTTGAAAACTGATTGACAAAACTCCAATTTAGGCAACGACGGTGAAAACGGGTCAATAGCCTAATGAATATGTACTAGACCTTCCCTCCGAAGGTTGCTGGTTCGAATCCCGACAATTTCCTCAACTTTTTTTTTATTAAATAAATTATTATAATTATTTTAAAATATGTTTTATAGTTATTTCAGTTCCATTTATTACTTTTTTTTTACAATTCGAAAAAAAAAAATTAAAAAAATATATAGCGCGCGCTTTTTTTTTTACCAATTTGTGGCAAATTTTTTTTACAAATTGGCGGGAGCTACGGTTTTTTGTCGACTCCGAACGGCATCTGCAAAGCAAAGCAGATAAATTTTTACTAAGAAACCGTCCATGGCAGAAATACCCTCGGACCCCGTTTTGAAAAGCCTTTTTCAAACCAATTTTGTTGTCACCTGTCCCAGGACTCGAACCTTGGGACTTTCGGTGTGTTAGGCCGGCAACACTACCGCTACACCATACGGCCATATAATAAAGCTCATATAAATCAAGTAGGTAAATTATTTAGCTTTTTTTTTGAAAACTGCCAAAGTGTTCACCTCGTAGAAAGTTCACCTCAAGTTAATTCCCCAAAGCTACCATACAATTGTGAAAACTTATTTAAACGTTTGTGAAACTTTATAGTTACAAACTCGTTTGGAAAACATTGATTTCAATGTTTGGAAAATATTTATTTATTTATTTTAGCCAAATTGAGTGAAATATTATAGGCTATATTGAACATAATAAGACTAGTACGTAATATAATGATATACAAACTACATTACTACATTACCATTTAAATTACTTAAAAAGCGATCTTTCGAATAAGAAAAATCAATATCCGAAAATTTTAAAATTCTATTGAACTCAATCAGGGCTCTATTAATTGGCGCATTTCGCACATAAAGAGCATTAAAAATGCCAACATGGAAGAACTCTGAACTACGAAAAGCTCTGGCCGGAATGTTAATCAGTATCCTCTCAAGAAGCAGGTCAAAAATGAACGAGAGCGACAAAATAGATCTCCTGTTCTGTTCTGCAGTGATTTTAGATGAATTAATAAGCACCGAGCTTCATAAGCTGGTATAGGCTCCGTGAAAGTAAGTTTCGTAAGGAAAACTGTAGAATTACTTTCTGGATCCGTTCAGTTCTTGCAATGTGGCAGTAATAATACGGCGACCAAATTGTTTAATAAACTAGCTTACTTCATTGTTTATTGGGTAGTTTCTAGATGATAAATGTTGTTGTTGTTGTTGTTGTTAACAGTGCTTCGCCCTGCCCCAGATTGGACGGGGTTACACTGAAATAACAGCCCTTGGCCGGGTGAAAAAACCCGGGTCATTCCGGTGCGATAGAACCGGCTGTTGTGGGAATGATAAATGTATATTTATGTACATATGTATGTCTATATTTTTCAATAACTGCTATTTTCCAAAGCTTCTTGTTTCCTTTGTTTGATAAAGAAAGAAGAAGAAAAGAAGAAGAAGAAGAAGACAATACAAATTATCAAAATATAGGATATCTAGTTATACGAAACACAAAGGTGGGTTAGCTCGATTCCGATTCTCCTTAGAAAAAAAATGTCTGGCAGACCATGGCCTTATCTAAGCCACCTTGACCTGTGTGAATAACGATGTATTGAAGAAATTTTTTCTGATCAGGAAATTGAAAATTGAGAATGGCGACCTGGTGGTAAAGAGTGCTTAGATTATGGAGGAATCACTTCTTCTTCGCTTGCTAGGCTATGTTGTGCGAATGAACGGAGACGCCCGCAGGTATTCTTATCGATAGAAAGACCAAGTGTAGATCGACTTCCGATCCGTGGTGTATCCAATTGGCACCAATTTGCAATGAAAAAGGACTGGAGAGCTACATATGTTGGACCGTGAAAATCGGCTTGGCGGTTAACTGGCCATGTAAAGTACGGTATGAATGAACAACTGTTATTAGATAACGAAAACACAAACCTTGGAATATTATAATTGATGAGAAAAAAATATATACTGTATCATCTAAAAACTATTGAATATGAAACAAATGCAAACATTTATTAAAAGTAAACATTTTTTTTTGCCAACGAAAAAAAGTACTATTTCTCATCCATAAAAGTTAGAAAGGAACGTAAAAACTAAACGTTGACGTATAACTCTTACTTAAAAAATTAATTTTTTTCTTTTTCGAATAATTATTATAAAGCAACGATTATTAAACTTATAACTGTTATGTCTGTGTTTATGTTAGATACAATTTACTACGAAGCAGTCTTGGGGGCCGGACCAATATAACAACAACAGTATGACGTAGTATTACTCGCACAAACTATATATGTATATATTCGTACGTACATAAATACACATACAATACAAACGCTTATGCAGATATTGTTGTTCTTAAAACGAGTAAATAATTCATATCTACATACCTTTAAGCAAATTTGTTTGTTTTTCCAATTCAGGCAATTCGTTTAACAACAAAATAATAAAATGCAAAACAACATGTGCTGATTCAAGTCATATTCCTTACGGAAACATCGTCATAAATTCGTATGTATTAAATTAAACAAAATCAAACTAAAAGCAGCTTTTACAAAAATACTCCTAAACAAGTTTTTGGTGCACCAAATTTATTTAAACTTAAAAGTTCAATATTCCTTTGGAAGTTCATCGATGCCGTCATACTCCTCGTATTTTATTGCTCTCTCATTTTTCTTGTTCGATTGGCATAGTGATAGATAGTGGCTAAATTAATGTTTTTTGGGGCAAGCTATGGTACAATTTTTCAAATTTTTTAACAATTTTTCATGGAAAAATAGTATTTTAATAGTTTTTATGTAGAAATAGGAGCAATTGCTTACGAAATGTGTGTTAAAGTAATGTTTTTAGGGTCGAGCAACTAATTTTTGACATTAATCTTTTAATAAATCTTACGATAGGTGGCGCTGTGGTACAATTTTTCAAATTTTTTTAACAATTTTTATGAAAAAGGAGTATTTTAACAGTTTCTAAGTAGAAATAGTAATGTTTTATCCTGTTTTATATTAGAAGTGATCGTTGATGACACTAAAAATTAAAAAAAAAGAAGACAGTTCGGTCTTGATAAAAAATATAAGTGTAAAAAGTTTTGTAGTAAAAATGAAGCTTAAAACTATAATTTTAATTTTTAGTGTCATCAACGACCACTTCTAATATAAAACAGGATAAAACATTACTATTTCTACTTAGAAACTGTTAAAGTACTCCTTTTTCATAAAAATTGTTAAAAAAAATTGAAAAATTGTACCACAGCGTCATCTATCGTAAGTTTTATGTAAAAATAAACATCAAAAATAAATTCCATGCCCCAAAAAACATTAATTTAGCCACTATTTTGTAACCCATTGCTTCATTTTATCAAGTTTTCCTCACTTAACCCCTATACATAGGGTTAAAAACTTTAAACTCAAATAAAAAAAAACCAGACCTATAGGCAAAAAACCTGGTATGAGGTTTTGATACGAGAGGGATAGAGCTTCCAATTTTGTGGGTTTCATCAATTACTAAGAGATGAACCCTCATTTTGTTGTACAGTGTAATCGACTACTAAGCGATTGCAGACCAACGAGGTATTGCGAATGCCGAACCGATGGCCTAATGAGCGACTATGAATCCCCTGTTTAGTTTAGGAAGAATCAGTGATTGAGTCGCAATAATGCAAAAAATTCGATTAGTCTAGGATGGTTCCGGGATGAGTCGCAAAGGAGCATGCGACCAATGCCAATTTTGATCTCTTTTTATGGGTTGGAGTGATGCCTTTTGTTTGAGTATGTCCTATGAAGAGGCTAATTGGTCTCTTTTATGCCTGAAAGGATAGTTTCGGACATTGTAGCATTTTATGAAAAGAAGATAATTTTTTTATAAGATAGAAAATAGCCTCTAAAACTCCACGGATTATGGGGTTAGAATATGCCACTTTACTATATGGCTCCAAGCTATGGACAGACACACTTAAAACAAAGAACCGCTGTGAACTCCTAACATCTATCCAGCGAACATCAGCTTTGAGAGTAGCTTATCGAACAGTATCAAGACCAGCCGTTCAGGTGATAACCGGAGCGATCCCTATCGACCTATTGGCGTTGCAAAAAAGAAGAAGACTGTGGGAAGCTAAAATGCACACGGATAAAGAGCTCATAAGAGTCGCTCGCCAAGAACTCAGCGAGGAAACGTTTAGACTTTGGCAACAGCGCTGGGAAAATGAACACCGAGGCAGATGGACAGCAAGATTGATCACTGACGTTAAGGTATGAAGCACTAGAAACTTTGGCTTGGTTAATTACTACGTTACCCGCATGCTTTCTGGGTATGGGTACTTCAAAAAGTACCTATATAGGATGGGAAAAGTCGAAGATCCGAAGTGCGTGTATGGAGATGCAGACGAAGACGATGCTGAACATACATTCAAATGCTCAAGATGGACCGAGGAGCGACAAGTGCTCGAACGAGGTGTCGGCCCAATAACTGCCGTTTAAGTCATAGAAAAAATTTTGAGCGGCCCAGAAGTGTGAAAACAAATCACCAACTTTGTAGAAACTACACTCAGAGCAAAACAGCGGGACCGGGGCGCAGGTACAATAGAAGGCTCTCAAGGAATGTGAAACATGGAAAGCTACCCTGAAGCAATACGAAAGTGGTCCCAGGGTGAGCGACGGTTCCAAAATTTTGGGGAAGTTTTCTAGTCCAAGGACACACGGCTGGTGCAACGGTATCAGGGACGGTGCATTTGGAATTTTTTCATCCCCACCTTTTTCATTCAACATAGAAGACTTCACTGGTCATGTATCGCAAATGAATACAGGAGCCTACCGGGTTCATATCCGGCGAAGCACTTTCATTTCCGATAACACTTTCCAGAGCCTTCGGGGAATGCTTTTGTCCATGCCAGGTCATATTTTTCTAGAGGACTAACGTTTCTATCGATTCCCGAATGTGGCAACAGAGGAATGAGGAGACCCCACTGAATTGCAAAAAACAAAACGAGGTTAAGCATGGCTCGGCTTGGTGTTTCAAACTGGCGTTAGTTTGCGCTAAAATTATGGTGATAAATAGTTCAAAGAGAGCAAGATTAAACTCTATTTTAAACATCAACTGCAAACTGGCGCTAAGTTTTGAAATTGATCTTCCGAAATATACAAAAAATTGTTTGTCACAAATCCAAATACATACATACGCAAATAAAAGTTGGCAGCCATGTAAAAGTTTAAATTGTGGCGGCGCCTAAAAGCATGCAATATTTAATTGCAAATACTCATGCCCATGCGGAATACCCAGTAGGAAAAATGCATGTATTACTTGCAAGAGAATACAAAGGTATGGTATTGCTTTTCTACGTTATTTCCACTTTATAAGTTCACTGTGTGTTTGTTTTTCATTTATACAGGGTCAAGCAGGCAATTAATTCGCACTCATGTTGAGTTGCAGATTAAATTTAACCGTTAAAACTAGCTTGATCGCCCAACAAGGATAAACCAGTTACCTCTTCTTTAGCCAATTGGAGTTCTCCACTTTGCTAAAACCAAGGAAGTTTTGGTTTCACAATTGCTCTCTTTTTTGGTGGGTGTTGAGAAGAATATCTTCTGAGAATAAGCAAAAGTTTAAATTGTTTTAGAAATTTCACAGTGAAACACATTCACTTCCTGTTTATACACATATTTATTGTTTTATTCCATAATAAGTTTCTCTTTTATAATTTAACAATCTATATAGTATACTATAAATATTTATATATGTATATTTGTTTAATTTAAGTGTATATATCTAAATAATTCTATACAATCGCTTAGAGCATAAATGTATGGGGTGTGTATAGGCGATTTTATTTGATTTATATAAGCTTTTGTTTTAAACTTGTTTTGTTTCTTTTTTTGATTGTTTTACAGTTTGTTTGTGTGATTTGTTGTTTTTTTAAGTAGTTGATTTTTCATGTAAAGTATACTAGGTCTATATTTCGACGAAATAGTGGAAGATCACCCTATTTGAAAATATTTTTGGAGAACGCCCTATCTCGTTATATTTTTCTGCAACGGCTTACCTGAATATATGATTCCAAAACTCCCTACATGAGCTACAAATATGTATATTTATTTTCTTTAAAACATTTTTGGAACTTCTTCTGAAATGACGTGTTAAAAAAAAAAAAAATCAGCTAGCTCCTTCTTCAAACCAATTCTGTGATAGGGTGTTTTGGAAAAATGTTTTAGAAATAGTGTGATCTCCCACTCAGCCGCCGATATGTTTTTATTTACATAAATTTGTAGTGATTTTTTTTTTTGTTATTTAAATAAATTTATTTATCGCTTTTTCCATCCTCCTAAAATGTAAAGATATCTAATTTGTAATTTTTTTTAACAATTTCAGATTTGTAGCTGTGTTAATTATTATGGGAGCAGGCCCGTTTATATATAAGTTTTTAGTTCTACAATTTTTTTTTGATAATTGCTCCAGACCTGTCAAATAATGATTACTAATCGTGATGATTAATGGTTTGATTAATTTTTTTCTTGAGAATCCATTTAATGATTGATTACCATTACTTTCTACTTTTAATGATTATTTTCCAATTAATAAAAAAAAATATAAAAAAAATCATAATTTTTTACGATTATTAAAATAAATCGAAAATAATCAAAAAATTAAAAATAAATGAAAATAATCAAAAGTAATCAAAACAAATTTTTTTTGATCACTTTGGATTAATTTTGATAATTTTTTGATTTTATCTAATCGTAATCAATTTCTTGAAAAACGATTAAAATAAGCATTACCAATTAAAAAGCCGTCTAATTAATTGATTACTAATTACTTATCAAATTTAACAGGTCTGAATTGGTCCCAAAAATTAGACAAACGGATACTACAAACTATATAATTTATTTGTATTTGTTTTTTTATAAATATGTATATTGTAAATATTTATCAACTAATATATATATATATATTTTTTTTTGATTTAATTTTGGTTATAAACATTAAAGGTGGCTGGTATTGAACATTTTAAAGTGTTTTTCGGTATTTGAAGGGCCTAAACCAAAAACCCATCTATACTTTTTGTCGGTGTTTTTTAGGCTGTGCTGAAATTACGCTGGTTTACGTAATTCTTAATATTTTTTAGTAAAGTGTTGACAATAATGAAATTTATTGTATTTCAAAACTTCTGCAGACGTATTTCTAAAAAAGGAAAAATTTAAGCGAGTGGGTCCCGGAACAGAGATTAAAAGTTTAGTGACTTTTTGCTCTGATTTCGCCATTTCATTTTATTGATTTAATTTATTTAAGTAAAATTAAGAAAAGCTCGTGCCTCATAATTAACTTTTAAATTTTGTTATACTTAATTTAAAAGAGTTAAGAGAGCAAGAGTGAAAACATAAAGTTATTAAACTAGCTGCAAGCTTAAGAATTAACTTTAACTTGTTGGAAAATGTATATAGTGTGTACATATATTTATATTACTTCTTAAAAAATAGCAGTATCACTTTAACATTTGTATATATGTATATGTGTGTTTATATAACGAAAAAGCAGATATGTATTACATTTTTTTTTTCAAATTTTTATAACATATAGCTTTCGTGGGATTTTAATTATCTTTGGCATATATCGAATACCTTCGAATATATGCGGAGGCTCTTATAGACAGGAATCGTATGGCATATGGATTAGATTGCTTTATAACCTTGTATATAACCGATAGCATTCTTGTAGGGTGGGTACGAAAGAACTAAATAGGGTGTTTAAATAAATTAAATAGGAGATGTTGTATAAATGACGTACACTTTCAAATTTCAGATCGATTATTAGCATCCCCAATATGTATAAATCCAACTTGTTTTTAGATTGTTGAGAAATTTCAAAATTTTCAAAGTGATTTTCAACATGTTTCTCCCCTGAGGTTGCACGTTTATTCCAAAGATGGATTTTAGTTTGAAAACCATTGGAGCTCATTTTGAAAGTGCACCTGCAATTTTTACACTTGGCAGCACTCGTATTTGCTGTCTTATCTGAAAACACGTAAGCGAACGAAAAATTGCCAAAACATTGAAAAGAGGAAAGAAATAAAAAGATATATATTTGTGTGACAAAAGATAGTATTTATATTATTATATTATATTGCGCATTGTTTTTTTAATAATTTGTGAAGCCATAATGTCCTGCAGCGTCACTATGCATTTTTCTTCTAATGTGCAATTTTTAGATTATTTCTTTTACATTCTTTGGTACATATTTTATTTTAACTCAAGTAAGGTGGAGTATTTTTAGGCGCGTTTATGGAATAGTTTAGATCCAGCCGTGCTTTACTGCATATTAACGTTTCCATGTTATTTGGTATGCACCCGCACTGCACCTGTATCAATTATAATTACGATAATTTTTGTTGGAGCAGGGCATGATTTTTATGTCCGAAAAGCGATCTGATGGGAAGTTGGTGACTTCGAAACATGTCATCCCATACCATGGCTGTGCCAATTTGTTGTAATTTTCCTCTAATATCAATTAAATTGATCTATAGTGGAACAATATCCCCGTCATCGCTTGTCAAATTTAGTTTTGTGACAAACCGGTTTCGGCGTTACGCCATCCTCAGTGTTTACTTTTAAACAACAATATTCAACCCTGTCGGAAAATTAACAAAGGAATAAATTGACGTTTACCGGGGGATTCTCTATATTTCGGATGGTTATGGGGTAGTTCTGGTTGTGGAGGAGTGGTTATTAATACCCGATACTTCAAAATGTCTTTTAACTATCGTCTTCGAAACTGGTACAGCACCAACCACGAAATGTATAGATCTCACTGGTTTGCAATACTACTGCCGGACGGCAATTAAATAACTAGTCTCACGAAAGAGGCTTTATCAGGCATGTACTGAAAATTGCGCAATTTGAAGATTTTTCCGGTATGGTATATTTAAACAATTCCGAAATTGAGCGCAGGTTTAAGAAACGATTCTCCGATGATGAAAAAATAAAATCGGTACGATTTACAAAACATGTTCACCGATTTCAAAATGAACTTTGCCAAAATATCAACCCAAAACGATTTACAGAACATGTCTGCATATATTTTGTTTTATATCGATTTCCACCGTTTTCGAAACCATATTTAAATTTTTTAAAATACTTTAGCAAGCAAAAAAATTAAATACGAACATAAGTTGAAAATAATAAATTTTTTTTTTTTAATAAACCGAAAGCGCAAATAATAAAACAAAACATTTTCTTCATTTAAGCATAAGTTTATTCAATAATTCAAAAAGCAAAGTACAGCAATTCAAAAATTATACTTAAATTTCATAAACATTAAAATATATAAATTTCATATATATATGACATCCAAAATTGTTCAGTTATTTACTATGTTTAAACGTACATATTTAAGCTAAGCTTAACTAAACATACGCCAAATACATTAACAATGTTGTAAATCTAAGATAAATTGCTATCACAATTGTCGTTTGTCGACTAGCTCGGCACAGTGTCGTCTTTAAAGTTTAAACGCTCGCTTTGTCGACTATTAGCTGTTACAACAAATATGGTTATATTGTTATTGGAATAGACTACATGCCAAGTGCATTGATGACAGATCGTGACTGTTAAGTCGACTCTAAAGCGAAAAAGTGAGTCTCGAAGTGAGGTCGCCAATCGACAATTGCGATAGCAATGATAATTATTCTTGGTATACTTATGATAACAACTGCATTACTGCCATACATATATATATAAGTATGTAACTATGTTTTATATTATTACGCGCTGTTGTTTATTTATGTTGTATGTATGTGTGTTAACGGTTTAAGTTTTGTTTGTTAAATATAAAAATACAAAAAGCCTGTAAAAGTGTTTGTTTATTCATGAGAAACATTTTTTCTAGTGTTGTAAGTTGGTTGTGTAAATATATTTAACATTTGTATATCAGTTACTTGTGTAAGTTTGTATTCAAAACAAACAAAAAAAGCATTAATTATTTGGAGATATTTGATTTTCACTAGTTTTTTTAATATTAAATATTGAAACATTTAATATATATACTACTTACTAGCTAAGATTTTTTTAAGTTGTAATTTATATTTAATTTTTATTTTGTTCTCTAATTTAAGGCATTTACTTTAAGCATACATATATATAGTGTTTGTATGTATTCAACATGCGAAAAAAAAATAATTCATAACAATTTAAATAATATTAAGAAAATACATTCGTATACTCTTAAGCAGAAAACCAATATTTTTAGTTTCTATTATATATTAAGCTAGATTTATGGTTTATGGTTTATTAGAAAATTTTCGTAGGACAATTCACTGAAACTCGTAAAAGCCTATTGAATCTGCCAAAGATCGTAAATTCAATATATGTTTATAAGATTTAAGGGTACTTCAGAATACGTTTTCAGAATCCGTGCTTTCAGAATAAGCACAGAAAAAACGAAGACAAGAACACTATCCAGCGAAGACCAAATATAGGCAGAACAGAATCCAGACAAGACAAGAGTCACACAGAAGACATTTTCAAAAAATCAGATAACATATCTTCCTTTTAAAGAAAATTTCCCCAAGTCAGTTACAGTTTTAAAAAGGCCAGCATATTATTGAAAAGAGCCATAGAAAAAAAATTTTTTTCCCAAAAACTCCATATCTAATATTTTTTTTTTTAAATTCCTAATCTGAGCACTTAATTGCAAAATGATCGTAGAATTGGTCTGAAAAAGAAAAATACTTATCTCAACTAAGAATATATATAATACCTTGAATTTTGGCATTTTTGAAACAAATTCGCAGATAGGGCTTCCTTCAACTAGAATCTGAGATATGTCGATTTTCAATCCTCAATTGAGCTAGGTCGTTTTTGAAGAGTTAGGTAGCTCAGCTACTAGTTAAACGATATATTCAGTTAAAATAATATCCATACATGTCAAAATACTGAGAGCTTCAAATAGCGACTGGACATAATATAGATAGAACAGTTTTGAATAAATTTCTGATGTAAACTACCCAATCTTGCTTTTGCCTTGTGTAGATTGGCCGAATACTTAAACTTTAAAAACCACTAAAGTATGAAAACATTGTCCTAAAACTAATTTCAACCTTTTAACAAGATAACGATTTGAAATTAATAAAGAACGAGACGGTATTTTGATTAAGGTCTTATACTTTTTATGAATGTAATTTAACTAAAATCTGACTATATTTCTGAACAGAACAGGGCGCAGTGAAGATAAATCTTTATATCGTAGACCTAAATTATCTTCAATGGTACAAAACTTAGTGCTTCCCAGGCTGGATATTTTACTATTTGCAAAAAAACTTTTACTGATGAATCAATCTTACGGCGATTAAGGTCAAAGTTTTATAACAACTGCATAGTAAATTGTATGGGATATATATCATATAGATCACCGTCATTTCGTCAAAAGGCCATCCCACTTATTCTTAAAACACTCTGGGAAAAATGACTTATAACTCTTTGACCATAGCAAAAAATATTGGACATACGAGCGTAAAAAAATATTCCGCTGTTTTATTATTTTAGTCTGGGTGTTTCATGGAGAGTTTGAATTATATCGATATCAAAAATGTTGTTGTATTTTTCAAAAAATTTTCTATTGTATCTAAAGCTGTTTCGTATTTTTTTGTTTTGATGGTTGCTTGTCTGGGGCTTTCATGAACTACATTTCAACGAACCTGAATCATTTGCCTTTAGTGGTGTCTGGATATTGTGTTCTCTGACTCCATTCTCATCATCTCGATTTAACGTTGACGTGCAATTTGTTTTACACTGTTATCCGTTCCGTTATCTGTCAAATAAATTTTCGCTCAACGTCAATTGGATATGGTGCGCACTGCCCAGTGAATTAGTGAATTGCCTACATTTTTTAGTTTTCTAATTTCATAAATATTTATTTACAGTAATATTATAATAAAATGTTCTGCTTTAAATTAAATAAATATTTGTTTATATGACCAAACTGCAGTGCACTGGCCATATTTTCGACGATATGTAGTTATAACACATTTTAGTTGCAGCTTCGTGTACTATGAAGAGCAATCACTTTTGTGCGGTAAATAAGATCTTTAACATGAATTTACATAAAATATAATATATAATATTGTTTACTCTTGCATAGTTACTAATCCAAAAATTAAAAATTAGATGATCACGATCACCCTGGCGTGACTGATTGTTCGAAAACTTTCTATTTCAGAATCTGTTTCAAAAACGCCCCATTTCAAAATAAATTCAATTAAATTTCAGCTGATAGACCCTTGTTTAGAAAGAGTTTTGAGATAAGGCGTTTGAAAAAAAAAAAAAAATTGAAATAGTGTGTTCTGAAAAAATATTCTAGAATAATGCATTTTCGAACCTCAGCTAAAACAAGGTGATCTTTTAGTAAGGAAGCCTTTACTAAGTATATGGAATTCTTCGTGTTGTTTTCTTTAATATTGAACATATCTAGTGATTAGGATGGGTTGAAAAAAGAATATTTTTTTTAGCTTGGAAAATAGAATTTGCAGTTTATAAAAAAGAAAATTCTAATTAAATTTTTTCAAACTATAAACTTGACAATTTGAGTTGGCCCACTCCCTTTTTAAGAAAATAATTAATCACACAGGATAGTTGCAACGGAATTTTTTTTAAAGGTGTTCTAAAATCTGTAGGGTGCCTTTGAAAGCGATGGATTTTTTTTTATAAAAATAATTATTACTATTTTTTTTTTCAATAATTTCTTAATTAAGAGTCTTTCCATGTGAAATCTTAACATATTTCGAATCGGCCCCTTCCGATTTGAACAAACTTTGAAGAAGAGTTTCCTTTTATTATAAAATAAATGTCTGCCAACGAAAAAATTAAAAAGAAATTTTTTTCAAAATTTCACTTTTTTTCTTGTTTTTTGAGTTAATTTTTTCAATATTTCGGAAACCACTATAGTTAAAAAAAAAAAATTTTACCACTTTCACAGGGGATACTTAGAGGTAAAAAAAAAATATTTAAAAAAAAAAATTTATAATTTTAGAAAATTTTCGATTTTTCAATATTAAATTTTGTACTGCTTTTTTTCAAAAGTTAGGTAAACTCGAAATTTCACTTTTTTCCTGTTTTCTGGAGTTTATTATTTCAATATTTCGGAAACTACTGTAGTTAAAAACGTTGGTACTTTCAAAGGTATCCCCATTAGATGTATACAAAAAAATAAAAAAATTAAAACTACCATTTCTAATTTTAGCAAATTTATAATTTTGCAAACAAAACAAAAATGTAAAAAAACTTACAGCTATTTTAAACATTTTTTTTAGCTTTCTAAATTTACTAAATTTTTATCACCAACAAGTGGTTTTCCTGTTAGTGGAATGTAAAAACTTTCAAAGGTATCCCCGTTAGAGGTATAAAAAAAATAAAAAAATAAAAATGATAATGAATTAAACTTTGAAGAAGAGTTTCCTTTTATCATAAAATAAACGTATGCCAAATAAAAAATTTAAAAAGAAATTATTTTCCTTTTTTTGGAGTTAATTTTTTCAATATTTCGGAAGCTACCGTAGTTAAAAAAAGTAAACTTTGCCATTTTCAAAGGGGATACTTAGAGGTAAAAAAAATATTAAAAAAAAAAAAATCATAATTTTTAGAAAATTTTAGATTTTTCAAAATCGGTCATTAAATTTTGTACTGAAACTTATTTGTATTAAAGCGCTTTTTTTCAAAAGTTGGGTAAATTTACAATTTCACTTTTTTCCTGTTTTCTGGAGTTTATTTTTTCCATATTTTGGTTTTCCTGTTACTGGAATGTAAATGTAATATGCTTACATTTACACGGTGATAAAAAAATTAGTTATTTTGTATTTAACTAGTTGAAGAAAAACTTTGACCAAAATTTAGAAATTCATATTGTTTAAAAAACAAAAAACACCCTCCTGAAAATTTCAGCATATATATATTTAGATATATTAGCGGTATAATACAAAGAATTTGAGTCCAAAATTTATTGGCGAACTTTAAATTTTACGATTTTGAAATATCGTTGTTTCAAATTTTTTTTTATACCTCTAAGTACCCCTTTAAAAGTACAGTAGTTACCCATATATTGACGAAAAAACTACAAAACAGTAATTTTTTTTTTTTTTTTAAATTTTAACTTATTTTCTTTGACAGAACATGTTTCATGATAAAAGGAAACTCGTCACAAAATTTTATTCAAATCGGAAGGGGTCGATTCCAACTATGTGACGAATTGACACAATTAATTAATTATTTGAATATACAATTTTTCTTTTCAAAATGTAAAGGCTTTAAAAACAGCAATTCTATTGAACTGTTGGTATAAATTAAAATTTTCATTTACAAAAAAAACTACAAAATTAACTTTCCTCTAATCATTATAATGTTTTTCAACCCACCCTAACAGGTCATCGCTTGTGAAATCGTAGCTAATATTTTTTTATGCTCAACACATAACTTGTAGTTTCTTCTTCGTGAGGTCGCAAATCATAAGTGGTAAGTGAATCGTAAGTGCTAAGTGACTCGTAATTATTATCGCTCGTTTTCGTTTATTTTGTCGTTCAATTGTTTGTGTCACAAGGTCTTATACGGTTTATAAACCAAAACCACACAAACGTTTTCTTCGTCGTAATAATGGTAATTTAATTCAAGTAATGCATTTCTTATTGCAGTCCAAGACTGTTTGATGTTGCTTACAAAAACAACTACAACTATAAAATTAACATTTGTCAAATTTTGGCACTCAACTCAGTTCTGCACTCTCAAGGAGTGAGAGAGAGCTTGGTACAAATATATTTATCTCGTTTTGCTGTCACAATAACAACATTTTCGTAGTACTAAATATTTACGTTTAGCAAAGAAGGTGGACAGGTTTTGAATTGCAACTGAACCAAGTACTCGTACTTCTAAGCCACAGGCCTGTGCAGTATCCTAATTCAACAAAACTAAATGAAGATCTCTCTATTTGAAGATCTTGAAATATTTGGGAGCTCCAGCAGTAACTTGATAATTTGTTGCTTTTTTTTAGATAATTCTTTTCCGTTGTTTGTTTTAGCGGGTTGCCACAATACATAGTACAATCCAGAGATACTACTAAAATAATTAATTATAATAACCTTATCTAGCGCATTTTTATAAATAAGTTCTAGCATTTAAAACCTTTTAAAACCATCCTTGGCTTTTGTGTTGAGATAAACCTATTCTCTAGCTATCGGTTGTAACGTCGAAAGTTCGTGTGAAGGGCTTTCAATGTGCATATTAGTGTGCCACCTTCTAGAAATATTCCTTAGCAAATAAAATCGTGCAGTTGCTTCCTTGCATTGCAAAATAAGGCATGCCCTAATCTATACACATACAAATCTCATACGCTAAAGTTCAGTTAATGGTGACATAGCCATAACCGTAAAAATCGCAAATAAAGTGAGGTTTATCGATTAATGGATATCCCCTAATTTTTAAGTTTTTTTTTATTAATTTTGAAACTGTTATTTTTGGGTTTTCCACTTTTCATGAAATTATCATCTTTTTTAGGTTAAACCACCAATAATCGCTGACAATAGATATAGTCAAGTTAAGTTTATTTTTACAACGGCCTTATGTTTATCTGCAGTTTAAGTCTTTCGAGGCTTTTACCAGAACATTATGAATCACTAACGTAGTTATTGATTATAATGATCGGCCGCTGGACTTAGCTAACTTTGGATTAAGAGGTGGAGTATTTCTAAGTGGCTAACCCCTCACTCATTTCTTACGACTTTCAAATTAATGAACATTTCAGGCATTTTGCTGCATTATATTTTCAAAATTAACTTATGCCAAGAAAAGTATTGAACTTTAGTGATAATCCGGCTAAAAGTAAATTACTTGCTCCCTCTTAGATTAACTCCAAACTTTCTCTGGATTGCTGTCGATCTTCACAGAAGATTATCCCACCGAACGGCTTGCCTAATTTGGCTCCACAGGCGGGCCAGTTCGAACAATAATTTCATTGCGGTCCAACTCTTTTGACATTGCAAGCTTATTGGGATCTCGTTGAGAAGATCTGAATGACAGTTCACATAATGACGTCACGAAGTAGAGGTGGAAAACTATCGACGATAACAACGTTGCATCACTGGTATCGGTTATAGTGCAAAATATCTGCTTAGTTGCACTGATTAATGTTAATCAGCAAACATTTGTTTAGTCGTGTCTTCCCATTTAAAATATTTGAAAAAATGAGGATTGTTTGTGATGATATGGAGCACTCATCTCGCGTTAGAAGCTATAATCAGCCACTGAGTTTATGTTTTACTAGCAATTTAATGATTTTATCTCTGATATTAATAGTTATCATAGAAACTATCGATATATATTAATAGTGTTGTTCCGATACGAGTAACTACTAGTATATACACGAGTAGGTACTCTGCGTTGTTCTGATCCCGCGAAAATATTCCTTAAAACAGCAACCAATTCTGATTCCAAAGTATTTCAATTTTAAATCCATGTATATAAAAGATTAAAACTCGTATTCATAATATTTTGAATGAATTTTGAATGAGTACGACTAACTTTTTTTTTTGTATCGATTCCTTCCATCGAAAATTGAAATGAGTCCAGGTATCGAGTACAAGGAATCGCATTTTCTTCAAGACATGTCTAAACTATCTATATAAAACGAAACCCCCAATTTTTGTAAGAGCAAACCCGCCAAACTATTGGACCGATTTCTCGAATTCAAATTTAAGAATGACTTATTCGTGTCACAATAGGATATAGGCATATCTTTCGAATGTTAATAACATATTAAATATATAAATATGTAGATTATACTAGTTAGCTGACATTTTCCATGGCTGAGTGAAAGATCATTCTATTTCAAATTTGTTTTTGAAAAACTTCTTATTGCAGAATTAGGTTGAAGACAGCGCTATTTCGAAAAGAGTTTCAAAAACGTCTGGTCTCGATAAAAATTCAGTAGAAAGCTAGACCGTTGTCAAAAAAGTTCATAGCTAGGACATGCTAAAACCGAATTCTTAAGTAGTGCTTGTTTGAAAAATGCTCAGACAGGGCGCTCTTCAAAAATATTTTGATATATTCTGATATTTTACTTAGCCATCGATATCTACTAAAGAAAAAAAATTTCCTTTAATGATTACAGTACTTTTTGAAGTATTTAATTTTGTTTAAGCCGTGGGCAAAACTTAAGCATTCATTTGATCTAAGCTTACATTTGGACCACTTTAGTATTATGGCTCACGTACTTATAAATGACCTTAGAAAGTGCTTAGCGCTCCGGGTCAAACATTATGCGCTTACAAACTGTTAGATCTTAGGCTTAAAGTAGTTACATTACAGCCTTATAAACTGCACCGCAAAAAGGTTATTTTTTTGTAAGTTGTCCATAAGCTAAATTAAATTATTTAAGTTAAATTTTTTTATCTATGATGATTCACATCGTCTTGTAGTAGTTCTGAGAAAATAGCGATATCCACCAACATCAATGTTTCGATATTTTTTGGAAGAAAACTTTGATGTTTCGATATTTTGAACAAACGAATTTTGTAAGCTTTTAATGACTTTATAAACGCAGAAAAAAGCATTGGTGCTTTTAATTTCAGTTTGAATTTTGTTTTCAAAAACATTTATAAAATCCATTTTCATGTTTTTGAACTTAGCTGTTTGTGTTGTTGTTTAAAATTCTCGCATATTTTCAGTCATTATAATAGAAAAAGGACAGCGAAAAATTCAGCTAATCGAAATAAAATCAAAGTAATCGATGTACCGATATTTCATCGATGTTCTTTCCAGCACTATTTGAATTGTTTAAATTTCAATTATAGTCCATTTCCTTAGTCAATTTTCACATTATTCAATTCTTGAATTCTATTCTGCTAGCGTTCTCTTTTGTGTTTTCTAGTTGCGAAACAAAAAACTGCATACAAGGGAGAGAGAACGTGATGGAGCGAAAAACTTGAAGCGACTCGACGGTACGAATATACTTGTACTCTCCCCTTCGCCTATGTAGCGGCAGACTTGAATTCAACACTTGAATAATGTAAAATTAGATTTATTGTTTTCTCTCTTTTATGATTTGTTTTGATTAGTAATTAGTATTCAATTAATTAGACGGCTTTTTAATTGGTAATGGTTATTTTAATTGTTTTTCAGGAGAGGCAATTATTAATTGATTACGATGAGAAAAAAAATTGATTACTTCTGATTATAATTTTTTTTTGTTGATTTTTTTGATTATTTTTGATTTTTTTCAGTATTTTTATTTTTATTATGTGCTTCTACAACAATATTGAAAAAATTCAAACATAATAAAAAAAAATCTAAAATAATCAAAAGTAATCGAAACAGCTTTTTTTTTTGATTATTTTCGATTATTTTGAATTTTTTTTGATTATTTTTGAATTTTTTCAGTATTGTTGTAGCAGCATATAAATATACACATCAACAATATTGAAAAAAATCAAAAATAATCAGAAGTAATCGAAATAACTTTTTTCATTATTTAGAATTTAAATTTTTTTTATTTTTTTAGTTTTTTCTAATCGAATCAATTAATTTTCCTGATGTGTATATTTATGTGCTTCTACAACAATACTGAAAGAATTCAAAAATAATCAAAAAAATATTAAAAAATCTAAAATAATCAACAATAATCAAAACAATTTTTTTTTGATTATTTTGAGTTATTTTTAATAATCGTAAGAAATCATGATTTTTTTAATATTATTTTTTTAGTTAATTGGAAAATAATCATTAAAAGTTGGAAGTATTGGTAAACAACCATTAAATGGATTCTCAAGAAAGTAATTAAGCAAACCGCTTATCATTATTTAACAGGTCTGGTTCAACTTAACCTCACTAGCAATTATTTACAAAAAACTCAAACTTACTACATACAACATTTTACACTTACTACATTTTATGTACATATGTACTACATACATACGCATCATAAATATAATAAACTAGATTGTTCAAGATCAGCACAAATGATTTTGACACATTCAAAACTCCTTCAAACTGCCGCCACGTTTCAACTTGGCAAAACGCTTGAAACCCATGCCGCTGTTACCACTACTCGCCATAAAAGCACTCTCTCTGCCACGCACATTTAGCGTACTCACGCTCAGTACACCCAAACCACTGTTGGTCATATTGTTGTTGCTCCGCTGACGTGACATGAAACTGCCACGAAAACGTACACGTCCGCGACGCTCGATGCGTTTTAAGGGGCGCCACCCAAACTCCTGAGATTATAACTTTTTCTCCCACACCACAATGTGTGCATCGTTTGAGTTGGCTATGAGCGGTGTTGAGGCGCCACTACTATTAAGCGTTGACGACTTGCTGCTGGTGCTGCTGCTGCAACCACTGCCGCTACCCGGCGAATGCGCATTATTGTACCAAACATGACGCCAATAACCACGTCCACCCATTAACGTTATTATTGTGCGTGGTCCATCAGCATTTTGTTGTTGTTGCTGTTTGTTGTTTTGTTTCTGTTTGCGTTTGAGTGTTGCCACTGCAGCAGCGGGTGGTGGCGTACATGCACCGGTGCCGCCGCTGCTTGTGCCATTACTTTTGTTAGCACATTTAATATCCAAAAGCTTGAGACCATCTTCCGTTTTGGGTGTGCTGTGATGTTGTTGTATTTCGTTGGTGGTCATTAAACCATTTTCGGATATATTACCCAAATCACTGCCATTGCCTGAGGTTTTGTGACTAGCGCTGCTGCTATTACGCGATACAGAACGTCCACCAAAAAGACGTATGGCCATGCTTTCTTCGCTACCCGATGACGTGTATAAGCTCGATGATTTTGAGTCCACGGACCAATTGGATAGATCGAGCGAACGTGGACGTGACGCTTTCATGCGTAGACGACGATCTAAAGTGCTTACTTTGCCGGGTATGGCAGCGAGTTCGGGATCCGAGCGACGCATACCTTCGTACATCATATCCATGAGATTACCTTGTGTACCTTCCTCGGCATCATAGTCCTCTTTGACAAAAATCAATTTACCATACAAGCCATAGACATCGCAGCAACCATGTTCGCCGTGATTGAGTGTGCTCGTATTTGAATGCATGCTGGTGTTGAAGCCACGCGGTAGCGTTTTAGCCATGCGCGCCGAGTCGGAGGATAGATCGCGAAAACGTTTGCGGTGCAGCGCGGGTGAGTTTACAAGTGAGGCACGTATTTTCGATAGCGAATGATCAAATGAGTTCTGTTTATCCAATTTGGAACAACGCGGCGATGAGGTATTTGAATCACCTTCCACGCTGAGGTCGCGTAACATCGAAGCCGAAGGTGAAGCTGTGCCTGAAAGTTGTTCGTCCTTTGGTAGATCGCGGCGTAGTATCACTGCCGATTCATCAAGTTCAGCTTCGGTAAGTTTTTTGGGATCAGCATCGATTGCGGGCAATTGTAGATCATCGCCCATGCTGGACGTGGTGACAGTTGGCTCCGCACAGAAGGCGACAGGCAGCGTTTGTGTCGCTGGTTGCTTGTAGCTGGGGTAGACGCGTGGTATGAGCGGTAGCAAGAAAGTAATCGGTCCAAAGTGCGCATGACATGACATATTAATGCTGCCACTTATGATTGGTACGCCTTCCAAACGCGGCAGCGGTATGGTAACTGCAATGCCCACATTTGTACCAACCCACAGCAAACCTTTGCAAGCCATAAGCGCCGTCACATAAATGGAACTATTATTGACAGCCTGCTCCTTCTTGCTGTCGCTGCGTAGCACGCTCGATGCGATATTGATATCTTGCAAATGCTTGAAGGTCTCTGTGTGATACAGGCACAAAACGCTGGAGTTCTTGAGCGAAATCCAGAGACCAATGCCTGAGTGCGCCATTACATGGACTTGCTGATTGGCGCCGTGTTGCACTTCGAAGCTTTTCTGTATCTCACCATTGAGCGCATTCAGCACGTAAACACGATTTGCGCACGAAGCATAAATATTCATATTGATTGGTAGCAGACTTGGCACTGACAAACCAGATTCGCCCAATTGCACGACCTGTGGATCCTTCAACATCCACACACCATCGTACGAGCGCCGATAGATGAGCATTATGGCATTTGAGAGCGCCACATAAACAACATCGAAATGATAGAGTATGCGTGTAACGACACCAGGTACGGTACTGCAGCCCAGCTGCTCTTCCTGTTCGGGGTTTTGTGCTGAGTAAATTAATATTTTACGACTATCAGTGCCCATCCACACTAGATCGCCAAGTAGATTGCTGTGCTCTTCGCGTTTTTTGGTGCTATCCAAACCCTTCACGAATTCCATAGCGGTCACTTGAGTTTCAACCAAATCGAATGAGCCAACATCGCGTAGATTTCCCGCTTGTTGATGATGTTGAGATAGTACGGCAATGTGAGATGATGTGCCATCGCTGGTACATACCCAAAGGTAATTTTGCTGTTTGTGACGACGACGTGCATTGCCGCTGAGCTTTAGATCATTGGCGATAGTATAATAACATCCACAGCGCACCTGCAAGGGGAAATTGGTTAAAGTTAAAAGATTTGACAGTAAAAATATTTTAGGAAAAGGTTCAAAGAGCAGCTGAGGTATAAATGTATACCCAATAGCGAGATTTTAATATTTTAAGGGAAATACCACGCAATTTAACAAAAATTTCATATTAAAAAATGTCTCTATTAATTTGTCGCTGTAAAGATAGGCGATCGGTCACAGACAAGCAGCTCCACAAGCTCTGTATATCTGTATAATTCTGCCCAGGAAAAATGGAGGTTTCAGCTTAGTAAATGGATATACAAATCGGTAATTCAATCTATCTTAAGGTATGAAGGATCGGTTGAGGGCACATTCGTCCAACCAGGTATTACTCACTTAATCCTCTTCCACCTATTAATTCTCCCATATGAATTTGAGAAGGAGCTAGACTCTCGAAAATGTGTGCATCCAGAAATCTAAAACGCCTTGAGTGCAGTTCTGGACATCGACAAAGAAATTGATGAATCCACTACTCTTTATCCTGACGGCGTTTGAATAGGGAACTTGTTGGTATACAAAATCGTCGTATGCGCAATGCCCCCTGAAGGAAGCTATGGATTATGTACGCTGATATTCCTCAGTTCTTCTCGAAGGCTCCCTTCGATGTTCCAGGTGGAGCTTAGTGAGCGGACCGACTAAAACGCATGACCCGAAAGCTCAAAGCGTCAAACCTATTGTTCCCCCTGCCGCCGAATGTCCTTGTACTGCATTCATTCCGACAAAGAACTATCGTATGCGTTAACTTAAGCGTAAGATCACTGGGACGTTTTTTCGAACCCTAGAGAGGTTGTGGACGAGATCTAGCACATGTAGCAGATTGATATGTACATAAAATTTCTCAAGCATGTTTGCAATAGCCTGCTTCTCAGTGCTTCCAAAGCCTTAATTATCCAAAAGAAGTGTAAGATCATCGAATCTGGTATAGAAAAGAAAGTAGGCTAAGCGAGTTCTCACCAAATTTCATTAATATGGATTGGAACACCTTAATAGACAGAGAAACGAGGTAGCCGATGAGCTCGAGAGGAGTCAGTGGCTTCATATAATTGAAAAAAGTTTTCATCTTCAAATTAACTGCGGAACTCATTTGGTGCCAGATTGCTGACACCTACGGAAGGAAATATATCGCAGGTTCGAATTTCCGGGGACGGATCTGCGCTTGCCCAGAACACTGCCGACAAAGAATGAATTTTCTGTAGAAATCATCTACTAAAACCCGGCTTGGCATGCCAACCAACCAAACAATGCTGTTTTTATTATCATAGGTGCATAGACTTCATCAATCCGATTTCTAAAGGCTACCACTGCTGGGTATACATATGCTTCAGTAACTACACCGAACTCACCTCAGTTTGATGCTGTGACTTGTAGACTGGTATCGCCTTGACGAAAAGTGGCAGCTTCGTTGATTGTCGTTGCATCACTTGTTGCTGTTGTTGTTGTTCATAGCTATTACCCAACAATGATGTTTCAGTTGATGTTGATGTCTCCCAAGCAGGTGAATTATTTGGATCCAATGCTAATTGCGCCAAACGCAACTCTGTTATCCATTCCTTCTTAACATTCGGGTTTAATGTTTGGAACGTGTAGGTCTCTTCTTTGCCCGATTTACTGCGTGCAATCAACTGCAAGCAACATGAATCGACCCATGCCATTTCTTCATCTTTACGTTGTATGGATGCTTGTATGGTATTCAGTACATTGCGTGTTGTATTTGTGTTGAGCTCTTTGTAGGTACCTTTGAGTGAACTAACAAGATCGTGTATGCGTGAGATAACTTCATAGTCGTACATGAGTGTGCTCATTTCAGAGCAAAGATTGTCAGCGCCATTTGTGAGTTGTGCTGCGGGTGAACTATCCAATGAATGAGTACCATGTGGGTAATTCGAATTGATCGGTAATGTATTTGTGTGACTGTTGTTGCAGGAGCTGCTATTGGATTTAAGACTACCGCCGCGATTGAGACCTAGGGTAGAGAGAGAGAGAGACCAGGCAGAGAGAGATGGTGAGTGATTATATTTGGTTTTGTACTAGATTTTGTCCAAGTTGAAATTGTCCAACTTACCAGCCGTTAATATTCTCGATAGCGTTGCGGAAGTACTATTATCCACAATCTCCACATCTGTCACTGGATACATCCATTTAAAACTCAATTTCTCCGTAGCACCAAAATCATGTGACTGTTTTGGTGCTACCGAAACACAAATCACCTTATCATTGAGCAACAACAAACGTCGCTGTTTCGATTTCACAATCAAACCAGCCTGATTGAATTCCACATGTGTCACATTATCCTCACGCAATAGATAACGCGGTCTATTCCCATCCGTCGTTGAGAGTGAGCGTGCATTGAATGTGCCTGTTATATGACCCAACATCTCTTTGAAACCCTGATATTGTTCGGCTTCACGTTTACGTTCGTTTAACATTTCCGCCAACAACTCCAATTGGGTCAAAGCCAATTGTAATGACATACGATCGTGATGACCTTGTGGCGTATACTTGAGTATATCCTGTAGAAAAAGTATAAATTGTGGAAAACGTTGTACCGGTTTAACCATTAAACCGAAAAATGAGAGACGATCATGTGCGCTAATTTGTTTCACTTTGAAGAAGTCAGCAAGCGCCGATTTGCGTTTCTCTTCCATTTTGGCGAGTTCCATGGCCGCTGAGAAATTATTAATGAATCCCGAATAGATCTCGAGTATGCGTGGTTTACTGAAAGCATTCACAAAACAATCACCCAAACGTTCGTCACGATCCCAATTTCGTACGCATTCGGCGAGTGAGATGCGAAAGAGTTTGTGCGATTGCAAAATTTCGGGTAAACGATGAAAGAGTGTAGATATTTTGGCGGAGCTCAATACCGGTGGGTTACTATCTTCGAGTGGTTTTTTGTAATCCTAAATGGTGGAGATGGAATACAAGAAATATATTTTTTTTTTTTATTAAATAAGGTATAAATTTGGAATATGAAGAATTTGTATGGCTCTTTCAATGTTCAGTCGTCAGATAGCTTCGATTTGAATGAATTTTGGTGGGAAGTTTCTATTTATCATCAAACAAAGTTCTGCGAAATTTTTTTTTTTTAAAGTTATGCAAATTTTCAAAATTTTCCTTTTTTCCCTGCGAAGTATCCAATTTAGAGGCATCAAAAAAAAAAGGGTTTGAAAAGAAAATTTAAAGTTTCTAATTTTATAAAATTTTTGATTTCTCAAAAACTATAAAATTTTGAAATTTCCCAGAAGAGTTTTTTTTGTTTTTTCAAAAATATGAATTTTTAACTTTTTTCAAAAAAATTTTTTTTTTAATTTTTTCAACTTTCTAGTCAATTAGTTAAACAGAAAATCACTAAATTTTGATCACTGAAATTTTTTTTCGTGCTCGTGGAATGTAAATATAAAAATTTGCTCAAAATATTTTTTCAAAACTTATGGAAAATTTCACTTATTTCCTTTTTTTCCTGTTTAGTAAAGTTTTTTTCTTTCAATATTTCGAAAACTACTGCAGGTCAAAAAATTAACTTTCGCACTTTCGAAGTATCCCCTTTAGAGGCATCAAAAAAAAATAAATTTGAAAAGAAAATTTAGAATTTTTAATTTTAGAAAATTTTGATTTTCAAAAACGATAAAATTTTAAACCAATTTTTTTTATATTATACCACCGATATATCTAAAGATATCAAGAAATTTTCAGAAAAGTTTTTTCATTTTTCAAAAATATGAGTTTTAAAATTTTTTTCAAAATTTTTTTTTTTATTTTTTCAACTTTCTAGTCAATTAGTTAAACACAAAATCACTAAATTTTGATCACTGAAAATATTTTTTTTCGTGCCCGTGGAATGTAAAAACAAATATTTGGTTAACATTTTTTTTACATTAATTACTTTAAAATTTTTTCGATTTTGAAATTTTGTATTAGAAATTTTAAAATTTGTTTTTTTCTTAAACATTTTTTTATACCCTTTGAAGTGCTAAAGTTTACTTTTTTTACTATAGTAGTTTCCGAAATATTGAAAAAACAATTTACGAAACAGGAAAAAAATTAAATTTTGCCTAACTTCAAATAAAAAATTTAATCTTTTTTTCTATGGCAGAATTCCGTTGAAGTGAATACTTCACCATTTTACTCAAATCGGAGATCGTCGATTCCAACTATGTGACGATTTGACATTGAGAAACCCATATAGATACTAGGGTGAAATAAAAAAAAACAATTTCGTTATTTTAGTTAAGATTTTGCTGTTAGCGTAAATCGGATTTACCCTTAAACGGCGAGCTTTTATTGCCGATTTTAAATATTTAAAATTTTACTGTGAATACATTTTTAATGGTTAGTTAAAGCAAGGAAGCACATCTGATTTTTTTTGTTAAGCCTCAAATTATCTATATAAATATCTAAAACTAATTTTATCATATTCATTTTAAAGAAGCTACAACAACTTTTAACAAAATCTCATATGTTTAAAAAATTGATTAACTTTTGACCTTGAATAAATTTGTAAAGGTCACATTAACAAACAAAATACAAAAGATATTTTTTGTAGAGCGTTCAGTTTCCTGCAAAAATTGGTTAAGAAGTTGGCTGAGAGATATTCTAGTGATAAGATAAAATAATTATCATGCGATGAAAACGCATATTTATTCCGTATAATTAATTTTTAACTAGTAACCCACCCTAATATATACTTACATTGACTAGACGTTGCAAGGTGGCCACATAAGAATTCTCGCTATGCACAATAGCAGCAACAATATGACGACGCTTAAGTTGTTGCTGTGACAGACCAGGTGGTGCGGGTGGCAGCATTGGTGTGACGAGGCGGGTATGTGCAGTGTTGGCTGTGCCGTTGGCGCGACTACCTGGCGGCAGCATTAGATCCAAATCATAACGCGATGTCGTTAAAGGAGTCTCTTCATCGTCATTCTGCGGGAACAAAAGTACATTTTTTTAGTTGAGTTTATAAATATTTACAACTACTCACCTCTGGCACGCCAGGCATTTTATTGGCGCTTAACTTTTGTGGTGATGCATGCGTTGAATCGCTACAACCTGAGAGCGAAGCCGCATCGGGGATATCAATGCTTGATGCCGCCGAATGGCGTCCATCACGTCCACCTACATCATATTGATGCGTTGAACCGCGTCGCATTGAGAACCAGCGTGACAAGCGACCACCCGGCGATTCACCAGGTGTGGTGAGCTCTTCGCGTGTACTCTGATGTGCTGTGGGCATGGTTGTACAAGCGCTAGCACGACGTGTCTGCGTGCTATGACCACTGCTATCAGTGACACCGTTTACGCTGTTGGCTGCCGAGTTCGTGGATGTTGTGTTGGGCAAGTTCCCACTGTGCGTTGAACTCGTACGCCATTTGTCAAAGGACAAATGTTGTTTGGCTTTGTTTAATGTGGAACGCAATTGTGAATTGCGTTGATTTGTAGCGCTCAACGACGTCACGTTGTTGCGTTCACGTTCGTCCTCCGTTGTTGCTTCTTCCTCGTCGGAAGCTGTGAGTGTACTATTTGCAATCGGTTCTTGATCGACCGATTGCTCTGAACACCAACTATCCTCGGATTGTACAGAACGCGTTGAGTCGTTATGTTCCAAACGTTTTTTGGTTGATGATGAATTTGTTGTAGTATTCGATTGGCTATTGTTTGTTGTATCTGTTGTTGCAGTACGTACACCAACGGCCGCTGAGCCGCCGTTGGTGCTGATACTTCCGCCGGCAATTGTGTTGTTTGTATTTACAACTAAGGCGGCTGTGGGGTTTTCCGCCGCCTCGTTAATTGATTTGCTGACGCTACTGGGACTGCCACAGCTTTTACTATATTTATGATGTGGTTGTTGTTGTTGTTGTGGGTACTGTTGCAGCGATGCTGCCGTAGTATTGGAATTCAGCAGCGTTTGTAGGCTATTGTATGAGGCACGTGACTGCTCGGCGCGACGTAACGTTGAATTGACGGCGTTGTGATGTAATTGGGCCGTAGTAGTAGTCGTGATGCGGCCGTTATTGCTATCGCCGAGCGGTGATAGCTGAGTACTACTAATATCAAGTGCGGGTAGTGAATCCTCCCAAGAGGTGGAGTTCAGTTTCGACTCATCTGTGACGAAAAGAAAATTAAAAAAATTACAATAGTTTCCACTTTTGTGTCATTGATAATAATAAATATAAAATTATTGAGAAGTGTAGTTTTTATTTTAGATTATTTCTGGCGTCTTACTGGCTATCTAGCCACCAGTAACCCCAAAAATTATGGCAGTGAAAAAGTACTACTTTGGACTGAATCAGCAATTAAGAGCAAAATCCCGTCTAGAGAAACAAAGATCACAATAATTAGATAAAATAAAATAAAAAAATAGAAAAAAAAAATTAAATGAAATAAAAATAAAATAAAATTAAATAAAAATAAATAAAATAAAATAATAAAAAATAAAATAAAACGAAATAAAATAAAATAAAACAAAATAAAATAAAATAGAATAGAACAGGATAAAATAACATTAAAAAAATAAAATAAAACAAAATAAAATAAAACAAGGTAAAATAAAAAAAAACAAAAAAAAATAAAAACAAATAAAAAAAAAAATAAAAAAAAACATAAAATAAAATAGAATAGAACAAGATAATATAAAATTAAAAAAATAAAATAAAACAAAATAAAATAAAACAAAATAAAACGAAATAAAATAAACCGAAATAAAATAAAACGAAATAAATTAAAATAAAATAAAACTAAAGCGAAAAAAAATGAAATGAAATGAAAAAAAAATAAATAAAATGAAATAAAACAAAAAAAATAAGATGAAATAAAAAAATTAAATGAAGTAAAATAAAATAAAATAAAGTAAAATAAAGCAAAATAAAATAAAATTAAACAAAATAAAATGAAATAATTTAAAATAAAATAAAAATAAAACTTAGTAAAATAAAATGCAATAATATAAAATAATATACAATAACATAAAATAAAATAAAAATAAAATAAAATAAAATAAAATAAAATAAAACAAAACAAAATAAAATAAAATACAATAGAATAAAATAAAATAAAACGAAAAGAAATGAAATGATATAAAATAAAACAAAATAGAATGAAAAAAAAATAGATAAAAAAAAATAAAATAAAATAAAATAAAGTGTAATAAAAAAAAATTTAACAGAATTAAATAAACCAAAATAAAATAAACTAAAATAAAAAAATGAAATAAAAACAATTTAAATAAAGTAAAATAAAATAAAACAAAATAAAATAGAATAAAATGAAATATAACAAAAAAAGAAAAAATAAAACAAAATAAAACAAGTAAAAAAAAAATAAAATGAGATAGTATACAATAAAATAAACAGAAAAAAACAAACAAGATGAAACAATTAAGTTAAATTGAATAAAAATAAAATAAAAAAGTTGACATAAATAAAAAAAACAAAGTAAAATGGAAAAATTTAAATGAAAGTGCCATGAAACCATGAAATAAAATAAACGAAATAATATTAAATAAAAATAAAATAAAAAATTAATAATAGAAAAAAAAATTGAAGGTACGATAGAGCAAAAAAAGGACCGGAAATAAAGCTTAAATAAACATTAGTTAAATTGCAACCACTGGGCGAACTCTAATAAATATAAAGGTTTCTAGGTGAACAGCTAGGTTTATCTTCAAAGTTTGTAAGTAATCAAAAAGCCATTAAAGGAAAACATGCAACATTTTAACAAATGTCTGCCACACGGTTCGGATATCTGCTTTGGTATTTAACAACACCATTAAAATCCATTAAATCGGCAAGAAAGTGATTGCTGGCAAACCCAACGTAAGCCAAACCAATAAACATCCAGTCAATACCTACATAGCATGTCTTACTAGATTTTTATTTATTTACAAACTTTGTGTTGTTGCTGATCACTTTTTTTCGCTTGTTTGCGGTCCCATTAAAGCTAGCAAATACTTGAAAATGTTCTTGAGCAAAGCAGAAACCCCCATACGCTCGGACCAACGAACAAGCAGGCGTGCTGCTGGTTAAGAGCAATTTTTTATTGTAAATTCATATAAAAAAAAAAAAAAAAAAAAAACCAGTAAGGGAGTCTAGGTTCGGGTGTAACCGAATATTTTATAATCAGCTGTGAAACAATTAATTCTTGGTAAAAAAATATATTTTTCCGTTCTCTTCCTACAACGACATTTCGGAAGTGAAATTGAATAAGGCAATGTTTCGCAGTGATATTGCGTGCATTCGTCTATTATCATTTTAAAAATCTTTAATATAAAAATGGGCGTGGTCTTTAGCCGATTTCGCCCATTTTTGTCCAGAAATGTTCTTATAATAAGCGTTATTTTTCGAATTTTGCTAGGGTATCTTAAAAGGTTTTTGAGTTATGGTTAAAAATATATTTTAAATTGACTTGCTTAAAAGGGGGTGCCACGCCCATTTCTCTGTTCCAATAATTGACAAAAAGACTAAATAAATTTGATGCAACAATTTCAATCTAAGCACTAAATTTGGTTGTCTAGCTGTAGTGTGTACTGAATAATTTCTTTATAGAGCTTTTCAATATATTAGTTATATAAAAAGTAGGCGTGGCTATCATTGGAATCCGCTCAATTCAAATAGCGATGGGGGATGAGTGCCAAGGAACCTGTACACTTCTTGTTGGTGCTCAAAATTTGTGAAGTTGCTCACATACTGCCTGGCGGGCATTTCTCTATGCTCCTGAACATTTCGATATATGTATATAAATCTATATCTATATCGATTAAAGTCCCATCGTTAGGGGCATAAAGTTACCATGCTCTGTGACGTCAGCTGAGTATAAAAGTAAAAAAATGTCTGCGTGCGTTGTCAGTTATGACAAGGAGCAACCTCTTGGGAGTACATATTTAAATTTCAACAGCTGGAGGCTTTTAACGTTGTTAGCTTGAAACGCCAATGAATAAGCAATGCAATTTTTTCGTGCCTAATTCAAATTCGTTTCAAGGCTTGATCCTATTACATTTGTGCAAATTTAAATGTTCCTTACAAAATATGATTTCCAACAAAACAAAATATGCAAATTTTTCATAGCTAACAATAGTAGGAGATGAGTGTTTTCATACGACTTGAAGGTTTATTGGACAGTTCAGGCGCACGCTTGTTGATGCGCACTTAAATGATTATTTGAACGGTTAAGAGTGGGAAATATGTATTAATTCAAGCCGTTTACTTAGAGCGATAAGTTGGCAACTTGAAAATGAATGTAGAATAGCAGCAAGTTATGGGATAGTAAGAACTTTAAGGGTAGGCAAGGACAAGGATAAATATAATTATTCCACTGCGATATCACTATCAGAGAAAGGTTCGACCTAACTACGCCAAAGCAAAGTTGAAGCATATTTCGAGCTCACAGCGTACTGCTTCTTCCCTTGGCGTCAGCAAATACTTAATTCGTCTAGGCGGTTACGCGTATTAAATATGAAGATGAGAATATTGATCCATTCCACACCAATTTCATTGACTTCACCACTGATAACTAAAGCCTGCAGTGAAGCACCAAACTAAACAAGACACATACCAGTATACAACTATAGCTTTTTGACTGATATCGAAATAGTTCAAAAGAGTATAAACTTGTACTAAGAAAAATTCAAAGTTAAATATGCTGATAAAATGTTCAGTGTTAAAAAAGTCCGAGTAGATTTTTTTTAATTTTCTTGTTTCGGATAACAAGGCTTGAACTTTTGACCTGGCGTCGATGCGTTTGTGCGTCGATCACTCATAGGCTGTGCGTGACGCCATTTAAATCGTTTTTGCTTACCATGATTAAACAAGATTTTTTTGGTCTATTATGAACTAGTTTGACACACAGGAGATTTCTGTCCAAAATCGGACAATTAACAGCTTTATTTTATTTTGTTTTATTTTATTTTATTTCATTTCATTTTTTTTATTTTATTTTATTTTATTTTATTTATTTTATTTTATTTTATTGTATATTATTTTATTTTATTTTACTTTATTTTATTCTATTTTATTTTATTTTATTTTGTTTTATTTTATTTTATTTTATTTTTTATTTTGTTTAATTTTTTTTATTTTTATTATATTTTATTTTATTTTTATTTTTGTTTAGTTCCATTTTGTTTTATTTTATTTTAGTTTATTTTACTTTATTTAATTTTTAAAATTTAATTTAATTTTATTTGATTTTATTTTATTTTAGTTTATTTTATTTGATTTTACTTTATTATATTTTAGTTTATTTTTTTTTAAATTTATTTTATTTTATTTTATATAATTTTATTTTAATTTATTTGATTTTTTTTTTATATTTTATTTTATTTATAATTTTTTATTTTATTTTATTTTAATTTGTTTTATTTTATTTTATTTTATTTTATTTTAATTTTAATTTATTTTATTTTATTTTATTTATTTTATTTTATTTTATTGTATATTATTTTATTTTATTTTACTTTATTTTATTCTATTTTATTTTATTTTATTTTGTTTTATTTTATTTTATTTTATTTTTTATTTTGTTTAATTTTTTTTATTTTTATTATATTTTATTTTATTTTTATTTTTGTTTAGTTCCATTTTGTTTTATTTTATTTTAGTTTATTTTACTTTATTTAATTTTTAAAATTTAATTTAATTTTATTTGATTTTATTTTATTTTAGTTTATTTTATTTGATTTTACTTTATTATATTTTAGTTTATTTTTTTTTAAATTTATTTTATTTTATTTTATAGAATTTTATTTTAATTTATTTGATTTTATTTTATTTATTTTATTTTATTTTATTGTATATTATTTTATTTTATTTTACTTTATTTTATTCTATTTTATTTTATTTTATTTTGTTTTATTTTATTTTATTTTATTTTATTTTTTATTTTGTTTAATTTTTTTTATTTTTATTATATTTTATTTTATTTTTATTTTTGTTTAGTTCCATTTTGTTTTATTTTATTTTAGTTTATTTTACTTTATTTAATTTTTAAAATTTAATTTAATTTTATTTGATTTTATTTTATTTTAGTTTATTTTATTTGATTTTACTTTATTATATTTTAGTTTATTTTTTTTTTAATTTATTTTATTTTATTTTATATAATTTTATTTTAATTTATTTGATTTTTTTTTTATATTTTATTTTATTTATAATTTTTTATTTTATTTTATTTTAATTTGTTTTATTTTATTTTATTTTATTTTATTTTAATTTTAATTTATTTTATTTTATTTTATTTTATTTTATTTTATTTTATTTTATTTTATTTCATTTTAATTTATTTCATTTTATTTTTTTGGTTTTTTTTTATATTTAATTTTTTTTTTATTTTTTTGTTTGTTTTTTAGTTTTTTGGATACTAACAATTCAATGTTGGACGGCATCCAAATCTTTTCGTTTATTATGATTGAACTAAAATTGGTCTATTTTGAACTAGTTTGACACTAGTACATATTGTTCCTAATCTGACAATTGACGTTTCGTAGGACATCGCCATGTCAAAAATACCAGTTGATTATATGGAAAGAGAGACAGTTGGCGGACTTTTTGGGCTAGCTCTGAAGTAGTTTGCACTAGTTGGTACGACTACAGGGAATAGCCACAATGCCTATGTAGGCGTAGAGTAAACACAGTTTTAGTGTAATAATCTATTTATATTGTGATCAAATATCTGTATAGCGAAATTAACGGCTTCTGTAACAAAATAACAATTATTTATTGCAAAAATGAGCATTTGTTGAAAATTTTCTTTACCATAATAAATCGAGGGCATTATTTAGTTGACTAAAATGGACATAAATTGATTCAAAACTCAACAAATGAATATGCCGAATGAATAGTTGATGATATACGTTGATGATAAGCGCCAAATAAAAAGAAGAAAAAAACAAAACAAAAACAACAATTCAATTCAATTGTTGGTATGCAAAAGAAAGAGAATTATGTTGCGATTTATCCCATTAATTCAGCATAAAAAAAAAAAAATGTTCCAAGCCTTTTGCGACAATAAAAGTCCTGCTTAATAATTTTAATCACCTAAATCATTACTACAGAGCGTTAATAGATTAGTAATTAGTTAAACTAATAAAATAAGTAAGCAGAATTAATTAGTTGTACAACCAATTATATAAAAAAGTACGCAACTGCTTTCGCATCCGTTTCATATAAATTTTGTCAAATTGCCAACGACACACTCGGTGCCAACGACTGACAAACTTCAACTTCCTGTTTGCATAGTGCTCTAGTTTCCAATTTACTCGCAGTCAAACGAAACAAGTTTGTTTGTGTTGCCAACAGAAATTCATTCAAGAATTCAATTGCCCTTTTGCAAAGTCTATGCAAATATACAGAAATACATATGTCTCTATGTAGCAAGCAAAACCAAATTTCATTCATTCGCAACTGAACCAACAACTTTTCAACGCCCACTTTTGTGCCATGCCACACTCCTCACACTCCACACACTTGGCAAAGAGGACAAAGAAACAGTTGCATGACAGATAAAATAGAAATAAAATCGATTTCAAACAAAGCAAAAAAGAACCTAATAAACTTGAAAAAAAGAAAGCAATATCCCACTCTTTTACTACATATTAAGTTGAACTTGTGGCGAGAAAATTTGATGCAACATGTGGTGGCACGTGTCTGAGAAGGCAAGTCTGCTTAGACTTGTAGGCAAATGTCATACAGTGCTTGCTAATTGGCTCTTAACAGCTAATTTCGAAAATTTTCGAGTATCAAAAGAAAGAGTCGATCTTAAACTATAGTATTAATTTATTAGAGTAACAGAAGCCACGAACAGAGCTTTTAGAATTTTTGTCGATCAGTTTCTATGTATGCACGCGCATCACTTAAAAACTAATGCATGGAATTGAATGAAATTTTCATAAGAGTATTGCTTGATGTCTAACTTAAAGTTTAGGATCCTTTTTTTTATCAGCAAACTATTTTATTTCTACATAATACAGTGGTGGGCATAAGAGCAAGCTGGCACTTTTTTTTTGAACGTTTGCATTGTAGTTTCAAGTCAATGTGAGCCATCATAGATATTATATAAACAATACAAATTCACAGTAGTTATAAGATCAACAGCATCGAAATACAAAATAATTCCGTTTTTTACCTGTCCCTCCCTGTTATGTACTCGTATTGTTGCATTGAATTGTATAATTTTTTAAAAAATAACACGTTTTGTCGTTAGTTTTGCAAATAAAACTGCATGAAAACGAAATTTTTAGAATTTCCATCACTATATCTGTATGTTTGTACGCGCATCACTCACAGTATTCTGCGTATATTTGATTGCAATTTTTACCGATACATTGTTAAATGTCTTACTTAGCGTTTTGGAGTCCTTTTACCTCACTGATATGTTGTATTCCTCCTGTATACAGTGGTTCCAATAAAAGTAGGCTCAAAATCGTTTCATACACACAGCGGTTAAGCCTTGTACCACCTCGGCCATCTAGAATATATATATATTATTTATATATTTTTTATGAATTTTCTTACTTTAAATACGGCATTATGTCTTCCTAATGCTTTGCATACTTATGGCCGTTTTCTCATCTAGCCTTTAATTTTGGGGTTCACTATAGATTTACCGGCAACTTAATTTTTCCCTTTGATTTTTACTTTTATTCTATTTTGATTTTTGTCTCTTTACTTCATTATTACCTACAATTGTTTGGTTTGCTTTATTCTTAAGATGTCTAAACCTATTAATAGTATTTTATATTTCTTCTATAAGTTATTCTGTTAAACATTTAAAGTTTAAAATTTACTTTATACTGTAACTTCTACTTGATGCCTCTTTTTGTTGTGCTATAAAAGATCGTAGGTCTTATTGCGCTAATTTTTGTCAATAAAATAAAATGGAAATAGAAAATAATATTAGAACTGAAACATCTTTAGTGTTTTTTTCTCTCTAGCCGTTGGGTCAGCTCCGAAAAAGGTGATAAAACCAAACTATGCGAAGGGGAGAAACGAAAAACAGGGAACGATTTTAGGATAAATCAATATAAATTTGATTTTTTGTTGAAAAATAGGAGAACATGCTCCTGTGTTGGACATTCAAAGCATGCTTTCAAAGCCTTTAAAGTCCTTACTTTGTGGTAGAGGAACGGCGTCGATTCATAGGACTTTGTTGTAATTTTCGTTGTAATCGCACAACACACCCTACACCTTTGAGGGGAGTGCTACGGTTATAGGAAGTCCCTTACTGCAATGAATCCGGTACAAGCCCGACTGCCGCGCGGGAACGATTTGTTTGACAACTCAAATCTTCAGGTCGTGGACGCTAGGCGCCTTTTACGATAGCATTAACTTATCGCAGTCTTTGATATGACTTTCCTTTGCTTCACCACATATGCTCGAGCAACCTAGGACCGATGGTGGCGGTTACCCCAAAGTTGTGAACTCGTTATCGCTGTGCTTCCTCGGGTTGAACAAGAATTGACGATTCACGATAACTCAGTGTATCCAGCAGAGAAGTTTAAGGGTTATAGAGTTCTTCCCGTTACATCCCATATTGCCCTACAAGCTCGCAATGAAGCGAGCTGAAATGAAGCGATGAATTATCAAAAATTCAATTCCGTATATAGGAGGTTTTTTATATGTGACATTTGTTCCCTTGGGAAAGGCAGTCCAGTCAGGCTTTCTGAAGGTCAGATCGAAAAACTATGTTCGATAATCGAAAACCCTTTAGCTCTAGCGCATGCAATCTTATTCTAACATTTCCTCGAAAGTTGGATAGTAGGGAATGCTTCTAAACAACTTCTCATACAGTTTCAAGTAATGAGCGGGAGTCTCTAGGCCTTTCAACGTACACGGATAGAACATAGCGTGCCAAAATATGGAAGGCTTAGGAGCACCCTATTTAGTTCTAGCATACACCTGACACTAGTGCCAAACATATTTCAAGGAAAACTAGTAGTTGCTAAGTTGACAATTCTACAATTCTTGTATAGACAGGAAATCTCCATTTTAGGTGAATGTATGAGCAAGATAAACCATTTTGTAATAATTGCACAAGAAAAGTAAATAGCTACGCAGAGGGTTTGGGTAGCGCTGGACTATCCCTGCCAATATCGACAATTTGGTAACAGTTATGAAGCCAATGGAGACTGCTGCTGGCAGTCGGAACTGTTTAATAGCCAATGAGCGCTGCCACTTAAACAGCTGATCGTGAGTAGCTTAAGAAGACAAATAAAGAAGAAGTAAGCAAAACAAATGAGTCAGCAGAAGCGAAAATTATATAAGGCACTTGTTTTCTATTTCGCTATACTCACTGTATCAAAAATTGATATAACCTCAACCTTTTAAATAAGCTTCTAAACCCTACGGCACATAAACCTGCTGTTCGTTTTGCTATTGTGAAAACCATTTCGCTTTGATATTTATTTACACTCTACACCGCCCTTCTTAGAATATGCAAATGCGCTCATTAGACTAAACCTTTGCCAGACGATACACGCATTGTTACAAAAAAATGAGAAAAAAAAAACCGACCAAGAAACCCATGTTGCGCGTAGGAGTGGGCAATTGAATGGCTGCTGAGTTGTTAAAACGGAATTAATTATGTATAGGTAATTGTAACATATTCCTATTGACTCGTTGCCTGCTGGTTTTTGCATTTATTTGTTTAGTTGCTGTGGCACAGTTTTTGTTTTTAGTTAGCCAATTCGACCCATATTTCTTTACTTTGCTGTGGCGCCTACACTCGATGCTCGAGCTAACTCCAACGGAAATGGAGCTTTTCAAATGTATACTTGTTTATTGGCAAATAGTAAATGTGCTTAAAGTGGCACATAAGTCAAGGCGTAAAGGGTAGGTTAAAATTAATAAGAACGTTTGTGTATACGGTTTGGAAGATGACTATACCAACGGCTAACGTTATCAACATTCCTGGGTCTTTCCATGTAAAATCGTCACATAGTTAGAATCGACCCCATCCGATTTGAACAAAATTCGGTGAAGAGTTTCCTTTTTTCATGAAACAAAGTTTTGCCAAAGAAAACAATTAAACAATTTTTTCTATCAAAAGCTATGCAAATTCAAAATTTCACTTTTTCCCCCCTTTTTTCCTGATTTGTAAATTTTATTTTTTAATCTTTCGGAACTACTGCAGTAAAAAAAATTAACTTTGGCACTTTAAAAGGGGATACATAGAGGTAAACAAAAAAATTATTTAAAAAAAAAAATTTAAATTAAATTTCTAATTTAAAAAAATGTCAATATTTCAAATTCAAAAAAATTAAAGTTCGTCATTAAACTTTAGGCTTAACTTTTTTGCGTTATACCTCTGATATATCTAAAGATATTCCGAAATTTTGTGATATTTTTTTTTTTTTTAAAATATGAATTTTCAAATATGTTCAAAAAAAAAATGTTTTACATATTTTTAACTTTCTAGTCGAGCTCAATTAGTAAACGAAAAACTACACAATTTTGTTCTCTGAAAATTTTTTTTTTGGTGGTAGTGGAGTGTAAAAACAAATATATGTGTAAAAAAAATCTTAAGCATATTTGGTCGTCGACAGAGAAATTTACTTGCCCATTGCCAGTGAGCGCGCGTGTTAAGCAGTTCCTCTTCGTTGAACTTCTCGGCTGACATTATTTTATGTGTTGAAGCTGGTCCCCAATTAGCCGGCAGGTAACCAAGGTTCCATCTGTCAGTAATGACGTCTGATACCGCTGTGGTTAGAACGGTTGGCCCCATACCTCTCTCTGAAAGACTTGACAGAGCACGCTCAGGTTCCCTCATGGACCCGCCGGTGGCAGTTTCCGAAAGTGGCCTCCTCAAGGGTTTATCTTTCAGGATGAAAGCTCAATTAGAGGCTTTTCCGGATCCGTTTTGAGTGTCTTTCCAACAGAACTTTTTGTCATCCCTTGCCAAATTTGGTTTAGCTGTGGCATCTTCAGTGTCAGCTTTTCTTTAAACGAAATTGTCGAATGGATGACGGAAAATCGTTCCATGTAGGTACGCCTTTTTCATTTCGTTACGGGTATATGTAAGTCTTCAGCTAAAATCTTTTTTTTTTTTTGCAAAGAAGCTTATAGCCATCCTATCAGCTTTGGTGACAACTTGAAAGCGTGCAAATGCGAGCATCTAATAGATAGCAACAAGTTACATTAGTTGCCAATTATGTGCTACATCTAAACATATGTCATGGCATGGTTCATACAAACCGTCCAATGTAACTTGATATTCGGGTTTCATTTGAAATTTTGTTTTCTTTTTATTTTTTGGTAGCATCCGCTGCGTAAACATGGGTGTGAAATTGAGCACTTGCAACCAACACAAATTACTTGCAACACAAACTACTGGTACAGTTAGATCTTCCTTTTTGGCTCGTGTTGTGTTGGACTCCTCTTACTCCTTGCTTTGCTGTTATTTATTAAAATTGATGTTGACGCTCATTCAGGAATTGGCTAGTAGCTATTAACTATATAAATAATTAAACACAAAACTGTCAGGCATATCTAAATCGATGTGTTTGTATGTTTGTGGTATATGCGTGTTAGGGTGGGTTGAAAATTTTAAACGAAATATTTTTTTCTCAAAATTTTGAGATGTTCTAAACGATTTTTAAATAAATATTTGATCAAATCGAATAGTTTCGATGAAAAAAAATATAAAAACATTGTAGAAATAAATGAATTTTAGACTCAAAAGCGACAAGAAGTTCAAATTGAATTATTTTTGGGAGTTAAAGTAAAAAATTAAATACACTTTTGTAGTAAAATGGGAGAGGATTTAATAAAATAAAATTCTCGACACTTTTTCGTACCTTTAAAATAAAATAAAATAAAGCAAAATGAAATAAAATAAAATAAAATTAAGCCAATTAAAAAAAAAAAAAAGTTAAATGAAAAAAAATAAAAGAAAACACAATAAAATAAAATAGAATTAAGTAAAATAAAATAATATAATTTAAAGTAAAATAAAATAAAAAACAAAAATTAAATAAAAAACAAAAATAAAATAACATAAAGTTAAAAATGAACAGACCATAAAACCAACCACAAAAATAAAATTAAAAGAAATAAAATAAAATAGAATTAAAAAAAAAAAATTTTAATTAAAAAAATTTACTAAAATGAACCTAAAAAAATAAAATACAATAAAGTAAAATAGAATAGAATAAAATACAGAATACACTAAAATAAAAAAAAATTTAATTAAAATAAAATAAAATGAAGTAAATGAAAATAAATAAAAAAATAAAATACAAAAAAAAAAAGAAATAAAAATAATATTCAACAGTTGAGGCTGTTTAATCGATTCTTACATAAATATTTTATCAAATGGGGGTTTCACAATACAAAAAAAAAACATTTTTAAAATTACTTTTGGAATTGAAGTAAAAATTACAAAAATAATACAAAAAATTTAAATCAACTATTTTGGAGGAGAAAAAAATTTGTTAATTGGAACTATAATTCATTTTCTTAAAATTCGAGTGGGCCATGTGGAGTAAAACATTTTTTTTGTATTTTTTTTTATAAAGTACCAATTCTACCCCGAAGCGAACTAAAAATAATTTTATATTCAACCCACCCTAATACTGTTTTATTTATTCATGCAAAACGTTTTAACACGACCAGCTTTTTTCTCTGTTTATTTTTTGCCCACTAAGACCGGCATCAATGAAGGTGTTTTATTCGTCATTAGGCGTTGATATCTGGGCGCTTTGTGCAGATTCATATCTCACACCGGTTTTGTCTTAGCGTCAAACTACAAATCGTACGCATAAACCCACCAGCTTATACACCGGACCATGAACAAGCGTCTTGGCTGTTGCTGCGTTTAGTCTTTAGTTGACTTTAGTTGACATGATTAATCGATTTGTTCCTGTGTTAATATTACGCATCGTTAGATGCGTGTTGTCACCACTTGGCTTTATTGGCTCTTAAGTTTTGCCAGTCAAGTGGGCATGCAGCGTGTCGTCATGTATTGACTTGTATGTATCTGCTACCTAAATTTGTTACATAAGGATGGGTTGCAGTTTATTTTTTAGCGAAATTGTTAAAAGTCTGCCTTTGTACTAACACATTTTGGATCACTCTGATCTACATATTGGTCGATAACTCCATAACTAGCCAGGTAATCGAAATGAAGGATATCTTGAACTTTAAGTCAGACATCTAGTAAAAGAACAGTGAAAAACGCATTTAATTCCATTCAGCAGTTTTTGAGTGATACGCGAACAAACATACAGGCAGACAGACAAAAATTCTAAAAACTGTTGCTTTGTATTTCATTGTCTGTTCTTTATAAAAAAAAGGTGAAAAGCTGTTCGGCATTGTATTATCCAATTGTTTTTGTACAACTTTAATAGTAGTAGATTGCTATTGGAGTTAGAGTGCTTTATAACTTCGACCCACCTTAATGCACGCTTCTTTCGCTAATACAAATATCAATGTAAAATTATCGGAAGGCGTCACTGGCATCACTTTTGTGACAAATCAACACATTTGCAGTTGCAAATAGAATGTCAAAGCTGTAGAAGCTTGTTTATACAGTTTCGATTTCAATTTATGCCGACAAATAAATATAGCTTTAAATTTTGAGACGACCTCGTTTTAATGGGTCTAGCGCGCAGCTTCGTACCAGTTTGAGAACTGGCTTGCTTGGTGTTTTGGATAAAGTGAAAAAAGTAGTATTTAATTATGATGCAGACACAATTTTCTATTTAGGTGAGTTAAAAACTAATGATGCTTAATAATCAGTTGTCAGTTGATTGTACGCAATTTAACATAATTATTGTTTATTTATTTTACCAAGACGCGAGCTGAGTTCGAAATTGTCTTTAACTAAATAGGACTCAGCAGTGATGAAAATCTGTTATTACTATTCTTTTTTTGGTATTTATTTTTTTTGGTTTTAATATACGACTATGGATTTGTATTTATAAATTAATAATTTCGACATTCCCAATAAATATTTAAATGCAATTTTCAGCACTTAAGTATTTCTTTCAGATTGTTTAATTGCTATTTGTAATAATTTTAATTATTCGCTTCATGGCAGCTGGCACGCATAAATATTTTTGCAAAATGCTATTTTTCTTTTTGTTTTCTTTATAATTACAACTATTGAGATTAGCTTTTGTTATAAATATAGAAATTAAGAGCGCTGCAAACAATGAAACGGATAGTAATTAACATAGCCAGATGTTAGAGCCCAATATTTTTTCAAGACAACTTGTCTGTGCACATATGGAAATCCTCCTATACACAAAATATGTATGTTAATATAAAGGGTGTTTTTTTTAGGGGTATAGAACTTCGAATTGAAATAAAACACAAGAAAATCGTTTTAAGGTCCATCAATTTGGCTTTATTGGAAGGAGAATTTTATGCCATTAATGTTTAAATATGATTTCGGGCATGTGGCCGCCGCGGCTGGCTCGAATAAAGCCAATTCTACAGGCCCAATTTTCAACCACTTTTTCGAGCATATGGGGCCGTATGTCGGCAATAACGCCACGAATGTTGGCTTCCAATTCCCCTAACGTTTCTGGTTTGTTGGTGTAGACGAGCGACTTCACATATCCCCAAAGAAAATAATCCAATGGTGTCAAATCACACGACCTTGGTGGCCAATTGACAGGTCCATTCCGCGAAATTATGCGCTCATCGAATGTTTCCTTCAATAAATCGATTGTGACGTGCGCTGTGTGGCATGTAGCGCCGTCTTGTTGGAACCACAACTCATCCACATTCATGCCATCCAATTCGGGAACAAAATAGTCGGTTATCATGGCTCTATACCGGTCTCCATTAACGGTAGCTGCCTCTCCAGCATTATTGCGGAAGAAGTAGGGCCCAATGACTCCACCAGCCCATAGAGCACACCAAACAGTCAGTTTTTGTGGATGTAATGGCGTTTCAAGGGTCTCATGTGGATTCTCTTCACTCCAAATGCGGCAATTTTGCTTGTTGACGTAGCCATTCAACCAAAAATGAGCCTCATCACTGAACAAAATTTTGCGATGAAAATCAGCATCGAAATCAATCTCATTTTCGGCCCATACACCAAAATCACGACGCATTGCATGGTCTCGCGGCTTTAATTCTTGCACAAGCTGGATCTTGTAAGGTCGCAAGCCAAGATCTTTGCGCAAAATCTTCCATAAAGTTGATGGACAAAGCTCCAATTGCTGTGCACGGTGGCGAATCGATTCATTCGGGTCCTCTTCAACACTTTGCTCTACAGCGGCAATTGTTTCTTCGGTGCGCACTGTTCGACGTCTCTGCGGATGCGTATTATCACATAGAGTAAACGTAGTGCGAAAACGATCCATGGTTAACCGAATTAATTGCTCTGATGGACGATTATGTCGACCATAAAATGGACGGAGCTCACGGTAAACTTCGCGAACTGAACCATTATTTTCGAAATAAATTTGCACGATTTGCAAGCGTTGTTCTTTTGTCAACCTGTTCATGATGAAATGGCAAACCAAACTGAACATAAATGACATTAGAGTTGCCAGATTTGACCACAAAATGCCAGTTTTATCTCTATTCGAAAAACAAACCTGTAAAAAAAACACCCTGTATTAAAGGCGCTGATTCACTGGAATAAATATTCATATTCACATTTCTTTTATTGAAAGCTGCACGAAAAAATCATAAGGACCGAAAGTATTTGGATATTCTTAGTATGTATACCGAAGGCCAGAAATATACTCGGAGGGTTGCCGACCGCTACCGAGGAGTGACTTCGTTTTGAAGAAAAAAATTGCGTTGTTTGAGTTGGTTGATGTACAAACATGTGCCTATAAACTTAATTAAATGATCAAATAAATAAAAATAAAATAAATAAAAATAATTTTAAATAAAATAAAATTAAATAAAGATTAATAAAATTAAAAGTAATAACAAAATAGAATAACTACTATTACTATTACTTTTTAATTACTATTAATTTTTATTTTATTTTTTTGTTTTATTTTATCTTATTTTATTTCATTTTTTGTACTATTGTTATATTATTTATTTTGTTTTATTTTATTTTATCTTATTTTACTTTTTTTATTGTTCTTTTATTTTATTATTTATATCATTTTATTTTAGTGATTTTTCATACCAATACCAGTACATTTTCAAGTATTCATGAAATGAGCTCAAGGCCATGAATAATAATTTTTCACTTTTTGAATTTTTATGAAAATTATTATTGTTTTTATTTTTTAATAATCATTTTAAAGTAATTACTAAAAGTTTTTTAATTGAATAGAGTAGGAAAAATGTTTAGAGACAACCGCCATAGATTTTCTTATAGATCCATTTCGGAAGCTGCTAGGCTTCGTCATCAGAGAAATTTTGGCATGCATTGCTAACCATTAAGCTAACAATACGCTGGTTTTGATGCCATCTAAAAACCTAGTTCTATTCTTCTTTACCACTTAGAAATAAATATTTTCTTAAATTTTATTTTTTTGTTTTATCTTATTTTACTTTTATTTTATGTCATTTCATTTCATTTTATTTCGTTTTATTTTATTTTATTTTTTATTATTTTAATTTAATTTAGTTTTATTTTATTTAATTTAATAAATTTTTTTTATTTTAGTTTATTTATTTAACTTTTTTTAATTTTATTTATTTTTTGTTTTATTTTATTTTATCTTAATTCATTTTCTTAAAATTATTTTATTTTGATTTACTGTTTTATTTTATTTAATAAATTTTTTTTTGTTGCATTTTATTTTTATCTTATTTTGCTTTATTTTATTATTGTTGTTGTTGTAACGACAAAAACATTCCCTGAAGGTTTTTGGGGAGCGCTGTCGAACTGACAGTCCTTGGCCTGATATGAGCCCGGCACGCTCCGGTACTCCCGTACGGTACTGCCCAACTGTCGTGGTAGCGATTTGGTATGACCAGTGGAACCTTCTAGGCCATGTTACCGCATGGGTAATGAGAGGTGAGAGGTATCATATCCGTAGATCAACCATCGAGTTGCACGTCCTTACCTTTGTGCATGTTAGTCGCCTCTTACGACCGGTATGCCTACCTCGGGCATATTCTAAGCCCCGCAGGGCTTTTATTGTATTTTTATTTCATTTCATTTTATTTTATTTTATGCGCAAGTTTTTGTTTTGTTAAGACTGTGTATATTTATCATAAACGCAGTTTAGGTTCTTGATCGTCTGTTTGCCGATTGCGAGCATTCATCGTGTTGAAGCACGAATACCGAATAATAACATGCAAACAACAGCCGGCCAAAAAATGTAAGGGCAATCAGGGTAAGCAAAGCACTTGTATACACACACACACACAGAAGTCAAGCAAGAATTCCTGTACACGCATCCTAAGCCAAAACTCACTTACAACTCATATATGCATAGAACCAAGATCAACAACAACTTGCAATTATTCAGATATTTCACTTTCTTTGACTTCTGCAGAATGACGCTTTAATAGAAGAACTCTTCCAATGGGAACTAAAAATCATTACCAAGAAAGCTACTTCGAGGTTTTAGCTTAAACATAAGTGAATGGGGAAATTTTACAAAATAAGGATATGCCGTTTAGCCGGATATTGGATACAATAACTTTTAGTGGGAATTTACAAATGGTAACTACGGAAAAGAAAGAAAAAGAGAATTTAAGAACATACGTTTCCATGATTACATTAGCAACAAATTAGACTTTGAGTTCATAGAAATTTAAATTTAGATTTCCGTTTAAGGATTTTAATTTAATTTAGTGCATTAGGAAATTTTAAATATGAAGGTACCTGAAATAAATCTCCTATCAAATATATATTTTTTCAAGTACCTGAATGACGATGAAATAAAACAAAGAGCACACACATATGTAGCGAATTTTGTTTGTGTGTGTGTGTGAACAGCTCATGTCTTAAATCCATGGAATGGCATTTAAATAAGTAATACCTCAAATTTCGGTGAACTGAATGTATGAATATACATTAGACTGGACCAAAAACATTTTTTTTAAAAAGTATTTTCATTTTATTTTTCAGAGCTACATAAATATTGGCTTATCCAGGTCTATGATTTCTAGCTAAAATTTTTTAGGACTGGTCTCATTCTTGCTTTTTAACTGTTAAATCGTTGAAGTAAAAAATTAACTGCATACTTCTTTTTTCTTGTAGGAAATTGAATACCCCACGAAAAAGTTTTGAATAAGTTTTAATGTTTTTATGATCTCACTTTTTACTTTGAAAATTTGTCTAAAAGACAAATATCAATGTAGATAAAATAAAAATTCTAAAAAAAAAAATTAATCCATCCAATTCTAAATTTTCTCTCGGATTTTTTTGTTCTAGTGGAAAAATGCCTCCAATTATGTTCTCCCAGAGAAGAATAAATTGAAGAGAAATTTCGAGTTTTCGAAATTAGCTGTTTTCATAATTTGCATGGCATAAGCGGATTTCTCAATGTGCTAAATAAATTAAAAAGTGTAAATAATTTGAATAACTCGTGTTGAATTGAGAGGAAAAATTGAAAAATGAGTCCAGCATTGCTTTTCATATGTTAAAGGCGAAATTTGAAGCGAAAAAGACGCACAAGAAAGTAAACGCATAATAATGAGAAGACAATTGTGGAATATTTTGTTTGTATTACAGAGTAAATAAGCCTGGAACTCAATTACATCGCACACTCAGCAACTTAAAAATTATTTTGCATCAAGTTTACTAACAGACCTAGCTATTGTTTATTTGTACTTTTCGATCTAAAATATATATTACTAGAGGGACCGGCAGACTTTGTCCTGCCCAGATATTTACCTGAATGGATCTAGAAACATTGGCTTTTCCTATCCCTATCTCTATCCCTATAGATGTAACTATTTCACACAATTCCACTTCACCATCGATCGATCCACTATTGAGCTTTTCTAACAAAAAAAAAAAAAAAATAAATTATAAAAATTCACACAATACAAAATGTATGGGAAAATAAAATGTTTTTTTTTTAGGAATATTTCGAAAATTTTATTGGGTATTCTCCTATTCTGGTCAGAGAAGAATCTAAATTAGTGTCAATCGTCCAAATCGGTGCAGGCGTTCTTGAGTTATGACCGTTGGAAGTAACGTCACTTTCTTTTATATACGAGTATATAGATTCCAATACAATATTATTTTAGTTTAGTATATACTTCCACAAATTAATATTTTTCCTATAAAAATAAATTCCATAAAAATGCCAGCGGAGTCTTGCTTTTTTGAATATGATTCAGCGCAAAAAGAATGCGAGAGAGAGAAAAAAACCGTGAGAAATTTTTTATTTAGAATTGTGCTGAATATAACTTAAAAAAAAATAATTATTTTTGTTTTTGATCCAGTCCAATGTACATATGACTTTCTCATCACATTACATATTTGACAGATGGACATACTCTAGTTACATGTATATCTTTTACAGCTCTCCAAATATTCAGTTCCCCCTCCGGTTTTCGATTAAATTGCTTGTTGGAATAAATAATTGACTTCGTCCGAAAACGGTTGGCACTTAACATTTATTGTGGTTGTTCTTTTTACTATCCGAGGCGTCTTGCAATCTCCCTAAAATTTTGTTTTTGGAAAAACAGACAAAAAATTATGGATAAATAACAGTTATACTGACAGTGAATATGAGAGACAAGCATTTGAATAAAAATAAAACGAACTCAGACTGCTATTATCGAGGCTCTGAAAAGCTTAAAATGGTAATCAGGACAGTTACGTGTGGTTTTTCTCCACGCCAACCAAGTGATGTTCGTATACCACCAGAATTGTCTACTCTTCCAAAAATTCTATTAAAGCATCGAACAACCAGTGAGAGATTCATCGTCAAGGCATCGCATTGGGAATAATAAACACATACATACGTTTCGGCTTATTTCATTCAATTTCACAATCACTTAGACTTCTTTCTTTGCTTAATTTTTTGTCCCTGCTGCTGTGCGAGGTGGTTAGTATAGACGTAGATCTTCTTGCTCACGTGCTTGTACGTGCTTATTTTTCATTAATTAAACTATTATGCCAGGTCGTTTGGGCGTTCACATTCCTCTTAATACCTTTATGGTGCCGATGGGAATGAATAAATATGTATGTTCGTATGTAAACACTTACTACTTGGGAAAAGTGATTCAAATTAAATTTAATTTAAGCTGAAAAAGGGATAGCGTTTTGCCCTTTGACAATAATGAGCCTCAATTCGTACCTATGTTCGCACATTAGCTTAGATATCTCAAGCAGCTGATTGGGCGAGAGAGCTTAGGTAATAAACAAATAAATATTTAACTTGATGTTACTTATTAAATTTGGCATTGAAAACGAGAATGTTTATTTCCGCGCTTGTGTACTTCAGTTAAATAAAAAAAAAAAAAATAAACTAAAAAAAAATTAAATTAAATGAAACTAAATAAACTAAAATAAATTAAAATAATAAAAAATAACATAAAATAAACTGAAATAAGAAGGAAAAAAATAAGGAAAGAAAATATATATAAAACAAAATAAAATAAACTAAACAAAAAATTTAATTAAATTAAACTAAATAAAATAAAATAATAAAATAATAAAATAATAAAAAATAAAATACAATAAAATTAGATAAAAAAAATTAAATAAAATAAAATAAGGTAAAATAAAACAAAATAAAATAAAATAAAATAAAATAAAATAAAACAAAATAAACTAAAACAAAATAAAATAAAACAAATTAAAATAAAATATAATAGAAAAAAAAAATAAAATAAAATTAAATAAAATAACATACAATAAAATACCATAAAATACAATAAAATGAAATAGAATAAAATAAAACAAAAAAACTAAAATAAATTAAAAAATTATAATAAATTAAAATAAAAAAACAAAAAATAAAGAAAAAAAAATATATAAAAGATAATAAAATAAACTAAAAAAAAAATGAAATTAAATTAAACTAAATAAAATAAAATAATAACAAATAAAATAAAATAAACTAATATAAGAAGAAGAAAAATAAAGAAAAAAAAATATATAAAACAAAATAAAATAAAATAAACTAAACAAAAAATTAAATTAAATTAAACTAAATAACATAAAATAATAAATTAACAAAAAAAAATAAAATAAACTAAAACAAAAAAAAAAAAAATAAAAGGCAATAAATAAAAATTAAAAAAAAATAAAATAAAGTAAAATGAAATAAAATAAAATGAAATAAAATAATAATAGAAGGGAAATGATAATAACAAATTATTGAGTTTATGTGCAGGATGCATTTTTTTTATAACATGTCCAGGCAAGCAACGTAAAGCTTTCCATAAACAAAAACTGGAAGTGTGTTTTTGGCATATAAAATCTATACTTTTTCGGCCATACCATGCAAATTACATAATAGATATTGTTCTCAGCTCGACTTAGCTTCTTATTGTGTGGATCTTAATTTTCAGACAACAAAATTTTGCTGCTCAAATTATTTGATTAAATTTTAAGCGTACATATAATTACAGACTTTTATAGTTACTTAAAGACTTACATACTTAAATAACGCTTAAACGTCTAAACGATTTTGGGCGTCCAACATAGCTCGCCAGTTGCTTCTTCTTTAAAAAGACCACAGATTAAACAAACATTTCTACATATATACCTCTTCGCAATAAATAAGAAATCTTTTAAATTAAGATTACAAATTCAATTACGAGAAATAAATTTGATCTGTCAAGCGCATTCAGATTCATTTGCTAATTATGGAAAGGCGGAGTAACCACAGCATGGCACGTGTAGGCTAAATGGAGACAAAAGCTTTGGTAACCCACTGACTAAAACACACAGCAGAGTCGTGATTAGCACATTTGCTTTTATACATACCACGTAATTATGTAATTGCACGTTAACAAATTTTTTTCTTCATTTACAGGCGAAATCATTAATCATACGTCATGGTGTACCTAGCGCAGCGCACGTGTGTTACCTTAGAATTCACCACGAAATTTGATGCTTGGGTAAAAACGTGACGATTCAGAAGCTTATAGATGTAAATGTGGATGCCTTAGAAAAAGATAGCAGCATAATATGCAATCTAAATATTATTTGAAAGAACACACAAAAAAAATAAAAAAATAGAAATAGAATTAGAATTATAAATAGAAATATGACCTAAAAGCACTAACTAAAATAGTCGCCGCAGTTAAGCAAATAAATTACTCGATTAATAAAATACGGCATGCGATAATTTTCTGTTACTAAATGTTTTTTTTTTTTTTGCGTATAATGTATTTTCGTTGTTGTGCTTGTTTTGGCTTCCTTTTCTTGTTAAGCGATGCAAAATACTTTTGTTGTTTGTTGCATAAAATTTATTAACTGCGGGCGCCTGAGCGTGGTAAGCTGGCAACGTGTAATGATTATGAACGCTAATTTATTTCTGCAATAGCATTAGCATCAATGACTACAATTGCTAATGTAACAACAAAGTGTTGTTGGCTGTTTCATTTAAGAGTTATTGAATAATAATGAGCAAGCGTACCCAAGCAACCGCTTGGTGATATTGCTAATTGACTTTGTCTGGCAAAGTAGATTAATTAAATAGTTGTTGTGAAGAGGGTGGGTAGTATATGTAACAAAGAAACCTTAGAAGAAAAGTTTACCATCGACGCCACCATTCACACAACCTAGTGGTTGAAATTGTAGTAAACCCGGCTCCGCTTCGCTGCGTCTCTCAACTAATAATAGAGTGAGTCCGATTGTAATTCAATATATCTCAGAAACTAGTTGAGATATGGAACTTAATCACATCGTTTATTGCAGCACTACCTAGCACCTTTTGTTTGATACCCATATTGTACTAAACATATTTTGGGTCACCTTGGTCTACATATAGGTCGATATCTCTGAAAATGGTCGAGCAATCGGAACAAGTGATATCTTAAATTTTAAGCTAAACATCTGGTAATGCAACGGTAAAAGTCCATTCGATTACATTCAGAAGTTTTTGAGTGATGAGTGACCAAACATACAGACAGACAGACAAAAATGCTTTACGCTACTGATTTGGCTTCTATTGGCTTAATAATTATCCGTCCTCAAATATCTGCAATGTACAGACATCGATCTGTTACAATTTTATATGTAGAGATATTTCTTGTATAACAAACTTTGACCGCAATGGACTCTGAAACTACTGAATCGCTTTCAATCAAATTTGGTATCGACTTAAAAGAGTGTTCAACTTAAAATAAAGGATACCTATTATTTCCATATACTGAGGGGCGTGGGATCGGTAAGCCGATAAATATTTTCTCACTGAATATCTTTGGAAGTATTCATGCTACAAAGTTGTAATTAGGTAAGGATTTAAAGAAAACTAGTAGCTTTCATATTTAAAAGAATGTAGGATAACGAAAAAGGGGGCGTGGCACCTCCCATACCTTTTATTTCCATATACTGAGGGGCGTGGGATCGGTAAGCCGATAAATATTTTCTCACTGAATATCTTTGGAAGTATTCATGCTACAAAGTTGTAATTAGGTAAGGATTTAAAGAAAACTAGTCGCTTTCATATTTAAAAGAATGTAGGATAACGAAAAATGGGGCGTGGCACCTCCCATACAAATCTTTTTTTCAATGTAAATAGCTATGGAAGTATTTATGCTAAATTGTTGAAATTCGGTGAGAAATTAAACGAAGTTAGTCGCTCCCATATCCCAAAAAATGAGCGTTAACGAAAAAGGGGGCGTGGCACCTTACATACAAATTTTAGTTTTCAATGTAAATAACTTTGGAAGCATTTATTTTAGAACAAGGAAGCTCGGTAAAAAGTTATATGAGGTAATTCTCTAACACCGCAAGGCAATATGGGATATGGTAAACGGGGGCGTGGCACCTCCCAGATATATGGAATTTTTCTTACTATATTTGCCTCTTCTGCCACGAATATAAGCTGAATACTGAAAATTCGTACACAGTTATATGTGATAAATCTCTATAATCTCAGGAAACGCCGTGGTTAAGAGAGAAATTTGCGTCGCACCTTCCATACAAATTGGGAGTTTTCTTACCGCATATTTTGGAAAGTACTTTTGGTAAAATATTAAAGGTTAATATGTACCAGCTAGAGAAAAAAAGGTGGTTAAAGGAGCAGGAGGCATGACACGTTTTTATATAATCTGAACTTATATTACCGAGCGACCTCCACTCCGATGGAAGGACCAAGTGGAGACTGATTAGACATCACGTAGCGGCGCGCTTTGTTGTATAGCCAAACTAGATGAGATGGTTAAGCGCCATTTAAGGAAAGAAAGAAATTAATATTACTCCGCAACTATTTCCACGAGGTAAGAAATATTTGGTATAGATATCCTACGGATAGGGATAGGGAATGGAATAGAAATAGGTTTATGGATTTGGATAGGGAATTTTTCCATCCAGGTAAATTTTTGAGCAAGACAACGTCTATTAAAGCCAGAGGGTTTCTTTAAGCAAAAAAAAAATTCACAAAAATCAGCGAAAACCTTGTTATACTAAAATTTAATGGGCTACAAAAGTGCATACTCCGAGAAGTTCTAAAAATTCTGAAAATAAGATTCAACATTTTAGTAAAATTTCTTTGAGTTTCCACTAATTTTGTGTACATTTTTAAAACAAATTTTATATTTGTTGTACAGGGTGGCTGATGAAAGCCGCTACCAAAAAAAAATTAAATAACTTTTTTTCTATTTAATGAATCTGGTTAATTTTTTTTTATTTTGCAGATTGACTTTTACATTTAACAAAAATGGATAACTGGGACACTGAAACAAGAATTTGGATTGTCCGCCGCTATCACGCACTGGAGTCCGTAGTTTCGGTTCAAAGAGAGTATAGGCGCACGTTTGGCGGCAATCCTCCGAGCAGATGGACCATAATAAGACTTGTAAACAATTTTGCCGAGCATGGGACAGTCAACAGAAGACCTTACCATCGAAACCCTTCAGTTCGAACGGAGGAAACAATCGCTGCTGTAGCTGCTGCCATACAAAACAATCCACGTGTTTCGACAAGAAGCTTATCTGCTCAAATGGGTGTAAGCAGACAGTCATTACAGTCAATTATGCACAAAGATTTGGACTTATTCCCATATAAAATTCAAATGGCCAACAAACTGAACGCTGCAGACTTGCCGATTCGCTTGGAATTTTGCCAGAAGATGCTTCAAATGGTGGAAGAGGATGGAAACATGTTGAACTGTCTTTTCATGTCTGACGAGGCCCATTTCGATTTAAACGGCAACATAAACAAACAAAATTGTCGAATATGGAGTGCTTCCAACCCACAGATACTCCATGAGACGGAATTGCATCCACTTCGTGTCACAGTGTGGTGTGCAGTTTCATCACGCTGCATTGTCGGGCCCTACTTCTTCGAAGAAAACGGTCACACCGTTACGGTTACTGGAGACCGTTACTTGAGCATGTTGAGAGAGTTTTTCTATCCAGAATTACGCCGAATGAGAATTTGTTTCAACTCTGTGTGGTTTCAGCAAGATGGTGCAGCTCCTCATATAGCCCAACCTGTTATGACAGAATTGCGACTAAAATTTCCCAATAAGCTGATATCCAGAAACTCCACATTCCGTTGGCCACCCAGGTCGCCTGACCTTACTGCACCTGACTTTTTCTTGTGGGGTTATTGCAAACAGGAAGTCTTCAAAGCAAAACCAACAAATTTGAATGAACCAAGGCAATCCATTCGAGAAACAATTGCGGCTATTCCTGTCTCAACTCTCCAAGCAGTAATGAACAACTTTTTGGTAAGATGCCGCACATGCATCGACGAGCAGGGGGGGCATTTAAATTCCATTATTTTTAAAACTAATTAAGCTATATTTAATAAAATTTAATGAGCTTTAACATGAATAAAAGAAAAATGAATTCCATACACTGAAAAAAAAATTATTTCAGTTTCTTAATGTAGCAAAATTCATCAGCCACCCTGTATTAGACCTTGACGCATGTCAAGCTTTGTTAAAACAATTTTATTGAGGCCAAAATTTGTGAAAATCGCAGAAAACGACTGTATAAGAGTGTGTTCAGAAAGTATCGCGAATTTTGTGTTTTTTCAAAAATTATTTATTTATACATGAATATCTATTTTGTCCCCTTCAAAGTAATCCCCATGAGATATTATACACTTGTGCCAACGGGTTTTCCAATCTTCGAAGCACTTCAAAAAATCATAACTTTCGCATAACTTTCAGGTAATATTCCTTATTGACCGTTCTTCCCTGTGGCAAGAACTCATGATGCACCACGCCCCTGCAATCGAAGAAAACTGTCAGCAAAACTTTCACATTCGACCGAACTTGGCGCGCTTTTTTCGGTCTTGGTTCGTGCGGCAGCTTCCATTGAGATGATTGAGCTTTGGTTTCCACGTCATAACCATAAACCCACGATTCGTCACCAGTTATGACCCTCTGGAGCAAATTTGGGTCGTCGCGGACAGAGTTTAACATCTCATTAGCAATGTTCATGCGATGCTGTTTTTGGTCACAATTGAGCAATTTTGGTACGAATTTCGCGTAAAAATCGAAGACGATCCAAAACACGTGCAAGCAAAGCAGCTGTCAACAATTAACTGAACATTCAAAATGGCCGAGCTTGTCGGCATAAGTGAGAGACATGAGTACCAACATAAAGCCACAAAAAATTCGAAATTCGAATATACGTAACCAGCGAAAATTCAAAATTCGCGATACTTTTTGAACACACCGCGTATACACTTATGTCCGGCATTGCATATGTATACAGGCTTATTCAGAAAATCCTACGGGGAATCGAATACAGTAAAACAAATGTTTATCAACTTTTTGTTGTTTTTTATTCATATTCTGTAACTCACAACTTGTACCTTTTTTAATTGGCTTCTTTCAATAAAATATCTCCCTGCACCACTTCCCCCTATACATGCATTGTTTGGAATTAAATTTGCAAATTGTTTTTGTTTTGCACGCGTCTTTGTAAATGGATTTACTAGGAAAGAAAGCTGAAAGCACTTTACCAAATTAATTAAATATCAGTTCACTGAACATTCTTTTTATAATTTTTTATTTCAAACAATTTAAGATTAATTTACACATAATAAGAGATTTGTAAATTATTCGCCTAAATCTACTATGTCCAGAGAGATAGCTACGAATGTGGCGATATTCGGATATTCAAATATTATGTGCCGATGAGCAGATTTTTTTTATTATACCGAAGTAGACTTTTTGCTGTTTTAAGTGATGATTTTTGTTTGAAAATATTTGGTTTCCGATTTACACAGTGCTGACAAAATATATCTTAGTTTTTATGAGTTGGTTACTATATCTGATCATTGCTACCTTAAAGTGCGGTCTTTACTAGAGCAACCGCATTTGGTTTCTTAGAAGATTTGTTTGATTATTTGTATGCATGTTTGTGCGCAAATCAATAAGTCAGTACTGCATGGAATTGATAGACCTTTACATCTATGTATTGGTGGTGTTCCAACATGAAATACAGGATACACTTCTCCGTGTTAGATACTATTTTTGCTGTGTTGCCTATCGCAGCCTCATACATCTGCATGCACCTAGTCTCTTACAAATTCAACTTCTTGTCCACATTTAAAATCGTCAACTCATTTCATAATAGCTGCTTAATTTGTAAGAGCTGACAAGCTTATTACTCACACTTTACAGCTGGCAAGCGCTAATAATACATTTTCTGTTAATTTCATGTGAAGCATATTGCTTGATATAAAGCATTGATTGTGTACTATGCGGCGGCATAAAATTAGGTGGAGCTATGCGCAGCTGTTTGTTAAGGCGCAACATGTGGTTTCTGCATAAATATATTTATAAGCTTGTAGTATTATGCCTGCTGGCGCCAATTCGACGCCAATTAGCTATTAAAGTGTAGGCTGGTTCTAAAGAATTTAATAAAAGAATATTATAAAATTCGAATAAAAAAAATTCTTGCGGATTTGCATTATTAAAGTGTTGGCTGATGACAAGGTGGGCGTGAAAAACTTTTATGGGAATTAGCTATGGTGGCACCTTTTGCATAATTACTCGGCTGAATGAAAAAAAAAAAATTGTTTTCTTGTGTGTTTTTGCTATGAAATTAATAGAGTTGCCATAAAAATAAAGTAGAGATTTTGTTATAAACAATGTTTTTTTCAAATTAAAAAAGAAAAATATTCACCCACTATAGATAATACAAATCTTGGTCGTAGAAAAATTTAAATTTTCTAATAGGTGCGTTCTTATGACTTTTCAAGATAACCCAAAGTTGCTTAAGGGTGCATCTAAGGAAATAATTCTGTGGAATATTGAAGTTTTATATATATACACTCAATACTATGTACATTCTTGACATTAATAAAGATTATAATTTCTTGATAGGTGTGTTCTTTTTCTCTCCCAAAATAACCCAAGGGAATATCTTAAGAAATAATTCCAGGAAAAAATAAAAGTTTGTGTATATACACTCTACACTAGTTACATTTTTGATTTCAGAGAGTGCTGTAATTTCTTATAGTTGCGTCCTTTTGCTCTCCCAAGATAACCCCAAGTTGCCCAAAGGAGTATCTTCAGAAATAATTCTTTGAAATATTGAAAGTTCGTATAGATGCTATATACATTTAAATTTTAATGAAATTTTATAATGTCTTGTTAGGTGTGTTTTTTTACCCTCCCAAGATAATCTTACACAGTGTTAAGATTAATATAAATCCCCACAATGAGATATAGAAAGACAATTTCTTTTACCCTCTCGGAAACACCAACATCTCGGCAATATTTACGATTTGGATTAAAATGTTGTTGACCTATTGGTTTTTGAATTAGAGACTGCTGATGCCACGAAAGAAGTCTACCGGGAACGGAATCGAAATCGGATTTTTCAAAAGGCGTTTATCGGAATTGGACGTAGAATCGGTAACAATGACTTGGACTTTATCTATTGTAAATAGAGTTAGTGAAAGGTAAAACCTATGTGTGTGCGATTAATCAGTTGATGGAATCTGCGAATTAACTTTGAATAGTGAACTCATCAAAGAATAAAAATTATCGATTAACTTCACGATTAATCGCATTTTGATTAAATATAAATAAAGTTATTGGAGTATTCCATAAATTGATTGAATTAGAATGTACAGCTTGGATTAATCAAACCAAAGATTTATTAGACTAATCGCACACCCCTGCTTTCGGTCTTGTTATCCAAGTTCTCAAACAAATGCATACATACATAAATAATACAGTTAAGGATGCCCCTGCATCATCTACTATACTAAGTCTATTTCTCCTAAATATCTCCATTGACGTATTTTGACTAACTATATTTGTATATAGAGCTGTTCTATGTAATTAACGGTTTAAAGAGCTAGTGTCAATGTCATTTGTAGTTGTCAGCTGTAACTGCGGCTATTGCCATTTGTGTTGGCGCTTCTGTCAAATGAGCACCATTTGCGGTTGCGGCCTGAAACTGGGCTGATATTACTTGCAACTTCTAACCACAAGCAAACATGCTGACTTGTTTACATTAGTACTTTATTAGGTATTTATTTTTAGCCATGCAAATTAAATGGCTTTTTCTAAAAATAATATATCATCAACAGGCTTAGTTTTGGATTTAAATTATGCATATTATGTATATTCATAAGCGTGTTGAGTGCAATTTGACGTAGCTCTATCAAACTCAAATATTTTAATTTGAACATAGTTGTTGATTACAAAAGGAAACTCTATCTCTATGGCGCGATATACAACAGGTATATCATCATAAACCTCCTAAGAGATTTTTGCGCCAAGCTTCTCTTCCAATTTGTGGTGTGCCGATTTGAATTTTTCCCTACAAATTGGTGGGACCTACAGTTTTTTGCCGACTCCGAACGGCATCTACAAAGGAGACGAATTTTTGCTGAGAAGCCTGTCATGGCAGAAATACACTCGGAGAGTTTGCCAAACCACTGCCGAGGGGCGACCCCGTTTTGAAAAACTTTTTTCAAATCACTTTTGATGTTACCTGTACCAGGGATCGAACCATGGACCTTCGGTGTGGTAGGCCGGCAACACTACCTTCACACCACGGCGGCCGCCGTTTAGCTAGTTTTATTGATGAGTTGAGGTTTCGTAGGCAAGTGGTTAAATTAATGAAAGGAAATTTATAATTGCTGTGAAACAAAAGCAACTGAGAGACACTTTTGACGTCGAGCTTTTCAAAAACTTTCGTACTTCTGTTTGCACAGATTTGAGAAACAGTTGTAAATAGTTACTCATACGCCATGGCGTCTCAAGGAAATATTGACCGTTTTTCGTCGATTCGTAGACAATGTATAAAGTAAACCAATTAATACGAAAGATAAGGAAAAGAGAAAGGGAAAAGAAAAGGAAATCAAAAAAAAAAAAAACGCGCAAAAGGCAAGTAGGGGAAGAGCAGGTAATTATGATGCCTATAATGATGGTAATAGTAGTTACATTGACTGGAATATGGTGCGTGATCGGAATGGGATCCTGACAGTGGCCGTGATCGTGCCGGTGACAATGACTGTACACCCAGACGCCTGCCCAGATGTTTAGAAATCAGGCTTTGCCGATCACTGTCAAGGGATATCTAGAATTAGCTTTTCTAGCGAACCCAGGCCAGGACCTTCACTACAGATATGAATTTTGTTTTATTTTGTTTTGCTTTATTTTATTTTCTTTTTTTAATTTAATTTAATTTAATTTTATTAAATTTTATTTTATTTTATTTTATTTGATTTTATTTTATTTTATATTAATTTATTTTGTTTTATATTATTTTATTTTTATTTTACCTTATTTTATTTTAGTTTGTTTTATTTTATTTTATTTTATTTTACTCTATTTTATTTTATTTTATTTTATTTGTTCTATTTTATTTTATTTTATTTTAGTTTGTTTTATTTTATTTTATTTTTATTTTCCCTTATTTTATTTTATTTTAGTTTGTTTTATTGCTTTTTTATACCAACAATTTTTGTTGATTTACGGCCTGTACATTTTCAAGTATTCATGAAACGAGATCAAGGCCAAGAATAATAATTTTTCACTTTTTGAATTTTTATGGAAATTATGATTGTTTTTTATTTATTAATAATCATTTTATTTAATTATGAAAAATGTTTAGAGACAACTGCCATAGCTTTTCTTATAGATCCATTTCGGAAGCTGCTAGACTTCACTCATCAGAGAAATTTTGGCACGCACTGCTAACCATTAAGCTAACAATACGCTGTTAGTAGTGTGATCATGATGGATTTTTGACAGATCTGTTTTATCATCAGAACTGCCTTACCGTGTGCTCTCGGTTTTGTTATTGCTTTTTTATACCAACAATTTATTTCATTTAATTTATGTTATTTTATTTTCCTTTATTTTTTATTTTTTTATCTTATTTTATTTTATTTTATTATGTAGATTCTAATCCTCCGACCATTGGTCTTAATTCATACACGAATTTACTACTAACGCATGAGTATATTCTCCAACCTGAATGCTCTTTTTAATGTATTTACTAACTTAAGTCATATAAATTAGAACAAATGCATTGTTTAATTTATAGCCAAAGTTCAAGCATAAATAAGTACCGAGTTTTCGGAGAAAAGTACACATAGTTTAATGTGAGTAACTTTGTTAATTTTCACTTGTAGCAAGCAAGGTGAGTCTTAATAGTTCACTAAGGCTAATTCTAAATTAAATATGTGCATACATAAGTATTAGATGTGCTTGTGGGTCATGCAACCGATGCTGCAGCATGTGGCACAGATACTCCCAACTAGCAACTATGGAGAAAGTGGAACGTGTTACTGGTTGCGGGAGGTGGTAGGGAATTACGCGTAGTTCAGTGTGACAGTTAGACGGAGGTTAGTTGCACGTTTTTTAGTGTTTCAAACTGCACCAAGGATGTTTGTTTTGTTATTGTTTCTACCAAAGTCAACATGGAAGTGCCAGCATTCAACTTCCGAATTCGTGACAGTTCGTATGTGCAGAAGGTGAATTTATAATTTTGCATGTAGCCAAGGTCACTGCTTTGTGGCGTGCTAGTGTTAGCTGTGCAATTGTGTATGTAGCTACCTAAGTACTCGCATATGAAACTTTATATACTGCTTTAAATAAATACAGTTTAAAACAAGTAAGGAAAGGGCTGTCTTCGACTGTGGCGAAGACTTTATACCTTTCATGAATGCGCACCACTGTTTTAAGTGTCCGATCCTTACTCACATTTAGTAAAAACTCTGCAAAACTGGTAATTTAAAGATACATAGCCCAAACCCCATTTATCGGACCAATCGATTGTATGGGAGCTATATGTTATGCAGGCCCGATTTGGCTAATTTTCACTACACCATAATAATAAGTACCAAACTTGCAAAACTTTACGTTCCTAGCTTTTTAATTGCAAAATTTAAAGCCCAAAACCCATTTATCGAAACTATCGATTGTATGGGAGCTATATGTTATGTTGGTCCGATCTGGGTGATTTTCACTACACACATTACATATGTGATAAGTATCAAACCTGCAAAATTTTACGTACCTAGCTTTTTAATTGCAACATTTATAGCCCAAAACCCATTTATCGAAACTATCGATTGTATGGGAGCTGTATCTTATGTTGGTCCAATCTGGGTGATTTTTATTACACACATTACATATATAATAAGCACCAAACTCGCAAAACTTTACATTCCTAGCTTTTAAGTTGCAAAATTTAAAGCCCAAACCCATTTATCGAAACTATCGATTGTATGGGAGCTATATGTTAGGTTGGTCCGATCTGGCTGATTTTCAGTACACACATTACATATGTAATAGGTACCAAACTCGCAAAACTTTACGTTCCTAGCTTTTTAATTGCAAAATTTAAAGCCCAAAACCCATTTATCGAAACTATCGATTGTATGGGACCTATGCGTTGTACTCCTCCGTTCTGGCTGATTCCGACAAATGATTAATCTCATGTAAAATGGCTGAAGCATACCAAATTTCATCAAGATATCTCAAAAACTGAGGGACTAGTTCGCGTACAAACAGACAGAGGGACAGACGGGCATGGCTAAATTAACTCAGCTCATCGCCCTGATCATTTCGGTATACTTATTGGTGGGTCTATCTCTTCTTCTTCTCATACTTACAAACATCGGACCAAAGTTATAATACCATTACATGTTTATGAAAGGTATAAAAACTAAAAGACACGCTTTAACGATAAATTAACCCGTTAACGTCCATATTAAATCTGCAAGTAGAAATTCTTAATTCATTAATTCGCTCTTGGGTAAATGACATGACAAACAGTAAAAATGCGATTCTTTTTTTCAATTTTGAGAAAAATGGAACGGACTGTGCGGGATTTGGTTAAACTAAAAAAATTTGTATCTTTACATTTAAATAAACTTGTGGGTGGCCTAGTCTGTACACTATAGCTATCAAAGAAAAATTAATGTTTGGGGCCTTTAGAGGAAAAAAAAAAAATATATATATATAGTTTTTAGATTCTTTGTCAGTCTGTTTGTATGTTTGTACGAGCATCATTCAAAAAATGCTACATGCAATTTAATAAAAATCTCGCAGAAGTATTGCTGGAAGTCTAACTTACAGTTGTGGACCCTCTTACAGCAGAAAAATAAAGTAGTCCTACTAATTTCTTGTACATACAGTGGTTTGTTTGAGAACACTTAGTTTACGGCGGGAGTACTACTCCGCCTCCTTAAATGAAGAAGTACGGCGAAGACGAACTGATTAATCATGTATCATCCTCTATGGAGAACTCAGTCGGAAGACTAAATCCTTCAAGATTGGAGTTTAAGTGTTCGCTTTCGAGTCCACAAGTAAGGTGATCCCTGCGCCAAGTATTGCTAATCAAGCCATCTCTCTACCGCATACAAGGTTCTAGCAACCGTTTTTGTGACTGAAATTTAAATGTCGCTTGGCTGATTAAACCTTATAAGTGCGACTTCGGATCTGGTAAAACTGCATTCGACTATATGTTCACAATTCAGATAGCACGAGAATGAGCTGTCTATATGATGCTTTGCCTAAATTTAGTTTCCCAAAATTTAGTTTCCCAAAATTTAGTTTCCCAAACCACTGTTCAGTCAGAATTGGAAAGAGTCTCTTGCAGTTGCACTCGCGCTAATAAATCCGTAGGCTTGGGTATTAGTAATAGCCACACAATATTAGTCAGGTCACAAGGAAGATGAAGTGATGAACTGTATGAAGGCAACGCTGGCTAGGTCACCTAAGGCGAATAAATGAAAATACTTCAGCCCTTGGAAGATTCAAATTGGGAGCTAGTTCAAATATTATGGAGTTTCCAATTGGATCCAGTTAGAAGAAACAAGAAGCAACTGGTGAGATTTGTTGGGGTATCCCAAAGAAGTTATCCAAGGAAGTTCTTTAAAAGTTGCATGAAATGTTTAAATCAAAAGCCGCAAAACTCAAAACGAAATCGTACTAGAAATGAAGAAATACGGTAAATTGAATTGCATTGTCAAATATGGAAAAGTCAACTTCAAAGCAGCATAAACAAATGAATGGCTGAGTGCAAGAATAAATGAATGAATGAAACAAGCGAAGCGCATAATTATCATGCAGAAAAGCAACAAATGATGGGATGTCAAAGAAGACTGTCAACAGCGCGCAGAGACAGACGCGTCACATCGTAAAAACTTGTGATATCGAACTATAGAACCACAGTTGGTGTGGCATAGAAGATGCCGTAACTTGGGTGCTGGCGCATGCATTGATGATGGCGTTGTGGGTTGAGGGGGTATGTCCGCATGCAAGTTTTCCATGTGCTATGTAGTTTGCATATGTGGGGATGTGTGCGTTCGCGCATGATTTTGTGGAACCCCGTCAACGTATTTATGGCCTCTATGCTCACCAGCGTTGTTTATGTTTTGACGACGTCGTTTTTATGGATTTTTTATTATGCGTTGCAAGTTGTGTTCACATGTGTTCTCCAAAACATTTATCCCTTTCTCTTTACCCTCCTTTTAACATTCGCACTTGTCGTATGCAATGTTTTCCTTTTAAATAGACTTTTATTTTTACTACGTTTATATTAAGTCACCTGCTTGTTTGTCTGAGAACTTTCGAATAAAAATTGGGTAAACTTTTGATCAATTTTGAGGTCACCTTCTGGGTTTAGGGGCAAAAATTATGGCTTGTTTGGGGAAAATAGACGTGATATCAGTTTTTCGTTGAGTTTCACTTCCTAGGATGGTTAGTCATTAAACTCTCCCCTTTACCATAGGTGAACGCATACATTGATTTCCTTACTTATGACTAGAAAACGCGGCCATGTTCCCTGCTTCTCTCAACTTATAATAGACTGAGTCCATTTTTACCCATTACATCTCCGCAACCAGTTGGGTTATCAAACTTAATTACATCGCTTATCGCAGCACTCATAAGGACCTTACGTTTGATACCCATTTTGGTCACCCTGGTACACATATTGGTCAATAATTCCGAAACCGGGCGAGTTAGCGGTATGAGGAAAATCGTAAACTTTAAGTTAGACGTCTTGTAATGCAACGGTGAAGGTTGTCCTAGTTCTATTCAGCAGTTTTTGAGTGATGCGCGTACAAACGTACTGACACACAGACAAAAATTCTATAAACTGTTGCTTTGGATTCTATTGGCTCAATAATGATCCATCTTATAAATTTTTCTACAATACCTGCAATGTACAGACATCGAGCTGTTACATTTTTATTACTTGTGAAGATTTATCTTTGACAAAGAGTGGTGGAATTGAAAAGAGGACATTTTGTAGAATACAGCCCGACCTGTTAAATTTACTAGTAATTAGTAATCAATTAATTGGGCGACTTTTCAAATTGGTAATGATTATTTTAATTTTGTTTTTTCAAGAAAATTTAAGAAATAATTGGTTACGACTAGAAAAAATCAAAATAAAAAAAGAAAAGAAAACAAAAATAATCAAAAAAAGTTGTTTTGATTACTTTTGACAATTTTTGGTTTTTTTTTTTTATTTTTTGTTTGCTTATTTTTGATTTTTTTTCAGTATTGTTGATGTGTATATGTAAGTGCTTCTATAATAATAATTAAAAATTAAAAGTAAAAAAAAAAAAAAAATCATCAAAAAAATCAAAAATAATCAAAGCAACTCGTAAAAAATCATGATTTTTTTAATTACATTTTTAATCAAAGAATAATCATTAAAAATAGAAAGCAATGGCAATCAATCATTAAATGGACTCTCAAGAAAATAATTAATCAAACCGGTAATCATTACTATTAGTAATCATATTTGACAATACACTGTCATATGTGTCCCGAAGATGACCAAATAAAATAAAATTTGAATATAAAACTAAATAAAGTGTTTTATTTCAAATTATTGGCCTAAAGCTCAACATAAACTAAACAGGTTATTAGTAATCATATTTAACTGGTCTGCTTCAAGCGTTGTATCGATTTATTTAGAAATACGTATTTTAAATTTTGGTTTGTCACAGAGTGTTATTTTCTAAGACATAAGACACTTAACCGAGACGTCGTCCCTAGTTTATGACCTAGCTGTACTCCTGGACAGAAAAAAAAACAATGATTCATTTCTTAATGCAGAAAAGCTTTTGGTAAAAACCGATCCCACGGATCAACGGCTATATGCTGATGCCGTAAGGGTAGCGATTCCTTAGATGCCTTCCAACTGTCACTATAAATTTCTTGCTTTTCCTTTACGTCGGTGGTAGCGTTTATTTCAAACCTCTTTTGCTGGAAAGCCAAGAAAGGTTAGACAATCCGAATGGCTAAGAACCGTTTTAGTTGATAATATGCTCTTTATTCCCTTAGAAGTATTCCGCCTGCAAACAACAAAACAATCGCTCTAGAATTAGGGATCTTTCTTCACAATTCCTGGTGACACTCTGTCTGCCATGGGCACCCTTTCAACTTGACAGGAGACCAGCGCAATTTAAAAGACCGAAGGTAAAGCTTGCAGTGGGGCTTGTTGAAATATTGGCCTAAGCCCAATGTTGAGATGTAAGCTGAGGAGTTTGTGCACTAAAAATGCGGTCGAATTTCACTTTTCGTTTGGAGATGATGTATCAGGTTTTCAAGCTTACATATTTGCAACTCTCAAGGCCAAGGACTATGCTGGAGAGGCTTACACGTCTACAGTGACAGCCACAAGGTATTAAGGGTATTTCTGTTGGTCTAATCAATTCAAAACTAATTCTTAACGTAAGCAAGTTGCACATGTTAAACATGAAGCACTTTGAGGGCTGGCTCACATGCGAGTTCCTGCGCATGAATTGGCTGGCTGCTTGTTCACACAGAGCTCTGAATAGGCATTCCTGGCTTTTCAACAATTTGTAGTAGATACTCCATTGCCGTCGCAGGGCATGGTCAGAAACTAGGTAAACATCTCGGCAAGTCCATAGTGGGGAGCAGCGAGTGAATGTGGGCGGGAAAAAAATACAAAATAAAACTACTAGCCGGTAAGCAAAATTGTTTAAACTAAAAAAAAAGATTATCTTCAACAGTCAATTTTTTTTTTTCATTACTGAATGCCGCAGATATTTTAACGAGATGGCTCAGCACTTCAGTATTAGCCTAATATGGGCACTTGGACATAGCGATATTGAAGGCAACTGCAGAGCAGACGCGCTGGCCAGGAGAGGTCCCATCGACCATATCCCCCCGGAAAAAGACGCGGTAGGTATACCCATGGCCACTTTCAGGCTTTGTGTAAGCACAGTTATCATATGGAAGGCAAATGGACTGTGGTCAGCCATCTGGTCGTGTGAGAAATCCAGGCTAACTTGATGAAGGGCGTACAAGAGCGCTTCTGACAGTACACAAATCGGGGTTAGCATCACTGATAAGGGTTCTAACGGGGCACTGTCTAACAGGCACTCACGGCGCTACAATGAGGGTAACATCCTATGATTACTGTCGCAGTTGCAGATGCACCGAGGAGGAGGAGAGTGTACAGCACCTACTTTGTCAATTTCCAGCACTCAGCAGACAATGGTTTGGGTGAACCTTACGACCTCACCGATGTATGAAGATTTGATGTCAAGGCTTTAGCTAGATTTATTGACTTCACGGGCTGGTTTGACCCTCGGCTTTAGTCATGAAAAGGGGTTTAGAGACCGTATAGGCCCATTGGTGGCCTACCTGTGGGCCTGTTAGCTTTCTTTAACCTAACCTAACAATCAATTTTAAAATCCAATCTAACTAATCACATCTTCTTGTTCAAGTAAAATATGTATCCTACCTTTTGGTCCATTTATATAAACTCAGTGTTATGAACATTTCTTTGACATCTTCTTTTTTCTGTAAGTTTTTGTTGTGCACATGTTTACAAATTCGTACAAGCAAATGAAATGTTCGTCGTATTGATTTGTATGCTCCCCACAAGCTGCAAACATAAATAATCATTAAATCTCCCCCGGAGAGTTTCTGCAACTCGCTGATGCCGGCAAAGAACATCAAATAAACAATTACATGCTTACAAAATATACACATATGTAGATATGTATGTTAATGTGCAGTTGTATGCGAGCTTTCTGGCAAAAACTTGAGCCACACCGGAAGTTTTGAATTTCGAAGAGAATTTAAAACAAGAAAATAACAAACACAAACACATTAACAACGAAATTTTGTACAAAAAAAAGGAAAAATTAAGAAAAAATATAAATAAACCCCCCATAGCATTAAGAACAATAACACAACAACATAATTACAGCATTTAGTAGGTATAATTTCGAGTTGAACCCAATAATTTATTCATTCCAATCATTTACCACTGAGTTAGCTGAGCAAATTTATGCTCATTCATGCCCCAAGGTGTGCCTTGTGCGTTGCTCGTGTCATGCCCTTCTGACATTAAGAACTAACAAAGTCATGATGGCCCAGCAAGGTCATCCGTGAATAGGTATATATGGAACTAAGTCTGGGTAAAGCTCGTGCAGGTCATCATTCGATCTGCTGCGATACTCACAGACCCCGCTGCGCATATAATCTATAAATGGCAAAACGAACCTTTCTCTCGAATGCCCCAATTGGCAGCTCAATATACCACTCATTGGCGATCGGTCTAGAACGAATTTCCGGACTCACTACATTTTCTGTGTGCACGTTTGTTCCTGGATAAGTTAAGTGTCTCACAGTCTCAAACCCAAAACTGTTAGGGGGAAGTAGCTGTCTTCGCTGGAAGTCCTCGTTTACGGTTAGAGCCATTTTTTAGCTCTTTACCCAGTCCTGAGATGACACAAATTATGGCGACAGTTTCAAGCACAAGGCAGCACCACCAAAGTCTTTTGATATATGGTGTCTGATCAATTAAGCTCCGCTGATTAGACGCTATGGAGAGTCGTACTGTCTGATACCTCATTTGGTCTCCATAGAAGCCGAGTGCTGCCTACCAATTTTCATATAGGCTGCATTGAAATCGAAAAATTGGTGATGCATTGTTTCGCTCCTATATTAATGGGCTTTCTTCGATTTAGTGTGAGTTAAATATCCCAGTGCAGAAGCTGTACTGAGTTTCAGTCTTGCTCACAATAAGCTTGATACAGCCTTTTATGCGATATTAAAAGAGCTGAGTTTGCGATAGTTAGTATTGCTTAACGGTCCTTCAGAAAAAATGCTCGAGACAAAAGTTCTACGGAAATTGTATGGTCCTTCCCATGATGCTAACGGAGAGCATCGAAGGAAATTTAACGATGAGCTGTACTAGCTTTTGGCAGATCTGACCTTAGTGCGGTAAATTAAATCCCAAAGACTCCGCTAGAATGTTTTCCTATGGACACCCGAATTTGGCAGTAGAAGAAGGTGAAGACCTCGACTGAATTGGAAAAAAATAGGTGAAGAATGACTTGAACTCCCTTGGTGTTTCCAATTATCGTCAGATAAAGATGAAAAGGGATGATTGGCGTGCTTTTGTGCATAAGGAGCAAAAATCGCCTAGGCGGTGAAGCGTCAATAAATGACGATTATGATTGCTATAGTTGCTTCTTCATGGACGGGAGGTGGAACTTTGATTCCGGTAGCTTCGTCTGTTTCTTGATTTCTCATTTTAAAGGTGAGGAGACGTGCCTTCTCTTTTTTTTTACAGGAATTCACTCAGAGCTTTAAACTATTCATTATCCACTAATTTCGTTAGAAAAATTTTGGGAATCCTTTCCTGTTCGCTATCAGTAAAAGCACTTCGCACTCACGCCTTTCTGCACTTAATTTTTTCAACTCTTGATTAAAAGGATCCTGAGCAACAAAAAAAAAGCAAGCAGTAAAAATTATAAGCGTACATAATTTTGCTTGCTTTCTTGCAAGCGACAAGTTTGCATTTGGCTTTCAAAGAAAATTTCAAATGAAAAAATTAATTTTGTTTGTAATTTTATTCATAAGTCGCTAAATGCTTGCGAAAAAAAACGGCTTTTGATTTAAATGTAATTCAAAATAACCCTTCTTCAAAACAAATATTCTTGAATCTTGTTATGTTTTCTCTGGTTTGTTCTCATATTTCATTGATTGTTCTTTAAAATATCCAAATTATTGTAATTATCAAGTGCTGCTAACTTTACAACAATGAATCGCCGAAAATTGCTATGAACAAAGCTATGAATTTGTTGCACTAACACCTTAATTTGCTTTTTTTTGCATTTCAATAGATATGTACGTACCTGTAAAGAGAGAAGAAGAATTGTTAAATATTAGTTTGTGAATACAAATTGCTAGCTAAATATTCTTGTTTGGAAGTTTAAAATATATAATTAACTAAGCTTTGTTTTTACACTATAATTTTAGTTTAAAGTCTAAGTTAAATAAACAAGTGAGGTCAATTCTTATTTCAAAATATACAAACAAACTTACACAAATGCATGTTCATTAGACTGTGCATGAAAATATTTTTTTTGGTTTTTACCACATCTGTTAAGTAATGATCACTAGTCGTAATGATTACCGGGTTGATTTATTATTATGTTTGTTTACACATTGTTTGCGGTTTGTAATGATTATTTAAAAAAACAATCGAAAAAGAATAATGACTTTTTATAAAATCAAAAATAATCAATAAGAATCAAAAGAATTGTTTTAGATTACTTTTGTTTATATTTGACTGTTTGATTACTTTTAATTATTTCTGATTATTTATTGGTGCTGTTGTAAACAAAAATAAGCACATTTGGAAAAACAATTAAAAATAATCATAAAAAAAAACAAAATATTGAAAAATAATCGAAAGTAAACAAAAACAATTAAAAAACTTTTGATTACTTTTAAATTTTTTTAATTTTTTTCCATTGGCAGTTTTATTTTAATTCGGATTGTTTGATTAATTTTCAATATTTCTGATCATTTGTTTGTGTTGTTGCAGACATAAATAAGCACATCCGGCAAAACAATGAAAAATTATTAAAAAAAAAATATATTAATAAAAAATCTAAAAATAAAGAACAAAAAAATATTTTCAAAAATAATCGAAAGTAATCAAAAACAATCCAACTTTTGTGATTACTCTGGAATTTTTTGAGATTTTTTCCATTGGCAGTCAATTATAAATTCGGATCAATAAAATTGTTTTGGAATACTTTTGCTTGTTTGATTACTTTTCCTTATTTCTGATTATTTTTTTGTGTTGTTGCAAATAACAAAAACCACATACGGCAAAACAATGAAAAATAATAATAAATAAATAAAGATCAAAAATAAAAAGGAAAAGAAAAATATTAAAAAAAAATCGAAAGTAATCAAAACCATCAACATTTTTTGATTACTTTTGAATTTTTCCAATGGCATTTCGGATTTTTGAAAACAGTTAAAATAATCGGGAGCCATTAAATTAATCGATTACCAAATTCTAATGCGAATTTTACAGGTTTTACAGTTTTTAACTATTTTGATATTATTTGCACAGAATGTCGAAAACATACTGAAAAAGTTTCAAACCTTAATTTTTTTTGAAAATACTCTTGAAAAAATCGTGGTTTATGAATATCGTTAGGATAAGTAAATTTTAATTTGTGCAGCATACTTTTGGGAGTAGAAAGGAGACTTATCCGAACTTACCGTACGGGAACAAAGTGAACATGTGCGACATTACCCGCTCAGGCATAAAATGGTTTAACTTTTTTCTCCATAGGACAAACTAAAAGTATCTAAGGAACTAAACTAGCATTAGCAAGACTAATTTTACCGTTTTATGCCTTAATGAGTACTGTCGGGCGAGTCTTTTTTCTACTCCTAAAAGTATGCTACACAAATTAAATTTGACTTATCATTATGACACGCATAACGGACTAGTTGAGATCAATTATAGCATACTGCAGACGAAATGTTTAAATCGCGAACCACTCTCTTTAGAGAGATTAGTTGCGCCATTTTTCTAATGGTAGTTTCAAAAAAAAAAAAAAAAAAAAAAGTTTAATACCCGACATATAATTTCTGTACTGATTTCGAGTATGAACTCAAGATATTTTAAGCCAGTGTATGTATAAATGTTTAAACAGTTTTATGAATCCGATTATTCTTGGCTAAACTGCTTCGAAAATTCACCCCAAACTCGTTTCGCAAATTCTTCAAAGATTTCCTTTCAACAAATTTTTCCACATCATTCCTCAGCATTTATTATTTAATTTCTATTTAGCCAGTTAAAAGCTTTTGATGCTTTTTTACGCTTTGCATTGAAAGTTTACAGTTGTGTTCAATATAATATTAGTGAAATTAAATTCGAAGAAATAAAAATAAGCTGTATTTTTAGTTTAATTCAACTTTTAAAAATTTATATCAAAATTTCAATATTTTGGGGCAGAATTCTTAGAAAATTTTTGAGTACGCAATTTTATAGCTCATTCAATTTTAATGTGCAACTTTGAAGTAGATCAAAACTTCCCCTGAATTTTTAGAATTAGGATATTGGGTTTTTTGTTCCATACAAAATTAAATTTTCTTCATGCGTTGTATGTAAGAAATCACTTAACACCCCTGACGAAAAAAATTCTGAAAATTCAGGGAAGTTTTTGAGCGAGTTGTACTTACACAATGTGTACAAAGCTGCGTACTCAAAAACTTGCTAAGAATTCTTGCAAAAAAGTTTGAAGATTTTGATAGCCATTTTTTAAAGCATAATTAACTTTTCTGAAAATTTTGTTAACTTTGAAACTTCTTTTTAACTATGTGGTTTCTGTTATGAAATTCGCTATATTTTAAATGAAAATCATAAAAATCACAGCTGCTTCTTATTTCATCCAACGATAACCATTTTATTTAATTAGCTTTATATTGAACACAGCTGTATGCAAATTGTTTCGAAAAACTAAACAAAAATGTGGAACGTTTTATATTTTCACTTCTCCTTGAACTCATCCATAATTGAATTTAGCTTATTTTCACCAACATGAAACAATTGAACATTTAAAAATATTTATCGCAATTCATAGCAAAATTAGTGATACATTTATTGGTTTCCGTTGTTAAATATAAACAACCCACGCAGGATGTGAAAACAAAATTGCAACAAATTTTGTTTTTATTTACACAATTATGGCGTGAAAGTTTATGTTATTTACATTAAGCAAATTTTAGTTTTGGGCGAAATTGCATTTGTTTTGCACGCATTTTAAAATATTTTATTTATAAATTTTTCTTTTCAATTTCGGTACAAAACATTTTTAATGATGATAGCTGATATTTAGAGGGCTAACAATTTATAGCTAAATAGTTTAAAAGTTTTCAAGATTACGATTAGCTGAAACTGATTTATATAGTTTGCTAATTTATATAATCAAGGAACCTTCTTATATAGCGACTGTGCCGTTCTGACACAGCACTAATAGGTGTAACTAGGTTCCTAATCAAAGTAGGCCCCTGTTTCCGTTTGGCCCGTTTACAGAGATACAACCGGACCGGCACACTGTTTGATGAGGCCACGTGAGATATATGTTTAGTTCCCTGCATATTTTGAAAAAATGGAATCAAATTTTTGTCACTTTCCAGCTCTTTACAAATCAGTCTGTCTGTATGTTTGTACGCGGATCATTTCAAAACTGCTACTTAGAATTTAACCCTTTCGGTCCGGTCGGTACACATATGTACCACCACTATTTTCCCTACCACTGAATCCCTGGAACGCTTACTAGCGTTAGTCCCCTACTAATGGTAAGTATTAATTGAAATAAGTTAAACAATCCAAGTTTCTTACTCTCAGAAGAGAAATATGAATTCAGGTTCGAAAGGGTTAATAAAATTTGCGGATGTGTATTACTTGCGGTCAACTTAAAGCTTAGGATCCATTGTTAAGATATTTTTCTCACAACATATTACTTGTAATCGATCGTGCCACCAACCATTCACTCTTAAAAAGCCTCAAGGTGCATTCATAATGCTTAGGTTTGCTTATGGTATGTTTGATATTATTGCAAAATAGAATAACGTCCAAATTCATAATAAACAAAAATTTTAAAATTTTCTAATTTTTTAAGTAAAGATAGCAAAATACCTTGGATTAGAAATTTTTTGACAGTTATGAGGTGAATATTACTTCCCGGTCTCGCAAGTTAGCGTCAGACAAACTCTCCGCATAGCAAAAGATATATCTCCTTAATAATAAAAATTTTGTTCATCTTCGGCAATGAAAGCTCACCACAAAACTTTGTATTCGAAATTTGTGATAGTTATGAGGTGAGTATAATCAATGTTTTAAAAATTTTCACCATGGGAAGAGAAATTTCCCCATACATCTCTTCTATTGAAATTTTTAGAATTAATGAGGAATATAATTTCCCTATTGAACTATCGAGAGTTATGAGGTGAGTACAAATAAAAATAAAAATAATAATTGAAGTCATCATGGACAAAGATCTCCCTGCACGGTACTTTGGTATCGACATTTTTGACAGTTATGAGGTGAGTATAATCAATGTTTTAAAAATTTTCAACATGGGAAGAGAAATATCCTCATAAATCTCTTCTATTAAAATTTTTAGAATTAATGAGCTATATAATTTCCCTATTGAACTATTTGAGAGTTATGAGGTGAATACAAATAGTGCTTAACAATTTTTTCACCATGTAAACAGATATTTTTCCAACTATTTTTATATTGAAATTTATGACAGTTATGAGATAAATACAATTAGTGTTTAAAAGTTCTTTCACCACAGGAAAAAATATTTCTGCATTGCTCATTTCTATTGCAACTTCTGAGAGTTTAGAGGTAAATATAAATTCCCTTTCTCCTAAATTACTTTTACAGAACTTTTCATCTTAAAAGCTATTCGCTTCTGCTATTTACTTTCTTCAAAAGTCAGTATAAAACACTTAAGCACTAAGAAGAAAGAAATCTGCATTATTCATTTAAACTGTTTTTCTTTATAATCTCCGACGTGAAATGTGAAAAAAATGCTTTTTTTCTCTGAGTGTATACATTTCTTCAACTTTATTAATTATGAAATCAAATCTCTCCTTAATAGTATGTATTTATTAATTATAGAAATTACATTCATCTAACGGTAATCGCATTTCGTTGACTATTGCCATAAAAGCTTAGCGCTCGCTTAAAACCCCCCAAAGTAACTCTGCAACAACAAACAGAGGTCATCCACCAAATCAACGCTAGCTTCCGCTATGATGAATTCACCACCTACTCGAATTTAATACCAATTTCCAAACATAAATACATGCCACAAAAGCTATTTAAGTCTTTTCCTAAATGGCATTTGCATATATTTAAGTCATCATTAAATTCACAATTCTGAATCATAATCAAAAACAACAACAGCAAGTAATAATTAATTTTCGTTTGTGGCTTGCCAACTACTGCGGTGTTAGCTCATTTCTCCTATTGCATTTGAACACTTTTGTTTCACAATTACAAACATATCGCATTTTGACATTTATGACTAATTAGTTTTCTTCTTTCATAACTCAACGCCTACAGGTGGCTTCTTAAATATACGTTTTCAAGTTGAGCAAAGCGTTTACTTCCGAAACATGATTAAGAGTATTTAGTGATTGTGTCACATGAATTTGTTTACAAAAACAAAAACCCGCGATTATGCATGTTAACTTTGTGGTTAGTGCAATATAAGATAAAATAAAATACAATAAATTAAAATAAAATAAAAAAAAAATTAATTAAAATTAATTAAAATTAAAAAAATTAATTAAAATTAAAAAAAAATTAATGGAATAAAATAAAATTGAATATTATAGAAAAAAAATATAATATAAAATAAAATAAAACAAAACCAAATAAAATAGTATAAAGTAAAAAAAAATTAAATAAAATAAAATCGTATAAATTAAAATAAAACAAAATAAAATAAAACTAAAAAAAATAAAATGAATTAAAAAAATTAAACAAAATAAATATAATATAATAAAATAACATAAAATAAAATAAAATAAAACAAACGAAATAAAATTAAATAAAAAATAAAAAAAGAAATAAAACAAAATAAATGAAATAAAATGAAACAAAACCAAATAAAATAAAATAAAACAAAAAAAAATAAAATAAAACTAAAAAAAAAATCAAATGAAATAAAAAAATTAAATAAAATAAAGTAAAATAAAATAAAAAAATGAAGTAAAATAAAATCAAATCAAATAAAGAAAAATAAAAAAAAATTAAATAAAACAAAATAAAATAAAACAAAATAAAATTTAATGAAATAAAAAATATAATATAATAAAATAAAATAAAACAAAACAAAATAAAATTAAATAAAAAAATAAAAAAATAAATAAAACAAAATAAAATAAAACAAAATAAAATAAAACTAAATAAAATAAAACCAAATAAAAAAAATTTAAAAAACTAATGAATAAAATAAAATAAATTTAATTAAAAAAAATTAAATTTAACGAAGTGAAATGAAATGAAATAAAATAAATTTAATTAAAATAAAATAAAACTAAATAAAATAAAATAAAATAAAATGAAATAAAATAAATTTAATTAAAATAAAATAAAATTAAATAAAATGAAATAAAATAATCACATTGTTTAGTCACCATGAGACAAGGTATGGTAATGACTTAATATTAAAGTTCCGAAGATTCCAACTGCTAAAACACGGCTGACTTTTATTCATATTCAGTGATCGTTACAAAGTTATTTCAAAAGAAGAATGAGAAAACAATAAAGGATGCATACATGCATATGTTTACAGAGTTGTATTGTAATGTATTGAATTCAAAATATATTACGAACTGCTTCGCCTCTCCAACAAATATGACGCCCAGGATACGGCGTTGGTTGCGTTCTTTAAATTTTATTTCAGTTACGTTACGGATTCAGTTTTGCAATAAAAAAAATTAAATTTCAAAAGAAAAGTTATTTCTTGGCTATAGATGAGTGGTTTCTTAATTTTGCTAGGAGAAGCGAGACACTCGAAATCAGGTGATGTATACATACATTCATCACGGGATTTAGGTATTCGTTGTTCTTCAACAGTTAAGCTTAAGCAAACTGAAGAATTTCTTTGCGAAACTGCCTAACGTTTAAATATATAAAAAATAATTGGATTGGAATATGAGTTTTTTTCATAACAAAGTTGTTTCATTAGTAAAGCAAAATAATCGAAGTTGTGCCCAAGTTGTTTCAATAGTTTTGAGTTCAAAAACTTTTCGGATTGTTCTAATAAATTTTTACTTAATCTTAACACCTTATCTCTTAAGTGATAAACACAATTTTTGCTTAGAAAATTTGGTTTTAACAAGCTGTTAAAATGTTAAATTTAAAATTGTCAAGTTTAAAATAACTGTTAATTCAGTTTTCGTTATGGAAGATGAAATAAAAATTAGTAGAAATAAAAAAGTGAATATATAATAAATAAATTCAAAACTGTTTGATGAAAACTTATTGTTAGTTGCTTGAGAGGCTCATGTTTCTTTAACTAATACAATAAAAAAAATTTAAATATTTAAAAAAAATACAAATCACCAAAAAAGCTAAAATATGATTCATAAACAAATCACACAAATGTATTCCCCAATTCCTAAAAATTAAGAAAGTTTTGTAATGCTTTTTAGAATAACATTTCCATAAAAATTATTAATTATAAAATCTTTATAAACTTATTTTTTATGCAGTTATGGCTTAGTCTTTAGCAGATCTCTTAAATTCCTATCAAAATACAGTAATCAATTGTTTGGCTGGCTCTTTTAATCAATAATGATTGTTTTTTTAAAAATCAGCAATTTCTAAGAGACTACCGTTGAAAAAAAAAATAAAAAATGTATCAAATAAAAAAACTTTTCACTGGTTTTGATTATTTAGCCGCAAAAAGTAATCAAAGCAATAAAAAATAGTCAAAAGTAATCAAACAATCAAAAAAATATTTGTTGATTACTTTTTAAAATAATCATTATAAACCTAAGCAAAATAGGTAATTAATTATTGTAGATTCTCCAAAAAATAATCAATCAAACCGGTAACCATTACTTAACAGCTATGGTCTTAATAAAATGTTACCAATTCCAAAAATGCCTTCGATGCAGAATAAGATATCCCGGGAATTTCATCACCTACTAAAAAAGTACGTGAGTCCGGTATTGTCATCTCTAATACATACATATACATACAAAGGCCAAAGGCAATGATAGTTAACTTTGAATGCAGAAAAAGCAATAAGCGTAGAGCTTCTTCTAGAATAATGTTTTTTTTCATTCATTTCAAGAGCATTTCATTACTACCTTCCTTTGCCTTTAGTGCAGAAACAATAAAAACCAAGTGGTTGTAGGAAAATTTTCATTCAACTCCAGTTGAAGGTTAGGCCATACGGGGAGCATGAAAAGTGCAAACAAAGACAAGAAGCTAGGCGCTACTGAAATGGCATTTAAAATCCTCTTCCAATATAGGGAAACTTTATACATATATATACAGCTGTGTTCAATATAATAGTAGTGATATAAAAATTGATATCGTTCAACGAAATAAGAATAAGTTGTGATTTTAATAATTTTCATTTAAAATATAGCGGATTCCATAATAGAAACTACATAAAAAGAAATTTCAAAGTTTATACAAAGTTCAGAAAAGTTAACTGAACCTTACAAAAATTGACATCTTAATCCTAAAATTTTTTTGGCGGAATTTCTAAAAAAAAAATGTAAGTACGCAGTTTTGTAGACCAATCAATCTTAGTGCAAGTTAGAGCTCGCTAAAAAATGTCCCTGATTTTTCAGAAGTTTTTTCATCAAGGGTGTTGAGTGATTTCTTCCATACAAGGCATGGAGAAAAAATTAATTTTGTGTGGAAAAAACATCCTTGACAAAAAAAATTCTAAAAATTCAGAGGACATTTCGAGGTACTTGATTTTATAAAATTGAATGAGCTATAAAACTGTGTACTTAAAAATTGACTAAAAACTCTTCCCAAAAACATTGAAATTTTTGTAAACTTTTAAATTTCTTTTTATGTGGTTTCTGTTATGAAATTTGTTATATTTTAAATGGAAATTTTTAAAAACAAAGGTTTCGTTTATTTCGTCGAACGAAATCCAATTTAATTTCACTACAATTTTATTGATCGCAACTGTATATACATATACTTACGCAGCGCAGTGTATTAAGAGTGCAATTTCGTTTGAATTGATTTGATAGGAAGAAATATAAAGAAAAGTTTGGAAGGTTGGTAAAGCTGCGATTAAATTGAATGTGATTTCGCTGGAGTCAATTGTTTTCCAGTAGAAGCTAGGCGCACAAAAAAAAACTAATGAAAGCGCCATAAAATGCATGTCGAGTGAAGGTAAGCGAAATGCGCGGTTGCCACATAACTTTTTTCTCGGCAGCCAAATTCATTATGTAAAATTACTAAAATTCAAAACATGCCCTTTGACTTAAGAGATGCTATTTACTTAATAGATCAGGGACTAAAGCTGCAAAAATCAGCTATTAAATGAGCTAATAGTTCTTTGGGCAGTAATATGTATGGTTTTGATTGAGACCATCTTTCCGGATTGTATTCAGGAGCATTTCGGGATTATTTCGCCTAGCCCAGACGATTTTGATGTGAGCTTGCCAGATTACTAAACTTTTCGAGGGAGTACTAGTTTTGTATGTATCTCATTTTCAAACATCAACGATATTCTTTCTTTCATTAGAGCACTTAAAGGCTAAGCATTATATAAGGAGGCAATTATAGACTCTTCTCAAATTCTACATATATCTTTTCAAGATCTCATCTAATATTTATCTTTAGTAATACAAAAAGAGTAGATCGGATCACTTCCTTATTTGTTACAGAGTTCTCATTCAGTACATACATACATAGATACATATTTTTATTATTTATTTGCTATCCCCTACAATATTTCTTGTTTCAATTCTTTTATCAACACCAGCTGTATTTGCATATTTGCATTTTTAGATAAAGTCTAGTGTGACCTCTTTCATTTACTTAAGATAAAGTATATCCAATTTTTTTTATTTATTCATACTAGTGCACTTTTGTTGTTGTTTTCTAATAACACAAGTGTAAATAATCCAAGCGCATATATTAACTTAGAAATTTGTATCTATATATACGCAAATACAACCTAGTGTACTCTAGACTGATAAAAAAAATTTTTAATTTCCCGAGCACAAGACGGGAGAAAATTGACCTTTTTCAAGGGTTCGTAGCAAAGAAGGCAGAAATCGGTTGAGAGACAGATCTACTTTTTAGTACAATTTAAAAAGCGATAGTTTTGCAAATCAATAAGCCGTACAATTATGCAAAGCTTCCAAGCTTGTTTGGTTTTTCAACCCGTCTATTGTTCGCCGATAACTTTAATTGCCAGCATCGCAGCTGACTAATCGGGTTAAAGTGCGAAAAAAAATTGTAGAATTGTATAACGAAAGTGTATAACAATTGATGTGATATTTAAATGCATGTGGGTTATTCCATGTCAAATCGTCACCTGGTTGGAATCAAACAATTCAGATTTGAATAAGATCTGGTAAAGTGCTATCATAAAACGAAGTTTTGCACAAGAAAAAAAATTTATTTATTTTTTTCAAAAGCTACGCAAATACGAAATTTCATTTCTTCCTGTTTAGTCAAGTATTTTTTTTTTGTTTTTCAATATTTCAGAAACTAATGTAGTTAAAAAAAATTATTTATATATACCATGTAGAGATATAAAAAAAGTATTTTGAAAAAAAAAAAAATTTGAAAATTTCTAATTTTAGAAAATTTAAGATTTTTTAAAATCGGAAAAATTTAAATTCGCCATCTATGCATGCATAGAAAATTCAAATTATGTATGTATCTATAGACCGACTTGTGTCCTAAACCTATAAACCGATCGTAACCAAATTTAAAACACGCACTGAATATCTTCCAGGGATGGTCATGGGCTAAAAAATATTTTGATGTATTCAGGGGGCATGGCACCTCCCATACGAATGGAATTTCTCATAGTCCATAACTCTGGAAGTATTTACGTTAGACCACTGAAATTTGGTAAAGGGTTATATGAGATTAATCCCTACTACCTCCAAAAAAAAAAAACTGGGGATAACGAAAAAGAGGGCGTGACACCTCGCATACAACTGGAATATTTCAAGTCGGTCTATAGATATTTACATACGTAATGTGAATTTTATATATATAGATAGAAATGTGGGATGAAACCCACGGGTATAAACTAGTTAAATATAAAAAAAAATTTTTTGTATTTTATCTTTAAATATATCGTGATATTTTCCGAAGAATGTTTTTTATTATTTTAAAAAATATGAATTTTTGAAATTTTTTCAACTTTCTGGTTGATTTCAATTATATACTTTAGCACAAAATAACTAAATTTTGATTAATGAATTTTTTTTAGTGTTTGTGGAATGTAAAAAAAAAAAATGTTTAATGATGTTTTTGTTTACATTGGTCTACCACGAAAAGAAATTTCAGCAGTTAAAGTTCACTAATTTTGTGTTTAATTAATTCAACTCGAAAGTTAAAAAAAATTAAAAAAGAAATGTTTTAAAAAAAAAAGTCAAAAATTCGTGTTTTTAAAAAAACAAAACAAAACCCTTCTCAAAATTTCAGGATATCTTTAAATATATCAGAGGTATAATACAACAAAATGTTTGTGAACAATGTAATCACGAACTTTCATTTCATAGATTATGAAAAATTTAAAATTAGAAATTTTAAAACTTTCTTTCTTTTGCAGAACTTCGTTTTATCATAAAACGAAACTCTTCACCAAATAACAAATACAGCAACTTAAATTTATTTTCCACCATGAACAAACTAGCATTCCAAAATAAATTACGAATATAGCTAAAATGAAAGGTAATTTGAATGAAATAAGGTAATTTAAACTGAAGTCTGAACATAGTTTTAGCCACCAAAGAAAAATTAAATAAATGTTAAAAACGCGTTAAAAGCACCCTTACATAGCATTTGATGGCCAATTTTAGTTAATTGTTTTGTGTGTTTATGTCTGATGTCAATTTTTTAATTTTGTAGTTTGATATGTGATGAATGACATTCTAGTTCAATGTTTATTGTACTTTGTTTTATTACGTTTGTTGTACCATGTTTAATATCTAATGTGTGATGTCTGTTGTTCTATGTTTATGATTTGCAGTCTAATGTTTAATTTTGAATAGTTAATATTGATTGTCTTCCGAGTATGTTTGATTTTTAATGATTGATGTTTGACGAATGATGTTTTACGTTTCATGTTTTATGTGTGCTGTTTGATGTATATATTTTGTTTTACGTCAACTGTTTTATGTGTGCTGTTTGATGTTTAATACTTTTTGTTTAATATACAGTGTTTGAAGTCTGATGTATATATTTTATGTTTCATGTCAAACGTTTTATGTTCGTTGTTTGTTTCTGTTGTCCTGTTGTTTGGTTTTTCATCCTTTTTGTTTAATGAAGTGTTTGAGATCTGATGGATGTTTGATGTCTAATGTTGAATTTTGAAGAATACATTTTTGGTTTCACGTCAAATGTTTTATGATTGTTTTTTGATTTCTGTTCTTCTTATGTTTGATTTTTAATACTTTATGTTAATGTACAGTATTTGAGGTCTAATAGATCTTTAATGGCTAATGCTGGATGTTTGATGTATACAGTTTTTGTTTTACGTCAAACGTTTTATGTTTGCTCTTGCATTTTTGTTGTTTTGATGTTTGACTTGAAAGTCTTTATGTTAATGTACAGTGTTTGAGGTCTGATAGATGTTTAATGGCTAATGTTGGATGTTTGATGTTTACATTTTTTGTTTCACTTTAAACGTTTTATGTTCGTTATTTGATTTCGGTAGTTCTGGGGTTAGATTTTTATTTATTTACTTAAATGTATAGCGGTTGAGGTCGGATGGATGTTTGCTGCCTAATATTTGATTTTTGCAGTGTGAGGTTGGATGTTTGATGCTTGAAGGTTGACGTTTGATATTTAATATATTGCCGGGATTAGCCCGACTTTTGGTTTTCAAAGCCGTTTGGACATTTATTTTCTTGACCCAAGGCCTTCAGCTTCTGCGATTTCCATAAATTACTTATTGGTTTTCAAACTAGTGCGATGAACTTATACGATTAAAAGTAAAATACCTTGTCATAGTTCATTGAGTGTGTTTTGCAAGCGCAGGGGAAGTGCGATACTTTAATATAAAAGTGCATTGCTGTAACCCTTAAAACACCTACTAACTGCCTTTACACTTTTATGGCTGATAACTTCAAGGCTGTCAATTTTACCACAGCATCCATATGCCCTACACATGAATATAAATATCTCCAATTTTAAAGTGACCCAAACTCACACTTTGTACAATTTAATAATTTAAAACTCGTTTGAGTCACAGAAAAAAAATGTATTAGCTGACATTTAAGTGCATGTTAAAACCTTTGATTATCTACTAAACCTTTCAACAATGCAGCTCATTCATTACAATGCAACAATAGCAAAACCAACAAAAACTGCCTACATTTTCCCTTACCTAACCTATATTCGTAGATATATCAAATAATATTAAAGCGAAACGCATTTAACAAAACAAATGTGAAACCGATTTGAATTTTTATTAGCTGCAAATGCTGAAACACCTCTTTAATATATTCACAACTGCATGCACTGGCATCAAATTTAGTAGGAGCTGAAAAGCTTTAATACAGGGTAAATGGTGAAATTGCTACAACAACAGAAACGTAGGTATGTAGAGCAATATTAATGACTGCAATGTGTTGTTAGGTTTCTATGGGAGCGAAGGAAAAACGATTTTTCTTTAAGTAGCCAATTTAAATACCATGTAGACTCTAGTTGTAGCATCCAAATAGTTGCACTTTATATGCATACTTTTATTGTAACTCACATAGATAAGTTACCACATGGAGAACTAGGCAATGCACAGTGGGTCACAATTGTTTAAGGAGTTAACAAGTTTCTGCACTTACTTGGAGCTACGAACATCGGCAGAGTGGTTTTGCAATAAACGAGAAAAATAAAGAAATAAATATTTTACTTCTTTATTGTATTTAATTTAATTTAATTTAATTTATTTTAATAACATTTTTATTTTATCATCTTATTTTATTTGATGTTATTTTACTTTATTCTATTTCACTTTATTTATTTGAATTTACTTTTATTTAATTTAATTTTATTTTATTTTACTTCATTTTATTTCATTTTATTTTATTTTACTTTATTTTACTTCATTTTATTTTATTTTATTTTGTTTTATTTTGTTTTATTTCATTTTATTTTATTTTATTTTATTTGATTTTATGTTATTTTACTTTATTTTACTTCATTTTATTTTATTTTACTTTATTTTACTTTATTTTACTTCATTTTATTTCACTTTATTTTATTTTATTTTATTTTAATTTATTTTATTTTATTTTGTTTTACTTCATTTTATTTTATTTTAATTTATTTTATAATTCCTTCTTCTTGCTGGCTTGAGGTCTGTGGTCCAAAAATTGAAACCAGAAATATTGATTTAACCAATATATTTCGACTACCTACGGTAATCGTCTTCAGGGTTAAATTATTACACGTCTGTCCTGTTTAACGTGGAGTGTAAGTAAACAACTCCACGTTAAACAGGACAGACGTGTAATAATTTAACCCTGAAGACGATTACCGTAGGTAGTCGAAATATATTGGTTAAATCAATATTTCTGGTTTCAATTTTTGGACCACAGACCTCAAGCCAGCAAGAAGAAGGAATTAGAAAACAAAAAGGTCGCGAAAACGAATAATATTAATTTATTTTATTTTATTTTGTTTTATTTCATTTTATTTTATTTTATTTGATTTTATGTTATTTTACTTTATTTTATTTTACTTTATTTTACTTCATTTTATTTTAATTTATTTTATTTTATTTTGTTTTATTTCATTTTATTTTATTTTATTTTAATTTATTTTATTTTATTTTGTTTTATTTCATTTTATTTTATTTTATTTGATTTTATGTTATTTTACTTTATTTTACTTCATTTTATTTTATTTTACTTTATTTTACTTTATTTTACTTCATTTTATTTCATTTTATTTAATTTTATTTTATTTTACTCTATTTTATTTCATTTTATTTTATTTTATTTTACTTCATTTTATTTTATTTCATTTCATTTTATTTTATTTTATTTCATTTTATTTTACTTTATTTTACTTCTTTTTATTTAATTTAGTTTTATTTTATTTCATTGTCTTTTATTTTACTTTATTTTCTTTTACTTGTTTTTATTTTATTTCCTTTTACTTAATTTTATTTTATTTTATTTTTCTTTATTTTATTTTAGTTTATTTTATTTTATTGTATTTTATTTTATTTTATTTTAATTTGTTTTATTTTATTTTATCATATTTTATATCGTTTTATTTTATTATTTCAAAAATTTAAAATGCATAGTAGCAAGTTTTTACTTTTGTGAACACTGCTCAGATGTTTACACTAAAAAATATCCCGTTTTATTATTTATTACTTTGAAACATTCGTTTTATACCCACATTGGCATATGTTATTTTATTTATTTTTTTTTTTCAGATAGGTGGCAACTTGAAGAAAAACTTTTGAGTGGCAACACTTATATAGGAGAGTTTAGATTGCATACACAATTTCCTAAAAGCCCTTCAAGACTTTTTCCAGATAATAGTGGATATGCCAAAAATAGGCTAGATGTTTAGCTAGCAACCCTAAGTAGTAACTCCACCTAGAAAGAGTTTTGATTCGTTTCAAAATATAAAATTGCTGGCAACCCCGAAAAACTGCCTAGCTGTAGGGCTTGACATATAGCATATTACCTTTGTACAAAAGATCATCTATTATATCAAGTAGATTTCGATATAATAGCGGATGCGTAGAAAAAAATCAAATGAGATCAGGTGGCAACACTACCTAAAACTGATTTTGTTGAAATGCAACACAAAATACTTTTCGTTTCCTGTCCATATGGGCATACCTCATTCCGTAAACAAAAACTAGAGAGGTGGCAGCCCCATAAAAGCATACTGAGTGGCAACACCTAGGTAGAAATGACGACAGGTTCGAGTGGGTTTTGCGCTTAGTATCACCGACATGTGCGACATGCATTAACCTTGAACACCTATACACTATTAAAAACCTTGCCTGGTTTATTTAAAATATTTTCATTCTCCGACATTTTAACGCTTAAAAAAGTAAATTTTGACGCAAATACGGACACTTAGCGCCCACAGTGCAATCTAATCTGGCCTTTAGCAAGCTTTTTACATAAATTGCCACGAAATTAAGATCTTAAATAACTATGAATATTGCGAAATGTGAAAATGTATGTAAATTGAGGTGCTTAAAGATATTTATATAAACCAGAGATGCTCAGGAGTTTCTGATAGGTAAGCATTGGTCGCTTATAAAAGGAAAATAATCTGTATTTGTTTTCATTCGAAGCACACAAACAATAAGTTATTATAAAATCCTATTCCGTACTCGGAATCGCAAAGCCACATAGGCAGATACATCTTTCGATGGAGTTTCAGTAAGGTCCAATCCAAATTAACAAGAGAGTATAGGCTCTGGGCATCATTGACACCTATAATATGTACGCTCTAATATATACTTCTGAAAAGATTTCTGCCTTAGGCATAATATGAGTACAATGTTAATTAAACCTGATTGCAACACATGCAACATATGTTTTGCACTTGTTGCTGCAGCAAATACAATGCATGCTTTCCATCATTTACTAGGGGCAAGCGACTATGTGTGTGTGTTGAAATACTTACATAAGCCATTACATATGTATGGAAGCAAGCGTGTAGATCTAATGTGGCATGCTGTTCACATGTTGCACTGATGTCTGGCATAGCGGAAGCTGGCACATTTTTACACCCTACTTACATACATATTTATTAACACTTTTAACGATTTCTCCCACCAAAACACTCCCAAAAGGAAGTGATCTAACTATGCAACAGCAAGAATCGTCGATACTTAATAGACTTGCATAATTGTTGGCTTTGTTGTTTCTTCAGAAGATGCTGAGTTACAGAAACACAAATGTACGATTGTGCCTATATGTACATATATATATATACTGGTGACGACAATCCCGGAATCCTTGCTTTGATAGGACTCGAAAATCCCGGAATTTCTTTCTAACTATTCTAGGATTTTCCGGATTGGAAATATGTTAATCAAAGCTAAATATTTGTGATTTGTTCAAAAAATTATTAGAATTTTTTTTTTTTAATTTTAATATTTTTGGATATTTTTAATTTTCTTTGTTGATTTGTGTTTGTTGGAGCAACTAGATTTAGATCTACCGCACACTTTATAGAAAGTTTTTGATTTACTTATTAAATATCTGCTCTGTAACATCTTCTATGGCAAGAAATTAGTTAACACGGATTTTAAGCCTTACAAAAGTTCCGTTTTCTTATGTTAGTTTTGAGTTTCTCGGCATGATAGCAAACAAATTTTGTTCACAAAAACATGAACAAAAATTTATTTCACAAAAAAAATGTATAAACTAACAAATAACAATTCGAAAATTTTTGCTGCAAAAGCTCAAAACATTCTCCGGATGCCTTTTCGATTTTGATTTTCATTCAATGATATACATTTTGTTCGAAATACACGAAAAAAAAACCTTTTAAAAATATAATTCCTTCCAACAAACTTTAATGTTACATAGTTTATCAAACAATTTATTCCACTTTTTCTACCTAAACTGTTGGAGAATAGTGAATTTCCTAAACCCGGAGACTTTTACCGCAATCTCGCTATTGTAAAACTCAAAAAACTGACATCCCTAGCATACAGCAATCAACGACAAAAGTGGTTAGCGCTTCACATCTTAATTTGTTGTTGTTCTAGTTTTATGTGCTTCTAAATACGTTTCATAGCACATTTCTTTAATGAAGTGCTTACAGGGAAATTTTGCAATCAATTGATGAGCTATTTATTCAATTAGTTTCAAAGAGGAAATGAGTGCAAAGTTGATGCCCTACTTTCCGGCTGTTGCAGGCAGGCAAAGTTTGAAATTCAATTTTAATGTGGTAAAAAAAAAATAATAAATGCTTTTGATATTTTTTCTGTGAAATTAATATAGATACCTACATAGTTATAGCGATCGAATTAAGGGGAATATTGCCCTATCTGAAATCAAAATGTATGTATTTAATTGATGGTACTAAGAAGTTTTTTTTACCAATGGTCAGTACTAGAAAATCTTCACCACAAATGAAAGCTATCTTTAAAATAATATTATGGTTTGAAAGATTTCTACTAGTTTTATTCGTCTTCCTGAAAATTCATATAATAATAAATAAAAAGATTATAATAATTAAAAAAAAAAAAATCTGGGTTTTCCGAGTCTGCTAATATATAAGATGAATATGCTATATGTTAAATAAAATAAATAAATAAAAAAAATAAAATAACATAAAATAAAACAAAACAGAATTAAATTAAAATAAAATTAAATTTAGGAAAATAAAACAAAAGATAAAATAAAATAAAAGAGAATAAAATAAAACAAAATAAAATAAAATTAAATAAAAATAAATTAAAATAAAATAAAATAAAACAGAATAAATTAAATTAAAATAAAACAAAAAAAATTAAAGAAAATAAAATAAGATAAAACAAGCTAGGAAAGGGCTGTCTTCGACTGTGCCGAAGACTTTATACCTTTCATGAATACGCATCACGGTTTTAAATGTCCGATCCTTACTCACAATTAGTGAGAACTCTGCAAAAGTGATAATTTAAAGATACATAGCCCAAACCCCATTTATCGAAACTATCGATTGTATGGGAGCTATGCGTTGTATTGCGCCGATCTTGCTGATTCCGACAAATGATTAATATCACGCAAAATGGCGGTCCCATACCAAATTTCATCAAGATATCTCAAAAACTGAGGGACTAGCTTGCGTACGAACAGACTGACGGACAGACGGGCATAGTTAAATCGACTTAGCTCATCGCCCTGATAATTTCGGTATACTTCTCTTCTTCTTACACGTTCAAACATCGGACCAAAGCTATAATCCCATTGCATGTTCATAAAAGGTATAATTAAAAAAGAGATTAAAATAAACCAGAATAAATAAAACTAAAATTAAATAAAGTAAAATTAAAAAAAAAAATAAAATAAGATTAAAAAAAATAATAAAAAAAAAAATAATAAAATGAAATAAATTAAAATAAAATTAGATTAAATAAAATAAAATAATAAACAATAAAACAAAATAAATTAAAATAAAATAAAATTAAATAAAACTAAAAAAAAAATAAATAAAATGAAAAAAATAAAGTAAGATAAAATAAAACAAAATAAAATAAAATAAAATAAAACAAAATAAAAAAATAAAATAAAATAGAATGAAATAAAATAAAATTGAATTAAATTAAATAAAATAAAATAATAAAATGAAATGAAATAAAATTAAATCAATAAAAAAAATAAAAAATAAAAATTAGATAGTAAAAATAATTAAATTAAATTTATGTGCAGCATAAACATGTTTACACAACAAACTTCACGAGTACTTGGTACTCACGCCTTTTTTTTATTAAATATTCATAATAATAATAATTTTCACAAAAACTATATTTTTTTATTTTTTTTATAATTATTTTTAATAACTGCAAGTTTTTTATTTAATAGAAAAGGAAATGATAATGCCAATAGGGTGATAGTAACTAATAATAGTAAACTAGGAGTTTAACTGACATAGCCGAATGGCTAACAGAACGTGCAAAAAAATTATCTTAATAAGAAGTTCAGTAGCTTCCGAAATGGATCTATAAGAAAAAGAGATGCATTTCTATTACATTTAATATTTTAATAAATAATAAAAATTATTAAAAGATAAAAAACTATGATAGCTTTTACAAAAATTTGTCTTCTTGCCGTGAGCGTATTTATAGTCACGAATACTTCAAAACTGTGCAAATGAAATTAGAAAAAGCTCTGTGAGCTTTTCTCAGCTGAAAAAAATGTAACACCCTAATACATACATTCGGTTCAATAACTTCCCACTGCTTTATGGTTGCGCTTTGCCTTTGCCAAAATTGCTAATCACTTGTTTTGTATTTCCACGAAGGAAATTAATTTGGTAAAATTTCCAATTTCAAAGTTCAATGCTTTATTGCGGATAATTAAAAGTGCTCAACATTGTATTTCATGGATGATCAAGTACAGACAAACTTATTGATCATCCATTCGCAATTCATGTCATATAATACCCAATGAAAGTGACAGTTTTGCTCTTTCACGCTGAAAACAAGCCACACATTATGAAGCATTAAATGCTGTAATGAAATTGAGTTTACTACTCGAAACATAAAAACAATGACCATGTTTTGGAACAAAAAAAAAGTGAAGAAAAACAAAAACAAAAAAAAAAATGCCACCGTAAGCGAGTGGTTTTTTATTCAACTTGAGTTGAGCTTTGCGGCATGAAAAAAAGGAGTAAAAGAGAAATAAACTATAAACGACGCTGACAAAAACAACTTGATTAGCCACATTGCGAGAGTGGCTTAAACACATTAAATTTGTAACTCCACGACGCGACGCAGGTTATAAAATATTCTGCTTAATTAACAATATTATTATGTATTTTGTTTACGCTGAAGTCAGTGTCGTAATAATTTTGTATAAACTAGGCTTAGTTTCTGTTGTTTTTATTAAGTAAATACTTCTGCTGGTATATCATCAAAGCGTTTGCCGCTTAAAACAGGGTAGAGTTGATTTAAGTTATTGCTTTTTTTTTGGTTTGAAATTGGAAGCGCGCGATGCCGACCTCTGATACGATAATTTTTGGGCTTTCAGCAACTTTTGTTTTTTGTTGTTGTACTATTAAACACGTGTATGCTATATGTATATGTGGTAGTCAGTTTATGTAATGAGAGTATTTAATTAAAATCCAGCATTATTATTAACATTATTATGGGTCGTTTGATTTTTGTTGTTGGTATGCGTGTGTGTGTGGAGGCAGTTAAATGCAGTCATTGCGATTTCATGCAGTGGAAATGTCACATTTGCATACGAAAATATTAATGAATAACGAACAGCTGGTAATTAATTGCTTTGTGGGCGTACATATGTTTTCAGCTTTTTAATTTTTATTTTTTTTCTTATTAAATGCATTTTATTTAGTATTTACCCTGCGGGAAAATTATTTATAGTAAATATTAAGTAGCATAACATTTTATTGGTTAATAAAATGACCTAGAGATTGCACTGTGGTTGACATTCAAAAACGAAATTTTATTATAATTTAATTTCCTTTCCTTTCCTTTTCTTTCCTTTCTTTCTTAAATGAGTTTTATTTAATTTCATTTTATTTTATTTTTTTAATTTTATTTTATTTTTCTTTATTTTATTTTACTTTATTTTATTTCACTTTATTTTATTTTATTTTCATTAATTTTATTTTATTTTATTTATTTTACTTAATTTATTTTATTTTATCTTATTTTATTTCACTTTGTTTTACTTTAATTTATTTTATTTTATCTTATTTTATTTTATTTCACTTTGTTTTATTTTATTTTATTTCACTTTGTTTTATTTTATTTTACTTTATTTTATTTTACTTTATTTCATTTAATTTCGTTTTATTTTATTTTACTTTATTTTATATCACTTTATTTTATTTTAGTTTATTTATTTTATTTTATGTCACTTTGTTTTATTTTATTTTATTTTAAATTATGTTATTTTATTTTAATTTATTTTGTTTTATTTTATTTTATTTAATTTTTTTTACTTTATTTTATTTTAATTTATTTTATTTTAATTTACTATATTTCATTTCATTTTATTTTAGTTTAATTTACTTTATTTTATTTTATTTTAGTTTACTATTTTTTATTTTATTTTATTTTGTATAATTTTTTTATTTTATTTTAAAAACACCGCTACGAGAGATGATGCTCCATTTATTCTTCACAATTTTAAAATTGTTTTTTTATAAAAGTGGGTATGGGCCTTCACCGATTTTCAGGGAACATTCCATGTAATATCTTTCAGGTAAAAAATTTAAATCGATAATTTCTGATCCGTGCCATTTTGTTATTATACTACTAACAGCATTATAAAAAACATTATAAAAATGTAACTGTCCAGCCCTTAAAGGAACTTAACTTTAAATTATTTCGTATACTCACAATAACTTTTTTCAATTTAATAGCTGACTCACCTGTAAAGAGACAGAAGAAAAAAGTAAAATTAATTTATTTATATATATATATTTATATATATATTGTAGGAGAAGGAAGAAGGGCAGTTTTTTCTACTCTTCTAATAAAGGGTGTTTTTTTTAGGGGTATAGAACTTCGAATTGAAATAAAACACAAGAAAATCGTTTTAAGGTCCATCAATTTGGCTTTATTGGAAGGATAATTTTATGTCATTAATGCTTAAATATGATTTCGGGCATGTGGTCACCGCGGCTGGCTCGAATAAAGCCAATTCTACAGGTCCAATTTTCAACCACTTTTTCGAGCATATGGGGCCGTATGTCGGCAATAACGCCACGAATGTTGGCTTCCAATTCCCCTAACGTTTCTGGTTTGTTGGTGTAGACGAGCGACTTCACATATCCCCAAAGAAAATAATCCAATGGTGTCAAATCACACGACCTTGGTGGCCAATTGACAGGTCCATTCCGCGAAATTATGCGCTCATCGAATGTTTCCTTCAATAAATCGATTGTGACGTGCGCTGTGTGGCATGTAGCGCCGTCTTGTTGGAACCACAACTCATCCACATTCATCCCATCCAATTCGGGAACAAAATAGTCGGTTATCATGGCTCTATACCGGTCTCCATTAACGGTAGCTGCCTCTCCAGCATTATTGCGGAAGAAGTATGGCCCAATGACTCCACCAGCCCATAGAGCACACCAAACAGTCAGTTTTTGTGGATGTAATGGCGTTTCAAGGGTCTCTTGTGGATTCTCTTCACTCCAAATGCGGCAATTTTGCTTGTTGACGTAGCCACTCAACCAAAAATGAGCCTCATCACTGAACAAAATTTTGCGATGAAAATCAGCATCGAAATCAATCTCATTTTCGGCCCATACACCAAAATCACGACGCATTGCATGGTCTCGCGGCTTTAATTCTTGCACAAGCTGGATCTTGTAAGGTCGCAAGCCAAGATCTTTGCGCAAAATCTTCCATAAAGTTGATGGACAAAGCTCTAATTGCTGTGCACGATGGCGAATCGATTCATTCGGGTCCTCTTCAACACTTTGCTCTACAGCGGCAATTGTTTCTTCGGTGCGCACTGTTCGACGTCTCTGCGGATGCGTATTATCACATAGAGTAAACGTAGTGCGAAAACGATCCATGGTTAACCGAATTAATTGCTCTGATGGACGATTATGTCGACCATAAAATGGACGGAGCTCACGGTAAACTTCGCGAACTGAACCATTATTTTCGAAATAAATTTGCACGATTTGCAAGCGTTGTTCTTTTGTCAACCTGTTCGTGATGAAATGGCAAACCAAACTGAACATAAATGACATTAGAGTTGCCAGATTTGACCACAAAATGCCAGTTTTATCTCTATTCGAAAAACAAACCTGTAAAAAAAACACCCTGTAGCAAATGAGGGCGCTACTTGCGGCACCTTTCAAAATAGAAAACTTTAATAATTATATGGTATATGCTACTTTTTAGTTAGTTTTAGCAAGACAAAAAAAACCTGTAACCGACATGCAATAGAATTAATGACAAACTAATCGACTATAAGAAGTATACCAGTTCACAATAAGAAATTTTTCCTACAGGGTAGCTATTTGTTGCCTGCATAATTACGGCGATTTTAAATTATGTGTAAAATCTAAAATTAATGTTGTTAGAAAATTTGATTTTTACTCATAAAAATATTCATTAATGCATTTTAGTTTGAAATAAATTGTCTTTATTGAATATTAAATTCATTTGTAAACAGATTGGCTAAACATTTTATTACGCCTCCTACATATGAATAAAATATAATTGGTCATTTAAACAGAAAATATAGTTTGGCTTCTTGGCCAAAAAATTGTCTCTTTTCTCTAAAGCAATGGAAATTTGTACTGCAAGAGATATTTGTAAAAAAACTACAATGCTGATAAAAACTCCGGTAAGAGATATGATGCTCCATTTATTCTTCACAATTTTAAAATTCTTTTTTTATAAAAGTGGGTATGGTCCTTCACCGATTCATGTAATATCTTTCATTTAAAAAATTTACAAAAATATTAATTGGTTTCCGGAATTTTAAGTGACGTACAACATTTTGGACAGTATAGTCATCTTTTGTATAGAACAGTCAAGAAGATATCTCAAAATCTCCCGAAGTTGTCGTGCCTACAGGCGGACTGAGCCTTGCCTTTATTTATTTCTTTTTTTTCTTCCTGAACATTTTTATTTATCTCGTTTCTTTCATTCCTTATGACCTACCGACCTATGAGCTATGTTCCTTATACTTTTCAAAAGTTTGGTCAAAAGATGCAACCGTTTCGGTTTCGGTACAGATTTACATTCGGTTTTGGTTCTCATTTCGACTCCGGTTTAGCGTTGGCTCATTTTCAATTCAATTTCAGTCTCGTTTTCAGGCATGTTGTCAATCTCTTTATTTGTCATGGTTTCCGTTTCTTTCAGTCATGAGCCGAACCTCGGTTAGTGAAAAAATCGATTTTTATTTAAATAAATATTTTATTATAGTCAAAATAGTGCTGAGCAAGAAAAATATATATAGAAACTTTTTGTGTCAAAACTAAAATACAACTACATCACTCGCTACAATTTAGGTTTGGAGAATCCATTAAAGCGAGTATGAATTGTTATGATTACAAATGATCTGTTTAACATTTTACTAAATTAAAAATGAAATTAATTGAAGAATATTAAAATAAATAAAGCTCAATTCATTTGGCTTTAAAAGTAAAAAATACAACTTTCCTCTTTGAGTTTAAAATATAAACCTGAAACCAGACCTGTTAAGTATTGATTACTATTCGTAATTATTACCGATTTCATTAATTACTTTTTGAGAAATCATTTAATGTTTGATTACCATTACTTTAAATTTGATTAATGATTATTTTCCAATTAATTAAGAAAAGAATCAGAAACAATCTTGATTTTTTACAATTATTAAAAAAAATCGGAAAAATTAAAAACAATCAAAAAAATTAGTTTTGATTTTTTTTGATTATTTTTGGCTTTTAATTTATTATTTTTTTTTTGATGTTTGATTTTTTTGATTGATTGATTGATTTTTGATTATTTTGAATTTTTTTCAGTATTGTTGTAGAAGCACATAAACATACATATCAACGATACCGAAAAAATGAAGAATTATCAAAAAAATAATTTTTTTAAAATAATCAAAATTAATCAAACAAACTTTTTTTTTGATTAGTTTATTTATTTTTTTAGCTAATTGAAAATTAATCAATAAGAATTGAGAGTAATTGGTAATCAATCATTAAATGGATTCTCAGAAAATAATTAATCAAACCGATAATCATTACCCTCAGTAATCGTTATTTAACAGCGCTGGCACAGAGCTTTACTAATCTTTGCATCCGTCGCAGAGGTAGCACTATTTATAAAAATCGATTTCAAATATGTAATTTTTATGAACAATTTATTAAGAACCGATGTTTACTACTGATAAAATCGATCAAAAAAATTGATAATAAAAAAATCGATTATTTATTAACAACCCTAGACTTAGCTTCAGTCATGGTAGCAGGTAGTTGATACTTAAACAAATTGTAACTGCTATTTGGAGTGCCTGGCCGTAACTGTAATTGACAATCGCTAAGAAATCTTTCAAAAATGCATTGCTATTGCATTTCTATCGGCACTCAGCTATGCCAACCATCAACACGATGTATTGTAAATGAGAAATTATTGGATATTTAAAGAAAATTAGTTATGTTAATAATGTCAGCTAATTTGTTAGTAAACTTTAAAAATGCACTTTCGTTTTTCATACAAACAAATTTCACTTTTTTCAATTTCTTTTATATCCAGCCTTTCTCAACTGTTGTTATCTCGGTTGGCGCCAGCAGATCGAAAGTGCGTAAATAAATGTGAATTCGTGTAAAGAATTGATGTCAGTAAATAAACCGTATAATTGCAACAATACAAGAAAAGCTAATAAATTTTCAATTTCCTAATTAAAAGGACGCCATGATTGGACTGCGCGTAGCTTTTCAATGAAGCATAAATAACAATTTCAATTAGTGTCTGCGAGCTTATTTGCATGTTTCTTTTTGTTTTCCCTTGGGGGGGATGTGCTTAATAAATGCAAACTGCACTCTGTAACTCGATAAAGCTAAGATCTTGTTACTGTTAACAATAGTCATTATGTTTATTTATTTTAGTAATCAAACAATTATCAAGGGGCGAGCAATGAAATGCACTTAGCAGAGAGTTAATGCTAAATGCTAAATTGCAATGAAAGGGGATAATTCTTAATGGAAGTCAATGATGTTCACTTTTTTTAAATGAAAAAGTTTTATTAAAAGGACTTTGCTTTAGTTCCGCGTCACGCCTCCATCATAGACCACTATAGCACTCTCTTTTTCCTCTCTTTTAGCAGATCTTTTCCCTTGAAGAAGTTAGTAGAGTATTAGCAACTATCTTAGTTTGCTCTCATGCCTTTCCTGCCTTACTCTACAATCCACGCTATATTGGATCCTGTCGTAGGCTGTGGTCCAAGTACTTGTATGGACCATCAAAACTTTCCTCCTTCCACATGCAGTGTGTTGATGTGCCCATCTTAAGGTGGAACTCCATTACTAACCTCCTTAGCGTTGCAGGCGTTCTAGATTTCACCTCGTTTTTTAGCTTTGTAAATCAGACAACTAAAAACGACTTGAATTTCTGTATCGCCCAAAACGCCCCAGAAGCTAGTTATAGAGTTCAGGCTTTAGCTCATTTCTCTCTGAGTTCAGTTACAACTAACGTGTCAAATACCTTTTTATTTACCATTTTTGTTTTTATAAAATTTCCAAGCTCGTATGCTGGCTCAGGTGCCCTTTATTATGTTTGTTGATGCAACGTTGTAGTTGCTAATTGGAGAAGAAGAAAGTTATAGAAAGTTATGGTTGCGTTTACAGTTACCCGACATTTTTTGTTAGTTAAAGGCAAATAATATTTTTATTTTTCAAAGAAATTAGGCAGCGCAATTTATGCTTTAAGCGTGAAGAAGGGAAGGTGATGGCTGCTTCTAAGAAGGTTAATCTAACAGTAATACTGAACTTGCTAAAGAAACCGCGATCGGCGGTCGATATGTCAAGGTAATTGGTTTGAAAAGTGTTTGGGCATAGATCAGTAGGTAAATAAGAAGGTTGCCACCTACTTAAAAATATTTCTGAACAAAAGCAGAAGGAGTATCAAATGTAAGAAATTTTAGGTAATTTTCCTGTAAACTTTTTTGACGTAAAGTTGCTACCTTATAGAAGTTGCATACCACACTATCTATTATTCTTGCCACTGAGACTGCTTTGCGGAGGTAGCCACTAATTCGGAATTATTTATAAAAAAATTTAAATATATGCCGTTATGCGTACCAAGTAAAAGGCTTTTACATAGTTGTTCAAAACAAATATTTCTGAGTGGAGTTGCCACCTTATTTTTTGTTTTTCTATATCTGTATAACCTATTCTATTTCGGAAGCAGACTACAAGCTTGTAAAGAACTTTGTACATATACACTGCACTCCATTCTCAGTTCTTTGACCTTAGTGCTGTCATTGAGCGTGTTTTAGAAGGTTGCCACCTATTTAAAATTATTTAAAATTTAGATGAAATATAACGATATGGGTATCAAATGGAAGTCAATGTAAGACGTTTTTTTATTAAAAAATTCTGTTGGGGTTGCCATCTTATATTAATTTAGTATTTTTATATTTCCACTTCTATGCCGGAAAGATCAATTTGAATGCTATTTTCTATTCATATGACGTCCGACATTCCCATATCCTTAGCCTTAGTGTTGCCACTATTTTTAAAAGGTTGCCACCTTTTGGAATGATTTACTAATTAAATTATGTATGTCGACATGGGCATGAAATGCAAGACATTTTAATAAATTCTTCACTAAAAATTATTTTTTTGGTGCGCGTTGCCACCTAAGTATAATTATTTATTTCCATATTTTTATATCTCATTCGATTTTGGCAAAAAAACCAGCAATTTGCCTTAAGTTTGTATATTTGTAGATACTGTACTAAATTCTAAGTTCGATAATTTGAGCTTTGTCATTACGGATGTTTTTACAAGGTTGCCATTTAGTTGAAATTGTTTAATAAATAACTGAAATATGTCATTATGAGTATGAGAGGAAAGCTATTTTAGTTAGTTATTCAACTAAAATATTTTTGAACAGGGTTGCCACCTAGTCTCAATTATATATTTTCATATTTATATAGATGGTTCTATCTTGGAACTCGTTGAACCGATTTGGATATACCACTATAAACTATAACATTTTACTTACAGTAAGCTCCGAAAAAATTGAGATTTTAAAGATAAAAAATTAAAGCAACCGAGAAAATCAACTTCGACTCAAACCTTCTTTGAAAATATCCTCAGATATAAATAATAAAATAAAACAGAATAATAAAACTTTAAATACTTTTATAAGTTTTCTATAAAGTACAAAAAGACGGCTAGAGTAATTTCAAAATATGATTTTTTACCTTCAGTTATTACTTCTTCTAGATCTTTGTAAACTTCGTAAAAAACGGGATTTTGCAGAAAATTCTATGATATAGAGTCAATCACCAGAAACTCAAAGCAGTTTGACACAATAGGTCTTCTGTTTGGCAAAATATTTACTATACATTTATAATTGAAAAGAAAATTTCAATTATTCTTTATATTACAAAGGAAATCGAAACGAATGAGATTAGAAACGATAAAAACATACCACGAGAAAGATCAAAAAAAGCAAAGCAAACAAGGGGTTGCTCATACGACATGGTGCACAGAGCAAAGCATTGTGGGATATGCATTTTATGTGTTTGGAAGTAGTGGGGAAAAAGCATAAGAAAAACTAATAGAAATAAAAATAACAAATAAGAACCAAAATAAAATAAGCACAGACATGATGCACTCGTGCATGTTAGTATATTTGTGTGCCTTTTTGTACTGTTTTTATAGCCAAAGTGTCAGAGGTCATGGCTGCACAGCCCTCAATAAGTTGCAAGGCTATAAAGATGCATGAAAGTAAGTGTCCTTGCTAAAAGTGTTCTATATATGTATGTCGACAAGCATACAATTACATGCATACACAAATATTTATACACCTTCTTATAGTTTTACATACATACATTTGATATATTATTTATACAAATGTGTGCAACTAACAACTTGCTAATATAAAACGGTATGTATCTACAAATATATTTCAAAATATGACGAGCGCAGACTTTAGTAAAGTCGTATTTTTTTGTCGCCGAATTGAAAAATTGTTATTTTTAAAATGCGAAACATTAACAATTTTTAAATCGAGCAGAGGCAGGTGTCTCTAGTGAGAGTGGTAATAGATGGGAAATTCGCTTTTGTTGACTTGAAAATTCGTGAAATACAATTCAGGCAGGTTCTATTTCTCACTCTCAATCTATCACTATAACTGTCACTATCACTTTAACTATCGCTATCACTGTCACTGTCACTATCACTAACACTACCACTTTCACTATCAATGTCACTATCCCTATGACTATCACTATCACTATGCCATCAGTATCACTATCACTGTCACTACCTTTATCACTATCTCTATCACTAAAACTAAAACCATCACCCTCACTATCACTATCACTATCACTACCACTATCACCATCACTATCGCTGTCACTATCACTATCACTATTACTACCACTATCACCATCACTATCACTATCACTACCACTATCACCATCACTATCGCTGTCACTATCACTGTCACTATTACTACCACTTTCACTGTCACTATACCTATCACTATCACTATCATCATCACAATCACTATCCCCATCACTATCACTATCATTATCCCCATCACTATAACTGTCACTATCACTATCACTATCGCTATCACTATCACTATCACTACCACTATCACCATCACCATCACTATCGCTGTCACTATCACTATCACCATCACTACCACTATCACCATCACTATCACTATCACTATCACTACCACTATCACCATCACTATCGCTGTCACTATCACTATCACTATTACTACCACTATGCCATCAGTATCACTATCACTGTCACTACCTTTATCACTATCACTAACACTGTCACAATGACAATCACATTCATAATCACAATCACTATTACTAAAACTAAAACCATCACCCTCACTATCACTATCATTATCACTACCACTATCACCATCACTATCGCTGTCACTATCACTATCACCATCACCATCACTACCACTATCACCATCACTATCACTATCACTATCACTACCACTATCACCATCACTATCGCTGTCACTATCACTATCACTATTACTACCACTTTCACTGTCACTATCACTATCACTATACCTATCATTATCACTATCATCATCACAATCACTATCAATATCCCCATCACTATCACTATCATTATCCCCATCACTATCACTGTCACTATCAATATCACTATCACTATCGCTATCACTATCACTGTCACTGTAACTATCACTATCACTATCTCTATCACTATCCATCAGTGTCACCCTCCTTCAGTACTCAATGTCGTTGTTCTTTTGTGCCTTGTTTGCATTAATATTATATCTGCTTTTGCCGTTTTACTGGACAGAAATTCGAATACATTTTGTTTTCATTTAATTAAATTTTTTGCTACCCTTCGGCAGCCAACTTTTATGTGTGTATGAGTATGTCCTTATGAAGGCAGTCTGACTGCCAGCTGCAGACGTTTTTTGGGTGGCGTTCATTGACATTGGCAAAAGTTCTTGTGCATACATACTTACGAAGGTCTACAACAAATACAAGTATACGCTGCGCATGCAGCTGCTGAAAACGTTTGTCATCGTAGCATGAGTGCCATTTCTGTAATTTTTCAATATTTTTCTTGTTTACTTTTTTGCTACTTGACAGTTATACAAGTTTGCATCAGTCATTGTGTATGCGTGTTGAGCGTATTGCGGTCAAGCGAAGGAAGCATTAAGTCATACACTTGAATCGTTTGAGTGTTAAAATGATGCAACAAAAATGTTTTTTTAATAACAGAAAATTCTAAATGACCCAATAAACCTTTTTAAGGCACTTTAAACTACACAAAAGAGCTGAAGTAACGTTCAAACTTGCCGTGGGACAATAGTGGCCCTGAAGATCGAAAGGGTTAAGTCAGTGAAGACATGTTAAAAATACCACCGGGTGCAACAACCCTGATAAGAGAGCTTATCATGTAGTACATTGTAATTAATCAAAATTGTAAACAAATCGGCCAAGCAGAGATAAAGGCAGATTAACTTATATCTAGATTTACGACTTTATAACTCATGTTTAGAAATTTTAATATCTAAAGCATTAAAATTTTCTTCCAATTGATACCCAAATAAGCTTATTTGCTTTACTTTTTAAATAATTTCTGATAGGTGGCAATCTTGAAAACATACTAGGTGGCACCACCAATATAAAACAGATTATAATTTAGTACATTATTACAAAAAAAAAAATGCAAAAATATATTGGGTGATTAGACATTAGTTAGGTTAGAAATGTATAATAATTTATTGGGTTCTAAACTTAAGAAAACATAATTATGATTACGTGGCAACCTTACTCAGAATGTTTTTTACTGTATTTGCTACCTACAATGCCTTAATTCACTCAATAAAGTAAGTTCAAATAGTTGGCAAGCTTGCTCAAAGTTTCTCAGTGGCAGCACCAAGCTGAGTGTGGGGTTGTGAATAAATAATCGATTTTGACTTTCGTCGATTATTTTTTTACATATCGTTTTTTTTTGATCGATTGATTAATTGTGAACATCGATTATAAGAATTACGCATTTTGAATCGATTTTTGTTACTAAAACTATCTGTGAAACACGTGGTTTCGTATAAATATCTTTTTTGTCGAGCTTGATTTTAAATAAGTTGTAATTAACATTGAACATCTGGCGCAATTATTTATATTATAGTAAATTTACAATCACATAATTTAAATAGTTTTAAATGCTCAGTTCCGCAATGGAAGCGCTAGGTGAGTGCAGCGTTCTCAATAAATAATCGATTTTGTCTTTATTCAATTTTTTTTTTTTGATTTCGAAGTTTTGGATGTTACCCAATGGCAGCACTAAGGTGAGTGTAGGGTTGACATAAATAATCGATTTTGACTTTCATCGATAATTTTTTTTTTCATAATCGACTTTCGGAGGTAAGATCGATTATAAGAAACATATATAGTAAATCGATTTATGCTACAGATGAAGATATGGGTAAAGCTATTTTTGTGAACAAAAATCGACTATTTTTCATAAAAATCGATTTTTCTAAAGTCGATTTGTTTTTAAATCAGAGGTAATCGATTTATTTTTAAACCAAAAGTAATCGATTATTCAGATATCGATTTTTCCGACTCAAGGTAACATCCCTAGGGGAATATAATATAGATATTAACTACATGCACGGTCTTAAACGAATCGGTGAATATTAAAATATATAAATAAATGAGTTCTCTTTGGATTTTCCGGACAACGAATGAAGGAGCTGCGATTTCTGGGTTAATCTTCTGTTCACAACCTATCGAAAATAAAAGAAGTAGATCTCTTGCTTCTTTCTAATGGAACGTTGAGTAGTAGGAAAAATCTGGTTGTATCGATGGGACTCGATTAGGTTATTGAAAATGGACATACTTAAACATCTGCGAATGGACGTGTGGGAATACTTAGCACGCCGTTTGAACCTAATAACAGCTAAGATAATTCATAAATTTAAATTTTTTAATATTAATATTTATTACACATAAATAGTTGTATTGTTTAATATAATCGTAAATTAATTGAATGACAACATGATTTACTTTTAAATGACATTCGTGTTTAAAACGATAAGCTTGTATGTTTTGTTTGTTGTTATTGTTTTTCTCACACGTTTCATTGTATCTTTTCATAAATCACATTCAACTTTTAACAATAAAGCAATAAGCCGAACCAGTTTGTTGTTTGATGTTATGCAAACTTGTTAATTTGTTTTTTAATTTTTTTTTGATTAACAATAAGAATGTCAACCTAATCTTGTTCTATTGGACTGCCATTTTTCTAGAGCGCACAAGTTTTAGCCAAATTACCTCAAAGGCTTTTGTACGAGTTTTTGAAATTTGGCCATTTTGGCTTGACTGATTTGCATTTGGCTAATTTTGCTTCTTTCCACTTGCTAAGCTTTAGCAAATACTTTGATCTCTGCGATTTTTAGAAAAGATATGAGATAATTGTGGTTTGCTTATAGAATAGCAGGTATGGTAATAAGCATAACAGGAAGTTGGATATAAATAGTTTTTATAAATTTCAGTAAGTAGATTAAGTCGTGAAATAGTTTTGCTTGCTATCTGATGACAGAGTTGTAAATTGTGGTAGTATGCATTGCGGAAACTAAATGCGAGGTTAGCGTTTTAGCTAAGAGTTGAGGGATTGGAATAAGTGAAGTTGAAGTCGCGTATAGCTATTTTTTGTATATGACTTAACTGAAGAGGGTAGAACGAGATGTTGTCAACAGATTTGGATTTTTTGGCTTGTCGGCAATTTTACAAACAAATTTTTAATTACTAAGCTGTGTGGAAGTTTAAATAGATTTCAACGAGTTTAACCTGGAGTTGAAGGTCTAACGAGATAAGAAGAAAAAACTTAGACTACTCATAGTTAGGAATGCACCCGCACACTTTGGTCTTAGGGGTTAAAAACCTAGTTTGGTCGTTCCGCTTCCGATTAGAATAAAATTTGGCAATGAGTTTCCTTTTATTATAAAACCAAATTCTGCTAAAGAAAAAAAATAAAACTACTTTAAAAGTGCCAAAGATTATTTTATTAACTGCAGTAGTTTCCGAAATATTAAAAAAAAAACTTTGCAAAAAAGGGGAAAAATTGTGTAACTTTTGAAAATTTTTTTTTTTTAAAAATTAAAAAAAAAAGTTATTTTGAAATTGCATAACTTTAAAAAAAAAAAAAAAAAATTTTTAATTTTAAATTAAAAAAAAAAATTTTTTTTAATTTTTAGTTTTTATTTTAATTTTTCATTTTCATGAAAAGATAAAAAAAGATCTTGAAAATAAAATTTCTAATTTTAGAAAATTTTCGATTTTTCAAAATCGAAAAATTAAAGTTCAACGCAAAATTTTGGACTAAAATTGTTTTGTATTATGCCTCAAATATAGTTAAAGATATCCTGTAATTTTCAGAAATATGCTGTTCGATTTTACAAAAATTTTAATTTTAAAATTTTGTTTCTTAAATTTCTTTAATTTGAAATTAGCGAAACACAAAATTACTCAATTTTGATTTATGAATATTTTTTTTCGTGGTAGCGGAATGTGAAAAGAATATTCTTCAAATGTTTTTTTTTTCTTTCTTGAAAGCGCTAAAGTTAATTTTTTTAACTTTACTAGTTTCCGAAATATTGAAAAAAAAATCTTTACAAAACCGGTAAAGAGGAAAAAAAGTGAAATTAAAAATTTGTTTTTCCTTAGCAGAAGTTCATTTTATGATAAAAGGAAACTCTTCAAAAATTGTATTCACGGAAGGGGTTGATTCCAATTATGTGACATTTGACATGGAAGGCCCCATTTAGAAATATTTGATAGAAGAACTACATAAAGGCTTAGTCTTTTTAATTTAAAACGATGTCACATAGATGACACCCTTGTAAAACAAACTCAGTGGGAACACAGATAGCTGAAAATTCCGCCCATTATTTACATTTAAAATTTCATTTAAAATTTTTATGATTATATATTAGTTAGGTAAGAAATATATAATAGTTTATTAGGTGTCAACTTTAGAAAAACATAGTTATGATTAGGTGGCAACCTTATTCAGAAAAATTTTTATTGCAAAACTCCGTGAAATACATCCGCATCCTAGCCGCATGATATGATTACTTTGTCAATATAATTTCATTTTTAAAACTAAAATTTCATGTTCGTAACAGTTTAAAGAAATAATTTCGGTGTTTTATTTATCATTTTCAATGCTAGCTAAAACTTTTTCTGCTTGCTTAAAAATTGTTTGAATTGAAAGCAACAAAAAAAAGAGCAAGCAGAAAAAATTATTAGCGTGCAGAATTTTGTTGCTATCTTGCAAGCGACAAGTTCACATTTTGTTTTCGCAACAAAATTTAAAAACTTTGAGAAAAAGACAAAAAAAATATTTAGTTGTTTTATTCGGAAGTCGCTAAATACTTACGAAAAAAAAATCCTCTAATGTGCCTTAGCGCGAAAGTTCACGTAGTCTAACGAAATTTTATGTTTATAAATAATTTTAAATAAAACATGTATTGCTAATGATCATATCATTTTATCATTTGCTCTCCCAAAAATTGTCTACTATTAAAGTGTAAGCCATTATAAACTGCCAAATTGGCAAATTGTCTAACAGTTCGACTTGTTGCGTTGTTGTATTGTGTGGCATAGGCGGCTTGTAAAACCATTTTGATCTGTTGCCACTTGTGCAAATTGCCAATATTAACAACAATTGTTTGCTCTTGTGCATACAAATTGAGCGTAAGTGTGGAGTGGCATGTCAGCAGCATCAACAAATTCGCTTGCCGCAAAAACAAATTCGAACAAACAACTGTATCGGGCTGACACATCTATAAACAGTTAGTTATGTGTATGCGTATGTAGTTTGACTGTATTTACATCGATGATTTTATACCCAAATTATACTTCCCAACGAACAAAGTAAACGGAAACGAAATTTTTAATAGGCTCTCTCACATAAATTTTAACCCAAAATTCATAAAGAACTAAGACGATTTTTTTTCGTAAGCTTTTACCGACTTACGAATAAAATAACATAATGAAATTCTTTTTCCAAAGTTTAAAATTAGCTTTGAAAACCAAATATGAACTTGTCGCGTGTAAGATAGCAACCAAAATGTTGAGCGCTGCTAATTATTTCTGCTAGCTTATATTTTTGTTGCTTTTAATTCAACATTTTTTTAAACAAGCGGAAAAAATTGTATATAGCAGAGAAATGACGAAATAAAAATGGTCAAAAATGTTTTATAAAGATTTTTGAAACTACATTTTCATATAAATTTTTCAATTATGAAAGCTTTATAAACCAACTAAAATTTTTTTTTTTAATTTGAGGATAAGTTTGCAAAATGCTTATTTTTCGTTTACAAAACGTTTGCAAGCAATATATAAATATTTGAAAAGGCACTTTGATTGTGTGCTCATGAATTTGCACCTGAGTAAACGTTTTTGAAAAAAGCTTTTTATAATTTTTTTTCCCAACCTTTCTTTGAACGACAATTAACTTCTTTTAGACATGGTAACAAAGTAAATTGGTTTTTATAATTATACAATTATTATTTTAACAAATATTAGAAAATCTGGGAAGCGGCTACGAAGCAGCTATGACTTATGTTTTTTCATAGTCTTGTACAAGCTTTTATTGAAACTATTTGAAACATTTTAAGTTGAAAAAAGTTTAGAAAAAACTTTCTTATGAACTTTTTCTAAACATTCGCACTCCACTTTTATAGTTAAACGAGGTACCAAATTAAAAGTTTTTGTTCATATTAATATCTAACAAAAATTATTCTATACACGAAATTATAAAATTATTTTATAAACATTGGTTTATATATACAGGGTGTTTTTTTTACAGGTTTGTTTTTCGAATAGAGATAAAACTGGCATTTTGTGGTCAAATCTGGCAACTCTAATGTCATTTATGTTCAGTTTGGTTTGCCATTTCATCATGAACAGGTTGACAAAAGAACAACGCTTGCAAATCGTGCAAATTTATTTCGAAAATAATGGTTCAGTTCGCGAAGTTTACCGTGAGCTCCGTCCATTTTATGGTCGACATAATCGTCCATCAGAGCAATGAATTCGGTTAACCATGGATCGTTTTCGCACTACGTTTACTCTATGTGATAATACGCATCCGCAGAGACGTCGAACAGTGCGCACCGAAGAAACAATTGCCGCTGTAGAGCAAAGTGTTGAAGAGGACCCGAATGAATCGATTCGCCACCGTGCACAGCAATTGGAGCTTTGTCCATCAACTTTATGGAAGATTTTGCGCAAAGATCTTGGCTTGCGACCTTACAAGATCCAGCTTGTGCAAGAATTAAAGCCGCAAGACCATGCAATGCGTCGTGATTTTGGTGTATGGGCCGAAAATGAGATTGATTTCGATGCTGATTTTCATCGCAAAATTTTGTTCAGTGATGAGGCTCATTTTTGGTTGAATGGCTACGTCAACAAGCAAAATTTCCGCATTTGGAGTGAAGAGAATCCACATGAGACCCTTGAAACGCCATTACATCCACAAAAACTGACTGTTTGGTGTGCTCTATGGGCTGGTGGAGTCATTGGGCCATACTTCTTCCGCAATAATGCTGGAGAGGCAGCTACCGTTAATGGAGACCGGTATAGAGCCATGATAACCGACTATTTTGTTCCCGAATTGGATGGCATGAATGTGGATGAGTTGTGGTTCCAACAAGACGGCGCTACATACCACACAGCGCACGTCACAATCGATTTATTGAAGGAAACATTCGATGAGCGCATAATTTCGCGGAATGGACCTGTCAATTGGCCACCAAGGTCGTGTGATTTGACACCATTGGATTATTTTCTTTGGGGATATGTGAAGTCGCTCGTCTACACCAACAAACCAGAAACGTTAGGGGAATTGGAAGCCAACATTCGTGGCGTTATTGCCGACATACGGCCCCATATGCTCGAAAAAGTGGTTGAAAATTGGACCTGTAGAATTGGCTTTATTCGAGCCAGCCGCGGCGGCCACATGCCCGAAATCATATTTAAACATTAATGGCATAAAATTATCCTTCCAATAAAGCCAAATTGATGGACCTTAAAACGATTTTCTTGTGTTTTATTTCAATTTGAAGTTCTATACCCCTAAAAAAAACACCCTTTACATATATCTTTGGTACCAATAGACATCGGTACACTTGTCACCCTAATTTCGATAAACAAAGCGCATAGCTAGCTGCTATGTCTTTTGTGTCCTCTTTTATGTTAACTGTCCGTTCTTTTTTTTGTAAAATCCGAAGGATTTCCATCGTATTTTTCCTCTTTTTTCACTGTCTAACACTTTTGCGTTTGCCAGATCAGCTGTGTGCCCAGTGTTGATGATATGTGGTGAAAGCGCCGTGTTGTTTTTCTTTCTTCTTATGGCTGATTCGTGTTCTGATAATCTGATACCTATAGTAGAGATAATGCATTATTTTAAAAAAAGTTGCCTCCAAATCCGTTGTATAGTGCCCGAGATCTTGTCATTCAAAAATCTTACACTTTGTTTTATAATATTTATAGATGATTTATAAACAAATTTTACAAAAAGTTGCTTTAAACCTTCAAATAAATTGTATACTGAAAACGCTTACAAATTGCTTATCATAACAAGTTTACTGTAAGTTATTTTTAAGAACGTCTACAGAAATGCCTGCTGGGTTATTTCATCCGTTTTTTTTGGGAAATGCTATCGAACGCGTGTTGGTGTCCTACTGTCGCTACCACAATCAATAGCAATCGTTAACCAAGTCAAGTAGCAATCACCATAACTGTGGCTTATGCCTGCTTCACGATGGTAGCTGCACGGCTTTACCATACCTTATCTATGTTTTTGCTCCATTTGTCTTGTGAAAGGAATTAGGGTGGGTCGAACTATTTTTTTTTTTTCAACTTATAATTGGAGTAGCATTTTTTTTATTATTGAGGCTCTGTGCCAATTGATTACAAAATAAAAATTTTGACAGAGCAAAGGAAAATTCTGAGATTTATTGTGGTGAACATGAACGTCAGGGTTTTCTCCAGCTATAGCGGCTAATAGAACCTTCGACTCGACTGACCTCGATTTCGAAGCAGCTTTTGACTGCGTACAAGGGATTTGGCTATATGTTGCTATGTCTGAACTGAAAATTAAAAGAGGAATTTCTTTAACCTGAGCAGCACAGCTTGACAACCCTGATAAAATCTATTAGAGCTAGAATTGCGGTCGTATGCTGATGGTCTGCTGGCTTCTCTGCCCCGGATAGTGAAACGAAAAAGTGTCCTGCAGCGAAAGAGGACAATATGAAGGCCCTGCTGTCACTATTTTGTTGGTTGGTTGGTTGATATGGCGAGTTCGCCATTATCCCAATTAGTATTAATGCAATGTTTTGAAACAGAGAAAGTATTTTCAGGCTAGAAATTCAGCAGAGAGTAAATCTAGGAACTACTTCGGACAGGGTAGGCATTTGAGTAGTAAAGTCTCTCATTATAGTTGTCCAAATGTTGAGTCGTACTCATGAACAGTGTCGAAAGAAGATGAAATGGCCCTTGAGAGACATTCTCCGATTAACGCGTTGGCAGCGGTGAGCGCCGAAGGAAATTTCACGACAATTACAACGGCTACGCTGGCTGGGTCATGTTATCAATGAAAGAGTTGAGAAAAACAGGATTATTAAGATTTGGCTTCTTTTGGTGTTTCCAGTTGGTGTCAGTTGTAGCGAAAAAGCGATACGCAACTACCAATGTAAATTCTAAAATAACCGCAACGCTCATTAGTGGTAGATGATTAGGTGCGGTATACTTTTAGGAGCGCATAAGCTTTCAAAGCAGAAAGTAGGGGGGAGAGGGAATTGATAAGAGTGTTAATGTGATTCTTCCCAGTTTCATACGCTTATTGAGTTCCGCAACTGTGTATTGAGTTGTGAAGCTAGAGAAATTTGTTCTTTTAAAAAAAGTTTTCAATTGAAAACAACAACAAAACAGAGCAGAAAAAATTATATATATATTTTGGTTGCTATCTGAAAACCTACGAGCTCAGATTCGTTATTCCAAACAAATTTCAAATTAAAAAAAAAAAGAAAAATTCATTATGTTGTTTTATTCATATGTAAGTCGCTAATTGCGTAAGAAAAAAATCAGCTTTTAGAAAAATTAAGTCAGCTAAAACTGATGGGAAGTTTACACTGTGAAATCACTTGATTTGCGTGACGAGTTTGAGTGAGTTTAGCCTTACTTTGAACTCAATAGAAGATCGCATTTATAAGTCACTAACCCAAATTAGAAACTAGCAAAAGTGCTAGTTTAGTTTTGAGTTTAAGATAGCAGAAAATTTCTCGAAAGCTAGAAATAAAAAAAATATATATATATGTATGTACAGTTCTGTTCAATATAATAGTAGTGAAAATAATTTGAATGTCGTTCGACGAAATAAGAAGAAAGCTGTGTTTTTAATAATTTTCATTTAAAATTTAGCAAAATTCCATAACAGAAACTACATAAAAAGAAATTTCAAAGTTTACACAAAGTTCAGGAAAGCTAATTAAAGTTTTTAAAATTTACATAAAAATTTCAAAATTTACGCAGTTTTATAGCCCATTCAATTTAAGCAGCATAATGTGGAAGTTAGAAGTACCTCAAGATTTTGGCGGAGTTTTTTTTTGTCAGGATGTTGGGTATATTTTTCCATACAAAACTAATTTTTCTTCATGCCTTGTATGAAAGAAATCACTCAATCACCCTTGATGAAAAAAACTAGGAGATTTAGAGAAATTTTTAAGTGAGTTCTTACTCTCACAATGTTGTACTAAAATTGATTGGTCTACAAAACTGCATACTCTAAAATTTTACAGAAATTCTGCCAAAAAAATTTGAAGATTTCGATGGCCATTTTTAAAGCTTAATTAACTTAGCTGAACTTTGTTCAAACTTCGAAATTTCTGTTATGGAATTCCCTACATTTTGAAAGTTATTAAAATCACAGCTTATTCTTATTTCGTCGCACGATATAAATTTTAATTTCACTACTATTATATTGAGCACTGCTGTAATTTAAGAGGCGGCATGCTTTGCGAGCATACATTGTTTGATGGAGATACAAGTTTTTGGTATTCATAATTTCTCTGCGCATGCGCATGAATAGTGTTAATGATAATAATATTCCAGTCTTCATACTTAGTTGCATATAGCTACATTCATTATTTGTATTAACATTTTAACTATTTGTGTAACAATTGTTTGTTAATTATTTCCTAAACAATAATATACTTATTAACATTCTTCCCATATGTTTGAGAATCCAGCTAAATCATAATTTTTCTCAAACATACAACTTTTCATCGCAGCTTCATTAACAACAATATTCTGTGCGCATGTCAACTAACAATTTCCCACACTAAAACCCATCAATAGAGAAATGTCAAACAACAATGGTCGGCAGACAGACCAAAACGCAATTGAAATAAAATAATCCTAGGCACGTACTCGATTGTGGCATGCAGCGCCAACATTCACAAGCGGTCTTGAAAGCAAAAGAAAAGGCGGCGCAATGGCGGCACGCATGCGCAGTGCGCACTCGAACATAAACACGCACTCATGGTGGGCAATTCTCACAAAAACGTCAATACCCACTTGCCGTACATTCGCGAGCTTATTAAGTTATGCCGACGTATGATGCGCATGCGCAAACGTTACGCTTCCTTGCAAAAAATGCGATTAGTCTAGGATGTGTCCGGGATGAGTCGCAAAGGAGGATCATTTTGATCACTTTGTATGGGTTAAACTGTTCACATTTGTTTGAGCATGTCCTCTGAAGAGACCAATTGTACCCATTTATATCCGAACGGGTACGAAAGGAGTAATCCACTTTCTACCCAAACGGTTACTTTTAACTCCCATAAGTATGCTACAAAAACTAAAATTGACTTTCACGCCTGCGAGCATCCTATCCTATCACAAATCAAAATTTACTTATTAATTTCGAATCATAACTATATAGCCAACTGTAGACTAAAGAGATTAATCGCGGGCCGCTCTCTTTAGAGATTAGTCACACGATTTTTTGTAGGGTTTGGCACAAAAATGTTGCTGTGATGTGTTCAGGGTTGCATGATGTGTTTTGTGCCATTGTTGGTGCAGAATTTTCAAGTGAAAGTAGTTGAAGGCTTCTTAGCAAATCGGCTGAAATCGTGGTAGCCAATAGCCATATATGGGGCCAAATGCCAAGCAAAAGTTAGCCATTTCATATTAGTGATTGTTGTTGTTGTTGTTGTTGTTATTTGTGTGACTGTGTGGCGTAGTTGCAGCTGCTATTTGACTTTTCTTTTGTTTCGATAAGAAATAGAAATTGCTGCGAATTCTGCGTGTAACCATTGCATTTGCTGTTGTTGTTGTTGTTGTCTGTTGCGCTTTAATCGTTGCGCATCTAATCGTCAGTACAATAATAACAATATTTACCGTTATTAGCAGACTAACTATGATTTTATTACAAACAAATATACACTTTGGTAAGTATACGAGAGTGTGTGGCGTCAGCAGTGGCCTTTTATCAGGGAAGTGGTTGATATCCAAGAGCAGGCGGTGAGAGTGTTAGCCCCCCCTGCGGGTTAGAATATGCCCGAGGTAGGCATACCGGTCGTAAGAGGCGACTAATATGCACCAAGGTAATGACGTGCAACTCGATGGTTGATCTACGGATATAATGCCTCTCACCTCTCATTACCCATCTCACCTTCCTTACGGAAGGAGGGGTGACATGACCTAGAAGGTTCCACTGGTCATGGGAGTACCGGAGCGTACCGGAGCGTACCGGATTCATATCCGGCCAAGGACTGTCAGTGTGACAGCAACCCCCAAAACCTTCGGGGAGTGGTTTTGTCGTTACAACAACAACAACAACAACAACAGAGTGTTAGCCGCACATTTTTGTATGTAGCTATAAATTTACTGTTATTCCGAATTATGCGAAAATTTTATATTCATAATTTTTATATAAATTTGAGCTACACGGATAGATTTAAAACTTTTTTGGGCTGTATATATGGTCTAACCAAATTTGGATTAGAATTTTAATTATGCCAGTTTTCGAAAATAGAGATTGAATTTAAAACCAGAAATGTTTAACAATTAAAAAAAACATCAAAAACTTTGTGTCAGTTGACAGGACTTGAACCGACGCACTTCGCACCACAACCGTCTGCTCTATCCACTGAGCTGTTTACAGAAAAATTCAGCGACTTGAAAAAGCTTTCAAAAATAAAAGAAAAGGAATTTAAAAAATTGTAGAAGTAGGTAATTGTAATTTGAATGAATTTACGGAGATATTTAAAAAGTTGCTTAAACTGACGAATGGTTTGAAATTTAAGCTCAAATTTTTAGCCGTGTAAAATTAAAAAACTATAAAAAAAAAAACGGAAAAAATGTTCCCAAATATATAAAAAAATTACCTTCTTTGTTAGAATCAAAAATTTTACCTAATAATTAAAAACATAACTAACAAAAAAGAAAATTAAGAATAAAAGTTAAAAAAAGGTTTAAATAAAATTAATAATTTTTGGTCTTGAGCTTATTTATTGTTGAATATTATGTAATAAACAAAACCGATGAGCCCAGAAGGAGTGTCACAAATGGGCACAAAAAACGAAAGTCCATCATAACACCAGTTGACGTTGCTTTACAAAGTAATGGTAAAATGAATAGATATAGGAGTTTAGCTGACAAACAAACCGTCGTTCTGATAGCCTAATGGTTAACAGAACGTGTCAACAATTATTTGATAAAGAAGTCAAGCTTCCGAAATGAATCTATAAGAACACTTATGCCGGTTGTCACTCAATTTTGCGTCGCTATTCTGATAAAAAACTTGAATAATAGAGAAAAAAAGATAATAACTTAAAAAATTACAACAATTTTCATAAAAAATATTATACTGATAAGAAAAAAAAAATTAAAAAATTTATAGTTATGAATACTTAAAAAAAAATAAGCTTTTTAAATTGACAAAAAAAAAATTATCTTTTTTAATAAAAAAAAAAAAAATTGTGCAAAAAGGAAAAATATAAGCTCAAAATAATTCTATGACAAAAAAAAAGCGCTACAAAGTCTATAATATAGACCATCAACCATCATCCGTGGCAAGAAGAAATAACAGCCTAATTCGATATAGGAGGAAATTGATTTATCACCGGCATTGTATGCTCGGTAGTGATTTGTAATGAAAACCGAACTAATATTAGCTTAGAAAAACAGGTTTAGATATTAACATTTTATTTGTTGTAATAACAACAAAGTAAATTTAAGTTATACAAGTTTATTTTCTACGTCTTTAGACTGACCTTAGAGGAACTCAGTTGTCAGATAAGTACAACAGTAGTAGTTAAAACTGTTTTAATATAAGAAAAAAAAATTTTTTTTTAGTTATATTTGGGTGTAAGCGACCATTAGCAGTTTTTTTCGTAAGCACTTAGCGACTTGTGAATAAAATAATAAGATGAAATTTTAGCTTTTTTTTCAAAATTTTGAATTTGTTTGAAAATCATACGTGAACTTGCCGCTTGCAAAATAGCTACCAAAATTGTAAGCGCTTACAATTCTTTTTGCTAGCTTATTTTTTATAATCGATTGAATGTATAATAGAATGAAAATTCAAATGCCTTTGTACCAAGGCGATCTTTAGTACTTAATTACAAATACAAGTTATTTGCACCTTTAGCTCTTATTAGTGATACCTTTCTTAGGCTGTTCAAAAACTAAAACCAAAATAAAACATTCACGCTATTGCATAACTAACTTCATTCAAACATCACTGCCAAGGTACGAATGCGCGTCAATATTAGTGGTTTTAAAAACTGGAATTACTATAACCATGCATTCAAGTTGAGTTTTTTCTACACATTTGCCCTACAACACTCAATCAAACATAGAAAAATGTAATTCAATCGCTTTAATGCAAATGTTAAGGAAATACTTGCAGCTAACTACATTTACTTGCAACATTTTGCGGTGCGACATTTCCTTTACTAGCCTATAAACATAGATAATATTATGACTATTAAACAGCAGTCGTTAAACGAAAAAAAAAAAAAATTATAAAAAAAATTATAAAAAAAAAATATAATAAAAAAAAATAAAAAAAAAACTATATATAAACTATCAAAACATTTGAGATAGATGATGGAGTTGTACATGGTTAGGTGTTCAAATTGTACACCAAATTCTTTTAAAAATATTTTTATTGCTTGATATTATTAATATTCTTATTGTTTGTTTTTTAAGAATTATAAAAAATTTTTTTTTTTTTTTTAATAAAAAGTTTTTCTTTTTAGTTTTATTGCTGAAAATCTAGTTTTTCCAGTCATTAGTTAGGATACGCCGCCGTGGTGTGAAGGTAGTGTTGCCGGCCTACCACACCGAAGGTCCATGGTTCGAGCCCTCGTACAGGTAACATCAAAAGTGATTTGAAAAAAGTTTTTCAAAACGGGGTCGCCCCTCGGCAGTGGTTTGGCAAACTCTCCGAGTGTATTTCTGCCATGACAGGCTTCTCAGCAAAAATTCGTCTCCTTTGTAGATGCCGTTCGGAGTCGGCAAAAAACTGTAGGTCCCACCAATTTGTAGGGAAAATTCAAATCGGCACACCACAAATTGGAAGAGAAGCTTGGCGCAAAAATCTCTTAGGAGGTTTATGATGATATACCTGTTGTATATCGCGCCATAGAGAGAGAGAGAGTTAGGATACGTATTCCGCAAGATAGGCGGTCGTTAAATAAAAAAAATTAAGCATTGGCTATATAGTTGGAAAGGGAAAAACGGGGGCAGTGAGTCTGAGTGGGTGGTTAAAATTGTAAACAATATATTTAAATTTTATTTTACAAATTTAAACGTTTTCCTTAATACTTACATTTCGGAATAATAATTTTGTTTTCTTTTGAACAATTAAACAATTTTTTTTTAAGAATTTTTAAAAAAATATAGTTTTTAAAGTTGTTAGAATAAGTTTTGCGTAACGTAGGTACTTGTTAAATAAAAAAATTAAATATTGGGCATCATCTATATGGTTGCAAGTGGAAAAAGGAACAGTGGAACCAAGTAGTTAAAATTAAGAAAATAAATTTTATATTTTAAAATTTTATCTTAAATCATTCAACGTTTTCGTTCATGGTTTTTTTAACCCTAAAATTTTTCTCTTTTAACCAAAAAAAAAAATTTTTTTAACGTTTTTTTCTAATATCCGAAAAAATGTTTTTTCCTATTCATAAGGATAGGTTTTCCGTAACAAAGGCAGTCGTTAAATGAAAAAAGACTCAAAGAAACTAAGGTAAGAGCGAGTTTGAGTGAATAAAATTGTAAATACAATTTCTTTTAATATTTTTAAACTTTATTTAAAATAGGTCTGAGGTCTTAAAATTGTACTTTTTTTAAAAATATTTTTGCAATTTTGTTCATGTGGCTTTATACGATTTATAACTTGTTTTAAAAAAGAATTTCGAATTTTATTTCTTAACTTTCGAAAAAATCTTATTTTTTAAAGTCGTTAAATAAAAAACAAATTAGTTACAAATGAAAAAAGGAGGAACAGTGGGTCAGAGTGGCTAAAATTGTAAAAACCGTTTTTTATATTTTAAAATTTTATTTGAAATCTTTTTATGATTCCTTTTAAAAATTAAAAGTTACTGTCTTTCTTTTAACCAACAAAAAAAATTACGCTTTATTTCTGAATCTTTCAATAAAATATTATTTTTTGAATCATTAGCATACGTTTTCCTAAACGTAGGCAGTCGTTAAATGGAAAATTGGGCTTGCTTTTTGTTAAGTTGTAAACAACTTTTTTTTTACTATTTTAAAATTTTATTTTAAATCTGTTTACGTTTTTATTAATCTTTATTTATAAGAGTTATACATTTTTTTTTTTACCAAACAAACAAAAAAAAACTTACGTTTGATTGCTGAATTTTTATTATATGAAAAAATAGTGGGACGGAGTGGTTAAAATTTTACCAAAAAATTTTTATTTTTATGTTAGGAATTAAACATTTTTTCTTTTTAATTTTTTTTAAAAACTTAGTTCTCAAGTAATTTTCGATAAATATTCCTTAGCAGCAGAATATTGGTGTCATTCAATATTAAATAATCAAGCGCTTTCTCTAAGACTTTTTATATTTAAATTTCAAAAGTAACTGTTTTACTCGATCGCCGCAGTTAAATCATCACTTGCTTTTCCTTTCTGAATTAAAAAAACAAACAAAAAAAAGCAATACCATTATGTTAACGCATTTCCGGAAATGCCGCCCTTCACTCTGATCAAGGTGTGCAAGTACTTCCGCTTGGGCAAAATCAGTGGCGGATTATGTCGACTTGTGGCAAAAACATCAAATGAAGGTGAACGCGCTTATGCCACATAAAGCTTCAAGTGAGGCGAAACTGTAACGTACAGTCGGAAGACCTTTAAGTTACTTGCAAACTAGCGAAATGAACATGAAAATGTAGTTTGATATGCTGCGCATGCGCAAAAACCACAAGCCAATAAGCCATAATTCACTATGCCAATCTCTCACCCATTCATTCGTTTGTTTATTATGCAACAACGGGAAGTGCGAAGCGAATACTATAATGTTGCCACAGTAAAGTTTAATAGGCAAAATATATAAAAGCATAGATAAATATAAAATTTGCTTTCAACAAAAGGGAGATTGCCACAATTTTCATAACATTGGATATTTTTCTCCCTCGCCTAATTGAAAGGAAGTATTTGTGTTCAGCACATGGACTATTGAATGGCATATATGTAATAGGTATTGATGGATTTAGTACTTCAATTAATCTTATTTGTTGTTTCAATTTTACTACCCGTATGTTCTAGTGTGGCATGTCTTTGTTATTTTAAAATTTTGGTTTTTTTGCTTTTACCAAAATTTTGGATTATGTTGGATTAAAGGGACTAAGTGGAATTTATCGTTTATGCACTTAGACCACTATTATATGACCGGTCACAAAAAATAGAAAAGAATAACATTGCGGACTATTAAACCAGTAAATGTTTTGAGGTGTACAACTCTGTCCAACCATCACTGAGGGAGTTCTTGAGAAAAGGGAAAGGCTACACTTCTAAGGCTACGAACAACCTAAGGCTCTAAAATTAAAAAAAAAAAAAAATTTTGCTTACAATTTTTATCACTCATTTCCACTGTTCCCTTTTTTCTAGTTGACCCATGCTTATTTTTTTTCATTCCACGACTGTCTATGATATGGAAAACCTATCATAATTATCGAAAATTCAAAAAAAAAAAATTAAAAAAAAAATTTTTTTATGCAAAATTACAAAATGCAAAAAAAAAAAACAAAAAAAAACCCAACTTCTATAGTTCCATTGGATTTCGAGGAGACCCTAGAGGCATCTTTAAATAAATGTTGTGTGTTTCGTCGGTTCTGTCCAAGGTGATCACTAATTTCTTTCAAGAAAATATGAGTCAACAAATTGATACCCTCTTCTTAAGTATACTTTTTTTTACCCACATGTTGAGAGAAAAAAAAAAGAAGTTTTAATCCATTTTATTAGACAACCAGTCGAGTTTGATCCGACCAGGGGTTTCTAATTCAGCATAATCCTGTTGAAACTGCATTCATTGAGGGGCGTGCCGATTCAGCAAGGTGAAGTACTTTATAACAGCAACACAGCACCAGAAGTTAGTTTTTTGATTAATTTGATCGATTATGTTTTTAATACCGATTTAAATTTGTTTGAATTGATTTTATTAAAGGTAAACATCGAGTTTTAATAAGTTTATTTTTACATTTATTTTATACTTCAATATATTTTAATTAATTTTCTTTTACTTTATTTTATTTTATTTAATTTAATTTAATTTTCTTTTATTTTATCTCATTTAATTTTATTTTAGTTCTTTTTATTTTATTTTATTTCATAAAATTTATTTTATTTCATTTTAATTTATTTAATTTTGCTTTATTTTATTTTATTTCATTTCATTTTATTTGTTTTTATTTTATTTTATTTCATTGTATTTTATTTTATTTTAATTTATTTAATTTAATTTAATTTTATTTTATATTGTTTTATTTTCTTTTATTTTGTGTTATTTCATTTTATATTATTTTATTTTATTTTATTTTATTTTATATTATTTTACTTTATTTTGTTTTATTTTATTTCATTTTATTTAATTTTATTTTGTTTTATTTTATTTTATTTTATTTTAATTTATTTTATTTTATTTTATATCATTTTATTTAATTTTATTTTTATTTTTGTTGTTGGTTTTATGGTCTGTTCATTTTTACATATTTTTTGTAAGTTAACGAGCTCAAGACCCGTTGATAATAATTCTTGGTTAATTATTATTATTTCTTATTTTTTTTATTTTACATTATTTTATTTTATTTTATTTTATATTATTTTATTTTATTTCATTTTATTTAATTTTATTTTGTTTTATTTTATTTTATTTTATTTTATTTTATTTTAATTTATTTTATTTTATTTTATTTCATTTTATTTAATTTTATTTTTATTTTTGTTGTTGGTTTTATGGTCTGTTCATTTTTACATATTTTTTGTGAGTTAACGAGCTCAAGACCCGTTGATAATAATTCTTGGTTAATTATTATTATTTTTTATTTTTTTTATTTTACATTATTTTATTTTATTTTATTTTATATTATTTTATTTTATTTTATTTCATTTTATTTAATTTTATTTTGTTTTATTTTATGTTATTTTTATTTATTTTATTTTATTTTATTTTATTTCGCTTTATTTTATTTTATGTTGTTTTATTTTATTTTATATTATTTTATTTCGTTTTATTTTATTTCATTTAATTTTTTTAAATTTGATTGTATGAAAATAATCCCGCGGACGTTGATTTCAGGATAACTAGCTCTTACAGGGTTGTATATACAATTATTTGTTTTAACTTGCTTACAAAAGATAGCCACTTTGAAACGAGTAAAGCTTTAATTTTGATATTAGTGTACGTTCTGCACTTAAAATAGCTCGTGCGAACCTTTATGTATGAAATAGGTAGGTACTAAGAATATTTCGTTATATGTATAAACTTAAACTTCTGAAAGCATAGTGAGGAGGGTGCGAGATATTTTTGGGCAAGCATGTACTTGAACATGCACGCTTGAAGATATTGAATGTGCGTTGCTACGTAGAAGAACATCATACTGCACGTGGTGCTCCATGAATACATCCAAATATAGTTCGGAGATGGAAAGCATGACACCTGCGAGTTCACCTACACCAACGAAAGCCAAAAAAATGGTGCAAACTAACTAAAAGCGTTTTATATACAGAATTAAAGTTGAGATTACATACAAATATATACGAGTATGTAAGTACATATGTATGAATCCAGAGACGAAAAATGAAAGGTCACGTTACAATGAATATGCTACCGGCAATGGAACAACAAAAACTTTTGCTTTGAGTGCTTCATGTACCAAGTTGATGAACCAAAAGTGCTCAAGCTTGTATGTGGGCAATAAATTTGTACGTACATAAAACTGTGACTATAAGCAATAATAGCTAAAGTCGATTTGGGATAAAATTGAGTTATTAAGAGCAGTGTTTGCTCGTTATTTGGACTTATTATGAAATTAATTTTGAGGGTTTTTGCAAGGAAAATTAATGATTTTGAAGAGGTAAGGACCAAACAGCCAACGTCTATTTTCTACTTGCTTGATTTGTTAATTACAGCCGAAGTCATAAGTTATTGAAAAAAACAGCTTTGTTGCAGATTGAAAAAACTTATTTTATTTTTGTAATAGCAACCAAAGTGAAGTTTAATTTCAAAAATATTGTTTTAGACTGCTGGAATAATGACCTAACTTAAAATAAGCTAACAGCAAAGTATTTGCATGATAGCTTAACTTAAGGTGAATTTAGTTTTAAAAAATTTCCAATAAAAAGTTCTAGTACTAGAACACCCGACCAAGCCCCTCACAACCTAAAATAGACTAAGTCAGATTTGAATCATTATATTTCCGATACCAATTAAGCTATGGAACTTAATCCCATCGCTTTTTGCAGCACTCATTAGCACCTTTCCTTGGATACCCATATTGTACCAACACATTTGGATTACTCTGGTCCATAACTCTGAAACCGGTCGAGTTATCGAAATAAGGGATATCTCAAATTTGAAGTTAGGCGTTTGGTAATGTAATTGTAAAAAGCAAAGAGATCATGTAATTGAAAATTTATATGAAACCCAACTAGCACAAATAGTCGTTGGAACGTAGCTGCGACTATTGCTGTGACTTTAAGGTGTTCAGCCACTAGTCATGGCTGCGTAGTAGGTATCTATTATGTGCTTGCAACCAAATGAGGAATAATTTGTTAATAACCCCAACGTTGCAGCGACGTGCCTATAAGAAAACTGACAACGTTTTATTGACGTTATGGTTACGTAGCAATGATGTAGCAGCGTGGTAACTGCGACTTTCAGAGCATTTTTTTTTTAATTTTTTGAATATGGGGTAAAAACACAACATTTTATTCTCACAATAAAACACAAACCTATAATATAACATTTATTTACATATCCAGGTATGAGTGGAAGATCACACTATTTCAAATTATTTTTGAAAACATCATTTTCTCAGATGTTTGAAAAAAAACGCTCCTTTTATAAATTTTATTGAAAAACTCCCTATCTGAGAACATTATTCTACAATGCATTTGATTAAAAATCATTTAATCTCTCCTCAACATGAGTTGATTATTCCATCAGATATATCGTACTTTAAAATCATTCTAAGGGGCGTTCCTGTACCAAATTCTGAGCTTGGGTGCTTTAAAAAAATACTTTGAAATAAAGTGATCTCCCACTCAGCCGTCGAAATATTTACTTACATTGAGTTTAAAAATTTCAAATCCCTAATAACAGTGTTCGATTTCAAATTCTAGCAGTTCTTCTGTAAAATTTCGCAAAATTTACTTTAGCCCTTTTTACCTGTTCTCACAGAAATAAGCGCGTTTGGATGTTTGTATATCAAGTGAGCTAACGCTACACAAATATCAGTTACATTTGCACCTAACTGTGGGCAGAAATAGTCCAACTAGTGTGGAAAGAAGAATAAACGGAAATATGCTCAAGGTCTAATATTTAGTGGGTGGTTGCGTTGATGATATGGCACAAAACAACTGAAATTATTATTGGATGCTATGTGCCGCCTTCACCCTTTAGGCCTCTAATGTGCGGTCAAAGTCAAAGCAATCAAAATCAAATGCAAAAACACAAACTAAAAATCAAAGTCAAAGTCAAAGGCACAGCAGTGAGAGCGCAGCAGAAGCGGGCGAGTAAGTGGCTACTCATCACGGATTAAAATCGATTTAAGTGTACGGAGACTAGCGCGAACACAGTTTGCCTATAGTGTTGTGGAATAAAATAGAAACGAGATGGATTTCCTTGATTCAAACTAAACTAATCAGCTGTATTGTGTTTGAGAGAACTGAAATTTTTAAATAAATTCAGAACAGAACAGTTACAGAGCCTGACAATGCGTGAAAACCTCGCACCGCATCATTTCCTCAAACAAAAAAAAAAAAAAAAAAAAAAATTACCTTAGATAGGGCTATGATGAACCCGAGCGAGACGAGATTTAACTAGAAGGTGGTGGAACCGGATTTTTAACCGGGACAGGCCTGTCAACATTGGCAACATTGCTATAGACTTTCGAAAAAACAACAACACCAACTCTATCCCAAAATTCCTGCCAGTGAGATCAGCTGACTACCATACATGAGAATAGGGTTAATCGCGTCTCAAAAAAGAATTAAGGATAGTCAATCGACTGAGCTTTTCAAAGAAGGTGGTAAAGAGTTGAGAAAAAAGTGTTCTCAATTCCACTGTCAACCAGCCTATTGGACCTGATCAGTGCATTATCGACCAGATATTCACGATGCACCAAATCGTGAAGATAACTCGTGGTAAGAGCAACTTCGGTCAAGCTTTGAAAGGAGCTCCCCCAGCCAATCGCAATCAGGCGGTGTTTCAGACAAGGGAATTCGCTTTAGCGTAGCTTATGTACCTGATATTGGAGAAGATTTTCCTATCGCTACCTATATAAGTTAGCAGAAGAAGGTAAATTTCTAGACTAAAATGGAAAAAATGGAGCATAGAATGATTTGGCATCGCTTGGTCTTTCCATTTGGTGTCAGTTGAAAAGAATGACTGGCGAGTTTTGATAAGCAACGGCCTAACAGCTTAGGTTGGTAATAATAAAAGACTTCGTCCATTTGGGGGCAAGCGTTCACAGCGGAAATGAGGTTTGCTTATAAACTCAAGAGAGACTAAATTTTGTTAATAGGACTGTCATCACACCTGGCCTGATGCATGGTTCGCACTGGGGCATGGTGACGAAAGATAATGGGATTGGGCACTTGAAGTATTTCTGAGAAAAGTTCTCTGAAAGATTTGTCGACCTGCCAGTGGTGCCAGTGGTCGAAGGAAATTTAAAGAGGAACTATACAATCTCTATACTTATAAGCTTATTACCACAAAAGCTACGCTTACTAGGTTATGATGTGAATGGACTAAGACGAGGAGATGAAGGTCGAGCTTCTCTACCAACTTAAAATTGGTGGAACCTACGATTCCGATACTGGGAAGCGTTCCATTGCACAAATACACTCGGAGTGTTTGCCAAACCACTGCCGAGGTGCGATCCTATTTAAAAAAAAACTTTTTAAGCCACTTTTTATGTTACCTGTCCCAAGACTGGAACCTCCCACCTTCGGTGGGGTAGGCCAGCAACACTATCTCCACACCACGCTGGCCGCCATTGTTGTTGGTAATTTCACAAATTAATAAAACTTCAATTATCGGCAACTATGTAGGGTTTTATAAAACTATTTCGGTGCCTTTTCTGGATTTTTTTCCGGTCTTTTCCAGGAACAGTTCTGAATTGTTTTCGGGACTCGTAGGACATTTTCCTGACTTGGACTTTTTCAGCACCATTTTGAGATTATTTTCGGGATTTTGAAAAGGCTGCGAAAACGATCCCTAACTGGGGCGACGAAATTCCAGAAAACAAAAAATGAAAAACATACATGGAGTGATCCTGAAACAATCCCACAAAAGCCCTCTACATGGACTCGATTAAAACAAATGCAAGGCAAATGGTCTATTTTGTGAATAATCCCGAACCAGCACTATAAAATTGGAGTCAAATCATTTCAATAAATCTCCTTTTATAACGAAATAACCCACTTTGAAATGAAAAAGTAATCTACAAAAGTCAAAACAGAGGAATTATTTTCAAACCCCAACCAAAAAATCTCCAGAAATACACCGAAATACGGTTATAATTTTTGGGGTTCTAGAGTACTTAGTTTTTTATACAAAGCGACCCAACCCTACTCACGCCGCCTTTGGTTGGCAGTATAAAGGAAATTATTTGAAATAACTTTGAGTTTATGATTTTCGAAGTTATCATTTCAGTAGATTAGGCGGTGTAGCTATTTTATTCCACAATACTGTACAAAATTTAGGTATAAAGTAAAATTGAAATAAAAAAGTAATCAGCATTTTGCTACCTTAGGGTGAATATTTGAATTGGCTGTAGTTATGCGTGCTGATTACAAGCTTTTTGGGGGCACCGAATGCAGCAAGGTAATGCTTAAGCAGCGTGTGGATGCCGCGAGTGTTTCATGTAAATGGGACGCTTTGTTTTATAAGCTCAATTGCCAGTTTTATGTGAATACACGTAAGCGCTGGTTTAAAAATTCCTCAAAAAACCCGAAAGCACGCAGCCAATGTACATAGAGGAGACATATTACGTTTTGTGGCATGCAACAAGTTAATCATTTTCAGCTGTTGGCCAAATTTAATGCGATACAACAACGTGAGTGGTACACATTTTGTGGCATTAGCGGCAAACTTTTGAAGACCAGAAAATTAAAGCGAGTGCACTTACGACAAGCCAAAGTCATGTAAAAATTTAATATTGGGTGATTTCTGTTGAGAAAAAAATTGAAATTTTTCGTGTTTTTTTTTTACTTTCAACTGACACAATTGTTTGCAACTGGTTAGCATAAAACAAATGCTTTTAAATGTTGAACGATTTATAGCTTTTTGTTTTTAATTGCAATTAAAAAAATTGTTTACGGCTTGTTAAATTTTGCGAAATTTTACTGGCTTTTGGTAATTTTATTTTTTTGTCAAAAACAGCGTCTCAACATTACTAAAGATGGCAGGCGGCAGGCGTCAAAGGGTCTGCAATGCTAACTGGCAACTGACAACTGGTTAATGTAAAGCAGTGTGAACGTGATCTTACGCAGTTGTGAACATGGACATATGAATATGTACGTACAGCTGTGTTCAATATAATAGTAGTGAAATTAAAATGGATATCGTGCGATGAAATAAGAAGAAGCTATGATTTAAATAATTTTCATTTAAAATACAGCGAATTGCATAGCAGAATCCATATAGAATCCTAAAATTTTTTAGGCAGAGTTTCAAGAAAAATTTTGAGTACGTAGTTTTGTAGACCAACCAATTTTAGTACCAGATTGTGTAAGTTAGAACTCGCAGAAAAATTTTTCTGAATTTTCAGAATTTTTTTCGTCAAGGGTGTTAAGTGATTTCTTCCATACAAAGCATGAAGAAAAATAAATTTTGTGTGGGAAAAAATAATCAACATTCTTGACAAAAAAAAATTCTAAAAATTCAGGGCCCATTTTGAGATGCTTCTAACTCGCATATTTTTAAGCTAAAATTGAATGAGTTATAAAACTGCGTACTCGAAAATTTTCTAAAAATTCTGCCCAAAAATATTAAAATTTTGATGTAAATTTTTAAATGTTTAATGAACTTGCCTGAACTTTGTGTCAACTTTGAAATTCCTTTTTATATATTTTCTGTTATGGAAGTCGCTATATATAAAATGAAAATGATTAAAAACACAGTTTTCTTTATTTTGTCGAACAATATCCACTTTTCCTATTCTATTCAATAAAAACAACTTTTAATAATTAATTAAAAAATTATTATTAAAAAATAAAAAACAATAATAATTTTCATAAAAATTCAAAAAGTGAAAAATTATTATTCTTGGCCTTGGGGTCGTTTCATGAATACTTGAAAATATACAGGCCGAAAATCAACAAAAATTGTTGGTATAAAAAAGTAATTTTACTACTATTATATTGAACACAACTGTATGTATGTATGTATGTAGTTGTGGTATTTTTGACACGCACTTTGTATTTATAATTGCTACGTCGCTATAAAAAACTCAGCGCTGCTTAATTATAAGCGCAACAGGTGCCCTTATTTTGTATTTTAATAAATTTAATATTTATGCTAATTTTGAAAATATGTAGTCTTCATGTGACATTGCTAAGATGATATATGTAATTCGCGTTGAACAGCATCTTTTCAGATGCAATAAATAAATTTTTGTCCAAAATTTGATTTTACTGAAAATGTAAAAGTGTTAATTAATATTTGAAACATTTTTTTAGACTTCTTAAGTGCCACATCTCAGCTGAAATTGTATTGCAATCTCATAGTTTTTTATTTTTATTTTTTTCAAAAATGCCTTAAACAGAATTTTTTATTTATTTTTTTCTAAATATCATATCTCAGATTTTTTTTAGAGCTCAATCTCAGTTGGGAGTGTATTTAAATTATGTCAAATGTCCTATCTCAAATTTGTTTTCTTTAAAAATGCCTTACTCAAATTTTTTTCCAAAACTCCGTCCGTTTATTAAAGTATCATATATACTTTTTTTTTTAAATGCTGAAAGTGTATTGAAATTATGTTTTTATCTGAGTTTCTTTTCAAAAAGGCACTAACATTGATTTTTTTCCAAAACGCTTTTTCCAAGACTTTTTCTTAAAGAAGTTACATCTATCTATTTTTTTTTCTTGACATATTTTTACAAAAACACTATTTCTAAGAATGTTTTATAATAAGCTCCATCGTAGCTGAACGTGTGGATTTATGCTCTTTTTCAATAACGAACTATCTTAATCCTTTTTTTTAAATGCGTTGTCTCAGAATTTTTTCAAAAATGCTTACAGAATTTTTTTTTTTAATTTTTTTTAATTAATAAATAAAAAAATAATAATAATTCAAAAAGTGAAAAATTATTATTCTTGGCCTTGAGCTCGTTTCACGAATACTCAAAAATACTTAATTTCAGAAGTTTTCAAAAACGCCCTATCTCAGATTCAAGAAATAGAGCTATATCTGAATTAAATTTCCTATCCCAAGAGCTGCATTGAATCTCCTATCACACATTTTTTTTAAATGTTTTTTTCCTGAATTTTTTGCAAAAACGCTCTAGCTCGCATTAAAAAAAAAGCTATAGCTGAATAGAATTTCTTTTTTTTTCAAGAATTCTCTGTTTCAGAATTTTTTTCAAAATCGACCACTCACAGATTTAAAAACCAGCTGAATTCTGGTACTGAATTGAATTTCTTATACCACATTTTTTTCAAAAATACCTTGTTTCAGAATTTTTTCCGAAATCGAACTATTTCGGATTTGAAAAAAGGCTATTCTGAATTGAATTTCCTGTCTCAGATTTTTTTTCAAAAATACATTATTTCAGAATATTTTTGCCCAAACCGGATTGAAACGAAAGATATAACTGAATTGAATTTGTTGTCCGATATTTTTTTTCAAAAATGCTTTAGTTCAGAATTAAAAAAAAAGCCCCATCTCATATGAAAAAAGCTATTTCTGAATTGAATTACCTATCCCAATCTGAATCTCTTATCAGAACTTATTTTTTTTTAAATGCGTTTTTCCGTTTTTTTTTCAAAATCGACCTATCTCAGATTTAAGAACCAGCTGAATTCTGGCATTTCATTGAATTTGTTATGCCAGATTTTTTTCCAAAATACCTTGTTTAAGAATTTTTTCCAAAATCCAACTATTTCGGATTTAAAAACAGGCTATAACTAAATTGAATTTCCTATCACAAATTTTTTATTTTCAAAAATACATTTTTTAAACTTTTTTTTCAAAGTTGCCCAAACCGTATTTAAAAAAAAGATATAACTGAATTGAATTTGCTGTCCGATATTTTTTTTCAAAAATGCTTTAGGTCAGAATTTTTTTAAAAAAAGCCTCATTTCCCCAATTTTTTTTGTTTTCATATATCTGTACCCGATTTTTTTTCCCCTTCAAAAATACCAAGTTTTAGAATTTTTCAAAGACACAAATTCTTAGATTTGTTAACAAAAAAAAAAAAAGCTGAATTTCAGCTGAATGTGTACTGAATTTATGATAAACGTCCTGTCCCATTATTTTTTCAAAATTCCTTGTCTAAGAAATTTTTCAAAAACCCCTGTCTCAGAATATTTTTTTAAAAAGAGTTTCATGTGTCTCATTTTTTCCCCCAAAAATGTCTTATCGTAGAACTTCTTTTCAAAATCTATCAGAACTATATAAAAGACTGAGTCTGATATTAATCATTACATCTCCGAAACCAATTGAGTTATGGAACTTACTCACATCGCTTATTGCAGCACTCATTACCAACTTTCGTTTGATACCCATATTGTACTAACACATTTTGGATCACCCTGTTCCACATATTGGTCGAGAACTCTGAAATTGGTCGTGTTACCGAAATAAGGGATATCTTAAATTTGAAACTAGACGTCTAGTAATGCAACGTTGAAAGTTGAACTTAATTTTACTTACATCTTTTTGAGTGATACGCGAACAAGCATACAGACAGACAGACAAAAATTCTAAAACCTCTTGTACTGGATTCTTTTGGCTTAGTAACGATCCCTTCCATCAATTTTTCTTGAACAGCTGCAATATACAGACATCGAACTGTTACCATTTTATTATATGTAGAGATAGTGTATTGAACTTCTGATCCATGCCCTACACTTGTTAATGAGGAGAGTTTCTCTGTTTAGTCAGTAATTGTCAAAAGTATCATGACGCCAAGGTGCAGTTGCCCTATACTCTATTTAATGACAACAAATAAGTCGTATTGTCCTCATTCACGCCAATACCTACCTTCTTCGTCGCTCTATACGCAAGCTTGTGAAATCAGAACTGAAACTCGTTTTCATGTCACACAAAAATGTTTGCGATTAGCTGACATAATTTAAGTTACTTACAAATGCCATCTACAACGTCAGCACTGCCTTATCGCACCTAAAGTAATGACCTAACTGGAAGAATTAGACAAGCACGTGTGTATGCTATGCGGGTGGTCGTTGTTTGTGACTTCATTTATTTTCTTTTTAATTTTGTACTCGTATTTACTTGCATATTTTGTTGGTTTATTACTTTAATGAAAGGCTTTGTGCTGTCTAATAAATAACAAGAATTTTTAGGTAACCAGGCTAATTTGAATAAATTACTTTTACAGGCTTTTAGTATTTTTAGCATTTTTGACATGGAGACAACGCACAGCAAACAAGCGTATTATGCGTATTATGCTAAGTAGGACTAAATATAGCTATGCTTATTTACACACCTTTTCCTACCGCAAAAACACGTTTGGTAATTAATTGAGAAAAGTTGTCAAGCAAAAGCTTTACCGTGATTTCTTCATTAAATTTTAATTATAGAATTTCTAATTAGTACAAAAGTAACGACGTCTGGAGATTTAAAATGTGTTGAAAGATATATTTTATTTGTGGCAACACTGAGCTAGCCGTCTAACTATACGAAAATGTTATAAAATGTATTGGTTGCATTTATCTGAGAGTGGAAAGTGACGTGATATCATATCACTTCTATTTAACTCGTTTTACATCATGCCATGTTATATGACATGCATAGCGTACCAAACTCACTACGTGATAACATATAAAGTGACTTCACATTACATAACTTAAAATGCTATTGACTAATTTGAATGACGTGATATCACATCACTTCTTTTGCACACGTTTTACATCACGTCATGATATACCCCAATCAAATCATACAAAGTGCACTATGTGATAACGTATAATATAGCTTCACACAACATAACATACAGGGCTAATAGTTTCGTTTCAATAAAGTGATATCACATGACTCCTTATCATCGCGTTTTACATCACGTTATGTTATACCACACGCAGATCATAGCATACGCACTATATTGGCTTCATGTCACGTGATATCACATCACTCCCTTTGAAGAAGTTTTACATCACGCCATGCAATACTCTTACCACATCATACCAAATGCACTATGTGATAACACATATTATGTCTTCATATCATATCACTTGATAAGCTATTATACCAATTTGAACGCATTTTACATCACGTCCTTTTTAATCGACAAGTGCAACGTCGTTTATGGCATCATATCAAGTTACGTAAAATGATATCACATACTCCGGCCCAGGAAGGTTTCCCATTGGTGCCCTAATTCGGCAGCACAGGAAGGAGAGAAACTCGACCGAGATGGAAAAAACTGGTGGAGGATGCTCTTTCCATAATGCTTTGTAACGCAACGGTCATATCACATCACATGATTGCATATCACATCATCTGTATATCTAACACAATTTTGTAAATTTATGTAATGCATTATAAAAGTCTAATCTAGAAAATTTTAATCAACTAAAAGCTTAATGGATTTAATTTGTAAAATTTATATAAATTTTTTTTTTTTCAACCTCAAAAGTTTGTTATCAGTTCACTGGTGTTTTGTATTTCATTTTATGTAATGGACGTTCACGCATAAAACATTGCTTTGTTCCAGCAGCCAAGCTTACATGGCTCATGGCGGTATTACGTTTTTTTCCCCACAGGTTTGTAGATGATGGATTTGAATAATTAACTTTTTGTAACAGATTTAAACATAAATATAAATTTCTGGTGATAGTTTAACTAAGTCTAGTATTTTTGGAAATAACACTAGTCTGGGCAATAAAAAAAACTTGGGAATTTTATAATCGCCTACACCTCTAAATTATTAAAATTTCATACCAATCGAGACGAAGAATTGGCAAAATACTTCCCGACTTCACGGAAGGTCATTCAATTACCACGCACTGTCCAACACTAACAAAGGGCCGGTAGGCGGTTTGATAAATTTATTAGCAGCCCAAAAACGTCTACTACAGCACTAGTTCTTTTCAAGTGCTTACCGCCACTCTGCACACTCTAAATAATATAGCCGTTCATAGCTTTGAATACACTTCTCTGCTGTTATAAGGCTAATTTGACAGTCGCCAATCAGTCACAGCAGCCACCAACTTCAAGTCGACAATCACTCATAAGCATTTCTAGTTATCGCAGCAAGTGCGTGAGTGCATGCACTTGTGATGACAAAAGTTTTAGTTTTTATTTTTTTTATTTTGCTTTTAGTTTTCGTTTATGCCTTTGCTGATAATATTGGCTGTTAGCGGCGCTTATCTCACGCTCTTTGAAAAACATCCGAATTGAGCGATATCATTACACTTACACGCTATTACAAATATGGTAAACAAACACATATTTATTTTCACTTTCCATCAAAGCGCTCGTATTTGCAGCTTATAAACGCAAACAATGCTTTTTTAATGTCTTCCGACAGCAAGTACAATTACAAACCTTCGTACATATATGCAGCTTTCAGTTTGCTTTGGTTGTTTTTTTGTGTTGCACAAAAAAGATGAAGAAAACTTTAAGGCATATGCAAGTATTTATATCATAGATGGGCATTTTGTTATGCAAAATAGTTATTTAGTTGAAGTGAGTGCTTGCTAATAATGCACTTTCATTTGCATTACCATTGAAATTTGATTAATTATTGAAAAATTAAGCAGCCAGCCAATAGCTACTCATTGAAATCTACTTACATTTGAAAAATTTTTAATGCGGCCGAAATAGATACTTACTAATAATGCAATTACATTTGCATTACCACAAAACTGCAAAGTAATTTAAAGTAATAGCATAAATTTACTGTCTTCTGATGTTAATCTCTGAATCTTATTGGGGAAATTTTACTTATATCAAAACTTCAGTTTTATTTTGAATTACCAATTAAAATTAATACTAATTTTATACTAATATTAAATATAATTTTGCATTACACTTAAATGTGAATTATTTAAAAAAAAAATTCAGCAAGAGGTATAAATTTATTACTTTTTGGAAAAAATGTCTGTAGTAATAGATGTTTAATATTAATAATAAAACGTGATTAATGATAATGCAACTACTTTTGCATTACCAAAAATACCTTTAAACATTAACTCTCAAACATAAGTGGTAAACTTGTATTTAAAATATCAGACGAATTTAACTTTTGAATTACCAGCAAAATATTTCAGCTGAAACTAATACAAATAAGTTCGAAATAAGTCTTTAATAATTCAATAACTTTTGCATTACAACAAACATTTAACTGAAAAAAAACAGCTAATAATTGTTAACTGATAATTCAGTAATATTTAAATTAAAAGAAAAATGTAGAGCTTTCTAAAAAGTTTCATTTTCATTACCAGTAAAATTTCAATACTTACGGAACAAATACAGTGGAGATATAACTTTAATGTAGTCAAAGTAATTGTTTCTAGTAGTGCAAAATATAAAATATAGTTGCAAGGCCATTTATATTACCAACAAAAAACTTATCTTACTGAAAATATTAACTAAAAATATTATTCTAATGCAGTCAAAGTAATTGGTAGAAATATTATATCAATGTAATCAAAGTAATTGTTGACTAGTAATGCAAAACATGAGCATTTAACCAAACAACTCAGAGAACTATAAGTGCTTACTGATAATACAATGACAGTTACATTACTAGCAACATTTATCAGTAAAAAATTTACTAATTACTAAAATAATGCAGTAAATCTATTATTCTAGTGCAGCCAAAGTAATGCAGCAGAAATGTTATATCAATGAAGTCGTAGTTATTGTAGTTATGCAAAATATTAAATAAAGTTTAATGAAATAATTCCGTTACTAGTAAATACATAACGATAATGCACTACCATATACATTACTAGCTAAAATTCACCAGTAAAACTTTACTGCCTACTGAAAAAATGGCTGTAAATATTTTATTTTAATGCAGCAAAAGTAATTATTTAGTAATAATGCAATTAGTCTTACATTACCCATTATAAATGGCGGTTTAATAAAATAATATAGAAAAGAGTAAATTTCTACTAATAATGCAATGTTATTTAAATCAAAATCAAAAATGTACTTATTGCCTTTTGACAAATACGCGGAAAAAATATATTTTGCAGTACCAGTAAAATTTTACTGCTTACTGATAATGCAATGCTATTAACATTACTAGCAAAATTCGTAGTATAAATTTACTAGTTACTAAAAAATGCAGAAAAACTATTTATCTAATGCAATCAAAGTAATGCAGCAGAAATATTATTTCAATGAAGTCACAGTAATTTAGTAATGCAAAATATTAAATATAGTTTAATGAAATATTTTAGCTACTAGTAAATACATAATGATAATGCAATACGATTTACATTACTAGCCATAATTTACCAGTCAAACCTTACTACCTACTGAACAAGTTGCATTACATATGTTATTTTAATGCAGTCAAAGTAATTGTTTAGTAATAATGCAATTAGTCTTGCATTATCCATTATAAGTGAAAAGAGTAACTTTCTACTAATAATGCAATGTTATTTAAATCATAATCAAAAATGTGCTTATTGCCTTTTGATAAATATGCGATAAATAAATTTTGCATTACAAGTAATATTTTACTACTTACTGAAACAATGAAGCAATGTTGATGTAAAACGAATTTGCTATAATTGGCTTGCGCTGGTATTCTGACAATTTTCACAGTAACAAGTCAAATTTTACTGGTGCTTGAAATTTTCCAAAGGCTGCAAATTTTTAGTGAATATTTCTATATATATATATATTTAATGGTAATTACATCATTAATGACAGCTCAAAATCCAGATATATTAAGTAAATTATTACATATTTTTACTAGATTCCTAAAAATTTCAATTTAGACTTCCACGGATATAATATAAAATATTTGAGCTCACTTGTATGGGCACCACTGTGTTATGCGGCAACGTAACATCTCCCTATTTTAAAAATGTATCTGAACTATAAGTTAGACATCTACGAGTACCATTGTGAAAACTGCATTCAATTCCAAGCTGAAGTTTTTAAGTGAAGCGCGCGCAAATATACAGACAGACTGACAGAAATTAAAAGAATTCTTCCTATGGTTTCTCTCACTCTTATTATTACTTGCCATGTGCATTTTTAAGTTGTATCTATTATGACAGACGTCGGTTTGATACCATTTCACTCTATGTATATAAACATTTGAACCTACTTTTATGGCCACCACCGTATTCTGCGGGAACCAAATAGTTTTCTGCTGGAAGAAAGGGTCATAAACTATAAGTTAGACATCTAGCAATAATTTCGTGGATATCGCAATCATTTCTATGCAACAGGTCTTGAGTGATGCGCATACGAATATAGAGATAGACAGACAAAAACTCTAAAAACTGTTATTTTGGCTTGTGTTACTCTCATAAAGCCCCCTACGTATGCATTGTGTACTTTGATATCCATAATGTACAGACATCTTTTGTTACAATTTTATTAAATGCAAAGCTGCTCTAAATCACAACATCATGCCCATGTATGACTTCCATACTCATACAAAGTTGTTTGTACTTATGTGCATTAAAAATTACCGTGACTTAGTTTTATGCACGCTTGCATGCCTATCTATACATGTCGCATGTTGGTTTATTTTTACTTTTCAGCCTCATTTTTTTACCTTAAAAGTTTTTTCTTTATGGTTTCTCTTTCAAAGTTATTTGGCGTTACCGCGCACTTGTTTGTGATTTGCTGATTGAAACTCAAAATCATGTCTGCATTTAATATCAAATATCGTGTGTTAACCCATTTAGTCATACTTCATTACAAGCAGGTAAATATTTTGATAGTAAAGTGTGCCATTAATAACCTTTAATTGTGGTAATAAAAATTGTTTTAACTATTAGCTTAGAGTAAATTGATAGGAAAGTGAAAATGCTTGTTAGAAGGCACTAAAAGATTGCATTGACATGAAGGTTTGGATAGGGGGAAAAATGGGGTAATCACATAGAAACTCTAAAAGCTGTGAAAATGAAAGTCGCAAGTGCCGTAATACAGTTTTTTTGATATTTACTTAGTAATGTAAAATCACTTTTATCTTGTCAAAAGTTGTTAAATTGTCAAAATGTTTGTTTGTACTTCATATTTGATTATAATCTCTGTTTACCAAATTTTCTAAGTGCTTAGTGATAATGAAGAGTGTCACTTGTTGCCGACAGCTTATCATGGGCAGATTTATGAAATGCAGCACAACGTGGTAAGAATTGATTTTTAAAAAGTTTTTTAAGGATTAATGGATTTATTATTTATTTATAGATCTGGTGAAGGAATTTATGATAAATTTAATTTGATTTAATTGAATTTATTGTATGGTCTTTAAAATTTTTTTTGGATTTTGATGGTAAAGAAATTTCAGAAAATAGCACTTAAATTAATTTAATTTATTGAAAATCAGTTTAAATTAATTTAAATATATTTTATTTAAAGTGGTGGAAATTTGCATAAGAAGTCATCACGTTAAATCATAGCATATGAAGCTAAATCATATCACATCACATTTTTTTATTTAATTATCACATGATCATATCATATCGCATCACATCACATCGTAATACAACACAACTCTTTATCAGGAAATGTGCATATCATATCACTTTACTCCTTCGACAAATTCAACACAAACACAAAAAATCTAAAAAAAAAACAAATTCAACAACATTTCAATACAAATCAGACTAATTGCTGGATATCATGCAATCAATATATCGTACAGTGAGTGCCACGCAAAATGGCTCCTTGGTTATTCTAATAACTCTCGAAAACAACTAAAATGCATGTGTTTATTTCATATAACAAATGGATTTTTCTGTCATAAACCTATTTTGAACTAGTGTTTCCAAGTTTATGGAAAAATTTCAAAAATTCTTGAAAAATTTGAAATTTGAGTCAAGAATTTTCGAGTATGCAGTTTTGTAGCCCTTTAATTCTAGTCTCGCGCAGTGCAAGTCCCACGGCTCCTGAAAATTCGGTTGAATTTTTTTCCTACATGGTGTTTGATATTTTCTTCTACATATAACAGCTTGTCATACTAATTAAATTTTCATGGAAGAAAATACCAAACACTATGTCGAAAAAAATTGCCAAAAATCTACCGAATTTTCAAGGGTCTTGGACTGGCACATTTTGAGACTAGAATTTGACAGGCTACAAAACTGCATACTCAGAAATCATTTTGAAATTCTTGTCTCAAATTTAAAAATTCTCACCACTTTTTTTGAATTTTCCAAAAATTTACGGAATTTTTGCATGAGCTGCGAAGCACGCAGTCTAAAGATTTCTATAAAAGAAAAATGTATATTTTTATATAAAATTAACAATCGAGTTTAAGCTGTAAAAATTTTCGCAATATATTACAAGAACAAACTGGGCCATTTTGAGTAACACTCACTGTACCTAATCACATAAGTTATTACGTTGATGCTGCAGTTGTGCTAGGCCTCTGGTTAGAAAACGTAAAAATAAGGAAAACTACTATATGATCTTATGAAATCACTTGATCTACACTGTAAAAAATGTGACCCTAAATTCTGACAAGTTTTTGGAATACATATCGACGACTGAGCGGCATCACAATATCTCAATATATTTCAATATATTTTTGTACAACTCTCTATCTCAAATTTTTTTTTTACAAAAAAATCGTAGTTTAAAATTTGATTGAAGTACGCCTATTATGTACAAAATAATTTCCAATAACGCCCTATCTCTGTATTTGATTTAAAAAAATCCTATCTCAGATAAAAATTAAATACCTTTTTTTCTTAGAACTGGTGGACTTAAGCGGTAAACTATCAGCGGCATGTGCAGCCCTGCGACTAAAGAAATTTACCAGGATGGAAAGCCCTCGGTGAAGGTCACACTTCCATCCGCAAAGACCGCCCTGTATACAGTGCGGATTACTGCATACCGACCGTACTGTTTCGAGAAAAAATATAATATGTATTACAATATCGGAGAGAGAATATTGGAATGGAGAAACTCGAAGCTTGTTGATAAGGTGGACGGCTGTACATATAAATGCTGAATACAGTGGACATCAATAGCGATAATGTCTATTTTTTTTCAGATAGTCAAGAAGCTCTCAAGGCGTTGGGAGCTATCACCTCTAACTCCAAGACGGTGGGGGGAATTTTTCAATCGTCTGCGTGACTTATTTAGGATAAAGCCAATAGGATATTCTCCGCTTTGCGAAATCCACAAGATTGTTTGGTTTTTTCTGACTCCCAGATTCATGCGGTATCACAACGGGGCCTTTGGCGCCTAAGCTGGTGCTGTTTGGAACACTGGCAGCCACTGCAACCTAACCTAACTTTGTTGTTTTATGCTCTTTTTTTAATATTTGGTTACTTTCAGCCATTGATATATGATCAGACTAAATTTGGTTTAGGATTTAAACTAATATTTTTTTTTTAATATGTTTTACTAATAATCAAAAGTGTTTATTTGATTAGAAAATTAAAGTTTAGAGACAACCGCTTTTTCCCAGTTGCCTTTCGCAGGCTGCTAGAATTCTTCATCGTAGAAATTATCGGCATGTTCTGTTAACCATTAGACTATCAAAACGATAGTTTGTTTGTCAGCTAAACTCTTTATTTCTATACAAAATTGTGAAGCAACTCAAGAGTTTTTTTTTTCAAGGGTACCAGTTCACCTTGTACTCACCTACTCAAACAATAACACTATTGTAAATTGCGTAAAACTTTTGAACTTCGAAATGTTTTATAAAGTTCTAATGATTCATGCAGCGGATGTGCGTAGACCTAGTCATGCGCAAAAAAAATCAATGTTTTATGTGATGGACCATGCTAAAAGCACCCATTCAGCGACAATGTGCAATCACACAAACATACTATTTTTCCTAGTATTTGTATCTATGGCAATTATTTACTTTATTTAAGAGAAAAGCATAAAAGGAAAGCGCACCCATAAAATTAAATCAAATGGACCGTGACGCTTTAAACAGTAGGGGCTTTTGATACAATACCAATTGCACCACACGAATTACACATGTGCCGCTAGTTCAATATATATATATATATATATATACATATATATATCTACACATAAGCTTATATAGCGCTAAACACTCGTACGTTATGGTGGTACTCATAAAATGTAAACAAATAATATAAACCCCAGGAGCCACCTCGTTTTTGCATGCGCTCCTCTTTTAACGGTAATGAAAAAACAGAAAACCACAGCGCTCTTGAATAAGCGTACAAACAAAAATGTTGAATAAAAAAAATGCTGATATTATAAAAAATAAAATAAATTTATTGAAACAAATGGGTAGTTACTAAAGCGTGAAGCATGTCAAGGTGTGCGCGCATTTTTAATATTGTTTGTTGTTATTGTTTTTTTTTTTCTAGAGAAGTGCGCACATTTTGCAGTTAATTGCGTGGAAAGTTTGAATGAGGTGCAGATATTTGACATTTATGCATAGAACTTAGTCAATGGTTTATATAAAAGCGCGTATACTTTTTCGCCACCACTGTATTATGGTGGTACAAAATATTGCACTACTGCAAAAAAAAAGGGTTCTAAACTTAGATTTTGACATTTAACAGCACTTTCTTGAAAACTACATTCAATTCAAAGTAGCGATTTTTGAGTGATGCGCGTACAAAAATGCAGACAGAAAGACGAAAAATTGTTATTTTGTTTGCACACCCCACGTAAAGTGTACATGTCGAAGGCACAGATATTGACCCGTTTATTGAGTTATTATAAGTGAAGAAACAATTTTACTTAATTGTTTCAGTTTTTAAAATTTTTTTTTTTTTTCAAAATAGTTAGTGTTTTTGAAATATATTTTTGAATTTTTCTATTTCGCATAGATTTTCTCATATTCAATGCGCTTAGCTGACAAGTATGACTTTGTTCCCATAATGGTGGCTTAGTAGAATATATTGATATTAAAAATGCGCGACATCGGGCAATAACCCAGCCCACTTTTTCTATAACAATGTACTGTGTCTGATTTCAAACACTATTCTTCGAAACCAAAATTGTATATGGAACTCAACCACAGCGCTTATGGTAGCACTCGTTAGCACCTTTCGTTTGATATCCATATTGTACTAGCACCTTTTGGGTCACCTTGGCCCATAGTTTGGTCGATAACTCAGAAACTGGGCGAGTTATCGAAAAAGCGGTTACCTTAAACTTTAAGTTACACGTCTAGTAATGCAACTGTGGAATTTGCATTCAATACTTTTCAGCGGTTTTTGAGTGATGCGCGCACAAATAAACAGACAGACAGACAAGCATTATAAAAACTATTGATTAGGATGCTATTTGCGCAATAATGATATCTTCTATAAATTTTTCTTGAATATGTGCAATGTACAGCATCGAAACTATTACAATTTTATTAAAATTAGGGATGAACGAAATCGGACAATAATTATATTTTTAATAATTATAAAATTTGTAAAAAAGGGTGTGGTAACGCTCACTTATTAAAACACCATGTGGGTGTTTTCACGTCAAAACTCAAAATCAGTCAAAACTATTATTATCTATAAGTTTAGCAGCCGCGCTCCCTTTAATGAAATAAATATAATGGGCTAAATCAGATCACAACCACGCCCACTTACAATTTTTTGTTTTTTTCAAAGGCATACCATAATAAAATTCGTTATATTATTTTGGTATTTAACAACATTTCACCACAGTATTGATATTATAAAGCTCGTTTTTAGTAGATCTTTAAAAATTACCTTGAATGCCCTAACTTGAGCAAACATTTTTTATATTAAAACCGATATTTGGTTGAGTGCCACGCCCACTTTTTTACACTGGTGCTGAATAGATGTGTATCTAAATTTTGATACATGACATTTCTGAAACTAAATAAACTATAGATACAGAAGTGTATAAGTAACTTTTGGCTAAAAAATTAGCTCTTCAAATAAAGTACGACAGTGGAAATATTTTGCTTCGCAGTAGGCGTGGCAAAACTCACTTCTTAGAACGAAAGTACTATTATTTTCTAATATGATTGCTCACAACTGTATTGAAATATTTTAATGAGAATAAGTAAACGTACTATAGAGCATATTTGTACTTAAAATTACATAAATCAGGCGACGAACACACCCCTTTTCATACACTTCAAAATTTTATTGATGGAAATTGTCTAATAGAGTCAAACAATGGCTATATTCGAATGGTGTGTTGACGCTCATTCTACGTGGAATTCCACTTTCGATCACAGCAAGGTGTATAATTCTCGATTTCGCACTTTGAACTTAATTTAGTTATGCTTTCTTCCTTAAAAGCAAATTGACTCAAAATTAATTCGTATACTCACTAACACTTTCAATTTCAATTTTGGATTGATAGCTGACTTACCTGAAAAGAGAATAAAGAAAAAAGTAAAATTAGTTTCTTTTCAATAAATATACATGCATAAACAATGTACTATATATACATCTAAACAGTTTTGAATTAAATCGCGCATACATATTTCAATTGTTGGAAGTTATAACGAAACAAAGCAGTGAAATTGCTGCGTGAAAATCCTTTCAAATCGCATGTTATTACATTCATGATTTGCTATTCATGTGCAAATATAACAAATGGGCGTACGCAAGAGTTTCTTTGGGGAAGATAATCCACTAAAAATAATTAAGTAAAATCGCTCAACTGGAAATAAATCAGCTAAGGTGTGAAAGTACTTAGCGAAACCATGAAGAGAGCATGCAAGTGTTTCAATACTATGCTAGTATATTCAGCATAAAATTGGCTATTGAGTGGAAAGAGATTTGTATGAATAAATTTTAAATTTATTTTATTTTTTAATTAAATTTTTGACTGACTGGCATGCGATGTACGAAATAATAGTAACTAGAGTTCGCCCAGTGGTTGAAATTCAACCAATAAACTTTATTTTATTTTATTTTTTTGCTGTAGGTTCGTTTTATCCGCCTTTTTTTCTTCCTTTTTATGTCGTTCCTTTCCTGTAACATATTTTTATTTTCCTTGATTTCTTTTTTTAGTCTCTTATTTTATTTTTTACTTTTCTCAAACTTCTTTTCCTTTCCCTTCCTTTCCTTATATTTTCTTTCTTTCCCCTTCGTTTTCTTACCTTTCCTTTAATTCCCTTTCCCTTCCCTTCCTTTCATTTCCTTATCATTACTTTCTTTCCTTTAATTTTCCTTCCTTTCCTATCCTTTCCATTCCCTTCCCTTTCCTTCCTTTCCTTTCCTTTTCCTTTTCTTTCCTTTAATTTTCCTTCCTTTCAATTCTTTTCCTTTCCTCTATTTTCCTTTAATTTTCTTCGGTGTTTAATACTCTTTATGAGTAATCATTTATTTTATTTTTGTAAACCCTGTTTGTAGGTATCAGCAATGAATTTTACATATTTGCTCATATTTTACATTGCTTGTTTAATGTATCCAACAAAGCAACTTTTCGTGCTCTCAGGAGAGCAGCTGACACTGGGCATCGTAGCCAGTAATCAATACAATAACAACAACTAAAGCAAAAATGCATGACACAAAAGAGTATCGATAGCGCGAATACTTATTTTTCATTGGTCCACTACCAACTCTTCGCACTCACAGTGAGAGCCGACCACACGAATAACACAAAAACATACATGGCAAGTCTACTCACACTACTACGGCTCTTAATTTTTTCCTACAAAGCAACTCCTCGGCCATGCTCACGATTCAGCATAGTACACAAAAAGCAAGTACACACACACACAGCGTGTCTATAGTGTGCATAAGTAAATGTGTAGTGGTGTAACTTTTATGTTAAATTTTTTATATTAAAATGATTTTTTAAATTTTTTTTATTTACGGATAAAAGTACACCTCAAAATTTCCTATCTATACATATATAATTTGTATACCTTGGAATTATAGTTTAGCAGAAAACGGTTCTACATTGCATTCATCTTGTCTATTTATATATAAGATAATGCGGCTAAAAAAATACCGCAAAGTGAAATAAGAAAAAAAATTATTTGCATATACTATACTAAATATATAAAATGAAAGCCTAAATATTCGTAGGAACAAAACAACCAATCTACTGAGCCGATTTGTTTAGTTTAAAAATTAAAATCACATATTCGTGCCACACAAGGATATAGGAGACATTTTAAAGTAAACTGTAAATAATTTTTTTAATGAAAGTATTAAGTTTGTCTATAATTCACACATTGCTAGGCCGCTTGTTAATCCCGCTTTTGTGCTAAGAGAACAGCAACAAGATACACAATGCTCTATAATCTGTTCTCTTTGCATGCGCAACTAGTACAGCGTCAAAAAACAATAAAACTAGTAGCGCGCACTCATGTGAGGTGGCGGGAAAGAGGACGATTAAGAGGTAGAGAAAGAAGTTGGAAAGAAAAGAAACATTAGAGTAAGTGAGAGATGAGAAGGTGTGATAGGACAATTATTCAGGCAGGACAACATCTGCCGGGCCCACTAGTTTCTAGAAATAATGAAATTGTATATTTCAGATATTCAAAAAAAAAAAAATAAAAAATTGATGAGAATCCAAAGCAACAGTTTTTAGATTTTTTGTCTGTATGTCTGTATATTTGTGCGCGCATCACGCAAAAAGTGTTAAATATAATTGAATGCAACTTTCACTCTTGCATTGCTAAACGTATAGCTTAAAATTTAAGATATCATATATTAGGATGCCTCCAACGGTTTCGGAGCTATCGAGCAATAAGTTAACCAGGGTGACCCAACATGTGTTAGTACAATATGCAAATCAAACGAAAGGTGCTACTGAGTGCTGCAATAAGCGATGTGCTTAAGTTCGTTATCGTAACTGTTATCGGAGATATAATAATTCAAATCTTACTCAGTCTATTTTAAGTAATGAGATGCAGCGAAGATGGTACGGGGTTTCTAGTTTTTTTATAAAAATAAAAAACCTTAAACAAAATTAAATTTCAAAATTATGTGTCTGTTAATACTTTTTGCAAATTTTTGTTAATAATAATTTGATTAGATAATCCTACATACCCCTGACTGAAAACGCCATATCCTGAATTCTTTTGTGGTTTGTAGCTGCTAAAAAATGCTATACCAAAAAAAAATATTCTGAGTTGCTTTTCTAAATATAAAACATAATAGCGAAATTGGTAATTTTATTATATATCAAAAATATTGTTTCACCCTTTTTTAGGCTTCACTTGCAATTTATTTGTTATTATAGCAAATATTATATCAAGAAATTTATTCAAGTGGACGCACATACATACATACAACTGTTTCATGTGTAAAAATAAAGTGCCTCCCACACACGTCCATTTATTGTGATATAAAAGCTCAATCATAACAAAATCAATAAGAAATAACAATCAAATCCCAATAAAAAATCAAATTGGAAAAAATGAAAAAAGGCGCGGGAAATGCTTGTTGACATTGAATGTTTAGAAATAACATTTTACGACTCGGACGACAAGTTAAAAGCAAAAACATAACAAGTGAGTATTTATAAATATGATTATGTATACATAATAACATTAGGGTGGGGAAAAATTATTATTATTTAGTCGCACCAAAAATATAAGTAGTAGAATATGCACAAACAAAAGTATTGTAAAAAACAGAGATCATAATTCAAATTTTAAGATATGCATACATTATAGCATTAGGGTGTGACAAATTCCAATCCAATATATAATTAAAATTTTAAGAAGGCCATCAACAAATCAAATTTATTATTTAAATATCTAAGAAAATATTTTTTTTTTATTATTTATAGCATTTATTTTATTTTGATAAAATCACTACAAAGCATCTCAGACCTATAAATAGATTGAGCCTGCTTTAAGTAATTTTATCTCCCGAACCAGTTAACATATGGAACTTAATCACATCGCTAGTTGCAGCACTCATTAGCACCTTCCCTTTGATACCCATGTTGCACTAAATCATTTTGGGTCACTCTGGTCCAAATATTGGTCGAAAACGCTGAAATCGGTCGAGCTATCGAAATAAGTGTTATCTTAAACTTTAAGTTAGACATCTAGTAATGCAACGGTGAGAGCTGCACTTAGTTATATTCAGCAGTTTTTGAGTGATACGCGATCAAACATACAGACTGACAGACAAAAATGGTAAAAACCATTGCTTTGAATTCTATTGGCTCAATAATGATCCCACCTGTCAATTTTGCTTGAATATTTGCAATGTACAGTCGTCGGCCTGTTACAATTTCATTATATAGTACCTGGGTGACCGAGCCTTGCTCGGTGGCAACCCTAGCTGGCAATCCTACTTAAAAATTGTGGTTGGTATGCGGCCTCAAATACCTTCCGTTTGATATCCATATTGCCATATATTGCTTAATATTTAAAAAAAATTCGCAAAGGTGGAGACCCTCTAAGCTTCCTTTAGTGGCAACATCCAAGTAGAAAATCCTAGAAGGAAGCATACTATCCATCTACCCAATATCATCGAAATTGCTTTAGCCGTTCCCGAGATAGTGGTCGATATCTGAAGGAATAAATAAAATGCGGTCAGGTGGCAACCCTACTCGAAAATACTTTGGCTGGTATACGGCCTTAAATACCTTTCATTTGATACCCATATTCCCATATATTGCTTAATATTTAAAAAAAATTGATATAGGTGGCAACCCTGTGAACCACCCCAAGTGGCAACACCAAAGTAGAAAATCTTAAAACAAAGGATACTACCCATATACCAAATTTCATTCAAATCGGTTAGGTCGTTCCTGAGATAGTAGTGGATATACAAATATACAACTATACAAATATACAAGAATAACTCGTTTAAAGTTATAAGATAGAGATGAATGTAGGGGAAAAAGTTTAAGAATTATGATGGATTTTTGTTTGGTTTTTCGAGATATCCAATTCTGGGCGTTGAGAAGAAAAATTTTCTTTAGCGCACCCTAGACTACATATGTATATAGAAATTTGTTATTTATTGAAATTTGTTATTTATTGATCTTTTTAGCAATGCAGCTGGGTATACAAATATATGTTTGTGTTTATACTTAGTATGCTATTTGAATTTAATTGGAATTTGCATTTTAGAAATGTTTAATTTGGCATGAAGATGTGAGTAATCAAACTTATTTACATATTTTACTAATGCACTATATATGTAGATAAGTTGCTGTATAATTTTTGAGCATTTTAATGTATCCCTAGTAGGAAGAAAAACGTAATTTCTCTCCGCACTTGGCGCTGTTACAAGTTACTGAACTAGTTTCAAGTCTCTAGTTCACCATTTACTTTCAAATGGCATGGTTCTTCCATTTTGTGTTCTGTCTAAATATCTCGCTCTGTATGACACCTAAATAATTTTTTTTCGATATATTTTAGAGCGATTTTCTGTTATCTCTAATCAAATTTCGTTTCGTAATAAACCGGTTTCGACATTCTGGCATCCTCTGTGCTTGGTTTTGCAATGCTGCAATCGTGCTGTGACAAAACAATATTTGACAAGGGATGCCGGCAAATCATTTCAAATTACTTCAACTGCCACCCACCAGGAAAACTACAAAACTAGACGAATTTTTTCTTTTACAAAATATTTTCTAATATGGTTCTTTACTTTATTTCATGTCACACATCTCTAGCTCACCAAATTACTTAAAAATTGGTAGTAAGATTCCAAATTTCTCATGACCTATCTCAATATCTCGATCCGTGCTCCAACTAATGTTTTGTTACGATACGTAAAAGGAATGATCACTGTTATAGTGACCATGAACGGAAACCCAGCTGTGACTTTCACTGTGACTAGCACAGTGACAGTGAACGTGAGAGTGATCAAACACAGTAAACGACATAGCTCCACTGATCACATGAGGGAACAAACTCAGTAAGAGTTTTAACGACAGTGACAGTATTAGTGACAGGGTCAGTGACCATTATAGTGTATAGAGTATTAGTGATAGTGACATTACTATTGACAATTTTCATGGCAACGATCAAAGACAGTGACATTCTCATGATCAAATCTACACACATCAGGCTTCACAAGTACTAAATACTTACGAGACATCAGAGACTAAACTCATTGATACAGTTCTTTTTTGGACCCCGGAAATCACGCGATTTCTTCCTTAAAATACCGCAATTTTCGGGATAAAGAATATATTTTTCCTGTTGAAGTGCAAAAGTGCTGAATAAATAAATTGTTCTCTGTTGTTTGTGTTACTTAAAAAAGAAACTAACAAGAAACTGTATGTCATAAGTTTGAAATAACAACAATTATATAAAAATAAATACTTTGATAAACACAAACTTATAAAACTTTTTATGAACTTAATTTGTTTTACTTGGCTATTGTTTATGCGCTTGCTTACACATTCATTGAAATTCATTTCCGTTTAAATTGAATAAACGTTTAGCAAAATATTTAGCCAACATTCGCTTTTGTTATTTGTTGGTGTCAATAATACTACATCGTGCTCATAATTTATATATAGCAAATGGGTTATTTCTAAGCACATGCGTGTCAATAAATATTTTAATATTACATTTAATTGAATTCAAATAAGTACTTGTGTTAATTTTGAGGCACAACGCCGGCTGTTTATATTACGAACGATTTTATGATAGGCACTCGGATTGAGCACATCCAAAGCTGAACCGGATATTTATTTCATTTTTGTCATCTAAAATGAAACAAAATAAATAAAATAAAATAAAATCAAATAAAATAAAATGAAATAAAATAAAATAAAATCAAATAAAATAAAATGAAATAAAATCAAATAAAATGGAATAAAATAAAATATAATATAATAAAATAAAATAAAATAAAACAAAATAAAATAGAGTAAAATAAAATAAAATAAATTAAAAATAAAATAAAACAAACTAAAATAAAATAAAATAAGGTAAAATAAAAATAAAATAATATAAAACAAAATAAATTAATATAAAATAAAATAAAATCAAATAAAATAAAATAAAATGAAATAAAATAAAAATAAAATCAAATAAAATGGAATAAAATAAAATATAGTATAATGTTAAAGGCATGTATTATTTAAGCAGTTTATTATTTGAGAATAATGTATATAAAGGAAGTTGTGTGTAGTACAATATTAATGTGTATTAGTTGATTTGGAAATTAATGATCGCGACGTGACGGGATACGTGCGTTCGCTTTGCCGGCCGGACATCAACTAACTTATCTCTGTCGGTGACAATAATAAAATAAAATAAAATAAAATAAAATAAGGTAAAATTAAATAAAATAAAATAAGGTAAAATAAAAATAAAATAAAATAAAACAAACTAAAATAAAATAAAATAAGGTGAAATAAACATAAAATAAAATAAACTAAAATAAAATCAAATAAAATAACATAAAATAAAATAAAATAAAATAAAACAAAATAAAATAAAATAAGGTAAAATAAAAAGAAAATAAGATAAAACAAACTAAAATAAAATAAAATAAAATAAGGTAAAATAAAAATAAAATAAAATAAAACAAACTAAAATAAAATAAAATAAGGGAAAACAAAAATAAAATAAAATAAAACAAACTAAAATAAAATAAAATAAAATAGAATAAAATAAAACAAAATAAAATAAAATAAAATAAAATCAAATAAAATAACATAAAATAAAATAAAATAAAATAAAATAAAATAAAATAAAATAAAATAGAGTAAAATAAAATAAAATAAAATAAAAATAAAATAAAACAAACTAAAATAAAATAAAATAAGGTAAAATAAAAATAAAATAAAATAAAACAAAATAAATAAAATAAAATAAAATCAAATAAAATAAAATGAAATAAAATAAAATAAAATCAAATCAAATAAAATCAAATAAAATGGAATAAAATAAAATATAATATAATAAAATAAAATAAAATAAAATAAAATCAAATCAAATAAAATAAAATAAAATGAAATAAAATAAAATATAATATAATAAAATAAAATAAAATAAAATAAAAAAATATATTCAAATAAAATAAAATAAAATAAAATAGAATAAAATAAAATTAAAATAAAATAAAACAAACTAAAATAAAATAAGGTAAAATAAAAATAAAATAAAATAAAACAAACTAAAATAAAATCAAATAAAATAAAATTAAAATAAAATCAAATCAAATCAAATAAAATCAAATAAAATGGAATAAAATAAAATATAATATAATAAAATAAAATAAAATAAAATAAAAAAATATATTCAAATAAAATAAAATAAAATAAAATAAAATAAGGTAAAATAAAAATCAAATAAAATAAAACAAACTAAAATAAAATAAAATAAGGTAAAATAAAAATAAAATAAAATAAAACAAACTAAAATAAAATAAAATAGAATAAAATCAAATAAAATAAAATAAAATCAAATAAAATAAAATAAAACAAACTAAAATAAAATAAAATAAGGTAAAATAAAAATAAAATAAAATAAAACAAACTAAAATAAAATTTAATAAGGTAAAATAAAATAAAATAAAATAAAATAAAATAAAATAAAATAAACTAAAATAAAATAAAATAAGGTAAAATAAAAATAAAATAAAATAAAACAAACTAAAATAAAATAAAATAAGGTAAAATAAAAATAAAATAAAATAAAACAAACTAAAATAAAATAAACTAAGGTAAAATAAAAATAAAATAAAATAAAATAAACTAAAATAAAATAAAATAAGGTAAAATAAAAATAAAATAAAATAAAACAAACTAAAATAAAATAAAATAAGGTAAAATAAAAATAAAATAAAGTAAAACAAACTAAAATAAAATAAAATAAGGTAAAATAAAAATAAAAACAAATAAAACAAACTAAAATAAAATAAAATAAGGTAAAATAAAAATAAAATAAAATAAAATAAAACAAACTAAAATAAAATAAAATAAGGTAAAATAAAAATAAAATAAAATAAAACAAACTAAAATAAAATAAAATAAGGTAAAATAAAAATAAAATAAAATAAAACAAACTAAAATAAAATAAAATAAGGTAAACTAAAAATAAAATAAAATAAAACAAACTAAAATAAAATAAGGTAAAATAAAAATAAAATAAAATAAAACAAACTAAAATAAAATAAAATAAGGTAAAATAAAAATAAAATAAAATAAAACAAACTAAAATAAAATAAAATAAGGTAAAATAAAAATAAAATAAAAAAAACTAAAATAAAATAAAATAAGGTAAAATAAAAATAAAATAAAATAAAACAAACTAAAATAAAATAAAATAAAGTAAAATAAAAATAAAATAAAATAAAATAAAATAAAACAAACTAAAATAAAATAAAATAAAATTAAATAAAATAGAATAAAATAAAATAAAATAAAATCAAATAAAATAAAATAAAATAACATAAAATAAAATAAAATAAAACAAACTAAAATAAAATAAAATAAAGTAAAATAAAATAATAAAATAAAATAAAATAAAATAAAAAAACTATAAAAAATTAAACAACGCAAAATAAAGTAAAATAAAATAAAATTTTCAAAAATTGCAATAAAAAAATAAAAAAAATAAAATAAAAAAAAAATAAAATAAATCAAAATAAAAAAATATATTCAAATAAAATAAAATAAAGTAAAATAAAATAAAATAAAAAAACTATAAAAAAATGAAACAAAGCAAAATAAAGTAAAATAAAATAAAAATTTTCAAAAATATAAACAAATAGTAAAAAAAATTTTATATAAAAAAAAAAATTTTATTAATTTTATGTGCATGATTCACGAATACTTGGCAGTCACGATTTTTTTTGGGAGAAATTATATTAACCCTATTTTAAAGAATGGTTAGAAAGAACCGTTTCAGAAGAAAACAGAAGTAATAAAGAGATGTTCCTGAGTAATCAAGCTTTGAACATTTTTATAGCTTTTTGATTTGCATGAAATGCTGAAATTGTTCAGCAAAACTCGCAGCTATCTCCCGGACTATAAGTTTAAATCAACTGAATAAAGTATGGAAATAGGAATAAATGAAAACATATACAAACACATATTTAAAGTCCTATCTAAATACATAGCCACCTATGAAAGAGCTAACAACAAACTGCCATCCTATGCCAAGTACAGGGTGTTTTTTTTACAGGTTTGTTTTTCGAATAGAGATAAAACTGGCATTTTGTGGTCAAATCTGGCAACTCTAATGTCATTTATGTTCAGTTTGGTTTGCCATTTCATCATGAACAGGTTGACAAAAGAACAACGCTTGCAAATCGTGCAAATTTATTTCGAAAATAATGGTTCAGTTCGCGAAGTTTACCGTGAGCTCCGTCCATTTTATGGTCGACATAATCGTCCATCAGAGCAATTAATTCGGTTAACCATGGATCGTTTTCGCACTACGTTTACTCTATGTGATAATACGCATCCGCAGAGACGTCGAACAGTGCGCACCGAAGAAACAATTGCCGCTGTAGAGCAAAGTGTTGAAGAGGACCCGAATGAATCGATTCGCCACCGTGCACAGCAATTGGAGCTTTGTCCATCAACTTTATGGAAGATTTTGCGCAAAGATCTTGGCTTGCGACCTTACAAGATCCAGCTTGTGCAAGAATTAAAGCCGCGAGACCATGCAATGCGTCGTGATTTTGGTGTATGGGCCGAAAATGAGATTGATTTCGATGCTGATTTTCATCGCAAAATTTTGTTCAGTGATGAGGCTCATTTTTGGTTGAATGGCTACGTCAACAAGCAAAATTGCCGCATTTGGAGTGAAGAGAATCCACATGAGACCCTTGAAACGCCATTACATCCACAAAAACTGACTGTTTGGTGTGCTCTATGGGCTGGTGGAGTCATTGGGCCATACTTCTTCCGCAATAATGCTGGAGAGGCAGCTACCGTTAATGGAGACCGGTATAGAGCCATGATAACCGACTATTTTGTTCCCGAATTGGATGGCATGAATGTGGATGAGTTGTGGTTCCAACAAGACGGCGCTACATGCCACACAGCGCACGTCACAATCGATTTATTGAAGGAAACATTCGATGAGCGCATAATTTCGCGGAATGGACCTGTCAATTGGCCACCAAGGTCGTGTGATTTGACACCATTGGATTATTTTCTTTGGGGATATGTGAAGTCGCTCGTCTACACCAACAAACCAGAAACGTTAGGGGAATTGGAAGCCAACATTCGTGGCGTTATTGCCGACATACGGCCCCATATGCTCGAAAAAGTGGTTGAAAATTGGACCTGTAGAATTGGCTTTAGTCGAGCCAGCCGCGGCGGCTACATGCCCGAAATCATATTTAAACATTAATGGCATAAAATTATCCTTCCAATAAAGCCAAATTGATGGACCTTAAAACGATTTTCTTGTGTTTTATTTCAATTCGAAGTTCTATACCCCTAAAAAAAACACCCTTTACATTACAGCATCTCAAAGCCAGGACCAAACAAAGCAGAGTGGCAACGCAGCAATGCGCAGGTATGAGCAATGGAGCACAAAATATCTGCCTGAGCAGGAAGTGCAAAAGTTAGTTCCGTTGATAGAAGCACAACAGCCGCAACAACAATATCAATGACATTGAAGTTGAAGCTCGGCGTGTTTTAGTGTGCGGGTAGAGTCGTCGGATCTGTGTGTTGCAAGTGAAATGTGGAAGGAGAACTAGAAAAGCTGTTATAGGTCGTTGTAGCCATATGTTGGCAATATACATTAGGGTGTTGCGTTTTTCTATCTTTTCAATAATGATGGTTTGTAGTTGTTAAATTTTAATAACTGTTGATTTGGAATCCACTGGCTCAATTATGATCCCTCCTGTCAACTTTTCTTGAATATCTGCAATGGACAGACATCCACATGTTGCAATTGTATTATATTTAGAGCTGCTTCCCTTGTACCCTGCTTCGGCTTGCAATTTCAAAAAGTAAATTAGAAAAATCCGATGCTGATTCCGGTTCACGTTCCGGTAAACATAGTTTCGTTTTATGCGTGAAAAAAGCTGCCCGCGCTAGAATTACACAAATGAATACCTGCAAAAAATTCGCTTAGTATGGGCTGACTCACAAAAGACTGCGACTAATGTCAGTTGTGTCTCTTTTTATCAGCCTCATTAATTCTTTTTGTTTGAGTATGTCCTTTAAAGAAGAGGCTAAAGGTAATCTTTTCAGTCTAAAGTAGTAAGGTCGGACAGGCCCTCTTTGTACACCTACGGGCATTGTCGGTGAGAGCCTATTCCTACCTCTTAAAACCAAATTTACCTATCCTATCTACCAACGCTGTAGATGAAAGGGATTAATAGCGGACCACACCCTTTAGAGTTAACTCACACGATTTTTTACTGGGTCCTTACACAATTACTAATTTGCATGCCTCTCTTTTAAGCTTAGCCTTAGGTACTAAATACTTTGCATACATTCCGTAAATAGGACGTAGCTAAGAGATAAAATGGTGTACTGGTGTCTGTGTTCATTATATGGCACACATTTTAATTAAAATTTTGAGAAATTCTATTTAAACTGAGCTGGTTTCAATTTAAAAGCGGATAATATTTATTAGATTATGCGTGGGTATAATCTATACATATAATAAAATTGTAACAGGTCGCTGTCTGTGCATTGCAGAAAATTAAAAAAAAATTAGAGATCATTACTAAGCCAATAGAAGCCAAATCAACAGTGTTTAGAATTTTTGTCTGTCTGTTTGTATGTTTGGCCGCGTATCACACAAAAACTGCTGAATGGAATTGAATGGAACTTTTACCGTAGCATTACTAGACATCCAAACTGCAATTTTAGATATACGTTTTTTCGATAACTTGATTAATTTTAGAGTTATAGATCAATATAGATATCGACCAATATATGAACCAAGGTGACCCAAAATATGTTAGTACAATATGGGTATCAAACGAAAGGTGCTAATACGAGTAAGTGCTGCGATAAGCGATGTAATTAAGTATCATATCTTATCTGGTTTGGGAGTTATAATGATTAAAATTGGACTCAGTCTATTATTAGTTCTAAGACGCAGCAAAGCGCGGCCGGGTTTACTAGTTAAATATTAAAGTAATAAACTAGCTAAAGTGGGAGAGAGCAAAGGACATGGCAAAGGCAAAATAGTTATTAGCTAGGTTTGGGCAACTACAGTTACATTTTTAGATGACAGCAATAATTTTGGATTACGAATTTTTCGTCAAATATAAGACACTAATTCAGTATTAGAGTATTAAACGCAGATTCAGAATACTAAACTATTGAAATTTAAATAGCGAAAGTTGAGTTTTACTAACTTTTGGTGAGATTAAATTTTAATAATTTTATTAATTTATTCCATCTCTACATACATGAAAATTGCAGACAGAAGTATTGAGGATCAATATTTAGCCAATAGAATCCAAAGTAACAGTTTTTAGAATTTTTGTCTGTATGTCTGTAGGTTTGATCGCGCATCACCCAAAAACTGCTGAATGGAATTGAATGGAACTTTTACCGTTGTATTACTAGACATCCAAACTACAATTTAAGATATACCTTTTTTCGATAATTTGATTGGTTTTATAGTTATAGATGTTACCACAATATGGGGGTTAAAGGAACGGTGCTAAGGAGTGCTCAATTGGTTTCGGAGATATAATAATAATAATTATTACGTCATCAGATTCTAGTGGGCAAACCTCTAACTTTAAAGTGTTTTAACATATAAACAAAATTTATTTTTATATGAAAAAATTGAAAAATATATCAGAACACTTTAAGTTTGTACTTGGTTGTATTAGAAGTTTGATGGCCTACGAAACTGTATTTTCAACCTTTTTTTTAAGTATTTGAAATTATGTGGAATTTTTTAAGGATATGCAAAATTGTGGTATTTGATATAATAATATTTAGTGTCGTTTGATATACCCGTTGATATGATATCATAAGTGAAATTATCTAATTTGTTTTATTCAGTAATGCGCCAGTTTTTATTCGTAAGCACTTAACAGCATGTGAATAAAATAACATTTTAATTATATTTTTTTCAAACTTTGAAAATCATTTTTAAACTTGTCGCTTGCGAGATACCAAAGACAATTGTGGGCGCTTATAATTTGTGCTTCTTTCTTATTTCTTTTTGTTTTTATTATTAAATTTTTTTTTCAAGCGAGTAGAGAAATCTATATCTAACATCGATGTGACGAATAAAAAAAAAGGCCATTATTATCATGTATATCTCTATTATTGATGTGATCGTGTGGTATGAGATGATCCAATATCATATCATATCACATCATATCACATGGTTCAATCACTTTTGGTGACAAATTTTGCAAAATTTATTAACTCAGAGCTCAAATTAACCAATCCTCACCCACAAGTCCGCAAGCCAGAAAAACATACTAGCCGTCATTTGAATTTGGTGGGTCAAAAGCGGTGACATTTATTAGGTTCTCGCTAGGAGCGCTATCCTTAAAAGGATTGTATTCTCTAAACTTTATAACAAACTCGGTCCAAATATTGTCAGCTCTACAATCGTGTGAGTCCACTGGCAATGTTACTTAATTAGTTTTCCGTTTACTTTATTTTAATTTGGAGCACATTATATTTAATGATCAACGACAATTGTGACACTTTAGGTAATATTCAAGGTTTCATGCCATTACTTTTATTTTTTTGTTCTTCTTTTTATTTTGTTTGTGTGCGTGCATCAACTTGAACTTGTGCCATATTCATACGCAATTTAATTACATTTTTATTGCTCTCTTTCGACGCCGACAGCTTACAAATCAATTGAGTTTTTGTGTTGACAATTATATTCGTTCATTTTCATAGACAAAAATTTTCACAGCAAAGTCCGTTACGCTTGACAGCGGTTAAGTGACAAAGGCTGCATTAGCAAAAAAAAAAAAAAAAACAGAAACATAAAAAAAACTAGAGCAAATAATTTTGAGTGAAGTGTCAGCTAAGCTAATAAATATTTATGTAGTAATAGGTTTTGAGCAACTTCGTGTTAATGTTGAGAAGAGGATTTGATTAGATTGCAACAACACTATTAATTCTTTAAATTTATATGTATATATCTGTCAGACTCATTATTTAAAGAGGGGGCAGCGCCACGCCTACTTTCACAAAATTCACGTAACTTATTTCCGGTCGAGTTTTCCTTGAACCCCTAATTACGTGTGCCAAATCGTATTGATATAATTTGCAGAGTTACACAAATATCGCGTTTGAAATTTTACAAACCAAATTTTACAGAACTACATTAAAAAAGTGGGCGTGGCTTTGAACGATTCCGGAAACTTGTGCAACAAACAGTTACTATTTTGGAATATGTGAATATGAAAATGTCCTTAAATTTCGTTGCGACAAATCAGTTTTTGTTCCAGTTATGTCCTTAAAAGTTTTGTGAAATAATCCGCTATATAAGAGGCGAGACCACTCCCCTTTTCGAATATTTAATTTTTTCGAATTTGTTCGTACACTGCATACTTTGTAAGTGAAATGGAATTGAGATATTGCTTATTATATTCGTTTATGATCGCTTTAAAAATCTTTTATATAGAAGTGGGCGTGGTGCTTAGGAGATTTCGTCCATTTTTTTTCAGAAAATTTCCTTTCATTGGTTTTTTTATTCATATTTATATTTGTATCCATTGAAGATATATGAATTTTAGATTAATGTTTGTAAAATTAACTAAATCAAAAGTGGTCGGCACCACTCCCATTTTCGAAAATTTATATTTTTCGAATTTCTTCGTCAACGGAAACTTCGTAAGTGAGCTAGAATTGATATAAAGTTATTTTTCGTAGAGATATTGTCTATTACATTCGTCTATGATCCTTTTAAAAATATTTGATGCAAAAAGTGGGCGTGGTGCTTAGGCGATTTCTTCAATATTTTTTCCAGAAAATTGCCTTTCAATGTTTTTCCTATTCTTATTTATATTTATATCCATTGAAGATATTTTGATATTAGATTAATGTTTGCAAAATTAATTTAATCAAAAGTGGGCGGTCCTAGTCATATTTTCGAAAATTGATATTTTTCAAATTTCTTTGTACACGGACACATTGGAAGTAAAATATAATTGATGTAAAGTTATTTTTTGAGAGGTATTGCTATTCCATATTTGTCTATCATCTATTTAAAAATAGTAACTGGACGACCGGGCTTTGCTCGCCATTTTCATAGGTTGCCATACAATTTAGTTTGCTTTAGAGACCCATCACTAAAGATATTCTGGTTGTTTGTATGAATAATGTTACTTACCAGCAGTGGAACTTTTCAAAAAAGAGATTTTAAAAACATATCTTGCAAATAGAAAGATGTTTAATATTGATGTTTCATATAGAGTGTGATTCTTGGTAATTGTACTTCTTTGCCGGATTTTTGTTGTCGAACAAAAGTGGTAACCCTACATAGACAAGTTTTTTCATAATACGCAGGAAAATACCTTTCGTATGGTACCCATATTGGCATCTTTCATTTCATTAAAAAAAAATAATCAGACAGGTGGAAAATCCGTAAAAACATCTCATACATCTCAACACCTAGGTAAAAATTCTTAGACTATGGTACCCTATGTACGAACCAAATTTCATCAAAATCGGATTAGCTATTGTCAAGATATTCTAAATATAAAAAGATATAAGAATAGCTCTTTAAAAGTTATAAGATATAATGAGTCCAGGTGGCAACCCTACTTAGAAATGTTTTTTTTTCATACCCAGGAAAATACCTTTCCTTTGATACCCATTTGGCTTCATTAATTTCATTTAACAAAGATTCAAATAGGTGGCAACCCCGTTAAAACATTCGATGTGGCAACGCCTAGATAACGATTCTTAGAATCGAGTACGCTATGTACATACCAAATTTCATTAAAATTGGTTTGAGCGGTTTTCGAGATAGTCTGGATATGCAAATAGATTAAAAATATGATATATAAAAGTGGGCGTGGTGTTTAGGCGATTTCTTCTATTTTTATCGAAAAAAATCTCTATAACAAGGGTGTACTGTGTGTGCCAAATTTTGTTATGATGCCTTCAATGGTGTTTCGATTTATAATTTTTAATATTTGTAAAATTAACTTAATCGCAAGAAGGTGTAGCCACTACCATCGACAATTTTCAAAAATGTAAGTTGGGTTTCTTAACTCTAATGTGTACACCATGTTGTTGTTGTTGTTGTTTTGTCCTTATAGGTATATGAAAAAGTGAATAATCCTTTTTTGTGCTTAAGCGACATAAGCTGTAATCATTTCTTTTGTTTATTTCATTTGCATTGCATGCTATTGTAATTCGCAACCAGCTTACGAAACTTTCCAAAGATATAGTTTATGTTTTACAATCCCAAATCGGGGTTTTTCACAGCGAAAATTGGGAGGCCAATCCCGCGCTAATACCTCAGAGTCCCAAGTGCTCGTCCCAAATTAATACATACAAGGTGTAGCAGGTGCCCCGCACTCCCCGTTCTATATAGGTCGTCTAGCCCTAAACCAAACCAAATAAAATAATAAAAAAAAAAAAAATTTACTTAAATAACTGCTCGCCTTCCATAAAGCTTAGATATTTTGTATTTTCCAAAGTATACGATACATAAAACGTGGGCGTGGCTATCATTCAATTTCGCAAAATTTAAAATAGCTAGGGGAGATGAATGCGAATTTGCGGATTTGATTGTGTTGCCAGATGTTTTTTTTTCTCATATAGAAAAGTCTATATATATTTCTCAATTTGGTTTTGCAGTTATTCCCGTCAGTTAGGCGAATAAGATGTATATACGCTGTGGTCTATGCTCAGTAGAGTAAAAAAAAAACTTTTTACCTACCATGCTGCTTGACTACTAAAACTTATTTTACTTCATTGTTCTTACTAACATATTTTTTTATTTTTAATTGTTTTCTTAAAACTATACCGAAAGTAAATCACATTTCCCATGCCCCTTTTGGTTGACCATTAAACCAATCTAGTGCCGTCACAGGCGAGTAGTTGATTGCTTTGGCAATTTCGGCTCAACAGCGGTTGAGTTGCAAACAAACTCTCGAACACCACAGCAAGTGTCGCAAAAATAGTGGAGATAAAAAATGAAATAAAATAAGTAAAAACGATTGTGAACGCTTTTATTCGAGTAAATAGCTATATAGTATTTTTTTATTTATTTATGGGAGTGCCTTAGAAAAAAGAGTGCTGCAAAAATAACAAAAAATATGATCAACTTGAATTAAATGAGCCAAAATGTTAGAATTGCGCTTTGTTGCTGCAACTTCATTGCATATATGTGGGCGTTTACTTTTTGCAGGCAGTGTATGTAGTGAAGTCGACACAACGGCACAATGCGTGCGCCCTATTTATGTGATGTTGTGGTTTTAGGTTTTCTTCTTTGTTGCAATAAACATACGCTGGGCGTTTGCAGTTGCTCGGCGCATGTGGGCGTGACTGGAAGGCATGAAATACAAAAGCAACTTTTTTTCTTTTTTTTTCAAAAATAATAAGAATAATTGAAAATTGTTAGAGAAATATAATTGAGTACAAGCGCGCTTAAAATGCATAATTTGTTTTAGTTTTTCTTTTTGTTTTGTTTTCGAATTCTAATTTGTTTGTTAAATTTGGGTCACGCACATGTGAACGACGCCTTAAATGCACAAAAGTGTATGATCTAGGGAGTCAATGGCACTGGCACAATTTGCGAGCAGTGTGACTTTATTATTATTGTTTTGTGAATTGGCCGCATATCTAGTATTTAAATAGTATTTTGTATGCTTACTATGTTACCATGTCATGTTGCACGTGTAAATTTTTATATTTTTTTCTCTGTACAAAAATGGTTTCAATACCCAAATGCGTTAAAGTGCCGAAATTAGGTTAGCTATAAATACAAATAAAATTTATGTGCAAAATGTTTTCATTCAATGTGTGGGTAAGTTTTCGCATTATTAAATTTGCATAGAAATTTGGTAGTAACGAGCAGACCTTTTTTGATTAACGAATTTATGCATTTTAATTATTAAATGAGCCTAGGTCGATTCCCACTGGGTTGATTTGAATTCTAATATTTTTGTTGTGGAGACAGTGTCGGTCGGTAAGGTATACCTTTGGAGTCAGCCGTGCTTGAGTGCTGAGATAGTTCGGGAGGAAAAGAGAACACAATAACTTGAGATATTTTTAGATAGCTTATTGCTCCCATCGCTATGTAAAATGGAAATCGTATAATAGCCACGCCCACTTTTTAAGCGTCGAATATTTTGGTAAATAAAAAAAGAAACTGACTATTCAGAACGTAATACAATTGCAAGGATCAAATTTGAAGTCGATATTAAAATTAAGTTGGTTTTTGGAAATTTTGAAAATGGGCATGGGAACGCCCACTTCTGATTAAGTTGATTTTACACATATTATTAATTTTAAATCAAAATGCGTTTAAGGTCATAAAAAAATTGGCAGATACAGAACAGGGAATTTTTCGGATAAAAAAATTAAATAAATCGGCTAAGAATCACGCCTACTTTTACATATGTAAAAGGTTTGTAAAATTATCATAGACGATTATAATACTCAATATCTCTGCTCAAAAATAACTTTATATCAATTATATTTCATTTACGAAGTCTCCGTTTACAAAAAAATTCAAAAATATAAATTTTCGAAGATGGGAGTGGCACCGCTCACTTTTTTTTATTTTATTTTTAAAATATTGTTAATTTTAAATCTAAATCTGGTGATAATATCATAACAAAATTTCGCACACACAGAATAACCTTATAACAGGGAATTTTCTGGAGTTACAAGGAATCTATCAGAGAAAAATTTACGAAATCGGCTAAGGACCACGCCCACTTTTCATTTAAAATATTTATAAAAGGCTCATTAACGAATAGGCAATATCTATGCGAAAAAAAATCTTATGTCAACTCTCTTCTACTTTCAAAATGCCCGTTTTAGAAGAAATGCGAAAAATTTCCGAAAATGGGCGTGGCCCCGCCCCCTTTTATAATGTATTATTTCACACACTTTTTAATGCCATGAAGGGGAAATTTTTATTTTTTTGTAATAAATTTTTTTTAAAATGTTGATTTGATAACAGCAACTGTCTATTGTAAAAACGGATAAGCACCACGCCCATTTTTATATAAATAACTTTTAACAGGGTTTATATACGAATATAATAGGCAATATCAATGCGAAAAATAACTTCGTCTATTCTGTTTTACTCTCAAAGTGTCGGTGTACGAAGAAATGCGGAAAAACTAAAAATTTACGAAAATGGGCACGGTCCCGCCCCTAATTATTCTACAAAACTTATAATGACATAACTTTGATAAAACAAAATATTTGCCGCATCAACATTTTTTGTAAATGTTAATTTTATAATGATAACTCTTTGTTGTAGAAATTGGCGAAATTTGTCAAAAGATGATTCTTGGTATAATGCAGAAGCGCAATAACCTCACCCAATGCGAAGACATCAAAAACAGAACCACGCCCTTTAATGCGTCATGGCTCATAACCCTCAACATATGGCAGAAAGAAGTAATCCGCTAGGTGTAGCACGAATAGAGATATTGAGAAGATAGATCTATGAAATATTGTCACTAGGTGTCGCGAGGGTTGGCCCATTTCGAATCGATTTGGTTCATATTCTGGAAAAAGTAGAAAATTAAAGGATGATAAAACCCTCAATAAACAAAAGCGAAATTCTAAAATACTGACTTTTGCTAAGCTGAATTTCCTTGTTGTGCTTTTTGGTGCATTTATATTAAGGTAGACTTATATAAATTGGTTTATCATCTTCTTATTTCAAAGAAAATCAAGTAACTACATTATAAAATTTTTTTTTTTTCAAGGACAATGATACCAACACAACAAAGTTCAATTCTTCGGAAACCCATTAAACTTATTTTCCCCAACAAAGTTAAAAATAAGCAATAAAACACCAGCAAAGAAACCATTGTTCCGTCAAAACTTTTTCTCCTTACATTTATTATAAATGTTTTTAACTTAGACAATATGCTGCATTGCAAGGACTGGCAGAAGAAGTGCACCTAGTCGCAGAAAGTGAAACTTCCAAGAAATCTGTGGGCTGCGTGTGTCTGTGTGGGTGTGCAGGTGTGCAACGAAGGCGCTTTAATGCCACACGTTGCGATTATAAAAAAACTTTCAAGCCTACACTTAGGACTATTTATTCTAGCGCTTTTCAAGCACATACCCAGGGCAATGAGGCACAATTACGTCAATGCAAAAATGTCGGCAATCAATAAAAAAAAAAAAAAAAATTATTCTGCGCAATAAGCGTGTAATGACTTAACTCTCAAGAAAATATGAGAAACACAGCACTACGTAATTGTGTTGTAATTGACGCATTACAAGCGTAATTTATTACAAGCCTTGGAAATTCAAAAGAAGAAGGAGAAGAAGAATATACATCACCCCGTCTATCTGTGTTTATTTGCGTATTGTATTTTTGCAGTTTTTCACTCGCTGCCAGTTGGGGCAAGTAAGCCTAAGTAGACGTGCTAACAATAGGAAATTAGCGAAGGAAGGAGAAGCTAAGACTTTAAAGGGTGATTGTTTACTCAAAAATCAACACAAATAAAAATTTGAAAAATGGTGAAAAAGTAACTTTCCGCTTTGTGGAAAGCTTCAAATTGTGAAAGTAATTCAGAACCCGTTGTCAAAGAAATTTAAGAAAAAATTCGCCAGATGGCGCACGTATCAAGTTATTTGGTAAAGCCTCGAAACATAGTTCAGAGACCCTGCGCCTTTTAAATCGAGAGAAGACTTTTCTTCTCCATAGAATACTCAATCCAAAGTAGTAATTGATTGCAAGAGTGATTAGTAAATAATCAATTTTTCTAAATCATCGATAATTTTTCAACTATCGATTATTTTTTAATCATAGATAATTATTTTAATATCTCTGTTATTTTACCATCAATGCATCAAAACATCTATTTTCAAGAAAACGATTATAAGAATTTCAATATTTAAATCGATTTTTGTAAACAATGAATATTTGTGGCAACTAAGTTTAAGCAGAAACTTATTATTTTTTAGTTTTATTCATTTTAATATTCATCACTTGATTTCTTTTTTTAAAATATATTGAACATTTTATTTTATTCTATTTTGTCATATTTTATTTTATTTTACTTTATTTCATTTTATTCTATTTTATTTTATTTATTTCATTTATTTTATTTACTTTATTTTATTTTATCTTATTTTATTTTATCTTATTTTATTTTATTTTATTTTATTTTATCTTATTTTATTTTATTTTATTTTATTTTATCTTATTTTATTTTATCTTATTTTATTTTATTTTATATTATTTTATTTTATTTTATTTTATTTTATTTTATTCTATTTTATTTTATTTATTTCATTTATTTTATTTATTTCATTTATTGTATTTATTTTATTTGTTTTATTTACTTTACTTTATTTTATTTTATTTTATTTTATTTTACCTTGTTTTATTTTATTTGATTTGATTTGATTTGATTTGATTTTATTTTATTTTATTTTATTTTATCTTATTTTATTTTATTCTATTTCATTTCATTTTATTTTATTTTATTTTATTTTATTTTTATTTTATTTTATTTTATATTATACTATTCTACTTTACTTTATTTTAGTTTTATTTAATTTAATTTAATTTTTATTTTTTTTTTTTTATTTTTTATTTTAATTTACTTTATTGCATTTTGTTTTATTTTATTTCATTTTATTTGATTTTATTAAAAATCCATTTTTCAACTCGAGGTTACGTCCCTGGAGTGATTATCCAGTAGAAAGTGGTTTCATGAGTCCCATGTTCAAAAATTCCATCCTCTAAACTGAACACCGTCTATATACATACATTAATATATAGACAATAACTAACGTCATGATTTTTCTTAGTTCAAAACAATTTTTTTTTTTTTTTGCAATTCGTTTTTGAAATTTTCCACGTTCCTGCTATTAATATAATTTTCACTTCCTCTCTCAGTCTGAAATGCCACAATTGTTCAAGAATTACACTACATTTGCGCAAATAAACTAAGCAGTGTTTTGCTTCTTCAAATAACAGCAGAAAGATCAATGAAACGAAAACAAAAAATTACAATTTAGCAAATATCCAGAAATAAATTCCGTTGTTTGTATTAAGTTCAGCATTACTAAACGAATTTGGTTGTTCAGCATTCCGATCAGGCATTCCGTTACTAGAACCACCTCCTACATTGAAATTGAGTTTCGAGCCTACCAAGCATATACTCAAAATACCAAATAGCCTATAGCAGCTCGCTGTGTTGTGCTTCCTGTTAGACGCTATTTTCATTATCCAAATCAGCGAAGTCAAAAGTCTGCTCAATTTTACGACTGTAATGCGCATCGAAATTATCTGTTAGCGAAGAGCAACAAAACAAATTTGGAAAATTAAAATTAATCTTTATGGGCATTTTTAGATGGCGCACACTGAATTATAGCGCTCAAGTTGTTGTACTGCCACAGCTAAAAACTATTCATAAATATTTTTGAAATATGCGAAAATTTGTTTTTGGAGAGCAGTACACTAGCTCGGATAGTAAGTATAGGAGGTTTGAGAAAACTTTTGTTAATAATTTCACAACTTATAAGACATCAAGCGATATCAGGTGCGCGGTTGCACTTATTCCGATTGTGCTTTGGTTTTGGAATATTTTTAAACAACGAGACGGTGCCCAATCCATAAAGAAAAGCGCCAATTTAATTTAATTTTATTTTGTTTTATTTTATTTTATTTTATTTTATATTATTTTATTTTATTTTATTTTATCTTATTTTATTTTATTTTATCTTATTTTATTTTATTTTATTTTATCTTATTTTATTTTATTTTAATTTATTTTATTTTATTTTATATTGTTTTATTTTATTTTATTTGATTTTGTTCTATATTATTTTATTTTATTTTTATTTTTTATTTTATTTTATTCTATTTTATTTTATTTTATTTTGTTTTATTTTATTTTGTTTTATATTATTTTATTTTTTTTTTGCATTTTATATTACTATATTTTATTTGACTTTATTTTATTTAATTTTTTTTATTTTGTTTTATTTTAGTTTGTTTTATATTATTTTATTTTATGTTATTTTATTTTATTGTACAAATAAGCAGAGCGTCACATACCAGCAAGCAGTCAAGCAAGAATTTCTATACAACTAAATTCCACAACATGCTCAGGCACATGTTGTCTGCACATCAAAAAGTATATCTTGCGGTGTACATCTTATTTATATTATTATCTTATTTGTTCAAGAAAACATCACTTTGTAAGACAAGAGAAATCAACAACAACTCCTGCATGCCCAGCGCGTTTTTCATTTTCTAGTTATTTCATTATTGCTTCGAAAATCCATAAGTGAAGTCCCCAAATCATATTGCAGCGCCATAATAAAAGCTTATCGGTTTAGTGCCCACAAAACGATTTGTTGTTGTTTGCCGCTACTGGTTGTTTCACAATTAAATGCCGTAATAGACCATATTATATGTCATTTACTGGCGACGGCGAGCAAATGGTATTGTCGATGAACCTCATGGCTGCCATGGAAAAGCTTTAGACATATTAAAGTTGTATTCAAAGTATAAGACTTTATGGGACACATATGTATTTGTATGCTACATTGTGTATATTTGTACTTATGAAAGTAAATATGTATACACTCAATTTAATTTATTAGATTTTTCGGTATGTAATGTGATGCTTTTTATAAATATCTCTTTCTTTGATGAACGTTTCCCAGTGTTCATACACTCAGATCAAATTCTGGGATGTTATCCTCAAAGACCTGCAACAGCTAACCTCTTAGACGTTCTAGGTGTTGTCGGACTTTTAATTCACACAGCTAAAAATGGAGGTAAAACCCAGTAATGCCTCAGAGACCAAAGTGCTAGTAGGTAAGCCATAACTGAAAATTACCTAAGAGGACGTTTTTTATTGAGAAAATATATTTTTAAAACGAAAACCCTTGAAGCATACCACCTTCAACTCACGAGTAATTCTAAGTAGTTAGCGATTTTAATTAAAATTAAAAAAATAATATAGGACTAAATAAGGGATGTGTGATTAATAAAGAAATCAAACATGCCAATTAACCTTATCTTCAATAGTTCATTATTTAGAGAATAATAATAGTCCATACTTGGTCTAATTAAAATGATTAAATTCCCAAATAATGACATTTCCATTAATTTAAATTATAATACAATCATTTTTATTTCACAGGAAAATTAGTAATCACAATCTGATTAATTAGACAACTAAAATGTATGGCCATTTTTTGGTTTTAAATGACTCACCACTCTTCGAATTACTCAGGAGCTGATTTAACACAATACAACTAATTAACATATTTGATTAATAAAAACGATTATTAATTAAAGATCTGCCATACCAAGAAAACAACGCCCACTGAAAAAGCACACGTTTTCAGGGATTTTAATTTGGCTTAGATTTTATTATATGTACTTAGTCGATTTACTGATCAATGCACTGCGCTCTCTTAACCCATGGCACAAGCGCAATTCGAAACCCAAAACCGGAACCTATTTATCGGAGCTGCATAATTTGTATTAATTTAAAACAGTAATTTCGCAGACAATGAAGTAGACCAAAATAAATTAGACACACTTTCTGTGAAAATATCCATTAAAATTTTCGGCTAATCTAGCAATTAGATTATAATTATGAATGTCATGGGAATGTGTTTAAAGGTGAATTTTTATGATTTTGAGCGGTGAGTATTAAATCACTACAGACATGCATTTTAAGCGATAACCCTCGTCAATCTGAAACAAAAAGCATTTGTATTTTATTTTATTACTTTGATAATTTTTAATTGTTTTTGATTACTTTTAAATTATTTGATTACTTTTGATTATTTTTGATTGTTTAATTACTTGTGATTTCATTAAGAGTTTTTGATTTTTTGTTGATTACTTTTGATTATTTTTTGATTATTTTTTGATTATGTTTAATCATTTTTGATTATTTTCAATTGTTTTCGATTACTTTTATTTTTTTTTTGATTGTAAAATTACTTTTGATTTTATTGATTACTTTTGATTTTTTGTGATTACTTTTGATTTTTTTGATTATTGTTTGATTATTTTTATTTATTTTTGATTATTTTCAATTGTTTTTGATTAATTTTGATTTCATTGATAATTTTTAATTTTTTGTTGATGTTTTTTGATTATTTCTAATTTTTTTTGATACTTTTATTTTTTTTAATTACTTTTGATTATTTTTGATTGTAAAACTACTTTTGATTATTTCTCATTGTAAAATTACTTTTGATTATTTTCAATTGTTTTTAATTTTATTGATTATTTTTGATTATTTCTAATTGTTTTTGATTACTTAAATTTTTTTTTTATTACTTTTTATTATTTTTGATTGTGAAATTACTTTTGATTATTTCTAATTGATTTTAATTACTTTTGATTATTTTTGAATTTTTTTTTGCATTTTTTTTTAAACGGTAATCGATTAGTAATTGTAATCATTGCTGATTTAAAGAGCCATTCAATCAATTGATTACTCAATTTTAATAAGAAATTGACTGGTCTGGTTCAAATTTAAAACGTTTTAAGATTTTTTGATGCCTCTAAGAAGTTTCACTTAAAAAATTTTAATACTATTAAAAAGTGCCAATCACGGATATTTGCCAGATCAGAAGATAGGACTAACATTTAACATATCCAGTGTGGGGTGAAAAGTAACAGCATGCAAATAGTACTGAGGGACACGATTGATATATCGATACTATCGAGATTTGATCATGAAAATAGAAAATAAATTTGTGTTTCATTCAGTTATTATTTTATGAAATATTTGTAATCGCTAGACAAAGGTGATGGGTTTTTGTAGCTTTATTATTACTCAGTGAACGTAAGAGCATGTTTTGCAGTATGATCGATAAAATCTAATTTCAAAAAATATCGATATAAGTATTTATAGAAATAAACCAGCAAAACCATCGCTTACATTCAATATTCAGATAAATTTTGAACGCGTGTTCTGAGTTCGCAGGACCATTTTGTTAAGAAGCTACTTTGAAACCAGTGAAAAGTTAGACCGATCTTTGAATACAAATTTAAAAAAAAAAATCCCCAAAATACTTTTATCGATCCCAGTGCTTAAAATCGATATCGCACAACTATTTCACATTTTTCACATTCTTTTTACTATTTGACCTCAAAACCTTGAATATCTATTTACTAACCAGTTCAACATCAGTTTAATCAGAAAAGAAAGCCAAAAGTAATGTAGTTTTGTTAATTTATTAAATTATTTCAGTTTAATGAAGATGTTTTTTCAAAAGGCCTTTGAACTTGCTAACTAAACCGCAAACGGATTTATTTTGATACAATAACTTTTTGTTGATTATTACATGCATAATAAAAATGCAAAATCTTCTTCATATTTTAACAAAGGTGTATAATTTTTCAAATCCAGTTATTAAATTTTGAATTGAGAGTTTAATTGCTTACGCGGAAATCGAAAAAATAAACGACTTTTTTCGCGGTCAAACCAATATTTCACGAACATCATAAATTGTAATAAAATTTGTATAAACGTACAGGTGTCCGCACGCTTAACCTCGAGCTGCAGTGTTCCAAGCATGATTTTTAGGAGATTGACATTCGGTTGCACTAACAACACTGCCCAGTATTTGTCACACGCCCCGACCACCGGGTAGTCTGTGTACGAGTGAGTTGGCAATAAAATACAATTCCGCAATTGAATTGTTATTAGCGCTTTTTAATAGCGTTTAATATATGAGTTTATTTTGGTTGTATCGGCGGTGGCACAAATGAATTGTATGAACAGAGGTATTCAAGTTTATTGTTTAGCTTTTATAAATATGATACAGAACCATGCTTTTAGACAGGCTCGTCTGTTTGTCTATTAATTCAGTCACTCAAACACATACTTTTTTTTTTAAATATTTTGATGAAATTTTGCGAATGTTTTTCATGTTCTGTCAGCTATTTGCTGGAACAGGTACGTGGGACCACTATAACATATATCACACAACTGTTTCTTCAGTTAAAGGGGGTTTGAATATTGCTCCTGTCTCTAAAGAGGTAAAATTATGGCATAGTAAAACTGGTGACAGCATGGCGGCTTTTTTGAAATTTGCTTCTCTAAAACGTCAAAGCAACACAGCACATGTTAGAATGTAAACAAACCGATTGCAAGCAAGTTTGACAGTTTAGAGAAAATTAAAATGGAAAAAAATCTAATCTGCTGTTGAGATTATATTACCTGTATAGGTATGCCATGGGTAAAATATTGAAAGAAATTTCACAATATAGCATAGAAGAATTTCTTAGATAAAATATGGGTTTATAGTATCGGTTTATATTGGGTTGAAATTAGAGTATTTCCGCCATAAAACATTTATACAAAGATATATATCAAACCAACTATATATAGCAAGAATTCAAAAATTAATTACGCAACATTTTCTGAAAACACCACCAAAATCGGTGTTATATATAGTAGCATATAGTTATGATATGAAACTGTTTGTTCAGGTATGAGGAATTTAGCAAGTTCTATATCTTTTAAATAGCGAAAAACGTGAAATTTTAGGGAATTCGAACAACTTTTTATAAGAAAATTCAAGAACGGAGAGCTATTCAAACCATTTTGTAGAACTGGCTCATAGAGGCAGTTAGAACAGTGAAATTTGTTTCGGTATTATCAATAATTTCCTTGCACTTTAAAAAGGCATATCTCTCTATGGCGCGATATACAACAGGTATATCATCATAAACCTCCTAAGAGATTTTTGCGCCAAGCTTCTCTTCCAATTTGTGGTGTGCCGATTTGAATTTTCCCTACAAATTGGTGGGACCTACAGTTTTTTGCCGACTCCGAACGGCATCTACAAAGGAGACGAATTTTTGCTGAGAAGCCTGTCATGGCAGAAATACACTCGGAGAGTTTGCCAAACCACTGCCGAGGGGCGACCCCGTTTTTGAAAAACTTTTTTCAAATCACTTTTGATGTTACCTGTACCAGGGATCGAACCATGGACCTTCGGTGTGGTAGGCCGGCAACACTACCTTCACACCACGGCGGCCGCCAGGCATATAGGCACATTAAAACTTATTAAAAATTAGTGGCATGGCATCCATATAAAAAAAATCTTGATGTCAAATACAAGGTGGCGCAAAAGTAAGCTTCCGATGTTCAGCATATCGGTTGTGGCACGTGCAGTGTGTGCTGTTGCACCGTCTTATGGGAACCACATGTTTTCCAATCCCAATTCATCAAGTTGCGGCAAAAAGAACTCGTTGATCATTGCTCTGTAGCGCTCACCATTCACAGTAACCGTTTGGCCCCGACCGATTATTGGTCAAATAAATAGTCAGCAATATTCCGCGTTCTTGAGCAGTGTAGCGTAACATTGTTTATTAACGTGTATTTCGCATGTGTTTACCCCACAAATGTCAAAACAGAACTGACTTTAGGGGCCAATCGCAAAATTTATAGCATTTTCTGATAGGAGGATTACTTTTGCGCCACCTTGTATATTCTTAACCATTTATAATAAAATTTGTATATAAGGTATATATGTAAAGCATTATAGATCCTATATAACTTAGCACAACAAACCAGCTATCCTTGTTAATTTTTATATTTTGGTATCTAAACAGTGCACTATATTTTAAGAATTTCTATTAAGGTGTTGCCACTCAGAATGTTTTTATGGGTAACTGATTTTTTTGTAATTAAATTAGATATGTCAATAAGGGTATCAAACGAAAGGTCTTTTACGCTATATTTCGACAAAGGTATTTTCAAGTAGCGTTACCCCCAAGGGTTGCCACTTAATAACATTATAGTTATTTTTTTCAATGTCCGTTACTGTGTCGAAAACGATATGACTATTTAGATAACCTTTCGAACATAGCGTTGCCACTTAGGTAGTTTTTACAGCGTTGCCACCTATTTGAAATATTTTTTGTTTTTCATATCCGCTTTTATCTCGAAAACGTTTTGACAAATTTCTGTGAAATTTATTTTATACAATGAGTTATCTATTACTATCTAAGCTTTTCTACTAAACCTATACGAATAGCGTTCCTTATATTTAAGATATATCATTTTCCCGAGTTCATGTATGTCCATTGACATTTCCACGGTGACATTCATGGCGCACATCACTCAACAGCTAGTCATCGGGAAACAAAAACGCATTCCTTCTTGATAGGTTTTTGCAGTCATAAATGTGCAATTGTATGTATGTATTCACAATATTTGTTGCTGGTCTGTAGCATTCCCTGGCCGGCTGGCTCGCATTAATATTTCATTATTTCTGACAATTAACACCTGCTGTGTAACTGTGTATGATTGTACACACGACAACGTTGCAGATTTGCAGCTCGACGTGATGGCGCGCATTCCATTCCATTAAACACGCACGGATATATAACTATTTTGCAAAATGGGGCATTCCATGCTAAGCTGATGCAATTTTTTTCTTTTTATTAAAGATAGAAAATCAATAAAATTGAACACGCTTTTCACAACAAATTGTTTTTTCTTATCAAATTCGTTTCACAGAGCAATTCTAAATATCTTCTTCCAATTGATCTAAAAAATCATATATATTATTTCTGTAAGGTCTTTTTGTGTTATTTCCTAATTTTCTGCTCTCATTTGGAACCAATATTAATAAATAAGGTATCGTTTTAAAGGTGGGGGTTAGCTCTACATGCGAAACCATGTTTTAATTAGCGGAGTGCTTTTGTTTAAGCGTATTTTATAAAAATAAATTCTTTAAAGTGAACGATTGTGAATGCACAAAAAAATCAATTTGTTGCAACGCTATTGTGACTGTGACATTCATATGCCTCGCGACATCTACAGTTGAATAGTAAGACTGAACAGTGCTAGAATAATTAAAGGCGAGCGGGCCATCTACACTTGAACATTGCTAAAATAAGTGAATAAGACTGCGTTCACACTGGGTCATAAACTCGAGTTAAAGGGACATTTTTTGAGTTAATTCATACTGATGTTGGCAATCAACTCAAGTTTATGGCTCAATGTGAATGTAATATAAGTGGTGGAATTTCAAATAGCTGTTTGCGCATATTTGTATAATTTTTTGGGTAATTCTATACGATAGCACGTAACTGCTAATATAGGTCCAAAAATATCGGGAAAGGTATCAAACGACGGGTTTTAACCTTCGTATCAATAATCCGAAAGCGGAAATTCGATATTTTATGTCTGTTCAGAGATATTTGCAATTAAAGTTGAAATTTTTCTGTCATTTTCATGTGGTTGTTGTAATCACAGATTAGGGTGTACCGAAAAGTGCAGAAATATGTTCTGTGCAGAAATATTGTGGACCGCGTAGCTGGTGTTGGACCGGCTAAGGTTATTTTTTTGAAGCCTACGCAGAAAGGTGTTGTGCACATAAATACCTTGGATCAAGTCCCCTATTTGGGATCGGACCTAGGCAATTTTTGGGTTTTTTACTAATAACTTTTCACTGAAACAAATTATTTAATTTCCGCTTTCGGATTATTGATACAGAGATCAAAACGCGTCGTTTGATACCTTTCCCAAGATTTTTGGACCTATATTAGCAGTTACGTGCTGTCGTATAGAATTACCATTTTTTGTGGTCTCACAACATATAATTTGAGAAAAAGGTTTGAAAAATCCTGGACCTGGACTAACAAAAGGTTTCAAACCATTTTGGTTTTATTTTTTTTTGCGCAAGGAGCGCCCGGGTCCAGCTAGTTTTATATAATACCTTAACCCTTAAATTAATCTCTACATATAAGAAATTGTAACAGATCGATTTCTGTACATGACAGATCTTTAAGAAAAACAAATGAGCAAATAGAATCCAAAGAAACAGTTTTAAAAATGTTTGTTTGTCTATATGTATGTTTGTTCGCATATCATTCAAAAACTGCTAAATAGAATTGAATGCAATTCTCACCATTCTGTTACAAGACGCCTAAGTTAAAGTTTAAGACATCGCTTATTCCGATTACTCGAAAGGTTTTGGGGTTATCGGCCAATATGTGGACCAGGGTGACCCGAAATATTTTACCACAATATGGGTAACAAACGAGAGGTGATTATGAGTGATGCAATGAGCGATGTGGTTTAGTTCCATACCTCAAGTGGTTTCGTGGATATACATATAATGATTAAAATCGAACTCAGTCCATTATAGGTACTGAGACACAGCGAAATGTGGCCGGGGTTTCTAGTAAAGAATATAATAGATTCATAAAGTGCCTCTAATTGAGTATTTGTATGCCAGCAAGCTTTGGGTACAGACTAAATATTATTGAAATCGAAAAGGAATGATCCACATATAGGTTAATATTTTAAGTACACTACTCCAATAATCATTCTTTAGCTATTATATACGCAAACAACAACAATTTCGCGTTGAAGAACACACATGGCACTTGTGGTAAAAAAAGAAAAAGAGCAAAAAAATTATAACGAAAATATTAATTTTCTGTATCTATCAGAGCAACGAACTTTAGCTGGCATCACTGGCAGATACTTTTCTCATTTTTCATTTCTTGACGCTCGTTCCACTTTTCTCGAAAGTCAATGCTAAGCACCTGACTTGACTTTCAAACATAAAATTGACAGATGCTCTGCTACACCTTTTTAGTGGTTTCCTCTAAGTAGGTAGGCATGGATACACCCTTTTAGCCAGCAACGACTAAGTATAGGCACTTTTGATTTCGCCGTCTTACACAGCAATAGGAAGGGCGTTGTTATGCAATTAAATATGAAAATGAAATATGAAAAAACAAATTATATGTACTTCTTCTAATACTTTAGCTTAACAACAACAAGAACGACGCACCACAAGAGGTTAAGAGTGCAATGAACTTTTTGGCTGTTATTCTCATTTATATTGTCGATACAGAAATGTTTAAATTTTTTAATGACTTAATACTAAGGCTCGAAGTTCCTCTCTGTATAAGCCCTTATAAATTACTGAATACTCATATCCAACGTACTTATATTTTGAAGATAATGAGGGATATCGGGGAAATATATATACATACCCCCGAATGGGAGGTCTACCTACAAATATTTTTGTAGAAATACGACGTAAAACACCTTTCATTCGGTACCCACATTGACATATTTTATAAATTTTTTTTTTTTAATTTCATAATAATTTCAGAAGTGGCAGAGAGCTGAGATGCACACAAAATTACGTAGAGATTATTTCAAAACGTTTTCGAGATAATAGCGGCTAAGGAAAAAAAGTTATAAAATGGGATTACGTGGCAACCCCTTACCTTAGCTGGAAATATTTTTGTAGAAATGCGAAGTAAAAGACGTTTCCTTTGATACCCATATTACCACTTCTTACTAAATTTTAAAAACTTTCAAAGAGGTGACAACACTGTAAAAACTTCCTCGTGGCAACAGAGGGGATCTTGAAATGTAGCACACTATCTATGTTCGAAAGTTTGACCAAATAGGTTAGGTCGTTTTCGAGACAATGGCGAATATGCCAGAAAATAAATATAAAATTGTGGCAGACCTAGCTGATAACTCATTTCTTTTTATATCTTATTTCATAACAAAACATCAGATAGGTGGCAACCACCTAAAAATGCGCTGAGTAGCGCAAATTAAGTAATGAGTTAGGTAGGTAAAATCAATAGAGAGAATGCCTCAGAAAACTTTTTCAGAAGAGCGGTCTAAAGCACGGCAAAGTTTAGTTTAATATACGCTGGTACTATAATTATCGTTATTGTTTTTATCGTTTTTTAAGAGATTATAGTTGTTGCCGATTTATAAAAATGCATTCGTTACTTTATGGAATCTTACTAATTTTTAAGAAATAATATACGTTTTTATTTAGTTTGTTGCTTTATTTATTTCTGTTGTTATCGATCAAAATCGACGATTATACCTTTTTACACTTCTGTGGTTTCTTAGTTATTAGGGTAAAATGGCTAATTTATAAATTTCTATTGATTCTAATCGTTTTCTTTTGTTAATACAGATTATTATTAAATTGTACTGATTATTTACAATCTCTGTACATTATTAAATGATTTTATCGATTATTTGTATATAATCCATTTATATAAAATTTTATTGATTATTCGTTATCGATTTTCATTGATTTTTTTTCTATTATAGAGTTTTATAAAATTTTACTGATTTTCTCATTATGTTTTAGTGGCTTTACTGATATTTACAGTTATGGATAAATATTATATAAATTTATCGATAATTATGAAATGTTACTGATTATTACCGACTTTTGTGTATTTTTATACAATTTTATCGATTCCCATCGATTTTTGGTTATTAAAGATTTTTATCAAATATTAATATTAAATATTACGTATTATTCTAGATTATTCTTACCAATTAGTTCGATGTAAATTATGCTGATAATTCTCGTTTCTTCCCATTATTAATAATTTAACGATTTTCATAGATCTTTATATATTATTATTGACCCTCAATTATAAATTTTTTTTTTAGTTTTTGTGGAGCTCAAGGCCTTTTTTTAAAAACGAAACACAATATTAAAGATTTTTTTTCTTTTTGTTTTTAATCAACTTTTAGTATTTCTAATTTTATTGGTAGATATTTCATCTAATTGTTGTTTTTGTCCACAGCTTCTCATGATGAGCTAAGATTGAGATCGAAATAGGGACCAATAAAATTAGAAAAACAAAAATTAAAAATAAAAGCAGAAATAAAAACTTTTTAATATTGTGTATCATTTAATAAAAAATGCCTTGGGTTCAACAAAACATTAATATTAAGGATTTTTATAGATTTTTGTTTGAGGTTTTTTTTTTATAAAATTTTACTTATTGATATTATACGATTTTTCTATACTACAAATTTGATCAAATTTTAGAAGCTCGGTTGCGTTATTATAAAATGTTATTTATCGATTTTTGGTAATTATAAATTTTTTGACAACTTGACTATCATTTCTTCCCATTATTAAGATTTTTCCGATTTTTATAGATTTTTTATTATAAATTTTTATTAGAGTGAAATTAAAATGAGTGAAATTGTCCAATTTCTGAATCTTACTTCCAATATCTGTCGGTTACTATAAGATTTTTTCGATTGTTATCGATTTTTTTGTTACTATAGATTTTTATTAAATTTCCCTAATAATTCCCGACTTCTGTCCATTATTACAAGATGTTATTTATCGTCTTTTTGTTACTGCAATTTTTTTTAAATATTGCTGATTACTCCCAAATTCTTCCTATTATTAAGATGTTATCGATTTTCAATTGTTTTCATTTTTTTTATAGGATTTATAAGACCTTTTTTTATTAGACTTTATTCATTATTCTCAATTTCTGTATGCTAAAGTTTACATAGGTTTTTATCAAATTTAGAGATTATTTCCAATTTGTGTCGGTTGATTTTTGTAAAATTTCACTGTTTATTAAAAATTGCGTTTATTATAAGACTTTTTCGTTGCTTATCGATTTTTCGTTATTATAATTTTAATCAAATTTTATTAATTGTTCCCAAAGAAAATGAAACAACTTCTTCTAGATCGCACCTAAAATAGATCTCCATATTCAGAATATGTCGTATGCTACAAGAGTTCATATAATCATATCCGAGTATAGAACATCGATTATAGAAAATCTGTTTCGAAAGTGAAAAGTATCAATGTAGAATCGTAACGGAACTAGCCTAGATATTTATTTTTCCACAATTACTTTCTTTCTTTAGAAATTATTTTGTATTAACTCAAATACTGTAAAAGTTTAAGAAAAATTCTTACACCACAACTACAACAATTGCAAGAATTCCACCATAAATAAGACAAGACAACATCTGCATTAATATATAAATCATCTATTCTTAGGAAGCAAGATTCGCAATCGCATTTTTCACTTTGCCACACTTTCAAAATTGAGCTGCAAATCAAGCATGAACAAAGAAGTAAACGATTGGATTTCCTGTGAACTCATAAATACCGAGCTGCATAGCTGCCACATAACAAAAGTAAGCCGGCATGCGTCATTAATTTTTACTTTTAATTAAAATTATTATATTTAAGAATTTACTACGGCTTAGTCTATTACCTAAAGCAAACGATTCTTTTTTCCCCGAAAATATTTTTTTATGGCCTTGTAATCCATTGAAAATGCTTGCAAACTCGTAAACCCGTTACCACATACGACTATAATTGACACGCTCAATGGCTTTTAGAATGGCTATTAGTGGCGGAGTTTGATTTGAATTTATTTAGTTAAAAGCGCAATCAGCTCAATGGACAGAGTAAATATTCAATTTTCCTACCGTTAACACAATAAAATTTTAGTGCTGGCATATATTATTTATAGTTTGCTTCCTCTTAATTTTATTGTCACTGCATTTGTGGGAAATAGAATGTGGAAATCGTTCACAAAATGAAAGTATTTAGGTCTACTTGTAGGTAGGTATGCGATTCAGTTGCAAGATATAAATCTAATTGCAAAATCGTGATGGGACTTATGTTGGCAGATATAGCGATATTCGAAGAACTACGTGACTTGTGATAGTGATTCGCAGTCGCAGCGATTGTGATACTTGACTCTGACGATGCAGTGTTATTATCACGGGCATACGTACTATGGACTAGATTTCAGAAGCAGATGTCACCTAGGTTTTGTCTCATTTCAGGCAGCTCCAGGGTATAGATGAAGAGCTTTAACATTTTTTTTCCTTTTTTTATTTTGTTCTACAATTAAATTTAGCGGTCGCTCTTCTAGCACACTTCTCAGAACAAGCCAGATGCGCCAGACACTTAACGCTACTGTAAATTTGCTGCCAAATTTAATAACTAAAGCCATGATGATTTTAGCATTTTGAGTTTGGTTCACTTTTGCCGCAAGCAAGCCGAATTGAGCCCCTGGCGTGACTTCTAATGCAACAAAGAAACAAATGTTAGTTTTACTCACGACACCGCGTGCTTTGCTGCATGCAGTACAGAAACAAAATTAATGTGCAGCACATGCAAAGATAACGAATTCTCAAATTAAATTTGAAGAAAAGATTAAAGCCCGCACTTTGGTTAATCTCTTCATTTATCACATGCATTGCATGGCGCAAAAAGTGACGCACCAAAACTGTGGAAAATATAGAAAATTTTTTAAGCTTTATTCTTATGTTTTCTCACTTATCTTTATGAAGCTGCTTGTGACTCAAGTGAAATTGCCAGAAAATTAATAGCTCAGCGCGTTCACTCGAGTGCGCGCCCATGGACGTGTATGAACATTAGACTGAGTCAAAAATATTTTTTCTTAGAAAATTGGTATGAATAGCGTGAAATTAAAAAGCATACGACGTACCTGACAAAAATTCTCCTTCAGTACCCTTTGTGGGGAGTTTAATTTTCTTTAAAACTTAATGTTTTTACTTAAATGGTTGGGCTAAACGAGATCAGTCCTAAAAAATCTAAAATGGCAATGCTAGACCACTAAAATTAATATTAATGGCCTTCTTACAGTATTCTATTTTATTGTTTACTTTTCTTGCTGACCTTCACTTTCATTTCTGTACTTTTCTTTGATGCAACTTCCTTTACTTTTATTTTATATTATTTTACGTTGTATCATTTTATTTCACTTAATTTAGTTAATTTTATTTTCGTTTAACATAATCTAATTTAATTAATTTTAATTTAACTTAATTTAATTTGAATTAATTTAATTTAATTAAATTCAATTCAATTTACCTTTAATTTAATTTAATTTAAATTAATTTCGTTTTATTTAATTTCATTTAATTTAACTTAATTTAATTTCACTTCATTTAATTTAATTTCATTGACCTGTTGATAATAATTCTTTGCCATTTATTATTATTTTTGATTAAAGGAAAAATTGAAAGCAACAAACACATACAGCCTATAGTTAATTCGATTTCATTTTATTTTATTTTATTTTTATTTTATTTTTTTTTTTTTTTATTTTATTTTATTTTATTTTATTTTATTTTATTTTATTTTATTCTTTTAATTTAATTTAATTTTATTTTATGCTATTTAATATTATTTTATTTTATTTAATTTAATTTCATTTTTTTTGTTTTATTTTATTTTATTTTATATTATTTTATTTTATTTTATTTTCTTAAATTTGATTTTATTCCATTTTATTTGATTTGATTTTATTTATTTAATTTAATTTTTTTTAAATTTTATTTTATTTTATTTTATCTTACACTGACCACAAAATTAACATGCGTAATGAATAGATTTTGTTTTTGTAAACACTGTGTATATATCAACGCAGTTTGTGGTTTTGCTCTTCTGTTTTCCGATTCAGAGCATTCATCATGTTTACGCTCGATTATCGAATAATAAAATGCGAGCGCGAGCAACTCAAACCAAATAAGGATCTTTAGAGCCAACAAATCACTTGTAAGCACATATACACCCACATAAGCAGAGCGTCACATGTCAGCAAGGAGTCAAGCAAGAATTTTTATACACGCATACCTACTAAGGCAAATCCCATATACAACTTAGATACGCGTAGAACCAACATCAGTAACAACAACATACTCAGGCACATGTTACATTTTGTTGCGCGGTACTTTACTGGACTGCCCTATACCGTAACCAAAGATGTTTACACATAAAAAACAATTTCAGCATACATATGTAATTACAAAAAAAAAAAATTTTTTTTCGGCCCAACCTAATGTACACATGCATGCACTCAAGCATTCTCCTTTTACATATTCAAGTGCACAATTGCTAAAGAAATTTTTACATAAAATACGAGTAAAAAAAGATATGCCTGATGTGTGAGTGTAGCCGTGTGGTCGCTGCTATTAGGATGAATCATACCCTCACGCGTTGCATGCAAATAAATATTCGAAATGTGCGGTATTGTGCTTTGTAATTAACACAGACGCAGTCATCGTGGAAGTCGCACAGTCACAGTCATTGCCACCGTCAACAGCACCAACGGCATGACCAGAGTTGCCACATACAGTTAGAAATTTCTTCGATGTCGCAACACGTCGGCCCCACATATTGTGGCGCAAATAAATGCAGCTATTTGTTGTTGCAATTATAAATGCAAAAAGAATGCAAAAATATGCAACAAATCACGACTTTTGTAAAAGTAAAGAAAAAATGTTATTCTAAAAAAAGCTTCATATTGGGGTGTGTGTATATATGTGTGCATGCATGACATACGTACAATTTTGTTGTTAGCGACAAGCTAACGTACTAATTGGTAACGCACTCAGATCAGGAGGGGGCTCGTGAAAGCTGACTGCAATGTACAATGTATGGTTGTGATGGAGATTAATATTTAATAACTAAACTAAACGACTAATCAGTGAATTAATCAATAAATCAGTTAAGCAATTAAGAGTTTAATAATTTGCAAATAACTGCTTAATACACCAATCACTTGATTATACAACTAATAGTTGGATGTATAGGTTCATTAATTACCTGATTAACGAACAAGTTAATAAAGTATCTTATTAGTTAACAAATTAGCAGAATAATGAAGAATTAGTAACTAATTAAAACACTTATCAACTGATTAAACAATTAATAGTTTACTCTTAGGAACAATAATTAACTGATTAATTTTAAAGTTTTTATCAGAAGACCAACGAAAAACTAGCCAATGGATCAGTCAAGTAGTTTATAGTCAAACGAGTTAATAGATTTTAGAAGACGCCATTTTTGAACAACAAACAATTAGTGAACTAAATTATCAAATAAGTATCTAACTGATTTTTTGAGAAAGCTTGTAATAAATGACTATATAATCGATCTCAAAATACATTAAAACACAGCTTAGTTCATCCATTATTTAATAAATGTAAGATCAAATCTATTGATTAATTACTTCACTAAACAATACCTTAATCAATTAGTAGATTAGTTAATTCATCTGTTAACCGACTAAAAAATTTACAAATCATTACTGAATTATAAATCGAAAGATTAATAATCAAATAAATAATATTTATGTTAAGATGTCATACAAAAAATATTAAAAAAAATAAAAAACAATGAAATAGGTAACTAAAAAAAATAATTTGGAATAGTGAAATCTTATTTTAGTCAATAAATGAATTAAATATTTTTTCTTAAATCAATTAGTCATAATTTTTAGTGATGCTATTAAAACTAGGAATATTTGGAAATAGCAAAATTTTACTTTAATGGGCTAAATAATAAATAAAATAAATTCAAATAGTAATTTAATTAAAAATCAACTAATCATTATTTTTGTTGATTTAATTACAAAAATAAATATGGTAAAATCTTATTTTAACTTATATTTACATTTATTAAAATCAATTAATTATAATTACTAGTGCTACAATTAAAAAACTTACTAGATTTAATAGAATTTTATTTTAATGACGAAATCTAAATAATTTCAAATAATTATGTAATTAAAAATAATAACCGTTAATTTATTAAATATGTGCTTTTAAACCAATACTTAATTATTATTAGTGATTTACAATTTCATTTAAAAAAAAAAAATTTTAATATTTCAAATAATCATATAATGCAAAAAATCAGTTAATTAATATTTAACATTTTTTAACAATTCATTATCTCTACTTATAATAAAATTGTACTAGGTCAATGTCTATACATTGCAGATATTCTATGAAAATTGAAGCGGAATCATTAAGAAGAATCCAAAGCAACAGTTTTTAGAATTATTGTGTGTCTGTCTGTATGTTTGCTCGCGTATCACTCAAGAACCGCTAAATAGGATTGAATGAAACTTTCACCATTGTATTACTGGCTGTCTAACTTAAGGTTTAAGATATCCTATAATTCGATGAATCGACCGATTTCGGAGTTATCGACCAATATGTATGTGGACTAGGTTGACCAAGAATGTGTTATTACAATATGGGTATCAAACGAAAGGTCCTAATGAGTGCTGTATAAGCGATGTGATTAAGCACCATATCTCAACTTGTTTCGTTGATAAATTGATTAAGATCGTACTCAGTTCATGGAGATTCTGGAACGCAGCGAAATGCGTCCTAAATATGTAGTTTTGATTTACTCCTATACGAGGTATGTGTTCCTGCTTTAGAATAAGAATATATTAATCCGGTTAGTTTTGGACTACTTTTTGTCTCTTGGGCAGCACTCTACTTACACTCTTCTTCTTCTATTATTGTCCAGCGTATGTTCTCAGCATTGGTATACAGCTCTACAAATTATGCATCTTCAAACTAATCTACACAAAAATGAAGAAATATGTGCTCACATGGGTTTGCAAATGTCTACTTCTTTAATTTCATGTCACTTGCACTTCACCTCAGAGGCAATCGGGCGGCACAAGGCGATAAAAGTTGAGTATCCCATCAAATAAATGGAGATGTATATATTTACTACAATAGATATAAATATATATACGGTGAAGGTATATAAGCCAACTATATCAGGGCAGATGTATGTATTATGAGTAAGCGCATAAGAAGATTTATGTATGCACATCACATGCCGCATGCAAAGAGATAAATCACCCAAAGAGTTGCCACAATTACAATACGAACCTAACTGTGTGTGCTGTGTGCACGATGTGTGTGTGATTTGCAACGTGGAGACGAACAAAAAGAAGAAAAGAAATGTTGAGAAAAGGGAAAAAGTAATCATAATTCAAACTGATAATAATGTTGACAATCAACTACATTATCATGTGGGTTGTCCATGCCAATGTTGCGCTGTTGATGGGGCAGCGATATGAAATATGAGAGATGGCCAACAATGTTTGAAGGTCTCTTCGTGGAGAGTAGATGTGTGTGTGCTCACTCACGTGGCCGCAGTCAACTCTTTAATCATACAAAATTTAATATTTGTTTAATGTATGGCTTGTAATGCGAAAAAAGTGCTGCTGTTTCGTGGCGATAAGAGGCAAGAAAACATTCTAACATATCAATTTAAATTTAACAAACCAACATAAATACTTTCCTCCATACTTGCTTTGTATGTATAATCTGTTTGATTGGCTGCCTTGTATGACTTACTTAAAATCGCATTCATGCAATAATAAATAAAAAACCAGAAAACACTGACAAGCAAACACATACGGATTTATGATTATTCAAAAGATTGGCACGTTGTGTGGCGCGCAATTCGTCGTCGCCTTGGCTTATTTGGTGGGTCAGTGAGTGCTTTGTGTGGACTTACCTGAAAAGAGAGAGAAAAGAAAAAAAAAAACGTTAAAATTGATTAATGGAAGGTTCTCATATGCTTGCGGCACGTTGCAATTTAAGCAACAAATAATGCTAAAGGTGAATGTATGTATGTATGTATATGAATATCAAGTAAGGGTGTAGGTAAAAGGATATCGCATTCGTAAGTGTAATCAAAGTTTTGAAACAGACAGCTGAATAATTTCAGTTTCCATGAAATACGATATTTTTTTTTGCAGAAGGCATAGGTGAGCTATCAAGATTTTAGAGCGAAATTCTTCAAAAAAAAACAAAAAAAAAACAGAAATATAATGGAAACATATGTAAATTAAGTATATTCACATGTTCCTGTCAAAAAGTAAAGATTTATTGTTTTATCCATGCATAAATTATGCGCAGCTAGTGCATTGGAATTTTTGCAATTACAGCAGAAAGTACTAGTGTTAAAATAAAAAACAAAAATAAATTCAAAATTATTGAAAAAAAAAAGTTTTAAAAAAATTAAAAAAAATGTTGTAAAACAAACAGAAACAAAAGGATCTGAGTAACATTTTTTTAAATTTAAGTTATACCCATACTTGTTTAGTTAAATATAGTGTTTATTTGTTGACAAAGAAATCCAAGTAATTTTGGACATTTTAGTGACGTCTATTGGCCGGCGAGTAGAATTCACAATAAGTAACCAACTTTTAACTTGAATATCTTGTATCAATGTCGAAATCACTAAGATCTTTTCGCTTCTAAGCCCTTTAAATGAAATGAAACAAGAAAAAACAACACAATTGCTTTGAGAGACAAAATTTTTGATTGCAAAAAAAAAATTATTTTTAATTAAAAAAGTTACTAAAAAAAATTAAATAAAACAAGAAAAAAATCAGTATACATTTACTTTAAAAAGAATAAAAAGTTTCTTGAAAAAATATGTATACATAAAATATGTTGTCTTATTTAAAAAAATATTAAAAAAAAAATTTGTTTAAAATAAATTAAACAAAAATCAGAAGCCAATTGATTAAAATATACAAAAAATAGATTTTTGTTCAAAAAATTCCTAAAAACAGATGAAAAAACAAAAAAAATTAAGAAAACAATTTCTTAAGAAAAGAAAAAAAAAATTGGTTGAAAAAAATTAATTAATTAATTAAAAAAGTTATTGAAAAAAAAATTAACAAAACAATAGCAAAATTTTGAAACAAAATATTAAAAAATTTAAAAAAAAGTTACAAAATTAGAAACACATGAAAAAAAACAAGAAAAAATAAGAAAACAATTGCTTGGAAAGCAATTAAAAAAGAAGTAAAAAAAACTAAAAATAATAATTTAATTAAAAAAAAATTGGTGAAAGCAAAGGCAATGAAGCAGAAAAAAATTGCTCAAAAACCGAAAAAATGGATTGAAAAAAAATAACAACTTAAAAATATTTTAAATTCAAAGAATTTTTGGAAAAAAAAATTTTACAAGAAAAAAAAATAAAAAAACAATGGCTTAAAAACCAAAAAGAAAAAAATTTATTTCAACTAAAAAAAAATTTGCGTAAACAAATTAAATGAAACTGAAAAACAAGAAAAAAAACAATTGCTTAAAAATGGAACAAAACAATTTTTAAAAGAAAAAAGAAAATCCTTTAAATTAAAAAAATTACTAAAAACAAATGAAATAAAGCAAGGAAAATGCATGCTTGAAAAATAAGTGGAAAAAATTATCAAAAAGAAAATGAAAATATTTTAAATTAAAAAATTCACTGAAAACATATGAAATAAAACAAGAAAAAAAATAAGAAAGTAATTGCTTGGAAACCAAAAAAAAAAAAAAAATTTATTAAAAACAAATGAAATAAAACAAGAAAGAAAACACCAAAACAACTGCTAGAAGCCGTTGCGGTTGTAATTTGTTGACAAATAATCAGCTGATCGATAAATTTATCACACAAGAATGCCAGGTGCGTACATATAACAGTGTGTGTAAACAGATACAAATTTACACTTTATAAATTTATATGCTTAAATGAACCCCCTTACTGTCTTTCTCCTCAGTTAAGTTGACTGCCTGTTTCAGGTGCTTCCACATTAATTTGTCTACAGTCGGCAATATTCAGATCAATTTTATTTTCCATGTACTTAACTTTCTTTCTTTTTATGAGTTTTTTATAGTGCTTTTCAATGTCGTTGTATTCCGTATAGTCACTCGATAATCTGGCTTGCAACTGCTTAAAACAAAAACAATATTTATGCCGAGAAAGTTATTTCTGCAAAAAGTGCTTATAAATAAAAATAATAACTGCGTGTGAGTTTTTATCAAATTTTAGAAAGTACAAATTGAACTCGATTCCAAATTATTTCCTAAAACCTAATTTAAGTAACCAACTCTGCTCCAAACAAAATATTCGAAGGGAACCTAAAACGGTTTATGCTCGTTGAATGAAATTTATTTGAACTTATTGGTCTATTGGTAGGTAATTTCGTTGTCATGGTACTTTTTTGTTCGATGGGTAAGCACGTATGTTAAGGCTGGCTTAAAGTAAAGACAGAGCGGATAGGATCTCCCTAGTTTCATTGCGTTCGTCCTCCGTTCACTGACTCTCTATGGATTTTTCACTGTGATGCTTAAGGATATTTCTTGTTTGGAGGTGGGTCCACGTTAAACAGTTGACTGTTGGGGTATCATTGATTGAGTTCCATATGTTAATAATTAGAAAAAGCCGAGTTCCAAATACTGGACCCTAGGACTTCACAAAAAATGTTCTCGAAACAATCGGCACCGATCCGCATTGGTATCTACAGTTCTACAGTTGCTACATTGTATCAAAGCTATAACTCAATAACTCATAAAATGTGAATAAATTCAAAGTCACAAACAGTCAATTAGTGAGCCATCAAAAAATACAAATGTTAAACAAAATCGTTAAAAAAATGCAACAAGTAAATTAGTAAGAAGAATGTGAGCGCTCATAAAAAAAAAAAAAAAAAAAAATTTAAACAACAAAACTAGTCGTTAGATAAGAAAACGTAGGCAAGTTGAACGAAATATAACAAATCAATACTAACAGAGCTAATTATGTACGTTTGCATCTAAGTTTGTTTGTGTAAAAAAGCATTGACCCGAATGTATGTGCAAGTTGTTAATTTAGTTGTTTGCTTTTGTTGTAATTTTTCCAAAGCACACAGTAGCCCACAATCAACAACTGCGTTTTGCCTATCGAACCGGCGAGTAAATTAAAATTCAAAGCAAGAATTTGAATATTAACAATTGGCCTACGTCATGGCTTGGACAATAATGAAAATCAAAGAAAAAATAAAATAAAACAACAAATATGTCACTAATTAAAAAATGCAACCAACAACTAGTACTTAAAATTAAAAAAAGTGTTATTGCTTTGTTTTTGACTGAAAATAATAAGCAACCAACTGAGCGAGTGAGGCGAATAAGAGACCTTCAAAGTAGTTCGTAGCAGTCCAATCGAATATTCTGCATCAAACAAATAGATTGTTTGTTATGATGGTCATGATAAGGACAAATTTCATGTCATATTGGTAATAAAATCCTTCGTTTATTTCAAATTGCAATTTAATGTTTTCTAATTTGTAAGTTTAAGCGCTGATTATGTAAAATGCGAAGTGGTGCAATGGCTGATTTTTTCTCGTTGGAAGTAAAATTGGTGTAGTATAAGTCGGCCTACTTCTTTTCATTTTTTTTAAATTTTATTTTATATATTTTTTTTTGTTATTCAAATTATTTTATTTCATTTTATTTTATTTGCTATATTTTATTTTATATTATCTTGTTTTACTTTATTTTATTTTATATTATTTTATTTGATTTAATTTTATTTATTTTACTTCACTTTATTTTGTTTATTTTATTTTATTTTATTTCACTTTATTTTATTTTGTTTATTTTATTTTATTTTTTTCACTTTATTTTGTTTTATTTTATTTTGTTTATTTTATTTTATTTTATTTTGTTTCCTTTATTTTATTTTATTTCACTTTATTTTATTTTTTTTATTTTATTTCATTTTATTTCACTTTATTTTATTTTATTTTAATTTGCTCATTTTATTTTATTTTATTCCACTGTATTTTATTTTATTATGTAAAAAAAAATATTTTTTTTAAATTAGTGTTCTAACTGTTATTCAGTTTCTTTCTTTATTAATTTCAATAGAACATTACAGTCTTAAAATAAAGTTTGCGTTATGATTGCTCTATATTTGTCTACTCCCTGATAAGTTTCCTCTTATATATGTATATGTATGTATGTATTTACTCTTTAAAAACATTTCTTTATACTACCCACTTCCTATCATCTGCTATTCATACACATCATTAAATGAACTTTTGACATTTATTCAATACCTTGAAGGTGCTCGACATTTGGCACATAGCTACACACATCTTTTTGTAGTAGTCAATTCCTCCTTCATTCGTTTACTATAATATTTTCCTGATTGATTTTCCTGTCATTGTACGTCATATTGCTTTACTTTCCTTTTAGTTGTGCTGACAAATTCTGTTCTTAAATAACTATTATGAATTCCATTGCTATTAAAGCTGGAAATTGGCAAAAGGTTTATTAGATTGAGTTTTCTTTGTACTATAAAAATAAATTATATTTATTTAATTTTCCGTAACAGTAATTTTACAAAAAGTGAAAAGAAAAATGGCTATCAACTGCTACAACTCTTTATAAAATACATATGTTCCTACATAAGCACCAGTATATATTAAACAAATATGTCATTGGAAAGTACATCCCTTGCGTATTATTGACAAACAACATAGAAGACATTAGAGAAAATTAAATACGCTCCAAACTAAGCAATACAATTCACTGGTATTGACAATGAAAACTACCCAACATGGCAGAGTACACTGCCATGGGTAATCAGCGAATTGCTTTAGAGTCTAATGCGGCTTGACAGTAAATGCAATTGGGAATTTGTTTTGACAGAACTATGACAGTTAAACTTATAGGCGATGCACATGCAGGAATATGTAATTATGTTTGTCATCGTAGATAAAAGCAATCAAATAAAAGCGAGGGAAATAAAATAACGTTTACAGGAATTTAATTTGTGAAGAGTTAAAGCGATTTTATTTTATTTTATTTAACTTTGTTTTATTTTACTTTATGTTATTTTATTTTACTTATATTATATAATATAATAAAATAAAGTAAATAAAAAATTAATAAAATAAAATAAAATAAAGTAAAATAAAATAACATAAAGTAAAATAAAATAAAGTTAAATAAAATAAAATAAAATATAATAAAATAAAATCGCTTTAACTCTTCACTCTTCACAAATAAATATAATATAATATAATATAATATAATATAATAAAATAAAGTAAATAAAAAATTAATAAAATAAAATAAAATAAAGTAAAATAAAATAACATAAAGTAAAATAAAATAAAGTTAAATAAAATAAAATAAAATATAATAAAATAAAATCGCTTTAACTCTTCACAAATTAAATTCCTGTAAACGTTATTTTATTTATAATATAATATAACATAATATAATATAATATAATATAATATAATATAATATAATATAATATAATATAATATAATATAATATAATATAATATAATATAATATAATATAATATAATATAATATAATATAATATAATATAATATAATATAATATAATATAATATAATATAATATAATATAATATAATGAAATGAAATCAAATCAAATGAAATGAAATGAAATGAAATAAAATAAAATATAATATAATATAACATAATATAATATATGTTATATTATATTATATTTAATAATATATAACTTATGTTATATTATATTATATTTTATTTTATTTCATTATATTTCATTTCATTTCATTTAATTAAATTTTTTTTTTCATTTCATTTCATTTTATTTTATTTTATTTTATTTTATTTTTATTTTATTTTGTTTTATTTTATTTTTTTTTTATTTTATTTTATGTTATTTTATTTTATCTTATTTTATTTTATTCTGTTTTATTTTAATTAATTTTATTTTATTTTATGTTATTTTATTTAACTTTATTTTATTTTGTTTTTTTATTTTATTTTATTTTGTTTTTTTTTTTTTTGGTTATTTATTTATTTTTTTTTTTAATTCTTAAATTAAATTTTATTTTATTTTATTTTATTTAACTTATTTTCTTTTATTTTATTTTGTTTTATTTGGATTTACTTTATTTTATTCTATATTATTTTATTTTATTGTTTTCCATCTTTTTTTATTTTAGTTTATTTCATATCATTTCATTTCATTTTATCTTATTTTATTTTATTTTATTATATTTTATTTTATTATTATTTATTTTATTTTATTATTTGCAGCGCGTCAAATATCAGCAAGCAGTCAAGCAATTTTTACACTCGCATCGCATACTAAGCAAAATATCACTTACAATTAAAATATGCAAAGAACCAACACCAACAACACACTCAGGCACATGTTATAGTTTGTTACGCGTAGTTTCGTTGCACTGCCCTATACCGGGACAGTTCGTACCGAGTCCAGAGATGTTAATACATAAAAAACAATATTAGTTGACAGGTATAGAGCGTTTCGAGATTCAAACTGAAAAAACTTCTAAGTCGAAGAATTGCTTAAACTTCTTGGCTTCAAATTTTTTACCGTGTACTCAGTAATATTATTGTTATGAAATTAAAAATGCTTTAAACAAAGAAAAGCATAAAAAATCAATTTAAATGATTACTTACAATTTTGAAACTCATTGAATCTCAGAACAATAACACAACTTAATAGAATGCTAAGCGGATTATAGAAGCAAAAAGATTTACACAAACAAAGGTAAGCAACAGATACCAAAATATCTAAAAAAGCACTTTGACTAAAACTGAAAAACAAACAGGTATCTATTGTAATATTTCCACAACATTTTAAAAGAACGAAAAGTTATCATAAAACTTTCAAGAACAACAACAAAAAGATCAAATAAAAGTCAGTGAGAAGCTCTCATACATATTTTTGTACTCTTTAGTGAATATATTAAGGTGAAGAATAAAGCAAAAGATAAATAATAATAATAATAATAATGATATGCTGACAGAGTGTGGGCACAAAAATATGACTGTCACTCAATTCTTAATCTCACAAAAACTGACAACTTCATATTTGAAAACTGCCAACTGACGAGCATGCGACGGGCAGCAAGACAGTATGTGGGTGAGGATAGAACGAAAGGTGTTAGGCAAAATTAAACATATGTATATCTGTACCCAGCAGTGAATCACACTGTTCACCAAATAGTATGTAGGCTAAAACTGACTAGGCCTACAACTGCAATTTTTATATACGAAAATTTCGTTTTCTTACTTCGGTTTGTCCTAGGACATGTTATTGTTGTTGTTGTGTTTAGAAACAAAATCCCTTCGAGAAGGTTTAGGTGAGTGTTACCGCTGTTGACAGCCCTTTTGACGGATATGGATTTGGAACGCTCCGATATTAGCACCTTTGTGCCTGGAAGGAATTCTTTTACCCGCTCGAGAAGAAGTGACTCGTTGCGTCGCTTTGCGTTTTATATAATCACTCCCTAATTGAGTGTCAAGTCACTATTTGTCATACGGAATGGTATCGGACAGTTTTCAAAATTAGTCTCATACTAGCTCCTTGTCCTAAATTTAACAGGCTGTTGAGTGCCAGTTTTGGGCGCATTATTTGGCTTTGAAAACGAGTGTGAAATAAGTAATTTCAAATAGGTGGCAACTTTGTAAAAACTTTCTCAATGACAACTCCTAGCTATTGAAGTTTAGATTGAAATAGATTATCTGAATAGAAAAATGCATAGAAATTAGTCCTCCTGTTTTGGAGATAGCATCGAAAATAGAAATATTTAATAAAGGAGAGGTGGCAACGCTACTCAAAAATTCGCTTACAAAGTACTATTTAAAACTCATTCCCTTAAGTACTCATATATTTTGGGTTTCTTTAATTTATAAAATAACTATTTCTATTAGAGTTTCAGAAGGTACTCAAACTCGCCGTGAAATAAATAATTTCAAATAGGTGGCAACTTTTGAAAACTTTTATCAGTGGCAATTTCCTCGCTTAAATAGCTTAGCCTGCAATACATTATCTGAATAAAAAAATATATCGAAATTGGTTTAGAGTATTTCAAGATTGCATAGGAAGTACAAATATATAATTAAGCAGAGGTGGCAACGCTACTTAGATATTCGTTACTAAAAAATACTTAAAATATTTTTCCATAGTACCCATATATATTGGCATATTTCCTTTAGTGAAGAAAAAAGTAATTAAGTGGTAACTTTGTAATCATATACAGAATTTCAAATTCGAGATAGTATAAGATAGACAAATATGTATATAATTACTCAAATATACGTTTATAAATATTTTTTATATAATTAAAAAAAAAAAATGTTAATATGTGGCAACCTTGAAAATACCTCCTCAGTGGCAACTCCTAGCTCACTATATAGTGCGTTACCTAATTAAAAATTATAAAGTAAAGGACAGGTGGCAACTCTACTCAAGAAAAACTACTAAAAATGTCGTGAATTTAATACCCATGTATATTGCCATGTTTTCTAAAATTTTCAAACAATTTTATATAGGTGGCAACCTTGTAGACATACTCAGCGCCAACATTTAATTATAAAAAAAAAAAATATAATATATCGCCTACATACAAATTTCATCGAAACCGGATGACTTTTTTGGACTAGTTCGAACAGAGACTAGAAGGGTCAGAGTGTTCTAGTTGTTGATGACTTTGTAGCTCCTAAACAGGCTTGAATGTATTGGGCCAATACTAACATGGGAGTATAAAATATTTATAGAATCTAATTTAATGTGATTTTGTGTAAATAATCCTTTACATACGATGAAATATGAATGCCAAAGGGGCACGCATTATGGAAACGATTCAAATGCGCATTTGTTTACATACATTAATGTAAATATTTACATATGGACTTCTTTAACAGCAAAAAATGTTGTGAACGATAAGGAGAAGTCAAGGTTAAGGGCCTCATTAATCTTATAAGAGGGTAATTATTACGGTGGTTTAACATTTTTTTATTCGCTTAGCATGTGAGTAGAATTATACTTTATAAATAAAAAAGGAAACAAAATTTTTTGGGATAGGCCACTCGATTTTTGCATAAATAATTGATCAAATGGGGAGTCCCAACAGACTTTTTTTTTGGTATTAATTTTGTTGTTTAATTAAAAAGTCAATATTTTTAAATGAATTTTCTTTTGTATTAGAATAAAAGAGGATGAAGAAAAATCACATTTGACAGCTTTTTTATATTCTTTTACGATTTTGGACAAAAAAAATTTATTTGGGAAATCCTTACCCCCATATTCCTAAAAATAAAAATTTGTTTATAAACTTTTTAAAGCGACATTTTCATACGAATTTTGAATTGTAAGAGATTGATACATTTTTTTTATTTTTTATAAATACGGGTGTTAGTATATATAAATTACAAAAACTAGTGGGTCACTTCCATATGTTAAGATCAAATTTTGTTTGTTTTTAACATTTTTTTTAAATAAGTTTTCTTTTGTTTATTAAAATTTGTTTAATTACAAATTCTAAATAATTCTTTGACAAGTAATTATACTCCATTCCGTGCCTTATTTAAGCCATTTTTCCACACAAGGCTTCTTCTCAAAGAGAGAGCGCAGCTCACAGCAGAGTTATAGCATTCATCGTGTTTAGGCACGATTACCGAAAATTAACAATCAGTAAAGCACTTGCATACACACCCACCCACACAAGCAGAGCGTCACAAAAATATCAAAGCAGTCAAACAAGATTTCTATACACACGGCACAGACAACAGCAAGGCTTACAGTCAGCGACGCTTAAATTCTCTGGAGCCTAAAGATGTTTCCACATCAAAAATGGAATATGCCTTATATAAAGTGCACATATTTTATTGGGTTTCTTTGAAAGGATATCAGATTTGTACATTGTCAATATCAAGCCGTCAAAACAATAACAATTGTATATTCGACATTTATATGAGAACACTTGCGTGAATTACCTGTGAACTACCGATGCGGCATACATAAAACTTGATTGACGAAGATAGGCGCAATTGTAGTTAAATGTCATGAATACACAAATAATATTTGATACACTTCAATGATTGCAAATATGTCTTTACACATGCTTATCTAACTACAAACAAATACAAATATGAGACCAAGGAAAGGATGCGACTTTATTGAAACTCGTAGTCAAAGAGTGATAGTAAAGCAAAATGCTTAATCTTGTTATGTATTAGGGGTTTTTAAAAATAAGCTCCGTATGGTCGAAAGCAGGTAACAGCGTTTATGTTTAGCGTTATGGTTAAGGTTACGTTTAAGATTAGGGTTATGGTTACGGTTACGTTTAAGTTTAGGGTTATGGTTACGGTTAAGTTTAAGTTCGTGTTACCTTTTGGATTACGGTTATGGTTACAGTTACATGAATGTTAAGGGTTATGGTTACGGTTACGTTTAAGATTAGGGTTATGGCTACGGTTAAGTATAAGGAACATTTCAGAGGTAAAAAAAAAAAGGTTTGACTGCATGGTCTCTAACCCGCATTAAAGCCTAGTTGAAAATAGATTCTTACTAGCAATGTGTTAGTATTTCACGGCAGTTTGAGCACTATTTCATCCACATGTTTTCCTGTCCCACTGTAACCGTCGCTAAGTCTTTAGCCAACAACCAATCTTGGCTGTGTACTAAGTGAACCATAGAAGCGTGCTAATGATCTATTATTGGACACTGAAAATAAGGTTTTCAACCTCAGTTGCTTAGTAAAGATATATGTTTAAGTAGGGCCAAAAACTACGGCCTTTTGCTGGTTAAGTGAGCCATGCAAGATTGATGATGTCTATGGCGTACGACTTCGCAGTAAATGCTGCGGGCTGTGTTGAATCATTACTGGGCAGCAGACAAAAAAAATATTTGGTTTAGTACTTTTTTAGTTAGAGCACAGGTGTAAGTTAATGATCCAAATGCATATCGGTTGAGCCAAAAAAACGAAAACAAAGACGTAGCTTAGAACAAAGACCTCCTAATAACTGAAATGAGCGCAATGAAGCGATTTGTACGGCATTGACTTCAAAAACATAAATCAGAAAAGTTACACAAAAAAAGGCACACAAAAATGCATTAAAGAAAACAAACGAGCAAGCTCTAACCCAACTTAGCACGCCATGTTAATGACCCATGATATTGCTTAATGTACGCGCCCGAGGTTTGCTTAATGTTTCATTCACGTTTTGCCACTTTTTTAGTCTATTAATTTGACATTATCTAGAATCAGCGTTTGCTTTTAGTTTGAAGTTAAATAAACAGCTACTTTGAAGATGAGCTTAAGTGTTTGCGTTTAACAACTGTTAATTCGATTTTTAATTCTAAACGACTTTGAAAGTTAATGCTTCTTGAATCTAGACATTTTGTTTGTGTGAAAAGCTGCTTATGTATTTAGTGAGTTCTTTTTATACCCCGATGTGATATTTATGTATAAGCGAGCAAGAGGAAAAGGTTTCGACCTTTTATGACAAGAATATACATTTAAGGTATGAATAATTCGATATGTATTGATTCATTTGTTTAAAAAACATTTAAAAAAAATTAAATTCAATATGGAAACATCAATTTAAAAGCGACGCCACTACAAATGCCAAACAGTTATTCATACTAAAGAGCCGTTTTTGTGTGAGTGGAAATATCCTGCAAGCTTGCTCCAGTTGATGTTATGTCATTAATCACGGATGGGCATCGTGTGAGCGCCTCTCACTGGGAGCACTGATTGATTATGCATACAATGTTTACAAAAATAAAACACGTAATTATTCATATAGAATTTATGATAGCTAAGAATACTTAAGATAGGATTTAATATTATTTTGATTATATTTGTAAAATAAAAAAAAAAAAATTAAATGACATCACATATCATAACAAAACATAACATAACATTAACTTACATAATATAACATAGCATAAAATAAAATAAAGAAAAATAAAATTTAATTCAATAATGTAAAAAAGCACGAAACATAACATAACATTACATATCATAACATCAAATAACAAAATAAAATGAAGAAAAATAAAATAAATTGAAATAAAATCAAATAAAACGAAATAGAATAAAATAATAGAAAATGAAACAAAATAAAATAAAATAAAATAAAATGAAATGAAATAAAATAAAATAAAATAAAATAAAATAAAATAAAATAAAATAAAATAAAATAGAATAAAATAAAATTAAATAAAATTAAATAAAATTAAATAAAATAAAATAAAGTAAAATAAAATAAAATTAAATAAAATACAATAAAAATTATAAAATAAAATAAAATGAAATAAAATAAAAAAAAATGAAATAAAATAAAATAAAATAAAATAAAAAAAATAAAATAAAATAAAAAAAATAAAGTAAAATAAAGTTTAATTTAATAATGTAAGAAAAAAAATAACAAAACATAACATAACAAAAAATTAAATTACGTAACATAACATATCATAACATAAAATAACAAAATAAATTAAAATAAAATAAAATAAAATAAAATAGAATAAAATAAAATAAAATAAAACAAAATAAAGTAAAATAAAAAAAAATAAAATAAAATAAAATACAATAAAAAATAACAAAATAAAATAAAATAAAGTAAAATAAAATAAAATAAAAAAAATAAAGTAAAATAAAGTTTAATTTAATAATGTAAAAAAATAACAAAACATAACATAAAAAAACATCAAATTATGTAACATAACATATCATAACATAAAATAGCAAAATACAATAAATTAAAATAAAATAAAATAATATAAAATAAAAAAAAATAAAATAAAATATAATAAAATAAAATAAAATAAATTAAAATAAACTAAACTAAAATAAAATAAAAAAAATAGAGTAAAATAAAATAAAATAAATCAAAATAAAATAAAGTAAAATAAAAACAAAAAATAAAAATAAAGTAAAATAAAGGAAAAAATAAATTAATATAAAGAAATAAAATAAAATAGTATAACATAAAATAAAATAAAATAATATAAATTAAATTACTTTAAATTATATAAAATTAAATTAAATAGAATAAAATAAAATAAAATTTAAAAAAATTAAATAAAATAAAATGGAATAAAAACAAATTTAATTGAATAAAATAAAATAAAAAAAAAAATTTAATAAATTAAAATAAAGAAATATAAAATTAAATGGAAACTGTATTATAAAATGGTAAAGAATGAAAATTACAGAAAGAAGATAAAGTAAAGAAAGTTATTGGAAACGAATTATCATCCCTTCCTAAAAGGTAGAAAAGAAAAAAACAGAAAAACAAGAAAATAACACTAAGTAAATTTAAACTCTCACAAAATCGAAATATCGCAGATACACGACTTGTCTTAACAAACAGTGAGAATATCTCCTACTCCAACTGATATAAGAAGTTTGTGAAAAGGTAAGCTGCAGATGTTTTATGTAAAGAAATTTCTAGCTGCTTTTAAAATCCACAGATGAGTATATAATGCTCTGCTTTGCACTAACTCAAACTTGTTCAGGTGCTCTTTAAAAAATTATAAAATTCCTGTGTGCTCACCAACCGGCTATGTAACAATGACTGTGACATGATGCCTAACAAGATCACATTACTTTGATGTATTAAGAATGCCATTAATGTGTCTCGCAGACGTACCAATTTGATAGGCGCTCGTTTACTCTTTTCCTGTTTGAATCGATCAATTTTTCATTTTCTTATTACTGACTGTTAGCAACTAGATGTACATATACGCACTTAAATGCAAGCAAGTGCCGATATAAGAAATGAGTCTAACAAGTCCAATGGCGCTTCTACTACGTAAGAGCACTTATGTTCAGTATATAAAAAATAATTACATATGTACTTGATACATATGTATAACAAAATAGCTTCAAGTAATTATCTTGTCATTTGCAATTGTTGCTGAGTCAATTGCTATCATTATTATTATTTATACGAGTTCTCTATGTCGGCTGTTCGTTCTGATTCTACAAAGATCAAGAAGAAAGTCTATTTTTGTACCACAACGAGTGTTGTTGTTGGCCTCCACTTCAAGCGAAAGAATTCTACTTGTGAAAAAGTACATAAGCACTTACTTATAAGCGTTGCGTTGATTTTTATGCATTCAAACTAGAAGTGATCTGTAAAATATATATTGATCGATTGCTTTGTTAACTTGAAACTAAACCGTAACGAGGTAAAATAGGCGCATGCGTGTTACTGCCCTTTTTCGATGCGCTTAGATTAAAGTGGTTCTAGTATGGGAACAGAAAAAGGTAAATAGAAGTAAATACCGTAATATATAATGAAGCAATTTTATATTAGCAAGTACATATTTTTTATTAGTTTATAGGCTTAATTTATGCTGCATTGTTGAGTCTATTTCTTAGCTGAGATTAAGGCATTTTATGAGAATATAAACTGGAAATATTATAAGTGAAACTTTCACACATATCTTGTGGCTTATATATTTCATGGTATCAAAAAAATCGAAAACCCGGCCACACTTCGTTGCATCTCAAAGTTTATAATAGGCTGCATACGATTTTAATCATTATATTTCGGAAACCTGTTGAGATACGAAACTTAATCACATCGCGTATTGCAGCACTCATTAGCACCTTTCGTTTGATACCCATATTGTACTAACACATTTTTGGTCATCCTGATCTACATATTGATCAATAACGCCGAGACCGATTGAGCTATCGAAATCAGGGATATCTTGAAATTTAAGTCAGAGATCTAGTAATGCAACAATAAAAGTGCATTCAGTTCTGTTGAGCAGTTTTTGTGTGATGCGCGCACAAATTTACATACAGACAGACAAAAATTTTAAAAACTGCTGCTTTGCATTCGCTTTTTTCAAAAATGAACCGTCCTATAAATTTTTCTCGAATATCTGCAATGTATAGACATAGAGCTGTTAAAACTTTATTATATGTAGAGATACTTAGCTTTGGACTTGTATAAGGTTTGCAAATATCTTTCAGAGTAATCTGCTGTTTCTAGCCTAATTAATTTTGTTTGGATAAAAGCACATATATCGCTTCAAAGTTTTCCAGGAAGCGCGTTATTTTTAACAGGAATCCTACCACGTTCGTTATTTTTGTGGCACTCAGCATAGACTTAGAGAGTCTGTGCGTGATTTTGTTGTTATTTTTCTCACTTTTCAGATTCACTTTTTCAGAAAAATTACAACAACAACATGCCGTAGAATTCTTTGAAATTAACAATAATAAATCACACAGAGTTCAATTTCTCAAATCTATTGAAGCGCCTATTAATGAAGTACAACAATTATTTCTCTCTAGAGTAGAGCAGTGGATCCATTTGTGCCCCCTGTATACTCACACCGTGGGAGGTAATAGGTATGCATATCAACTGTCTCTCTCAAACGGCCCCATCGTTCCAATTGCGATTTAACAAGCTTTTGTTGTTGTTACTTTCTGTTGTGCTACGTGTTCGCACATTTAAATTAGCGCATTTTCTTTGCAATTCCTAGAAGTTGATGTAAATTGAAAATATTCACTCAGATTTTCGCGTATTAGATAAGTCAATAAGAAGCGCTGAAAGAGCATTGCGAACTCGTATCATTCAACTAGTGCGCGGGTACACATTTCACATTAAACTGGTAAATGCTAGTTTGCTTCTATATATTTTTATTTTTTTTTTTCTTTTCTTTCTTTTTTTTTTCTTACCTACTCAACCTCGTTTTAATGGCTATTCGTTTTAGACGACTTATGACTAATTTACTAAGTACATAAACGTCAAACTTTGTATTAAAAATATTTTCCCAGATTGTCTCATGACTTTGTTATGCGTTCCGCATTACATCAGCGAAAAGGGTGAGACACAAATTGCGTCAAAATAAAAAAATAGTACTCAAGTTTAGTTATTTCAAAAATTTTAACCTACACTCTCTTCAAACTTGCATAAGCTGTCCAATATTGGTAGTCATTTGTAAAAAAAACACTGAGCTCTTAAGGTCTCTGAACTCAGCAATCACTCGCGCCCAAACTTGCGCTGTTGATTGTTTTCAATAACAAAGTTAAAGAGTAAAATGAAAAGCATGAAAGAATGTGGGTCTAGACGAATAAGGGCCTTAGTCGAGCTAGATAGAGTTTCCACCGCTGGTCCATGAGATCGCCACAGCACAGGCTATATAAAGCTTTGGAAAAGTGACCTGTCATATCTGCAAGTTTTTGTACCAGCTATCTTATACGTGGTAGATAGTTCTTTCATAGAAACCTTTTGAAGTAGTGTTTCTAACAATTCCTGGATGTTGAAGTTTGATTGGATTGGATGAAGTATGAGGCAAGAATTTCGTAAATTATATCTCCCTATATCAAAGTACTAGCAACCCGCTCCGTCGCTGTCAACCGACGAACGAACACACAAACAGCGTTCTTTCACCATACGATGTCGCCCCACCTCATTCATGTTGAATTAGATCGTATGGTGAAAGAACGCTGTTTGTGTGTTTATTCGCTGTCAAGTTCTAATGGCTCATTCGTTTAACAGCGAACAAACACACAAACAGCTTTTTTGGAAAAAGTGCTGCTTTTGTTTAAACAATTTTGGTTAAATAAGATATGAAACAACTATTTTTTTTGATGCAGAACGAAAGTAAATATTTCAAAGTTTAACTTCAAGTAAGTTTCATTTTAATCGGTGGATTCGTTTAGGATTTATGGCTGTATAAAAGAAAAAATTATGGTTTTTTACCACATTTTGTCCGATTGCCACGCTTCCTTTATATATTTCTTCACGTTATAATGACATAAACCTTCCTCTTCAACCAATCTATGTATTAAAAAAAAACGCATCAAAATCCGTTGCTTAGTTTTCAAGATTTAAGCATTCAAGGGGAAATACAGACAGAAAAAGTGACTTTGTTTTATAATATGTTAAGATTTTACGAAAACACCTTATCTCAGAATTTCTTTGAAGAACGCTCCAGCTCAAAATTATTTTCAATAACGCCCTATTTCAAAATTTGGTTTAAGTTTGAGTTTCAAAAGCGTCCTAACTGAACGAAAATTCAATACATTTTTAGCTTAGAGAGTGCGTTGTTGAAAAAAACTTTGAGAGAAGGCGTTTTTGAGAAATATTTTAAAATAGGGTGATCTTCCACTCAACAGGCGATATAAAGTTTTGTAGCCTATTAAATTTTAGTTTCAAAAAGTACAAGTCACAAGAATCTTAAAAATGTTGTTGATTTTTGATAATTTTTTTTTTCGACAAGCTAAAGTGTTATCTTTTTTATAAACTCTTATGGAGGAAAATACAGATGTTCCCAAGAAAAAAAAACAATTGCCAAAAATCAGCGAAATGTGTCATGAACTTATTATAATAAAATAAAATAGCCTACAAAACTGCAAGCTAGAAAAAATTATAAAAATTCAGTGAAAAAAATTTAAAATTTCTTTGAATTTTCGCAAAATTTCGCACAATTTTTAAAACAAAATTTACAGTTCTTGTTTTATCCAAATTTGAGAAAATCGCAGTAAACGTCTGTATGTACATTTATGCCAGCCACTGTATATACTAGAATGGGAAACAAATTTTTTTTTTGAATTAAATTGATATTGAATTGATATTATTTTTAGGAGGCCGAAAAAAATATTGTAAAATGTTCAGATATTATAATTTAATTTTTCAAGACCTATTGCTAGTTTAGATTTTTAGGCATGATTTCGCTTTTACTTTAAAATCAGTTGTGTAACACGTTTTCGGTTTCGGTTTCAAAATTAAAAAACAAACACAAGTTTGTGAACAAACAAATTGATTAAGTTTATTAATTAGCTATAAAATTCAAGTGACTCAAAAAAGACCTGCTTTCTTAGAATTTTTTTCCTAAAGTAAAAACACTCACAAAGTCTCGAATCTTAGTAATATTTTACAAGACATTGCCTATCAATGCGTAAACGGAAATACATTTTTTTTATTTCTGTAGTAAAAGACTGGGAAATACCAAATATTTTCCTCGAATCAGTCCAAAAGTGGAACGTGAACCATAGCAGTGCTCGGCAGAATTTCCTTATGAAAAGTAGCACTGTGCCTCGGACAAAAATTTAAAATAAAATTTCTTCTTTCAGCTTTTTGATACTGAGATAAAAACGCGTCTTTTGTAACCTTTCTCGACAATCTTAGAGGAAAATTAGCTAGGGTACCACCTTGTGTCGAAAAATATGTGTCTACAAAATGAAGTAAAAATTAAAAAAAAAAATCTCAAAACTGTTTGGAACCGATTCCACCTTTTGAAACGTTTTCGGTATAGGCTTCTAAAAATAAAACGGTTTTAATCGTTTACGGTATTGTTGTAAAAAGTGTGGCTGCATACAGTTTTGTAGCAAATTAAATTCCCTGCGAAAAGTTCTCGTTAAAAATGTTCGTCAGTCGTGCTGCTCCAGATTAATTACTAGGGTGGGCCGATTTCTATGGACGAAAGTTAAACGATATCGCGCCATCGATTTTTCGATAGGTTTTGGGCTCAGAAAAAAAATGTCCACTGCGCATACCCAAAAACAAATTTTCGAGCCTGCAAAATTTCATTTTTTTGACTTTTTTCGACTTTGATTTTTAAGGTTTTTTTCATGACCTACTAAAAAAAATTTCATTTCAATATAAAATTTTCATGTATACCCTGTCTGACCCAAAAATGTCCGCTAAAAACGTTGGCGATAACGGTTTTTTGAAAAAAAATTTTATTTTTGGGTTTTGGGACTTGTTTTGGTCGAAAAATCGACTTTTCGCAGGCTCGAAAATTATTTTTTTGGGTATGCGTGGTGGAACTTTTTTTTCCTGAGCCCAAAACCTATCGAAAAATCGATGGCGCGATATCGGTTAATAAATCGACCCAGTCTAGTATGTTTTTCTTATATCACGTTTCTTTGGAAATTTCTGAAATAGGCAAAAATCAATGTAGATAAAAATAAATTATTCACAACTATGAATGAGTGCAAGGACAAAAATAGTAATTTTTCAAAAATTGTTTTCATTATTGTTATTATTTTAAATAATTTCTATTATTATGATTTTTAATAATTTTTTTAATTCTTAAAATTTTTTTTTATAATAGAAAAGGTTCAGTTGGGATGGTACCTCCACATAAACTCATTAACCAGGCCGAGGGCTGACTACGCTCCTATTTACTAGCTATGTATATACTATTTAATTGAGTTTATAACATGGCGAAACAACAATACAATACATGGAGACAAACTTTGAAACAAAGAATTTTTTTTCGAAATCACTACAACAAAAATAAAGTAAATTAAATACGAAAAATATTTTTTTAGAAATTAAGTACTTTTGTGAGTATTTTAAGCTTTTTTAATACTTTAAGCACATTTACAAAGTTCAAGAGCCTCTCTGTTAAGCATGTATATGGCATATAGACACGCTCCCACGCTGTCAGTGTAGCCGCGCAGCCGTGAACTGGTCGCGTCTATCGGAAGTGGCATAAAGAGCATCACACGCTTACTTAAATTACTCGTACTACGGGCATAAAACAATAAAATATTGGTGCTGCATTTTCAAGTTTCACCCTTATGAAAATGTGCGTCTTTAATTAATTTTAATACTCAACGATTTTTATTAGAGACTGCGCCGCCGCCACCAATGAGTTAGAATCTCACATGAGATTACTACGACGGGCTGTGCAGATGTGCATAACACACAAGCTTCGTGTATCTCTGGATACGAGTTGAAGATATGCGGATAAAGACGATTAAATGATGTGCGGCGGTGGCGATCGCTGCATGTGAACTTTTTATTGGCTGAGTGGCGACGGAAAATAAATTGCAAGTTAATGAGCTCAAGTGGCGTTGACTATTATGCCTTATTGGGAATTTTAGTGTTGGCATGTTGGTGAGGGTGGGTGATAGTGATGGTATCGGTTATTCTAGTGAGTGTTCTTCGGTGCAGGAGCGTATTCAGTAAAGGTTGAGTTCGGTGCATTTGGAAGGGCCAGATTGTTTCAGTGATCTGAAGTCGTCCAAGGCAAAGAGAGATATGTATCTACATACCAATCGTTTTGGGGAGCCCCCCTCGGACGCAGTAGCATCCATAAGTTTCTGAAAGTCATATGTAACAACTATGCCATGGGACTAGAAAAATTTTGGATGGAGAGCACGCCACGAATGTTTGGCCAGTGTCACGGATGTGTGGAAACAAATCCGCTCCGAGCAGGCAATAGCACGATCGGGGAGTTTAGTCCTATCTTACGACAAGTATGCCTTACCCGGGACATATTGAAGGCCCCTATCGCGCTGGAAGTTGTTGCTGTCTACAGTAGTGATTGTTGTTGTTTTTTCATTATTCTTATATGTAGTTGAAATTGTTTTTTTTTTTTTGTAATTTTATGAGCTCAAGACCAGTTGATTATAATTATTGTTTAATTATTATTTTTGTTTTAAATTTTTTTTTTGTTATTTTGGATATTGTTCTTGTTGTAAATTTGTTTGTAATTCTTGTTGTAAATTTTTTTTTGGTGTTCTAAAGGATATTTTCTTTCTTAATTAAGTTGCTATTTTAGATGTTGTTATAGCTGTAGATTTTGTTCTTGGTGTACATCTGGCTGTTGTAAATATTTTTGTTATCGGTTTAATGTTTATCTATTTGTAAACTTAGTTGTTATTTTATATGTTAATGTAGTCGAAAATTTTGTTTGGCGTGATGTTCTTGTAATGTTTTTGTTGTGAATGATTGTTGTGTTTGTAAATTTATTTGTTATTTTTCAAGTTGTTATAGTTATAAGTTTTGTTGTAATTTATGTTGCAAATCTGTTTGTTGTTGGTTTAAATGTTTATCTATTTGTAAATTGAGTTGTTATTTTATATAGTCGTAGATTTTGTTTGTCCAGAAAATCTTCTTGTTGTAATGTTTTTGTTGTGAATTATTATTGTGTTTGTAAGTTTATTTATAATTTTTCATATTGTTGTAGCTGCTGTAATTCTTCTTTTTGCAAATCTTTTGTTGTAAAAATTTAGCTGTAGTTTTAAACGGTATTATAGTTGTAAATATGGTTTTTCTTATAACTCTTGTTGTTGTAATATTTTTTTGTGGTTATTGTAAATGATGTTGAATGTTATTTATAGAAGATTATTCAATACAATTTTTTTTTTGTTTTGTTGTAGATGTGTATGTTTGCTATAAATATTGCTTTGTTGTTGTAAATGCTATTGTAAATATAAATATTAAAATAAATGTTTATTTTGCACTGAAAATGCTTTGCTATTTTGTATAGTTTTCATAATTTTTGTGGCAACTGTATTGCTGATATGAATATATTTTAAGTAGCACCGTCTCACTCCACCAGAACTAACTCCGCTCCTGTGCAACTACAACTCGTAGGGTATTTTTAATTTTGATTATGATGGCAGTAATGTAATCGAACAAAAAATACTTAAATAAATAAACAATCAAAAGCAATAAACGCTAGACTATAGGAAACTAAATGAGGACGCAATGGGGCCGCAACTACATGCATAGATACATACATAGCGTAGAGCAATGATGAAGTGCAGTGCCAAAAGCGATAAGTGAAGTTCAACGCTCAAAATATCTGTATCACGCACTTCCAATAATTATAAATATGTTTGTATGTATGGACGCAGGAGGGATGACAATTTCTTGGATTTTAACAATACTGGAATTTTTGGTATTTTAATTTAACCCGAGATTAGTCCCGTTAGCTCGAAATTCGCGATACCCCTACGCTTTAGGTTGAAGAAAATTAATAAATTTTTTGAAAAACTATATCACAAATAAGCAGAATTTTAAATTTTTGAAACAAGCTTTTTCGAATTTTTAAGGGTTTTTTTTTGCAATTTTTAAAATGGCTCAACTTGAAAACTTTCCATTTGTGTGAAAAAATGTATATGTATCAGTCACATTACACCTCAATTTGAACACTAACGTACTAGAGAGGTGAGATCGATTCGAAAAAAGTGATTACTCAATAATCGATTTTTTTTTAAGGAGAAATCGATTTGTGAAATATCGATTTTAAAGAAAATAATCAATTTTTTGCTCGTAAATCGATTTTATATACTAAAAATGCGTATTAGGTGCATTAATAAAAACATTTTATAAATAATTAGGTTAAAAGTATAAAAAATGAGCAAATGCACGATGTTCAGATTTTATAAATTCAGATTCGAATTACTCACATATAAATTTTTCATGCTTTTAAATATTTTATTATAGTAAAAATACTGCCGTCGCAAAAACTCTTCCGTCACGTAGTCTCGAAAAATGATATCAGCAATTATAACATTTTCAAAGTTAGTGCTGCCAACATACCAAGATAAGTTCGAAGCAGTGCTGCCTAATTTATGTACGAGAATCAGCTGTTGTTTTGTTTATTTTGTTGACAGCACTTAAAGGCAGATATAAAAGTTTGTTTACAATTTTTGTATTTTACTTCACTTTAATTTATTTTATAATCGCATGTCACTCAGAGTTAGTGATGCCAAGTTGACACAATTTAAATGTTCGTCAGAATGTCGTGATCCTAACGTCATAGCTGATAGCATTTCCCCAATTTGAACTGTGTCGGAATTATTGATAAGAAGAATAAGAGTAAAAACTATAACTTTTTTTGGGCCTGAGAATTATAGATTTTCTTGTTTGTTGGGTAGTAACATATTTCATCTCGCAAAAATCCCGAGCTCGTATAACAGAGCTAACAAGATTTCAGTCACCTAAAAGGCCACGAGATTCCGGGATTGGCCTCACTAGTACACATATTTGCTTGCCCTTATTTAAAACTGCCTCTATATATCTTTCGATATAATGCCGACTCTATGGGCAGTTCAGATTGTTTAAGGATCAATGCATGCGTGCCTTTTCCGCGCCAAATCTAAGCAGTGAAAACTTACAGCCACAATAGAGATATGTACCCCTGAGTATGTTTGTTTGTACAACCGTCTTTCGTCAACCGATTGCAGTCAACGCAACTACACTTTAAGTTTTAAGACCAGATTTCACACGCCCAACTGCCGTAATTCTTAAGTTTTTGTACACATTTGGAGTGCCGCTTGAATGAGCTAAGCTCTTGAGGGCCCCCCTACCGCCTAACAACACTCTCAACAATGTTCTATGCTTTGCTTGTTTGCGCGTCTATTCAGTTGATCTCTTTGTTGCATTGTCCTCTTTTTAGTCGGCTTGTACTTAAGACAAACTGTCAACATCGCATTTGAATGTAGCGGCGCAGTTGTGGGCTAAGCTCTAACCATGCTGCGTTACGTTAGTTCGCCCAGTTCAAGTGTCAAAATACAAACAGCTGCTGTCGGTTAAGCTGTCGCTTCACACAGGCACGCACGCACACACTCAGCCATGCTTAGCTACAGCTGTGAATGAGTTGAAGCTAGAGCACCATCACCTGGTTGTTGTTGCCTTGGTGTTTTGTAATTATTACATTTAACCTTGATTTTCGTTGCAATGCGTTTGTTGGCGTAAATTGTAAACTTAAAAGTGACATTAAGAAGATGCCAGATATATGTAATTATAACATTCACGCACCATACACTCACCGCATGCACTCAACCCATGCAATGAGACAAATTTTATCTGCTGAGGATTAGTCTGACATTGACTTCATATTTGTGTCTTACGTAAGAATATCGACAGCTTTGTACTTGCCACTTAAGGACTATTTTTGGATTATTTTTGAAGTTATTATGCATAACAATAGCATGATATTTCAAATTTATTTGTAGGGATTTATTTTTAGTGCTCAAGTTCGAAGGTAGGCGCGGCTCTACGGCGCATATTGGAAAAAGTTGTTTCAAAATCAAATTTCTCAACAACGGTAAAAGCCAGAGCGATCAAGCAAAAAGTGGCTGAAAGCTTAATTATTTTACTATACGATAAAGTTCGGAAATTGGTAAAAAATTTCAAGACTATGCATTGAAAAAAGTTTTTGAAAAACATCATTTTGCAATTTTTGTTGTTTTTTAAGTATAAAAAAAAAAAATTTACTAAATATTTCTTTTTTTTTTAAGATCAAAATTTTGAAAAGCTGAATCCGACAACCTATAAAAAAAAATGTTGGTCACAACAGACATTTTCACTTTGACCTATGAAAACTATCGACATATACCGCTAGTATTGAGAAAACTATCGAAATTAAGGTGGGTTGAAAATATTTTTTTTTTCACTTTCATGGCGGTGGAATTTCTTTTTTACTAAATAAATGGAGAAATAAGAATAAATAATTTTCTTTTAGCCCGAATTCAAAATTGTCTAATGTACATAATTTTTTTATTCTCTTTCAATATTATGCAAAAAAAAACTTAAATTTATTTTCTTAATTTTTTAATTCAACAAAAATAATATGCACAAATTAGTTTGTACTTTTGGCTTTCAACCAAATTAGCTCCAAACGTAGTATGATGAGTAGTTGGTTAAACTGAAAGGAAGAGAAGGATTCAAAAGATAAATCTTCGATGACCCGCTCTTTAACAGCTGAAAAGAGAGAAAGCGAACCCCAGAAGGGCTTGATGGTCGATGACGTTTAGGCCATACATCATCAAGGCAGGACTGCGGGTTCGAAGCCTACTTCCAGGGAAAACACTTTGAAGAAAGTATCTTGCTGTTCAGTTCAAATGCAATAATCCCAGACCTGTTAAGTAATGATTACTAATCGCAAATATTACCAGTTTTATTGATTATGTTTTGGAAAACCCTACTAATGTTCGATTACCCACTAATAAAAACAATAATAATCTAATATAATCAAAAAAATCAAAAAAAAAGTAAAATAAAACAAGAAACAAGAAAAGTTAAAAAATAATCAAAAACAATAAAAACAAGTTTTTTTTTTGAGTATTTGATAACTTTTGATTATTTTTGATTACATTTTGGTGTTGTTGCAGCCAAAAGTGCTTATGCGGCAAAGCAATGAAAAATAATTAAAAAAATAAAAAAATAAAATAAAAAAAAACTCTATAATCAAAAACAATAACAAAAAATTTTTATTACTCTTGATTTTTTTTATTACTTTTTATTTTATTTTCTTCTTATTATCTTTAATTTTTTTTTTTTTTTTTAATAATTTTTAATTTTCTTTTTATTTATCCAATGGTACTTAATTAGTATTTAAGGATTTTTGAAAAAATTTAAATAATCATAATTGTTTGAAAGAGTCATCCAATCAATTGATTACTTAATTCTATAATAGGTCCGAATAATCCAGATCTATCCTTATCCAGTTCGTACTCCCTCTTCGTATGGTAAAATTGCATTGAATTCCTGGAGATACTTCAAACAGTCCGTAGTTCTTACATTGCTTTCACAATTTTTCGCTTAAAAAATGCAAGAGCCCGTACCTCATGTCTTGGCCTATCAATCTTCAAACACAATGAATATTTAAAAAACATATTTTTAGTCGGCAGCTGCAAGCAGCTTCTAGTTTCAACTTTTTTTACTTGCCACAAAATGCACATAAAATTTCCGTAATTTTTTAATTACCAGAGAGTTTGTTCCAAACATATGTTTTGTTTTAAATTACTGAAGTAGGCATGGAACATTTATATTTTCAAAACAAAAATAAATTTTTACGGCAAGTGTTCGGTACTGCAGAGGATTGCATTTCAAATCTGCGCGCAACAGAGCAATGAAACAGAACATAAAGCAGAAAATACTCATTTTGATGAAGGGAAACAGCAATGCTGCATGTACTTAGAAGTGTGCCGTAACATAAATACTTACACTTATACATGCATATATATAAGGTTGAGAACAATCTTTCAAGTACTGTACAAATTCTCGGAAGGAACCACACCCTAAATAGCGCAACATGTTGAGGATGTCACTAGAAATAAGCCAAATATTTTCATGGCATCAAATAACACATAAAAACATTAGATGACAAACGACTAAGAACAACCACAACAACAAAAATATGCAACTAAAAAATTAGATGAGTTAAAGTTGAGCCGCATTGACCTAACCCATAGCGAAAGCAAGAGCAACAAACAACATAAACAAGTAAAAAACTAATAGACAAACAATCGTCTGTATCTGCCACATATCAATCACCGAATAGCAATAAAAATAGATTCGACGCTCACAAGCATATATATGTAGAGTAAAAAACGTAAATCAATATATCAGTCAAGGCAAGAGTTGGGAAAGTATTGTAGCAATGGTGAGCGGGATCAAACAGTAAGCGGTGGGAATTTGAAGCTTTTAACAAATTAAATAATTCTGAGAAATAGTAATAGCTAACAAAATCAAAAGGTAGACAGAGAAGTGGACAATATACGCAAGGTAAACGAGCACCCATTGATGGATTATTTTTTTTTTATGGGAAAAAGTTAGAATTTGAAGTGAAAGCGAAACCTTTTAGTTTGGTCATGCTTTTGAGAAATTAAAATTAAATGAAAATTGAGTATGTAGCGCTAGGCAAGGTGAATGATAGATACATATATAGATATGCGCGTACATACCCTGTAGAGAAAGTCGGTAGTTGAGAACTATTCAGCGCGTTTCTAGTGCATTCGTAAGCGCCACAAGTTTAGTATAAATTGTTTTTGTTGAATGCAATATACTGGCGAATTGAACATGATGATATATTACCTTTCCTCTTTAGCTTAGAACGAATTATACAAATTAGTACTAACAATTGAATTGAAATAGGAGTTTAGTTGAAAAACAAACCATCGTTCTGATAGCCTAAGGGTTAACAGAACGTGCCAAAAAAATTTTCTCACACGTTAGCTGTGGTTCTAAGGCAGTATCTTTCACTATTAGCTACTGACTTTCCTGCAGCGTATGTAAGCTTACATCTGCATCTGTATCTATTACCAAAAAGATTAATTTGATTTTGGTATTTTCAATAGTTAGCATACTTCGGTATAGCTAGCTGTGAAGCTTTTTTTAAGCCTGTTCAAAACAAACATGTGAAATGAACCAGAAAAATGGGTTAGATAACTGTGTGTCAAGTAAAAAATTGCACCAGATAGATAATATATAATGAACACGTCGGTTTATAGAAATACGGATGCCTCTTCTTCAATATATGCATCGCGCTATTTCTTTACTTTGTTTTGAATTTCTATTGTTAACCCACTCTTCTAACACATACATCACTCTGGTCCAACCCTGTGGAAACTGCGCGTTTCCTCGGACTTCCGTTAGAAGAGCCTGATGACAATTTAGAGTGATCGAGCCCATTGGGCAGGGCCAACAAAATTTACTAAAACAGAGCAACCTCTTTTACTTGATATGTTTATATTTCATTAGATCTATTAATTTTGGAATTAAAAAAATTCAGTTCCAAGAGCAAAAGCTTAATTATACTACTTAATTTTCTTCTCACCTTCAATATACATATATCGTTCATGGTATAAATAATTAAATTTTTTCTTATATGCATTAGAGCATTTCAACAAACTTGGTATAGAAGAAAGTATCGGTATTTGACTAAAAACAAAGGTTCGATCTGCCGATATTGGTATCGTTTACAGGGCTACTATCGTGTCTGTGACTAGCCTCGCAGAAATATGTGAAATAAGCCGGAAAAAAGAGAGAATAAAAAAGAAGAACAATCAAGTTAGAGAAAATAGATAAAACTATCAAAGATTTGCGAAGAGATAGAAGAGGGAAAAACAAAAAGAACAAGGTATATATGTATAAATAAGATTTGAAAGAAGCAAGCAATGTAAAAAACAACCAAATAAATTGAGAAACCAAGAAACAAACAAATAGAGAAACCGAAATATAAAGGAAACAAACAAACCTGTCAACGAATGAGCAAGTAACGTCAAGAAGAAAAGCCAACAAGTTTAAATAAAGTGAGCAAACAAAAAACAATAAACTAAACAAACATTAACAAAACTGAAAACGAAACAAAGAAAAACAAATCAGCCAAAAAACAGACTTACAAAGAACCAAGCAATATCAGCAAAATTAGCTTTGAGTCTAACAAATAAATATGGGAACAAAGAAAACAAACAACAAACAAACAAGCTAAGAAACAATAAAACTTACAAACAAACAAACCCAAACATAAGGAAACAAAGAACTAAAAAGAAGTGCAATAACAAACAAAGACACGAACTAACTATCAAGCTAAGAAAAACACAAAGAATAAAATAAAAAAATCTAACCAAAAAAAGAAGACAAACTAAAAATCGAATACACAATTAAATATAAAAATAAAGAAATAACAAAATAAAGCTGCAACTACAAACAATAGCAGAAAACAAAATAAGAAAATAAATAAACAAAAACAATGTTAAAACATAAACTTTTGCGCAAAAGTTTACATTCATTTTAGCTGCACAAAAGAACAACAACAATGTATTTCTTATAAATTCTAAATTTTCTGCTCGTGAAGTCAAAACTTTCCCAAACAACTTTACTCACTTTCAATGTAAACGACTTTCTATACAAACCTTCACGTAGCGAACAGATGGTTTTGCTAACAAATAGAAATTCCAAATTTACAAACTTACAGTTCAACATAAGTTTTTGTAGATACAAACATATTGATAATAGATAGTATACACGCTTGACTATATTTATTTCATTGCTACGTGCAACATCGTCAGTGATCTGTGGCGAGATAAATGACAAATTGAAAAAACGTTGACGTGAAAAGAGATGACAAAACAAATGTTTGTATGTAAAGTATGAATGAAACCACACGGGTATTGGGTGGATAGAGTGGAAAGCCTCAAACACAGAGATGGCTGATAGTGAAAACTAAAAGTTGATATGCCATTGTAATTTCTTAGATGAATTGAGAGATATGTGAATGTAGTACAAATTATTTACAGAACTGAATACACCAACAAAAAACAATACACAGTGAAGTATAAGAAACAACAAAATGTAGAGAGTTTTAAATATATTTGAAAAGGAGAAGTAAAGCATAAACACGAAAACTCAAAGGCAAACTTAAAAATTTCCTCATTGATACTGCTCGTATAATGGTTTGCGCTATTATCTTTAGCTTCAGAAAAGTTCATGTTTTCGGCTAAAGTTCTTCTGCGCTTTAGATAATTAGTCTTGTCATTACTCATGACGATTCCCCTAAAAAAAATTATATAAAAAACTTGCCAGCTGAAATTGTCTTGCAGGGAATTACCAAATTAGCGCAATTCCTTTGAGTGTCATTCATTTTTACTTTTATTTAGCTCCACACTTCTCCAAGCGCTGTTTGTTTTTCGTGGAAACACTTCTAACGAAACATAAAATTAGCCAAAAAACAGTAACGATTATCGCTACTTGAGTAGTGATCTCGGTTTTTTTTGCTTTTTTATTATGAGTGCTTGTTTTTCTTGTCTTCTTTTTATTTGCAACAATTATTTTTATTGTTTTATATCAGTGTTTGAATTGTTATTGGTGTTGTTGTCTTAATGTGGCGCGTTAGGAGTTGGTTGACTGTGCGGAATTCTGACATGGTCATATAAAAGTATGCGAGGATGTAGTTAAATTCTCAACAATTCAATGTTGGTTTAATCGTTTCAACTGTCCCAGGAGCACGAAGTTTGGCTGCTTTTTAAGATACTTCGAATAAAATGCTAACATAAAATAAAGTAAAATAAAACAAAATAAAATAAAATAAAAAAAAATAAAAAAAAAAAAATAAAATAAAAAAATAATTTTTAAAAATAAAATAAAATTATTTTTGTTGTTTACGGCCTTAAATTGTGCGAAATGAGTTGATCCGATATTTCGATTTCAATCTGAAATCATCATCAGGGACTTATGGCTGAGCCTGATGATCAAATAAAATAAAAATATCAAAAGAAAAATTTAAGTTGTTCTTTCTTTTGATTATTGGCCTAGAGCTCGTAAATAAAATAAAATAAAATAAAATAACATAAAAGAAAATAAAATAAAATAAAGTAAAGTAAAGTTAAGCAAAGTAAAGTAAAATAAAATAAAATAAAAAATTAAAAAAAAAAAATATAAAAAATCAATAGAAATTAGCTAAAACAAAATAAAATAATGTTAAGAAAAAAATTAATTGAAGTGCAATAAAATAAATTAAAATCAAACTGTATTATAAATTAAAGGACAGGAACAGAGATGAATGAATAGGAACAGCAAGGAAAGGAAACGGTAAAATAGATTTAAAACAAATAAATTAAAATAAAAGAACACTAAAAGGAAGCAGCATCAAAGAAAATTACGGAAATGAAATAGTAAGAAAAGCGCAACAGGGAATAAAATATACTTAATAAAAATCGGAATAGTCTATTATTAAATCGTGAATAGAGGAGAAAAAGGACAAAAAGAAGAGAAAAATAAAGAAAGGGACAATATTTTAAAGCAAGGCCGTAGCCAAGAGTTTTTTTTGGGGGGTTCCACATTATTAAAATGAACCGTCGTAATGAGAAATACGCATCAGTGTTGACACTTCCAACATTTTTTCTGTGGTAAATTTTAAGAAATAACCGTGGTAGATTTTTCGAAAACAGGAACAAACATGCAACATTTTTTTTCATCAAAATTATTGTTATGTTTTCAAAAAATAACGAGAACTATTACAAGTTCAACTTGAATTTAAAAACAGACCATAATACAAACATGTACACTAGGGAGAACAAGTTTGAGTAAAGATATTTTCTCGAAATTGTCACCAACTTTAGACATTAGTAAAATTATTTTGACAAATTTTCTACAACTGTATATGCCAATGTACATACATATATTGCAAAAATTTTAAAATACAGGTCAAAAACTTGTGCATAGTTTGCGAAAACTCGGCGAATATCAGTCAAAATTTTCAGCTACTGTTTTTGAATTTTTTGGAGTTTGCAGTTTTGTAGCTTATGCAATTTTAGTATAACATTGTGTTAACCTTAAGTCCTTAAAGAAATTTTCGAGTTTTTGTAAATTTTTTTCATCCGTATAAATTTATGAGAATAAACGAACACAGTAAAACTCTTATTGAAAATAATACTGTGTGCTAAAAATGTATAAAACCGCGTGATTGTGTCAACATTTTCGGGGTGTAGGTAAATCAGTTTTTAAAGAAAAATAATCGATTTTTGTTCATAAATCGGTTTTCAAGAAAATAATCGAGTTTTGATTTTTAAAGAAAATTATCGATTATTGCTCATAAATCGGTTTTTAAAGAAAAATAATCGATTTTTGTTCATAAATCGGTTTTCAAGAAAATAATCGAGCTTTGTTCATGTATTGATTTTTAAAGAAAATTATCGATTATTGCTCATAAATCGGTTTTTAAAGAAAAGTAATCGATTTTTGTTCATAAATCGGCTTTTGAAGGAAAAAATCGAATTTCGTTTATAAATCAACTTTTTATACGAAAACTGTCTTTTCGATACTCAGTAAAAAATATATTATAAATAGTTCAATCAAGTGAAAATGATTCAAGATAGTAAGTATGAGGAATAACAAAATGGAGGATTTTCAGATTTTATTAATTCAGATAAGAAAAAAAATTAGAGAAAAATAAAACAATTTTTTAGCCTCAAAACTAAAATAAAAAGGGATTACCTGTTAAAATTTATGTATAGACAATGAAAAAGAAAGAATAATTTGTATACTGGTCAACAGGTGACTAAATTGAGAATGGAATTCGCTGATGACTATTAAAATAAATAAAACAAAAATCGTTTGATTTTAAAACTGAAAAATAATTTGAGTTAATATCATAAACCTGAAAAAATAAATGCCACAAACGTTCAGCGTTACTTGACATTTGACTATAATCATTAGAAGATTAACTAGAATGATTCATACAAAACAGTGCATTTTCAGCTATAGTGTGAACATAGTTTTACACTTTTTTTCATCCGAGTTGGCACTCTTTGATAAAGTCAATTTAAAATGTGTAATTGCTCTAATTGATTTAGTAAAAATCAATGTTTAATATTAATAAAATCGATCTTAAATATATCGATACTTAAAATATATAAATCGATTAAAGTAAAATCGATTATTTACTCACAACCCTACCTCCACAAGTTTCTTTCAGTGTTCGGCCAATTGATTTAAAATTTCCCTTGCGTTGTATGTACGTCAGATATGTTCCTGGTGAGATCCATTTTTCCCCGCTAAAAATTTGACATCCTTACACTTTCAGTTGTCGTTAGTTCTATTTTTATTTTGAGCAAATTTATTTTTTATCTTTTTTAAGGAATTAAATCCATTTTAATGAGTCAAAAGCTGTTTTTCATTTGCTGACGAGTGGCAAGTAGCAATTTAAAATGATATAATATGCATACATATAAACATATACACATAAGTATGAACGTATGTGTATATTAGAGATGTGCGCGATGTATGGGATGTTCGGGATCGGGAAGATTCTAAAATGACGCGGGAAGGTGTATTTTGGGATCAGTACAGACGATATAAATACAAATTATTTATTTATATTTGTAGTTTGATCCCACTACTGTACTGTTTAGTAGGTTTAAGCTATTTAGCGGATGGCTTAATGCCAGTATACATACATACATTATTGTGGCTCTCACTTTATAAGTCTATATTTCCCTGAAGTCTTTTGCTCAGTATAGTTATCTCTACATATAATAAAACTTTAACAGGTCCATGTCTGTACATTGTAGATATACAAGAATAATTGATAGGAGGAGTCATTATTGAGCCAATCGAATTTAAAGCAACTATTTTTACAATTTTTGTCTGTCAGTCTGTATGTTTGATCGCGTATCACTCAAAAACTGCTAAATAGAATTAAATGCAACTTTCACCCTTCCAATACTAAGCGTCTATTTTAAAGTTTAGGATACCTCTTATTTCGATAACTCAAGGGGTTTCGGAGTTACCGAGCAATACTTTGACCACGGTGGCCCAAAATATGTTGGAAGTGCTGCAATAAGCGATGTGATTAAGTTTCATATCGCAAATAGTTTTGGGGATATCTTAATTTAAATCGAATTCAGTCTATTATAAGTTCTGAGACGCAGCAAAGCGTGACCGGTTTCAAAGTACTGAATAAATACAATATCCTCATTGAGTGAAAAAATGCCAGGAGAAAAAAAAATATTTAAAAATTTTTTTTTTTTTTAAACATGTAGTATATGAGCCACACTAATGTACAACCATTCATCTACACGCGTTTCGCATTTTCGTTAAATTTTAAACTTTTTTTGTAGCATAAATTTTATTAAATCGCTTTATTTTAAATTTTTGGCTATTTTCTTATTGTTATTCTAATTCCTTTTTTTTTTGTTTATGCTTGGGAATCTGGTTCGCTCGCCTGCACAATGACATCATCCAAAAGCGTTTAGGATGCTGAGCGGCATCTTTACGTCCAAAGTTTGTATTTACATATTGTATTGTTGTATGTATTATGCACGTATGTATATAAGCCTTCACTAAATATGAATGAACTTGACAGTTCACCTTTTCTGTATTTAAATAAGTTTTGCAATGAATGCGAGTTTTAATTAGCTGTGAGTCTTTACTTTGTTAAAGTTGAGATATATTAAAATGTTTTGAGTATAAATCAACTTTGTATGGCAATAAAAATTAATGAGATAAACTTGACTTTCATGCTCATTGTTCACTTTGTTGTGAGCCCGACATACGCGCCAACGACACAAGTGCAGATAGTGTCCTATTTGCCGAGTTCTCTGACACTCTATTGCGCTCGCAGCAAAGGTGCAGAGTGAGCGAAAATCCAGAGAATCCAACAGCTTTCTGTCGAGGGAGCAGATAATGGATAGCAAAATTTTCTTAGCGATCCTAATGCATATACGATAAGAGGACCTTCTAGAGCACGCATTTCATGGTGACTGGAGCTATGGCCGAGAGATCATATGCCATGAGTGACCACCAAATGGGAACATTTTTGATATGAAAATCTTCTCATTTCTCCACTTGAAAAAATATTGGATTCTGACTTGCATTTCATCAATATTTTCCAACTGAAATCAAACTTCACATTTTACTTTTCTGTTAGGCATTTAACTAGTTATTAAAACACAATGCGCAATATAATATATGCAATATAATATTATAAATACTAACTTTTGTCACACAAATATATATCTTTTTATTTCTTTCTTTTTTTAAATGTGTTGCCAACACACGTGCTTTGATAAATTTGTGATGTCAGATATGAGTGCTGCCAAGTGTAAAAATTGCAGATGCACTTTCAAAATTAACTCCAGTGGTTTTCAATCTGAAATCAAACATTGGAAATCGTGCAACCTCAAAATTTGATTTATGCATATTGGGTAGCGGTAGTAGTTTAGTCGTCTCCTGAGAACCAGCAATCAGTAAAAACCTGGATGAACAATGAGTCGCTGGTACCACTTTTTTTCTTATGGCTTGTATACTTTTATTTTTCCATACAAATTCCATATATATGCGTTGGTGCTAGTAAAAATTTGCGAATTCCTGGAAGCAGAGTTCCCCCACGGTTAGCTATGGTTGGTAGGGAATTTGTGATTGTGTTGAAATATGAGATTTCACTTCAGCAGATGTTGTTAGCAACGGTTGGCAGGCTTAGAAACGAGCAATCCGGTACTTTTCTGACTAAAACTAGTAAAACTGTCCAAAGCTGAAAATTCGCTCAGAGCGAGAGAGCAACACTAAAATATACACGATAGATTTTTAGTAAGAAATGGAAGTTCTGTCAAATTCATTAGTTTATTTACATATGGCGGAAAATTGATAAATACTATACAAATCAAAAATCAAATAAACCTCTCCCTCGGGCACCTTAAACGCATGCAAGGTGGTAGGTGGTTCTTTTCAAGATACACTTTTTGGAAATTCGTTTCCGATTTATTGTCAAATGAACAACAGCTGATTGTTTGACAGATATGCTAGGAGTTGTCAGCGAAAATTCAACTTCTGACTGAGAGAAAACCATATTTGCTCCCATTTCTCAATAGTCGGAACACCGAGCACGAGAGTGATTTCCTGTAACTTCTGGCTGATTCTGACTATTTCTGTTTCGTACGGGATCACATCTTATACAAAAATTTTATTTTTTACTACACTCAAGAGCGTCCAACCCCTGTGAATTGAGCGCCCACAATTGTGTTATGAAATAACCATCTCTGGTCTAAGAAATTAGCCGAAATAACTGACAACCGAAGGAGGTAGATATATAGAATGTAGATAAACATAAAACACACAAAAAGGGCGCTAGATACATACCAATAATAAATGTTCGTTGTTAACAAACATAGGTTCGGCACTGCAGTGGGTACTAAGCGCTAAGAAGCGAAAGGTGATCAACAACAAAGGTGACCAGCAACAATTTTTTTTTCGGCTTTCGTTTATATGCTTTGGGCAGCGAAAGGAGAACGTTGACACCCGTTACAAATTTTTTGTTGGCCTTTTATGTTGTTGTTGTAGCCAAACACAATTCACTTTTTTGGTCAAATTGGCTATTTGCGCCCAGCAGATATTTAACTTTGTGGTTGCCACTTGGCTTGCTTTGTCTTAGCTTTTGAAGCAGTTTCTTTTTCGTTTTATATTTATTCACTTTATTACTTTAACATTTTTAATGTTGTTTTTTTTTTTCTTTTGTAACATTTACACCTTTCGATTTCTCAAGCAAATTAAATTTTTTTCGTTTGTTGTTTTTAACCTTTTGTCGTGTAGCTTTGTATATTCTTTGGTTACTTCTTTTTTTTAGTTTTCTGTTTTCAAATAGTTTCTTTTTGTTGTTTGCCCTTACTTCAATTTTTGTTTAATGCACTTCGAACTTATATTTGATTCTTGCTTCACTAGCAATATTCTTACTTACAAATTTTTTTTTTTATTTAGTTTTTCTTTCTTGGTTGCTTTGGTGGTTACTTCCAGGAAAATGTCGCCAATGCATGCAATGAACTTGTTGCTGTCTGCTTGCTTTGAAACCTTTTCAGCTTTTTGGCTTTGTTTTTGTTGTATATTTGATTAAAATTGCCTGTGCTGTTATTGTATTTATTACACGTTTTTTGATTCTTTTCACTTCTTGTGTTCTGCTCGCTGTAGTTTTGGACACAAAAGTTGCAGACGACAAAACTTAGTTTTGATTTTGTTTCTTCTTTTTTCAATTTGACCATACACCCAATGTTTCCTGCCGCAGCTGGTTGTTGTTTTTGTCTTGTTTCATGCGGCAAAGGTTCATCAGACCATTAGTGTTGCAGCGCACGTTTGCTTTGAGGGAATTTGTCCGCGCATGGGACTCGTTGGCGACTCAAATGTCGGCGTATGGCTGACAGAAGTTAAATGTTTTGAGTTGTGTGCCTGTTTGCTTCTTTTTTTAATTACTTTTATTTGTAACTAAAATTTTTTGGCTCAAAGAATCAGCATTCATATAGATTTATACGTCGAACTGTTTTGGGCGTTTAGAAAATATTTATTTTCTTCAATTTCGTCTCTTAATTTTTAATAACATCCTACATTGTCCAACAATTATTTAGGTTTTGTTGGAGTATATGCGAAATCTGAAAATTTAAGAACTCTTGTAGAGTTGCATTCAATGTCCAATACATTTTTTAAGAAAACCCTTTACTTCCCTCTTCAAACTATGCTCATTGATATCTTATAATTGAAAATTCATAGAAAATTGTTCATATAGTTGATGACCCAAAAACTACTTCAGACGATTGTCAACGAAAAAGTCACCCTCAGTCACCTTCCATTAAAATGATAGTTTGGTGCTATCCTTAGTCTCTTTCTATCATTCGTTGAAGGTAGTAGTTCGGTTTGCACCGGATGCATGACCATATTGAAGTGCTTTTCAAACTTCATTTTGGAGTGCCTGTCAATCAAGTTTGACAGTTAACGTAGCACGCTTATTCTGATGCATAATAGCTTGGTTCGGTAAGCAAAAAACTTTAAAAAATGTTATATAATTTTGACTGAATAGTGATCGGCGACAAAAAAAACCTGCAGGGAGAGAGTGCATTTTGACATTTCATTGGGGGAGAAAGTTGCAAATTTTTGCTGGGAAAATTTCACGCAGATGAAAAACAGCTGATCGTGGTTTAGAAAAACAACAACAAAAACGTCAAACTTTAAGTTAATAACCAATAAAAACAGTAACAGCTATTTTGCTTGCAATTTTTTAAGAAATTCTGGTTCGACTGTAAGTGTGGAAGTTGAAGGGGGCAAAATATGGAAGAATGTTCACAATATCCATAAATCCAACATTTTTTCGCTGTTTTAGAAATGTCAAAATTAGAAAAGTGATTTCCAACATGTTTCTCCACTTGAGGTTCAACATTTGTTTACAAAGTTAGAATACAGTTTGAAAACCTTTGGAGTTCATTTTGAAAGTGCACCTGCAATACCTGACATCAAAAATTAATCAAAGCACGTGTTTTTGGCAAAACAAATAAAAAAAGGAAAGAAATAAAAATATATATATTTGTGTAACAAAAGGTAGTATTTATATTATTATATTACAAGTATGATATTGCGCAATGTTCTTTAATAATTAGTGAAATGCCTAACAAAAAAGTAAAATGTGAAGTTTGATTTCAATTGGAAAATTTTGATGGAATTCAAGTCCGAATCCAATATTTTTGCCAAGTGACAAAAAAATGCAGGTGATTGGATTGTTACTCCAATTGATCTCGAGTTAAAAAACGTATTTGATCTTAAATGAGATTCAGATGCATTTCGAAAAAAAAATTTTCAGCTGTTTCTCTTAATTTCTTCCACCCGATTGTTACCATTCCAGAAAATATGAGGTTATGGCCGGTTGACGAAGAACTTTAACCTCAAAGTTCAATACATGCTTTAAATGGCGCCTTCCCAAACGTAGTTCGAGGAAAGTAAAGCAAAGCAAAATGTGGGGCAGTTATCTGTTAAAGCCAAAGTCTGACTCAAAACGTAGATGAAAGTTATATGTAAAGGGGCTTTATATGCGAATATAGTATTCATCAAATCACCTTCTGTCACCAGAAAATCACCTTCTGTCATCGAAAATACTGATTTTGTGACTACTGTCTACACTAGTTAAACTTTGTTTCTTTCACAAATTCAATAAGTATTTATTTCAAGCACCATATTAGAACTTTGTTTATTTATTTCTTTTTTCTTTAATTTCTGAAATTTTTTAGTTGAACATATTTAAAAAAAAATTAGTTTTTATTCAATCAGTTAAACAAAAAAATTACATTTTTTTAAGTTGAAAATTTACAATTATTCTTTTGCTCAAACACTCTTGTTTTGCAATATATGCATGTACAAATAAGTATAAAGAATTATTTTTGCACTAAATTTTTCGCTAAGTACCTACCCGTTTTTTTGTTTTTTTTTTCTATTTATATTTTTACTAAAACGTGTCTATTTATATTTTCTTCACTATTTTTATGCCGCTTCTAGCATTCGCACACAATTCTTACAATTTCAACAGCAAAAAAAATCACTTAAATTTTGTTTTCATTTGCCTTACATTTTTCTAATTTGCATTGCAGGCAGCGCTTAAGAACTGCACACTCGTAAATTTACAATTCCATATGTACATGTAAATGCATAGATATGTATGTATGTACCTACAATATGCAACAGGCTGACAATAAGAAGAAGCAACGCAACGTTCTTTTGCGCTTAGAGACCTTTTCTCTTCACCGTATATTCTATTCTTTATGAACGTGCAACACTATGCTGCACTACACTGCGCTTTTGTTGTTTTTTATTTCTATAGACACTTATTTTTTTTTTCTTCTTTTAAGTATTTTTTTGTAATTAACTGCAATTTGTAAGCAGTTTTAACTTTATTTCTTTTTCCCCACAAACTAGATTTGTTCACTTATTTTTTTTTACCAAACTTTTAATTCGTTTCTAATTGTATTTCTTTGAAATTTTCTTTAATTCATTTTCATCTTCAAGATTTCTTAAATTTTTCAATGCACTCCAACATTTTCTCCTTTAAATTTCATCCGTTGTACACCACCATGCACGTAAGTTGATGTTTTGAAACTGTTCGATTGTTCGGCTACAATTTTACTTTGCCTTGCTTCCACCGTTGCTTTCCGCTTCTGTTGCCGTTGTTGTGGTTTGTTGTTTGTTTATTTTTTGCCGCGCTCTTTGCTTTTATTCGAATTCGAAAAATGAATTTGCGTGTTGGAAATTCTCTAAATTATTTAACTCTCTTAATGAATTGTACTCTCTTAAATTTAAATACAGTGGTGGCGTGAGATGTTTTAACGGCATAAACAAAAAAATCAATAATGATTGACATGCCCTACCATGGATAAAAGTTGCGTAATTTTGTTTAAAAAGGTTCACTTTTAAATCATGTTAAAATTGCTTCCCGTGTGGGTGTGAGCTCTGAAAGCCTGCATACTTTTAGGCACTGCTGTTTTCCATACAATTCCCTGCAAAAAATCGTGCGACTGATCTCTAAAGAGAGTGTTCCGAAATCAATAGCTTTCGTCTACAGTGGGCTACAATTGATCCCCACTATTCCGTTAAGGCAAAGTTAGGGTAAGTCGTTTTTAATTTCTGTAGCCTACTTTTAGGTGTTGAAAGTAAAATTGTCCGACCGCACCCGTAGGGGAACAAAGGGAATCTGTCCGACACTACCCGTTTAGGCATAAAGGGGACCATTAGTCTCTTCATAGGACATGCTCAAACAAAAGGGATCACTCCAACACATAAATGAGAACAAAACCTATCTTGAATCCATCCTAGACTAATCGAATTTTTTACAGGGCTTACATAAATATGGTAAAAATTTCTGATTGCTTGGTGGCACACATATCTTTATTTGATTTAAGACTTAAATCTTTGGCAACAAAATGAAGAACAATAACTCGATCGACTATAAAGTATCATTAGCATTGTCCGGTAAGCATAAAGTTTTCAAAAATTCTATAAAATATTTACTGAGGAGTGTTCGGCAACACAAAACACTTGCAGGGAGTTAGCGCCTTTTTACTTTTATTTGAAAGAAGAAGTTGCAAGTTTCTGCTGGAAAAATTTCATTTAGTCAGGCTTGCTGATCCTGACATATGGACAAAACAACAAGAACTTCAAACTTTGAGCTATTAACCAATGAAAACAGTAACAGTTCTACAACGGAATCTTTATATTTTTTGCTCTTTCTAGAGAGTTTGAAGGAATTTTGAACAGTTACGAGATGACGTCTAGATATTGTATGGTGAACCGATTTCCCTAGCACTTTGATAGCCTAAAGACTTCGACTGTTGTATGTACTATATGTAACAAAACATTTTTTTAGATATTCATTAATTTAAATAAATACAGATATCAAGTTCTAAATTTAAAAAAAACATAATAAATGCTTAATTCTATACAAAAAAAAAAAAACCATTTATGATAAATCGATTAAACATCATGGTGTTCGGGGTCATAACAAACTTTATAAATTAATTATAAATTAGTTAAAGGTTTCACCTCGTTTTTAGCTCTATCATTTACAGAGCTCAACAAACGAGGTGAAGTCTACAACGCCCAATAGTGTAGATATATAGTTTTAGCACGATGTCGGTTGATATACATAAAATTACGGAAGAAGTATGTAGAGTATAGAGCTTTTGATAATCGATTAATCGAGTAGTCGATGTAGTAGTTGTTTCATAAAATTATCGATGATCACTATTCGACTAATCAATTAGTTGTTTGCATTCGACTAGTTGACATATTCGACTATTATTTTACTTATTTCATTCTATATCTTTTTTCTACGGCTACTATTGAAGGTGATAATGGATGATCTGGCTCGACTATTCGACTAATCGATTAGCCGGATACTCGATTGTACACAAGAGCCCTAGTAGAGGATTTCAAAACTGTGATAGAAGTCGTGTTGCTATTTTATTTCATAAAAAGTAATAAATCTGCCAAGTTCCACAAGCAGAAGAGCCTATTAAATACTTTGTGTTTAATATTTGCTTGAAAACTTTTATGAATGGGCATTTATTGTTCAAATAAATAAATAGTTTTTACATAAACACGCACACATACAACTACATCGTACAACAAACCGACAATTTCATTTCGTCTACAGTGGGCTATAATTGGTCCCAACTAGTCTCTTTAGGCATCATTGAGATAAGTAAATTTTAATTTGTGTAGCACAGTCATACACCCAAACCTAATATAAACGCACTCCGGCAGTTTTCTGTTAAAAATGTCTCACGCACATACAAATTGTATGAGAGCAACCTAAACTAACCGCACAGCGTAAAAACCTAACCCAATTTCCAATTTTTGATTTGCGTGACATATCGATTTGACATTTACGCCCAGCTGGCACGTCAGCTGTGTATATGAGAGCTACTCATGCACGCAAATTTATTTGGGATAAGGCTAAAAAAGTCGTTTATTTTCATGCGGTAAAAAACGCTGTGCGGTTATATTAGGTTGGGCTGATAGGGGCAGAAAGATATGACTGACCGTACCTGTAGGGTTAGAAAAAAGGACCGTCTTATCGTACCAGTTCGGGTAAAAATGGGTAAAATTGGTCTTTTGATAGGGTATGCTCAAACAAATGGGAAGAGCTCAACCAAAGAGCTTATTAGTTCAAACCTTAAAACGAGCTTAAAACTGCCATTATCTGCATGCTCCTTAGCACCTCCTCTTAGATTCATCCTGGACTAATCGCATTTTTGGCAGGGAAATTAAATATCAACAACAACAACGTGCAATTGTTACCATATGTTTACTGAAAACAAGCAAAGGCGTAGACGAGCAGATGCTTATTTATGTCGTAAACTGTTATACTCCTAACAAGAGAAGAGAAAATTTTATAAAAACAAATTGGAAGAAATTGTTTGTAAGAGCAAATGGCGGAGCGTAAATTTTAGTTAAATGTTCGAAAATTCGAAAATGCACTTTGGAATATGTCAATCTGCTTCTGCTTCTACGAATGCAGCTGCTGATTGCAATGCTGGCTTTGTTGTTATTGCTGTTTTTGCATTGCATTTTGTTCTGGCATTAGGCATGGAAAAATGCATGGAGAGATGTTTATTTAGGAAAGCAACAATTTGCACGGTGAACAGCAGAAAAGGCTCATCCTAGTGGTGGGGAAGGTAAAATAAGCCACATAAGAAAGGAAGATTGAAAGTAATATGTGAATGTACATTAATATATCTTAATGTAGACATTGTGCTACTTATTAAATATAAAAAATAAAATTTTTACAATGGGAAAGTAGAAATTTGTATTATAATTTAACTTTTTTTAAAGTATTTAAGACTATATAAATGAGTTCAAGGTCAAGAATAACAATTTTTATTAAAATTATTATTGTTTTATATTTTAATACTTATTTTTAATTATTCATTAAAAGTTTTTATAAGAATAGAGAGTTAAAATCTAGAGACAACCGCTTTAGCTTTTCTTGTAAATCAATTTCGAAAGTTGCTGGACTTCTTCATGAGAGAAATTTTGGCACGTTCTGTTAACCATAGGGCTATCAGAACGATTGCTTTTCGTCAGCTAAACTGCTTATTTCTATTAATTTTTACCCTAACACCATGTCACAAAAAAATGATTACTGATAATTACAATCGATTAATTAAAACATTCGATTATTTTCTTATAAGTGAAATATTTTTTTTTTATGTTTTTATTTTCCACAAATACTTTACAAGCCTGAAGCCCGAAAAAACAACAATACAATTGTTGGTATAGAATAAAACAAGAATCGTGAGCACATCAGCGTGTCAAATTGGTCATATAATTGATAATGCCAACAGGAAAAATGAATAGAAATAGTTTAGTTGACAAACAAACTATCGTTCTGATAGCCTATTGGTTAACAGAACATGCCAAAATTTCTCTGATGAAGAAGTTTAGCACCTTCCGACATTGATCTATAATAAAATCTATGGCAGTTTTCTTTAAACTATCCTTTTCTATTGAAATAAAAATTAATCCTTTGAGGTTTCCCATCAAGCAAGATCTATTATATTTGAGTTATAATTCGATTGAGACGTTAAATGGCAAGAACGTATGGAAAAACATAGATATATATTTCCGTATTTTTAATTTTTTAATTGCACATTAGCTTTCCAAACGAAATCGATGTGTCCGACCGTTGATTCCCATAGAGCCAAGCCTACTTTTCTATATAGAGCTTATTGAACTTATGTTCTAAGAAAAAATTTAAAACGATTTTGGGAAATGGACCGTTATGAAAGAAGTTATTTTGAAGATTTTATAGGTCATATGATTTGATCGGTCAAGCTATCATGCTTAAACTTAGAATGAGAACTTTATATAACCAAGGATGGCACTGTTTTTCTGACGACCACAGCAAATGTAAGACGGACTATGGTTTGTGAGAGTACAGACTGACATCACCACCCTACAAAAAATACAATAGACAAGGTAAGCTACGAAAACAATCAGGAACAGATCAAAATAGAAAAAAAAATGGAAATTGTGGTTCTAAAGCTTCGGGAATTTAGAGAATAAAACCTGAAAAAGTAGCTTCGAAAAAAATTGCGAAATATTTTATAGTGACGGCTATGCCCTTAGTGGACTCACAAAGGCTTACTTGTTCTGAGAAGAGGCTCACGCAGCACCCGCTTCATTGTTGTTGATGGTCACTCATGGAATTGCCATCGAAATCTTCTTAAGAAAGACCAAGAAATTAATTTGGGTTGGACCACACTGATCTTACAACAGGTTGTTTTTCTTAACAGCCAAAAATATGAAGCTAGATGGACTCAAGTCGGCCTAGGTAAGTCCGTCTCATCCGTCATATCACGAGATATTAGTAAACAACATCAA